>OX439483.1:64116780-65456904 GCA_949320155.1 Melangyna quadrimaculata | reverse complement strand
TTGCATTCAAAGTTATTTTTTTGAGTTATGAAGGCTTGTATGACTTTGGATGCCTACAGTTCCGCAAATAAGGCTATGACGTCATTTTCGCTTGCAAAACGCTTAATCAGTTTTTCAAGAGCTATCCATAGCTGAAAACTAGAACATTCTAGGAGGTCTGGTTGTGGAGATATCTTAATTCAAAGTAAATCCATTAAAATCGATTTTTTTGAGTTTTGAAAGTTTGCATGACTTTGGATGTCTACAATTCCACAAATAAAGCTCGGAAGGCCTTGCGGTTTATTAACCTCTTAATCAGTTTTTGGAGAGCTATCCATTGCTGAAAACTAGAGCATAGTGTGAGCTCTGGTTGCAGAGAAATTTTGATTCAAAGTTAATCTTTCTTGTTTCAACCCAAAACCTAAAAATCTTAAAATGGCCATATCTTCCAAAATAAGGCTCGTAAGAGGTTGCGGTTAACGTTGTTGAACAGATAACGGTCAGGCCTTTGTATTGCCGTTCAAAACTCAACTTTTTTTTCCCAATCGATTTTCGAAAAAAAGCATGGACTACCCCCTTATCACTAAAAATGCATTTTTTTACGAAAGTCTCTGTAACCCATTGAAACGTACATATATAGAAAGGTTTTGTCAAATGCAACCAGCACATCCAAAGCAAACCCTTTTATAAGGTCTAGTTTTCGAGATATTTGCATTCAAAGTCATTTTTTTGAGTTATGAAGGCTTGTATGGCTTTGGATGCCTACAGTTCCGCAAATAAGGCTATAACGTCATTTTCGCTTGCAAAACGCTTAATTAGTTTTTTAAGAGCTATCCATAGCTGAAAACTAGAACATTCTAGGAGGTCTGGTTGTGGAGATATCTTAATTCAAAGTAAATCCATTAAAATCGATTTTTTTGAGTTTTGAAAGTTTGCATGACTTTGGATGTCTACAATTCCACAAATAAAGCTCGGAAGGCCTTGCGGTTTATTAACCTCTTAATCAGTTTTTGGAGAGCTATCCATTGCTGAAAACTAGAGCATAGTGTGAGCTCTGGTTGCAGAGAAATTTTGATTCAAAGTTAATCTTTCTTGTTTCAACCCAAAACCTAAAAATCTTAAAATGGCCATATCTTCCAAAATAAGGCTCGTAAGAGATTGCGGTTAACCTTGTTGAACAGATAACGGTCAGGCCTTTGTATTGCCGTTCAAAACTCAACTTTTTTTTCCCAATCGATTTTCGAAAAAAAGCATGGACTACCCCCTTATCACTAAAAATGCATTTTTTTACGAAAGTCTCTGGAACCCATTGAAACGTACATATATAGAAAGGTTTTGTCAAATGCAACCAGCACATCCAAAGCAAACCCTTTTATAAGGTCTAGTGTTCGAGATATTTGCATTCAAAGTTATTTTTTTAAATTATGAAGGCTTGTATGATTTTGGATGCCTACAGTTCCGCAAATAAGGCTATGACGTCATTTTCGCTTGCAAAACGCTTAATTAGTTTTTCAAGAGCTATCCATAGCTGAAAACTAGAACATTCTAGGAGGTCTGGTTGTGGAGATATCTTAATTCAAAGTAAATCCATTAAAATCGATTTTTTTGAGTTTTGAAAGTTTGCATGACTTTGGATGTCTACAATTCCACAAATAAAGCTCGGAAGGCCTTGCGGTTTATTAACCTCTTAATCAGTTTTTGGAGAGCTATCCATTGCTGAAAACTAGAGCATAGTGTGAGCTCTGGTTGCAGAGAAATTTTGATTCAAAGTTAATCTTTCTTGTTTCAACCCAAAACCTAAAAATCTTAAAGTGGCCCTAATTTCCAAAATAATTCCACAAATAAAGCTCGGTCGGAAGGCCTTGCGGTTTATTAACCTCTTAATCAGTTTTTGGAGAGCTATCCATTGCTGAAAACTAGAGCATAGTGTGAGCTCTGGTTACAGAGAAATTTTGATTCAAAGTTAATCTTTCTTGTTTCAACCCAAAACCTAAAAATCTTAAAATGGCCATATCTTCCAAAATAAGGCTCGTAAGAGGTTGTGGTTAACGCTGTTGAAAAGATAACGGTCAGGCCTTTGTATTGCCGTTCAAAACTCAACTTTTTTTTCCCAATCGATTTTCGAAAAAAAGCATGGACTACCCCCTTATCACTAAAAATGCATTTTTTTACGAAAGTCTCTGTAACCCATTGAAACGTACATATATAGAAAGGTTTTGTCAAATGCAACCAGCACATCCAAAGCAAACCCTTTTATAAGGTCTAGTTTTCGAGATATTTGCATTCAAAGTTATTTTTTTGAGTTATGAAGGCTTGCATGACTTTGGATGCCTACAGTTCCGCAAATAAAGCTATGACGTCATTTTCGCTTGCAAAATGCTTTATAAGTTTTTCAAGAGCTATTCGTAGCTGAAAACTAGAACATTCTAGGAGGTCTGGTTGTGGAGATATCTTAATTCAAAGTAAATCCATTAAAATCGATTTTTTTAAGTTTTGAAAGTTTGCATGACTTTGGATGTCTACAATTCCACAAATAAAGCTCGGTCGGAAGGACTTGCGGTTTATTAACCTCTTAATCAGTTTTTGGAGAGCTATCCATTGCTGAAAACTAGAGCATAGTGTGAGCTCTGGTTGCAGAGAAATTTTGATTCAAAGTTAATCTTTCTTGTTTCAACCCAAAACCTAAAAATCTTAAAATGGCCATATCTTCCAAAATAAGGCTCGTAAGAGGTTGCGGTTAACGTTGTTGAACAGATAACGGTCAGGCCTTTGTATTGCCGTTCAAAACTCAACTTTTTTTTCCCAATCGATTTTCGAAAAAAAGCATGGACTACCCCCTTATCACTAAAAATGCATTTTTTTACGAAAGTCTCTGGAACCCATTGAAACGTACATATATAGAAAGGTTTTGTCAAATGCAACCAGCACATCCAAAGCAAACCCTTTTATAAGGTCTAGTTTTCGAGATATTTGCATTCAAAGTTATTTTTTTGAGTTATGAAAGCTTGTATGACTTTGGATGCCTACAGTTCCGCAAATAAGGCTATGACGTCATTTTCGCTTGCAAAACGCTTAATTAGTTTTTCAAGAGCTATCCAAAGCTGAAAACTAGAACATTCTAGGAGGTCTGGTTGTGGAGATCTTAATTCAAAGTAAATCCATTAAAACGATTTTTTTGAGTTTTGAAAGTTTGCATGATTTTGGATCTCTACAATTCCACAAATAAAGCTCGGAAGGCCTTGCGGTTTATTAACCTCTTAATCAGTTTTTGGAGAGCTATCCATTGCTGAAAACTAGAGCATAGTGTGAGCTCTGGTTGCAGAGAAATTTCGATTCAAAGTTAATCTTTCTTGTTTCAACCCAAAACCTAAAAATCTTAAAATGGCCATATCTTCCAAAATAAGGCTCGTAAGAGGTTGCGGTTAACGTTGTTGAACAGATAACGGTCAGGCCTTTGTATTGCCGTTCAAAACTCAACTTTTTTTTCCCAATCGATTTTCGAAAAAAAGCATGGACTACCCCCTTATCACTAAAAATGCATTTTTTTACGAAAGTCTCTGGAACCCATTGAAACGTACATATATAGAAAGGTTTTGTCAAATGCAACCAGCACATCCAAAGCAAACCCTTTTATAAGGTCTAGTGTTCGAGATATTTGCATTCAAAGTTATTTTTTTAAATTATGAAGGCTTGTATGATTTTGGATGCCTACAGTTCCGCAAATAAGGCTATGACGTCATTTTCGCTTGCAAAACGCTTAATTAGTTTTTCAAGAGCTATCCATTCTAGGAGGTCTGGTTGTGGAGATCTTAATTCAAAGTAAATCCATTAAAATCGATTTTTTTGAGTTTTGAAAGTTTGCATGACTTTGGATGTCTACAATTCCACAAATAAAGCTCGGTCGGAAGGCCTTGCGGTTTATTAACCTCTTAATCAGTTTTTGGAGAGCTATCCATTGCTGAAAACTAGAGCATAGTGTGGGCTCTGGTTACAGAGAAATTTTGATTCAAAGTTAATCTTTCTTGTTTCAACCCAAAACCTAAAAATCTTAAAATGGCCATATCTTCCAAAATAAGGCTCGTAAGAGGTTGCGGTTAACGCTGTTGAAAAGATAACGGTCAGGCCTTTGTATTGCCGTTCAAAACTCAACTTTTTTTTCCCAATCGATTTTCGAAAAAAAGCATGGACTACCCCCTTATCACTAAAAATGCATTTTTTTACGAAAGTCTCTGGTTTTTCAAGAGCTATCCATAGCTGAAAACTAGAACATTCTAGGAGGTCTGGTTGTGGAGATCTTAATTCAAAGTAAATCCATTAAAATCGATTTTTTTGAGTTTTGAAAGTTTGCATGATTTTGGATGTCTACAATTCCACAAATAAAGCTCGGAAGGCCTTGCGGTTTATTAACCTCTTAATCAGTTTTTGGAGAGCTATCCATTGCTGAAAACTAGAGCATAGTGTGAGCTCTGGTTGCAGAGAAATTTTGATTCAAAGTTAATCTTTCTTGTTTCAACCCAAAACCTAAAAATCTTAAAATGGCCATATCTTCCAAAATAAGGCTCGTAAGAGGTTGCGGTTAACGTTGTTGAACAGATAACGGTCAGGCCTTTGTATTGCCGTTCAAAACTCAACTTTTTTTTCCCAATCGATTTTCGAAAAAAAGCATGGACTACCCCCTTATCACTAAAAATGCATTTTTTTACGAAAGTCTCTGGAACCCATTGAAACGTACATATATAGAAAGGTTTTGTCAAATGCAACCAGCACATCCAAAGCAAACCCTTTTATAAGGTCTAGTGTTCGAGATATTTGCATTCAAAGTTATTTTTTTAAATTATGAAGGCTTGTATGATTTTGGATGCCTACAGTTCCGCAAATAAGGCTATGACGTCATTTTCGCTTGCAAAACGCTTAATTAGTTTTTCAAGAGCTATCCATAGCTGAAAACTAGAACATTCTAGGAGGTCTGGTTGTGGAGATCTTAATTCAAAGTAAATCCATTAAAATCGATTTTTTTGAGTTTTGAAAGTTTGCATGATTTTGGATGTCTACAATTCCACAAATAAAGCTCGGAAGGCCTTGCGGTTTATTAACCTCTTAATCAGTTTTTGGAGAGCTATCCATTGCTGAAAACTAGAGCATAGTGTGAGCTCTGGTTGCAGAGAAATTTTGATTCAAAGTTAATCTTTCTTGTTTCAACCCAAAACCTAAAAATCTTAAAGTGGCCCTAACTTCCAAAATAATTCCACAAATAAAGCTCGGTCGGAAGGCCTTGCGGTTTATTAACATCTTAATCAGTTTTTGGAGAGCTATCCATTGCTGAAAACTAGAGCATAGTGTGAGCTCTGGTTACAGAGAAATTTTGATTCAAAGTTAATCTTTCTTGTTTCAACCCAAAACCTAAAAATCTTAAAATGGCCATATCTTCCAAAATAAGGCTCGTAAGAGGTTGCGGTTAACGTTGTTGAACAGATAACGGTCAGGCCTTTGTATTGCCGTTCAAAACTCAACTTTTTTTTCCCAATCGATTTTCGAAAAAAAGCATGGACTACCCCCTTATCACTAAAAATGCATTTTTTTACGAAAGTCTCTGGAACCCATTGAAACGTACATATATAGAAATGTTTTGTCAAATGCAACCAGCACATCCAAAGCAAACCCTTTTATAAGGTCTAGTTTTCGAGATATTTGCATTCAAAGTTATTTTTTTGAGTTATGAAGGCTTGTATGACTTTGGATGCCTACAGTTCCGCAAATAAGGCTATGACGTCATTTTCGCTTGCAAAACGCTTAATTAGTTTTTTAAGAGCTATCCATAGCTGAAAACTAGAACATTCTAGGAGGTCTGGTTGTGGAGATATCTTAATTCAAAGTAAATCCATTAAAATCGATTTTTTTGAGTTTTGAAAGTTTGCATGACTTTGGATGTCTACAATTCCACAAATAAAGCTCGGAAGGCCTTGCGGTTTATTAACCTCTTAATAAGTTTTTGGAGAGCTATCCATTGCTGAAAACTAGAGCATAGTGTGAGCTCTGGTTGCAGAGAAATTTTGATTCAAAGTTAATCTTTCTTGTTTCAACCCAAAACCTAAAAATCTTAAAATGGCCATATCTTCCAAAATAAGGCTCGTAAGAGGTTGCGGTTAACGTTGTTGAACAGATAACGGTCAGGCCTTTGTATTGCCGTTCAAAACTCAACTTTTTTTTCCCAATCGATTTTCGCAAAAAAGCATGGACTACCCCCTTATCACTAAAAATGCATTTTTTTACGAAAGTCTCTGGAACCCATTGAAACGTACATATATAGAAAGGTTTTGTCAAATGCAACCAGCACATCCAAAGCAAGCCCTTTTATAAGGTCTAGTTTTCGAGATATTTGCATTCAAAGTTATTTTTTTGAGTTATGAAAGCTTGTATGACTTTGGATGCCTACAGTTCCGCAAATAAGGCTATGACGTCATTTTCGCTTGCAAAACGCTTAATTAGTTTTTCAAGAGCTATCCATAGCTGAAAACTAGAACATTCTAGGAGGTCTGGTTGTGGAGATCTTAATTCAAAGTAAATCCATTAAAATCGATTTTTTTGAGTTTTGAAAGTTTGCATGATTTTGGATGTCTACAATTCCACAAATAAAGCTCGGAAGGCCTTGCGGTTTATTAACCTCTTAATCAGTTTTTGGAGAGCTATCCATTGCTGAAAACTAGAGCATAGTGTGAGCTCTGGTTGCAGAGAAATTTTGATTCAAAGTTAATCTTTCATGTTTCAACCCAAAACCTAAAAATCTTAAAATGGCCATATCTTCCAAAATAAGGCTCGTAAGAGGTTGCGGTTAACGTTGTTGAACAGATAACGGTCAGGCCTTTGTATTGCCGTTCAAAACTCAACTTTTTTTTCCCAATCGATTTTCGAAAAAAAGCATGGACTACCCCCTTATCACTAAAAATGCATTTTTTTACGAAAGTCTCTGGAACCCATTGAAACGTACATATATAGAAAGGTTTTGTCAAATGCAACCAGCACATCCAAAGCAAACCCTTTTATAAGGTCTAGTTTTCGAGATATTTGCATTCAAAGTTATTTTTTTTTCAGTTATGAAGGCTTGTATGACTTTGGATGCCTACAGTTCCGCAGATAAGGCTATGACGTCATTTTCGCTTGCAAAACGCTTAATTAGTTTTTCAAGAGCTATCCATAGCTGAAAACTAGAACATTTTAGGAGGTCTGGTTGCGGAGATATCTTAATTCAAAGTAAATCCATTAAAATCGATTTTTTTGAGTTTTGAAAGTTTGCATGACTTTGGATGTCTACAATTCCACAAATAAAGCTCGGTCGGAAGGCCTTGCGGTTTATTAACCTCTTAATCAGTTTTTGGAGAGCTATCCATTGCTGAAAACTAGAGCATAGTGTGAGCTCTGGTTACAGAGAAATTTTGATTCAAAGTTAATCTTTCTTGTTTCAACCCAAAACCTAAAAATCTTAAAATGGCCATATCTTCCAAAATAAGGCTCGTAAGAGGTTGCGGTTAACGCTGTTGAAAAGATAACGGTCAGGCCTTTGTATTGCCGTTCAAAACTCAACTTTTTTTTCCCAATCGATTTTCGAAAAAAAGCATGGACTACCCCCTTATCACTAAAAATGCATTTTTTTACGAAAGTCTCTGGTTTTTCAAGAGCTATCCATAGCTGAAAACTAGAACATTCTAGGAGGTCTGGTTGTGGAGATCTTAATTCAAAGTAAATCCATTAAAATCGATTTTTTTGAGTTTTGAAAGTTTGCATGATTTTGGATGTCTACAATTCCACAAATAAAGCTCGGAAGGCCTTGCGGTTTATTAACCTCTTAATCAGTTTTTGGAGAGCTATCCATTGCTGAAAACTAGAGCATAGTGTGAGCTCTGGTTGCAGAGAAATTTTGATTCAAAGTTAATCTTTCTTGTTTCAACCCAAAACCTAAAAATCTTAAAATGGCCATATCTTCCAAAATAAGGCTCGTAAGAGGTTGCGGTTAACGTTGTTGAACAGATAACGGTCAGGCCTTTGTATTGCCGTTCAAAACTCAACTTTTTTTTCCCAATCGATTTTCGAAAAAAAGCATGGACTACCCCCTTATCACTAAAAATGCATTTTTTTACGAAAGTCTCTGGAACCCATTGAAACGTACATATATATAGAAAGGTTTTTTCAAATGCAACCAGCACATCCAAAGCAAACCCTTTTATAAGGTCTAGTTTTCGAGATATTTGCATTCAAAGTTATTTTTTTTCAGTTATGAAGGCTTGTATGACTTTGGATGCCTACAGTTCCGCAGATAAGGCTATGACGTCATTTTCGCTTGCAAAACGCTTAATTAGTTTTTCAAGAGCTATCCATAGCTGAAAACTAGAACATTTTAGGAGGTCTGGTTGTGGAGATATCTTAATTCAAAGTAAATCCATTAAAATCGATTTTTTTGAGTTTTGAAAGTTTGCATGACTTTGGATGTCTACAATTCCACAAATAAAGCTCGGTCGGAAGGCCTTGCGGTTTATTAACCTCTTAATCAGTTTTTGGAGAGCTATCCATTGCTGAAAACTAGAGCATAGTGTGAGCTCTGGTTACAGAGAAATTTTGATTCAAAGTTAATCTTTCTTGTTTCAACCCAAAACCTAAAAATCTTAAAATGGCCATATCTTCCAAAATAAGGCTCGTAAGAGGTTGCGGTTAACGCTGTTGAAAAGATAACGGTCAGGCCTTTGTATTGCCGTTCAAAACTCAACTTTTTTTTCCCAATCGATTTTCGAAAAAAAGCATGGACTACCCCCTTATCACTAAAAATGCATTTTTTTACGAAAGTCTCTGTAAACTATTGAAACGTACATATATAGAAAGGTTTTGTCAAATGCAACCAGCACATCCAAAGCAAACCCTTTTATAAGGTCTAGTTTTCGAGATATTTGCATTCAAAGTTATTTTTTTGAGTTATGAAGGCTTGCATGACTTTGGATGCCTACAGTTCCGCAAATAAAGCTATGACGTCATTTTCGCTTGCAAAATGCTTAATAAGTTTTTTAAGAGCTATCCGTAGCTGAAAACTAGAACATTCTAGGAGGTCTGGTTGTGGAGATATCTTAATTCAAAGTAAATCCATTAAAATCGATTTTTTTAAGTTTTGAAAGTTTGCATGACTTTGGATGTCTACAATTCCACAAATAAAGCTCGGTCGGAAGGCCTTGCGGTTTATTAACCTCTTAATCAGTTTTTGGAGAGCTATCCATTGCTGAAAACTAGAGCATAGTGTGAGCTCTGGTTGCAGAGAAATTTTGATTCAAAGTTAATCTTTCTTGTTTCAACCCAAAACCTAAAAATCTTAAAATGGCCATATCTTCCAAAATAAGGCTCGTAAGAGGTTGCGGTTAACGTTGTTGAACAGATAACGGTCAGGCCTTTGTATTGCCATTCAAAACTCAACTTTTTTTTCCCAATCGATTTTCGAAAAAAAGCATGGACTACCCCCTTATCACTAAAAATGCATTTTTTTACGAAAGTCTCTGTAACCCATTGAAACGTACATATATAGAAAGGTTTTGTCAAATGCAACCAGCACATCCAAAGCAAACCCTTTTATAAGGTCTAGTTTTCGAGATATTTGCATTCAAAGTTATTTTTTTGAGTTATGAAGGCTTGCATGACTTTGGATGCTTACAATTCCGCAAATAAAGCTATGACGTCATTTTCGCTTGCAAAATGCTTAATAAGTTTTTCAAGAGCTATCCGTAGCTGAAAACTAGAACATTCTAGGAGGTCTGGTTGTGGAGATATCTTAATTCAAAGTAAATCCATTAAAATCGATTTTTTTAAGTTTTGAAAGTTTGCATGACTTTGGATGTCTACAATTCCACAAATAAAGCTCGGTCGGAAGGCCTTGCGGTTTATTAACCTCTTAATCAGTTTTTGGAGAGCTATCCATTGCTGAAAACTAGAGCATAGTGTGAGCTCTGGTTGCAGAGAAATTTTGATTCAAAGTTAATCTTTCTTGTTTCAACCCAAAACCTAAAAATCTTAAAATGGCCATATCTTCCAAAATAAGGCTCGTAAGAGGTTGCGGTTAACGTTGTTGAACAGATAACGGTCAGGCCTTTGTATTGCCGTTCAAAACTCAACTTTTTTTTCCCAATCGATTTTCGAAAAAAAGCATGGACTACCCCCTTATCACTAAAAATGCATTTTTTTACGAAAGTCTCTGTAACCCATTGAAACGTACATATATAGAAATGTTTTGTCAAATGCAACCAGCACATCCAAAGCAAACCCTTTTATAAGGTCTAGTTTTCGAGATATTTGCATTCAAAGTTATTTTTTTGAGTTATGAAGGCTTGTATGACTTTGGATGCCTACAGTTCCGCAAATAAGGCTATGACGTCATTTTCGCTTGCAAAACGCTTAATAAGTTTTTCAAGAGCTATCCATAGCTGAAAACTAGAACATTCTAGGAGGTCTGGTTGCGGAGATATCTTAATTCAAAGTAAATCCATTAAAATCGATTTTTTTGAGTTTTGAAAGTTTGCATGACTTTGGATGTCTACAATTCCACAAATAAAGCTCGGTCGGAAGGCCTTGCGGTTTATTAACCTCTTAATCAGTTTTTGGAGAGCTATCCATTGCTGAAAACTAGAGCATAGTGTGAGCTCTGGTTGCAGAGAAATTTTGATTCAAAGTTAATCTTTCTTGTTTCAACCCAAAACCTAAAAATCTTAAAATGGCCATATCTTCCAAAATAAGGCTCGTAAGAGGTTGCGGTTAACGTTGTTGAACAGATAACGGTCAGGCCTTTGTATTGCCGTTCAAAACTCAACTTTTTTTTCCCAATCGATTTTCGAAAAAAAGCATGGACTACCCCCTTATCACTAAAAATGCATTTTTTTACGAAAGTCTCTGGAACCCATTGAAACGTACATATATAGAAAGGTTTTGTCAAATGCAACCAGCACATCCAAAGCAAACCCTTTTATAAGGTCTAGTGTTCGAGATATTTGCATTCAAAGTTATTTTTTTAAATTATGAAGGCTTGTATGATTTTGGATGCCTACAGTTCCGCAAATAAGGCTATGACGTCATTTTCGCTTGCAAAACGCTTAATTAGTTTTTCAAGAGCTATCCATAGCTGAAAACTAGAACATTCTAGGAGGTCTGGTTGTGGAGATATCTTAATTCAAAGTAAATCCATTAAAATCGATTTTTTTGAGTTTTGAAAGTTTGCATGACTTTGGATGTCTACAATTCCACAAATAAAGCTCGGAAGGCCTTGCGGTTTATTAACCTCTTAATAAGTTTTTGGAGAGCTATCCATTGCTGAAAACTAGAGCATAGTGTGAGCTCTGGTTGCAGAGAAATTTTAGTTCAAAGTTAATCTTTCTTGTTTCAACCCAAAACCTAAAAATCTTAAAATGGCCATATCTTCCAAAATAAGGCTCGTAAGAGGTTGCGGTTAACGTTGTTGAACAGATAACGGTCAGGCCTTTGTATTGCCGTTCAAAACTCAACTTTTTTTTCCCAATCGATTTTCGAAAAAAAGCATGGACTACCCCCTTATCACTAAAAATGCATTTTTTTACGAAAGTCTCTGGAACCCATTGAAACGTACATATATAGAAAGGTTTTGTCAAATGCAACCAGCACATCCAAAGCAAACCCTTTTATAAGGTCTAGTTTTCGAGATATTTGCATTCAAAGTTATTTTTTTGAGTTATGAAAGCTTGTATGACTTTGGATGCCTACAGTTCCGCAAATAAGGCTATGACGTCATTTTCGCTTGCAAAACGCTTAATAAGTTTTTCAAGAGCTATCCATAGCTGAAAACTAGAACATTCTAGGAGGTCTGGTTGCGGAGATATCTTAATTCAAAGTAAGAAGATAAACAATAACAATAGAAAAATTGTTTTTGTTTTTTTGTTCAAAGTAAATCCATTAAAATCGATTTATTTGAGTTTTGAAAGTTTGCATGACTTTGGATGTCTACAGTTCCACAAATAAGGCTCGGAAGGCCTTGCGGTTTATTAATCGCTTAATCAGTTTTTGGAGAGCTATCCATTGCTGAAAACTAGAGCATTGTGTGGGCTCTGCTTGCAGAGAAATTTTGATTCAAAGTTAATCTTTCTTGTTTCAACCCAAAACCTAAAAATCTTAAAATGGCCATAACTTCCAAAATAAGGCTCGTAAGAGGTTGCGGTTAACGTTGTTGACCAGATAACGGTCAGGCCTTTGCATTGCCGTTCAAAACTCAACTTTTTTTCCCAATCGATTTTCGAAAAAAAGCATGGAGCACCCCCTTATCACTAAAAATGCATTTTTTACGAAAGTCTCTGGAACCCATTGAAACGTACATATATAGAAAGGTTTTGTCAAATGCAACCAGCACATCCAAAGCAAACCCTTTTATAAGGTCTAGTGTTCGAGATATTTGCATTCAAAGTTATTTTTTTAAATTATGAAGGCTTGTATGACTTTGGATGCCTACAGTTCCGCAAATAAGGCTATGACGTCATTTTCGCTTGCAAAACGCTTAATTAGTTTTTTAAGAGCTATCCATAGCTGAAAACTAGAACATTCTAGGAGGTCTGGTTGTGGAGATATCTTAATTCAAAGTAAATCCATTATAATCGATTTTTTTGAGTTTTGAAAGTTTGCATGACTTTGGATGTCTACAATTCCACAAATAAAGCTCGGAAGGCCTTGCGGTTTATTAACCTCTTAATAAGTTTTTGGAGAGCTATCCATTGCTGAAAACTAGAGCATAGTGTGAGCTCTGGTTGCAGAGAAATTTTGATTCAAAGTTAATCTTTCTTGTTTCAACCCAAAACCTAAAAATCTTAAAATGGCCATATCTTCCAAAATAAGGCTCGTAAGAGGTTGCGGTTAACGTTGTTGAACAGATAACGGTCAGGCCTTTGTATTGCCGTTCAAAACTCAACTTTTTTTTCCCAATCGATTTTCGAAAAAAAGCATGGACTACCCCCTTATCACTAAAAATGCATTTTTTTACGAAAGTCTCTGGAACCCATTGAAACGTACATATATAGAAAGGTTTTGTCAAATGCAACCAGCACATCCAAAGCAAACCCTTTTATAAGGTCTAGTTTTCGAGATATTTGCATTGAAAGTTATTTTTTTGAGTTATGAAAGCTTGTATGACTTTGGATGCCTACAGTTCCGCAAATAAGGCTATGACGTCATTTTCGCTTGCAAAACGCTTAATTAGTTTTTCAAGAGCTATCCATAGCTGAAAACTAGAACATTCTAGGAGGTCTGGTTGTGGAGATCTTAATTCAAAGTAAATCCATTAAAATCGATTTTTTTGAGTTTTGAAAGTTTGCATGATTTTGGATGTCTACAATTCCACAAATAAAGCTCGGAAGGCCTTGCGGTTTATTAACCTCTTAATCAAATTTTGATTCAAAGTTAATCTTTCTTGTTTCAACCCAAAACCTAAAAATCTTAAAATGGCCATAACTTCCAAAATAAGGTTTGTAAGAGGTTGCGGTTAACGTTGTTGAACAGATAACGGTCAGGCCTTTGCATTGCCGTTCAAAACTCAACTTTTTTTCTGTTCTGGTTGTGGAGATATCTTAATTCAAAGTAAATCCATTAAAATCGATTTTTTTGAGTTTTGAAAGTTTGCATGACTTTGGATGTCTACAATTCCACAAATAAAGCTCGGAAGGCCTTGCGGTTTATTAACCTCTTAATAAGTTTTTGGAGAGCTATCCATTGCTGAAAACTAGAGCATAGTGTGAGCTCTGGTTGCAGAGAAATTTTGATTCAAAGTTAATCTTTCTTGTTTCAACCCAAAACCTAAAAATCTTAAAATGGTCATATCTTCCAAAATAAGGCTCGTAAGAGGTTGCAGTTAACGTTGTTGAACAGATAACGGTCAGGCCTTTGTATTGCCGTTCAAAACTCAACTTTTTTTTCCCAATCGATTTTCGAAAAAAAGCATGGACTACCCCCTTATCACTAAAAATGCATTTTTTTACGAAAGTCTCTGGAACCCATTGAAACGTACATATATAGAAAGGTTTTGTCAAATGCAACCAGCACATCCAAAGCAAACCCTTTTATAAGGTCTAGTTTTCGAGATATTTGCATTCAAAGTTATTTTTTTGAGTTATGAAAGCTTGTATGACTTTGGATGCCTACAGTTCCGCAAATAAGGCTATGACGTCATTTTCGCTTGCAAAACGCTTAATTAGTTTTTCAAGAGCTATCCATAGCTGAAAACTAGAACATTCTAGGAGGTCTGGTTGTGGAGATCTTAATTCAAAGTAAATCCATTAAAATCGATTTTTTTGAGTTTTGAAAGTTTGCATGATTTTGGATGTCTACAATTCCACAAATAAAGCTCGGAAGGCCTTGCGGTTTATTAACCTCTTAATCAGTTTTTGGAGAGCTATCCATTGCTGAAAACTAGAGCATAGTGTGAGCTCTGGTTGCAGAGAAATTTTGATTCAAAGTTAATCTTTCTTGTTTCAACCCAAAACCTAAAAATCTTAAAATGGCCATAACTTCCAAAATAAGGTTTGTAAGAGGTTGCGGTTAACGTTGTTGACCAGATAACGGTCAGGCCTTTGCATTGCCGTCCAAAACTCAACTTTTTTTTTGGTCTGGTTGTGGAGATATCTTAATTCAAAGTAAATCCATTAAAATCGATTTTTTTGAGTTTTGAAAGTTTGCATGACTTTGGATGTCTACAATTCCACAAATAAAGCTCGGAAGGCCTTGCGGTTTATTAACCTCTTAATAAGTTTTTGGAGAGCTATCCATTGCTGAAAACTAGAGCATAGTGTGAGCTCTGGTTGCAGAGAAATTTTGATTCAAAGTTAATCTTTCTTGTTTCAACCCAAAACCTAAAAATCTTAAAATGGCCATATCTTCCAAAATATGGCTCGTAAGAGGTTGCGGTTAACGTTGTTGAACAGATAACGGTCAGGCCTTTGTATTGCCGTTCAAAACTCAACTTTTTTTTCCCAATCGATTTTCGAAAAAAAGCATGGAGCACCCCCTTATCACTAAAAATGCATTTTTTACGAAAGTCTCTGGAACCCATTGAAACGTACATATATAGAAAGGTTTTGTCAAATGCAACCAGCACATCCAAAGCAAACCCTTTTATAAGGTCTAGTGTTCGAGATATTTGCATTCAAAGTTATTTTTTTAAATTATGAAGGCTTGTATGACTTTGGATGCCTACAGTTCCGCAAATAAGGCTATGACGTCATTTTCGCAAATAAGGCTCGTAAGAGGTTGCGGTTAACGTTGTTGAACAGATAACGGTCAGGCCTTTGTATTGCCGTTCAAAACTCAACTTTTTTTTTCCCAATCGATTTTCGAAAAAAAGCATGGACTACCCCCTTATCACTAAAAATGCATTTTTTTACGAAAGTCTCTGGAACCCATTGAAACGTACATATATAGAAAGGTTTTGTCTAATGCAACCAGCACATCCAAAGCAAACCCTTTTATAAGGTCTAGTTTTCGAGATATTTGCATTCAAAGTTATTTTTTTGAGTTATGAAGGCTTGTATGACTTTGGATGCCTACAGTTCCGCAAATAAGGCTATGACGTCATTTTCGAGCTATCCATAGCTGAAAACTAGAACATTCTAGGAGGTCTGGTTGTGGAGATATCTTAATTCAAAGTAAATCCATTAAAATCGATTTTTTTGAGTTTTGAAAGTTTGCATGACTTTGGATGTCTACAATTTCACATATAAAGCTCGGAAGGCCTTGCGGTTTATTAACCTCTTAATCAGTTTTTGGAGAGCTATCCATTGCTGAAAACTAGAGCATAGTGTGAGCTCTGGTTGCAGAGAAATTTTGATTCAAAGTTAATCTTTCTTGTTTCAACCCAAAACCTAAAAATCTTAAAATGGCCATATCTTCCAAAATAAGGCTCGTAAGAGGTTGCGGTTAACGTTGTTGAACAGATAACGGTCAGGCCTTTGTATTGCCGTTCAAAACTCAACTTTTTTTTTCCCAATCGATTTTCGAAAAAAAGCATGGACTACCCCCTTATCACTAAAAATGCATTTTTTTACGAAAGTCTCTGGAACCCATTGAAACGTACATATATAGAAAGGTTTTGTCAAATGCAACCAGCACATCCAAAGCAAACCCTTTTATAAGGTCTAGTTTTCGAGATATTTGCATTCAAAGTTATTTTTTTGAGTTATGAAGGCTTGTATGACTTTGGATGCCTACAGTTCCGCAAATAAGGCTATGACGTCATTTTCGCTTGCAAAACGCTTAATAAGTTTTTCAAGAGCTATCCATAGCTGAAAACTAGAACATTCTAGGAGGTCTGGTTGCGGAGATATCTTAATTCAAAGTAAATCCATTAAAATCGATTTTTTTGAGTTTTGAAAGTTTGCATGACTTTGGATGTCTACAATTCCACAAATAAAGCTCGGAAGGCCTTGCGGTTTATTAACCTCTTAATCAGTTTTTGGAGAGCTATCCATTGCTGAAAACAAGAGCATTGTGTGGGCTCTGGTTGCAGGTCTAAAGCATTTTTATATGATTCCCTAGAGGAAACATTTGAATTTTTGTTTTAGCTTATCTAGAACGGTAGCTGCCATACAACGATTTCGGTCTTATCAACACTGAGGGAAAACTGTTTGGGCGCAGTACAGAGATATTTATGTAAAATCTATGTACTGAAGTTTAGACAGGATTGCCATGAAATCTTTATTTACTGAGTAAAGTTAACGTGTGCTGGGTTACATTTCAGTTTATGTACCAAAATGAAATGAAATTAAGAGATCCGACAGCGAGCAACGTGTGCTCATTCAATACGATTGTACCAGTGTTAATCCATCACACAAAGTTATGTATTGAGTACAATGCAACGTGTATCCAGTCTATATTTTATGTGTGCATATCTTAAACTCGGAGGGTTTCTATATAAAACTATTTACTCATTACATGAGCTATGCGATGAGTCTATGCAACGTGTATTCAACGTATGTAACCATATGTTAAAACGTTTAACTTATTATCATTGTGGACGAGAAAATTTTATTGCGAGTTAGCTCAATGGTTGCATACTCGCTCGGTGCTTGGAAGGATATCAGTTCAAATCCAGGTAAGTAAAACTTGAAATTTGTTCTAATAATATAAATTTGTATACTTTCAGAATAAAGGGGAAATCAGCTGTGGGTACACGTATTGAAGAAGGAAATTCCCCACAGTAAAAGGTGAAAACAGCAAAGTTAAAAAAGAAAGAAATATGTAGTGAGTACATAAAGCTTGTACCCATTTCATAAAAAAAGAAAAAGCACATAAAATAATAAAATAAAGGTGCTTTTTACTCACTACATACTTATGTAATGAGTCCATATTTAGTATTTATGTAATGAGCATATGTTTTATTTTTAATGTATGTAATGAGTACATATTATTTATGTTATGAGTACATTGAATACCGCTGAGAAACTTTACTCAATATAAATAATCATACACTCATCACAGATAACAAAGGGATATTTATGTTATGAATCAATGCAGAATTTATATTTATAGAACGAGTGCATAAAATATACAAATAAACTGTACTCACTCCATAACCCGTACACATTTATGTACCGAGTCCATTAAACATTTATATTTATTTAATGAGTACAGAGAGGTGCAACGTTACTTTACTTATTATATAGTGTTATTATACGATGAGTATAACCAACGTGTATCCATTCCATCCTAATGAAGTAGAATTTACTCATCACAAGAGGTTATTTGTTGAGCACAAATCAACGTATATCCGTTCAATATTAACGAGGCACAATTTACTCATCACAAGAGGTTATGTGTTGAGTAAAAGCGACGTGTATTCAGTCCATATTTTATGTAATAATTTTGAAAAATCAAAATTTTTTTTTTCAGATATCTGACACATCTTCATGCGATGGGTCCATAGAATTCTTTATTGAATACATTATGCGAAAAATGTAAGCACTCAGTACAGATTTCATCATTTAATGAGTACATAAAGTTATGTGTGCAGAAATCTATTGTATAAGTCAACACATTTATGTGCAAAATGTATGTACTCCATTTTTGCCTCATTGAAGTTTTCTCAAAAACAGCTCAAACGAATTTGATTAAAACTTGAACATGTTATCTCTCGACCAGTTATATTAATACTGGAAATAAAGGTATATGTGCTTTTTGTTTAATGGATTTTTATACTTAATTAGGTATATTGCCCCATATCTCGTAATTGGCTTGCTTATGATTCTGATTTATGATTCAGCACTTCTAAGTTAATCAACAAAAATCGCATTTAAAATTTTTATGAAAAGGTAATTAGTTTTTACGAAAAAATAAAATCATAGAAAAAATTATTTTTTTTTTTAATTTTTTACTTCTTTCCAATTTTTTTTTATTAAAGTTATTGATATAAAAATATTAGCAACCCATTATACTACACCGTATAGTATCTAGCTCTTTCCTAGTTGTTAGCTATGAGAGCAATTTCGTGCTATCCAGTCGTTCATATATACATTTATTTTTTCATTACAGAGTCTTAAAACCTAAATTGCGACAAGATCAAATTAAATCAGCCTTATCGGGTTTAAAATGGGAAAAAAACTCCAATGAAAAAAGTAGATATCGTAAATTTTTTTTGGGGGAAAATAAATGATATTTCCTCTGAAAAAAAAAACTAGCCTCAATTTAGTTGGAGAATTTTAAAAATAGAAGCATATTACTACCTATTTTTGAAGGTTTTATAATTTTTCACTTGCTCTAAAGGACAAGTTTTGGTTTCGGTTCAAAAATATAGGCATTTTAATAAATTCCAAACACTATGTTTACTGAGAAGTCCATCAGTATTGGTATATGTGACTGTACGTCCACTCTACAACAAGCTAGAGACTTAACGGGAAAACGGCTTGAAGCATAAATTGGTTTTGGTTTAGCCGATCTATACTTCGTTTTTGTTTCTATACATTTTTAACACATTTTCCAACAAATTTACTTAACTCTTTCGGGTTTTTCCCCACATAAAGTAACACATTTTGCACACAGAGAGAGAACAAAAATATTACAACAACAAAATAGACAAAAAATGCTTTTTTCTTTAACTTTTGAATATTTTTACGCGTTTCCATTACATGAGAGTTGAATTTACGATGCAAAATAGGTCTTTATCACCACAAATACATAGTTCAAATATTTAATTTGATTTCAGAAAATTATTTTAAAATACATATTTTAAAATAAGATAAATAATTTCAGAACATAAATTCTCTCAGAGTATTTCGAAAGATTGACGATAGGAGTATTCGACTCCTGGAAATGAAAATCCGGGGGAGAACAATCTCCCCCGGAATTGCCGTTAAGGCTAAATAGTATTTTTGAAACAATACAATTCGACACTATAAGTTACAGCGTTAATTCTTGGTGGAGGTGAGCTCCGGTTTCAGCAAAACAAAATGATCATCAACCACCAGGCCAATTTCCTAATTGTTGGCAAATATTTTTCGTGGGTTAGCTAGGTCTGGTTTAACTCAACACTGAAAAACCGGGCCTCAGTAATTTTAGACTTGTTCGCCATTCAAAGAAGTCCTGAAGAATTAATTCATATCTTTAAGGCAATATCCTAACATCAGGTTTTGCTGGTTATGCATAAACAAGGTCAAATTTTAAACAATGGTAAATTCTATATCACAAACGTAACACTCAGTAAAATTTAAATAACGGTTCTTTCGTTTTTGGTTAAGATTCTTGCTTGTAATGTTCAAAATGATTTTAACAGAACTGCATTTCAAATCTTTGCCAAACAACAAATCAATTAATGAAAATATGGCTTTGAGGTTTTTTTTCAGAAAATTGCCTTTGTTTGGGTTATTTACCGTTGTCTCATAAATGGCTGAGAAAATGTTATTACGATTTTGCAAACAAGTACATACATTTTTTTGAAGAGTACCTAACTATAAACAATACTGCATTCTAAAATATGACAAAAAACAATTCTGAGAAAAAAAAAAAACTATTTTGTAGACTTTTCACTTTTACAAACTTTCCCATAACTATGCATTTTTTTAATAAAGTAAAACCTCATACTGTCTACAGTGTCCAGCCACATTATTAAATTGAAACACAATAACCCTAAATGGAGGGAAAATAGGTCCATCCAACCAACACGATCTAGCCGTTTGATGCATCTTACGTAAAACACCATATTGGCCTATTGTACATTAGCACCGAGTATATTAGATATGTTCTTTCACAAGATACCTAGTATAGCGTATTAGCTGCCTAAAAATATACAATGCCTGTTTATTGCTTAAAATTAAAGTTAGGTAAAAATACCCTCCTGTTTTTAAATTATTGAGAGATAGTCGACAAAAAAATATAACTAACGAAATACAAAACATAGCAAGAACAAAGTTCTTACCACTTAAAATAAAAGAACGTATCTATAAAAAAAAAAAACAAAGTAGCATGAGTAGGAGATTAGGAAGTTTGTATCTAAATTTAGAAATAAATGTGAGGCAATTTAACATAAAATCCTTATCGTCCCTGTTTCCCTATTATGTAGCACCCAACAAAGAATTTATCTTCATTTTTATATATTTTTTCTTAAAATCTACAAAATGACTTACATCCCATCAGCGTTTGCCCCATGGCAATTTACGAAAATGTTTTTTTTTTTTTTTTGTAGCAAACATGAGATCTTAAACTGCGACATTAATAATTTTATTCTAAAGTTTAAACTCAACAACTTTACGTGACAATCAACCCCAAAAGTCTTAAATTTATCGATCAAATTAATATGAAAGCAAATAAGAAACCGTCAAACTGTCAACCACGCGTGTACGAGTATTTGCGCTCGCTCATTTATAATTAAATAACCAACCAACAAAAAAGTTCGTCTTTAGCTGGCATCGCAAAAAGTCTCCCAAAAATAAAAAAAAAAGAAATGGAAGGAAGCCTTATTGCTTAAGGCGTCAGCCATCATTAAAAGCTGAGTCTTCGTTTCAATGTCGAATTTATTCCTTTTGCTAGAAACAAAATTTACAAAAACAAAAAAAAAAAACAACAAAATCAAGTAAACCCAATTAATCCTGTGAAATTTGAAACATAAAACAAGCATTGCTATCTACTTTCATCTCGCAGAGCCTCCATAAAAACACTTGGCACACATAAAACAGATAATCTGGCACCTGAGTGTCTTAAAATTAAAACAGCTACATTGTTTGTAGGCAGAGATATGTGCCATCTTTTAAATAGATGGCGCAGCGGGGGATGAACAAAATGATTGAAGAAGAAGTTACAGCCTGCGTAAGGATTTTGTTGTTGTTGGTAATTCAAGTAAATTAAAGTACTTTAAGGTTGTGAAATTTAATGTGTGCAAGCATTGGGACCTTTAACTCAATTGCCATACAGACGCACCGTTGAGCGTTTTGCTTATGAACAACACAGACAAGGTAAGGCTTACAAATAAAATTAGAAAAAAATACCTAAGAAGCTTCATCTTGCACAAACAGCTTCTAAAATATGCAAACATAAAGAGTTTTCATTATGGGTTACCGCAGTAAGTATTTAAGCATCTAAACTTAAAATCTATGACAAACTTAGTATTTCTAAGTATTCTGAAATGTACAGTACAGTCTAAACAGTGCTGTGAAAACAATTGTACAAACATTTCCAAGATTGAGAATTAATTAAAAAAATAACAATTAAATTTAATTACAAAAAGTACGTATACGCCCGAGTGCACACACACATTCTCCTGCATACCTGTATTGATTTAAAATAAAATTCACGGCTGAAATTCACGAACTGGATCTGAAGGTTAAGGACTAAGCATGATTTTGACAAATGGTTTAAGGGAAGGTACTTTTTAATGTCCCTTCTAAAGAAAACATAATGATTCAACTACTTAAAACAATGTAAGCTCATATTTTATGTAATGATGACTTATTTTAAGCCCAACAGGTAAAATATTACCGAAAAGCCTTTTGAAAATAGTGGTCTTTCAGAATTACTGTATTAACCTCAAAGCAAAAATACCAACAGCTTTGTGGTCTAGCGCCACGCCACCAACTCAGGGACCGCAAGAAAAAAAAATGGGCACGACTGGATCGCACAAACTTACTCTCGTAGCTAACAACTTGAACGTAGCTTAAAATTGACAGTATGTATATGGAGTGGTTCTACAACATTATGATTAAAACAGGTTTAAAAACAACTCAAAAGACAAATTATTACTAAAAATTACTTTAAATTTGTTTTTTTAATAGCTAAAACAGATAGAGCTCAAAAAAAAGTATACCATTTGATTTGTTTGATAAATATGAATTTATGAAAAAAAAAATTTCAAAAATCGTTAGAGCGGGTTTTTCTTTAAATAATATTTTATATATTTAAAATCTTGAAAATTAAAAAAAATAAATTTGGTATGCCAGATTTTAGTATTTAATGAAATAAAATTTTTCACAAAATAAAAAAAAAAAAAAAAAACATTTACCCGTTTTCAAGATACTGAATTTTCAAAAAAAAAATTTCAATATTTTTTTTAAATCCAAAAATTATTTTTTGAAAAATTGTTTATGCAAAATACGTAAAATTTCAGGGGACCTCTCACATAAAAAATTTGGTTGAAATCGATGTTGACGAGAAATTTGAAATCCAAAAAATCGGTTCTATGACAGGTACCGTTAATAACCGTTTTTTTTTATTTTTTTTTTTTTTTCTTACCAAAATTTAAACTGTAGTAACTATAGTAGCTCGTAATTTTTTTTTTCCAAAATCGTTAGAGCCGTTTTTGAAATAAATCAATTTTTGTATATTGGTTGTATAGCAGGTACCGTTATTTTTTGAGTTAAAAAAAAATTTCAATTCCCCCTCTAGGGATAGGGACCTTAAGTCCAAAGTTTGAAGAAAATCGCTTTAGCCGTTTAGGATGCAGGTTGAGGTACAGACAGACAGATGGACAGACGGACAGACAGAATTGCGAGACCCACTTTTTGGCGCGTTCTCTATCATTGTAATGTTAGGGAAAATTATTATCTCGAAAAAAATGTTAGAAACACGTTATTGCTTACAACTTTTTATTTTGGTCGAGTTTGATAAAGTATTATACATTAAAATAAATAAAAATTAATAAAATACACTTTTTCTTTATTAAGTCTTTTAATCGTAGGAAAAAATAGATTTAACTCAGTCTTAAAAGTTTTCAGGTACATTTTGTATAAAAAAATTGTTTTTTTATATGGACACAAGTAAACCCGTTATCATTAAATTAAAAAGGAGCAAATATTGGGTTTTTCAATAAGAGCAATACAAAAGTTTTTTTTAATAGATCAAAAACGGTTTTGGATATCAATGAAATTCTTTATTTCTGTGGAAGTACGTTTGATGCCATTATGGGCATGCCACGGGCACGCTTGCAGAAGTCCAGACGCTGAACCCAATTTTCGACGGTTTTCAAGCATAAATCGGCCGATACTGCTGCAATTTTACGTTCGATATTCGTACGAAGTTCATCAATCGTCGCTGGCTTGTTGGCATAGTCCATAGACTTGACGTAGCCCCACAGGAAATAGTCTAACGGTGTCAAATCGCACGACCGAGGCGACCAAGCGACTGGACCATTTCGTGAGATAACACGTTCTCCAAATTTGGTTTCAAATAAATTGATTGTGACATTCGCTGTGTGGCTTGTGGCGCCGTCCTGTTGGAATCACATGTCCTCGAAGTCCATATCTTGCGTCAATTTAATCTTGTAAGGATGTAGGCCAAGATCTTTTCGCAAAATTCGCCACAACGACTTCACAGAGATGCCCAACGCTTGAGAACGACGTGTGAGAGACATATTTGGGCTTTCTGCAACTGAAGCCTCAGCGGCAGCAATATTCTCGACACTACGGGCACTTTTTTATTTTTTTATTGAAGAGAAATGTCAAAAAAGCGGCAAGAGATATGGCGTCGTTTGCTGTCCCTGTTGCTCTTCTTTTGTAGCGTGCCTGTTGAAAAAACCTTTATAAAAATATCTACATTTTCAGGTGAAATGTTTAAAATTTGATAAGGTAAGAGCTTAAAACATACATAAAATAAAAGCTTAGACTCTAATCTAGCAAAAAAAATATAGGCTGCCTTTTTTCAATCATGTGCATGTACCTGCCAACCCGGATTAAATGAAATTTTTTACAGAAATCACTTCTTTTTCAGATTATTAGATTATCAGAACAATTAGACTTTGACCCGGACAAAATTTTTAACTGATATATTTTTTGGTGGTCATGTTCAGCACAGTGTCCTTAACTTTATGTGAAAAGTCCTAAGCAATCCTCGTTGGCGTAGGAGCACAGTCTTGAAAAACGCAGCCATTTTGCACTCTTTGTTTGTGGCTATATCTGTGGAACATGTTGCCCTAGAAAGACTATTTAAGTGACAAATGGACGGGCTTAGATTGACAAAATCAGGGAAGTAAATAAAAATTAGCTACAGGGATTGCATGGCTAGTGTTTTGAATTAAATGAATTTAACAGAGTAAATTGCATGACATGTCCCAACAACAGTACCAACAATCATATGTGTCAAGTTTCCCAAAAATCCCAAATATAAAAATGCCAGGAGCAGTTTTTTAAGTGTATTGATTATAACAATTAAATAAAGGAACTTAAGAACGGTAAATTATTAAAAAAAAACGTACAGAAACATACAGTATTGGTCTAAAGAAGACAAACTTATTTATACATTTTTTAGGAGAACTATCGTGATACAAATTTTAAAATTTGTTCAACAGCTTCGGTTGCTTTCCTTCAAATCAGATTCTGACTTATAACAAGCACTAGATTTCAGAGACTTTGATTCCTACCTAATGATATACTCTGAAGACTTGCCAAATAAAATTGTGATTTAATCGACTGCTTGGCAAAAGTTCGCATATACAATTTATATCGTTCGATGTCTAATGAGCTACTTATAGGGCATCCATATAACGAAAGCAGAGAAGCCTCTCCTGGCACTGCGATTTCTGCATTGCGAGGCATCTGGGCTTGTTGAAAATGGCAACTCTATTCGCTTGAATGGTCTTTCTAGGACAATTAGATACCCAGATATAGCCAATAGCCGATAAATACAGATGATGGATATTTTTTTAAATGGTGGTCTTACCACTACAGGGATATTTTGTAACTTACACATATGATTGTTGGTACTGTTCTGAACATGTCCACTAAATTTCAGCTTTTTAAACAATATGTATGGGGCATTGGTAATTTTTTATAGCAAATTTTTATTTACTTCCCTGATTTTGTCACTCTAAGCCCGTCCATTTATCACTTTAATAGTCTTTCTAGGGCAACATGTTCCACAGATATAGCCACAAACAAAGAGTGCAAAATGGCTGCGTTTTTCAAGATTGTGCTCTTACGCCAACGCGGATTGCTTGGGACTTTTCACATTTGATTAAGGACACTGTTCTAAACGTGACCACCAAAAAATATACCAGTTAAAAATTTTGTCTGGGTGAAAGTCTAATTTGACTGGACCAATCTAAAAAAGAAGTGATTTTTGTAAAAAATTGCATTAAATCTGGGTTGGCAGGTACATGCAACTGATTGAAAAAAGGCAGCCTATATTTTTTTGATAGTTTAGAGTATAAGCTTTAATTTGATGTATGTTTTAAGCTCTTACCTTATCAAATTTTTAACATTTCACCAGAAAATGAAGATATTTTGGTATATTTTTGTATTAAATCAGGTCTGACAAGGGTCTGCTTTTTTTTTAGAGGAGCCAACCTATATTTTTTAAATATAGCAACGTTTGGGCTTTAATTTAATGATACCGGGTTTACTTGTGTCCATATAAAAAAACAATTTTTTTATACAAAATGTACCTGAAAACTTTTAAGACTGAGTTAAATCTATTTTTTTCCTTCGATTAAAAGACTTAATAAAAAAAGTGTATTTTGTTAATTTTTTACAGATTGTCTTCTTTATTTTAGTGTGTAATACTTTATCAAACTCGACCAAAATAAAAAGTTGTAAGCAATAACGTGTTTCTTTCACCTACCCATTTTAAAAGTGGCAACCCTATTTTTTTATTTTCAGTACAGTTTAATCTTGAATTTGATAATAGTTTTATCCTCTTACTCGATGAGCTACATAAGTCATAGTTCTAAAAAAGTGCTTTTCAAAAAGGGTTAGCAACATCCCATACCCATTTTAAACTAGGCAACCCTATATTTTTCGTTCTTTCTCGTCAAGGCCTATAATTTTGGCGTAGTTAAAATCTCTTACTCGATGAGCTAAGTCATGGTCCAAAAAACCAACCGGAAGTGGCCCATTTTAGACGTCACCTACCCAAATTTCGCTAGGCAACCCATGTGCGTTGAGTTTCTCTTGAATAGATCTATCGACTAAGGGGTATAAGAACCTCTTACCTTATGAGCTAAGTAATCCTACGGTCGCCGCTTGGACTATATTGGATTGTTTACCTGCCGGACGTGTATTAGATAAAATCCGAAATTTTCGAAATAAATTAGCAAAAGTGCTCAAATATTTTAAACTGATCAAAAGTGTTCGTTCAACTAAATAAAGTTTATAATTTATTGAAAATTAAAATGTTGGCATTAAAAAAAAAAAAAATTATTTGTTAAGGAGTCTAGTAAGTCAATTTGACAGTTTAAAATATTTGAGCACTTATGCTTATTTATTTCGAAAATTTCGTATTTGTCTAATGTCCGGCAGGTAAACAATGCAATAGAGACACATCATCGACGGAGCATCTATGTCCAGAAGTTTTGATATGTTGAGCGAGTCCCGGGCGTCAATTTTTTTTTATACGCCCGGGCTTCATTGTTTTTTTACGCCACGGCGTCAATATTTTTTTGACGCCCGGGCGTAAATTTATTTTCAACCCCCGGGCGTCAATTTATTTTAGACGGGCGTCAATTTTTTTTTGACAACCAGGCGTCCTTTTTTTGACGCCTGGGCGTCAATATTTTTTCGACGCCCGGGCGTCAATTTAATTTTTTTTTTTTTTGATGCCCGAGCGTCAATTTTATTTTGAGGCCCGGGTGTCAAAAAAATACATGAATACTCTTTTGAGCAGGCGTCAAAAAAAATGACTAGCTAGTTAGTTTATAAAATCATAATAGAAATCTATAAAATTTGATCGGAAAAAAATCAGCACTAACAAAATTAGGCTGAGGACACAAATATTTGGATTCGTTTGCTCAACTTTTGACGGAGCAAAATTTCTGAGATCTTATTTTCCTATAAAAACACAAATAATTGTAGTTTACTTTTTTGCCAAAAAAGTCTTGAAAATTTAAAAAGATTTAAGTTTTAGTATTCAACATTTTGTATAATTTGACAACTTCGCAATAATTAATGCGAAATTATCTATTTAATTAATTTGATAGTCTCTCTTCACAAAAATTGACAAGCGTCACATAAGAAACAATATGGAAGAATAAACCAAGGGGCACGGAGGTATATCTGCCGGAAATAAGTTCTTCATACATATGTATGGAATGCATGTATGTGCGAATTTATTAAATTTTAAAGGGATTATACTAAACTGAATTTAGCATTATAAATTATTTATTAACTTCCCATTGGAAGTAATTGTAATTGGTGCTATTTGTCGAATTCAAAATGTTGACATATCTTCACATTTTGAGGTATTTAAAATCAGAATCCGTCGTTTTTAGCAAGATGTCTGTATGTGTGTATGTACGTGCGTTCGGGGTACTTTTTTCGTCCACCAAACTCACCCCAGACTCATTTTTTCAGATAGCATTGTTTTGAAAGAAACCATTGCATCAAAATATTATTCACAGCATTGCTACAAAACTCCAAAGAGGCTTTTACATTCTAACGGAGAGGATAGAAGAAGTAACCAAAAGTGTTATAGGTATACGAAGTTGGAAGTTTAAAATGCTTTTAAGTTTTCCATTCCCGCATCAGATGAGGCAAACAAACTCAGTTGCATAGTTTAGTTTGTTTTCACAGTTTTGTAAGGACTCAAGTGTGTGGTGGCTTTTAAAGTCGCTCTACCCGAACACATCCAATTAGAAAGTTTACTATTTCCATTGAACCCTTCTCCCCCACCCTTCCTTCTCCCTTGGGACGCACTCCATCGGCATAGAATCAATCAAACTTTGGCCACAAAATCGGCCAATGAAGAGCATTTTAAAGTACACTACACAGCGAGGGGATATACATAGGCACGTTTAAAGGTCCTTTTTAGGATTTGTTTCATGTGCCCATGCAGGACAGAATATAGCCCTTGTAACATCCATTAAAAAACTTTGAAGTGAAGCGAACTTTTTAAAATCGAAAATCAATTCTGCGATTGAATTCGCAGGACAGGAGAACAACAGAAGAAAAAAAAGAAGAACTCTGTCTCCTCTGTCTAATGCCACATCCTCTTTTGACCCGAATGAAATATTACGTTCGTTTACTTGATAGAACTTTGCAAAAGCGGAAGGTAAGAATAATCCATGCTCTGTGTTCCGCTTCCATCATATCGGCCGGAGGGCTTCCTTCAATAAGGAGTGAGCTGGCGATGGCGGGCGGCCGGGGGAATGATGTTGGACTTTGTAAATTTCTTCTCATTAATTTGTTTTTTTCGACTCGTTTCTCTCGCTGCAATTTAGAATGAACGAACCCCACTTAGCAAAACCAAGAGTGATGGCAGGGACCCCCAGAAGAACACTCCGTCAGCCATTTTGCCCTCATTTGGCAGTTTTTTTCAACCAAGCGTAATTTGTTAAACCATTTTTTTCTTATTTTTTTTAAGTTTAACTTGTCAATGTTTGCAAATTATATCCTTTGTACATGATTTTCTTAGCACCACAGTTTTCTAACTGCGACTCTGCGAGTAGGTATAGGTATACCACCTAATAGGAAGTAGGCACTTCTGTTAAGCTCTTGGGGTTAAATAAAATCGCTCAACCATTCAATTTTGCTACATTAACATAAATTATTATGTTTGACAGTTTTATTGTAAATTATACGCCCAAGGTGGTTTTGCATCAGAGCCAGAGAAGGGATAAGGTTCTGTTGTGTGTTTGTGTAAGTGCAAGAATGCGGGCTCTAGAAATATTGTACCTTATATTTTTTTGCGGGAAGCTGGAGAAGAGAAGGCATTCCAAAGGGTGAATTTAAAGTTTGCATTGAGTATTTATTCTTATGGGCCTGGAGGTCTTTATTTAAAATTAAATTTATTATTATTTATTAAGACAAACAAGCACCTGAGTGTTAGCTTTCTGCTTCCAAATCGAGATCTAAAATAGGTTTTTTCTGTTGGGTATTTCCTTAGAATTTAAAACTCACTGTAGAATGATTAAGTTAGTCTCTAATATACGGTGAGTGATTTTTGAAAATGAAAAATCATAGGTCTAGTGCTTTACTCGAATTTGTATAGTTTTCTGT
This sequence comes from Melangyna quadrimaculata, assembly GCA_949320155.1. NCBI lineage: Eukaryota > Metazoa > Arthropoda > Insecta > Diptera > Syrphidae > Melangyna > Melangyna quadrimaculata. The sequence continues at coordinate 65,427,496 of OX439483.1, read as the reverse complement.
GCATCTAAGTCAAAAGTTTCGTCATTTTCATTTTTACTTGCTCTTTATGTCAAGTTTTGGTTTCGTGTCAGAGCACAATTTGGGGTTTTAATTAAAACTAACATAACGATGATGAAGACGTCCAAGAAAGTGATTTTCTTCAAGACGTCTGTCGATCTGTTTGTCTGTCAGTCTGTTCGTCTGTTTGTCTGTGCGTCCTGTTCGAGCTAAATTCAAACGGTTGGACGGATTTTCTTCAAATTTGGTTTTAAGTGGGAAGGAATTTAAGTTATATTGTATGAGCCCCTAAATAGCCACTAATTCCTGCATCATTCGAATTTTGAAATTTTATATTTGAAGAAGTGGTCGACGCAGCTTGATGTCAAATCGGATCGTCAGCGGGTTTCTGTGAGAAGGCATTTAAGTGCTCCACCCGGATTGGGGTATTGTATGAGCCCCTAAATAGCCCCTAATTCCTGCATCATTAGAATTTTGAAATTTTGTATTTGAAGGTGTGGACGACGCATCTTGACGTCAAGCTGGGTCGTCCACGGGTTTCAGTGGAAAGGCATTAAAGTGCTTCACCCGGATTGGGGTATTGTATGAGCCCCTAAATAGCCCCTAATTCCTGCATCATTCGAATTATGAAATTTTATATTTCAAGAAGTGGTCGACGCAGCTTGTTGTCAAATCGGATCGTCCGCGGGTTTCTGTGAGAAGGCATTTAAGTGCTCCACCCGGATTGGAGTATTGTATGAGCCCCTAAATAGCCCCTAATTCCTGCATCATTAGAATTTTGAAATTTTGTATTTGAAGGATATGAGCCCCCAAATAGCCCCTAATTCCTACATCATTAAAATTTTGAAATTTTATATTTGAAGGTGTGGACGACGCAGCTTGATGTCAAATCGGGTCGTCCGTGGTCTTCTGTGAGAAGGCATTTAAGTGCTCCACCCGGATTGGGGTATTGTATGAGCCCCTAAATAGCCCCTAATTCCTGCATCATTAGAATTTTGAAATTTTGTATTTGAAGGTGTGGACGACGCATCTTGACGTCAAGATCGACGTCTGTCGATCTGTTTGTCTGTCAGTCTGTTCGTCTGTTTGTCTGTTCGTCTGTTTGTCTGTTCGTCCGTTTGTCTGTGCGTCCTGTTCGAGCTAGATTCAAACGGTTGTACGGATTTTCTTCGAATTTGGTGTGAAGCGTTCTATGTGGTTCCCGAGAGGGAAAATTCGAATTTTTGTTTTAGCGTTATAACGGTTAACTGCCTTACAACGTTTTCGATTTCATCAAGTTTTCTCGAAAACGGCTTTAACCAATTCGATTAAACTTTGAACATGCTATCTCTAGACAAGTTGTAGTAATACTGCATATACCACGTTTTTACCAAAAAATTCGGGTTCGTCAAGCTGCGTCGTTCACAACGGAAACTCAAAATTCTAATGATGCAGGAATTAGGGGCTATGGTCGACTTAGCTTGATGTCAAGCTGGGTTGTCCACGGGTTCCAGTGGGAAGTCATTTAAGTGCTTCACCCGAATGGGTGTATTGTATGAGCCCTTAAATAGCCCCTAATTCCTGCATCATTAGGATTTTGAAATTTTTTATTTGAAGGTGTGGACGACGCAGCTCGACGTCAAGCTGGGTCATCCACGGGTTTCAGTGGAAAGGCATTTAAGTGTTTCACCCGGATAGGGGTATTGTATGAGCCCCTAAATAACCCCTAATTCCTGCATCAGTAGAATTTTGAAATTTTGTAATTGAAGGTGTGGACGACGCAGCTAGACTTAAAATTGGACCGACCACGGGTTTCAGTGGGAAGGAATTTAAGTGCTCCGCCTGGATTGGGATATTATATGAGACCCTAAATAGCCCCTTATTCCTACATCATTAAAATCTTGAAATTTTATATTTGAAGGTGTGGACGACGCAGCTTGATGTCAACTCGGGTCGTCCACGGGTTTCTCTGGGAAAGCATTTAAGTGCTCCGCCGGGATTGGTTGCTAAATGAGCCCCTAATTTCTACATCATTAGAATTTTATAATTCCGTTGTGAACGACGCAGCTTGACAGACCTTAACAATTCGAATAATCAAAAAAAAGTTATGGGATATTTTGAAAAAAAAGCTTTTTTTATACTTTTTTAAGTTTATCCTTAAGCAACAAGATTCTATCATTATTTTGCGCTTCGGTACTTCTAAGTTAGTAAACAAATATTGCATTTAAAAGTTGTATGAATAATTGTTTTTACGAAAAAATAAAATCAAAGAAAAAATTATTTATATTTAACTTTTTTCCCAAAAAATCAAAACAAAATTCAAAATTGCTATTTTAACATATTTTTATTATTTTTTCGTTAACAATATAAGAATATTATATCTATTATAATATCTCCACCGTCAATGTCTAGCTACATTGTAGTTGTTAGCTTCGAGAGCAAGTTCGTCCGATCCAGTTGTAAATATTTTTTTTTTTTTATATGAAGATGACAGACCTTTGGACTTAAATGCAGAGAAAATTACAGAAATTCAGAGTAAGGCAACAGACTTCAATCACTTCTTTTCTTTCTAGGATCGTCTATATAGTATTTGGCATTTTAAAAATTAAAGATCTAAGCTTGAAACCCTCCGAAAAACTCTTATTCATAAAATCAAGACGTATTTTTGCAAATATTTATTTTTTCAGCTTGAACAAAATTCGTCGCTAAACGATCTCACCTGCGTAATTAAATCAAATACAAAACCAATTTAAAAACCAAAATAAATACACCGACCTACATTCACCCCGTAAAACAAATAAATAAATTTAACAAAAAAAAAGCAAACAAAATAAATAAAATCTCAATATGATTACGAAAACTAATTATAATTAACCAATTTCAAAAAAAAAATACAAACAAAAATCCAAATCAACAATATCAAAAACAAAATCACCGCCAAGAAAAAAGATATACCTATGTAGCCAGCTAGAAAAAAAAAACATCGCGCTTTCTATTGTTAAATGTTAATCAGGAAATTCAAGTGCAGCAAATGTCTCTTTATCTCTAAAGGTAGGCAAATCGTATTCTCTATTACTTTGTTTGTCGATGGATTCCTAGGAATGCTTTTGCATAAGTTCGTTGCGCAAAAATTGTAGTCTCGATCCGCTTCGAGACTGCCATGCTGTAGTCGGTACGTTCTGTGCCGTGCCGTCTCTGGCACCCTTTCTAGACTTGTTGGCGACTAAAATACATCAAAAATGAGAAGTTTCTAGTTGTACCTTGCAAACATACTCGTTAATTTATACTTTTCATATACATATGTATGTATGCATGTATACACGATTTGTGTGCTGTGCTATTGATTGGGTTTGAATTTAAATTTAGCATATGCGAATATTTTCGATTTGTCAAGTCGAGTCAATGGCCTGTCTGTAAGTTAAATTAGGATGCATCTCGCTAGTCTCTACGAACTGTTTTGTTTTTATTTTGTTCGAAAAGAGAAAGCTCTGTTAAAAACTTTAAAGAGCTTTTTTTGCTATCAAGCTTATGATCCAAAAGCGATATTGGCATCCACATTTATTTAAGAGGGGAAATTTTTAAAGCTAACGATCATCATCATTGGCAAAGAATTAAAGCTTTTACCAAAGGCAAAGGCGTAGGCAAAAATAATAAAATAATTTTATAGGGAACGATTTAGTCCCAATATTGTTTTCCATTTTCTGCTAATTTAGGCTCAGTTTTTCAGTGATGAGATAAACCAGAGTTAGTTAACTCTGGAAATCGACTCGTTTATAGTTAAGTTACGTATAGTACGAGTGTTGTTTTGCTTAATTTATATGGTTATTTTCATTTTCTCAATGCTCAAACCAAGAAAATGTAATTAATCGTATTTTTTTAATCAAAATATTGATCAATCCTTTTAGGGCTGGCCACGAGACGAGACCTCTGCGAGACTTTTGTAAGTCTCGTCTCGGTCTCCTTAAAATCGAATATTTTCAGTCTCATCTCGGTCTCGTGTCGGTCTCGTATAATTAAACCTCGTCTTGGTCTCGTCTCCGAAAAATACGATTTCGGGACAAACTTTTGATAATTGGAAAGAACTATTTTCGATTATCGTTTGAATATGTGCAGAAGAAAATAAATATTTAACTCATGGATTTTTTAATTTATTAGACTTTCTGTAAATTTCGTTCCAAATGTACCAGTCTCGTCTCGGTCTCGGTCTCGTCTCGGTTGCATAAAAGGCAGTATCGTCTCGTCTCATCTCGTCTCGTCTTGTCTCGTCTCTTCTCATCTCGGTCTCGTCATGCGAGACCGAGATTGAGATTATTCTAGTCTCGTGGCCAGCCCTAATTCCTTTAATAGTTTAACATTTTACTAAGGGTTCGCAAATAAAACTTATATCCTTTATTCACACTGAACAAAAATTACTTCACAAAATAAAACGCTTTTATTCCAAACACTTCTACTTCTAACACTATATTATTATAAACAATCACAAGTACCTATGCAACTCTTAAATTCACACTGACGTTTATTCGTTCACTTTTAAAATCAAACGGAAGTTTTCGGACTCGTTGCCAGTGTTTATATCCAAAATAAAGGTTTTTAGCGTTCTGGAATCTGCTAGAAGGTTCTTTTCCAAAAGGTTTCATTCAATTACTCCGGGTACCATTTCCAGTATAACGATGAGAGCGTAGTCACCAACCGTGGATATTAGTTATTCATTTTTGTTCAAAGATGGCGCGCAAACTAGTATTAATAAATGATGTCCTTGTTTGCATAACTGGGCATATTCACCACAATAGTGAACCGAAAATCAAATCAAAAATCTTTAGTCCAGACTTTGAAGAAAATCGCTCCAGCCGTTTAAGCTAGAGGTCGAGATAAAGACAGACAAAATTGTGGAACCCATTTTCTTCGCGTTCTCTAGGTCTGATTAATATCTTGTATTCGGTTTTTTATTTACAATTCAAAACTTGCCCCTAGTACCTAGATCTACATTGAAGCTAAATCGCAAGCAAAAATAAAATTGATTTTTAGTGTCAGAAACTGCAAAAGAATGTTTTCCCGTCGATATTGAATATTTTATTTTCGCAATATTTTTGCATTAATCCTTGGAAAAACTTGTTTTGAGAGATTCTGCACCTGGTACAATTTTTAAGATTTTCTATATTTAAGAAGGGGCACCAGGGGAGTCGACTCTGATTTTTTAAAATGTTTTTTTAAACGGGATGGGTACGATATCCCGCTTTTTATAATCCCGTTTTTTAAAATCCCGATTTTTCAACCCCACTTTTTATAATCCCTTTTTTTAATAATCCCACTTTTTATAATCCCGCTTTTTATAATCCCGTTTCTTATAATCCCGTTTATTATAATCCCGTTTCTTATTATCCCGCTTTTGCAATCAAAACGATTTTTTTTAAATAAGACAACTAGTTTTGATTGCAAAAGTGGAATAATAAAAAAATTTAAATTTAGTGAAACAAGGAGAGATTTTGAAGTAAGCTAAATTTTATTTTATTTTAACAAAACAATTAAAAAAAAATGAAATTCTAAACAATTGAATTAAGGATACCTATATTATATTTTTCATTAGCATCATGTTAGTTCAATTGAATGTTGTAGGTGATATTACGCAAAAATCCTGTTTTACTCATTTTGTTTGAACCACAATTGTTTCATTGGCTCGATCGGCAATCATTTTGTTCAACCCAGCACTTTTTCGTCCAACTAAAACCTAAATGCTATAGGTTTCGACTTGTCATTGAAAGCCTCAAATTGACACACTTCGACAAGACAAGGTGGCTAGTACCAACAAGAAATGCAAAGAAAATAGTAGTAGTGCGAAGGTTTAACCCACCCTGTCTTGTCAAACTGTATCTTTAAATGACATGTGGAAACCTAGCATAACTCTGCGATGCCATGCCTTGTCATTATTTTGGGTTCGTGGAAACTTTAATTCGGCACTATCGTACACAGACCAAAAGTTAGGAGAGTATTGCACTTGTCTACTTCCATTGCGAATGTAGTTTTATTTGACCCATTGTGCAAAACTTTGTGCTTCTTCGTCATCATTCAAACTATTTTGCAACGAGTCATAATAGGAAGTGACTTCTTCAGGTGGTACAAAAGCCAACCTTTTTACCATTCGAATCCTTAAAGAGAACTCGTTGCAGCTTCTAAGATCTTGGAAAACATTTGAAAAGTATAAAACGTGGGAAATAACTAACATGAAATCAATAAGTTTTAATCATGTATTTAAAAAAAAACGGTCTTAGCGGGATAAGGCGGGATTTTAAAAAGCGGGATTATAATACAACGGGATTTTGAATAAACGGGATTTAAAAAAACAGTATTTTAAAAAAATGGGATTTTAGATGGCGGGATTTTAAAACTTTTTTGTCGGGCTTTTTGAAGAACGGGATTTTAAAAAGCGGGATTCCGATACGTTCCCTTTTACACAAAATTCGTGTAGTTATTTTGGATTGGACTTTTTTAGAACGGTACTGGAGCATCCAGTTCGTTTTACTAAGATTTTTTTAAATTCAAAAGAGTTACTTGCAATACAAGGATTTTAATGTTATACATATATTTCGTTCAGCAGATCCAAAGTTTCGTTTTCAGTTAAAAAGTCAGAACCCAGTATGTGTCTTCTAGTTTCCGTTAAAACAGAACACCTTCCAACAAAATGAAAAACATCCTCACGTTCTGCCAGATTACACATCTCACAAAGTAACGGTAAATCTTCACGATGGGGGACAGAGTTTTAGTTCAACAGTTCTCCTCTTAGACAAAACATGTTTGATATTTCTTCGATAGTTCAATCATCCCGAAAGTAGTTTCTCTCATTGAGATTATGTTTCAATTTACTATAAACCAGCCGATGCAGTGAGTTTGATGCTTCATCTCTGTACCTCTGTCTTAAATTTTCATCCAAACTGGTATTTATCTGGTACATTGTCGATTTCCACGTACTCTGTTCGTTAATTTGTAGAGGAACATCAGTCTCTTCCGCTAGATCGATCCATTCTTTAGCCCATCCTGTCTTACATCGCATGGCTTGTAGTGCCGCTTTCTTTGGTAGGTGATCACTTGAACTACTTGAAGTTTTAGCGTCTTCATGAATAGTGGTGATAAACCTGTTTCCAGTTTGGCGTGCTTGTAGGAAGGTGAAATGTTATTTTTATAAAAAATCTCAGTAGTTTTTCGATACATATTTCTTTGCTCCCCACACTTGCGCCGCGTAGAACATAACTGATTGAGATACTGATTCAAACACTTTATATTTGCTGCTGTGGGCGATGTATTTGGTGTTAAAACACTCTCTCCATGCTACATTAATAGCGGTTTTTGCTTTCGCCAGTTTCTCCGTGAGATGCGATTCCATTTTAAGATTCTGGGTAAAATGAACTCCTAGATATTTATATTCCTTAACCACTTTTATTCTTTCGTTGGTGTAGTACCATTGTTCATTTGTCGCAGATCGTCCTACTCTTCTCCTGAAGACCATTATTTTAGACTTATTCAAGTTCACGACTAGATTCCATCTCAAGCAGTATTCATACAACCTATTAATCATAAGCTGGAGCGATTCCGGCGAGTATGCTAGCATAACGATGTCATCCGCAAAAAGCAAGACTTTAATCATAGTATCCGCGTAACTTTAACCTCCTGGCAATGCCTCTATGATGTCATCAATGAAAAGTGCGAATAAGCTTGACTAAGTGCACACCCCTGTCTCACACCTGACTTTGTCTGGAACCATTCCGATAAATTTTTACCATTCCAGACGGCTGATCTGGTCTCTATTTACAAATTCTGGAGAACTCGTCCGATTTTTAATGACATTCCGGCTCCAAATAATTTATACATCAAAGCATTTCGGTCCACCGCATCAAATGCCGCTTTTAAATCTACAAAAAAAAGTGCACCTTTTTGCAATTTGTTTCTTCTGGATTTAGGTGAAAAAACGATATGACTCACCAAACTAAATTTTTGTTTGAGTAATGTGTTTAAAGGGAATCCGTGTAAATTACTTTAATCTTTAATTATTGATTATTGTACTAGTAAAAAAGAAAAATTTTAGAGAGTGACCGTGAAACTGAACTTAACACTGCAAACCAGAGTTGCCAACCAACAATTTAACAGTATTTTTCAATTTAAATTTAAACAAAAGAAACTATAAACAAGGATATCGTATTGAAATCATTAGTTCATACCACACGCAATCTAGATTTTGTTTGACATTTCAAAAGTATCCCGGTATTCATAGAAACCCAACCAAAATTTCTTTGCAATCAATCAAAATTCACAGTGAAATCATCACACATTTAATTTTTTCCTTTGTTTCCCATAACAAAAAAAAAAACAATCCGGAATGAAATCACGAATGCAGTGCACCTATAAACATAATGCACTCTCTTAGTATCTTCTCTTTTTCTATTACTTTTAAGTACGGTAAAATGCTTTGATTATGCCTTAAACGCAGTATCTTCAAGCTCAGTGAACGTTTTGGAACATCAAATATTCCTAAAATACTTTTAAATATCTGTCAACTGTATACTTTTTTGCCGAATGTTATTTTTAATGCTACGATATAAGACTTTAAGAAAGCTGTATAGTCAATTACTGACATTTCGAAAAGCTGCCTTTAACTTGTATCTTAAAGTGTATCTTAAAGTTAATAGGCCGTATTCATAGCCATTAAAAACTGTTATGCTTAGTTAAAAGAGAACCTAAACCTTTGATTTTCCGACATTTATTTTTTTGTCAATGCACTATTTTTGACGTCCAATAATAAAATCAACGTTTTTTTTTATAAAAATACATAAATCTAATTGGAATAACTTGTAACTGTACTTAAGTAAATCATGAGTTTAGCGAAACCACTATGAAAACTCCCCAAAAATAATTTGTATTAAAAGAATTTCATTTCAAAAATGTTACCATTGTTGTATTGTTTAAGCTACTGCTTCTGCTACTTTAAATAATTATATATGTTTTTATAACACAGCTATGAGCTTACTTAAAGAAAAAACGGAAATTTTATTTATTTTAATGTGAATACACTTTTCACCTACCCCTATTACCGTTGACGTTGTTTAAATCGAGTCGATAAAAGAAGATCTTTACCATTTATTATTTGACAGTTTAAGTTCCATTCATAAAAAAAACAGCTGTGGTAAACGTTTAGACAATATTGGTGAAAGGGTAATACGCATTGATTTCAATGTCTATAATTCGAAATGGAACCAAATGTGGAAAGATGAAACCGAAATTACAATACTCGAAATAGTTTTACCTTAAGAAGATGAAGAAATTTAAATATTAAAATATTGAAATTACTTCTGTTTTAAGTGGAGTAAATGAATAAAATTCAATTAAAAAGTACAAGTGACCTCAACTCCAGAAATTATTGTGTTTCGCCCAAGGTATAACAGTGGGCTCTTCAGTCAGTCTGTTATACCCTACTAAGACACAAATTTTGGTCGATGTTTACCGACTCTTATAAAAATCACAGCAAAAAGATACTGTGAATTTTATTATTCTAGGGGAATTTGTTTAAATGCGTGCACCTAGAAAATAAGTACCCATGGTCAGGTTTTTTATAATAAGTAGATGAAGAAATTTAAATATTAAAATATTGAAATTACTTCTGTTTTAATTGAATTTTATTCATTCACTCCACTTAAAACAGAAGTTATTTCAATATTTTAATATTTAAATTTCTTCATCTTCTTATTATAAAAAAACCTGAACACGGGTATTTATATTCTAGGTGCACATCTAGTGCCCACAATAAAGACATACAACGTTAGAAATCTTAGTTCAAGAGCATCGTTTTTGAATATGGACACAGAACTGTAAACCATGGGGTTTAGGCAAAATATAAAAAAATTCGTCTATGTTTATTCGAATTTGTGTTTTTGGTCGATTATTTTAGCCTACTCCCATTGTTAAGGACAAAACAAATACTTGTAGGTTGGTACACTCCATAGTCCTTGATCATTTTCATAGGTCTCGTTTCTGGGCAATAGGTAGACCAGGTCCCATATATTTTTGCCCATTCTCCTTTGTTGTTTCAAAACAAAAAAAAAATAAATAAAAATATATTGCATTACTGGAAACGTTATAAGGAAATATTCTTGGAAATAAACACTATAAAACATCATCATCCTTAGAACAACTGTTAAAACCTAGAAAAATTTGGAAATTCAAGTTTAATTTTTGATATTTACCTTTAGTTATGATTTCGCTTAGCATTGATGTACAAACTAAGCTCTGAATCGAAAAAAATAAAATTTCAAACAGACATTTTTGCTGCTCATTATCACTCGGAACGTTTCACAAAAAAATATCCTAACCCATTATCTAAAGTAATGAAAAATTGACATTGTTGTTGGAAGTACGTACACATTTTTTGTCATAGAACACGTTTATGACAATAAATCAGTAAATTATAGCAAAAATTATGTAATTTCATCAGGCGAGTAAGTCCAACACGATATAATTATTGACTATAAAAACAAATAGAAAAATAAAAACAGAATAATCAGAATTTCATTTTAACTAAGGCTGCTTGTTTTACAATATCAAATTAAAGTTTTGATTAGTTAAATAAATACTGGTATTATAACAGCTTGTAATGTGTGCTCTCGTTTTTTGTTGTCACATCATTTTGGCCATCAAGCGTATCTACATACGTTTGAGGTTTGGCCTGAATTCAAGGTCGATTTATCATGTAATTGTAATAGGTATCAATTTCTTTTGATAACATGCAATTTACATTAATTAGACCATACCCATTTGAATTTCCACACTTTGGGATTATTTTTCGTTTAACTAATATGAGTATTACTTTTGTGCGGCGAGATTTGTAGCTGCATAATTATTATGACGATAGGTAAAAGGGATTATCCAAAGGTGTAGGTACCCATCCATCATGTCATGTTGTGTGTGGGAGCTAGTGGAAAACTTTTAATGACGTACATGCTAATGAGAATGCCACTGCTGCTACCTAAACTGGTGCTGGTTCTGGCGCTGCTTGCTATATGCTCAACGCTCAGTCAAGATGATTATTTTATATGGAACGTAAAACGACACCATATTCCATTTCAACGGCTAAAACCCGTCCTATATGTATATTAGGGTGGTCCTTATAAAGGTCATTGTCTCATTTTGAATGACGCACCCCCCCCCCCCCCCCCTAATTAAAAATTTAAAAAAAATCCAGTAAAATTTTAACTCATTATATTAACGTTAACCCGGTCCCCAAGACGTCTGAAGTTTCATATGGGAAATCCCATGTATTTTTGTAAATTCAAATTTGAAAAATCCTAACATTGGTAATGATTGATAAAAAAATTGAATTTTGGAACACATGTAGTCATATTTATAAAAATGTATCAGAAAAAAATGTACAACAGTTATTTCCCTACTTATAGCCATTTAAACAAAAACATCTTTTTTTATTTAATTTTTAATTTTAATTAATGTTGTAAATTTTTTTTATTACATTTTTTTTAAACATGACAAAAGTTACTACATGTGTGCAAAAATTCAATTTGCTTTATCAATCATTACTAAAGTTATGAATTTTTAAAGTTGGATGTACAAAAAAAACATGGGATTTCCCATATAAAACTTTAGACATCTTGGGGGCCGGGTTACCGTTAATAAAATGAGCTTAAATTTTACAGGAATTTTTTTTAATTATTCAGAACAAATTAGGGGGGGTGCGTCATTCAAAATAAGACAATGACCTTTATAAGGACCACCCTAGTGTATATTGTATAGGTGTGTGTGTCAGGAGGCGGTGTATACGATACGGTTAGGTAAAGTATGATGTATGATATGATGGTGGAAAAACATAGAAAGGACTTTTTGGTTGGTAAATCAGAAAATTCTATTAGATAAACTTTGTCCTTATATTTAAAAAGTTAACCACATGTTTGTGATCTATTTTCCTGAATTATAATATTTGAAATAGCTTGTCAAAATTAAAGTTTGAAAAACGCTAATTGGACAGCCAGATGATGATGACGATGATGGTTAGTGTTTTATATCATTTTCATATGCGGTAAGATAAAATGCGAAAGAGTAATTTTAGGAGCTAAGTAGAATTTTTATTTGCAAATAATCAGCATGTCTAAAAAAGTTTAAAATAAAGTTTTAAAGTATAAATATGGGAATAATTATTTTAATATGGTACCTAAATGAAAAAATCTATTTATCTAAGATTTTTTGAAATGTGGGAAAAATTGTCACAGGCAAATTTACTTAAACTTTGGAATATCGTAGTTGAGAACTTGTAAATTCCACATTACAAATTTGACCACATAAACAAAAGTCACATTAAGTCTTTGATTATTATGTAATAGATTAAGACCAGCCAAGCCAATGTTCCAAGTTGTCGTGATGAACGCAAATTGGATAGCGATCAACACATTTCTTGCAACTTTTCGAATAAAAATAACAAGTTTTTTTGTTTAGACCATATCTAACCAGCAGAGTTTCATTGTCCCCTGCTATATGGACAAATATAAAACTTCATCACAAAAACTGTCCATCAATTGCATATTGTAACTCTTTGTTTGTTTTAAGTTTATAAACTAAGCTCTGTCATAATGAAAACTACAAAAAAAAAAATAAACATTTTTGCTCATTAAATTACTTGAAACACTTCGACCCCCTGGCCTGGTGCACCGAGTCTTTCCTATTTAAATCTTTAAAGTTTGTTTATCTATCTTGATTTTATTTGGTCAATGCAATACAACACGTTTTTCTTTGCGTTGCACAGCTAATAGGAGCTGAAAGTATCCTCTGTAGACAACAAGAAATTAGCATCTACAGTTTATTTAGCTGATGGTATAGTCCGATGCATTTCACGTAAGAAAATATTGCTGACCCAATACGCAATGATGTAATAATTATTAAGTGTGGTTATACTTTTCCAACAGTCAGCAGTCACATCATTGAAGAGTATTTACATACATTTTTTTGCAATCAGTTTTAACCGCAAATTAGTTCAATTCAATTCAAATTCAATTCAAATTCAATTCAAATACAATTCAAATTCAATTCAAATTCAATTCAAATTCAATTCAAATTCAATTCAAATTCAATTCAAATTCAATTCAAATTCAATTCAAATTCAATTCAAATTCAATTCAAATTCAATTCAAATTCAATTCAAATTCAATTCAAATTCAATTCAAATTCAATTCAAATTCAATTCAAATTCAATTCAAATTCAATTCAAATTCAATTCAAATTCAATTCAAATTCAATTCAAATTCAATTCAAATTCAATTCAAATTCAATTCAAATTCAATTCAAATTCAATTCAAATGCAATTTAAATTCAATTCAAATTCAATTCAAATTCAATTCAAATTCAATTTAAATTCAATTCAAATTCAATTCAAATTCAATTCAAATTCAATTCAAATTCAATTCAAATTCAATTCAAATTCAATTCAAATTCAATTCAAATTCATTTCAAATTCAATTCAAATTCAATTCAAATTCAATTCAAATTCAATTCAAAATCAATTCAAATTCAATTCAAATTCAATTCAAATTCAATTCAAATTCAATTCAAATTCATTTCAAATGCAATTCAAATTCAATTCAAATTCAATTCAAATTCAATTCAAATTCAATTCAAATTCAATTCAAATTCAATTCAAATTCAATTCAAATTCAATTCAAATTCAATTCAAATTCAATTCAAATTCAATTCAAATTCAATTCAAATTCAATTCAAATTCAATTCAAATTCAATTCAAATTCAATTCAAATTCAATTCAAATTCAATTCAAATTCAATTCAAATTCAATTCAAATTCAATTCAAATTCAATTCAAATTCAATTCAAATTCAATTCAAATTCAATTCAAATTCAATTCAAATTCAATTCGAATTCAATTCAAATTCAATTCAAATTCAATTCAAATTCAATTCAAATTCAATTCAAATTCAATTCAAATTCAATTCAAATTCAATTCAAATTCAATTCAAATCCAATTCAAATTCAATTCAAATTCAATTCAAATTCAATTCAAATTCAATTCAAATTCAATTCAAATTCAATTCAAATTCAATTCAAATTCAATTCAAATTCAACTCAAATTCAATTCAAATTCAATTCAAATTCAATTCAAATTCAATTCAAATTCAATTCAAATTCAATTCAAATTCAATTCAAATTCAATTCAAATTCAATTCAAATTCAATTCAAATTCAATTCAAATTCAATTCAAATTCAATTCAAATTCAATTCAAATTCAATTCAAATTCAATTCAAATTCAATTCAAATTCAATTCAAATTCAATTCAAATTCAATTCAAATTCAATTCAAATTCAATTCAAATTCAATTCAAATTCAATTCAATAATACGAGAAGAAGACAATTTTTGACAATTAATTATAGACGTGTTTTCTTCAAAGCTTAAAACCAGCGCTTCATATTTTTGCACGTAAATAAAGTTTTTGGAACGAATTCTCTACAGAAATGCTCCTATATCGATGTAATATTCAATTCACGAAGAACACAACAAAACTATGAAATGTGGGAATTCTAGAATTTAACGGTACAAAAATTAAATTTTCAGAAACATTGTTAAAAGTTCGAAATATCGTTATACAGCCCCCAATAGGTGATCTTATCAAAGAAAACTGTTGCAAAAGATGTACATATAAAGGTGTAAGGTGTTTTGTCGTGATAACACTTGCAGTTAGGCTGCATAGCTTTTGCTCCGTCATATTAACATTGAAGGTTTTGAAAGAATAACAACCACTTGAGTTGGCTACCACCAAGTATTACATTAGGCAGGAATTATAGCTATTTCATGGCCACCACACCAATCATCAGATTCCTTTTAGTGGTGCTTAGTCTATAGTTCCAATTTTAATTTATTAATTATTTTGCCGTCAACTGGAGTTGAGCCTAGACCAAGCTACCTCAGATGCACTTTCACTGCACATTGCACCGCCGCGCCGTGGTCACCTGATCATGTTTTACAGTAATTGCATTTGAACAACTAGCATTCTGACAAGCCACACATAATAAGATAGACATAAGATGTACATATTTATATTTACTGGTATCCATAATATTATGATATCATTTAAAAAAAAGTTAAACAAAAAATTAAAAATAAATTATTTCTTTAAATCATTATTATTAGTTATTTTTAGGGCTTAGAAAGTTAGAACTCAAAATAAAGTATGCCATCTAATTTGTTTGATAAATATGAATTTATGCAAAAAAAAAAAAAGAAAAAATCAAAAATCGTTAGAGCGGTTTTCTTAAAAACTAATTATTTAGATGTACAACATTTTTCGCATATTTTCAAAAATAAAATCTGGTATACCAACTTGTAGTATTTAATAAAAATACCGTTTTCAAGATATTGAATTTTCAAAAAACAAAATTCCATTACTTTTTTCAATACAGCTTTTAACGGCCTTTAGTCCATAAAAATTGGCCACTACTTTTTTTTGTTAATCCAAAAAATATTTTTTTCGGAAATTTATATGCAACATTTTTTGAATTGTGAAGGAGCTCTTGTTATTTTGGTTGAAGTAGGTGTAGCCGTTAACGAGAAATTTGAAAACCATAAAATAGGTTCTATGACACATACCGTTAATAACAGTTATTGGTAATTTTTTTTTACACCAAAACACTATAGACTAAGAGCCCAGGTCCGCCAGACATACGTCATTTTATCAAAGCTGAGCTTTTTTCTGCGAACAGATACCATGGTAGCTAGAAACAAATGTATACTAAGAATCTTCAGTCCGAGTGCAATTAAGAGGTGGCAAGTGTTAAAGTTGCATACAAATGTTGCAACATTGCGTTATTTTATCAAAGTTGAATTTTTGATATGTGTTAGGGGATGGTGTCATTTAATTTATTTGACACTTTCCAGACATCTACAGTGGGACCTAACGTGAGCCAGACATTTTAAATCTGTCAAACTAAATTCAATTTCCCCTCTAGGGAATCCCAAATGATCTAAAGTCCAAAGTTTGAAGAAAATCGATTCAGTGGTTTACAATTGCGGGACTCACATTTTTTTTTGCATTCGCTAGCATCGTAATGTTAGGGAAAATTATTATCTCGAATTCGATTTTTTACGAATCCAAAAAAACTTGCCCTATTGTACCTATTAATATAGCAAGTAAAAATTAATATTGTAAATGGCGACCTCCTACCCCTGGAAAAAGCGTGGTTTCAATTGGTTTTAAGGACACTGCCACGCCCACTTGTCTTATATCTGCGTTTCTTGAAAACGGTTCTAGCGATTAGGATAAAATTATCAAAATTTGTTCTTAGAGGGAAGACAGAGATACAAAATAAATTTCCAATAAAATCCGCCCACTCACACGCTTACTTTTCTTTTTTTCCGAAGTGATATTTCATAAAGAACAGAATATATCGCCCATTTGAATGGTTTGGTGAGTTCAAAACGTGTTTCAAAGTCAAAACCTTTTAATTAAGTAGGCACCATTTAAGTTTAAAGAAAAAACAATAATAATATTCGGAAGCGAATTATATCGTGGATTTCAATAGTTTGGCGTAATTTAAAACGTCTGTCAGTTACATTTTCTGACTCAGGGAGTCAAGCCCTATAAATTGAGATGCATTTCAAGAGATTTGTATTGATAACCTAATTGATAAACTAGTAATTACATCCGCGACTTTTATCGCGCTTTTCAGCAGTTTGGCGTAACTCAAACGCCTGTAACTTATAAAATCAATTTCTTGAGTCAAAACCTTTTAATTGGTTAACATTTGAAAAAGCTACCACTAATATACAATTTAAAAAAATAATAACATCCGCGAATTATATCGCGGCTTTCAGTTGTTTGGGGCTACTCAAACGTCTGTCACCTACATTTTAATTTTTTTTGGGTCAAAATCTATTGGTTGGGATACATTTCAAGTGGTTTCCCTCAAAATCCTCTTACTAAAAGAATAAAATAAAAAATCCGCGGTTTATTTCGCGCCTTTCCAGCTGTTGGGTGACACTATAAATTCCTTTTTTTTTATACATTAATACTCTGGTAGTCAAGACCTTTCGATTGCGATACATTTTGGTGGCGATACATTTGGCGTCTGTCGGGGGTTTTGGGGCCACTTAGACGTCTGTCATGTACATATTCGCACTCAGGGGGTCAAGATCTTTCGTTTGTGATACATTTCAAGTGGTTTCCTTTTTGACAAAAAACGCCAAAAAAAAAAGCGTTTTCAGGGACGTCTGTCGGGGGTTTCGGACCACTTAGACGTCTGTCACGTACATATTCACACTCAGGGTCCATGTCTAAAAGTTGTGATCAGTTTCAGGTAGTTTCCCAAAAACCTAAAAACGCGAAAGAAAATCTTTTCGGGAACGTCTGTCTGGGTTTTGGGACCACCTACCCGCCTGTCCAAACCATTTTTTTAATCAGTGAGTTGATGGCGTCAAGTTGTATTACTTTTGAAATGGTTTTCCACACTATTTCAATTTTCAGAAAAGTTTTACTTTTGATGCACTTTTACGTGGTAACGGGGCCACTACATGGTGGCAGACGAACGTATTTGTTATCACCTTCACCAGGACTACGTATACTATTCATATCTTTTGGTTTCCTTTCACGACCAAAATCTGCTGCCAACTCTCGGTCTATTAATTATGCATACAAGCTGAGGAATAAATGTATAAACTTTTGAAAGTTATCAATTTTTATAAATTATTTCTATCCAGTAATGCTATTCAAGAGCAATCAACGGGCTTTGTTTTGTTCTATTCTTCCGCAAACTCAATTCATGCCTGCTGGCGCCGCTGGGGCTGGCTGAGCACAGCATAGTTGTAGAAAGGTACAAAAATAGTATCTAGCGCCACAATGTAAAGCTGCCATTAAGCAAGAACCCAGCGGGAAATATCGTCCCCAATGAATTTTATAGCTGAATTCTTCAATCAATTGACTAGTCAAATAATAAAAGGAAACGTCATGCAATAATTTAGTGAGTGAAGAGTCATGCAAGGTTTCCTCAGTTCATAGATTTGAACCCACTTTCTGCTTTGTGTTTAGAAAACAACCCTTACTTTTGTTGAATTAAAAATTGCTTTTGATAGGGAAAATTATGCGATGAAAAAATTGTTGAAAAGTCATGTAGAAGTTCATCGGTTCATCGTCTATGTCCACTCATATGCTTTGTAAAGTGTGTACCGCCATTGTGTGTTTTGATAGAAGTTGATTTTTTTTTTGTGTTCTCTGTGTTCACATTGTCTACTGACAGTAAATATTATAACAGGACTTGTGAATTTCCATAAAAATGAGGCGATCTCAGATTTTCTCCAAGTATTTCGGGTTGTTGGTTAATCACCCAGCACCACTTAAAGGAAAGTGGTGTGTGGTGATTAACCAACAATTCACATCAAAACAGAATTATTGAATTCACTATTTATTTAATTTTCTTCACATTTTTCGTATTGAATTCACTAATTGCTGAATAAACAACTACCACTTATCTTGTGAATTGACAATTGAATTTTCGTTACCTTTTTCATCGAAAATATTGAACCGATGAATAAACCACATCCATTTTTTGTAGTGAATTCACAGATTATGCAACCACCATGTTTTTCATCACCTAGGTTGGTGAATAAACCACTTCCAACGAAGTAGTGATTTCGTTGGTAAATTTTCATTGGATTTTCAGCATGTGCTTCCCGCCTAGGACATGCCCATGTTAATTTCATCAAAGGAATCATCTGAAAAGTGAACGGTGCAGCTGCCATTCCTCAAGGAAAAAGCAGATTTGTCCTCAATGTATGTGTGTGTATATGAGTGTGTATATATATATATATGTGTGTGTGTGTGTGTGTGTGTGTGTGTGTGTGTGTGTGTGTGAGAGAGAGAGAGTGTGTGTGTGTGAGAACTAGGTAGGTATGTTATGTAGGAAAAAAAGAGTCGCATTATGTGATCAAATTATTTGTGTAATGTGTATTTCCTCTTATCATCGGCAATCGCCAGCGCGAGCACAGCCCCAGCTGTCGTCGACGTGCGTCGTCCTCATCACACATCCAAATTTTCTTCTCAAACGACATGGATTTCCCTCTTAAACTGGGTGGAACTAAAATGTTTTGCATCGCTTTTATATAAAAAAACGGTTTCCAGTAAAAAGCGTATAACTTGACTTCTAATGGTCGGATCTTCAAGACTGATATTTTAAAATGAGAGGAAAAATAGGTTACAGTCGCGTCTGTTAAAAGAAGGAGGTATAATTAATATTAAAGCAATCGAGTATGGTGTTTGGCGAATATTTTAAAAGAAAAATAGTTATGAATAAAATCAAAACGCTTCACATGTTACAAAATGGCTACACTGTCAAAACATTGTGTATCCGGAAGCTTTAAAATAGAAAGAAAATACATAGGTGGGATAGTAAACAAATAATATCAACAATCTCCTTTAATTTGTTTGCGAAGCAACGCCAGCACGGGTCGGCTAGTTTATAATAAATAAGATAGTAGTGTGTTTAATGAGAATACATTTAAGACATCAATTGGCATTACTTTTACAATTTTTGACATCATTTTCATGTGGTGGAGTATTAGTAGATTTTAGAAGAATGTGCCATTGATTGGTTTAGAATAGTTTAAGAACCCATTATGAATGTTAAAAATATAATGTATACATGAGCCTATTGTACTATAAAAAAAAATCATCTAACTTTTGGATGCGATTGATTGATTGCCGTGGGGACCTTTGTATGCAATACTTCATTTAAAATGCAGTGCATTGTAATTACATGGTAGCCACTTCCGCAGTATATATTTAACAAAAGATCTTTATTGTATTTTCAATAAGCAGAACGTAGGCTCTAACACAGCATTCAAGACTTTCATACTTGCTTTTAAAAAGTAAATTTTTTTCCTATCCACCTATCTAATCTTTAAATTGCAGTGAATTTTTGCTTCAATCGTACTCAAAAGTAGGCGTGGGCTCTCGGTCTATAATTATTTTGTTTTCAAATAGTTGAGAATCAGTAGAAAAAAAAATATATCATCGCATTTAATTTTTGCCTGAATAATAATTTTAGAAATTGTATTTATAGAGTCTGTAGAAAATAACTGGTCGACAAATGAAGTGCATAACTATGTATGTGAAAACCATGACTTAAGCTAGAGTGTATAAGTCATTTTTTGCGAAAATGTTCTAGTGTTAGGCTTATATAATGTAGACCAAACATTTCTTATAATAGAAGAGTTAATTAGAGATTTGATTTAGTCAAACTTACCCAAAAAGGCTTGGAAACTAGTTTCAATAACCGTTTTTTTATAAATATTATTCGAATTTATTTGAAAGTTCAGCAAAAAATCAAACTAACGCTAAAAATTAAATAATAATAGGGTAGAATGGATTATTTTAAAATAGTGGACTTGTCGTAGGCAGAAATGTGTTCACTATATTCCTTATCATACCTGCCCAAAAATATCATTCAATTCGATTAAGTAGTTCAAGTACTATCATCAAGAGTACTGGATCTTCCATACTAAAAAAAAAAACAAACAAAAACAAGTTAAAAAAAAATGGGAACGCCTGGATGGCACAAACTTGCTCTCGTAACTTACGACTTCAACGTAGCTTAAAATTGACAATGTGCATTTTTAGTGGTTCTATTACATTATGATATCATTAAAAAAGGTGTTCAAAACAATTTAAAATATTAAGTATTACTATAAGTTTGTTTTTTTAATAGCTAAAACAAATAGAGTTCAAAAAAAGTATGCCATCTCATTGTTTGATAAATATTAATTTTTGAAAAAAAATTGCAAAAATCGTTAGAGCGTTTTTTTTTTAATTAATTTACATATATGCATAAAATTTCTTGAAAATTAAAAAAAAAAAATTTGGTAAGCCAACTTTTAGTATTTAATAAAATACAATTTTTCACAAAAACTAAAAAGAAAATCATTGACCCGTTTTCAAGATATTGAATTAAAAAAAAAAATGTCAATATTTTTTTTCAAAATCCCAATTTTTTTTTTTGAAAAATTGTATTTGCAAAATTGTTAAAATTGAAAAGGACCTCTTATACAGGGTGTCCCATTAACAATGGTCCAAACTGAAATTGGTGATAGGCCAGGTGATGAACTATCAGAATTTAGTAACTTTTCCATACCGAATCATAGCGGTTCTAGAGTAACGGCTATTTTTTGAAATTTGAAAAAAATCTAACTTTGAACCAGTTTTTTGCTCACCCTGCCCATAATTGATTTTTGTTTTTTACAAATTTGGCATTAAAAAATTCACTTATAGTTTCACTAACTTTACTGAGTAAAATATTTTTGATTGGCATCACCATTTGCCTACAAATCATTAGTTAATATTGAACTTTGCCAAAATTAATTTTTGACCTCAATCTTCTGATGAGCCCCCTGAATAAAATTCGTATGGTTCAATACAAGTTTTATATTTTAAAAATTGCCTATTTTTCTGTAGTTTCAAAAAAGGTATTAAACTTGCCAAAGCTATTTTTAAATAGACAGTTATAACCGTTTGAACCCAATCAAACAGGTTCAAAATCAAACAAAAATAAAACATTTTTGTTCAAATATTTCGATAAAATTAGGATTTCACTTCAAATATAACTCCGAAAGAGCTGAATTTTAGTGGAGATCTTCGTTTTGATGTCTTAAATAAATACCTTTAATTTGGACAAGGACCTTCTATTTTCTGTGGTGAAAGCGTATAAATCCAGTATTTTTGAAAATTTTTCGAAAACCATCGGCTTTTTTAAGAAGTGTCTTTGGAAAACTTGTAGCTTATAGCATTCTAAAAAACCATAAGAATACATTTTTCCGTTAGACCAATAAATTTTGAGACAAATGTGCGCAAATGCACCGGTGTGGAAAATACCACATCAAAGTATAAAAACACATTTTGTCACCGTTTTCTCAAAATCTCTTGCTCCAACGAAAAAAAGGAGTTTATCTTTTTTCTGTAGAATTTTATAAGCTGCATGTTTTCCAAAGACACTTCTTAAAAAACCTGATGGTTTCGTAAAATTTTCAAATATACTGGATTTATACTCTTTCACCACAGAAAATAAAAAGTCCTTGTCAAAATTTAATGTATTTATTTAAGAAATGCGTATGACATTAAAACGAAGATCTCCACCAAAATTCAGCTCTTTCGGAGTTATATTTGAAGTGAAATTCTAATTTTATCGAAATATTTGAACAAAAATGTTTTATTTTTGTTTGATTTTGAACCTGTTTGATTGGGTTCAAACGGTTATAACTGTCTATTTAAAAATAGCTTTGGCAAGTTTAATACCTTTTTGAAACTACAGAAAAAAAAGGCAATTTTTGAAATATAAAACTTGTATTGAGCCATACGAATTTTATTCAGGGGGCTCATCAGAAGATTGAGGTCAAAAATTAATTTTGGCAAAGTTCAATATTAACTAATGATTTGTAGGCAAATGGTGATGCCAATCAAAAATATTTTACTCAGTAAAGTTAGTGAAACTATAAGTGAATTTTTTAATGCCAAATTTGTAAAAAACAAAAATCAATTATGGACAGGGTGAGCAAAAAACCGGTTCAAAGTTAGATTTTTTTCAAATTTCAAAAAATAGCCGTTACTCGAGAACCGCTATGATTCGGTATGGAAAAGTTACCAAATTCTGATAGTTCATCACCTGGGCTATCACCAATTTCAGTTTGGACCATTGTTAATGGGATACCCTGTATACAAAATTTGGTTGAATTCGATGTAGTCGTTAACGAGAAATTTGAAATCCAAAAAACGGTTCTGTGACAGGAACCGTTAATAACCGTTATAGAATTTTTTTTCTACCAAAATATTTATCACAGTAATTATAGTCGCTCGTATTTTTTTTCAAAATCGTTAGAGCCGTTTTCAAAAAAAACAGACAGATAGACAGAATCATCGTAATGTTAGGGGCCAGTTATAGCTATCATTGAAAACCATCATTGAAAATATTAATTATCAATTTTGAGATATTTTGAAGAAAAAATAAATGATTATTTTGATGCCAAAAGTAAAGCTTATTGACTTAATAATTATTTGTAGGTAAAACAAAATTCAATTTGGCTCAACTTTTCTCATAAAATGACTTTTAATTTTTCAATGATGACCTACCTTACCAATGATCATTGAAAAAATTAAAAGTTACGTTATGGGGAAGATATGGGTCAAAATGATTTTTTTTTTTGGAGGCGAAATAATTTGAAGTCATAAGCTATTTTTCTGCATTAAAATTTTCAATGATTATACTTTCGAAGGGTCTCAAAATCAACAATTAACTTTTTCAATGATGGTTTTCAATGATAGCTATAACTGGCACCTTAGGAAAATTATTATCTCGAGTTTTTTTTTTTTTGCACGAATCCTAAACTTGCCCTATACTACGTATATCGCAAGTAAAAAAAAAAACAAATTAAACTGCTGACTACGCGCTACTTAAGCAAACAAGGTACACATTAAAATTGCTTAATGAAGTCAAAAGTTCATTTATTATTTAATGTATATGCTTAATAATGGGATAGAATGTGGGCTTAGTTTAAACATTAAAAAAATATAAAACTATTTGGTTTTAGTGTTTGACTCAAAATTCATTGGTAAATAAAGTTAAATTTTGTAACAAAATCTGTTATTTTTGTTTTCCCACAATAATTTTGAGTTAGAAATTAATTTTTTCAAAAACTATTCTTTAGAACAATTTGATTTAGGGCTTTCTTTACAATATCTGAGTAAAGTTTCAATTAAGCTAATTTGAAGTTATGCCTCAAGCAACATCCTTATTTACGTTTCACAATATCCGAACATTCTTAATTAATAATTTAAGTTCTGAGTATTTTACTGAGCAGATCAAGTACTGATTAAAAATCTAAACTGGCAATTCAAATATTTTCAGCTGTTATTTCGACCAATAAAACAAATGAGTATAATGTTCTGGGCTTGGCAGTTCTGTTGAGGACGAATTTCATAATTTTTTTAATATTGTAATTTATTTTTGAATGAAGTTGTGTTGTGTATACTGTGTATGTTTTTATTATATTTTAAAATTAACGTATATCAAAAGTGCCACTTACCATTAGCTCTTGACATTATCGCAATCCATTACGGCACCCTTTTTTCAACTATCATGAACAAAATAAGATTTGCTGCATTTTACTTCCAGAACTTCTCAGATTGGTTGCCACTAAAGTAGGGAGGCACCCAGATAATACATACATATGTAGGTGGTTCACGATCTATAACGCTTTTTATACAAGCAAATATTAATTTGTACGCAACGCGGATGGTGCACGAATTGACAAAACAAAATTGACAGATACACCAAACCTTCGGTAAACGGTTGAAATATCATACTTTAACACAAGGACACTTACTTACTTACTTACTTTTGATGGCGCTCCACAGCCCAGGATTTGCTTCGGCCTCAACTAACAAGCCCCTCCAGCCAGCTCTGTTCCTAGCTAGCCGCTTCCAGTTGCGCACACCGAGTGCTTTAATGTCGTCATTCACTTGTTTTCGCCACCTGTTACGGGTTCTTCCTCTCCTGCGTACCCCATCGGGGTTGGATTCGAAGACTCGTCGGGCAGGTGCGTTGCTGTCCATATGCTCCACGTGCCCCAGCCATCTCAGCCGCTGTATTTTCAGCTTTTTGACCAGGTCAACGTCGCTGTATAGCCCGTATAGCTCGTCGTTGAATCTTCTCCTCCATACTCCTTTGATACACACCGGACCGAAAATCAAACGAAGAATCTTCCTCTCAAAGTACCCAAGCAGATTTTTATTCGAATCTTTCAGTGTCCATGCCCATAAAGCAGGACCGGGATGATTAGAGTCTTGTATAAAGTCTCCTTGGTTCTCTGAGAGAGGGCCTTACTACTTAAATGCCTTCTTAGACCGAAGAAACAGCGGTTGGCAAGAGTAATTCTTCGCTTGATCTCTGCACTGATGTCATTCTGCGATGTAATAGTGGAGCCAAGGTAGACAAAGTCCTTCACAACTTCGAAGTTATATCTGTCCATCGTGATATTTTGCCCGAGTCGACGATGTTGAGATTCCTCTCTCGATGACAGCATATACTTCGTCTTGTCCTCATTAACCGCCAATCCCATTCCAGCCGCCTCCGATTCAATGCTCACAAATGCCCCTGCCACAGCTCGCTTCGTTCTGCCGACAATGTCTATATGTCATCCGCATACGCAGGCAATTGAACGGGCTTTTGATAGATTGTACCGCTGGTGTTGACATGTGCGTTGCGTACAGTGGCTTCAAGAACGATGTTGAATAGGTTGCATGATAACGCGTCGCCTTGCCTCAATCCTTTCTCAACATCAAAGGAATCGGTGGTGTTCTTACCAATTTCGACGGAGCAGCGAGATTTCTCCATCGTCATCCTGTACAGGCGGACGAGTTTGGCAGGGATGCCGAGACTTAACATGGCTCTGTATAATTCGTCCCTTTTCACGCTATCATACGCGACTTTAAAATCGATAAAAATGTGGTGTGTATCGATCTGGAATTCCCGGGACTTTTCTAAAATCTGTCGGAGTGTGAACATTTGATCGACGGTTGACTTGCCTTGCCTAAAACCGCACTGATAGGGGCCGATCAGATCGTTGACAAAAGGTTTAAAGCGGTCACACAGGATAGCCGACAAGATTTTATAAGCGACGTTTAGGGGACTAATTCCTCTGTAGTTGGTACATTTCAGAACATCTCCCTTTTTGTGGATGGGGCACACTATACCAAGGTTCCATTCATCGGGCATACTTTCATCCGACCAAATTTTGCAGATGAGCTGGTGTATGCACCTAGCCAATTCATCTCCCGCTGATATAAATAGTTCGGCTTGTAAGCCATCAGCACCAGCAGCCTTGTACGACTTAAGTTTGGATGTCGCCAGCCGCACTTCGGTTAGGTCGGGTAAACGGAACTCTTGGCCATCATCGTTCAAGTTGAATGGAGCGTTCTGCCTATTAGCGGCATCTTGGCTGTCTTCGCCATTAAGCAGTCTAGAGAAGTGTTCTTTCCAGATCCTCAGCACTGACTGTGTGTCTACTACCATATTCCCACTCTCATCTCGGCAGGCTTCCGTTCTAGCCTTGAATCCTTGGGTGGATCGCTTCACCGTCTGATAAAATTTTCGAACATCTCCCCTACCGCTACAACCCTCAATAGACTCTACCGCCCGCTTCTCGTGCTCTCTCTTTTTCCTCCTGAGAAGTCGTAGTTCCTCTTTTCGTTTCAGCCTGTAGAGCTCCCGGGCCACTCTCTCAGCAGCTCTTGTTCGAGTCTGCAGCATTGCCTGGTAGGCCAGGGGTTTCGTTGTATTCACCTAGTGAAACCCAGCACATCAGAGGCGGCACTTCTGATGGCTTGTTGACAGTGTTCCCACTGGTCCTCTGCACGGACCTCCTGAGAGATTAAGAGTTACGTGGTCTGCAAAAGTTCTGGCGGTCTCTTGCGATTTATAAGCTTCTCGATATCGAATCTTTTCACAGCATCTGCTCTGCGTTGTCGCGTCATGGATATCCGCATACGTAGTCTAGCTACCACCAGGTAGTGATCCGAGTCAATGTTGGCCCCTCGGAACGTTCGGACGTCCAAGATACTGGAAGCATGTCTCGCGTCTATCGCAACGTGGTCGATTTGGTTGACGGTTAGTTGATCACCCGACCGCCAAGTCCCCTTGTGTATATTGAGGTGTGGGAAGTAGGCGCTTGAGATGATGACACTTCGCGCCGCCGCAAAGTCTGACAGCCTGTGTCCGTTGCCGGAAGATTCGTCGTGTAGGCTGTGTCCTCCGACTATCGAACCAAAGATGCCCTCCTTTCCGAATCTTGCGTTGAAGTCACCAAGAATGATCTTCACGTCGTACTTCGGGCACATATCATACGTTGTCTCCAGGAGATCGTAGAATGCTTCTATGGTTGAGTCCTCTCTCCTTTCATGGGGAGCGTGAACACAGATCAGCGTAATGTTCTTAAATTTGCCTTTGATGCGGATTGTGACCAGGCGCTCGCATACACTTCGGAAGCCCAAGACTTCTTGCCTTAGTCTTCCCCTTATCACAAAACCACAACCAAAGAGCCGCTGACCCTGTTCCTTCAAGCACCCGCCGTAGTAGATGTCACACGATTTCAGTCTCCGTATGCCCTCTGCATCCCATCGCACTTTCTGGATGGCTGTTACGTCAGTCTTTAGCCTGTCCAGGTTCTCCGCTAATTGTTCGGCTGCACGTGTTCTGTATAAGGACCGGACGTTCCACGTGCAGATCCAAAATTCATTGTCCTTGTTTCGTTTGCTGGGGTCGTCAGCTTTAAATTCATCCATATCCGAGGCTTGTTGTTGTTTCGGAACAACCTTATTTAACGTGGTAGAGAAGTTACACCGACGCACAACCCCCGACCCGGAGGACCAGACCCTTCGTATAACTCCAAGGGTAGGGAGCCGGATAAACCGCTCCTTATAGGCCTGTGCTACAAATATGTCGTAGTAGCCCGTATAAGGTGTTCACTAAGTAGTTCACCCTAACTGGAACTGTAGACGCCACCGTTGATTCCATCTGGAGAATTCGCCCGCTGCCGCCTCGATGAAAGGGGAAGTGCCTTAGTGGGAATACATCTCCCCCCTCTCTCGTTGGCTGTCCCCAACAGTTTTCCACAAGGACAACGACTTAAACATCACTTAACAATCAACACTTAAACATCAACAATCCGACGACTATTACCGATTATTTTTGAATAATATCATTTGCAATCAGTCAAAACAATAATAATCTCTGGAAAACTGGAATAACTTACGAGTAGCTAATTAACACATAAATTTATAATTTTGATATATTGTGAAACGCAGTTTGTAAATGGGAGGATTTACTTATTATTAAAATTTTACTCAGACATTGTGAAACAAACCCTTAAGAAAAAAAGCTATTATTATTTAAGGTGTTGTAATTTTGTTTAGAAAATTACCCCTTCTTTTTTTTCTTAGGTCCTTCTCTATGTGCCTTATGCCTTAAAGGATACTTAAAGGCAGCAAAGTTTCAAAAAATTAGTTTTTTCAAATTTTAAGTGAGTGGCTTTTTGAAACTTATAACTACCCTTTTTCTTCGGATATATGGGACACATTTTTTGAATTTAAAGTTAAATTGTTGTTCTAGCTTATCTAGGACGATTAACTGCCATAGAACTAATTTATTATTTTTTTTTAAATGACTTTAAAACGGCTCTTTGTACTCGTATCAGTAATGCATAAGTGATTGCAATAAAATTAATTTAACAAAAAAAAAACTCACTAAACGGTTATAGGGACTTGACGTTTTTTTTGAGTAAAGTGCCTCATTTTTTCGCCTATTGAAATATTATCTCGCAAATTCTATTTATTTAACCATCCCACGCCTCTATTCCTCCCAGATAGCATTTTTTTATAATTTTACACACAGGTATATTTCTAAAGAATATAAACAATATTTCATTACAAAATTTCCATATAGCAAAAGTAATCATATGTGAAAAAACTAAAACATCTTTATTTTAAAAATCCTTAGCCAGCTACATTTATTTATTTTTATAATTTATTTATTTATTTTAGCCAGCCACATTATATCGCTACATTGCAAGAGCAAGTTAGTGAAGTTCAGTTGTGCACTTTAATTTGACACGAAAAAACTGCAAATAATTTATTATTTGAATGAGTTTTGAGTTCACGTTTTTAGTTTTCACACTAACTGAAGCAAATTAGGATGATGTCGTGAAAAAATGCACCACTGAATTATTCACTGCAAATCTTATTGCAATCATTTTTCAAATCCATATTTTTCAGATCCTCCCGGATTAACGATTCCAACAAACCCGAAAATGCTGAGCCACGTGAGTAATAAGAGTAATTGAAGTATAATCATTAGCGAATGCAACGCTGTCTGAAGCAATGGTCAAGAGATATTTAGCGAGCCATTAACCGCGCATTAACTGCAAGATAATCCGTTTGTTGACAAACCAGTTTATAATGTGTTCGTAATTCTTGATGAACTTTTTAAGCCTTTCATATTAGAAACACATATTTTCTGAAACTGCTTTACTTCGTTATATTTGATGAATCATGAAGACGATATTTTTAGTTCCATTAATCGGATATACATAAATATCCCGTCCAGTGAGTGTTGCACATTATGCAAAGTAGGTCAGTTCCTGTCGTCTTCCGCCTGTGATGATGTGGATCATAAGACCGCCATCATCCTTGCTAATCTTTTGTTCATCTCAGAAGTCAGTCCTTAAGGGATGTTAAACTTTGCATCATTCTTCTAATACTATCGTATACCTAACCTCACCCCCGCCATTTTAATGTCTGCTGGGATGAGAGTAGACATTGCATAATCACTGATGCGATAAGATACGAAAAAAAAGACGACAAAGAGGAAAACAAATACTTATGGGATACGAGTATAACGCACCATGAAGTCGCACAGCCAACAGAACAAAGGAGCCAAGTAGTCAACTTCTGATACCATCCAAACTATCTCATTTACTACGGTGTCCGCTTCCTTCTCCATCACCATCATGGTTTAGGTACTCCTGGCTGAATGGAATGAGAATTTTTAAAACAACGGAAAACAAAAGAATAAAAATGAAAAAAACTTGACTTGATTATCAAACCCTGAAGTTCATCCTTTTTATCCTAAAAAAAGCAACAACAAAAAAGGAAAGGACCAGCTTTTTTCCACCCATTCTATCTCTATGGCGTGGCGTCTTATACTTTTCTCTTAACCAATCTGAGTGATTTTTCAACACTTCTTGAGCAATCTTTCTTAGTTTTTTTTTTAAGTGTATAGCTAACGGAAGGAGTGCGGGAAAAAGTGCTTCGTTATTGGACGTTATGCTGCTTTGTTAGGTTAGGTTAGATTGAAATGAAAAATTCCTCCTCAAGGCTCTTCTTCATCTACAAATGGTTACTCGTTTATTATAAATGTACCTACTCCGTCTGCACCAACGAAAAAAAAAACTCTAAAACTGCTGGAGTGCTGGATTCTTGTTGCCTAAAATGTGGAACGAGCTGACAAAATAAAGAGAATTCGCCATACGTTTTTGCCAGGACAGGAAGCTAAAGGGTGGATTAGTTGGAAGTTGTGATGGGTGGATTTAGTGTTGTATAGCAGTCAGTTCTTGAAAACATTTTTCATTAGACATTTCTCCTCCGTCCACGTCTGTGATGTTAACGTTAACACTTTCTTGACAGGTGTGTTGATCGGTATGGATATTATGTGCTTGCGTGCGAATAAAGTTTGATGTGACAAAGTGAATGTCTTCCGTTGTTTACGCGAGTGCGTGTCAACGTTAAAGTTGAGTTAATTGTTCTTTGTAGGTTCGAGTATTGTAATGGATAAATTGTTAACAACAAAAAAGGAAAGAAAGGATTTCTCGACAAAGTAAATATAGCATGATGAAGCAAAAGGATGAATGGATTGCGAATTGAAAGCAATGATTAGTCATGATTTCTTTAACACAACACGAGAATGGGATGTGGGTAATTAGATACTGTGTTGTATAAAGATGCTCATTAAGGACTCAGAGTTTCTATTTAATGAAGACATTAAATTTTAAGCATGGTTGCGAAGTGTGTTCATTAAACTAAGCGCAAAGTTTATTATTTTGTGCACATTATAGAAATATAAGATTGTAGAGTTACATTTAGGAACTTTTTTTTTTTTTGCTGACAAAGAGTTTAATTTAATTACTTAAGGAACTTGTAAGTAGTAAACAATCACCATCCAAATCCAAACTTAATTATTTTAAAGAAATTATAATTTACTTTTTTAGGTATGTTTTCAGAATATAATAATACAAGGATTGCTAGGAACAAAAATTAAGAATAGGGCAATTTTGCCCTTTCTTTTAGTCTTTAAATTAAAAAATAAACTCTAAAAAGTCCTAAGTTTTAAACAGAATGGGTGTAGAGCCAGTTGTTTACAGACTTGGTTTGTCCGCGAAAAAAGATTTTAACCCAACGATTAACTGAGTTTCATCCAAGGTTTAAGTCTGTTATTTGGTTATTATTTGATTTTTGATTGGAAATTTTGTTTAATGGATATAATAAACTACCAAACTAAAATGAAAAGTCGCTAGACCAACCTTCAAAGGAGCTAGATTTGCTGGAATTTTAGAGAAAAAACAAAATTTTCTATTTTAATAACTTTTTTTTATTTAGTTCAAAAATGCAACGTAAATTAAAAACACTTAAATTAACACTTTTTTATTTATTTCAAAAATGCAATGTAAATTAACAATAAAATTATGTAGGCCTACCAAAAATTTTAAAAATGAATTGCTTAAATCAAATTCCTGTGCTCACTCGCACTTATATTTTGCATGGTGCCATCATGCAATAAAGTCCAATGAAATAAAATCCAAAACCAAATTTTGGACTTTATTGCACTCCTAGGTGTGAAATAAAGTCCAAAGCCATTTTAGGCTTTATTTCACACCTAAGAGTGCAATAAAGTCCGAATATAAAATGAAATAATATCCAAAAAAGTATTTATTATTATTTCGACTGAGCATACCCTAAGCGGAGCGACGGAGTCGCATGAGCGGGACAGAAGTCCGAAAATGGAGTTAAATGTTGTCAGTCGGTCTGTTATTAAAGTTTTTTTGTACTGAACAGTACTTGGGGTGGCCCGCTTCGCAGATTCAAGGATTTTAACTCCCTTTTAGGGTTTTTTGTTCCGCTCATGCAACTCAGTCGCTCCGCTTAGGGTATTCTCAGTCGTCGGGCAGGCGCCTATGTTGTCAGTCAGTCTGTCTATGTCTATGTTGTCAGTCGGTCTGTTATCAATTTGGCCCGAAATTTATGAAAATACCTTATTAATGATAATTGGCCTTAAGAATTTTTGTTTAAAATAAAAATAAATATTTTTTTACTAACAATACCTACACATTTTCATAATTTTAATTTTTGTTGCCCAAAAATAGAATTGTGCAATAAAACCATAAGGCCTTCCAGTATCCAATTATTGGAAATAGAAAATGTGAAATTAATTTAAATGCCAGGAATGTAAAATTACTAGGATCGTTTTATAAAAAAAAAACAGTATTTGCATGTCGCAAATCATCGCAAAAAAAAAATTGTTGCGGAAGAAGTTGAAATGGCAAACATGCATACAACCTGATGCATACACTCTGGCAGCTAAACAGAATTCAAATCTTAATAATTATTCTAACAGGAACAAATATCCCTGGAATTTAACTTTTTAGGGAAATAATTGAAGTAATAAACGAAAGAATATCCCTTTAGCACTTATTCAAAGCAACGGAAAAGTGTGCCCCATTGTTGTTAACTTTATTTTCCTGTTAAAAGATATTTTTTTTATTTATTCGATTTCATCAAATAACCAAATCTTGTTTTAGAGCCAAATTCTTGGTTCTGTGGACCGCGCTTACCCAACCTCACCTTAATAAATTTTGGGAAACCCATGCTTAAATGTTAGTAACTCATTTGTTTATCGAATTAACTTTAAAGTTATTTTTTAAACAGAAATCGAATTTTTTGTTTGCACACCCACCCTATAAATAGCTAAGTTTAGAAATAATTCTGTTAAACGGATACAATTTTCTTGATTTTACCCCGTTTTACACTATAAATATTTCAATTTTCCTACAAAATTAACTGTAAAGCCATCCTTTAAAACAGCAACAATTTTTTTTTAATTCTGGCGTTTGGTCTTATAAATTATAAACCTATGTATGTAAGACTCCGAATTTTTTTTTATTTTGTTGCAAAAGATGTTCAATTAAATGAACACTTTTGATTTCCCATCATTTTTTTCTGAACACCCACAGCCGACTTTGAAACCGACTTCGAAAAATGACCCGAAAACTGATTTTTTTTTTCAAATTTGAATAATGCTATTGATTGCACTCTTTTTGAAACATTATCAGCCAATTTCTTCACAAAGTACTAACGCTAGGACCGGTACTAGTCCTAAAGTTAGTACTTAAATCGGTATCAACACATTTCTTCACACAAGTACTTAGCCCTAGTCCTGTCAATTTGGTACCTAGTATGTATTGTATAAGTTAGGACCCGGTACTAGTTGCTCCTCAAAATTTCCTAGTACCTGATCATTATACCAGTTGTTATTACTCAAATTGGAACTAACTGATTTCTTCACAGAAGTACTCAGCTCTATTCCTGTCAAATTGGTACCAAGTACCAGTAAGGACTCGGTAAAAGTACCTCAAAATTGGCAGTCTAGGAGAGTTAGTACCTGAATCAAATGAATTTGCTTCGTTTCAAGAGATATTTTTCAATTTCGATATTTTCTTGATTGTTATTTGTCTACAAATAGGTAATAAGTGTAATTTTGTATGCAACATTTGTATATGTATCATTTACGGTCGTTCAATATTTTTTACAAATTCCCTTCCGCCTGCAACCGCTACCACATCATATTAGCTATCTAAGTGCTTAATACTAAATTGTGAAATATTTTCCCTGGGCATCGTGATGCATTATAAAAGTGCACTTTTTCTAAAAGATCAAATAATACGTAATAGATAATATATATAAATATATGCGTGCATATGTGTTTGATTTATATAAATGCTTCCAGTTTATAAAGTGCCCATCCGCCTAAAAGACGGTACAACGCAACGTTTTTTAAAATTACCAAAAAATAATGACATACATTTTCAGTTGTTAAGCCTTTCTTTTGGCAAAAGTACATTTTTATGATATATCTTAAGAATGGACTTTTTCCTTAAGGCCAAATATTTGGTTTGACAACTGAAAAAAAATCTTTGTAGCAAATATTACGCGGCACGTCTTACAGGCGGAATACAATTGGAAAATACTTTAGACACGTTTATTCAAAACGTAAGTATATTCAAATGTATATACGGAATATTTTAACTTCAGGATTACCTAAAAGCCCTTACAAAGTGCATTTTCATGAGTGTCTGTCCGGGTTTTGTCGACCAAGTTTACCTTTATAGAATCAGTCAATAAAAAGGCATTAGGATGCTTTGCATTTAATTTTTTGTAGACGTGATGCACTTTTTTTCGGGAATGCTGCCACTAGCTGCTGGCAGACGAACGTATTCGGTATAACCTTCATTTGGACTACATTCATACCTATCGATTTACTTTTACGGCCGAAAATCTGTGTTTCTTTTTAATAAACAGCACAATAAACAAATGCAAACCTAGACCAAACTGCCGCCATATGCTTGCGGTCCTTCTCCTTGGCAATCAATTTCCGTGGTATTTCTTCTATTATTTCTGTCATCGAGTTGGCCTGAATGAAATAAAATTAAAAATTGATGTGAATATCAAAATAATATCAAAATAATATTTGAAATGACAAAATAATGTTAAAAACACAATATAATAACAGTCTCAGACGTACTTTTTCCTTAACTGCTTTGTGAAATAAGATCCGGTACTAATGATTTGAAGAAAAACTGAGGTACTAACTTTTCAATAGGACCGAGTATCAGAGCTAGTACCTGGTCCATCTAGACTGGGTACTAGACTGGCTTAGTACTTTTGTAAGGAAATTGGCCGTATGAATAACTGTAAGGACCGTGACTTATCGCATACGGAATAACACAAAGTTAGAAGTTCAATTTTTTTTAACCAAATATTCAAATTAATAATCTCTCAATATTTCAAACTTCTTCGCCTAAAAAATGAAATAAAAATAAACACAAAAAGTTCGCTATAAATTAAATTAAAAATATGACGGAGCGAAAGCTATGCAGCCTAACTGCAAGTGTTATCACGAGGAAACACCTTTGAATAAATTAATATTGTTAGATCTTTTTATTCACATATCAAACTGAAAGATTTCATTGGAAAATCGATTTTTTACTTTCTCATAGAGCAAATATTGGTTTCATTTAATAAACTTTTTTAGGATAACATTTTGATGATGAAAAGTCCAATAAAGTCGTTTTTAATCACGCCCATCGCCCCTGTGGGGCTGTGCGTCTTCCTTCGTACGTATCATACTTTTATTAGATTATCCAAAAGTTCAGAATCATAGACTGTGATGCTTTTTCTCGTGGCTGAGGTAGTTCAGCGGTTTCCAAAGGTTCTTACCCAAAGAAGCAACAAAACTTGGGTTTGGGGAATCTTACTCTGAATGAATAACTCTTTATTTTCCAAAATTGTTTACAATTTTTGTATTTTATTTTCTTAACTTAAATAACAATATTTCAATTCAATATGTGTCCTCCGCACACAATCGGAGGAAAAGTCTGGACGGAACTCACAAGGAGAACCTTGTCCAAAGGAACAGGAGGTCGCCTAAGGAAAGTTCTATAATAAAACTCGTAGGAATTTCTTGTCCCTAGCAAGCAATCTAGAGAAAGGTCTGTGACGGAACTCTCTAGGAGAACCTTGTCCAAAGGCACCTTGAGGAGGTTAACTAAGGAATGTTCTATAGAAATCCTCGTAGGAATTTCTTGTCCCTAATAAGCAATCTAGGGAAAGGTCTGGGGCGGAACTCTCTTGGAGGACCTTGTCCAAAGGAACCTTGAGGAGGCTTCGTAAGGAATGTTCTGTAGAAATCCTCGCAGGAATTTCTTGTCCCTAGTTAGCAATCTAGGGAAAGGTCTGGGGCGGAACTCTCTAGGAGAACCTTGTCCAAACGAACCTTGAGGAGGCTTCCTAAGGAAAATACTAACAATCTAACTATATGACCTAAAGGTCCTACTCCAAAATAAATTCTACTAAAAATTCAGAGTGGCTTCTTTAATAGTATAAACTACTACAGCATGCCGCTCTTTCAGTTGACACACCTTACAAAAGGTCTTTGCATTCAACCGGATCTCTTATTCTCTATACTCTGGATTGGTAAAAGACACTTTTGTCAATTTCTATATTTCTATAAATAATTGGGTTAAAAGTCACTGTGACCTGTAAGAAAAACAAAGTGAAAAGATTAAATATTATGCTTAATCATGACTTGTGAATTATTCAAGCGACTGGCTACAACACTATTAGGGTATACGTGGGGGTTGTATGGTTTCGCTTGAAATATGGTAAGGGTATGTGTAGGAGTTGTAACGCTTTGTTACAAGACAGCCCGATTATTGTGGAAAAAGAAACACCTTTTAGACCTCTCGATCATCATAATATTAGATTTTATATTAAAACTCGAATTTTGTTAGTACCAAAAGCATGTTAGAAGTCGAATTAAATACATTTACTACTCGTATCAAACTCTTTCTTAAAATAATAAAGTTATTTTTCACATTTAGAAAAAATATATAAAAATTCAAAAGCTTCTAATTTTAAGTCCAACAGGAACAATTAAACTTTATTTCTGCGTTAAAATAGCTTATTCTTACAATTGCATTTAGCGAAATAAATAAAATACTTAATTTTATTATTAATTGTTCAAAAAAAACTTAAAATGGACAATCCATTACAATTATTTCCGCATTGCAAAGTGTTTCCAAAAGTGAACAAAATTAAAACATGTAGGTACATGAACATAAATAATTTTAATAGTTTATGTCTAACTCTAATGGTTTTATCTGTTCAAATCTATTAGCTAGAAAGACGTTTGAAAAATAAAAAAAAAACTAGAAATTTATCTTTCCCATAAATACATTAATGTGTACATTAAAACTTTAATGTCCGCTTATTAAGATTATACACATATTTTTAGAAAAACGAATTGTTCACTTCATTTAAGCATGTTAACAAATTTGCCAAATATCACACTTCACTATTATTGTACCTAAATAAATATCCAATGAGTAATAAATCTCGTTGGGTATTTAGTCTTTTTTTTTTGTACAATAATTGCTAGTTTGACATTGAACCCTCTTTATAACTGACACTTACTGATTTTAATTGCACTAGACCTGCTCTATTATTATGATTTGTTCGCACTGTTTTCTTAGCTGTTTACCCAACACGTTTTATTTGCTTTTTTTTAATGACTTATTCATTTTTCTTAAATAACTATAGCATCTATGTACATCTCGCTTTTATTAAAATAATTTGTGTACATTTATGTCGGTGAACTTTGGAAACTATAGGGTGTGATGGAATTTTCAATTAATAGCTCATATTAAATGGAATTTAGTAACATAACATAACATAACTCATTAAATATCAAGCGCAACAATTTTAGTGCTTAATTAAGTTGGCAAATGAATACAAATCGAATTTAATGTTGGGTTAAATTGAGGCTTTACAGCACAGTGCTGTGAATTTTTGCCTGAAACATTTGAAATGTATCATCTTATGCCATTCAAACAAAAAAAAAAAAAAATATAAAATAACATACAAACCGGTAATAATATAAAGAATTCAAATCAAGTGAACATTACCGAGATAAACGTTTATAAAAATAAATGTAGGGCCATTTAAAAAGTTAACATTACAATCATCCTTACCGAGAATAAAATTTCCATAGGATTTTCTCCTCCGGATTTTTTCCCACGTGTGATTTTTTGGAATTGTTAACCATTTTCGAAAAAGTAAAAGGTAAATCTATTTCTGCCGGGGGAATTGATGACATTTCCCTGGAAATGTCTGGTTTTTTGACTCCTGTGAAAAAGACAAAGTCCGAGCAGCCCCATATCAACGAAGGGGGGGGGGTTGAGGTAGCTCTCGGGGGCTCCAAATTTGTTGGTATTCTTAATTATCAAATACAATGGATATAACTCTCAATGTCGATGTGTTTCAATCAAATCGAAATGATTGACGTCGTTCAATCCCTCTTACTATCGACCAATTGCACTTACGTCCCTTCTTTCCAAGTTCATGGAAACGCTGATTAATTTCCAACTCAAGAAATATCTCGAGGAACGAAAGCTTTTTAATGACCGGCAGTACGGCTTTCGTAGCAATAGGTCCACTGGTGATCTGATGGTATATCTCACCGAACAGTGGAACAAATCTTTACATCGTTTTGGAGAGAGTAAGATTATTGCACTTGATATTTTAAAAGCGTTTGATAGAGTTTGGCACCAAGCTCTCTTATCGAAAATGCGCGCATTTGGTTTCGATGAACCTCTTTTTCGTTGGATTAGGAATTACCCTTCGGACCGTTCAATACAAGTCGTATTGGACGGTTTCAAGTCTGAAATCCACAAAATAAATGCTGGTGTGCCCCAGGGCTCCGTTTTGTCTCCGATTCTCTTCCTTATTTTTATAAATGATCTTTTGTCTGAAACTTCTAATCCATTAAACTGTTTTGCTGACGATAGTACCCTCAGCTTCTCATATTCGTTTGCAGATTCTCATCCATGTCCTTCGGATGTGGAACTTGAACGGCAGCGTATGATAAGCTCATTAAGTTCTGATCTCGACAGCATTGTCCAATGGGGAATCAAAAATCGCGTAGAATTTAATGCTTCAAAAACTCAATGCTGTCTACTGTCGTTAAAGCGAAACCCACCCCCAATGCCGCTATCCCTGGACGGCACTTGCATCGAGGAAACCGAACAGCTCTCAGTTCTCGGTATGTGTATCAGAGACCACCTTTTTTTTGACCATGTGAGAAACATGAGAATTCAAGATAGATGCCACAACCATCCAGCAATTGTACTTGTGACTTATTAATTCTCATAGCGAAAGCGAGAGGTACGGGAATCTGAAGACGCTTAAATACGAATTGGAAATCGCTCGGGATAAGCGAAATCACCTTTGAATTTTCGGCTCAAAATCAGCGCTTCAATGACATTTGTTTTGACATCAAACACAAATCAGAATCAAACGCGTTTCCTTATAAAAAATTTTCGGGGCATCAATTTCAAATTGTGTGGTGGCAAGCCCGATAAATCCTCACAGAATTAAAAATTTCCGTGGGATCGTTTGTAGCTTCATTTTCATCCATCAAAGAGTCAATCAACGGATTTGTATGAATGTGACACATCGGCGATTTGATTTATTGAATGACGAAATTCAAATAATCGACATCTTTGTTTTTCGCAGTTAAATTCACTCGTGCACTTAGCCAATTAGGATTGGCATAATTCAAATTTGAAACATTCGTGATAAGCTATTCCAGCAACGTTATAAACTGGCAACAATCAGTGGGAATTCAATCACGCGCACCATTGACAAAGTGGACTAAAAGGACGCCATTGTCCTTTGCCTAGAGAACTCCAACTATGCAGCAGATTGAAAACTTCGTAAAGCAACTCGTATGTTCGTTTCAATGTCAATTTCTTCACATATGTATCACCATAGAGCATACGTCTTCAGGCAAGTGCTCAATTTGAATGACAGGCAGCGTGAAATAAGGAATATTTATTCCTGTTCGACTGAGTGCATCAAGGAAGAAAATTCCACCACTTCTGTTATCGTCTGTTTGCATCAATTCATCGAACGCTTGCTTTTATTCTAGATTGAACATTTGCACGTTTGTTCGAACATCTTGACTTAATGCAACTCGATCGAAATCCATTTCTCCCTTCAATCCTCGATTAAATGCGAAGAAATGTTCTAAAAACCTTATAGTATTTCCAATTTTATAAAGGGTTTTCCAATAAAAGGTGTTATTTTGAACAGCCCGCTATTTCGGTAGTTGTCACCTTTGAGCTGTAATTTTTTGACATTTGGCAAGTAGATACTACGCCATTAAGTATAAAAATGGCACGATATACGCTTCAACAACGAATTAAAATTATTAAAATTCGTTATAAAAAATGCATGAATGTGGAATATCATCGAAAAATCATCTTGACTGATGAGGCTACGTCAACAAGCAAAATTGTCGCATCTGGGGCTCGGAAAACCCAAGATTTATTGTTGAAAAGCCTCTCCATTCTCAACGAGTAACTGTTTTGTGCGGTTTAGGGTCCGACGGGGTCATTGGACCTTACTTTTTTTCGAAAATGAGGCTGGAGCAACAGCTACGGTGAATGGATTGCGCTATAGAGAGATTATTAATAATTTTGTATGGCCGGAATTGGATGGTATTGATCTGGCCAACGTTTACTTTCAACAGGACGGCGTTATGCCACACAAGCAACGAAACCATCGATTCCGGACCGTGTTATCTCTCGAAGAGGTGATCACAATTGGCCACCAAGATCTTGTGATTTAACACCTTGCGACTTCTTCCTTTGGGGCCACGTGTAAGATAAGGTCTACGCAAACAGCCCAACGTGCGTCGTGAAGCTATTAAGGGCATACAGCAGCCACTTTGCGATTTGGTGATGGAAAATTTCATGAAAATGGCGTAGCCGTGGCGGCCATTTGGCTAATATTGTTTCTATTATTGGATTGCGCTATTGCATTCTATTGCATTCTATTATTAATGGCATACTTTCCTCTTTACATTGAAATAAACATCCGATCATTTATCTCAAAAAATGTCATTTGTCTTTGAATATTAAAATAACACCTCTGATTGCAAAACCCTTTATAATATAAATCCATTAAATACAAAATCGTGAAAATCGAACGATCCGTTCTCGAGTTCTGCGTGCTGATTAACTCAACCGATGAGGTCCAGAAAAACTGGAACGGGAAGATCTTGCTTTTGGTACATACCTAACACCCAAAAGGATCGTACGATTTTTGGATTGATGGGTTCGGGTTGGACCGAGGAAGGAATATGTAGGAATCAGATAAAATTAAATTTTATCAATTTGTTTTTAACTTCCATTCTGCTCAAAGTATTTGGGATAGCGCCTAGAATGTTGGAAGGCGGTAAAACAGCACTGATATAGCCATTGAACCTGCAAGTTGATGAAGAATCTGCAGCCCACATTTCAATGAACTCTGCGATGGCGAAAGTATTGCAGCAATGTCATATTATCATATGGAACGAGTGCACAATGGCTCATAAACGCCCTTTAGAACCCCTGAATCGCAAGTTGAAATACTTACGAAGTGGTAAACGATATTTCGGTGGTATAGTGATTTACCTGTCAGACGATTTCCGTCAAACTCTGTACGAAATGACCAGTTCGCGTCGTGACTCAGTGGTCACCGGCCTGATTGAATTTCCACCGAATGTTTGCCACTTTACAACAATGCTGGAAGAGCATATCACGAATGTTTTCCCGAATATCTCTCAGAATTATGTCGGCTAAGTACACGAGTGATTTTGGATGTGAAAAACAATGATTTTGATTATTTGAATTTCGTCATTCAAAATCAAATCAGCGCTGGAGAGTTACATTCATCCAAATCCATAATGTAAGACCTTAATGTAAAGGAACGCGTTGGATTGTGTAGAAGATCAAACCAAATCGAATTCAAGCATAGATTTTTAGGAGATTATTGGAAGGCGGAGATTTTTTCATTCCGCTTATTATATCTAACGGTTTTTTTTTTAAATGAAATCCAGGGAATCAGTGTGGGGCGTATTGAGGAATGCTTATAGGCTCAAGGGGACTAATATAAGCATTCATAAAGATTTGCCCCTCAACATTCGACAGCGACGAGCAAAAATGATACCCATCACGAAGGAGCTGCGTCTTAAAGATCCAGCAATTAAAGTTGCTTTAAGAGATGATAAGCTTCTTATTGCAGGAAAAATGTTTACTTGGAACACGGCGCAAGGGCTGAGATGTGGTGAAAAAAAATGGGGGTGAAGTTATTAAATTAATTTTTAGAGACATTCCAATAAACTATTACTTATTTATGAATGAAAGCACATTTACAAATAATGAAAATAAAAACTATCAAAAAACGTCAAATCTGACATCTAATGTCAGCTCTGTTAGTGCTGCCAAAATAGTATCAATGCTGCCAATAAATCAAAATCTTTCGGCTATGCCCACAAGCTCTAA
Organism: Melangyna quadrimaculata; assembly: GCA_949320155.1. NCBI lineage: Eukaryota > Metazoa > Arthropoda > Insecta > Diptera > Syrphidae > Melangyna > Melangyna quadrimaculata. The sequence continues at coordinate 65,385,729 of OX439483.1, read as the reverse complement.
TTCATTTTCACACGTTGCATGATGTGGACCAGTCTACCAGAATGAAATCGAGAATATTTTAGTAAATAAGAAAATACAAATATTAAGTTATAACATATCAGGTTTAAAAAATAAATTAAACTTTGTAAATTTTTTTAATTATGTAAAGAACTTTGATATATTTGTTCTTTTCGAAACTAATCTTTAAGAAAATGATGAAAATAGATTTATGAATATACATATTTTTAAATTATGTGCTTCTATGGGTAACTGCAGTAAAAACATCACTATTTGGCAGAGGAAGTGGAGGAACATTATTTGGATACCGTGAAAATCTTGATGGTGTTTGTGTTAATTTTAACAAAAGGGGTGAATTTCATACTTTGGATATTAAAACAAGCAATCACGAGGTTGTCTTAATTCCTACAACTGCAACCATTGGCAACGTGATTATGACAGATTATGTGACTCACGAATGATATAATGCTTGTTGGTGATTTTAATGGTCGAATAGGCTCCTCACAAAACAATTTTGTGACTGGATATGATGGTGCTTATTTGAACTAAAATCGTAAATCTAAGGACTTAGTTTGCGACAGTAAAGGCTCAAAAATAATACAACTTGCTGATGCGTATGACTGCCGTGTTTTGAATGGGAGCTGTGCAGGAGATTTAGAAGGAGAGCTTGCATTTATTCGAGAATCATCTTGTTCGGTTATTGATTATTGCTTTATATCTGGAAAATGGAATCAGCTTTTGGAAGACTTTAAAGTTGGAGTGGAGATTTTTTCTGATCATATGCCATTGGAAGTTACATTTTCTGTGGCTGCAAGTGTAAACAAGGAGAACATAAAGCGATTAGCACTTTTACCGAAACTTGTTTGGAAGGAAGGAACTCGAGAAAGCTATCAGCATAACCTAAATGCAAATCTTGAAAATCTGAAAATGCTTAATAGCCCAGTTGATACTGCAGCCTTAACGGAGATCATAAGGAAAGCTGTCCCGCCTAGTAAATTACCAACAGACAACACTTTATTTAAACAAAAGTGGTTTGATGCAGAATGCTTAGCTATTGAGATCAAATAATTCTAATATTTTCAAAGTACTCTATAATGAAGCCAACAAGGATTTTAAACGGGGTTGTTATGATAAAAAGGCAGCATGAGAACAACAACATATAACTGTGATAAACAATATGAGATCTTCAGCTGAGTTTTGGAAAGCAGTTAAATATATAAATGGATGCACTAACACCATTGCGCTGTCGTTAAATGCTCCTCTGCTTAGAACCCACTTTAACAGCCTTCTTAATGCCCCATTATTGTCTCCTTTTCTTTGAATATGCAGCCCCTATGTTTCTAGATGAAAAATTAGATGCACTTTTTACTCTTCAAAATGTTCAGGAAGATATAAACGACTCAAAGCTAAATAAAGCTTCGGGAAAAACTAAAAGAGATAGAACAAAGTGGTTTGCGCCAATCGAAAGAGCACCCTCAAATTATAAAAACTGCATTTCTAACTCAATTTCGTGAAAAATGGTCTACTGAACAAGATAGAAGTCAGGTGACGATTTGCTTCAGTAAGTTTTTTAAAATTATTTGATTTGTCTCTATAAGGATGCTTATAATAAAGTAGCACAGGTAACTGTTCTTTGTCATGTCATAAAACGCATTTTTAACAGAACATTTACTGAAAATACTAGAAAAGTCGGTTAATTTTTAAGCTGTTTTCGATTACACAGCTCTACAAGGGTTTGAAAACGAGCAAATAAAAGTTGTTTTAGTGATATTATTATAGAATCCTTCATCTCTTTTTTTTTCTATCTTCTACGGTTTTATGAGATTCCAATCTGAAAATGGAGTTAAACCGATTTTCGCTTTTCTCTGGGCTAGTTTATTTTATAAATTTGGTTCTGACCTTTTTTTTAATAATTTTGCTAATGAATACAAAATATAATTAGTGTTTTTAAGATTTTTAAGAAAATATCTGTTTTTCATATTTTAACTTTAATTGTTGATCATTAACTTAAGTCAAGAATTGGCGTCGAAAATAATTTTTATCACCACAATTCAATAGGTGAACCACTGATTTAAATTATTTCTTATTTAAAGGGTACAACAGAGGGGAGGTTTCTGTTTCTATGTACAAGATACATTGAATAATAATTTATATCTTAAATTCTACATGACGCTTTTTCTTATTCATTATGCTCTTACATGAAGATATTTCAATAAATATATTTGATTGGTAAACAAATGTTGACAATTTTGTTTGCACATCACTACAATGTGTTAGGTTGAGCCATATAATTAAGTTCATTAGCAATTTGTGTTGAATTCTTTCGAAAGATCGTACAGAATGAGTGTATTGATTTCTTGAGCATTTATTTCTTTTAAAGAGCCAGAATTATAAATATTGTTTTTGTGGAAAACATGATTTTCATCAGTTTCAATTACAACAAATGTGTTTGAATGAGTCGGCAAAATTTATAAAGACAACTAACAATTTCATTTATCAAAAAAGAATGTAATTTCTTTAGCTAATATAAAAACATAAAAGTCATTGCAAATGATTCAATTCAATTTATTTACTCACAGAAGCATTCCATTAGAAACAATAATAATAAGCTTCTAAATTATTGTACTCAAGTCAACTCCATCAGCTCACATACGTAACTTTCCCAAATATACCAAATCTACTGTGTATGATTATTTCTATCAATCCTATACGAGCTGCAAGGTTAACCGGGAAAACCTTTTTTAAGCTCATCAATCACACCGACAATGGTTATCCAACTATAATCCCATCCGCCTGCCTCTTACCATCACTATGATGCACAAACCTATTGGTCAATTGAATCAGCAAGTTTTTCCCATCAGGGAAAGTGATGGTGGTGTTGTTAGTATTCCTATTCCAAGGCACACTTCCATTCGACAAAATGAAAACAACCTCCTAGATCCAGAAGAAAAATGAACATCACTCTTCTTCCAAGTTGCGTCTGTCGGAATTTGTCAGAAGTCATTTACCATTTTGGTATTCATTAGTCGACCCGAGAGCGTGCCAAACCAATAGGCCATATCATCGCTTCGTCACACCATCAGCATCATCATCATAATCAACTACACAGCATGAGTATCGAATCAGCAGAAGCAACATACCACACTCATTGCCAGCAGATTGCCACCAACCAAAACTATCTCAGCTTCTCAGCACTACTACATTGCATCGTTTATTTTATCATCATTATCATCATCGTCATTACCATCATCATCATCTTTTCCATGATAGCATCTACATCTAATAGCTTCAAGATGCAAACCAGGAAAGAGCCATCAGCTAGAGATTCAATAAGAAAATTGCCTCTTTGCTGTTTCAAGCTTTCAAGGTCTTGTCGCATAATATTTTAGCTGATTTTAGATAAAACGACTTCACTTTACAGACACACTCGTCGTGGACAAAATAAAATTCCCGCCTGATGGGTCGCACGAATGTGCTTTGCATTATGGCTTTGCGGTTGAGGCTTAAAATCTTATTTGTTCTTTAGTTTTCAGCAATGAATAGATCTCAAAAAATGGATTAATCCTCGATTTCATAAGGCCCTGTTAAAAATTTAACAAGCTTTTAAGTCATAATATGATGTTTATTCCATACAAAAAACGTCATTTAAAAATGTATGAAATGAAATTGGCCATAAGGCTTTTGAAAACCCAAATGTTTTCCGAGGCTTATTTGCGGAGCTGTAGGCACAGAAAGATATCCAAGGTTTTAAAAAAAAAATTACTTTGTATGCAAATATGAACCAAAAACTAGACCTTGTACAACGGTTTGCTTTGGATGTGCTAATAGCGGTGACGTGAAATAAGGCCCAACGAAATAAGACCAAATCTCAAATTTGGCTTAGCTTCGCTTTGAAAATGGAAAAAATGCCAAATTGGCTTTATTTCTTTTTCCAAAACGAAATAAAGCCAAATTTCATTTGGAAATAAGACCAAATTTGTTTTTACGAAAACATTCACTGATAACAGAAGCTTTGAAAGCAGACCAACTCACAACATAGGCGCCTGCCAGGATACTGAGCATACCCTAAGCGGAGCGACGGAGTGACGTGAGCGGGACAGAGGATCGAAAAGGGAGTTAAAATTCTTGAACTCGCGAAGCGAGCCACCCAAAGTACTGTTTAGTTCAAAAACTTTGAAGCATACGCACTTGCCAGTTGGAGGATTAGTTCCCCAAAAAAAAAGGAATCACACCCCATCTGGCAGGCACCTATGTTATTAGTCGGTCTGCTTTCAAAGTTTTTGTACTAAATAGTACTTAGAGTGGCCTGCTCCGCGGGATCAAGGATTTTAAGACCCTTTTCGGGTCCTCTGTCCCGCTCACGCGACTCCGTCGATCCGCTTAGGGTATGCTCAGTCGTCTGGCAGGCGCCTATGTTTTCAGTTGATCTGTAATCAAAGTTTTTTTGTACTAAACAGTACTTTGGGTGGCCCGCTTCGCGGGTTCAAGGATCTTAACTCCTTTTTTGGGTCCTCTGTCCCGCTCACGCGAATCCGTCGCTCCGCTTAGGGTATGCTCAGTCGTCTGGCAGGCGCCTATGTTGTCAGTCCATCTGTAATCAAAGTTTTCTGTACTTAACAGTACTTTGGGTGGCTCGCTTCGCCAATTCTCAAAAGCACCTGCGGGTCTTACTTCTTTTTTGTGGTGGAATTAACCCAAGCGGGTTCTTTTTTGGGAAATAACAACCGTGGGGCTAGTTCCGTGGGCGATTATGTACTGCACCGAATGAAGATTACATAACGGCAAATTATTTTGCAGTTTTCTGAAAAAAAAACATGAAAACGAAATAAAGCCAAATTGTCCTTATTTCGTTTTCTAGAGCGAAATAAAGCCAAAACTAAAATTTGGCGTTATTTCCATGTTAAAAGCGAAATAAGGCCAAACTTTTGACATTTGGCTTTATTTCGTTGGGCCTTATTCTACGTCACCGCTGATAGCATTAAACAAAATATTTCTATTAGCGTGTAAGAGTGTAAGCGTGTAAGTGTATAAGCGTGTAAGCATGTAAGCATGAAGCGTGTAAGCGTTTAAGCGATTAAGCGTGTAAGCGTGTAAGAGTAAGAGCGTGTAAGCGTGTAAGCGTGTAATCGTGTAAGCGTTTAAGTGTGTAAGCGTGTAAGCGTGTAAGCTTGTAAGCGTGTAAGCGTGGGAGTCAACCGCAGGCTCCTACGAGCCTTTTTTGAAAAGTTTAGCCATATGAAGACTTTTAGTTTTAGGGCGAAAATGAAAGAATTACTTTGAATTCAAATATCTTCGCAACCAGACCTCGTAGAATGTTCTAGTTTTCAGCTATGTATTGCTTTCAAAACATAAATAAAGCATTTCAAAAACCGCAATCTCCTCCGAGGCGTATTTGCGGAACTGTACGCATACAAAGATAACCAAGGTTTCAAAACTCAAAAAAATAACTTTGCATGCAAATATCTCAAAAACTAGACTTTATAAAAGAGTTTGCTTTGGATGTGCTGATTGCATTTGACAAAACCTTTCTATTTATGTACATTTCAATGGGTTTTAGAGACTTTCGTGAAAAAATGTTTTTTTTGTGGCATGCTTTTATTCCAAAATCGATTAAAAACAAAAATTTCTCAAATTTGAACGACAATGCAAAGGCCTGTCCGTTCTGTACTCAACAACGTCAACCGCAACCTCCTACGAGCCTCCTCATAGCCATATGAAGAGTTTTAGTTTTGGGTCGAAAAAGACCTCGCAAACAGACCTCGTAGAATGTTCTAGTTTTGAGCTATGGATAGCTTTCAAAAACTAATTAAGCGTTTTAAAAACCGAAATGTTATCCGAGGGTTGTTTGCGAAGCTGTAGGCATCCAAAGATATCCAAGGTTTCAAAACTCAAATAAAAATAACTTTGAATTCAAATATCTTCGCAACCAGACCTCGTAAAACGTTCTAGTTTTCAGGTATGGATAGCTTTCAAAAACTTTGTAAGCGTTTTAAAAACCGTAATCTAGGCGTCCAAATATATTCAAGGTTTCAAAACTCAAAAAAAAATAACTTTGAATGCAAATATACCAAAAACTAGACCTGGTATTATGTTTCCAACATACCTGCTTGTATATGGGGTATTACATTTTTTGTATTTAGTAAATCCTCAACATTATAAACCATTCAATATGTTATTTATTTAATTATGTGCATTCCACTCGTGCATTTTTTTTTCGAATCCATAACTTGCCTTTATATTACCCATAACAAATACAATACAAAAAGGGAAAACACCGTAAAGTTGACCGACAGACCACATGCGGGCTACATATTTTTTGTGTCGCTGAAGCTGGGTGCGTGCCAGATATTCACCTGGTTCAGCTGATGGTAAATATTAGGTAATCGAAGCACATTATGCGACACGAACTTGTTTATATCTTCTCTCATCGTGGTTTCTTAAGTTTATTGTTTGTATGATGACCAACTTATTGGTATAGGTAAGTATTTTTATGTTCGCTTAAAAATAAAACATTGTTTGTTTTGTTTTGCAAATCGTATATGGTATAGCATCTTGGCATCAGGCTAAAAGGAGACATATTTTATTTTCAAGGATACTGACGGTATGTACTTTCTTATTATTTTTTTTTATTATTGTGTGATTATGTTGATGCTCTCAAAGCCTATAAGCTGCATACATACACATACATATCTTTCAACATAGGGTTTTTCCGATTTGATGCTGAATGATGTAATTTCTGTCGATGAAAGAAATACAAAGCAGAATCTTGAAATTAATTGAGAGTTTGAATTTAAAAAAAAAAATATACAGAAGGATGGCGAATTGAAAGGTGAGCATACTTATTTGATCTTGACGTTTTGACATTGAAAATTAATTATTATAAACAAAACCAATCAAATATCATACGTACATACAAATGCATTTACATAAAATTAATTTTAAGTTGCTAAATAACAATGAACAATTAAAAGCCAAGCTACCTCAGAGGCCGCTGCACTACGCATTGCACCACCGAGGTGGGATGGGCACGATCAGGTGACCTCGGTGGTGCAATGCGTAGTGCAGCGGCCTCTGAGGTAGCTTGGTCTAGGTTCAAATCCAGTTGACGGCAAAATAATTTATAAATTAAAATTGGAACTTTAGACTAAGCACCACTAAAGGATTCTGATGATTGGTGTGGCAGCCATGAAATTGCAATAATTCCAGCCTATATAATACTCGGTGGTAGCCAACACAAGTGGTTGTTGTTCATTCAAAACCTTCAATTAAAAGGCAAGCCAGTTAACGTTTGCAAGATTCTTCAAGATTGTTGGGACAAGTTAAGTTAGTGATGTGAAGAATCGAAACCATGTGCGTCGCTCAAGAACAACTGAAAATATTGATGCTGTAGGACAGAGTTGACGAAAACCCAGGTTTGTCAATTCCTCTTCGATCTTTGGAATTAGATATTTCACAAACAAACATTTCACCGTATTTTGCATAAAGACTTAAGTCTTAAGGCTTTTAAACTTCAGTTTACACATGAACTCAAGCCTGCCGATCACCAGCATTTTTAAATGAAAATCCGGTTCATTTTGCTGCATTTCAAGGACTCAATCAGCGAAGATACGATTTTGCTGTTGATCGGCCGGCTTGTTAATAAGCAGAATGGTCGCATTTGGGACTCGGAATATCTAATAATGATTGTGCATCTTCAACGTGTCACTATGGTGCGGTTTTTGGGCTGGCGATGGCGGTGGGATTAGAAATTACTTATTCGAAAATGAGGCTGGTGCAACTGGTACGGTGAATGGATTGCGCTATTGAGTTATGCTTAATGATTTCTTGTGGCCGGAATTGGGAGATATTGATGTGGACGACGTTTATTTTCAACAAAACGGCGCTATGTGCCACTCAAGCAACGAAACAATCGCAATTATTCAAGAAAAGTTTCCTGACCGTGTTATTTCTCGAAGATGTGATCACAATTGGCCACCGGAATCTTGTGATTTAACACTTTTAGACATTTTTCTTTAAGGTCACGTGAAAGATAAGGTATATGCGAATGCTCCACAATCAATTCAATACCTTAAAGATGGAATTTGTGAAGTTATCGAGGACATACAGCCGCAAATGTGCGAATTAATAATGGAAAATTTCATGAAAAGGATATGTTGCTGCAACCGTAGCCGTGGTGGCCATTTGGCTGATATCGTTTCATTGTTAATCGTATACCTCCTTCTTCATAACGAAAAATAAACATCTATTGATTTCTCGTTTTTTTTTTAAATATCAAAATGAAACCTCTTATTGGAAAACCCTATATTTTGAATTCAATGTGGTATCGGTTAAGTAAAGTTTGAACAACTTTCATTGGCATTATGAAACATCTATTCAAAACACTTGTCAATTGTCATCTTATTTTTAATTAAGTTTTGAAAATTGTCCACAAAGTTTGATGGTACCCAAAATCAAGCAATCATCCAGGAACATACCAAGCCATAAACTTTTTGTATTTATGAACTGCTCACTTTTATAAACAGGTAATAATTATTGCTCTCAACCAACACAAAGAGGTACAGAACCGTAAAAAAATACAATTAAAAATAATGGTACACTTCGGCGTATACGTACTTTTTTTAATTTATTGAATTTTTGTATACGTCTAGTAACAATTTAAAACTGTATTTTTATAAATCTTATAAATCTTCTTATAAATCTAATCTGTGTATAAAAATGAAAACATTTTATGGTGCTGAGCTTTAATCCAATTTTATTTGAAAAACTTTTTATGCACACCAATAATAACTTAATAGTCTGATTCGGTACCGATCTTCCAACCTCTCCCCCTTTGATACGTACTGCGAATTGCAGTCTATCGAAATAAGGCATGGAGAAAAATGGAGGCCGAACAAGACAGCATGCTTAAAGGCGCTTATAAAAATGCTGATGCTCCAAATGCATTTGATAAACAAATAACACATCTCGACCTGTGCATCAGTGGTCTAAAGCGGTGGAGTGCGTAGTGCACACGACTGCTAAGACTGAGCAAATCTGATATGCGTAGGTTTGAATCCTATGGTGTGCATAGAAAGTTTTTCAAATAAAATTTGATTAAAGCTCAGCACCACAAAAAGGAGACTTATGAGTGCAAAAGTGGCAAAGCACGAAATAGCTATATCTCCAGCCAACCAATTGGTGGTAGCGCCTTTAAGTTGTTGTTGTTCAAAAATTCAATGAAATTGACGGAATAAAGAATGGTCAAGCCTAATAAGCTGACATTCTAGTACGAAGAGTACAACAAAAACAACATTTTATGTTCCTTGTGTATTTATAAATAAAATCGATTTGATTTTAAATACAGAATTTAATTTCGCACTTACAAAATTTTCTTGACATGTAATTTTGTGTAACCAGAATTTGAATTCTTCAAACGATTTTAGGAGCCTTTGAAATGCAAATTTAACTAATTTATGCAAACCAAGAATCAAGTTATCAAAAAACAAATAAAAAAATTAATAAAAAGCGTCTGTAAGCTTAAGCGTCTGCATAAAAAAATGTACTTTAAGTTGGTTTATCTGATAATAAAAAATTCAAAAATATGGAAAATGGTTTTATGGGAAGTACTGTTAGTAACAATGCAAAGTTAATAAAATAACACCAATTAAAGAACACATAGGGCGAGTGCCGCATGCCTGCTAAGCTTCTGTTAATTGATTTATTTTTTTTTTTTTGCCTGCAGAAAGCAAGCAGGTGGCAGCGCAGAAAATAATTTCAAATATTATTATAAGTGAACTTTGCCGAACAACAAGCCAAAATCAGCTTTTCAATAACAAATTAATAAGAAAAGAAAAACCTTTATATTCAATAAGGGCAAATTCAACAAAAATATTATCGTTTAGTGCCGAAAATTTGGAATATGTTAAAATTGATAGACAAATATCCTGATGATATATTTCCAAGCCATTTCAGAATGACAACAAACACTTTTAAGGTAATTAAACATTTAATTAATGTACATTCAATTTAAAAAAAAAAAACAATTACGTCAACAGTTTGTAAAGAATGAGCTAGTAAATATTTACCAACAAAAATCAACAGGGCGCCCTAAGCTGCAGCTGAATTGGCCTTGTCCTTAACTTTGTGGAAGTTAGCAAATGGCTCTACATTTTGATAATTATCCAATTTATTTAACGTAGCCAGAGGAACAGCTTTTAAGTATTTTATAATAGTCGTTAAAATGTTGTTTTGTTTAAAGAGCAAGTTCATTAAATGGCCTTCAAATGCAAGCGAACGGTAACAAATTATGGAAGATTTCATAAATTAGCGAGAAAATCCTATAGCATTTGTTACAGGTTGTGTAGACGGAAGTCATATAGCTATTCAAACACCAACATATGACAAGATTAGTTATTGCAATAGAAGAGGAATCTATTCTTATAATCTTCAGGTGAATTTATTGAATATTTCGGAATTTTGTTCTAGTCATTTCAATATTGCAGGCAATTTGCGACAGCAATCAACAGTTCCTAGATATTTTTTTCGGATTTCCTGGAAGCTGCCATGATTCCCATGTATGGGAGAACAGCCCTTTTGGAAGAAATGTGCAACTAACTCTGCCGCTGTAGTGGGTTTAATCCTTGGAGATTCAGCGTACCCCTTAAAAACATCCCTCCTTGTCCCCTACCGTGATAATGGATTTCCCACTCCTTTGCAAAATGAGTCAACTACGTACACAGCTCTACTAGAGTATCCATTGAACAAAATTTTGGAAGGCTAAAAGGCAATTTCGGGGTTTTAAATGCGTCGACATAAAAAAACTCATCCATCTTAAGTATATTGTAATAGCGTGCGTTGTTCTATACAATGTTATCATTCAGAAAGAAGGATTAAATATGGATGAGTCTGAATTCGCTCTCAACGATAACATTGAAAACCATTTTACCGAACCAGAAATTAATGTCGTTTTCGATTGGATTTCAGAACAGTACTAAGGTACCTGTACCAAATAAGGCCCACCTAATATGTTTTCCCTAATAACTCCCTTATTGTATAAGATATGAAGGAAAACTAAATGGATTATAAAAATTAGTTCAATTATAAAAAATAAAACGGTAACTTAAGTTCAAGAAAAGCTGCTCGATATATTTTTTGCGATGATTTGAAAAAACCTTCCGTTGGGCCTTATTATGAACCTATGCTCCAAATAAGGCCCATAAGTTTTTTTCTCAAGCAATGTTGAATTTCATCCTGAAAAAAGTAAAAATTAAACAAAACAGAAAATTTTTATAATATAGTTTTTATGATATATTTCAAGGAGAGTTTTTAAATGTCTTCTTGACAAAAAGGAACTTAAAAGAAAACTTAAAACTAAAAATTAACATACATAGAAATTCATTTTGAAAAATCAGCCTTTAAAGTAAAAGTAAGTAAATCAGTTCATTCTGTAATTAAATTAAAAATAAAAAAAAACTTAACAATTGAAGAGTTTAAACACATCCACCTGGACATTCAAAAGCCTCGTCTTCTTCAGTCAACCCGACGTATAGTTCATGATACCAAGCGCCGCAAGCCTGGCATTGCCTCATGTCTTCCATTCTATCAATTTTACAGGCGTGACAATACCACGCTCCTGTCCCCTCCTTTCGTTTAGGTTCTCTTTTGGATGTTGATGGTTTGGGTTGAGAAGCTGTATCCAGTTCCATTTGTTTCTCTTCGAAAAGATGTTTTGTAACTTCTTGGCCTTTGCAGTCCGAGGCCTTTTTTCGATTTGTTATTCGACTGACATTAGTTTTAGGTGTGGGAAGCAGTTTTTGAAATGGAGATTTTTTATTTGATTGTTTAAGATCCTCTTCCTATAATTGATCCACTGCTTGAAGCATTGTAGCTAGTCCTATAATTTTTGGCGCAGAATTGAAAACCGATGTTTGAGCTTCCAATGTTGAGAGTGGAGCATTGTCAGATTCATCATCCGAGTTGTAGGGGTCCGGTATAATGTGAGGCTGCTGCGTTTGTGTACCAGATGTGCTTGGAACACTGTTTTCCAAATTTGTTGGGCATTGTAACTCGGAGAGAGCTGATGGAGCGAATGCTATCTCTGGAATCGCTTCTGGATCAAAAGAATACAATCCTGTCGCTCTAAGTCCTGAAGTAATGTTGGCATATGTCATGCATTTTGACCAAACACTTGACAATATAACATTGAAGCTTGTTTTATTAAGTTTCCTTTCTGGAAACTTCGAAGTAACCTTCAATACTTCTTGATCCCAGTGATGCTCGAAAGATCGGTACACCTACACGGCTTTATCCAGAGCTTGGAGCTCGTGTGTGGTGTTTGATGGAAGACAATAGAGCGTTATTTCATTCTTTTCTGGTTCTTCCAAAATACTGTAATCCAAATGACACGCAGCTCTGTCAAAAACTAAGAGGCAAGGTTCGGTAGCTTTGAACTTGCTCAAATGAGTTACAAAATCCACAAAAGTTGAGTGATTCATATAGCCTTTTGGGGTCATCTTCACTACGGACCCGAGTGGGAGATTATCCAAAAACTCCGGTTTTTGCCTTATGCCTTTGAAGATGACCATGGGTGGAATTGCAGTTCCTATGGCGTTAACGCAGCCTACAACGATGATACTTTTCGCATGTTCGTTTGATATTTGGTAGACTCTTTTTGACACTTTAAGAGCCAAGACGTTTTTTTGGTGATGCAAATTTATTCTACAGCCTTTTTCATCCATGTTGTAGATGCAACTCTGTTACACAAATCCTTTTCCTGTTCGGCAGTGAATGTGGGTGGGCGACCCAATTTTTTTTTTTGTTGAACCGCTCTTTATGTGGTTCCTGAGAGTCCTTCTAGGAACATTAAAGCGCGCCGAGGCTTCGCGTTGTGACAATAATCCTCTTCTTACAGATTGTATTGCATTTTCAATATCGGCTTCGTTCCAACTTGCCCGTTTATTTCGCTGTGCCATTTTGCTGAAAATAAGTGAAAAAAAAATGGAATGAAAATTTTCTTAAACTTAATAAGGACCACTCAAGATTTTCATGGGCCTTATTAGGAACACGGTAGACTTTTGTTTATAAAATTAAAAACTAAAATCTACCTGGTAAACAAAAGTTTTTTTTTGTGAAAAATATATCTTTACATTATATAATTCACTTAAAAAAATAAAAAAAAGTGCTTACCGCAAAATTTTGTCCACAAAAAAAAATAGCTTTATTATTTAGTTTTTATAAAAACACTTCAATGAACTGCCAGTCTCAACACGATCGAGAGAACCGTTTTTTTTTTTTTTTGTTTGTGCAACGAAATGCGAAAGGTTACACATGCAAAAAAAAAAAAGTCCCGTTAATTGTTGATCTTTTTCTTGTTTTCTGTCTCCTGGGCCTTATTAGAAGCTGGGCCTTATTTGGTTCAGGTACCTTACTCCTCTTTGGTTCCAATCGAATCATTTTCTATTGTTCCGAGACTAATTTGTGAAGTTTTTGTGTGTGCGTGTGTAAATTGTCGGATATTTATGTATATTTTGCACGTTCAGTCGAGTAAAATTAATTTGGCAAATAATCCGAGGAAAGGGTTTATATGTGTGTATGACCTGTAACGCTCATATTCGACGAACCAAATTTTTGCATGACCAAAAATTAAGGCAAAAAATACTACAATGTCCCAATAGTAGTAAACATTTTTGGTCATTTGTAAAAAATATTCGAAACACTACTTCGTCTTCGGTTCCAACACTCGTCTTCAACGACACACCTGCTGTCAGCTCGCAAGATAAAGCCAATTTGCTTGCAGCACAGTTTGCTGTTAATTCGACGCTGCCAGCAAGTGATAGAACTCCGCCTGTACTTGAGAGCGTAAACGATTCTATGGATCAAATCTTCTTTCGCACTCGTGCAGTTGCTAGAGTTCTAAAAGACCTCGACATACACAAATCCGCTGGCCCGGATAGTATCCCTCCCATTGTTCTGAAGAGGTGTTCTTCAACGCTGGCAAAACCACTGCGTAAGCTTTTCCATCTGTCCTATTCTACTGGTCTCTTTCCGAGTGGATGGAAAACAGCATTTGTCCAGCCTGTCCCTAAAAAAGGCGTATCTTCTTCACCCTCAAACTATCGGCCAATTGCATTAACGTCCCTTCTTTCCAAGGTCATGGAAACGCTGATTAATGTTCAGCTCAAGAAATATCTTGAAGAACGAAAGCTTCTTAATGACCGGCAGTACGGCTTTCGTAGCAATAGGTCCACTGGTGATCTGATGGTATATCTCACCGAACAGTGGAACAAATCTTTACATCGCTTTGGAGAAAGTAAGATTATTGCGCTTGATATTTCTAAAGCGTTTGATAGAGTTTGGCACCAAGCTCTCTTATCGAAAATGCGCGCATTTGGTTTCGATGAATCTCTTCTTCGTTGGATTAGAAATTACCTTTCGGACCGTTCAATACAAGTTTTATTAGACGGTTTCAAGTCTGAAATCCACAAAATAAATGCTGGTGTGGCCCAGGGCTCCGTTTTGTCTCCGACTCTCTTCCTTATATTCATAAATGATCTTTTGTCTGAAACTTCTAATCCATTAAACTGTTTCGCTGACGACAACACCCTCAGCTTCTCATATTCGTTTTCAGATTCACATCCATGTCCTTCGGATGTGGAACTAGAACGGCAGCGTATGATTAGCTCATTAAATTCTGATCTCGACAGCATTGTCCAATGCTTCGAAAACTCAATGCTGTCTTCTGTCAACAAAACGAAACACACCTCCCATGCCGCTATCCATGAGCGGCACTTGTATTGAAGAAACCGAAAAGCTTTCACAGACCACCTTCTGTGGAACGAACACATATTCGACGTCGCCAAAAATGCAGCTAAATGCTTAGGCTTTCTTCGGCGATGCAAGAAATTTTTCTCCCCTTCTGATCTGGCTGTAATCTTTAAAGCATTTATCCGTCCGAAACTTGAGTACAATTCTCATATTTGGGCAGGTGCCCCAATAACCCACTTGAGTATCTTAGATAGGCTTCAAAAAAGAGCTTTGAAAATGATAGGTGACAGAAATATAACAGAAACATTTGCATCCCTCGAACACCGCCGCGATGTTTCATGTCTAACATTATTTTACCGTTTCTTTTATAAACACTGTTCTAGTGAAATAGCCAGCTGCATTCCTCCCCTAAGACAATTCAACCGTAATACTCGTACCTCTAGGAATGCACATCAGTTTACCCTCGAGTCCAACTTCAGACGTACTGTCAAGTATAGAGATTCTTTTTTTAGCCGCACTACCCGAATGTGGAATGCTTTACCCGGCTCTATCTTTCCCGATCATTTTAATATTCAGAGGTTCAAAACCAATGTGCATCGGTATCTCCTCTTAAATCCTTCCCTATTTTTCCAACGCTCGCACTGTGTTTAAACATTTTAAGGGCAGCCAAATCCCTTCAGTGCGCGCTCAAACAAAAAAAAAAAAAAAAAAAATGTATATATGTGTGTTCCGGGTCTACTCCTTTATTAATTCCGGAACAGAAAAATACTCCGAAAACATTACTCGGAACAGCCAATCGAATTATTTTGGAGTAAGCGAAGTCAAAAAGGAGTAACTTCGAACCTCCAACCGAAAACGATATAACAGAGCCTATGAAAACGAAAATAATGCAGCAAAACGAAGAAGGGATGAAATCGCAGCATTGTTCAGCGCTTAACAGATTCACGAATTCAAATTTAAAACCATCACCACATGTATTTTAACATTTATTTAAATAAACTTGGGCTTTTATTATACATTCATAATGTATGTATGTAGGTACTAAGTTTAAGTTAAAACAATTTAAACAAAAATTAAAGCACTAACTTTAAGTTATAACAATTAGACGGAAATATTCAGTTGATTGTATCTCCGCATTATGTACATTTAGGTTTATTTTAATTGTTTATTTAAAAGGTTACGCAGTAGCTGCAGTCATTAAAGTTCCATATTCATTTTCTCCTTTTCAATGCTCACTATTTCTGCATACCTCTTCTCGTCCTTCTCAGCTTCTTCTTTTAAAAAATCTAATAAATTTTGATTTTTGATTTTTTTTCTTTGGTGATGTTGAGCCTATTGGTGTCTCCCCCTCGGTCCTCTCTTCATCAGGCTCATTCACGATGTTATTGGTATTAGAATCCAAAGTAGCCACAATAAATTCCTGTGGCGGAGATACGTTATGTTTTTTCCCTCGAACTTCATCAAAGGTTTCGAAAAATTCCCCCATCGTGGGACGTCTTCCTGATAGCTTATTTCTTCTCTTAATCCTTCTGTATGTAGTGATTAAATTATGACATTTTTGTTTTTAATTCTTCTTTTGTAAACACGAAATTGGGATTTGTTTTTTTTTTATCTCCATCAATGCATTTCTCCACAAAACTAGCTTGGTATCCCCATAAGTTCACTTTTTATCGTCTTCCTTAAAATAAATAAATCATATTTACATACATACATATGTACATACATAGGTATTTCCTAAAATTCCTAGCCATTTATACTTACATACATGTTTTCCTGTTTTGATTTTTTTTTTTTTCTTAACAGAATTTTTTTTTTTTCTGCCCGACGCCGACTTGATTTCTACAGATTTTTGATGTTTACGAACATAGCTACGTTGTTTTGCAGGCTTGCTTATGTCCAATTTCAATTTTTGTTTACAAACTTTGCAGATCTAAGTTAGTCAGACGAATACGAATTCGCCAATTCTTTTTTAATCAAAATCGTAAAAACCATTTTCGAGAAAAATAAGATTTCATTACCGTAATATTTGGGTCCACAAAGAGTTTTTTTTTAAGTCATAGAAAATTGATTTCAAAAAAACTACGGGCACTATAAGTGTACAGTGAGGTTTCGTACGACTTTACTTGTTCTGCTTATTTTCAGGCAACGATGAAGGAATTTTGAAAGAAAAAATATTGGAGGTGAGTATTACGGGTTGTGAAATTGGGCATATTTGTGTGTATTATTACATAACCTTCAATGAGGATGAACAAAAAATGAAGGATGCAAATGGGTAGGCTTTTGGTAGGTTGTATAGTTGTGCATGTTTTTGAGTGAAATTAAATAACGTTCGGTGGGGGATTTTTTGTCGTTAGATCAAGTGTGCAATGCACACCTTGCACACCCTGACGAGACAAAATTTGATTTAAAAATACATAAAATTAAAGAATGACATTGTAAGTAATTTTTTGCTGTTTAAATTTAATTTCTTTACTTCTATGACTATTTTTACAATACTGCTCTTTCCGCGGAAGGAACTATCTACAATTACTGGTTAGATCATATTCCAATTTGTTCGTTATTTCATTTTGAATGAGGTCGGTACTTTTAAGAATAACTTTAAGAACAACAAAATTAAAATAGCCGCGTCAACATACAACCTTCACGTTAATAACTCCACTGATTTTGTCTGAATCTTGATAGAATAAGTTAAAAACAAAAATCCCTTAAATATCAGCGCTAATACCAAATATTCGTGGTTGTACATATAAAAATGTACATACATATATCTTTGTGTTACGAAGTTTTGCATACGGAAAGTCAATCATTTGAAATCACTTACTTTTGCTGCAATAATATAGAAAAGTACATTATTCACTAAACTTATAAAATTTCATATTTTTATTTTACCACCCTCTAATGAAAATACACTGAAATATCACACTTTATATTTTCACTCAAATACCTACATATGTACAAATATCTATTTATATTTATCTTCTGAAACTTCAATTCCAAGGCTTGTGATTTAAATTTTCTTCTTCGAAAATTTGTATTACATTTTCATCATAAATTCAATGAGTATTATAAATATCGAAGAAAATGTATTTCCACCCCAATGGTTTTATAAATTTAAATTCTACGAATGAAAATGAAAATAAAATAAGCTCATAGGAAAATGCGGAAGACCTCCTGCTGTAAAACCCATATTGACAGACACCATGAAATAGTAGGTATAAGATAAAGCTCAATCATACCACGCGATCGACACCAAAGCTGCCAAACAATCCGAGACGACCACAAAGCCTTATTAACACTATTACTATGCCACTACGACGACGACGCGCCACAGCTATCACCACCATTAGTGCGCAGCACAATCACCTCAATCTGAACCAGATGATGATTATTTTTATGAAGTAATCTTTTAAATCAAACTCTCTCTCTAAGACTATAATTTTACTTGACCCTTCCTTTATTTAAAGGCCAACAATTTTAAAAGACTCTCTTGTTTTATACTCTCAATTTAATAAGAATTGTAAAACTTATACCAACTTCCAGATTGAAAATAACCAAAAATATTGACTAAATCATCTTGATTCGTCATCGTACCTCCATTGATCAATGCAGAATGCAGATACCACAACAGTTCATAAGCGTCTGCAGAAAAGGGACAGGGGGGTACTCACCACCCTATGTTCTGACATTATAATTTTTTAAAGCAATCCGCCAGTTTGTTATTTTATGCTTGAATTTAAGGAACATTCAGAAATGACAGTATAGATGAACTACCGACTAAAAAAGGATTTAACTACCTCATGATGGACGGCAGGAAACCCTTATAAAACACTGATTTCTGGAGAATCTTAAGCATACAGTGTTGAATTAATATTAAATTTCATGTACCTGCCTATATAAGAGTGGTCTTTATTTAAAAAAAAACAAATTCAATACTATGCTCAAAGG
The DNA here is from genome assembly GCA_949320155.1 of Melangyna quadrimaculata. Taxonomy (NCBI): domain Eukaryota; kingdom Metazoa; phylum Arthropoda; class Insecta; order Diptera; family Syrphidae; genus Melangyna; species Melangyna quadrimaculata. Next base: position 65,367,045 of record OX439483.1, on the reverse strand, counting down.
GTCCGAAATAAATAAAACTATCCAAGTTTTAAGACACATCTTAATATTGAGCCGAGCCGTGCCTCCTTGGAAGTTTATGCCCAAAGCAACATTTAAAAAAAAAATTTAACTTGGCAGATTGGAACCATATTGCAATAAAAGCTTTTATTCAGAATTCATTCAGTTATTATAATGTTGGAGTTTTGACAGATGAAAAAAATTGTTTTTTCTGTTCAGTGTACATTTGCGAAATGGTTAATTTCTAGAATTTATTGAATTTAAATGCAAAATAGTTCATTTTGGACTTTTTTTTTTAGTTCTCTAGTGTTTGAGAAAATTAAAAAATTGTATTAAGGACATTCAAACCGTAATTTTTACCCAAAAACACTGTTTTTCTAATACTGTTTCTTCGAGTCTAAAGGTGCCGTCACACACTGAAAGGAAAGTAGCTTTTTGCTTTCTGAAACAAAATACTTTCATAGTGTAATGACCCGAAAAGTACTTTCCTGAAAGTGTTTCTGAAAATGATTTGTTTTCTTGAAAACGCTTTCAGACAAAAAACTTTCACAGTGCGACTAGTTCCTGAAAAGACGGCGGTGGTACGGATGAAGATGTTAGCTGCCGAATCGGCAAAGCTAAAGCTGCTTTCGGCATGCTGTCTTAAGTTTGGAGGAGCAACGTCTACAGTACGAAGACCAAGCTGAGACTGTTCCGGTCGAACGTAGAGTCAGTACTACTATATGGGTGTAGTACATGGAAAGTGACCACCTCTGTCACAAGGAAGCTACAAACTTTCGAAAATAGATGTCTCCGAAACATCCTAAGGATTTTTTGGCCGACCACCATCTCCAACCAAGAACTCCTTGGGAGAACGGGCCAAAGTCCTATTGACATCGTTATTAGGAAAAGAAAGTGGCAGTGGATTGGTCACACCCTACGCCGTGGTGCAGACTCTATTGCGCTTGTATATTCTACATATATAGAATGTCATAATAAAAGTTTATTTCATTCTGTTGTTTATTTCATTTGGAAACGTCTTGCATTTAATGTATCAAAAACTGGAGAATGGGCGACAGCAAATATATGAACAAACATGTGAAAAATTCCGTATTCGAGGAGATCAGTGGCAATAATGGTGTTTTGGCAGACGAAGCCAAAGAAAAACTCAGTAATTTGCGGATTATATTTCTGCAAAATAGTAGAAATAAAGTTAAGAGTGGAAGCATAGCATTGAACCAACCGAAGTGGGAGTTCTTCAACGCGATGCAATTTATGGCCGAAGAGGTAAGAACTACCGGCAATATAGATTCTGTAAATGAAATTCATATTTTATATTTCGTAAGCAAAATTACGAAAGAACTCGTCTCCTTCTGCGTGGTACTGATTTTCAGCACCACGTTCCCAAGACGGTCGCACCCAAATTGACCTACGATTAACCGTATTTTGCGCAGTAACATGCTGTGAAATCCGTAGGATAATTTCCATTTATAGTTAATTGCTTGTATTCCAAAACTTCTTGATCGAACTGCATTTTATTGCTACTCTGAATAAAACAATTAACGAAACTAAGCTCAAATATCACAACCGTTTACACACAAAACACTTTCAGAAAGGATTTTCAGAAAATGCTTTCTCTTTCATGGTGTGATGAGCCGCAAAATAATTTCAGAAAATTTTCTTTCTTGAAAGTAAAAAGTTTTCAGAAAGCACTTCTCTTTCATAGTGTGACTGCTTTATGAAAGCGCTTTCAGTAAAATTTTCAAATCGGAATTTTCGAAACGCTTTTTGAAAGTATTTTCCTTTCAGTGTGTGACGGCTTCTTAAAGCAAATAAATCGAAATTGTAATATCACCTACCCCACACATTTTTACAGCCTTTATTTTATTATTATTATCAAAGCATTTTTACAAATAAAATAATACGTCAGTATCAGGGTTGCCAGACTTTTTATTTGAAAATTTAATTTGAGCTAATTTTTAAAAACTAAGAATGCAGATCTAAGATTATGCAAATTGGGCTACAAAAATTCTTAAATTTGCTTGAAGACCTGCTAAGCCTTATATCCAAAATGTTTGGACACATTATCTCCTTGAACGCGAAGAACAAGCTCTTGCAATCCAGTCGTGCGTTTTATTCCTGCTCCGACTAATAAGAATCTAAAAATAACGATTTAAAAAAAAAAAATCAGGGAAATTGGACATTGCTAGAGGGAGAGGATTTTGAAAGCTTAAGACTTAATGATCAATTTAAAATATAATTTTTATTAAAATAACACTCGTGCTATATTTCTTATTTAAGCTTTACTTAACTATTGTATTCTTCAAATTTGACTTATAACGAGTTAGACAATGCTTTCATTTTTTAATTTCTTACAATGTTTTAAATTAAGAGGATTATAAAATAAAAAATATTTGTCCTCCTCGGTTTGCTCCGGCCCGATTGACAAGTAGTGATTTTGGTGGGGGATACGGTTGTTATTATGTGATATAAAAAATCAGAAAAAGCAAAAGTATTTTCGGTAAAAAGGCATTTTATGACATTTTAAGGGGTAGTAAATTATGTACTTTATTATTATTAGGTTATTATTAGACAACCATCCAAGTGAAGATTGTATGTCCACAAAACTTTTTCAAGTATTTTATACAAAACTAGTATACAGGGTGTCCCGTAAAGGATGGTCCAAAATAAAACTGGTGAAAGGCCAGGTCATGACCTATCAGAATTTGGTAACTTGTTCATACCGAATCATAACGGTTTTCGAGTAACGGCTATTTTTCGAAATTTTAAAAAAACTTTACCTTGAACCAGTTTTTTGCTCACCCTTTCCATAATTGACTTTTTTTTACAATTTTTAAATTTTTACATTAAAACTTTGGCTTAAAAGTTTGACTTATTTTACTGAATAAAAAAATGTTCATTTACATCACCATTTTCCTACAAACTAAAAGGTGAACTAAAACTTTGACCAAACTTAATTTTTGACCTCAATCTTCTTAAGAGCTCCATGAACAAAATTCGTATCACACAATACAGGTTCTATCTTTCAAAAATATCCCGTTTTTCTGTAGTTTTAAAAAAGATATAAAACTTGTTAATGCGGTGCTCAGATAGAAAGTTATAACCATTTGAGTCCAATAAAACAGGTTAAAAATAAAACAAAAATAAAACATTTTTGTTCAAGTATATCGATAAAATTAAAATATCTTTTCAAATATAACTCCGACAAATCTGAATTTTGGTGGAGGGCTTCATTTTGATGTCTTACGCATTTTTTAAATAAAAACCTAAAATTTGGGCAAGCACTTTCGATTTTGTAGGGTGAAAGGGGAAAAGTCCAGTATTTTTAAAGATTTCTCGAAAACCGTCAGGTTTTTTTAAGAAATATCTTTGGAAAAATTGTAGCTTATAATATTCTACAAAGAATAGATAACTATAATTTTTTTGTTAGACTAATGGATTTTGAGACAAATGAGCGCAAATGCAACGGTGTGGAAAATATCACATTAAAGTAAGGCCACATTTTGTCCCTGTTTTTTCAAAATCTCTTGCTCCGGCGAAAAAAGTGAGTGATCGTTTTTGTGCGGAATTTTAATAGCTACCATTTTTCCAAAGACTGTTCTTAAAAAACTTGATTCTTTTCGAGAAATTTTTAAAAATACTGGACTTTTCCCATTTCACCCTACAAAATCGAAAGTCCTTGCCCAAATTTAAGGTTTTTATTCAAAAAATTCGTAAGACATCAAAATGAAGCTCTCCACCAAAATTCAGCTTTGTCGGAGTTATATTTACTTGAACAAAAATGTTTTATTTTTAACCTGTTTTACTGTATTCAAACGGTTATAATTATAACTTTCTATCTGAGCACCGCCTTAGCAAGTTTTATACCTTTTTAAAAACTAAAGAAAAACGGGATATTTTTGGAAGATAAAACCTGTATTGTGTCATGCGAATTTTATTCATGGAGCTCTTAAGAAGATTGAGGTCAAAAATTAAGTTTGGTCAAAGTTCAAGTTTATCTTTTAGTTTGTAGGCAAATGGTGATGTAAATGAACATTTTTTTATACAGTTAAATAAGTCAAACTATTAGCCAAAGTTTAAGTGTAAAAATTGTAGAAAACAAAAGTCAATTATGGACAAGGTGAGCAAAAAACTGGTTCAAAGTAAAGTTTTTTTTAAATTTCGAAAAATAGCCGTTACTCGAGAACCGTTATGATTCGGTATGAACAAGTTACCAAAATCTGAAAGGTCATGACCTGGCCTATCACCGTATTTAGTTTGGACCATCCTTTACGGGACACCCTGTATAATATCATGCACCAAAAATTATATTATGATAGTTTTGTTTTTCGAAAATGCTACAGTTTCCCACGAACAACTCCAAGAATAACTAAATAAATAAATTGGGTGGCACATGGGCTCGTGAAGAACCAGGACGAGGGCCTAGTGACTAAAAACTCGCAATCATTCCTTTGTGCGCTTGCCGATAGGAATGGAAGGGACCAACAATTGTATGCCGAATTCGAACGGCTAGACGAGAAGCAATTATTCATGACAAGTGATATCCTTGGAGGATTTGTAAATTCCTCGAAAGATGCAGTAGCCCTGCAAAAAAAAAATTAGTCTTTAGGTGGACGAGGCTGGGAAGAGAACTTAGATCTCCAGCTCGACAGTCCAACGCACTAACCGTTACGCTACGGGCTACTACCACTCCAACAACAACTCCAAGGCGGTTTATTTATTTGGAAACATATACGTATAAAGTGTTTTACATTATGAGCCGCCCTATAGGAAAAATAACATAAGAAATATATCCACACAAAAATTGTTAGACATCCCCTGCAGAAAAACAATCTAGTTTTCGACAAAGCACTAGAGAGTTTAACATAGATTATGGCAAGGCACTAGCAGGATTTAGCGATGGCTAGAACACGCGCCTTGGCGATTATGAACCCTTTTGCCTCGTCAGGCGAAAAAAAAATAAAAAAAAAGCTAGCTTATGTAGGACTTGATCCCGCCATCTTCTGATTTTCAATCTAATGCCCTACCCACTGGACTACCTCGCTATACAAAATTTCAATGTCGAAAGTGAATAAATTTTATTCCATATTGCATAAGAAATACAAAACAGAATAAAGCCGGATTTTATGTACTTGTTTTTTAGGTAGAACAACTTAGAACAGGTTTTTCCTCATTGAAAAATCCTATACAGATGCCTCACACCCATAATAAAAAGTGTGATACGAAAAAGAAGACAAAGGAGAGAGAAAACAAAATGTCGTATGATGCTGAAATTGTATGGTGCTTATAAAATTTGTGTTTTTGGTGTACAAGAGACATTTCTGATGGGGTACCGATACATATCCAACAAGTTTTTACTAGAGAGAGCCTCATTAATGTTTGAAAAGTTTTCCTCGTCTAAATTCTTGGTACTGAAATCCAGCAAGGGCTTGCCAAGTATCTGACAAGTTTTCCTTGTCTAGATTTTCCCTACCGAAAACTTACTAGGGCCTTGCCCAAACTTGACAGAAACTTGGCATTTTTCCAACCGGGATTTTTGTTTATATTTTTAATTTTGTTTTAACTGAAATACACATGAACATCTGGTTATTAACGTTTGACTATAAATTGATAACAGCATTGAATATTAACAACAAAAGTTGAACATTTACTGTTAAATATTTAGAAAAAAAAATATTATAAAAAAAAATTTAAAATTTGATATATATTTATTTTTCAACCAATTAAAAACCAAATTAAAAATTAATTTTCTTATTCAAAAAATAAATAACATAAAATTTGTGTTTTAAAACTGTATTTTCTATTTTAATTCAATTGTTTTAGAAAATATCCCCTGCACTAAAACGGGCTAGAAAAAGAGCACTATCCTATACGATGATGATCTTGTTTCATTTGAAATGAAATTTAACCTGTACAAAAACATACATGTTATTAAAGAAAAATGTTCAAAATCATAAAATTCGTTCACTTAATTTTTAAAAAATTACGAAATAGCTTGAGCTCAAAAAATAATAATTCTTAAATAAAAAAGAAATTAGGTACCCAAAGAAAGCTTTAAAAACGTAAGAAAATTTTCTAAAAAAGATAACTTTTTATGGAAACATATGTATGGCACAACGCAACTAATCAACAAGTTGACATTTATATATAACAATGTCTTAGAAACTGGGGTCATACCACAAGAATTCAAGGAATCGATCATTTTTCCGATTCACAAGAAAGGAAATTTGAACGAACCGTCCAATTACAGAGGAATTTACTTTTTAAATGCCTCATACAAAATATTTACGCTTATATTGCAAAAACGCTTCAATGAATGGATCGATAACAATAAACTTTTGAAGGAGTTCCAAGCTTTAGAAGTTTAGAAGTGGATATTCAACGATTGATCACATTTTTACCCTCAGAAGTATTGCAGAAACATTCCTTCATAAAGAAAAGAAGTTGTATACATCGACCAAAATTTGTGTCTTAGTAGGGTATAACAGACTGACTGAAGAGCCCACTGTTATACCTTGGGCGAAACACAATAATTTCTGGAGTTGAGGTCACTTGTACTTTTTAATTGAATTTTATTCATTCACTCCACTTAAAACAGAAGTAATTTCAATATTTTGATATTTAAATTTCTTCATCTTCTTATTATAAAAAACCTGACCACGGGTATTTATTTTCTAGGTGCACGAATTTAAACAAATTCCCCTAGAATAATAAAATTCACAGTATCTTTTTGCTGTGATTTTTATAAGAGTCGGTAAACATCGACCAAAATTTGTGTCTTAGTAGGGTATAACAGACTGACTGAAGAGCCCACTGTTATACCTTGGGCGAAACACAATAATTTCTGGAGTTGAGGTCACTTGTACTTTTTAATTGAATTTTATTCATTCACTCCACTTAAAACAGAAGTAATTTCAATATTTTGATATTTAAATTTCTTCATCTTCTTATTATAAAAAACCTGACCACGGGTATTTATTTTCTAGGTGCACGAATTTAAACAAATTCACCTAGAATAATAAAATTCACAGTATCTTTTTGCTGTGATTTTTATAAGAGTCGGTAAACATCGACCAAAATTTGTGTCTTAGTAGGGTATAACAGACTGACTGAAGAGCCCACTGTTATACCTTGGGCGAAACACAATAATTTCTGGAGTTGAGGTCACTTGTACTTTTTAATTGAATTTTATTCATTCATTCAATTTGTGTCTTAGTAGGGTATAACAGACTGACTGAAGAGCCCACTGTTATACCTTGGGCGAAACACAATAATTTCGGGAGTTGAGGTCACTTGTACTTTTTAATTGAATTTTATTCATTCACTCCACTTAAAACAGAAGTAATTTCAATATTTTGATATTTAAATTTCTTCATCTTCTTATTATAAAAAACCTGACCACGGGTATTTATTTTCTAGGTGCACGAATTTAAACAAATTCCCCTAGAATAATAAAATTCACAGTATCTTTTTGCTGTGATTTTTATAAGAGTCGGTAAACATCGACCAAAATTTGTGTCTTAGTAGGGTATAACAGACTGACTGAAGAGCCCACTGTTATACCTTGGGCGAAACACAATAATTTCTGGAGTTGAGGTCACTTGTACTTTTTAATTGAATTTTATTCATTCACTCCACTTAAAACAGAAGTAATTTCAATATTTTGATATTTAAATTTCTTCATCTTCTTATTGAAAAGAAGTTGTATACTTTTTTCATAGATTTTAGATCTGCATTCGATATGATTGATAGAAAAGCTCAAATTTACAAGCTCTATAGTAACGGCATGTCATTGAAATTTGGAATTGTTATACAGAATCTTTACGGGGACACAATGGCTAAGGTATGGAATGGCGATGCGCTGTCGGAAGGGTTTAAAACGCAATCGGGAGTCAGGCAAGGTTGCACATTGAGCCCAAGCATGTTTGCATTGTTTATTGATGATCTTGTCGACATCTTGCATTGTGGAGTTGAATACGCCGGAAAGCTAATCAAAATATTGCTGTTCGCGGATGACATAGTACTTTTGGCAGCCTCACCTGAATCATTGCAGCTGATGATAAATCGCCTATTTCAATACTGTCAGCTTTGGAGCTTGATAGTTAACCTAGATAAATCCAAGATTTTGATTTTCAAATGTGGAAGGGGGTGCAACTGTGCCAACGAAAAATCGCATTATAATGGTGAGAACATCGAAGTTGTTACGGAATTCAAATACCTAGGAGAAATTTGAGTATGGAAAGTCACCTGAAAGAGAAACTGCTGAAGGCGAAAGGCGCAATTAGCGCAGCATGGAATATTTGCTTTTATAACAAAAGTATAGCTCATAGCAGCAAGTTCAAAATATTTGAAGAGGTATCAGCATCAATCCTTTTTTACGCCGCACAGACTTGGGGAACGAAGCAGTATGAAACAGTTGAGAAACTTCTGCGGTACTTTTGCAAACGAATCTTCCAACTGCCACATAGTACACCTAACTACGTCATCATGTTAGAAACAGGATTATCACCTCTTTTCATACGAACCTTAAAAATGCAAGTGGATTACATAATGAAAGTTTTAAAAATGGATGATAACCGACTACCAAAGATAGTAGCTCTTTGGCTGGATCTAGCGACAGATTGTGGGATTAATTTAAACTTGAACAATCCTAGTAATAAAGAATTAGAAACTTCGCTCTACCACCTCATTTCTGAAGTAGACTTAAAGCAGCGAGAGAAATACTTAAATGATGCAACAGGATCTATATACAGGCAACTATACAGTCAGTTACATCATAACTTGGAAGAGAGGAACTATTTTAAGGATGATATAAGTACTGCCGAGATATCAATGATGGTAAAACTACGGGGAGAAATTATGCCGCTGAACTTTATACCACATAGAAATGACTTACCGATAATATGCTCTCTATGCAACTTAGGAGAAAGGGAAGATATTCTCCACTTTTTGGGAAGATGACCGATGTTTTTGGATGCGACATTTTGACGCAAAGCCAAGTTATACTGTTGCTTAACAATATGGAAATTAAAAGATTATTCAAATTCTGTAGGCTGGCTCTTCTCTACAGAAACCAAATTATAAATGAAAGTTTTTAAAAGAATATATTTTTGTTTCTTATAATTTGTTAAAACAAATATAAACAGTAGTAATTATTGATAGCTTTGAAGAAAAATTTAATTTCACTTTAATGTATTAATTTTTATGTTTTGTCAACTAGGCAGACGGCAAAAATGCCATGCTTTTTTCTTTTTTTTTTCGTAAACTATGTAATTAATCAATGGTAATTAATAAAAACCAATCTTAATCTTAATCTTAGAAACATATAAAATTACTTGAACATTTTCTGAAATTTGAATTTGGATATTAATTTTAGAATTCACTACACTTAAAACAGAAGTAATTTCAATATTTTAATATTTAAATTTCTTCATCTTCTTATTAATTTTAGAAGGCAAATCAAATGTTGAATTTTCAAAAAAAAGGAAAATCAATTTTTTTCAATATATTTTTTTTAATTCATAGATAAACCGTTATAATAAAAATTAATTTTCCAAAAGATGTTACAAATTCGGGTACATATCGATTTTTTTTTTTTTAATATAGAACATTTTTTATACTCGTAGTAGTAACACGTAAGTGCCGTTTTCGGAATAAATCAACTTTTCTTTTATGTCACTGTTATTTTTAGAGATAAACAAACATATCAATTCCCCTTTTAAGGAATCAACCTAAAAAACTTGGCTCGCAAGTTTGAAGAAAATTGCTTCACCGGGATAGAAAGTAAGTCGAAATAAATTTAGATGAAGATATGGAATTGCAGAACCCATTTTCTCGCATTTGCAATACTAAGGCTAATTAAAATATCAAGTTTGGTTTTTAAGAGTCCAAAACTTAACCTACAGTAAGTAACTATACCTTGATATATCACAAGTAAAAACATTTTGCATAGAAAATGAAGAAAGAGATATTTATACTAAGTTGATTTAAAAATCTTTATCAAATAGGTGCAAAGGAAATTAAAAACATAAATATTTTTTATAATCTGCCCAGGAAACCGATGCCCCTTAAGAAAAAATTCTGCCCACGCACATGCCCTGATGGTACACCATCGCATCACATCACATCAAGGCGTACCAAACCAGGCAAAAACAAAAATTAACCAATACCTTTGCTCTCTCACTAATTATGGAGAGACACCTTCGAATCATCAGGTAGATATCATACCTGTAGGTGAGGTGACCGCAAAAGAAGATCAGTAAAACCCCAGAGGCAGACACCAGACCAGAGACAATAGTGGTAATAGCAACAAATTTACATTTGCTGCAGTGCTGCCTCAGATCATTGTTGACGGTCAACCCGAACGGACGGACAAAAGTGTAATTCAGAGTCATTCGGAATTTGGCTCTCGATTGTATCTCGCAGATATACTCGTATCCAAATACTTTTCTCTACTTCACTTTCAATAAATACTCGAGTGTGATTGTGTGTAGTTCGCATATATGAAGGTAGAGCTTGTAACTTGTGTAACTTGATCTTGCAAATTTCCAATCGACAAAATGAATAAATTAGCAATAACCTTGACATTGCTACTGAGTGTTTTCAGTTCCTCTAGTGCCAAAGATCTAGTGTGTCAGATTATCGAATCGAATCATTTGCCATGTGAGAACCATGAAGTTATAACTCCCGATGGTTACAAGCTTAGTGTCCATCGAATTCCACCAAGAAATACTACAAATAATCTGAAACCTTTTGTTTTGATGCACGGCTTAATCGGATCAGCTGCTGATTTTGTGCTCTCCGGTCGCGATCGGAGTCTGGGGTGTATGCTGCATGAGCGAGGCTACGACGTTTGGCTGCCAAATGCCCGCGGTACAACCTACTCCAAACGGCATTCGGAATTCGATTCGTCAATGCCTAGCTTCTGGAACTTCACCTGGCATGAAATTGGCTATTATGATCTGCCGGCAATCATCGATCACGTCACCGAGCAGACGGGCCACGAAAAAATGCACTACGTTGCCCATTCTCAGGGATCCACCATCTTCCTGGTGATGCTGTCGGAACGTCCGGAATACAATGACCGCATCATTTCAGCAAATCTGCTAGCTCCAGTGGCATTTCTGTCCAATCTCATGAGCCCTCCCCTGCGAATAATGGCCGCTGAGAACGAGAAAATTGAGGTAGTTAGTGCTTTGAAGTTCTTTTAGGAGGACACAAATGTCAATATATACCCCAATCGTGTGTGTGTGAATACTAATACCCTTTGTCATTTCTTCCATTTTGTCCCTGTATGCTCGTTTATGCTAACTAACGGTAAAGGCACTCCTAAATCACCTGGGATTACATGAGCTCTTCCCATCGACCGCTCTAAATCAACTTGGCGGACATTTGCTGTGCGGCAAAGGTGTTCCCACACAAAGCTTGTGCATTTTGGTAATGTACTTGTCGGTGGGCTTCAGCGAATTCGAAATGGATAGGGTAAGTTGTTACACTTCTTTCTTTAAAACCCTATCTATACCTAACCTACCTATCCATACAACACACATTAGCATCAACCCTTATACCTATTTTTAAAATGATAGAAGGTGGGCGTGCGCTGGCGGGGTGTCGGTTGGTGTAGCTTTAGGAATATCCTTTTTTTCGTTTAAACAACTTTAGAGTATTGGAGTGAAACTTTATTTAAATTTGAAAATTTCGCCTACACAAAAAAAAAGAGACTAAAAAAAATATTATAGTAATTCGTGTATAAGGGTAGATTCAAACGGAAAATAATAAAAACTTATATCCAAGGGGATAACATAAATTTACTGGATTATTATTTGAGATCTCTATCTCTGTACTTTTTGGTTGGTTTTCCATATATTCTACTATAAAAGGGAAAGGAATTGTAAATGGTATAACAATCCTGAATCCCTACATAGAGAGTTTTACCCAACTATCCAACCATAACACACATGAGTCCCTCAAAGTAATACGTATCTATAGGTATCGGGAAGGGTTAGGGAAAGGATAGGTTTTTCGTGTTTCATGCGAGTGGTTGAGGTGGGCGGGATGATTGTTGGAAAGTTATATGGAGCGCATAGCTCATCACATTGGATTTAAGTGTTACGATTATTTGTGGTACAGCTCTGTGTGACTATTATTTTTTTATTCATAAAGTTTTTAACACCAACTTGGGTGAGAGATGGATTCTTCCTTTTTGATTTTTTTCATATTCTGGGTTAAGAGAACAAAATTCATACAGCGTGGTAAATTATTTGTAAATTAGATTTCAATCTGCGATGAGAATTTTTTATTTCACCTCGGGGGGCTTAAGGTTAACGTTGGAATAAGTGGAAATGAAATACGTAGAGAATTGTTGTAGTAGGTATAGAGGATTTATATTGAGAGATTAAAAGTGTCAAAATGTTTTAATTTCTGATAGAGAGTTTTTCATTTTTAAACAGCAAATTAGGTATAAGTTCGTAAGAATATTGTCTTGAATGGAATGGAATTCTTTTATGACACATGAAGTTAATTGCAAATTTATTGCAATATAGAGAGGATTTAATAAAATTATTTTAAAAAAAGTTGAAACGTATAAATAATTGGTTAAAATGTTGAATATCACCACTTAAGTTTAAACTGGTGGTTTTGTTCCGATTCTGATAGTTTATTGTAATAAAATTTTATTTCCTGGATTTTATTTTTCCAAAATTTAGATTTTGTTAAATTTAAATAGATTATAATGATTTTTGTATTCCTGAAATATTTTTTTCAAATTATATTTTACCTTCTATATTTATAGTACGGGAGGCGACCGTAGGTTTACCTATCTCATCGCGCCTTCAGAAAAGAATGATGCCAATTCAAAGCTTTAGTCTTAACATTAACAAAACCGCTTGTCGGACAAGTTTGTTCAGGTGCCAATTGATAGAAAACGCACTTTTTCGGTTGCATTTTTGGCTTAGGGTACCTAAACCATGATGGATTTTTATAAATAGGGTATCAAATGAAAGCTTTAATTGCCATCTTTACAAAACCAGTGGTCGGACAGACTTTTGTTGGTTTTTGTGGCGTAAAAACGTTTAACAGGTGGACAACTATGCAAAACTATTTGATGTAGCCTAGAAAAACGCTTTTACCACTTAAATGCATTTTAAATGTAAAGGTTTAAAAAAAGCCCTTTTTACAAAAGTGGTCAGACTCGCCGCAACAACCAACAAAAGTTTGTCCGACCACTGGTTTTGTAAAGAGGACAGTCTAAGCTTTCATTTGATACCCCATATTTATAAAAATCCAAATGCAACCGAAAAAGTGTGTTTTCTACCCATTGGCACCTGAAAAACCTTGTCCGACAAGCGGTTTTGTTAATGTAAAGACTTAAGCTATGAATTGGCATCATTCTTTTCTGAAGCCGCGATGAGATAGGTAAACCTACGGTCGTCTCCCTTTCTATTATTCCTTCTTTAAAATAATTCATTTAAACGCAAATTTTGCAATTATTTTCTTTGTCAAATATTCCGGGGCTAAGGTGCCTTATCTTCAAGGAGAAGAAAAAGTACAATAAATAACCAATTTTTTCACAATCTCTTTGATAAACAAGTCTTGTTTGTGTCGAGATTTTTATATATAATTGATTGTTATTATTTCATTTTAAAAACTTGCTGACGATAAGGCAACTAAGTCCTGGAAATATATTCATTATTAAAATAAATGTAAAATAATAAAAAATCAAAAAAAAATTGTTTTAATTGAATATTGATAAACAAAAATTAAACAAATTTGTTTTAATGTTTTAAAATGGGTCAAATTTCTTTAAACTTGATACCATTTTTATTCAAATATTCATCCGACAAGTTTTTGGAAATTGTTAAGAACTATACAAAATGTTGCATTCTTTAAGGAAAAGCGACTTCATAGTTTTTTTTAAACAAAATTCAAAAAAAAAATAGTTAAATTCGGAAATTAGTTTTTTCTACACATGCTTATGTTTATTATAATGATGGTGACACCCTACGATATAACCATTCTTTTTACTTTTGATATATGTACATAGTAGTTACCTAATATTTAAAGTTTTGGAATCGGAACAAAAATGGGCACGACTTGATCGCACAAACTTGCTCTCGTAGCTAACAACTTTAACGAAGCTAGAAATTGAACATGTACAAGAACTAGAACATAGAATGTTTTGGTTCAAAAATATTATCACGTCATTAAAAAAAATTAAATAAATTATTACTTTAAATTACTATAAACTCGTTATTTTATTGGCTTAAAAGTTAGAGCTCAAAATAAAGCATGCCATCTGATTTGTTTGATAAATATAAATTTATGAAAAAGAAAATCAAAAATCGTTGGAGCGGTTTTCTTAAAAATTAGTTTTTTATAATTACTTTTTCAAAAATAAAATCTGTTATGCCAACATTTAGTATTTTATAATATACAATTTTATACAAAATAAGAAAAAATATTCAAGATATTCAATTTGTCAAAAAATAATTTCAATATTTTTTTTATTTAAGTCAAATAATTATTTTTTTGGTTTTGTTTATGCAAAGTTGTTTGAACTGTGAAAGAGTTAAAAATGTTGGTTAAAATCGGTGTTGCCGTTAAAGAGAAATTTGAAAACCAAAAAATCGGTTGTATGACAGGTACCGTTAATAACCGTTATTTGTAAAATAATTTCTAGTTAAAAAGTAGAATGTACTAATTTTATACTACGCACATCTTTTTATCAAAATTCTTGGAGCCGTTTTCGATAAAAATAAGTTTTTTCTTAACGGGTTTTCAACATTTTTATGAAAGGTACCGTTATTTTTGAATTTATAAACATGATTTTTTCAAGTATTCTAAAAAATAATACAACATTTTACACTTAGTTTTAAAAATATTTACCAAGTCGTTTTCAAAATATTTAGTTTTCAAAAAAAGAAATTGATTTTAATTGAAATTTAATTTTGGTTCACAATAACGTTTATACTTTTTAAAAGATTTACCATAAAAAGAAATGAAAAATTTCAACTTACGAGAAAATCAATTAAATGGTTGTACTGAAGGTACCAAAAATAACCAATTTTTGAAAATAAAAAAATTATTTAAAAGTAGCATTTCCTTATTTTAATTGTTTTATTTTTTTAATGAAATATTATTATTACTGTTTGGTTTGCGACCTATAGTGCAGATGTGTTTCGCTCTGACAACAACAATTGAGCCCGTCAGTAAAATTCCAAATTAATATTTCATATTAAAAAGTGCACTTAACAAAAAACAAAAACAATTTTTCTATTGTTATTGTTTATCTTCTTCTTATTATTATTACCGTTATTTTTGGTCTGAAAAAAAATTAAAAAACGTGTGGGCATATAAGTCAAAAAACACTATGTTCCAAGTTTGAAGAAAATTCGTCCAGCCGTTTAGACTGTAGGAGCGAGGACAGACAGAATTGCGAGACCCACTTTCTTCGCGTTCTCTATAATCGTAATGTTATGGGAAATTATTAACTCGAGATCGATTTTTCTTACGAATCCATAACTTGACATAGCAGCTATTCATATACATCACACGCAAAAATTGAACTCGAGATTCTAATGAAACTTGCTATGTGTAACGATGATTAGGGACGATGAAAAAGTGGTGCTCGCAAGTCTGTCTATCTGTCCTCGTGGCTGCTCCCTAAATAGTTTAATTGATTATTCTTTAACTTGGTTTGGTACTTTGTGTTTTTTGAGTAGGGTTACCATGGCTGTCTAAGCTAACCTAGGGCAAAAAGTTTTAAAATCCCGGACAAAAAGAGGACAAAAAGAAAACAAAAACTAGGTCCACCAACATAAATTTAAATACAAAAAATTAATAACTTATATTTAAAAAGAAAATTTTATAAAGTACTTTTTATTGTATGTTGAGATTGAATTTTTTTTAGTTTATTAATGAGAAAATTTTCAGATAAACTAAAGGTAAGATTATTTGAAAAGTGCAATTTGAATTATTTATTTCCGGTTATTTTTAAGAATAACTTTACCTCTAAAATTCAAATTTAATTTTTCCAAATTTTAGTTTCTAATGTGTAAATACAAAATTCGTGAGGTTCTGGTTGGCCGGAACATTTTTTTTAAGTTGAACACACAATTCTTTTTTTCGGAATGAACACTTTGCATTTTGGTAATGAGAATCCATTTGGACATCCACTATTTGAATAGAAAGATCTGCTTCTACAGTTCTTCTTCTTTTAAGTATGTCTACCTACTTTTAAAGAATTTGTTTTCTTGAAGTTTAAATATTTTATTTCTCTCGCTGGCGTTTAACCCCTATGACCCTCCCTCTGGATCCGCCACTGATTTAGAGGTAGACATCAGGGGAGCGATTACACTGGTGACTATGGCAGTGGCAGTGGTATATGTCCTGACGCATGAGATTCCTTTACCCAAATCCGATTCTAAAAACATTTTTTTGTTAAACTCAGTGGTCAAATTGAGAGAAATTAACGATTGCTGATGACAAACCAGTGTGAAACGAAATTATTGCCTCGGTTGCCTGGATATGTTTTTGTGTTGACTTGTTTAAAATAAAAGCTTCCAAAACTCTTGATGTACCCGATCTTCTGTTATTTAAGTGCATTTGAGATGTAATGGGGTCCTAGATCGCGTATTTTCCTTTGCTTGCAATGGAAATCATGGAGTTACAAACTGTGCAATCTGCTTCGGAATCATATCTTCCTTTAATAAATGAAGGATCATCATAATAAGCACTTTCTTTTTGGCATGGTTAACGATCTTGTAAAAAATATTAGAGTAAATAAATTGAACAACCAAATAAAATAAAAATTGATATTTTGCAACTTAACTACGAAAATATGTTTATTTCACACTTTTGTTCTTTTCGCAAAAAGTAGATCTATGTAGCTATTTTCTTGGTGAAAGGGGAAAAAATAAAACACATAACAGAAGCCGAACAAATGGACACACGGGAGTCAAAATAAGATCTGGTTCATTTTATGTTTTTCATCAGATTTGTATCGGCTATGTTTTTTTTAAATTCGATGGCTTTTTTAATTTTCGTAAATACCTGTCAGGGGAAAAATGAGGACAATTTCTTTAAACGTTGGAGGACGTTCCGCGCCGGGGTTAAAAAGAGGACGCATAGCAACCCTATTTTTGAATAGTATACAAATTCATTTTTATATTTTCTTTGGACTAAAAATAACGGTACCTTACCTCTACCTATCTTCAATATAATCTTATTTTGAGCCCTCAAGAAAATATTATTTTTCTCAAAAACTGTCCCAACGATTTTGATAAAATCGAATCTCCAATGTTGTTCATAGAAATATTCTAATAACTTTATACAAATGTGATATTTAAATATATATACAAAATTACTAGATATTAAAAAAATAAAAAAAACGCTCAAATGATTTTGAAAATTTTCTTTGCATAATTTCATATTTTTCCAAGAAATCAAATGTTTTGCTTAAAAATGATATCATGCTTTTGAAAACAATTTTAATATCCATGTTTTCAAATAATATATACACACTATTTAAAATTTAACATAAACCACCTGCTAGGAAGTGCGACTCAAGCGTGCATTTGGTTTGTAATTAATCAAATAAGTTATGGAACCATCACATTATGCACTGCCAATAAATAAATATAAAAATAAATAAAGGCAAAACAATTATAGCCCAACATTTATTAATTAAGAAAACGTCACGAAAATAGGAGCATCACTGCACAAAGCCTAGTTAATTGTAGCTAGCTGTGCATTTTGTTTTATTCACTTTCCTCGAAACAGTTGAACTAAAAAATATTTTTTGGAATAAAAATATGTAAACTTTGAAATTTTGTGCATAGCGCTTTTTAATATAAGAACTGTGTATCTAGAATATATACATATTTACAATACAAATTGTTTAGAACCAGTTACACTCTTAAAGATCCTTAAGGTTATTTTTCTCGAAAACGACTCATACGATTTTATCTGTGTAATTAAGTTAAAATGATAAACTTTTGTAAAGTTTAAATGATTTTGCAATCAATATGTTCAAATTTTATTTATGAAAATTCCATTTTTTAAAAACAGTTTGATGATTTTTTTAATTTAAATTTTTCTGCAAATTTACAAAAACATTAAATTATTGTGAAACCCTATATTCAAATTATCTAAGATTTTGAATAATTCCTGTAAAAGATCAAACTCTGTAATCGTTATTGCTCAAAAAGATCATACGATCCTAGAAAAATCAATTTTTTCAAGTTTTCAGCACAAACAACAACTAATCAAGGGCTCATTCATATATGCATTTTTAAATTGTGTCAAAGTTATATCTAGTTTTAATAGCATTTTCGGACGTTATTTTTTTGTTGTTTATTATGCAAATATATTTGAAGCCATTCATGTAGTAGGTACATACATTATATCAAAATATTAAACTAATAAAAACATAAATACAACAATTTGCTGATGGAAATGGGCTGTATTGAACTAAATTTGTCTTAAACTGTAGATAGTTAAACCGGATTCTATAAATGGCTTTGAATTCAACCCACTTGTTTCAATTTGTTTGGATGAAAACTAAATGTACAGTTAAACTTAATTAAAAACCTTTAGCTGAAAAACCATCATATCCAAACAATTTAAGAAATTTAGATTTTTTATAGTATCGTAAGTCTCCAAAAATAATTCCTATGAAATTTATATTGATAGAAGAATCTTCGCTTTAAGCATACATACATAGTACATACATAATGGATGATTTTTTAAGAGGCTTAGAACTTTAAAAAAAAAAAAAACACAAAAAATTCGAAAAAATGAATGAAATATTTATTTGAATCGATAGTTTGAACCTTGCAATTTAATGTTTAAAGATAATTTCATGCAAATGTTGACCGCGGCTGCGTCTCAGGTAGCCCATCCGCTGAGTCCAATTTTGGCATACTCTTTCACACATATCGGCCGGTATCTCACGAATGAATGCATGGATGTTGGCTTCCAGTGCGTCAATCGAAGCGGGCTTGTCCCTATAGACATTAGCCTTGACATATCCCCACAAAAAATAGTCTAATGGTGTCAAATCGAACGATCTAGGCGGCCAACTGACCGGCCCGAAACGTGAAATTAACTGTTCACCAAACTCGCCTCGCAATTGCGCCATTGTTTCGCGTGCTGTGTGGCATGTGGCACCGTCTTGTTGAAACCACATATCATGCAAGTCAAGAACTTCCATTTCGGGCAAAAAAAGTTTGTTATCATCGCTCGGTAGCGTTCACCATTGACAGTAACGCTGCGATTCGCATCATCTTTGAAGAAATATGGCCAATAATGCCGCCGGCCCATAAACCGCACCAAACAGTGGCTTTTTCGGGATGCATTGGTAGCTGTTACAATGCTTCTGGCTGATCTTCACTCCAAATGCGGCAATTTTGCTTATTTACGTACCCATTCAACCAAAAATGAGCCTCATCGCTGAACACAATTTTTTCGATAAAAAAGCGGATCCTCGGCCAGCTTTCCAAGAGCCCATTCACCAAAAATTCGGCGTTGTGGTAGGTCGGCTGGCTTTAGTTCTTGCACCAGCTGTATCTTAAAAGGCTTTACGCCCAAATCCTTCCCCAAATTTTCCACGTAGTGCTGTAACAAAGGCCTAACTGCTGGGAACGGCGCCGAATCGACATTTCGCGGTCTTCTGTCACACTAGCTGATACGGCCGCAATATTTTCTTCACTACGCACAGTACGTAAACGTGTTGGTGGTTTAATGTCCAACAAAGTAAATTTGGTGCGAAATTTGGTCACAATCTTCCGAATAGACTGCTCAGAAGGTCGAGAATGCCGACCATAAAATGGAAGCAGCGCGCGATGAACATTTCGAACCGAGCACGAATTTTGATAGTAAAATTCAATAATTTGCAAGCGTTGTTCATTTGTAAGACGATCCATGGTTAAATTGCAAACCAAACTGAAGCTGTTTGACAGTGACACAAGGTACTAAACACACGTCAGCTGTCAAAACCAGTGTTGCCAAAACAAACCAGCTAAAAAATCACCCGTTATATACATTTATTTTTATGGGAGACAATTTTGCTCAAAAAAACAACATTTAGAATTTTATAGAGCTGCTAACTATCCCAAAGAAGAGAAAATTTATAGGTAATGACACGAATTTTTTCGCGCAAAACATGTAACGTTGTCCCAAGCTCCCAAGATATGATATCTCAGATACTAAAGTATCCATATACATATGTTTGTGAACGACCAAAATCTCATATCTTAGCTATCCTAATTCAAAATCTTACTTGTCCTCAATGAATTTAAAATTATCCTAATATACAAATTTACATTTGATTATTATAATTTATTTTAACAAAAAATAGACCAACTGGTTCCAAACAAATGCAAAAACCAAACCAACAAAAATTGAAATCAGCTGCTCTTGACATTTTACATAGAATAGGTTGAGATTTCTTGAGTTGTTTTTTCTCATGGGATTACAACAACAAACGCCAATCCAGATCGCTTGAAATGGTTATTGAAAACTGGCATTGTTTTATGCAGTAAAGTCTTAAGTTTTACATTTTTGTGCTTGCTTTTGAATAGTTAGATACGACTGTCTTCTACAGACTTTTTCCGGTGTTACTAAAAGTAAAGGGTAAACTGACACAAGAACAAACAATTAATAATAATGACATGCGTTTTTTCTTTGTGTTTTTTTTTCTAATCCCATTAACTTTTTTTACTCAAAAGAACTAAGTTTAGTTTAAATGAAGCAAACAAAAATATATTGTATGGCCAAACTCCAAATCCAATATTAGTTTGATTGATGAATGAGGACTGTAGCAGAACATATTTTTCTTGCCCTCCTTCGTGCTTTAGTACATAACCAACATTTTTTATACTGCACCTTCTGCTTCTGACGTACATAATGCTCTCCCGATCCATGTTCTGATCTGCTTATGAATGAATAATAATAATATGTTCGTAAAAAAAAAAAAAATAGTTTCTAAATAGTGAAAAAAAAACTCGCTTAATTTTTTCAGAGTCTTTCCCTCCCCCTTAGTCGCCCTGTTTCCAATTAAAGATTGATATATTTAAAAATTCATTCAGCCTTAATACGATTAAAAATTTCAAATAATTATTTTTTTTTTCTACTGTCACTGGATAGTTTAAACTCCTAAAAATTAACAATGAAAATAATTATATGTGGAGAATTCTTTTTAACAGACATTTAAATAGTGAAATTTTAGTTTTGTTCTATGAATTTTAAGAAAGAATAAAAATAGAAATTCACTATTTAAATGTCTGTTAAAAAGAATTTTCCACATATAATTATTTTCCTTGTTTATTTTTAGGAGTTTAAACTATCCAGTGACAGTGAAAAAAATAATTATTTGAAATTTTTAATGGCGTTAAGGCTGAATGAATTTTAAAATATATCAATCTTTAATTGAAAACATGGTGACTAAGGGGGAGGGGAACAAATCTGAAAAAATTAGGGGATTTTTTGTCACTATTTAAAAACTATTGACGGGTGGAGAAGAGTGTTTTTTTTTTAGATGCCTAAGGACCAGTCTAATGTAAATGTACATAATCAAAATTAGGTCAAATTAATTCGAAATCAAGTGATTTTTATTTTAATGCACATTCGTATTTCCTGATCCCGATGTTTAAGGTTTAGGTTAATCAAAAATCATCCACTTCAAATTGATTACGCATTTACTACGCTTCGCAGCTATGTTTTCATAAGGGATAACTTTGCATACCAATCTATGAACGTGGCCGATTACTTAACTTAAACGCCTGGCATATACATAGATTTTATGCACAGCTGCGAACATATTTTTTGTCAAATATTCAGTTTGAACAAAATAAGAATCTGTTAAGTTGTTCATAAGTTACAAACTTACAAACAAAAACGCCAACGATTATAACATAATATTAAGGGTATTCATATTCATGCAACGTGCGTCGTAAAAGACTAGATAAGTTTATACGATTTGTTTAAATTTATCATTTGGTAAACGAACTGTCAAATTTTGTATGGGAAATCGTTTACACAATTTGGTTAAAATTATCCAAGGATTTTGATGGGGAAAATTAACCAAATTTATTTGGTTAAACTTATCCAAACGTCATTGTGACTTTTAGAATTAGACGCGTTCAGAAATATGATTTACATAATATGATATCTCACTGAGAGAACTAAAAAATACTCTCACCGTGTTCTGTAACTATATCGAATCGCGATTAGTTGGCGATAAAAACGTTGTTTAAGCAAGAAAAAATAAAACGTCTACATTTAATCAACGATCAGGAAAGCTATTTTTCGTAAACTAGTAGGTAAGGTAGAATTATAAAGGTTCTCCCCAACCAATGCGAGCCATTTGTACATCAAAAATGTGTTATTATTGTTGTTTTCTTTTTCGTCAACGAATGATTCGCATTAGTTTGGGTGATCCTTAATAGTTGGAAGCTGTCAGAAGCAGATGAAAAGTTGCTTCCTGATTTTGTGTTGGTTTGGGAGAGTTTCTTCGCTGAAAAATGACTTCGAAATCTAAACACGTCTAATGTGTGACACACCAAATCTCTCAAATAAACGATCAGCTGATTCAATTACACAGCATTTACCCAAATGAATAAAATGGTCGTTTATGCAAACTTTTATGTAAACTTATCATTTTACACAATTTGTTAACTTACGACGTTGCATGAATACCCTTATTAATTTTTAATAATTTTGTTAGTCAATTTTAAGTAAAGTTTTTAGAAAATCGTCATTTTCACCGGAACGGGGGAGAATAGACCAGCTCTGTTATTTATTTTGTTCCCTTCTTGACTTCAGGCTCTATATATGGATTTTTAAGGTTTTGCCGGTAGTGAAAATATTTCAAAAGAATACTTTTTCGAAATACATTTTGTCAACCTTCTTATTCTCATTGACAGCCAGTTTCTGGAATTATAATGTTTTTTATATTTGTTAAAATTTTTAACTATTAAATGTCCATTAATCAAAAAAAAAAAAAAAATTGAAAAAAAAAACATAATTAAATGTAATTAAACAACTCTTTTATATTTAATAAAGACTATGCCCCTGAAGAAGTCAATTCATTTGATCGGTGCGGAGTATGACGGGCGTGGCGCCAGCAAGAAATTTCAAAGTTAAGTACACTGTTATACTCAGTATAACTGTTTAAGGAAAAGGAATATGTAATTGCATTTTCATTGAACATTTAATGGACATCATAATACCTTTTGCAAGTAATTTTCCTTTGTTTAACTCGAGTAACTGATCCTGTCTGTCTATACAATTCAAACTTTATGACTTTTAGGGTTTGTTTTAATTATCATCATAATATAATTTTGCCATCTTAAATATTTCAACTTTATGGGCAAGTCTTTAAAAAGGCATTTACATTTCGTCGTCATCACTTACTGTGAATGGATATATTTAAACCTGAAGATTATTTATTTAAAAAGGTACTTCTTGGTATGTTAACCAAAAAATTCAGGTAGATATTCTTCTTTATTTTTGATATCTTGAAGGTATGCCTTACCTATTTCCTTAATGGATTTTTCCTGAAATTGATTTTTTTTATTTTCAATAGAAATTATTTTGTATAAGAATATTGTACTTCTGAAGTTGAGTGATACCTGATTCTGTATACATATACATATACTCGTATTTAGGTGAATCAGCCCACATATTCTCCATAAAGATTAGAAATATACTTAAATTGCACAAACAAAAAGGCAATGGACTTGGAATACTTTGTGTGATGCTTTTAGAGCAGAACATTCATAAATCAAAAATCAATATGCATTGGTTATATGGTAATGTCTTCTTTATAAAAAAATTCTCCTCTATGATTGATTGCAGGTTTCATTCAAGTGAAGGTTCAAAAGATTGCAGGTATTTTTATGCAGAGGCTAAAATCGAAGATTGTGTAATATAAAAAACCTACTTAGAGCGTTGAAGGATGCAAAGCATCATACACACTTCAGGTGTCAAAACAATTATGTGCCATGAATCATTTCATGTTAAGCAATACAAAATGTACCAAGGTAGATATTTGAACCCTGCACTTGTAGATGGCATTTAATAGATTAAAGCTGACTAACCACATTGATATTAAACAGATTAACCCATAAGATAATTGATTTAGAAAATATTTTAGCAACATAGCATTTTTTGGCAATGGGTTGTTGTCACAGTGATTGCAAAAAAAAATATCGAAATCAAATCTCTTTCAAGGTCTTAATTTTATGATTGCCAAGGAAATCAGTATGTTATGGAAACTGCATAAATATTTGGTATTTAATTAACTTGCTCTATAAGTACATCAAACCAAAACTCCCAGATCGCATAAGACTAAAAAACTTTTTTTTTTGAATTAATACATATGTATACCTTTAAGCAAATGAGTATTAAGTGCGTAGCTCAAGCTTTGGAGCTTTATAGAATAAGCCTGATTTAGTCCTTAGCACGAGATGAAAAAAAGACCGAGACAATAAAACCCCTAAAGTATCCGAGACGAGAAATCTGGCTCCTAACCTTTAGCACCTCATATTTGGGATATTCGCAACAAAAAAGTATGCCATCTAAAAGATCATTAATTGGTCAAAAAAGGTCAACTAGTTTCAGAAATTGGTCAGCCGTAGGAAATTTGAAATCAATGGTTTAATTTTTTCAAGGTCACCAACTATTTTTGGCACCTCATTTATGAGATATTCGCAAATAAAGTATACCAATTGAAAGGCCACTGACTCGTGATAAAGGTAGGTAGGTAGGTAGAGATGGCGGTCACAAGCATCCTTGCTCGATGACCCAATTAACGCGGTAATGCGCCGTTTTGATACCATAACTCGTTTGACCTGTGGGTTAAAAGAACATTTTTAAGGAAAAAGAGGGTATTTGGTGATAGATCTCCCAACGGATCATCGCCTACGCCCGAGTTCAGCTGCAGTATGCTACGCTAAGCAATTTGCTGATTTGCCCGGGACGCATACGATCTGATCCCTTAGGGTGATCGTTTAGTCGCACACTCGGATATGGTAATCTCTGTACACCTCCGTCTGTTTGCACAACATGACTTGTGGTTACCAGAGAAAGTACCACCCGCCTGTATGACCAGACGCTTTTATTGGATTTAGACATGTGATGAAACTTATTAAGGATTTGGACATAGGAAAAACACCCGATAGGACCAAAGTTCGCAACTAAAAACCATCTACACTGTGCCAACAAGGCAACTTGTTGACTGGTATTGAAGCGAAGGTTGGCACAACCGTGTGATCCTCCGGTCCTCGTGCACCATGAGCCACCTTCAAAAACCAGTAGTCTGCTAGCTCACAGTCATAGGAGTTTGGGGAAGACTCGTGATAAAAGGTCAGCTAGTTTCACTAATTGGTCAGCCATAGGTTTTTTTTTAAATAAAGACTCTTATACTGTAACCTTGAAACAATCTTTAAAAATTCATTTAAAAAAACCTATGGCTGACCAATTTCCGAAACATGTTGACCTTTTATGAGGATTTAATAACCTTTCAAATGCTATCTTTTTTTGGGAAAATTCGGTGAATGTGGTGCTAATAGTCTTATTCGGCCTTGAAAAACAAACAATTTCAAAAATTGATTAAATGTTAATTTGACCAATTGTTTGAATGTTAAATTTTGTTGATTTTTAATCGGGCTTTTTTTGATCACTTCTTTCTTTATGCAAACTTTAAATAACTTAATTTCATAATTTTACCCTACGTTTCGTCGGATTTTCCCGACTTCTTCAGGGGTAGTTTTTTTAAATCTGTTGAGTTATTAAAATTGTTAACATTGTGTATAGGTACTATTTTTAGTTACTTACTTACTTAGGTCCTCGGACCTATTACGTCCGTGATGTTTCCCTTACGGGACATAGGGCCTCCACTACACCTACGCGCCATCGTGTACGATTTCTTGAAATATATTTCAGCTCTCTCCAACTTTTCCCCAGTCGTGCCGATTCCTGTTCGACCGTTCTTCGCCATGTACTTCTAGGCCGGCCCACTTGTCTTCCCTCCTGTGTGAGCGGGTTCCACTGCATTGCTTGAGATGCAATGCACCGATCGCCTTTTCGAAGCGTATGGCCAATCCACTGCCACTTTCTTCTTCGTATAATGGAGTCTATGGGCTCCTGACCCGTTCTCGCATGAAGTTCGGCATTGGAGATACGGTTGGGCCAGAAAATCCTCAAGATGTTTCGTAGACATCTATTAACGAAGGTTTGCAGCTTTCTAGTGACAATTTCAGTGACTTTCCAAGTGCTGCAGCCGTAAAGCAGAACGGATTCAACATTGGAGCGGAACAGTCGTAGCTTGGTCTTTAAGCTAAAAGAGTTGTTTCTCCATATTTTGGACAGCATTCCGAACGCAGCCTTTGCTTTTCTGATTCGACTGTTTACGTCCAGTTCAGTTCCGCCACCCGTAGAGATAATACTCCCAAGATATTGGAAATCCTCTACCATCTCTACCGGTTGTCCAGAAATATTTACTTGGATTGATGAGGAAGTTCCAAGGCTGATCCTTTTAGTTTTTGCCGAGTTGATCTTAAGCCCTACGATTTCTGCTTCTCTCTCCACCCTTGTTGTCATTTGATGGAGATCCATGATCCTATGAGAGAGTAAGCATACGTCGTCCGCGTAGTCCAGATGTTTGAGGTGAGATTGCAGAGTCCACTGAATTCCTCCATTTCCATTTGACAAAGCTGCGTGCAGTACGTCACTTATCACCAACAGGAACAGTATTGGTGACAGTATACAGCCTTGCCTAACTCCACTTTGGATTTCAAACTCCTCTGACAGCCTACCTTTGTGCAAAACGTGACACCTGGATCCATCATATGTAGCCTTGATAATAGCAATCAATTTATCTGGGATGCCCCTCCTGTGCAAAGCAAGCCAAATAAATTCTCTATTGACACTGTCGAACGCCTTTTCAAAATCGATGAACAGCAGGTGAAGTGGTGATCGATATTCAACGCACTGTTCGATGATGATCCTCAAGGTGTTGATGTGATCAACACAGGAAGATCCAGTGCGGAAACCTGCTTGTTCGGCGTCGAGTGTGTCTTCGAGGTGGTCTTTAATTCGGTCCAATATTATCCTTGCTATTATCTTGGCTACTGCAGGCAGAACGCATATTCCTCTCCAGTTTTCGCACTGTGTGAGATCTCCTTTCTTTGGGAGCTTGACAATCATTCCTTTTTTCCACTCTTCAGGAAAGCTCTCTGCTTCCCAAGCTCTCTTAATAAGTGGGTGCAGTAGCTCGCTCGATGTCGTTGGGGCTGCTCCTAAGAGCTCTGCAGGAATACCGTCAAGTCCAACCGCTTTGTTGTTGTTCAGTGCTCTGATGGCGGTGATAATTTCTTCTTTACTGGGGGGTACGGTGCGTATTCGGGAAATTGTTACTTCGGGTAGCTCAGTGGGAATAGGGTTCACTTCACTTGCGAAAACGCGGTTTAAAACCGCAGAAAAGTGTTCCCTCCACCTCATGAGCTGGTCCTCATCCGAAATTAGCAGGGATCCGTTTGTGTCTTTAACCAGGTGTTGTTTAGAGCTCTGGACACCAGTGAGCTCTTTGGTAATTCTGTAGACGGTCCTACTGTCACACCTACTAGCGGCTTCTTCTGCTTCTGTAGCCAGTGCGTTGATGTAGTTACGCTTATCACGTCGCACACTACGGTGAACTTCCCTCATCTTCATGCGGTACGTAGACTCAAGCTCGTTTCTCCCTGCTGCTGGGGTAGCTGCGATGCGAGCTTTAAGGTGTTTCCTTTCTTCGATCCTTGCCCAAGTTTCGTCGGAAAGCCAAGCACTATTTCTCCCTTGCGCCCGGCCGACTATACTTTCAGCACCGGATATGAACACATTTTTCACAGCACACCAATGATTTTCGATGGATGTGGTTTCCGTGCTGTTGATTGCGTTCAATCCTTGTGAAAGGTGGTCCCCTAGTTGTTGGCGCACTGCGGGATCCTTTAGTCTATCTGTATTAAACTTGGGCATTCGAGTGTTTCCTTGGGATCTACGAACTGCAGCTGTACGCAATCTTACGGTAGCAATTATCAGATGGTGGTCCCGGGCCATTCCCATGTCAGCACCTCTTCTGTTACGGACGTCCTGGAGACTGCTTCTAAAACGCCGGCTGATCGCGAAGTGGTCAATTTGGTTGGAAGTTGCTTGTCTGTCAGTCGACACCCAACTGACTTTGTGGCACGTCTTATGCTCGAACATGGTCCCACCAATAACAAGGCCGTTGGCGTTGCAGAAATCGACAAATCGTTCGCCATTGTCGTTTCGGTTACCAACACCATGTTTTCCCATGACATGCCTTAGCCCAGTGTTGTCATTGCCAACCTTGGCATTTAAGTCTCCCATCACCATAACTATATCACCTCGTGGAACGCTATCATAAGCAGCACTCAGCCGGTTATAAAAGGCCTCCTTCTCCTCGTCAGAAGAGAGCAAAGTTGGGGCGTAACACTGTATGATGGTGACGCGACGTACTCTAGTCCGGAACCTGGCTTTCAGGATCCTGTCACCTAAAGGCTCCCAGGAAATTAGGCTTTTGAGAGCTGTTTTGGAAAGCAGCAATCCAACGCCAGATTCCCGAGCGCTTCCAGGTGTTTTTCCGGAATAGAATAGTACAGTGTTACGGGTTGGTGACTTGAACTTCCCCGAACCCAGCCATCTAACTTCACTTATCCCTAAGATGTCCATCCTATACCGCATGAATTCCTTCTCTAGTTGCAGGAATCTGGCATTCTGAGGACCTTCTTTTCCATTGTCAAGAAGCGTCTTCACATTCCAGAAACCAATCTTTGTCCGGGTACAATAGCCAAAAGTCGTCAACGAGTTATCATTAATTATCCGAGGCGTAGTGTTGGTTTCGGTAGCGGGTTGATTTCAGTTACGGAGAATGCTAACCTCCGTAACCTATCCTAGAAAGCTAGGCCTTTTCGCACTTGTAATTTTAGCCTATTTATGTATATTGGGATACATAAATAGTTGCCCTATTTTTAGTTAACTTACATGAATAAACTTTTTTGTTACATTTAAGTTGAAAATAATGAAATTTTTGGTATATAATTTTACCCTTATTGATTGATTACAACTGTAAAAATAAATAAATAAATAAATAAATACATTAAAACAAAAAACAAGCACTATTGAACAAAAAAAATTTAAATTAAAACAAACTTTTAACAAAAATTATCAGTGTATTCCGTTTAAGAGTCAGAGTTTAACTTGCAATCGTATTATCCCTATCCTCTTGGATATAAAATAACCTATGGCTGACCAATTACTGAAACAAGCTGACCTTTTATCGAGAGTCGTTGGCCTTTCAACTGGTATACTTCTTTTGCGTATATCCCACAAATGAGGTGCTAAAAGTCTTATACGACCTTGAAAAAATAAATTTTAAAAATTCAATTAAACAAAAACTATGGCTGACCAATGACTGAAATTAGTTGACCTTTTATGAGGTCTAGTTAACCTTTCAGATGGTGTATATTTTCTTTGAACATCCCATAAATAAGGTACTAAAAACAGTTTTGACCTTGAAATTTTTTTTTTTTTAATATTTAAAAAAAATCTATGGCTGACCAATTACTGAAAGTAGCTGACCTTTTTTGATCAATTACTGACCATTTAGATGACATACTCATTTTTTTTTAATTCTATAAATGAGTTGCTAAAGTCTTATACTGTGACCATGAAACAAACTTTAAAAATTCATTAAAAAAACCTTTGTATGACTGACCAATTACTGAAACTAGCTGACCTTTTATCACAAGGCGGTGGCCTTTCGAGTGGTACACTTTGTTGCCAATATCCCATAAATGAGGTGCCAAAAACAGTTGGTGACCTTGAAAAACTTTAATAGTTGATTACAAATTTCCTATGGCTGACCAATTTCTGAAACTAGTTGACCTTTTTCGACCAAATACTGACCTTTTAGATGGCATACTTTTTTTGCGAATATCCCATATATGAGGTGCTAAAGGTTAGGAGCCCAGGAATCCCCTTTATTTATATATGTACGTGCCGCTTTGAAGTTATAAGTTGCGATATCTCAACAAATAACGTCAAAATGTCCGGCTTTGAACAAATAAATTCATTCAAAAAATTAATGAAAAATGTATATCCAAACTCAAAATTTTGAAAAAGAAATTTGGTTCAAAGATCCTATTTCTACTAAGTAATAGTAGAATATTTCTTTTAAAAATTTTGAGTTTGGATATATAAATTTTTCAAAAACTTTCTATTAAAATAATTTTATTTGAAAAGAAAATTCAAGAATGGGTTTCTGGGCTTAAGATAAGCTTTAGGAGAATAATGTAGGTGTTACCATTGTTTATCAATAGTATTGTTTCTACTTTAATTCATTTTTCCAGCAAATTGCCCCTCCCATCTTAACGGGGGAATATAGAACCCCTTCCGGTATGACTGTTCTATTCTTTTGATCCAACCTACATGCTATATTGCTTTATGTCAACCATTATTTATTTACTATTATACTGTTTGATAGCACTACTTACACCCTGTGATAATAAAACGATCCAGATCCCACTAACATTTGCATTTCGATTGTGGTATTCCTGAGTTTTTTGACGTTTTCAATTTTGACATGTAAGCAAAAAATAAAAATGGAAAAAGTAGTTGAAGTAAGTAAATTTTCTTTTATAAACAAAAAGATAACGTTTTCTTAGTTTTTTTTTTTAAGTAAATATAGTGACTGTGATTCGCTTTCTACTCAAACGTCAACTTCCACTTCAACTTTAGGTGTGTCTTATTATCTTTTATAGGGAACTGGATCTTCTTTTCTTTTTGCTTAGTGCTGACAACATTCACGAATCAATATGGAAACCTGGTGTTGAGAATAAAAACTAATTCTTGGATCTTGAAATAGATCCAGATAGAAAGCAGGATCCAATATTGTTCTTGTATTACGTGTAAAAGTTAATCCAGATCGTTATAAAAGATAATAAAACACAGCTATTGTTATATTAAATTTATTTATTGCCAAATTTTGAAATGCTGTATTTTGGAAATTATTAGCTCATCAGAGATGGTTCTGCGCTCAAGTTGAAGAAAATTAAGTCACTTTGAAATTGGAGAACAATATTTTTATTTAAAATTAGTTCTTAGCACTAAACTCACCAATAACTGAAAAAAGGCGCGAAAATATCGCAATTTTTCTGATTGTTGACCATGAAGCGGTTGCCGCTCGAGCCCGAAAACTGAGGTTATTTACTAGGCCAACATCCTGAACAACTCAGCAAAAAATCAGAACTACCAGTTTTGGTGCATACGTGGGTGTGTGTAGTTACTGTACTATCAAAGAAGCTTAATAGAGTTCTAGCTCATGAATTATGATTATGTTTTAATTCACACAATCAGCTAGTTTTCATGAAGCGATGTTAAAAATAAATGGGCGGAGTGTGTTTGTATCAAGGATACGCTTTCTTCCGTAACTTAGGGATATGGCGTCGTTATAGGTAAACTGGTGCCACTAACGAGTACAACTTAAAAACTACAGGGCCTTATTTTTATAAAACGAGTAAGGAATATCTTTGTATTATCAGTTCAACTCTGAAGCTGAAATTTTTGAATCTGCGAGTCCAAAAAGTTATGGAATTATTAATTGAATAGGAATTTACATATTTACATACAGTTATTCAATAAAAAAAAGTAGCCATCAGATTCGAAAACCAATAAAATAGGAAATAACTGTTGAAAACTAATGAGTTCATTTTTATTATATATTTCATGTCAACCAGGAAGTAACGCCTCAGTTTAAAGAGTTTTTTATATGAATTTCGACTTGTGTAAAAAATTTTCCGGGCAACATAAATAAGTCATATATCAAAATAGTCATTACTCGTGTTTTTTTGGCATTCTATAAATAGTACAGTAGAAAATTAACAAAAAAAACGCATCCGCAGTAGCCTGGTTTTTGTATTTCAAAATTGGTTTAACTGAAAGAACACCTGTCAGAATATTAAAAAAAAAATATATAGTATTTGTGAGAATCAGAAGCAGTCAAAATTAACTTCACGAAAAAACTAATAGTAAGCAACATTTGAGAATGAAAACACCAAAAATCCATTCGAGACTCGAAAAACTATCCGCAGTATGATTCTACTTTAACTTTTATCGGCAGTATACATACTGCCGATGTTGTTTTTGTTATTCATGTAAAATCCTACTATGGATAGCTACTATGGATAGCTTTTCCAATAAAACACGGGTATTCTTATTTAAAAACCAAACCTTGTATCTTGAATCAATTCTAAAAAGTATAGAGAACTAGCCCTATTCGCTCAAGATTGATTTTATTTTCTTTTTCTTTTATAAATTATTATTAATTTAAACCAGAAACATTATTACAAAAAAATAATATTAAACACAAATTAGTTGGCGTATT
This sequence comes from Melangyna quadrimaculata, assembly GCA_949320155.1. Classification (NCBI taxonomy): domain Eukaryota; kingdom Metazoa; phylum Arthropoda; class Insecta; order Diptera; family Syrphidae; genus Melangyna; species Melangyna quadrimaculata. The sequence continues at coordinate 65,334,608 of OX439483.1, read as the reverse complement.
TTGTATGTCTATTAGCTCAATATTGAAAGGCTTGATAGTTGGTCATAAATAAATTAGTTTAGCAATTAAGCGTTAAGCATTTTTGGAAAACAAATTAACTTTGCAGCACACGTGCCTCTTTGTTGAGATAAAGAAGATTGCCCAAAAATGTATAGGCGAAAAACCCAGAGTCGATTAAGAAAAGTCATACATGGTTTGAAAGGACATTAATTGTAGATAACAAATATGGAATCATTTTCTTAAAAAGTAATCCCCGGCCCTGGATATGACAATTTAAAATTTTTAAAAACAGTGTTTCCTCATGTAAAAAATAAGTAAAAAGTGGCACATCTTCATATTGTGTTTGATTCATGTTATTAAATAGGTTCACCACAAGTCACTTAAATCAGCAGCCACTGGATGATTCTGTCTTCATTCATAAAATGGCGGCTATCACCCATATCGTCACTCAACAGTTTCGAAAAAAATAGTTACCTACCTAAGCATACCGGACAATAGTTTGAGGAAATAGTATGTGCGTAAGAATTAAGAACAAATTATAGATCATTCGAATACTATTATACTTATGAATAATTAAGACCTGCCTTTTCCTTACTTTGTAACTTAAAAACTACCAAATGAAAATGAAAACTGAAAAAACTAAGAATTTTTCAACGGCAATGGTAAAATTCCGTAATGTTTTGTTTTCATAATTTATTCCGGAATTTGTTAATTGATTTCTTGGATAAGAGTACTTTTCATATATTGACGAGACTAGCAATGTACCAATTTATAACAGTTAACACATTTTCGCATTAAAAGAATGCAACAAGGCACATGTATTTCATCATATACCTTCCTATACTGTTGCTACCTTAAATTCCAAAAAAAAAATATAGCGTTCGCCAAGCTTGCAACAATTTTTTTTTTTTCAAAACGTGAGCATTGCCTTATTAAAATCAGTTTTTTCGACAAATAGTTGTAGAAGTCTTAATAGAAACTTTGTTTTAAGAAACTTTTGCGGATTACTATGTGGCGAGTAGATTATGTAGGTATGTTTTTTAATCAATACCTGTTCTTTTCTGTACTGCCCTCACCAATGTTGGATACATGAAAAAAACCTTGCTATTAAAAATAAATAAATTGTCATAGCCAACCCCGGGGATAACTTTTAAAGAAAATAATTTCATATTTGATATCTACAGTCAATGCCCTTTCAAACCATATATGTTTTTTTCTTATCGACTCTGGGTTTTTTTTTTGGGCACTCTCCTTTCACTTCACAAATGTTTATACTAAAATAATGATCCCATATTACTTGCATTTGCATTAAATTACCTTTTCTATGCATAGCAAAATAATCTCTTTGAACTAAAATTAATCGAAAGAATTTATATATATTTTAATTGTAATGCTTTCAAAAATAGCGTCAGTCTGCGCTCGACAAGGTAATGTCAAGCTTTAAAGTCTAGATTTGTTGATAATTTGATAAACCTGTCTCTTTCAAATATTCAATAAGACAATGATGACGATGTGACGTCATCAAACATGACATTGAACTCATTTCAACCAACTCATCATAGTACCTGCCTGCATTCATATTCCAATTTTTTTGTATGGTTTATCGGTATATAAATACAATATAATAAGAAAATCATAAAATTTACGCCAAATCTTGAACGAACGAAAGAAGAATGTTTTATTCATTATTGTTTATAATTTTGTATTTGATTAGATTTAGGTCTACTATACGAGCTTACGGCCGATTGCATAAATTACTTTGTCATTTAACGCGTGCTCACCTTTTTCACGGTTGCCACTTTAAATTAATTAAAACCCAGTTTGTTTTTTTTTTTGTTTTTTTTTTTTGGTTTCCAATCGGGCTTTTTTGTTTTGTTTAACTAAAAGTTATTGGGGTATATGCATAGTCGCAGTTTTACCCAGGTTTAACTAAACTAAAGTTTAAGACAATTTTGGCTCAATGAATACAGACCGATTTTAATTTAAAAAAAATTGAATCAAAATCCGAAAATTCAATTAAACCTATGTTTAACTTAGACACAGCTCTAAAATGACTATGGTATAGATCTATAATGTTATTTGACTACATTTCTGGTGGTAACAATGCTCTGAAATACCTCCTGTACCGCTGAAATTTTTAAAAAATGCGTCTTTATATATCCCTTATAGATTTTGCACGATGCGCGAAAAAAGGATCAGCGAGTTACGATTTTATTTAAAGGTAAACATAAACAATAAATTAAAATTGCATTTTCCAGAGACAGAGTGAAATGTTTTCTATTCGAATGCCAACTGGCAACCATTATCACCAAACCACTTTTTCACTAAGAGATTTGTCTCGCTGGATAAAAGATTACACCAGCTTACCTTTGTATAATTACAATACAACAACTAAAATAGTAGCAGTAGGTCGGTAGGTAATGACCTTAAATCTGAATTAGAAACCTCCAAAGTATTTCTTTTGAGTGAAATGTATCTTTAATTTGTGTAGGTACCTTGAGAAAAAAAAAAATTGGCTTAATGTGTGAACAAGTCATCAAATATTTATTCAAACAATTTTGAGTATTTGCTGTTCGATTATAGTGTATCTGTTTGTTTTAATTATTTTGATTATAAAGAAGTTTAAATATTAGGTATTGACTTTTTATTCAGCTGTTAAATTTCTTTAAACAAAATAAAAGAGAGAAGACTGGAAAAGACTCTGTTTTGGTTTCTCAAGCACGATTAATAAGTTAGTAGGTATGTTATTATCTCAGTATTGATTATTAGATAGTAAAGATCTAATGATTCATAATTATAGCCTATCGTCTACCGCTTTAATAGTTTTTACTTGCGACGTGATGTAAGTAATTATTAATTTTTTATTATATATGTGTCTATTTATAAAGCAGGTTTTAGTTTTTGAAGCATAAAGCCAAATACCTATATTCAGGGCGACACAAGCAATGGACTAAGTTTTGAAAACAAAATTTACTGGAGAAACTCAATGGTCTGCTTCAAAACTGGCTTAATGTTATCCTAATTAATTAATTTAATTCAGAGAAATACAAGTATTTATCTCCTCAATCCGCGCTTAGAAGAAAAAAAGAGTTTTCGTAACTTTCAATTCTCTAATAAATGAAAAAAAAAAACGATATCTATTTGATTTTCTGAAATCAATACAAAATTAGTGGGAAAATGAATTTTAGAAACAACATAAATATAGTCCATATTATTTACTCTTGCCTCCTATATGGGAATCTAAAAAAGATATGGGAAAGCAATTTTGTTTGTGGGCATCGTAAGATAACTTTATAAAAAGCTGAAGTCCAAGTTTTCGACCATGGATCCCTTGCAGGGTAGCCGCTATATAGATTTTAAGGCTCAACACGGTGTTTTGTATTTTTTAAACGGAGGGGTGTACAGGAGTTTTTGTTTTGGTAATCGATAGACTAAAAAATATAACAAAGTCTTACACATAAAAAATAAATCCGATAAATGTTGGCATCGAGATTTGATCGTTTAAAAGTCGAAAACGGGAAAGTAGACGTTTTAGAAATAATTTGCAGTAAATCAGGATGAAATTTTATTATACTTAATTTTATATTTTTGGAAGGGTCATTAAAAAATATTTTACCCAAGATTGAGGAATTTTCGATATACCTATTTGTTGATTTTTGTCGCAGAAAAGTTTTCAAAACCTCAAATTTTGGAGTGCAATTCTTTCAATCTTTTGAATTTTATATTTTTAAAAGTCTGAAATTCTTAAGAAAAACTTCAGTTCACCACGGTGAGCGCAGAAAATTCACAATTTAGTATTGTTAGGACTGATTTTATATATACAATAACTCGGCAAAGAACCAAACATTTGTATGTATCAAAAGTAAGTGTATTGCTGTATCGAGTTTCATAAATTTAATTAAAATTGCAAGCATACTACTCCTATAGTTTATAAATTTTTTTTTTAAATTTTAAAATGCATAACTTTTGTTTGGGAGATGTGTTGAGGTTGAGAAGTGGTTTTATTAATAGCCCATGAACTACTGTACAGTTTGAAAAAATAAAAATAAAAATCGGGTGGCACAACGGCTCATGAAGAACCAGGGCCTAGTGACTAACAACTCGCAACCATTCCTGTGTGCGCCTTTCGACAGGAAAGGAAGGGAAGGGACCTACAATTTTATGCCGAATCCGAACGGCTAGACGAGAAGCACTTATTCGTGACAAGTGATACTCTTGGAGGATTTGTCAATTTGTCAAAAAGAGGCAGTAGCCCTGAAAAAAAACTTTTTAGTTTTTAGGTGGACGAGGCTGGGAAGCGATCCCAGACCTCCAGCGTGACAGTCGAACGGACTAACCATTACGCTACGGGCTACTACACTGTACAGTTTGAGTAATGTTTAAAAAATATAAGCATGAGAATATTGGTAGAAAAAAAATAAACATTAATTTAACTCTTATTTCGTCTGGCAATATAATTAAGAACAGAAACAAAAGGTTGTCACAACATTTAAAATCTTTGAAATTTCAATATGTTAATATGATTGTAGGAAAACCTTAATTCTTTATAATTTCGGACAAAATTCCTTGCATATTTTCGCGTAAGGCATGGAATCTTGATAGTGGTGTACTCTATCAGATTTCCTCTATATTTAGAACTTTCTGATCAAAATGTTTTTTTTTACTTTAACCATCCCTTGATGTCTTCCCTCAAGTTCTCGAAAGAATTTAGGCCCGAGTTTTGGACGGTCTAATCTAAAAAATGACAACTTGAATACGCAAACGCTTTCTTTACTTTTTGGATTATTATCGTCCTTAAAAACAAATTTTATAAGCATGATTTCAAATTAATAAGACTCCATAACATATCCTCAATGTCTTTATAAACTTTCTGATCAATTCGAGCTTTTTTTTCTTACTTAAGAAGAAGAAATAACAATTTATTTAAAAACTTTTTTCGAATGCGAACTTGTTTGTTTACCTACTGTAGCATATGAAATTTGACCCAAAAAGCGTCATACTGAAGTAGCCCGTGATATATTTGGCGAAAATTTTTGACACAATTTAGTGGATGCAACACGGTCAGCAACTTTCGGTATGGGAAAAATTAAATTTATTGGGGGTCTGGAAAAAATGTTGAGCTCAGTGATGTAATTGTAAAATTCAGAAATGATCACGTCGCGTCGATACCAAGGACATTGCTACCGCTGGAAATAGATTTTTGGTAGCACTTTATGGAGGAAACCCATCTAAGGATTCTTTAAACGATATGCGGTACAAGTGCTTTGTAAGATCATCTAAGAAGAGAACTTGCAACCTATCAAATCTTCCCCCAACAGAAGGAGCAGCAAAACATCACTCATATATGACATATTTTCAAGTTCAACAGTGGTTGAACAAAATATTGAGGAAAAAAGTCCTAGTGATTGGGGTTGGAAAATACAACGTTGGATGCCTCAAACAAGCGATGAAGATCTGGCACCAAGTTCACTCCTCAAGCTTATTGCAAGAAAGCTTGAGGAAGTGTGAAAAGCAGGTCTTCATTGCACAAGTCTTTGCCAACAAAGTTGTGGGGAGACTTGCAAAAATGCCTCCAAGAAACAACCAATCATGGAAGATGATTCAGAGTACGAAGGTGGAAAAACTGTAAGCACAATTTCCTTCCAAGAAGATAGTCTGCCAGGTCCTTGATGTAAGAAACCAAGGATTCATGCACCGGGACTTGAAATTAATTAAAGGCACGTAAGTGTATATTTTATATTTATGCCCCCCAATAATAATTATTTACATATAATAATCTTATGAACCATAAATAAAGTTATTGTTCAATTACATACACGATAACTAGAGTTATAATAATGCAAATTACCGAAGTACGATCTGCCACACACGATATAAAAGTATACTACATAAACTGGACATGCACACGTGATATATACATACATTATATCGAGCCCTAACCGCCAATTTAAAATTTACATTTTGTCGCTTACGACAAGTAAGCACACGTGATACATACATACATTATATCGAGCCCTAACCGCCAATTTAAAATTTACATTTTGTCGCTTACGACAAGTAAGCGACAAAATCTAAATTTTACAGGAAACACATTTTTTTGTTTTTCTCCTAAGTTGCAAAACGGAACGAGTTGATTTTCAGTATTTCGGTATATTTTTGCAAATGGAATAAAGTGAATATAAACAAAATACTGCTGTTGCCAAATTTACGTTGTTTTTGACGTTTTTGGCGTTTACGATACTTTGGGTGTTCACCACTTACTAGCGTTTTGGCGTTTACGATAAATTTAAACAAATAGCAAAAAAATCGTATTTTTATGAAAAACTAAATTTTCTTCAATTTGAGCCCAATTTTTGGTTCCAAAATACAGCTTTTCGAAATTTAGCAATCAAAAAATGTAAATTAACAAGTAGTAAACAAACAGGAAAAAACAGGATGTTGGTTGGGTCAAATCTCCCATACTTAAAATATAAAAATAACTAATAAGAAACAAAAGTAATATACATACATACATACATACATATGTAATATGGTTTTATACTTTTTCTTAAAGCAAGAGATTGATTTTTCATTTTTGTTTTATGAACCGATCAATAACTTCCTCTACGTCTAGTGATAGTGACACATCTTTGTTGACATATGCATAAGTGCTAAGCCTGTCTACTATTGAAGACCTGAACCAATTTTTTAATCGACTTATCTTAGAGAAGGACCTTCTGCTGTAGTTACATATACTAATAGGTAGCTTAAGGGAGTATATTTAGCTTAGCGAGTATGTTTGAAAATTGTTTGATGTTTGGAAACCTTTCTTGATCACATTTTGCCATTATCTCCCTAATTGCTTTTGTGTGGAACTATTGATGGATTCTCTGCCATTGGGCCATTCATAGCCTGTATTCACTTACATTATTACTTGATGTGTTGTCTATCAATAACTATCGACATTATACAGATGTCTTTCAAAGGAATTTGATAGGTTCCGTCTTTATAGATATGGAAGGAACAATTATTTTATTTATTTCAATATAGAGCAGGTATTAAGTTCAAAAAGTCAACAACGCCTTCTTCCGGAGGATTAAATATAAATTCAAATCTTCGGATTTTTCAACGCCTTTTCGATCCATAACCATCTTAGCTATTCGTACATGGAACTCAAACTATAATGGCTTGAATAAACATTAGACGAAGTACCTATATTTTGAAATTCTGTTAGTATTTCATTCCAAGCATCACCCTAGTGCCATAAAATAACTTTTTTCGAAACAAAAAAAAATAAAATATTCGTGGTTTTCAGAAATGTTTGAATCTATCAAAGTTTCTTAAAGGGACCTTAGAACATGTTACTTCATCGCGTAACAAATAATATTGCAGACAGAAATACCCAAAATATGAATTTAAACGTTTTCGGTCAATAAAACCCGATATGAAAAACATCGATTTTCCAATTCAATAAAATTATTTTTTACTTTGACTCTGCCTCTTGGCTGGGCGCGGGAATGAAGCTCAAATGGAAATATTTGCAAGGAACTCTAAAGAATTCCGAGACGAATACAGAACAAAGGTCAAAAAACCCCAGGGGGATCATGACCATAAGTACTCTAGATTTAATTCCTTTAACACAACTCACATAAAAAACAAAAATCGAATCTCACAGGGAGATAAATCCCTTTGAACACCCCCCCCCCCCCTTTGGATCCACCATTTATGTAAACAGATAAAAAAGCAGCATCTCTTTGGTCAAAAATAAAGCAAAGTTGATTAAATAGCAAAAACAATCTGTGGCATTTGCGATATTTAGGTGTTAACAGAAAATATAAGTGTCGCTTACGATAAATTTTCTTTTCTCTGTAACTTTTTTTTAACAAATTTTATTGGAAAACTAATGATGTAGATAGATGCATAATAGTATTACCTATGAAATTGCTTATTTAACTTGATTTTGTTAAAAATGTCGCTTATGATAAAATGGCGGTTAGGGCTCGATATCATTTAAAAACTGTACCATGCAAATCCCACACACACTATTGTAACTGAATACTAAGTTGCGGTTGTACGTTCAAAGATGCGGTTAAATGAACAATTGCTCAGACAAAAACATGATTGGGTACAAATTGTATGTGATTGTGATAGCGCTTCCAACAACTTTTAGAAGAAAATTGTTGCGAAACACTAAACGAAAAAAAAAGTATTTGACTTTAAAAAAAAAATTTTTTTTAATTTTTTATAACTCGTTACACACAGAATATAAAAAAAAATGAATAAGAACAAATTTGTAGAACGTGTGTTTCTCTACAAAAGTTAATTTTCATTTTTTCGATAAACTCAAAAATGTGGGCTTAATTCATTAAAAACAAATTCACTTTTTAAACTTGGAGTTAAGCCTTCTGTATGATACTCTAACGAACTCAAAGCAAAAATTGCTTCCCCATATTATGTTTTTTTTTTAATACCTAAATAGACTGAACTAGTATAATATTTTGAAAAAAAAATATAAAATACACTGCTAAAAACATAATGTGCAGGAAATACATAAAACTAGTTTTTTATTTGTAAAAAAATTTATTTTATAATTTATTTATTAAATAATATATTATTAAATGTTCGTCTAAAAAAATTAATAAGTCAAAAGAAAAACTTAATTCAAACATTTCTGAAACATCTGAAACATAGGTCATTTGGGTTTCTGTTTGCTTTAAAAAAAATATTAAATTAATTTTTTTTTTCTCAGGTATCTATTAATTTAGTTGTTTGCTTTTAAAAGTTGTTATCTCGAGTTTAGTTTATTATTTTGGTAAACGGACAACTTGTTTTCTATTATCTAATCTTTCGATTGCAAAAAAAAGTCAACTTATCATTTTTTGTTCAGAAAATATACATATGGTGATCCGCCTTAGGTGTGACAAAAAGCTAGAAATCATCTAGAAATTGTGGGAGGTCTATTCCCCCTCGTATAGGCAATAGGCGGCTGGGGAAATTTTATAAAAAATTGACAACACAGAAAAAAGAATTATTAAAAAACAATGGCATACTTACAATGCCCTGTTGTACTTTGTTTTTAAATAAAGTTCTATTTATTATTAGTTTTTGAAAAATTAATTTTCAATCTCAAAATTTTGGAGAAAAAATGCTTAAACTATTTTTTTTTAAATCTTGCGTAGCTAAGTTTTTTTTTTGTTTTCAAAATTCTTCGTCAAAAGTCTTCGTTTTGGCACTTTAACTTTTCAAGATCCTTTTATATAATGTTGTACTTTTTAATATGTATCTGGGTCAGAAAATTTAAAATAGACAAAAATTGTAATTTAAAGCTTGGAAACCTTTTTGATCACATTTCGCTGGTCAACCCATCATGTGCAAATTGATTGCTTAGACACAAGGGTTCCGTGCCAGAGTTTGCTTTTTAATAGCTTCACTAGAGTTAACAGCTCAGGGTGTAAACTATCCAAATTAGACGTTAAGTTTTTTAGAGAAAACAGCTTATTTCATCTAATCATACATGAAAATATAGAGAGAGCAATAGTCAAAACAACGATCGCTCAATCGAACAATCGTTTTAGTCTTACACGATCTGGGCCCTGGCTTCCGCAACAGACAAAACTCTCATATGATAGCCAATGCTTTTTATTCCTTTGTGAATTTATAAAAAGAATGTAAAAAAAAATACATATAGTGTACCATTTATTAATTTTTTAATTCCTTAAAGAATTTAATTTTTAAATTAAATACCTAATACATATTAATTATTTTTCTCAGTATATCTTTAAAAGGCGATCCCTACTCAAATTACATGTATTATGCATATAAATCCAACTTTTATTAATTTATTAGAACAGAATCTTTTTTGTATTTGTTATGGTATTCGCATTCCCCAAATATAGAAGCAGCCGGAAATTTTATAATTAAAGCTTTAGGGGATGTAAAAGTAAGAATATATAATATTCCCTAACTATGACAAGTCACCCATCTCCAACACCTGTAAAAGCAAAAATGTAGCATTAATTCAGGAAAGAAGAAAACTCATTAGAAAACATCCTCTCTTCCTTTATATAAGAAGACCTTTTTGCAAAGAAAAAGATTCCAAATTATTATTCCTTATTAACTTCGTCGATTTATAAAACATTCCATATTCAACTCACACACAAAATGCTCTCGACCTTATTGCTTTCATTTCATTCCGCAAATTCTTTATTTTGTTTTTTTTTTGCCGGGCCGGAACAGAAACAAAATAATTCTATTTGTTTGTCTCAACTTTGTGCCTGAGTGTATATCTGTTCTAACTCCATTAGCAAACAATATCTTCTGATTATAATCACACAAAAGTGTATTTTAATCCTAAAGTACATTTCAAAACATTAAAATTTAATATGCCCTCAACAAGAAAAGATCCAAGAGGAATTCCAAGAATAAAAAAAAAACATCCATTGCATCGCAAAAGAGGGAAAAATAACAACAACAACGAAAAACTCCACAGGCGAGAAGGAATGTCCTGATGATGCTTTCAGTCGCTTTAATATTCCTGCAAAGCCCTAGCCCTAGCCCTAGCCGAACCCCCTGTTTATTTGCCCATTTCACTCAAATCAAATGTACCAGAAGTGTTGTACTCCTATAAAGTCCTGAGCCGCAAGTGCGGAGAGTGAACACAACAAAAGGACAACAACAACAAAATCAAAAAAAACTTTGACTTAAATAAACAAAAGAATTTTGTAGCTTTGGGATACACAAGGTCTGTTGTGATGTTCGTGTATCAAGGATTTGTCGCTTTTCCACTGGAGGCCCTCATTCTAACATTTTCTTCTTCGTTCGGGAAATGTCCAACTAGGGACCTTATTTATTTTTTTTTACTGGATGGAGATGGACGACGCGACATCAGGAACAGAAAAGAGAATTTCATAGTGAAATTCTGCCCGATGTTTTCATAACCATAGCGCGAGACATGAGAAACATATAAAAATTGTATATTTTTTTTTGTATTTTGTATTTTCTTGAAAAGACCGTCATAAGATATGGCAAACATTTTATCCTGGAGACAGCCAAAGAAATAAGGGACAGGGCTGTCTTGAATTTTGTTTGTTATTGGATTGGAAAGTTTTCCGACGTGAAATGGATTTATACATATATTTTTATTTTTATTTTTATTTTTGACAAAAAAAAAACTCCTCTTTCTTAAGTAATAGATATTTACATTTTTTAGTTACCATAAAGATATAATAAGCACAAATAAATATGCAAAATGCATATAATATTCATAGTTTAAAGGACAGTTATGGAATAGAAGTCTAAAATACAAATTCGATATTCCTATCAAATCATATTGTAGTTCTAAGAAAAAATATTGCAAGTTTTTTCCTTGTATATTTTTAACTTAAATTTCTATTGAAAAATAAATACATTTGTGATGAGATAGCTTTGGGAGAACCAATACCTTACCAAGTAGGTAACTTAAGACTCATTCTCAACCTTACCTCTGTGGGTGGTGCTATAAGCAACAGGAATGCAAGGGACCTACGGTTTTCTGCTGAATCCAAATGGCTAAGTTATGACGAAAGGGTAATTTTTTGTATGATAAGACGTACTCTTGGAGGATTGCATTTCCTCTCAAGAAGAAATACTTGCTATATACAGGGTGTTCCAAGGCCACAGCGACAAAAGAAAACCATTGGTTTCTGAGGTCATTTTAAGTCGACAAACTTAATAAGTAACAATGAAGATGAAGAAATTTAAATATTAAAATTACTTCGGTTTTAATAGGAGTGAATGAATATAATTCAATGAAAAAGTACAAGTGATCTCAACTCCAGAAATTAATGTTTTTCGCCCAGGTATAACAGTGGGCTCTTTAGTAAGTCTGTTATACCCAAATTTAAACAAATTCCCCTACTTACTTACTTTACTTAAGATGCGCCATCAGAGCCCATCAGGATGGGCTTTGGCCTCAGCGCAGGAAGCTAGCCGCTTCCAGTTGCGCACACTGAGTTGGTTGACGTCGTTCTCCACTTGTGCGCGCCAGCTGTTATGGGTTCTTTCTCGTCGGGCAGGTGCGTTGCTGTCCATACGCTCCAGTTCCCCAGCCATCCCAGCCGCTGTATTTTCAGCTTCTTGACCAGGTCAACGTCGCTGCATAGCTCCTATAGCTCGTCGTTGAACCTTCTCCTCCACACTCCTTCGATACACACCGGACCGAAAATCTTACTCTCAAAGCATGCTAGCAAATTTTCATCCGATTTTTTCAGTGTCCATGCTTCCGCCCCATCCCCATAGAGCAGGACCGGGATGATTCTTTGCTTGATCTCTGCACTGATGTCATTTTGCGAGGTAATAGTGGAGCCCAGGTAGACAAAGTCCTTGACAATTTCGAAATTATATCTGTCCATCGTGATTTTTTGCCCCAGTCGACGATGTTGAGATTCCTTTCTCGATGACAGCATATACTTCGTCTTGTCCTCATTAATCGCTAATCCTATTTTAGCCGCTTCCGATTCAATGCTCGCAAATACTCCTGCCACAGCTCGCTTCGTTTTGCCAGCAATGTCTATGTCATCTGCATACGCAAGCAATTGAACGGACTTTTGATAAATTGTACCGCTGAGCTGGTGTTGAAGTGTGCATTGCGTACAATTGCTTCAAGAGCGATGTTAAATAGGTTGCATGAAAACGCGTCGCCTTGCCTCAATACTTTCTTAATATCAAAGGGGTCGATTTTGACGGAGAAGCGAGATTTCTCCTTCGTCATTCTGTACAAGCGGACGAGTTTGGCAGGGATGCCGAGATATGACATGACTCTGTATAATTCGTCCCTTTTCACGCGATTTTAAAATCGATAAAGAGGTGGTGTGTATCGATCTGGAATTCCTGGGTTTTTTCTAAAATCTGTCGGAGTGTGAACATTTGATCGACGATTGACTCTTGCCTGGCCTTAAACCTCACTGATAGGGGCCGATCAGATCGTTGACAAAACGTTATAAGCAGTCACACAGGATAGCCGACAAGATTTTATAAGCTACGTTCAGGAGACTAATTCCTCTGTACATAGTTTGTGCACTTCAGAGCATATGCCTTTTTATAGATGGGGCACACTATACCGTGGTTCCATTCATCGGACATACTTTCATTCGACTAAATTTTGCAGATGAGTTGGTGTATGCTCCTACCTAATTCATCTCCCGCTGATTTGAATAGTTTGGATATCGCCAGCCGCACTTCGACTTGATCGGGTGGACGGAACTAGGGCTGCCAGACGTCCCGATTTTGGTGGGACAGTCCCGATATTTGAACCCTATCCCGATATCTGTCGCGATTTACAAAATGTCCCGATTTTGTCCCGACTTTCCATTAATATTGATTTGGTGTCAAAAACAAAATTCGAGGTTTAAATCAAAACTAAAATTACGATAATTTAGAAGTCAAAAACTGATTTTCGACAAAAGACGTCCGTCGGTTTGTTTGGCTGTGCGTCCCGATTTATATTGAGCTAGAGCCTAAGCGAATCGGTGGACTTGCTTCAAATTTGGTGTGAAACATTCTATATTATTCCATAGGAGTGAGATTCAATTTTTTGTTTTAGCTTATCTCGTTAGAACGGTCATACAAAAATGTCGGTTTATCAAGTTTTCTATAAACAAAACGGCTGTAATGGTTTTGATAGAACTTCATACATGTAATCCCTAGAACATTTTTTATAACACTGCATAGGTTTTTGCCAACAAAAAAAATCGAAGAACTGAAATAAATGTTTAGGGTTTTTGTGCAAATAACCGGTCTCTTACTTGTTTTGAGATATTCCCGAGTATCTCGTTGTTGGCTTTTTTTATTTTGTCAAAATTTTACAATTCGTTAGGTATTCAAAAAATATTGATATAAATATTACATTTTAAACAGCCAGATTTGTATAAATAGATTTTCTTAATGTCCTGATTTGTCACGGTTTTTGTGCCCTGGCGTCCCGATATTAACCAAATTTAATCTGGCAGCCCTAGACGGAACTGTAGGCCATCATCGTCCAAGTTGAATGGAGTGTTCTGCCTCCTAGTGGTATCTTGGCTGTCTTCGCCGTAAAGCAGTCTAGAGAAGTGTTCTTTCCAGATCATCAGCACTGACTGTGTGTCTATTACCATGTTCCAACTCATCTCGGCAGGCTTCCGTTCTAGCTTTGTATCCTTGGGTGGATCGTTTTTCACCCTCTGATATAATTTTCGAACACCTCCCCTGCCGCTACAACCCTCAATAGACTCGACCACCCGCTTCTCGTGCTCTCTCTCTTTTTCCTCATGAGAAGTCGGCGTTCCTCTTTTCGTTTCATCTCGTAGAGCTCCCGGGCTACTCTCTTAGCAGCTCCTTTTCGAGTCTGCAGTTTTGCCTGGTAGGCCTCGTCCTAAGCTGAATGCACCAGCCGGCACTTTTCATCGAACCAGGAGTTTCCTCGTTGCCGCCTAGTGAAACCCAGCACATCAGAGGCGACACTTCTGATGGCTTGATGACAGTGTTTCCACTGGTCCTCTGCACTTAATGCTGGTGGTGGACTTCCTGACAGATTAAGGGCCAATTTGTTCACAGCTGATTATCTTTAATCCGTGATTAGTGGAGCTGGGAAATCCTCAAATGTTTTTGTTGATAAAATTTTGTTTAAAAAATTCAAAGTATGAGTTGCTAATCATGGATTTCACTAATCAGCCAATTTTGGTTGATAAGCGTTAGTTAACTAAAGCCTATGAAAGTCACATACTATATTTAACCCACTGTGAACACACTGGCCCTAAAAGTTACGTGGTCCGCAAAAGTTCTGGCGGTCTCTTGCGATTTAAGCTAATCGACATCGTATCTTTTCACAGCATCTGCCCTGCGTTGTGGAGTCATGGATATCCGCATACGTAGTCTAGCTACCACCAGGTAGTGATCCGAGTCAATGTTGGCCCCTGGGAACGTTCGAACGCATGTCTCGCGTCTATCGCAACGTGGTCGATTTGGTTGACGGTTCATTGATCACGTGAACGCCAAGTACCCTTGTGTATATTGAGGTGTGGGAAATAGGTGCTTTAGATGATGACATTTCGCCCTGCCGCAAAGTCTGCCATCCTGTGTCTGTTCCGGAAGTTTCGTCGTGAAGGCTGTGTCCTCCGACGATCGAACCAAAGATGCCCTCCTTTCCGAATCTTGCGTTGAAGTCACCAAGAATGATCTTCACGTCGTTCTTCGGGCACATATCATACGTTGTCTCCAGAAGATCGTAGAATGCTTCCTTGGTCGAGATCGTAGAATGCTTCCTTGGTCGAGTCATTTCTCTTTTTATAGGGGGCGTGAACACAGATCAGCGTAATGTTCTTAAATTTGCCTTTGATGCGGATTGTGACCAGGCGCTCGCTTACCCTTCGGAAGCCCAAGACTTCTTGCACTTCCTGGATGGCTGTTACATCAGCCTCTAGCCTGTCCAGGTTCTCCACTAATTGTTCGACTGCACGTGTTCTGTATAAGGACAGGACGCTCCACGTGCAGATCCGAAATTCATTGTCCTTGTTTCGTTTGCTGGGGTCATCAACTTTAAAATCATCCATATCGGAGGCTTATTGTTCTTTCGGAACAAAGTTTTTTCCGTGGTAGGGAAGTTACCCCGACGCACAATCCCCGACGTGGAGCGCCAGATCCTTTGTATAACTCCAAGGGTAGGGAGCCAGATAAACCGCTCCTTATAGGCCTGTGGTGCGTTCCTTTATTAACCATAGTTAACTATGGTTGTTATGTCAAAAAAAATTGTTGAAGTGTCATTGTTAGATTTAGTTGGAAATTGTTACATTTCATTTAGGAACGATTTGTTGTTAGATATTGTTGATCTGTCAAGCGAACACTGGAAATTTTTTTTTATATTTTATTATCAAAATGAATAACCAAGCAGGCAGCTGGAGTGCTGACGTTGAGGCTGTTACTGCAGCTGGCAGCAAAATTCTCCGGAATATTTAAACTGCAACATACCTCCGGAGTTAAAACAACAAATATTTGTTCTGAAAAAAAAAAAACAAATTAATCACTAATAAACATACACAATTTTGTTGGTAATATTACCATTTGAAGCAGTTACAAACAGAATCATATTGTCTTTAAGAGTATACTCTCCTTTTTGGTTCACAATTGCAGTAAATTCCATTTTAATTTTTTAATTTTATTTTTTTTTCAGTCTATTTCACTTCACAAAAAGGTTTGTTTTGATTCTTTAATTTTTTTTTTGTAAACAAACCTTCTGACATTAGGTGACTTGACAGATCAACACTTTCAACTCATATCATGGAGATGAGTTGGAAATAGTTACGAATTGTAACTATTTGACACTAATAAACTGAATTTAGGAACGATGTGATGACGTCATATAGTTACAAATCGTAACTATTTTGTAATAAAGGAACGACCATTGTTAACTATAGTTAACCATAGTTAACTATGGTTAATAAAGGAACGCACCACTGAGCTACGAATATGTCATAGTAGCCCATATAAGGTGCTCAATAAGTAGTTCAACCTAACTGGAACTGTAGACGCCACCGTTGATTCCATCTGGAGAATTCGTCCAAAGGAATTCGTTCGAAAGGAGATGTGCCTTCGTTCGAAAGGAGAAGTGCCTTAGTAGAAACAAATTCCCCTAGAATAACAAAATTCACAGTATATTCTTGCTGTGATTTTAATAAGAGTAGGTAAAAATTGACCAAAATTTGTGTCTTAGTAAGGTATAAGGGCAGCATGCCGCCCCCCCCCCTAAACATACCTCACTGTTTAAACGCCGCCGTAAGGCTGGATGTTGTGAAAGTATGATAATTAAGAGTCAATTTGTGTAAGAATTAATCCATATTCTATTTTACTATCAAAACAAGCAAACAAAAATTAATTGAATTAAAATAGTAGTTTTGGTAATTTTTAATTTTCTCGGAAACTAGAAGACATAAAATCATTTCGTTTAAAATTTCTGATTGAGAATTAATATGAGCAACGATTTCTAAGAAAAAAAATATAATATAAAATCTCAACGTTTTGAAAAATTACACTTTAAACATTTTTTTTTTTGTTTTTTTTTTCGAATTATGAGTTTGAGAGTAGTTTTTTCAAAAACTATGGATAGATTTCAATTGATTTAAAAACTGGCTAATAAAACAGAATATTGGTTTTCAAAAAAGATATAATACTTAATTGTAGGTGTTACCGGTATTTTTTAATGATTTTTTTCCATGCATTCATCTCTTTTATAATAATTTTAACTTTTAAGTAAGTACGTGTGACCCGAGTCATACCGTTTATTTAAAACGTTAATGTCATTTCTTTGTTTTAGTTTTGTATTGCTTCGCTTTAACAAAGGGGCAGAAGAATAGAAAAATTATAGGAAAGAATATCTTAAAAATTAATATTTCCTTTTGACTATAATTCCACTGAGGTTTTCATTTTTATTTTTTTTTTTTTTTATTTCGTCTAGGGATTATTTCCAAAAATTTTCGAAACGACTCCAGCTGGTATTTCAAGGAGGCAATTTCAACACTTCGGACAACTTATTAATTCAGGTGAGTTATTTATAAATTTTCTATTTGAAATTTTATTTATTTTTATATTATTTTTTTTGTTTGTGTTATTTTACAGGAAAATTCCAACAATTCGACTACAAATCAAAACAAGAGAACTATCGACGATACAAACGAAAAACTCCACCTGAATACAATTTGCGGAATGTTCGGGTGCCATTGAATTTGTTTTATGGAAACAAAGACTTTTTAAATGCTAAGAAGGTCAGTAGTAGTTATGCAAAAGGCATGAACAGCAAAAAGGGTTGTTTATGTTTTGGGTATCTATAGGTATTATGAAAAGAATGTTAAAAAATAGGAAGGAATTTAACAAAATAGGAAGTATTTTAAATAATCCGATTTGATTTATTGCTTCAAAATTAAATTGTTTTGATCTAGGGATGGGGAGATTTTATTGTTATACAAAAAATAAATCGTCGGAAGTTTAATTTTTGCATTGGTTAACAAAAATAGCAATTTTCAATTCTTTTCAATTAATTTTGTATTTGTATCTAACATTATGATACTTTGTCATTTTCATTAAGTGCAAACCCGGCTGGAAAAATGTCAAGTTTCTGTCTAGTTTGGGCAAGGTCCTAGTGAGTTTCCAGTAGGCCAAATCTAGACGAAGAAAACTTGTCAGATACTTGGCAAGCCCTTTCTGGATTTCAGTACCAACAATTTAGACGACGGAAACTTTTCAAACACTCGTGAGGACCTCCCTAGTAAAAACTTGTTGGTCATGTTTCAGTATCCCATCAGGAATGTCTCCTGTACACCAAATTGTGTATTTGTTATGCAATATGGTATGAAACATTAGAGTATGAAACTTATTCACTTTCGACATTGAATTTTTCTATAGCTAGTTTGCCCGGTGGATAGCGCATTGGACTGGCAAGCAGAAGATCACGGGATCAAGTCCCACATAAGCCAACCTTTTTTTACGCCAAGGCCCTTGTACTAGCCTTTGCTAACCCTTGCTAACCCTTGCTAGCCCCCTGCCAGAATCTATGTTAAACTCTCTAGTGCCTTGTCGAAAACTAGATTGTTTTTCTGCGCGGGAACACCTTAATATTAATCCAACCAAAGGGAGGGAAGACAATTTTGAAAATAGCTAGCCATATACTGCGAGTTTTTATTTTTTATTCCTGAGGTTTTTCAATATTTTTACTGTGAGAAAAATCTAACACCCCGTTCGAACCGAAACTGAATAAAAAAAAATGAAAATTACGTTATCGTTATAGGTATCTACTACATATACATTTCAGTCCTACATTATTCATCTTATTAACAGCAAGCAATAATTCATCTCCAAGACATCCATTCAATTTTAAACGCTTATAAAATTTTAAAATAAAACCTATATAAAAATTTGTTTTTTATATGTACCTAACCTACGAATCTCCACAACATGAAAGACTCTTGCTGCATACAAATCACATCTCATATTTGGAAATTCAACGGTTCGTTGTTCGTAGTTCGTTGGAGGCGTTATGTTGCACGAATTGTTCTTCCTTATTCAAATGACTTTAATTGAAATTTATTCTCTCACAATACCTCGTATAGCAAGTAGTACAAAAATATAAAAAACAAGAAGCCGACATGTGGCCAAAAACCCAAAAAAAAAAAAAAAAAAAAAAAAAAAGCAAAACAAAAGTGTCTATTAATTCCGATCGGATCGTCGCATATCAGAGCAAATTGAAAATAATATCTCATATCGTACGTGACAAAAATTCACAATTATTATGCTTCCTTCCAGTCGACCCCAGTTTTGAATCTGAAACATTTTTATAACCTTGGTTTCTATAGAGCGTCTGGTTTAGGTCTGGCCATAGTATACCATCGCATCACCGTGGCTTTTGTGTGTTCATATTCTTGTCAACAAGAAAAGTGTATTGTGTATCGGTTGACTTAACAACATACACGTTCCCAGTAGCTGTTCATTTAATTTTATCTAATTATCTTCACAGAAATAATACCTATATATTTCACCACATAATAATTATGTAGGTAGATATGTGTAGGTGTAGGTGTACAGATGATAGATACCTACTATGTTTAAAGTCAAATCCTTGTGCGTCATTTTTTGACTTCAATCTAGATCTATGCAGGTAATCTATTTTTTTTTTGATAAATTTTATAAATTAATATTCAGAAAACGAACAACTGAGTTTGCTGTTATGAATTTTTAAAACTCTTTGCAACGCTTTGGGGAACTTTAAAACAATTTGTTTATAAGTTGTGTGAATTAACACCTAATTTATTGATCGTCAAGATTAAAGACATTTTGAATTTGAACTTTGTTCTTATAAAAAATAACGGTACGGAGATCTTATCTAGTTTATAACTAGAGTTTTCAACCCTAATGTCTTCTTAAAAGCACTAGATACAGAGCTACGGACATATGGCAACGTTATACATATAAATACCTATGTACATTATATTCAAAGTTACACAAAGTTACAGTTACAAATCGCCGGCAACTCAGTTTCCTTGTGTGAAATGGGTCTTACAAAAATAAAACAAAATGGGGGATTCTGAGGGTTATCATTAATTCTTATCATTTTTTGCGACTCACATTTAGACAATTCTCGGCCTAGCAAGCGAATCCAAAAATGTAAGTCTCTCTCAAGCCTGATATAATTAGCTTGCTTTATTTTCAATTTTCTAATTATTAAAATTATCAAACTTTGTTAATAAGAACGAGACAAAAACAAACGTTAACAACGTAAAACAAAAATATAGGTACATTACATAAAAACTGATGCATGCACAAGAACTCACGTTACGTTTTTATTTAAATTTGTCGGACATTTTTGGCATCCATTTTACATTTACATAATACGTTATACGTATACATACATACAAATGTACGTGGTAATCCTGTAAACGGCGGTACGAATGTACATATAGGTAAACATTGTTTATTTGTGAGCTAGCTAATTGGCTACCTAAACTAGCTACCAGTAACCAATTCCAGTTAAGATAAAAGGATAAAATTGCATACTAAGAAACCGAAAAAAACAAAATGTGGACAAGACATTGAAATTGTTAATGGGAAAATTGGATTTTGTCATTGATTTTTTTTTTTTATTTATAAAAACAAATATTTGTCAAAATTTTAAATGCAATAGGTATTTAATGAGCTACCTAGAAGTGTTTAAAATAATAACAAAAACGGTTAGGCTTTTAGCGAGATATATCGGTAATAGCGCAAAAATTGAGATAATTCCCTTAGAAAACGTCAAAACTATATAAAATGGATAACGGATTTGAGTTAAGCACACAAAATTATCTCTAAAACGATTCCTACTTGCTCGTTTCCAAACTCATGAAGGCCTTTATAATAGAAAACAACTTAAAAATCAATCGATTTTTCTGCGATTTTCAGCCATTTATCAAGTGAAAAGGTATATTTAGATATTATAAGGGGTAGTAGATTGTGATATTTTATTACTAGCCTTCCAAGAGACCAGGCGCGAACGCAGGAAAAAAATTTCGGGGGGGGGGGGGGGGGGGGGTTTGAAAAATTTCAATTTCGGGGGGGTTTAAACTGAAAACTCAAAAATTAAGAGTGAAATTGTATGGCGAAGATGTTAAATTCATACACTTCGGGGGGGGGGGTTGAACCCCCAACCCCTCCCCCTGCGTTCGCACCTGCGAGAGAGCCAAAACAAAAAATTTTATGTCGGTGCAATGAGACGCTTGGAATGCGAATTTCTTGAGCATTTTTTGATTTTGAAAAATTTTTAAAAATGTCCTAAAACTAAAAATACTTGTCTAAGTATCCTCTACAAGATTCACGCGATACCCATTTTGAATATCTGACAAACAAAAATATCACACACCTCTAAAAGGTACATTGCCTTAAGCAATAAAAGTTTTTACTTGCGGTACACATACATATGTATGTACGTAGTAAAGGGCAAGTTTATGATTCGTGCAAAAAAATTCGAGATAATAATTTTCCCTAACATCACGATGTCTGTCCGCCTGTCCGTCTGTCCGTCTGTCTGTACCTCAACCTGCAGCCTAAACGGCTGAATCGATTTTCTTCAAACTTTGGACTTAAGGTTCCTATGGGATTTCCTAGAGGGGAAATTGAAATTTTTTTTTAGCTCAAAAAATAACGGTACCTGTCATACAAATACAACCAATATACAAAAATTGATTTATTCCAAAAATGGCTCTAACGATTTTCAAAAAAAATTACGAGGTACTAAAATTCCTAAAATAAATATTTTGGTAGAAAACAAAATTTATAACGGTTATTTACGGTACCTGTCATACAACCGATTTTTTGGCTTTCAAATTTCTCGTTAACTACTACACCGATTTCAACCAAAATGTTTACACAAAAGGTCGCTTACAATTTTAACAATTTTGCATAAATATAAAAATTTTGAATAAAATAATTTTTGGATTTAAAAAAAAAAAAAAAACGAATAGCTACAAATGTATTGACGCGATAAACTACAAAAAATAGTACCAACGCCCGGAAAACTATTAATGCTTTTTTATTAAATTTTGTTCTAATAAAAAAGAAAACATATTTTTATGACTCCTGATTTTTGAGAAATTTGAAAATTACAAAAAGCAACTTTATTTATTACATATAAATATACGCTTGGCAATGGTACATTGCCTTATTGCTTACTTAGAGTTCCTGGTTCCAATCCAATACTACATATGCAGCATTATTTTCTATACCTACGTATATCCACAGTTTCAATTAGACACAACCCGTGGGATTTCATGAGATAATAAAAACTTTATACTCAATACACTATGCTAAGCATATTTTTTTCTATCCTCCTTTTCCTTCTTAATAGCGACATGCAGTGTAAGCCTCAGTTAAGAAATCTTAGGTCTTACTTGAGGCCGTGAGTGAAAAAGTGGCGTAATTATTTTTTGAAAAATTCGTTTCTTTTGTCGCTTAATTTTTCGTTTTAAATACATAAATCTAAATTACTTATCGAAGAAGCTGTATTGACCCATTGTACCTTTTATGTTTCTATTCTATGAGAAATCTCAAATAAAAAATCATACATTTTTTAAGTTTTTGTTTTAACCAAAACGAGAAAAAAAATAATCACCCTCATTATCTAGGCCAACATAAATAAATTTGTTAAGGATTCTTCTTATTAATTTTCGTAATATGTATGTAGTTATTTAAAATAAAATATATACTCATATTAATTTTTATATTTTTCTTCACAGGACGTCATTCGTCTTACACTCCAGTTAAAGAACACACCTTACACCCTCACGGAAATACGTGGATTCAACCATATTGATCTTCTTTACTCTACAGAGGCTCCTCGCTATATATATAAAAAAATAATAAGTGATACAAAGCGTTACTATAGTTAATAAAAACAAACAAAAAAAAATTAACGTGGATTGCATAGTTAGCATTAATTTTCAAAGGACTGATTTTTTATTGTACGCTACCTGATATGAAACTAGATATATTCTTTGTAAGTTAAAAATAATAATAAGTGGGAATTAATAATAACAAGAAGACTCGAAGCAAAAAAAATAACTTAGTGAACCAAAGTGTAACCTGCTCTCCAAAATATAATAATTATTATAACACTTATTGTTTTAAATTTTTCCCATTTAATAAATATAATTTTATTTTTCGTATTCAATATCGTTTTACATTTAAAACCTAGTGACTAAGGTTTTGTTTAAATTTTAATTGTTTGTAGATTACAATAAGACATACATTTATATTAAAGAACTTCATGTATCAATTAATTATTCAAAAAAAACTAAAAATTGTTTCATTAAATTTCATAAATATTAATTTGTCTCACAATCAGTGTTTTATATTCGTACATAAAATAAATGAATAAAAATTAAATAAGTATGATTAAACACTTTTTTAAAGTAAATTTTGTATATACTTTTGTTTTTCTTTAAGAAGGAACTTAAATCGATTGTTTAAAGTCTGTATAGGTTATTTTGTTTATGAATCAATCTAACAAAAAAAAAAAAACGTTGGGATGAAATCTATGTGTTATTTCCTTGGATGGTGGGGTGTTAGTTTATCTCAATCTGTTGAAATCATCACACGACATTCTTAAAAGCTAAGCATTTTATTTTTTGTTTGTATTTATTAATTTAAATTAACTAAGCTCGAATCCAGCATTCGATTGGATCGCATATAAGAGTTTCTCTCGCATTTGTTCCTCAGTCTTGAATGGTGGCAACTTGAGGAGATTGGTACATGTGCTGGCAGTTGGAAGACGTTCCATATCACCGGCGTTTTGAATAAAGAACGGTGGATCAAGATCCTGCAAATATTACAAAATATAAATTTATAATAACTTGTTGAGAAACAAAAAACCAGTGAAATACCTTAAAGCCCAATAACGGCGGCCTCGAACAGCTCGTAACGAACTTAAGCAGCTGTCGTTTCTGCAAATCCGTGAAACCTTCCAAAACTGCCCAAAAACAAACTATACTTGGATGTTCGGGACTATATTCACCGCCGTATTTACAATGTTTCTTAAGGTCTTCCAAGTCGATTGGAATTTCAGCGCCCGAGATAAGAATTTGTAATTCCTTGTTGCTAAACATGTACAACCATTCCACTGGTAGGACATTCGATAGACCCTTCCTAAACGCAACACAATGCTGACGAATTTGTTTGTTTAGCTTATAATCAGCTATAAGTTGAATGTATTCGATTCTATTTGACGAAGTCACTGGTATACTTTGACCGTTGGGTTTCAAATCCTGAACTTGTGTCTGTCCAAGGGAGCTGGTGACAACAGTGAAGTCTAAATTTAGCTCCGATACATCACCTTCGTAGTCTTTTAGGCAGAGGAGATTTTTATATAGCTCGGGATCGAGGGAAGCGAGTTGGTGAACATCGACATCAGAGTACTTGCCAGCCAATTTGGTAAGGAAGAATTCAGCTAGAGGCAGTTCGACAAGGAGATTTTCATATATTGCCTTTCCTAAGATACGTCCAATGAAATAATAATGCCGTTCAAAATCGGGGAAGAGATCTGCAACATTCGGATTTGGATAGAGCTTGTTGTCAGTTGTGACCCTACAAATTAAAAAAAAATACCAATTGGTTAATATTTTTGGTAAACCAAATTGGGTTCACTGTTTTAAAATTTTCTTTATTTTATTTTTTCATGCTTGTCCAAGCGTTATCATTTTGTAAGAATCTGTTAAGAAAGTATTTTCTTGGCAACCTGAACATACAAATGAAATGGAATTGATCAGCTTAACGATGCTTTTTCAAGAGTTTTTTTTGTCACAACTTTGTTTACAAGGAATTTACTACGTATTAATTTTAAAATGATGAACTGCAGCCAACAAATTACATTCTTTTAAGGGTTGTTACTAATGGATATCGTACTTACATAAAAAATCCTCTATTAGGATCGAACGATGTTTTTATAAGCTCCGATAAGAACTCACGAAAAACTCCTCCGCCATCGATCCCCGCCTCATCCAAACCTAACGAGCTGACGAACTGCACACGAAACTTTAACCGCA
Source organism: Melangyna quadrimaculata (assembly GCA_949320155.1). Classification (NCBI taxonomy): domain Eukaryota; kingdom Metazoa; phylum Arthropoda; class Insecta; order Diptera; family Syrphidae; genus Melangyna; species Melangyna quadrimaculata. The sequence goes on along the minus strand of OX439483.1, from coordinate 65,309,562 downwards.
AATCTGGTTCTAATCAAAAAATCAAGATATTTTCTATGTGAATAAAACAGATTAATTTGTTGTCTTACCATTTTCCGGTCTTAACTTATCAAAAGCATCCTCGTAGAGATGTGATCTACGAACTGTCAGCAATATGGATGGTCCTTGAAGGAATGCTTGTAGATTACCTTGTACCCTCATCTTATCAGCTGCTACCAAACCTTGTAATATGCCTACTCTCTTGCTAAATGGCACCACAAATGGTATTTCCCTCAGAATAGTGATGGAACGTATTTGTTTGGTCGACATTGGTGGGCCGTTTTCAAAGTCTTCTCGCGTAAAATCCCGAATTGGTTGAAAGGGTCGAATACCTCTGGTGCGGCTACCTCTAGTCAGTGGTAAATCACTGGGTCGATCGAGTGGTAAATTCAATTTACTCACAGTCCAATGAGTATCTGGACAAAAACCTAATCGAAGATCTCGTGTGTGTATCTGATTGAGCACCGAAACTGTCACTTTCAATAGATTTGCCCAAATTTGTTTTTGATGTTTGATTTTCTTATCTTCCAATTCACTGCGGCCACGAATCCAACGATAGTGTTCATTTAGATTAGATCTAGTCTCAGGGAATGCCAGTTCCACAAGACCCAAAGAAATTTCCTTCAATGTCTTACTTAATTGAACAATTTCATCGATTTTGAATGGCATTAGTTTGCTTAGGGTTTGGGGTTTTTCAAACATGCTATCTTCACAGAATTCTGTGTCATGCAGAGTGGGAACAAGTCGACCAAAAAGAGAACAGAATGTAGCTAGAAGTGGAATAGTTCGTTCTACTCCATTTTGTTTAGCTAAATTTAAAAACAAACAAAAGTTAGTATACGGGTAGATTTTAATTTTATGCAAACTTACGGACAACACCCTTTGATATGAGACTGAGAGGTGATGAGAAACCCAATTGGCTAGATTGTGACGCCAATGTGAACCATACAGCACGGATGAATGTTGGCATGAAAGCCAAAGTATAGAGTAGTCTAAAACAAATATAGGATACCATAAATAACTATGAAACAAGCAAGCAAATTAATATTAACTCACTTATAATCAAATATAGCATTTTTATTATAGATCATCATGTTGTGGCAGGTTTTGCATAAAGCATACAAAACATCTGCATCACTCATGAAATTCTCTATATTATCCACAATGATGTGAACCCTTTTAGAATCATTCAGCAATTCGATTATTTCTAGAAGACAGTTTTTCTCTATCACAGTTAGACCTGTTTGGATAGTATCTTTTCCTGGGTCAATACTCATGCGAGATGTACTTTGATTTTCAAACTCGTCTTCATCGTCATCTTCTTCTTCATCGTCGTCGTCTTCATCATAAGCATTATGACCACTAGATAAATTTGTTGATTTTATTGAAGATTTTGGGAGAGTTAGAATTTTGGGAGAGACTTCTGAGATCACTTTGATGTATGCGCTTAAGATGTTGTTTTCCTTAAGAGTATCTGGAAAATTAAGTGAGCATTTTTTTTTTGTAGATCAAAATTAAACAATTCTGAAGAATCCTTGTTTTTACTTGCTCTATAGAGCAAATATAAAGGCTCTCCCAAACCAACGCGAAAATGGCGCGGAATATTCGCCGAGGGCAGTTTTTGTTGTTGTTTAGCATTGTTTATTTGTCATTTTTGTTACCATTGTGAATGATTCGCCCTGTATAGCGAATGTTCCACGTTGGTTTGGGAGAGTCTTAAGTTTCGTGTTTAGAAACAATTAAGGTTTAAACCAAATCTAACATTTCTAAACTAACTACTTTCTGAACTCCCTATAATCCTTATTATTATTATTATTTAGGGATGGTTCAACAACAAGACAAATCAAGTAGCAATATATTTTTTTTTAACATCCCTCCTTTTACATATTCTAATATCCTGAAATCACTCAACTCATGAAGTTTCAGATTTTGATGTTACTCAAGCTTAGAGAAACAAAATGCACATAGGCTGCGTAGTAAGTTCTGGTCGCATGGGGTATAAAACTATTAACTTCTGGTGCATTTTTTCTATCATAACTTAGTTCATGGGATCCAAAGTTAAAATTGGTGTCAATACAAAAAAATAATTATCCCTTCAAACAAAAATAAAGAGTTGCCACTTTTAAGATGACTTTTAATTTAAGTCGAGTTTGAGTCTATTTTTTTATTACTTTCAGATAGCTTTTTAAAAACTAAAGTAAAGCTGATAAACTGAAGAAAAATAATAAAATACTTAGAGCCGATTTTACAATCATCAGTTAAACTATCAAAGGAATAAATACTATAGCAACACCAACAAATTTTTGTTTTATCTGAAGAATAAAAACTATCTCTGATTATTGAAAAATTGTCCCTTAGAAGTCTGTAGAAACTTTAAAAATAATTGTTTATTATAATACATTTTTTAACTGTCGATTAATTTTGTTGTATAAGGTTAAAACCTTCATATAATAGTTTTCAAAACTCCCTTCTATCGAAAAATATAGCTTGACTGCTTGATTGGAGATAAAAATATACCAAAAACACGCTTTAGCATTTCCTGAAAAAATCAATTTTTCAGCCCAAAGGGTTTTAATGTGAGTAATTCTTATATGTATTTACATATTTTGTAGAATTCATACTTCTGGGAGGACGAGAAACTTGAAGACAATTTGAGACAAATTTAAGTTATATTAGGAGTGGAATCGGCTAACCTGATTTGATTATAATTTTTTGTTGATTGACGTTTTAAGATAGCTGTCCCTATCAGTTCTAAAGACAAAGATAAAGAGAGCAATAGTCAAAACGACAATCAACTATTTGATAATTAACTATCAGCTCAGCCGATTCTACCCCAGAATTAATTGCGTAACCTTGCAGAATCTGTAAACTGGCTGGACATGTTTTAAATACCTCTACTAAGCATTGCATTCAGAGTAAAAATTTCTATCTTGAAAGCCGATAGCACGATTTTATTTTTTCCAGAATTTCATTTTATATGAAAAGTTGGACAATATCGATCAGTCGGATTAAAGTTCTGAGAAAATTTTTAATCAGTTTGAACCTAGAAAAATTTCTTTCAGCCGTTGCTACTGGAAACGTTACAATAGAAAGCATGCTGTTATCATGCCTTGAAAACTATAGTTAGTTTTTTTTTCAAATGATAAGAAAATCCTTTGTTTCTGTGCTGTGGGGGGGGTTACTTTATGAAGACATAAATTCTCCCTTGTGTTATACGGTTATCCCTACTTTTTTTTTAATAAAAAATTGCGTCTTGACAAGGCCCTCACTGTCAACTGAAGAGAACAAGTGAGAACGCCGGGACGAAACGCCAATTTTTATGGACTAAAGGCCGTTAAAAGCTATATTGAATCAATAATTTAACAAGTCCAATTAAATAATGCTAAGTCTTCTACTTGGCTGATGTATTTCAGTAGTATATAGAATTTGTATTATAAAAAACACTCATATGTAAACAATGCCAGGCCACGGGTAACAAAATGTCCAACAATTCTTGATTAGAAATTCTAATTGGGTTGGATATAGTTCACAATTGATTTTCGCTGTAAAATTGATGCAAGCTGGACTGAACTTAATAAAAATTGCGTCTTGACAAGGCCCTTCCTGTCAACTGAAGAGTCCAAGTAAGAATGCCGGGACGAAACGCCAATTTTTATGCACTTAAGGCCGTTAAAAGCTATATTGAATCGAAAATACTAATGGCATGGCGATTAAATGAAAATTGAGGGTTTTGAATGAATAACAACCACATGAGTTGGCTACTACCAAGTATTACAATAGGCCGGAATTATAGTTATTTCATGGCCACCAGACCAATCATCAGATTCTTTTTTGTGGCGCTTAGTCTATGGTTCCAATTTTAATTTATAAAATATTCTAATCTGATGATTGGTGTGGCGGCCATGAAATATTTGTATTTTGTATTTGTATTTATTTCTTATTATGTTGCTGACATATAAATTTTTGATTATTCACTAAATTAATTAATAATTTTTAAACAAGATAATAGTGTGTGTCAAAAATTAAATAGAGATAATACCTACTACGTTTTATAAGATAAATTTACATTGTTGGGTGAACAGTTAAAATTGACGTTTTTGAAAGAGTTTACATTTAATTTACATTAGATACAAATAAAGCAACATTTGATGCAAAATACTATAATTTCTGCCTAATGTAATACTTGGTGGTAGCCAACTCAAGTGGTTGTTATTCATTCAAAACCTTCAATGTTAATAAGACGGAGCGAAAGCTATGCAGCCTAACTGCAAGTGTTATCACGAGAAAACACCTTTGATTGTATGAAAATTCAATGCAAAGAGGAAACCGAATAGCTTTCAGTTTTTGGTATTTGTATCACAGACCAACTTCTATTGAAAGAACACATATTCTACGTCGTCGCTAAAAATTATGCTTATGTTTTCTTTGGCGATCTAATTCTGATTCCTGATCAATTCTCAAATTTGGACACGTGATCCAAGAACCCACTTGAGTCTTTTGGATAGAAGCAAAGAAGAACTGATGATATGTGATAGAAATATAACGGAAAAAATTGCACTTTTTGAACACCTCCGCAATGTTTCATGTTTTTCAATACAACACCATTATGTATATAAACATTAAACAGTGTTTTATTGAAATAGCCAGTTGCATTACTCCCCTAAAACAATTCTACAGTAATATTCGTACTTCTAGGAATGCAAATCAGTTTACCTTCCATCCAAATTTCGGACGTACTATTAAACTGGTTTAGGCTGCAGGTCGATGTAAAAAAAAAAGACCAACAGAATAACGGGACATTTTCGCATTTTCTATCACCTTTACGAATGGAAAACTTGCCTTATAGTTTGTTCCGGGATTTTAGCACCCCATATATGGGATATTCGCAAAAAAAATAAGTCATATAAAAGGTCAGTAATGGGTCAACAACGTAGTAGCCCGTAGCGTAATGGTTAGTGCGTTCGACTGTCACGCTGGAGGTCTGGGTTCGCTTCCCAGCCTCGTCCACCTAAAAACTAAAAAGTTTTTTTCAGGGCTACTGCTTCTTGCGAGGAATTGACAAATCCTCCAAGAGTATCACTTGTCACGAATAAGTGCTTCTCGTCTAGCCGTTCGGATTCGGCATAAAATTGTAGGCCCCTTCCATTCCTGTCGACAGGCGCACACAGGAATGGTTGCGAGTTGTTAGTCACTAGGCTCTGGTTCTTCATGAGCCGTTGTGCCACCCGATTTATTTTATTTTTAATGGGTCAACAAAGGTAACTAATTTCAGAAATTGGTCAGCTATAAGAAATTTCTCATCAATCGTTTAAGTTTTTTAACCCGCGATTTTCAGCACCATATTTGGAGGGTTTCCCAAAAGAATGTATATTTGAAAGGCCCATTAAATGGTCAGCCATAGGCTTTTCAGTACATTTTATAATTATTTATCAAATTTGTTAATTTCATTTAATATCTCATTTTATTTTGAATTTGGAATGGCAGTGAAACGTTTGTTTTTGTTGTTTTCTCTTTCCGTTTTATATTGTTGAGTATAGTGCATTGATATTTTCATACAAAAGCTTTTCACAGCTTTTGAAACTGATTCCCGCTGGATGATTCTGGGTCTTTTTTCATTTTTAATTTTGGCGTGAAATTTGATTATGAAAAATGGGTCAAGCTTACGATTTTTCTGTACGATTATTTATCTCAGATTTACCAAAATTTAAAAGGATTGGTCTGAGACAGTGATTAAATCAACGTACTGAGTAATACACAAACTTTGATAGCTGACCGACTGACAACTTAGGCGCCTGCCAGGCGACTGAGCATACTCTAAGCGGACCCAAGAAGTCTCGTGAGCGAAACATGTGCAGAAATTCCGAGATACGCTAAATGAAAAATTAAGAGAAAACCCTCCCTGCTTTTTAGGCACAGGCCAGAAATACTTTCAATAGAAACTTAAAAGAACATTTCAGGAAAAATTTTAAAATTACAAAGAGTCTTAATGTTATAAAACCTATGTATATCAGAAATCAAATTGCGTATAGATCAGATGCTGATTTTTTATACAAAGGAAAATTTCTAAGAATTCTTTTCTTTTTTTTTCCTTTTTGTCGTCATAATCTTTTTTTATTGAGCTAGTATTCCGTTGAATCTATTGACTATATTAATAACATAAAATATGTACATTATTCTGATTTTTTGTATAACATATTTTTTTACATAAGATAAGAAAGCAAAACTTACAAAAAGGGTTTCTAAGCTTAATCCTTATCTTACTTTGAATGTTTTTATTGGATGTTTCTTATTAAGAAATGGAATTTCGCATAGAGGACAATAATGTAGTGGAAAAGGTTATACTTTATTTTAAATAACGCAAAAGAGGTAAGGGGGCCAGGGAATAGGGCCGATAAAAGGTAGTAATTAAATTAACTGTCGAAAATTTAGAACGCTATTTTAATACACCTCCTTAATACAAAATTGTAATTGAAAGTTGTGTTTTATCAAAAAGTTTATAAATACAAACAAAATATAGTTTTTCAGTCCCAGTTCATCCAAGTTTCAGAGTTAAGTCCGACTCAACCCTTCGAACTTGAAGAATTAACTCGATTTTAACTTTAATTTTTAAAAAACTCGGTATAGTTAAATACATATTTGTATATTTGTTAAAAAAAAATAGACTTTTCAAACTTACCTAGCTGCCTTCTATCCAATATTAAAATAGAATTGAGCAAAAAGCTACTGAACATCGGATTGCCATCGTCTCGATCTCGATCATCTCCATCTACTTGCATCTTATCAATTCCTCCTTCCAAAAGCGTAGCCACAGGTATCAGTGCCTCCAACGAACGCAGAATATCTTTAAAGGGAAACTCCGGTTGCTCGGATAAACACGGAAGAATATAGTTCCGAATGGGATCGGAAAAACTCTTGCTAAGTATATATTCATTGAAGGACTGGCAAATGACCTTGCCATAGCGAAAGCCTCGATTCACCAACACCAAGGGTCTCATAATCATTTGAAATAGAGCCTCGGTAACTTGATTGGGAGCATGCAAAGTCTCACCATCTAGTGGTGGACATTTTTCCTCTAAGATCTTACGAATTCTCTTAAAGTAGTTTCTTTCGACTAAGTATCGAAATATTAATTCCAAATATAATCGAACTCGTTCGTTATCTTCGATGTATCGTTCGACTATGCTCTCTGAAGTAAATGTCTCAATCATACGCATGGGTATGGCCTGTGAAGAATTCGGCACAGTCAGTTGTTCAATACAGATGATCATTAGCTTACGAAGGCGGTGCAGCCAGATGAAGCCGGTGACGGCGTTTTCAAGCATTTTTGATGGGTTTCGAAGCAAGTGCTGTGAGAGTTCAATCTGTAATGATAAATAGAATCAGTAGAAGTTTATTTGGATTGCAAAGTTAGATAGACAGATAGTGAAATTAGAAATCTTGACAAATCATCACAAAATAACTGGATGTCCTGTTTTATTCAGATTATATTGATGGGGTGCAAAGATTTCTGTAATTTTTTGTAAATTACAGAAATTCTATATACATCAGCCAGGCAGAGCATTTTCAGTTTCTTCAAGTTGCATGACAACTACCTTTTTAAAATATGTTTATATCACGCTGTTATGGCTAATGAGCCACGACATTTGGGTATTGGTGATTCGAAAATAAGAGAAAAGGTTTCAATGTAAGTTGGAAGATTGAGAACCACTATCATTGAAGCAAGTAGGGAATTATATGGGTGATTCTTCACTTAAAGCGCCTTTTCGTGGCGCCGAACAAAAATGGTTCAACAAATTAAAAAAACTTATTTATTTTGAAGTCAATAACAGCGCAAGCAACGTTTCTAAAGGTACTATTATATTGACATATACAGGGTGTCCAGTAAATAACGGAGTAGACTTTATGACCGTCCTGAAAACTAATACATAAAACAAAAATCTATCCCAACCACAAGAAAAGATATGTGCATTTTTTTGTTCAGTGCATTATTTTCTGCGTTACTTTACGTTTTTGAATACCACGACTACAATTGAATGAATTCCACCGTTTTTTTTTTTTTTTCGTAGCAATATTTAACATTGTTTGTGCCAAAACATAAGAAGACAAAAAATATAATAACTGTTGGAATTGTTAGAGGAAAAAATTATTGAACATTGATTTTCGATGCAAAATGTGAAAGAAACTAATTTTTGAAAACAGTTAAATCATCTCTGGTATGAAAAAATGCATGAATACCTAAGTGGCCAACTATTTTTAAAATATGTGTGTTGAATGCGGATTTTAAAATGGTATAATTATAGCAAGTTATTTGTTAAAATCTGCAATACTAGAGCCAATTTAGCAAAAACAAAAGTTTTCAAAATTAGCACATAAACGTAGAAAATAATACCATGCGTTGAGTTGAACATGGTAGATTTTTGATTGATTGCCTGTCTTTATAATGTTGTTTTTATGATAAATCCAAGCTTTTAACTTCTAGGGCCCAATGCAACATTACCAAAAATGATAACAAAGTGCTAAAAAACGGATAAATTTTCGAGCTTTTAAAAAACCATCAAATATTTTGGTAGTAGTTATTACCAAATTTTCTTATAACAAGTGCATTAAATAAACCGAATACAGCTGATCAGCTTCTCAGAGCAGGTATGGAATATTGTGCAAGCCGCTGCATTACAAATATGAAAGATATACAGGCAGATGTATTATAAGATCTGGGACCAATTTTATGGCCACCTCGTTCACAGGGCCTAAATGAACTTGATTTTTTATTGGGGCTGCATTAAGAAAATCGTGTACATTAAGCCCATCAGGTCCTTCGAGGAGCTAAGAAATCTTGTGGAGGCAGCTGCATTACAAGACTCTGAGCAAAACTTAACAAGATTATTATAAGATTTTCATTTATTCGCAGGTGCAGAACCTGTATTAGAATGGGTGGAAAACAGTTTGAGCATTTGCTTTTAATTAAAAAAAAAAATATCTGTTTTTGTTTTCTAACTAAGTGATTGAAAGTTGGCCTATTTGTTTAAAGAAAATAACAAATACACTAAAAGCCACTGCGAAATATGGTTTTGTTAGGGCCCAATAGACCAGATATACTTTAAAACAAGCTTGAAAATTTAGCCCCTTTTTGCACTTTGTTGCCATGTTTGGTAATGTTGCAATCGGCCCTAGAAGTTGAAAGCTTGGATTTATCACAAGGATAATATCATAAAAACAAGCAATCAATCAAAAATCTAACATGTTGAACGAATGATATTATTTTCACGTTTAATTTGCTAATTTTTAAAACATTTGTTTTTGCTAAATTGACACTCGTGTTGCTTATTTTTACCAATAACTTCCTATTAGTTCAAGATTCAGTAATAAATTATACCATTTTGCAATCCGCATTTCACGCGCATATTTTTAAATTAGTTGGCCACTTAGGTATTCATGCATTTTTTTATACCAGAGATGATTTAAATTTTTCGAAAATTAGTTTCTTTCACATTTTGCATCGAAAATCAAAGTTCAATAATCTTGTTCTCTAAGAATTCCAACAGTTATTATAATTTGTGTCTTCTTATGTTTTGGCACAAACAATGCTAAATATTGCTACGAAAAAAAAACGGTGGAATTCATTCACTTGTAGTCGTGGTATTCAAGAACGTAAAGTAACGCAAAAAATAATGCACTGAACAAAAAAATGCACATATCTTTTCTTGTGGTTGGGCTAAATTTTGTCTTATTAGTTTTCAGGACGGTCATAAAGTCTAATATTAGGCATTCTAAGGTTATCCATTATTTACTGGACACCCTGTATATATATATATGGCAAACTTGCCTTATAAATAGGTTCCAAAAGTGACATAGAAGTGTGATGTGCATATATGACAGAAAATACATGACACGTGGTATATACGTGGTATTTATTTTGTCACACAAATATTTGTAACACACTTATTTGTCACTTTTGGAACGTATTTGTATGGTAAGTTTGCCATATATATATGATAATGCAACAGCACCTTAACTGAACCATTTCTAAATTTTAAATATTTACAGGTATGTAATAAAAACATAATTGTCCTCTCTGTTTCAGCGCGGGAAAATGGATTGTTGGTTTGTTTTTAAATGCTTAAATTATAATTTGACTGAGTTCCAGGATTAAGAATATGTAGTTAAATACAACTTCCCTAAAAATTTAAATATTTGAAACAATTAACTTAGAAACTTTCAAACATGTGTCTCTATTTGCATCATTTCCGTAAAAAAAATGTTAAAAACCTTTAAATTCAAATTAACGACCGTCAGTCGTTTAGGATTTAGACTAAATGAAGATACTCATTCAAGTTTTATTTAAAATATATTCAATGAAATGGGTGAGACATAAGTTTCGTGTGTAATTTTAAAGTAGGTCGTTGTATGTCATGTGTTTCATCAATTTCGTCGTTTTATTTTTTAGTAAGTGATAGTAAAAAAAAATATTTTGTAACGGTCTTGTTGAGTTATGTTAGAGTTATTCATACAAAATAAAAAACAAAAATCTATCTTTTATATATAAAAATGAATTGTTGTTCGTTTGTGTTCTTATATCTCAAGTTTGGTAGCTCCGTATTCGATGAATTTCTTTTCGTTGGAAAGGTATTGTTCTGTAGCAGGTTTGTATGTAAAAAAAATGAATTTGTGACCGCTAACCATTTTTATGACAAACAAAAAATCAAAGTAAAAAAAATATGTCAACAAAACGAAGAAAATTCAAACAACATTTGTTTAGAGCCGATTTTTCAATAGTCAGTTAAAGAGTCAGTTATTTATTCGAAGAATAAAGTTGATTGGCCATTGTAGAATCAAAACGGAAATTCAGATTTTATTGTTGTCATTCATTGTAAAAATCAAACAAAACAACAATTCTTTATAGAATCGAAACGAAAATTCAGTGTTTATAAATCATGAAAGCTGTTTATGATAAGAAAGGTGGATGTTATTTTTTGGATGCACCTCGAGGTACCGGTAAGACATTTTTAATTTCACTGATATTAGAATGTATTCGGTCAAAAAAAAAAAAAACAAATTAGCATTGGCGCTCGCTTTGTCGGGAATTGCTCTACCTTATTGTAAGGTGGTCGAACTGCACATTATGCACTGTAGGCGGATTCTGGGAGGCGCGGCGGATCGCTTTCATTGGCAGATTTTTATTTTCTTATTCTCAAAAGTTCTTATGCTTTCCATTTTTTGTTTGAAATCGATTATAAACATTTCGATCACCTAGAAACCTATAATTTTAAAACAAAAACTGGAAAGTGGAAGCCTTTTTAAGACTAAGAAAATACAAATCCACCAATATAAGCGATCCGCCGCGCTTTTCAGAATCGGCCTACTGAAGTTACCATATTGAACATTGATATTAATGAAACACCCATCACATGTAACATTCCAAGGAATTTGGGAACAGCACAGGTATTACAACAATGTAAGATTATTGTGTGGGATGAATGCACGATGGCTCATAAGAAGTCATTGGAAGCTTTGAATATCTTCAAAAAAATTCAAATTTATTTGGTGGTTTCTTTATATTATTGGCCGGTGATTTTCGACAAACATTGCGCTTAGTTCCACAATCAAATCCAGCAAATGAAATAAATGCATGTTTGAAATCACCTAATTTGTGGAGATATGTCAAAACAATCAGATTGACAATAAATATGCGTGTCCAATTGCAAAACGATTCATCGGTCGTTGTTTTCAAAGCAGTTGTTGAATATTGCTGATGGCAAAATGCCCATTGATGATGGATTAATAACATTAGTGGAAAATTTTTTTGAGATTACCCAAACTAAAGAAGAATTAAATTAAAGATTAAAAAAGTTTTTCCAAATATTGGACAGTGATAGAAAGATCATGCTTGGTTGAGCAAACGAGCAATATTAGCAGGAAAAAATAAAGATGTTAGCGATGTTAATTGGGATATTCAAAATGGAATAATTGGTGAATTAGTATCACATAAGTCAATCAATTCTATTATAGACGAAGATGACGTAGTGAACTATCCATCAGAATTTCTTAATTCTCTAGATTTACCAGGAATGCCACCCCATAATTTACGATTAAAAGCCAATCATCATGCTTCGGAATAAAAATCAAAACAAAACTGCAACGGAACTAGACTTGCTGTTAAGCGCTTAATTCAATTTCAAATTTAGAAGTGTGTGGCATAGACTAAGAATATAGTATTTTCACATGGGCAGTTATGTAAACGTTGCGTGCTCCAGAGTAGGCAAACTATCAGCGTTATTTATATATTCCACAAATAGAAAGACAAATAATGTTGTATACCAAAGAACGTTAGAATAGATAAACATTTTGAAAAGAACTTCGAGTTTTTATTAACGACTAGCGAAGCGGTCTCGGGCACCCTAGTACTTTATATTTGTGTTATCTAAAAAGTTATAAAACATCGATTTTCATCATTTCCATCGCTTCATTTCCATCGCCTTTATTGGGTTACAGCAATGAGAAAATGGTTACGGAAATGACTTAAGATACGTTTTTTCTTAAAAAAATCATGAATTTATTGCAAATCATTAAATTTTTTGAGCATGCATTTAAACCCCTAAAATGCAATTGCACACCGTAAATCTGAGATGGGTGGTGAAGCGAAAACGTGACAAATTATTTATATTTACTAGTTAAATGTCATTTCCGTAACAATCATTTCCATAAATCGATTTAATTTAGATTTTAATAATTTTAAATAAATTCCTGTAATACCGTAAGTCTTTTAAATGCATCCTGAATTACACGGCCCTTGTTACAAGGAATATTTTATAAGAAAAATGTTTTTAATCGTTTATTATCATTTCCGTATCGAAGGCGTTATTTCCGTATCAAGCCCAAATTCTCAAAACCGCTTAAATCAAGTGCCCGCTCTTTAAATCATTAATTTATTCCACAATTTTTTTTAATTAAGCGCGCACTAAAGGGGTTTTTTACTACCCTTAGCATGTTTAAACACAGTGCAGGCGTTATGGAAATAGGGAAGGATTTAAGAAGAGATACCCATGCACATTGGTTTTGGACAACTGAATATCAAAATGCTGGGGAAAAATAGTGCCGGGTAAAGCTTTCCACATTCTTGTAGTGCGACTAAAGAAAGAATCTCTAACCTTAACAGTACATCCGATGTTGGGCTTATGGGTTAACTGATGTGCATTCATAGAAGTGCGAGTATTGCGGTTGAATTGTTTTAGGGAAAGAATGCTACTGGCATTTCAGTAGAGCACTGTTTATAAAAATAACGGTAACATAACAAAAGACATGAAACATTGCGGCGGCGGTTTTCGACAGTTGCAAATGCTTATGTTATATTTCTACAATCCGGAAGACACAAGTGGGTTATTGGAGCTCCTGCCCAAATATGAGAATTGCATTCGAGTTTTGGATGAATAAAGGCTTTATAGATAACAGCCAGATCAGAAGAGTTGAAAAATTTCTTGCATCGCCGAAGAAAACCTAAACACTTAGCAGCATTTCTGGCGAGATCAAATCTGTGATCGTTCCACAGAAGGAAGTCTGTGATACACATACCGAGGACTGAAAGCTTTTCGGTTTCCTCAATACAAGTGCCACTCATGGATAGGGGGTGGGTTTCGTTTTAACGACAGTAGACAGCATTGAGTTTTTGAAGCATTAAATTCTACGCGATTTTTGATTCCCCATTGGACAATGCTGTCGAGATCAGAATTTAATGAGCTTATGATACGCTGCCGTTGAAGTTCCACATCTGAAGGACATAGATGTAAATCTAAAAACGATAATGAAAAGCTGAGGGTACTGTCATCAGATAAACAGTTTAGTGGTTAAAAAGTTTCAGACATCATATCATTAATGAATACGAGGAAGAGCGTCGAAGAACTTAGGAGACTTTATAAAACACCATAATCATCCCAGTCTTGCTCTTTGGGGCAGAAGCATGGACATTGAAAAAATCGGATGAAAGTCTGTTAGGGTGCTTTGAGAGGAAGATTCTTCGTGTGATTTTTGGTCCGGTCTTTATCAAAGGAGTTTTGAGGAGAAGATTCAACGACGAGCTATATGGGCTATACAGCTACGTTGACCCGGTCAAAAAGCTGAAAATACAGCGGCTGAGATGGCTGGGGTACGTGCAGCGTATGGACAGCAACGCACCTGCCCGACGAGTCTTCGAATCCAACCCCAATGGCGTACGCAGCAGAGGAAGAACACATAACAGGCGGCGCGCACAAGTAAAGAACTAATTCAACCAACTCGGTGTGCGCAACTGGAAGCGGCTAGCTAGTTATTTGAGGCCGTATTCCATCCTGGTAAAGTAAGTAAAGTACGACTTGAAACCTTCCAATACTACTTGTATTGAGCGGCGGGTAATTTCAAACAAAGATAAGAGGGCTTGATGCCAAACTCTATCAAACGCTTTTGAAATATGAAGTGCAATAATCTTACTTTCTCCAAAACTATTTAAAGTTGTTGCCAGTGGACCTATTGCTACGTAAGCCGTACTGCCAGTTATTAAGAAGCTTTCGTTCTTCGAGATATTTCTTGAGCTGAAAATTAATCAGCGTTTCCATGACCTTAGAAAGAAGGCACGTAAGTGCAACTGGTTGATAATTTGAGGATGAAGAAGATACTCATTTGTTAGGGATAAGCTGGACAAATGCTGTTTACCATACACTCGGAAAGAGACCAGTAAACTAGGACAGATAGAAAAGCTTACGCAGTGGTTTTGCCAGCGTTGAAGAACACCTCTTTAGAACAATTAGAGTGATACTATCCGGTACAGCGGATTTGTGAATATCGAGATCTCTCAGAACTCTAGCATCTGCACGAATGCAAAAGATTTGTCCCATAAGATCATTTTCGCTCTCAAGTACAGGCGAAATTCTATCACTTACTGACAGCGTCGAATTAACAGCAAACTGTGCTGCAATCAAATTGGCTTTATCTGGCGAGCTGACAGAAGGTGTGTCATTGAAGAAGAGCGTTGGAACCGCAGACGAAATAGTCACCCCTGTTACGAAATTCGTATTATTAAGTCGTATTTGGTCCTATGTTAGGTTTGTGGTTTCCTAAATGGTAAAGTATCAAACTTTTTTAGTGCAAAAGTTTTGAGAATTTAGGAATAGAGACTTTTTGATGCTGGTATTTAAACTTAACAACGTATTTATCAAGAGACATGGCGAAAAGAACAAAAATTGCTGGACAAGAACACAAATTGTTCTTTTCGCCATGTCTTTTGATGATGATATTGTGAAGTTAAAATACCAACATCGAAATGTCTCTTTCATAAATTCTCAAAAGCTTTGCACTTTCAAAAAAGATTACATTTTACCATTAACCTAACCTAACCATTAAGGAAACCAAAAGCCCAACATACGAGCAAATACGACTTAGTAATACGAATTTCGTAATAGGGGTGACCAGTGTTTCGAATTTTTTTTTTTTGCACATGACCAAATTTGTTTACTGCAGTATTTTTGGCTTACATTTTTGGGCATGCAAATCGTGACTTCCCGTTCACTTTGGACCAAGATGAAGTTTGATTGATGCTTCCATTCATAATGGATGGATCAGTATGAGTTTAAGTAAAGACTACGACTGAAAAGGAAAATTTCAATTCATAGCAAATCGCTATGAATGAACTTTGTGCTAATAATGTACCTACAAAAAAAACTTAGCTCAAGAGTACAAACTAAAAACACTTGCCTGCACTCCACTTACTTACCAATCGTTCACAATCCCTGGAAACTTTATTCGAATAGAAGAATAGAATTCGTTTTAGCAAATAAGCCAGATTTTCATCCTCGGTCAGCCTGTCTTTGTGTGACTTGAAGAACTCATCGAAGTTTTCTCTTTCCAGCTTTTTCTGTCTCTGCCTCAGAATGAAGCTTCGCGTGTACGATTGCAGGACAATCGCTCCATTGTTTTGTTTACGCAATTCATTACGTTTTTGTCTTTCAATTTGGGCTTTTTTAATAATTGTTTCACGATCACAACTCTGCGAAGCACCACCTAAGTTCTGCACGGGCCTGCGACGGTAATCACCATCAAAACTATACATTTTTTTGTCTCTTATTGAAATCTTTTTTTGTGGTTTTTTCTTTGATGGAAAGTTCTTGATTATTTTAAATATCAGTCACGGTTATTTATGAATTTATTTTAAATGATCAATTTGATTTTAATTAATGTGCAATCCAGTAAAATTGGTAAAAACATTGTTTTTCTGTGAAATAGGTGAAAACCATTACCAATGACAATGACAATGAAGAATATGAAGAGCGAAGCAAACCAACAGATTTTTAATTTTCGTACTTCTGATTTTCTGAGGGGAAGAAAACTGCTGACAGCTTAGCCAATCCAGTGAATATCAAACTGAAGTTTTAGATTTACATGATTAGATTTTTTACGTTCAGACTTTTGCTAAATTCTCTTAAGCCTGATCCACATCTGTGTCGTGTGTTGTGTTGTGGAGTCGTGTGTTGCTATTGCTACAATGTTTTTCATATGCGTAGAACCATATTTGTCTCGTGTGTTGTGTTGCAGTGTGGCGAATAAAATATATGGAATGACAGCGACACACGACTCCTCAACTCCACACACAACACACGACACAGATGTGGATCAGGCTCTAGGAGTAGCAATTATTTATTATGAATGTTTAATTGTTCCACAACAACTTGAGTGAGCTACTACCATTGCATTTGGCTGGAATTATTGCAATTTCATGATTGCCACACCAACTATCAGATTCCTTGAGTGGTGTTAAGCCTTAACTACATAGGCCTACTTTTGTACAAAAGTACAAAAGTGAGAAATAAATATCTATTCTGAAGGCACCTGCTTGCAAAAAAAAACAATGGAAAATCGTGCATGTTGGACTAATTTACATGTCAGAACAATTTTCTTATGTTTTCGTGCAAGCACGTTTCCTTAGAGAGCATTTTAATTTCTCACTTTTGTACTTTTGTACAAAAGTAGGTCTATGTAGTTACGGCTTTAGTCTTTATGTTCAATTTTAATTTATAAATTAGTGCCGGCAGCACCTAGACCAGCTACCTCTGAGACCTACGCATTGTGCCACCGACGCGACGCGGCGTCACCTTACCATGCAGTTTTTAGGGTTTTGTCTTTATAAATTGCATTTTGTGACAACTAGCATTTTTACTAGCCGCATTTAGCTTCGGGTTCTTTCTCTTTTCTCCGTACACGATTCATAATTAATACTGCCTAACTACGAGTGTGTTAATATTCGAAAAACCCCATTGCAATTCATTTAATTTGTCACACAATTTTTCAAAACACTTTTCGGTGTCTTTTTTTAGTGCATATTTATATTTTTTATATTCTCCTTTTTTATTTCATTCAAGTTTATTCAGTGATTCGCAGAGCACTATTCTCTTTTCTTTTCACGACAAATTAATAATTAATGAAAAAAGATGGCAATCCAATGTGAATCAGTCTGAATTTCATGATCAGCATTAAGCTCTCCCAAACCAACGCGAATTATTCGACACGCAAACGAAAGAAAGAAAAAGAGTCCATGTGTAATAAAAATAAAAAGTTTCTGCAAAACAAATTCGCAGGTGTGAAAAAACAGTTTGATAATTACTGATGTAAATATTACTCCTATCACTTCGACAAGCTCTATTATAAGAAAACCAATTGAAACCACCATTTTAAAAATTGTTGTTGCTTTTTCGCTGTTGGAAACTGCTTGTCATTCGCACTCATTTTCGTTGTTCGTGAAAAAAGAAGCAAATTAAAACCCTCTAGCTGAAGAAAAGACGAAATTTTCTTCAGTAAATCAATTTAAATTATACAATTTTAGCAAAAGTATAATACCATTAAAGAGAATTTACCTTAATTGATTTTTTTTTCAAATTAATAAAAACATGTTCGGTCGTCAAAGTGGTCTAAGTGGGTCATCCGGTGGCACTGGGTCCTCGTTAGTGGAATTCCGTGCTGGTCGCATGAATATGGTTGGTAAGATGGTCCATCCCGACGTAAGGAAGGGTTTAGTCTATCTGAATCAAAGTGAAGATGGACTTATGCACTTTTGTTGGAAGGATCGAGTTTCTGGAAAGGTAAATTCTGGCGACGGTTAATCGATGTGGAGTGATTCATTTTTGTTTCTATTTGGACATACCTTTTTGTTCTTAGGTTGAAGACGACTTAATTGTCTTCCCTGATGACTTTGAATTTAAACGCGTTGAACAGTGCAAAACTGGTCGCGTGTATGTTTTGAAATTCAAGACCTCATCGCGAAGAATGTTCTTCTGGATGCAAGAACCAAAAACAGACAAGGACGAAGAACATTGTCGCCGTGTCAACGAACTAATGAATAACCCACCATCGGCTAATCGCAGTGGAAGCGACAGTGGCGATTTGCAGTACATGCTGAACAACATGTCCCAACAGCAACTTATGCAGTTGTTTGGCGGCGTTGGCCAAATGGGAGGACTTAGTTCGCTTCTTGGATCAATGAAGTAAGTTTTGAACCAATTGTTTTTTATTTTCATTCCGATAGGAGTCTTTCATTATTGCTTTGCGTTTTTTGTTTTAGTCGTTCATCGGATAGCAGCTCCTCCCCGCGGACAGCAAGCACGCCAACATCTAATCGCCTAAACGCAAGCACTCTACTAACTCCAGAAAATTCGTCATCTTCGATTCCTCGCACTCCGTCCGCTCCCAAGTGTGCCAGAGGTTCGACAGCCGGTTCGAAGAAGTCATCTGACGCATCAGCAGGCGGCGCAACGGAAGAAAGTTTTCCCGGACTGCGATCATTCATATCAGGCCTGTCAACCGAAACAGCTGGAGGGACAGCCAGCACCGGACGTACCATCAACATCGATTTGTCCACTGCTATTGCCTCTTCCGACGCTGTTAATCAAATAATTGCCGATCCAGATCGTGCAAATACACTTTCAGTCCATCTGCCCGAAACAGATGAATCCGACGAGAGCAAGCGCCAGCAGATCAAAGAAACCTTATCGTCGCCTCAATTCCAACAGGCTCTATCGCTTTTCTCCAATGCCCTGCAATCAGCTCAATTGGGTCCGGTTGTATCGCAATTCGAATTGTCCCCTGAAGCAGTTGCAGCTGCATACTCTGGAGATTTGGAACAATTTGTCAAGGCATTGGAGAAGTCTAAGCCAAATATTGAAGAGGCCAAAGAGGAAACTGAAACTGTCGAAAAAAAAGATTAACATGAGAAGTAAAATTGGTTGGTCCCAAGTGGTTTTGAATTGGAATGATTTATATTTTTGTGAATTATAGTTACCTTTATAGTATGAAAAAAACTGGCTTGGTGTGTTAAAAAAAAATAATTCAAAAACCTCACTCTTTTTTGCTGCGTTTAACTAACAAAAACTAAATTTAATACACAGTGTTAACCAAATGATCCATTCAAATTGAATAAAATTAATCGCATATTTAATCAAAAGTAATTGATGTTTTATTTAAATAGCTTTGTTTTTAATCTAAAAATATACTTATTTTTACTTGCGATATTTATTTGGTACTGTAATTGGTCTACTTCCGGGGTCCTAAGGATTTAAACTCCCCAAACCATTGTTGTAGTATACGTATACATATATATAATGGTCCATGTCCGTCTTGATCACGTATGCTCAATCGGCTGGTACCATAAGTGGCTCGCATACGGGTGCAGCTGAAAAATGTATATATGCAAATAATAAAGTCTTACATGGGGTTGGGGCCTTTGGGCGACCTGCATCGTGCCTGATCGGGAAACTATTGATTGCTCAGAACTTGGTCTGGGCCAGTAGCGCAACAATCAGTCACGATGAAGTGCTTGTTTTACCTCCTCGTGGTGGTCCCCGGGCAACTATTTATGTATCCCAATATACATAAATAGGCTAAAATTACAAGTGCGAAAAGGCCTAGCTTTCTAGGATAGGTTACGGAGGTTAGCATTCTCCGTAACTGAAATCAACCCGCTACCGAAACCAACACTACGCCTCGGATAATTAATGATAACTCGTTGACGACTTTTGGCTATTGTACCCGGACAAAGATTGGTTTCTGGAATGTGAAGACGCTTCTTGATAATGGAAAAGAAGGTCCTCAGAATGCCAGATTCCTGCAACTAGAGAAGGAATTCATGCGGTACAGGATGGACATCTTAGGGATAAGTGAAGTTAGATGGCTGGGTTCGGGGAAGTTCAAGTCACCAACCCGTAACACTGTACTATTCTATTCCGGAAAAACACCTGGAAGCGCTCGGGAATCTGGCGTTGGATTGCTGCTTTCCAAAACAGCTCTCAAAAGCCTAATTTCCTGGGAGCCTTTAGGTGACAGGATCCTGAAAGCCAGGTTCCGGACTAGAGTACGTCGCGTCACCATCATACAGTGTTACGCCCCAACTTTGCTCTCTTCTGACGAGGAGAAGGAGGCCTTTTATAACCGGCTGAGTGCTGCTTATGATAGCGTTCCACGAGGTGATATAGTAATGGTGATGGGAGACTTAAATGCCAAGGTTGGCAATGACAACACTGGGCTAAGGCATGTCATGGGAAAACAGGGTGTTGGTAACCGAAACGACAATGGCGAACGATTTGTCGATTTCTGCAACGCCAACGGCCTTGTTATTGGAGGGACCATGTTCGAGCATAAGACGTGCCACAAAGTCAGTTGGGTGTCGACTGACAGACAAGCAACTTCCAACCAAATTGACCACTTCGCGATCAGCCGGCGTTTTAGAAGCAGTCTCCAGGACGTCCGTAACAGAAGAGGTGCTGACATGGGAATGGCCCGGGACCACCATCTGATGGTTGCTACCGTAAGATTGCGTACAGCTGCAGTTCGGAGATCCCAAGGAAACACTCGAATGCCCAAGTTTAATACAGATAGACTAAAGGATCCTGCAGTGCGCCAACAACTAGGGGACCACCTTTCACATGGATTGAACGCAATCAGCAGCACGGAAACCACATCCATCGAAAATCATTGGTGTGCTGTGAAAAATGTGTTCATATCCGGTGCTGAAAGTATAGTCGGCCGGGCGCAAGGAAGAAATAGTGCTTGGCTTTCCGACGAAACTTGGGCAAGGATCGAAGAAAGGAAACACCTTAAAGCTCGCATCGCAGCTACCCCAGCAGCAGGGAGAAACGAGCTTGAGTCTACGTACCGCATGAAGATGAGGGAAGTTCACCGTAGTGTGCGACGTGATAAGCGTAACTACATCAACGCACTGGCTACAGAAGCAGAAGAAGCCGCTAGTAGGTGTGACAGTAGGACCGTCTACAGAATTACCAAAGAGCTCACTGGTGTCCAGAGCTCTAAACAACACCTGGTTAAAGACACAAACGGATCCCTGCTAATTTCGGATGAGGACCAGCTCATAAGGTGGAGGGAACACTTTTCTGCGGTTTTAAACCGCGTTTTCGCAAGTGAAGTGAACCCTATTCCCACTGAGCTACCCGAAGTAACAATTTCCCGAATACGCACCGTACCCCCCAGTAAAGAAGAAATTATCACCGCCATCAAAGCACTGAAGAACAACAAAGCGGTTGGACTTGACGGTATTCCTGCAGAGCTCTTAGGAGCAGCCCCAACGACATCGAGCGAGCTACTGCACCCACTTATTAAGAGAACCTGGGAAGCAGAGAGCTTTCCTGAAGAGTGGAAAAAAGGAATGATTGTCAAGCTCCCAAAGAAAGGAGATCTCACACAGTGCGAAAACTGGAGAGGAATATGCGTTCTGCCTGCAGTAGCCAAGATAATAGCAAGGATAATATTGGACCGAATTAAAGACCACCTCGAAGACACACTCGACGCCGAACAAGCAGGTTTCCGCACTGGATCTTCCTGTGTTGATCACATCAACACCTTGAGGATCATCATCGAACAGTGCGTTGAATATCGATCACCACTTCACCTGCTGTTCATCGATTTTGAAAAGGCGTTCGACAGTGTCAATAGAGAATTTATTTGGCTTGCTTTGCACAGGAGGGGCATCCCAGATAAATTGATTGCTATTATCAAGGCTACATATGATGGATCCAGGTGTCACGTTTTGCACAAAGGTAGGCTGTCAGAGGAGTTTGAAATCCAAAGTGGAGTTAGGCAAGGCTGTATACTGTCACCAATACTGTTCCTGTTGGTGATAAGTGACGTACTGCACGCAGCTTTGTCAAATGGAAATGGGGGAATTCAGTGGACTCTGCAATCTCACCTCAAACATCTGGACTACGCGGACGACGTATGCTTACTCTCTCATAGGATCATGGATCTCCATCAAATGACAACAAGGGTGGAGAGAGAAGCAGAAATCGTAGGGCTTAAGATCAACTCGGCAAAAACTAAAAGGATCAGCCTTGGAACTTCCTCATCAATCCAAGTAAATATTTCTGGACAACCGGTAGAGATGGTAGAGGATTTCCAATATCTTGGGAGTATTATCTCTACGGGTGGCGGAACTGAACTGGACGTAAACAGCCGAATCAGAAAAGCAAAGGCTGCGTTCGGAATGCTGTCCAAAATATGGAGAAACAACTCTTTTAGCTTAAAGACCAAGCTACGACTGTTCCGCTCCAATGTTGAATCCGTTCTGCTTTACGGCTGCAGCACTTGGAAAGTCACTGAAATTGTCACTAGAAAGCTGCAAACCTTCGTTAATAGATGTCTACGAAACATCTTGAGGATTTTCTGGCCCAACCGTATCTCCAATGCCGAACTTCATACGAGAACGGGTCAGGAGCCCATAGACTCCATTATACGAAGAAGAAAGTGGCAGTGGATTGGCCATACGCTTCGAAAAGGCGATCGGTGCATTGCATCTCAAGCAATGCAGTGGAACCCGCTCACACAGGAGGGAAGACAAGTGGGCCGGCCTAGAAGTACATGGCGAAGAACGGTCGAACAGGAATCGGCACGACTGGGGAAAAGTTGGAGAGAGCTGAAATATATTTCAAGAAATCGTACACGATGGCGCGTAGGTGTAGTGGAGGCCCTATGTCCCGTAAGGGAAACATCACGGACGTAATAGGTCCGAGGACCTAAGTAAGTAAGTAAGTGAGTACCCTAAACATATCGTTATGGGGTCCAAGATATTTTCGGTAGAGCCAAATGGCTACAAGACAAGCTTTTGTCTTTTAGTACGTCTTGCAGACATTTGCCCCACAGAAAAGGTATTGAACCCCATATTAATATCTAGACGCTCTTTAATCAAATACAATTTTGAAGTTCTTAAAATTTTGGACTTAAAAAAAATGCATTTTCATTGCAGCATTACGTACAAAAGCCCCAACCCCGACATGAAAAGTATTGAACCATCTTAAAATAGCAGGAGTTTTGCTATCGCTCACACCCAAAAATAGCTGTGGGCTATGGTTGTAATAGTAATGGTTTGATGCGTCAAATCTGTTATTTTATTAAAAAAAGAGAAGAGAAAAGAGAATTATTGTTTTTTTTTATGAAAACAAACACTAAAATAGTTATCAAAAGAAAAAATTATAGTACCATACCCACGGTTAAAGGACCGTCAAGAAAAATTTCTTTTTCTCAAAAACTTATCCTAAGATTTTGATATACAGTCGTGGCCACCTAATTAAGAACGATATTTTTATAAATTTGTAAAATGCATAACTTTTGTTTGGGAAATCTGTTGAGGTTGAGTAGTGGTTTTAATAATAGCCCATGAACTACGGTACACTTTGAGTAATGTTTAAAAAATATAAGCATGAGAATATTATTACGAAAAAAATAAACATTAATTTAACTCTTATTTCGTCTGGCAATATAATTAAGAACAGAAACAAAATGTTGTCATAACATTAAAATTCTTTGAAATTTCAATATGTTAATGTGAATATATTGTAGAAAAACCTTAGTTCTGTATAATTTCAGACAAAATTCCTTGCATATTTTCGCGTAAGGCATGGAATCTTGATAGTGGTGTACTCTATCAGATTTCCTAAATATTTAGAACATTCCGATCAAAATGATTTTTTTTTTTTACTTTAACCATCCCTTGATGTCTCCCCTCAAGTTCTCGAAAGAATTTAGGCCCGAGTTTTGGACGGTCTAATCTAAAAAATGACTACGCAAACACCTTCTTAGCAATCCATTGAGGACTTCTTGGATCATTATCGTCCTTAAAAAACAAATTTTATGGGAATGATTTCAAATGAATAAGACTCCATAACATGTTCCTCAATGTCTTTATAAACTTTCTTGGCAATTCGAGCAATTTTTTCTAACTTATCGACCATACTATGCCAATTCAATGCACCCTAAACAGATTTCCCATACAAAAGTTATGCATTTTAAAATTTTATAAAATATCGTTCTTAATTAGGTGGCCACGACTGTAGGTAGTAAACGTATCGACATTGAATACTTCATTGAAAATTTGCTTGCTGTTATGCTGGAGGTTAAGGTTCCATTCTCAGCCACCAACAAATTACTAGAACAAAAGTTGTTTTCAGTCCTATGGCCTCCTGGAAGGAAGTGAAAAAGCCTCCAAGAGTATACCATACAGCCATTCGGATTTGAAATAAAATTACACAAGACGACAAAAAAACTTTTTTCTAGTTTTCTGTTTATTGCATAAAATGGTGGACAATAATTTGAACAACACCAAAATAACCAATCATAGCTTTTAAAGTTTGGTGTTGTCTATTTTACGTCGATAAAAAAAAACATAAATAAATAAATTGGGTGGCGCAACGGCTCGTGAAGAACCAGGGCCTACCTGGCATGTCGACAGGAATGGAACGGACCTACAATTTTTTGCCGAATCTGAACGGCTAGACGAGAAGCACTTATTCATGACAAGTGATACTCTTGGAGGATTTGTCGATTCCTCGCAAAAGCAAACTTCGATTAAATAAAAAAAAAATGTCTTATTATTAGTAAACTTTGAAGAAACTAAAATTTAACATTCAGAAGTCAGACCCAAAAATCATGTCCACCAGTGTTATAGGTTCCCTTTCCATTCCTATCTAAATTTTGAGAGGCGAAAATTTCGTTGTCCTGCCGAATGTTTCACGTGGGTTTGGAAGAGCCTTAAATCGGTTACTAAAAACTTAAAACTTTGAAAAAGTTTATTAAATTTTAATTTTCAAATTAAATTTTCAAAACAATTCTTGAAAACAACTTAATTTAAAAAAAAATGTAAATAATGTTTTTCTGGCTTTATATTAAGCTTTAAAATGACATTGTTAAATAAGTATACCTCGTTTTTGCTTTATAAGAGCATTCCATAAATAAGCGGAGCACTTAACCAACTTACAAACAGTCGATTTTCAAATTTAATAGTAGATACCTATGTATTATTTTTTTTTAGCTCCAACTTTTTAGGAAGCTGTTTATTTAATTTAAAGAATGGATACTGACCTTACTAATCAATACCTTATTTACCCTATTACAAATTACCCTTATGTGTTCATACCACAATAGTAGAAATGGTATAATATTCGATGTTTTTCCCCTCTTGTTTCCGTTCTCTTAATTAATTTTAACTCCACATCAACAGGTGTGGAAAAAAATGCAATAATTGAAAAGCTCTTCAAGTTCAAGTTGAGAAAAAATGTTTGTAATGAATCTGACATAAAACATTTGTGTATTTTGTATAAACTTACATCCAAACATACATAAATAGAACGCAGTTTTCACATACAATGCGCTTCAATAAGTTAGGTATTTGTATAATTTTATAAAAAAATAAAAACAAAAGGAGGACTTTCAAGAAATAATACTTAATTAAAATGAATTCTTTTTTGTAGTGAGTAACCCAAAGAATGAATTCAATGTTGTTTGTTTTAATTTGTTTTATAATTTTATAGTTTTTTGGTATACAAAATTTAAGATTCTTAAGAGAATAAAGCATAGTACGCAGCTGAAGCGAAACGAAAATTTTCATACAAAAATTGACACAACGAAATCATAAACGAATAATTTTGTTCTCGTTTTGCTCAGCAGTACGCACTTTGATAGCGAAAAAAGAAAATCATAGTAGACTCAAGTCTCCACTTTTTTCAGCAAAGAATTTATTGTTTTTATTTTTAAACAAAACGGACAAAAATTATAATAAGTTTAAAATTCAATTTTTAAAGAAGAAATAAATAGATAATGAGCAACACCATTCCTTAAAACTATTAACAGAACACAAAAATAAATTTAAAAATATTTTTTGTGTGAACAATTTAAAATATCTTTCAATATTTATTTGTTTTTTTTTTTTTATTTTTTTTTTATATACCTGATAGAGCTCTCCATAAATATTTTTCGTAGCCTTTTCGTTTGTTTTCGCTATTGTTGTGGAGAGCACAGGCATTTTTCGTTTCGCTTGAGCTGCGTACTAGGCTTAAAATGGGATTTCATAATAAAAAGAAAAACTGTTACTTAGAAAAGTAAAACTAAAAAATGATAATAAATAATATATAATATCGAATAGGTATCTGGAAAGCAAACAGTGATAGGTATCGATTCTGGGATAATTTTTGTCTACACAGTCTAAAGAATAGAGTAAGTTAAGTATAGTACTTCCTCTATGGTCTAAAGTAAGAATTGATTGAT
Source organism: Melangyna quadrimaculata (assembly GCA_949320155.1). Taxonomy (NCBI): domain Eukaryota; kingdom Metazoa; phylum Arthropoda; class Insecta; order Diptera; family Syrphidae; genus Melangyna; species Melangyna quadrimaculata. Next base: position 65,282,991 of record OX439483.1, on the reverse strand, counting down.
TACCTACTATAAGTACCTAGTTTGTCAACTGTAAATATTTTTGAAATTTATTTCTTTTTTTTTTTTTGCCCCCAATGTCTCAAGGTCAAAAGACCCAATCTGACTTTTAACTTGATTAAATATACATAATCTCCCGTATTCATAAAGAAAAAATAGTTACTTTAGCTCCAGTGGAATAAGAAACTTAAGGCAATTGCTTACTGCTCCATTTGAGTCCGGAACATTCTTATTTCATGGTGTAGTTTTCCTAAACACGGGACCTTAAATAACTATTTTTTTCTTTATGAATAAGGGCGAATACGTTTATCCAAGATTTTGATTTCGCAAGTTTCTTATAAGAAATTAGGTAACTATTTTTTGAACTGTTTTATTTAAACAGATATAATTTATCCCAACTAACTAGTGAGTGAATTTTTTTGTTAACTTTGTAAACAATAGTGTTTGCCACCCTGTGTTTCTCTTATCATCTGCATTACTTTATAGCTTTATACTATATACTGGCAAAACGAAAGAGAACCATCAAAAAAGCTTTCCATTTCAAAACATTACGCCGGCTTTTCCTTATTTTTGTGTGAAGCTCACTAGTCACTACTTTTTCCATACAATTTTCGCACACACAAACATAAATCATCTGAAGGCCAACGAAAAAAGGGGTACATTTGCATCGCCGATTTTGATGTGTTGGGTTTCGTTTCGAGTATTAAAACAAGTGCACAAGTACAACACTGGCTCTAGTTGTATGTATGGTTAATAAATCCCCTTCGCGCACACAACTTAAACGTTTTCTCTCAATTTTTGCACATTTCGAGTTTCTCTGCAAATTCGTATGAAAAATATACCTTTGCAAAAAAGCTAAACGCAATGTAGATACAGCATTCAAAGAAAAAAAAAAAACAAAACAGATACATCCATCCATCCATCCACACAACAATTTTATTGAAAAGTTTTCTATAGTGCTATATATATGCATAGCAAAAAAAAAAACGAACAGGCAAAGGCAATGTTTTTGCTCTCATATTGAAATGTGAAATGTAGAAGACCTTCTCTTCTGCGTAGTTACCGAAAAATTCATTATCCCATGAAATCGAGGAAAAAATTAATCCAAAACCTTATTTGATGAACGAAAAATCCATAAAAAAATATCTAATCCAATATGTTTCAATGGGATCTAACGAATTTACAACAAATTCGCGCTTTTCGGCTCCCCGCACCCAGTGTTGCTATAAAGAATCTGTAAATGATAATAAACAATAAATTATTGTAATTCGGTTTGAAATTGTTTTTGATTTTTTTTTTTAACGCAAAGTTGGTCGTTTCACGAAAATATATTGTGATTCGTTTATCTATGTGCTATTTTCCATGATTATCACATATACCTACGTAGTCAAAAAAATATCAAATCAATCCTTTGAATAAAATATAATTGAGTGTGTGTTCTCCCTTTTTATCCGAAGCCAAATTACAAAAAAAGCCAAAAACAAGATTTTAAGGCAAAATAAAGAGTTTAAAAAAATTGTGGGCCACCACCATAAGATCCATCCAGATTTGTGGAAAGGGCAATATTCGCCTTTCCCTGCAGTACTTTAATAAAACAGAAAAATAAACTGGTAAGTCAAGTTGGCTACGTGTTTTTTGTTAGCCCTTTTTTGTGGATATCAAACGAAAAAAAAATCCTGCTCCAAATGACGAAGACGATGGCCTCCATTTTAAATGAATGTCATTTAATTAAATTTTTTCCTCCCTCCAAAATATTGTTTAATTTCGCCATTCGCCCTCTGTCAGCTGGAGCGAAGGATTTTACTTTTCGTTTTTAAAAGTTTTGATAAATTGCGTCGCCCAATACAGCCCCACCACGACACCACCCCTTTTTGGATCCGTACTCCACAGTACACCACATCCTCATGCATACAACTCTCCCTTTTCACCGGTGTTTTGTTTTTTTTTTATTTAGTTTTTTTGCTGTTGTGTTGAATAGAAACAGCTGAAGGAAAAAGGGCTCGATCGGTAGGGGCAGTTTAACTTCATTTGCCCCCGGTATCATTCCTATTCCTGAAAATGATAAAATAAACAGCCTCCCCCACCCTACCGGCCGGCAGCCTGCCTATGTTTACCTACCCTTTTCAACTTGTATTATTATTAAACTTGGTTGTTGGATTGAGGTGAATGCCAAGCTTCAATGCCGATACCGAAAACCAAACAAGGAACAAAAGACAGAGAGAAAGCACACATTTACCTCCCCTTTCGTGGTTGTCAAAAGCAAAATTCTCCTCCTCGTTTAAAGATAGGATAGGATAGCTTTCGCTTTTCAATAGCGAATTTGCGTGACTGGCACTGCACTGAAACTGACGACTTGGAACTATTATAAAATGGGGAGTGTAAAGGTAGACTGTAGACAGACTGAATGTAGGAGTAAAGTAAGTTACGAGAAAAAAATACAATTGAAATTTATGTATGTATGTACATATTTACATATCTAACTAATTGTCCGTTTTGTATAGAATTTAATCGAAATCAAATAGGTACCTACCCAGATACCTACCTTTAGGTGAAAGGACAATAGTTGAAAATAAATGTATTTTTTTAGGTATGTAGCACGGTTGCAAAAGTCGATACAATTGTACTTTTTTCGATACACTCGACATTTCCAAAGTACACAAGTACACTTTTATAAAATTCAGTACACTTTTGCCCTGCCACTAACATAACAGCTATTTACTTCAACAATATGTGTACATTCGATTTTATTCAATTGCAAAAGTACCCTTGCTGTGTCGAATCAATACAATGCAGCTTAAATTAATAAAACGTATTACTTTTTACCTCTTCCTACCTAGTTAATTTATATAATTAATTTTCACTATACCTTCACCTTCTTTAAAAAGTGTATTTAATGTAAATTTTTCTTACACAATATGATTTATCTTCCGTTTAGTGTAAAAAGCAGCTAATTTCTTTTCTACAAGAAACACTAGGTATGGAATTGGAGATTGCAATGCCGGGATATTTTTTCAATTCCGGGATTCAAAAATTTGAATTCCCGGATTTGCAAAATATTTTTAAAAAAGTAATTCATAATTCAGAGTATATATTTTTGTTAAAATTGTTTTGTTTTTCTTTTTTTTGATTTAAAAACACTTCTCTTAGTATGCAGAGAGGTAAGACTAATTCGGTCTAGAAAAATAACAAACAAGTAGACATATTTTTAAAGGAAAAATATTGGATATTCGTTAGAATTGTTATCTTATTTGTTTAACAAAAACATTTACATCCAAAAAAACTTAGGTATTCACAAAAACTCTTAAAAACATAAATTAAATATTTATTTCACAGAAATAGTAACATTAAAACTAATTCATAAAAAAATAAAAATATTAGTTCAGTCAGAAAGTATTAAAAAAATAAATAAGAAGATACAATTTACCAGAAAGATAGTGTTGGTTAATCACATTTTGAATCACAATTTATTCTTGAATAGAACAATAATGTAAACAAATGGGTTTTGGGGGTCATATACGAAATATAGATATATTTATTTATAGTGATTTTAATTTCCACGTTCAATTTGTTTGTTGGTTGGTTGTACAAGGTAGGAAAGTATACAAAATGCAAGCAGGAAAATATTGTATGCGAATATTCAAGATTGGAGCATTTCCATCTTGGAATTTCCAGCATGCAAAGGGGACCAGGATGCCGGGATTCCGGGATCCCGGGACTACAATCTCTAGGTGAAATGCATTTGGCTATTTCGAGAACACTGTTTATTAAATAAGCGGTGCTACTAAAGAAATAAAGTTAGGTATACTGAAACATTCCTTTATAATAAATTTTGGAGAATTAAGTGTACTTAGCAATTTTTTACTCCAAACACGCGGTATGTTTAATTTTAAAAAAATGCTCCTGTTTACTTATTATTCTTCATAAACATTGATTTGTTGAAAAAGATACACTTTTTTTAACATTCGATACATTGCTGAAAGACGATTTTTCATCCCTGGTATGTAGGTATGCTGGTTAAATGACAGATTCCTGCCAGGTAATGGCGCGATATTGTCTTTGTGGTACGGGTTCTGTTGTAGATGCAAGAAATGTTTATGAACGCTTTTCTGCATTATACCTACATTTTAAAGATTTATAGGTATGGATTGCGAAGATTAAATTGATTTGAATTTCGGTATGTACCTACCTATTTTACTTAGCTCAACCATTTTTCAAATATGCTAAATTTGAAATATTAATTACAACTTACAATTCTCATATTTGGGCAAGTGCTCCAATAACCCACTATAAAAATCATGGGTGATAGAACACCGCCGCAAAATTTCTTGTCTCATTATTTTTACAAACAGTGTTCTAGTAAAACAATTCAACCGTAATACCTACTTGTAATTCTATGAATGCACATCACTTTACCATTACTACCTACTCCAATGTTAAATGCTTAACCCGGCTCTATTTTGCCGCTTCATTTTGATATTCGAAGGTTAAAATCCAAAATGCATCGGTATCGGTATCTCTGCTTTAATCCTTCCCTATTTTCCTAACGATCGCACCATTGGCCACGTTCACGTTGCGAACACTCGAGTATCCGTATATGTTTGTGATAGACCTGAACCGGATAGGTTAACATGCCGTTTTCATTTGGTCGTCCGGAATCGTCCAGAAGCGTTCGGAAAACTTCTGAAACCATTCCATTGGCACAAAAAGGACGATTCTGAGAAAAGAAATTCGATTCTTGATTTAAAATCAGAATCCACTCAAGAAGCACTAATACATTTAAAATCAAATATCAAAAAAAAAACTCACTCAAGCATTTTCAGAGCAAATCGTGAGAGATGAAAAAAAATTGTTAAGATGTTTATCGATGTTGGCAAAACATCGATCTTAGACGAAAAAACATCCATGTTAGACGAAAAACTTATTTTAGCTTTCAATGCTTTTAAAATATTAAAATCATCGATGTTCAGAAAGCTTAGGCACCAATTACACATGATTTTTTGTATAAACGACTTGTTAGATGTTTATTCATGCGAAATAATTTAATATCGATGTTCAGAAAGGATAGAAACAGTTTACAAAATATTTTTCTTACCTACGACTTGGTAGATGTTCATTAACCACAAGCATTGATGCATAATAACTTAAGATCGATGTTCAAGCTTTAAAATCATCGATGTTCAGAAAGCTCAGGCACCATTTACACATGATGTTTTGTACATACGTCTTTTTAGGTGTTCATTCATGCTAAGTAATTTTTCAAACATTCAAATCAGCGAAATAGATGAAACCATGGCAACTCGTTTGATATATTTTTGTATAGAAAATTTTGGAAAATTTTCTTAATATTTTCAACTCATCGATGTTATGGAAGAAAATAAGTTCAAGTTCATGGTTATAATTTTCAAAACAATGAAGGTATTTTGAATTTGTAATGTATTGCATTTTTATGTTGAAAAAAAAATGTATACATCGATGTTAAAAAAAAATCGGTGTTTCTGATTCGATATTTTTTGACATCGAGATTGGTTCTTCGATGTTGACTTATCGATGTTAACATCGATGATTTTTCAATATCGCTCATCCCTAACACCACATCTTTTGACGATTTCCCAATACAAATATAAAACGTCAGAATTGAGCAGAAGCATTACAAACTGTTCCATTGAATTTCAGAATGAGTGGAACCTTGAGTGAAACCAATGGAAAACGGCATTAGCACACAATTCAACGTTAAAATTGAATTTGAAGTCAGATGATCTTGACTTTTCTCTTTAGATAGCTGATGCCGTTTTTCATTGGTTTCACTCAAGGTTTCACTCATTCTGAAATCCAATGGAACAGTCCAAAATGCTTCTACTCAATTCTGGGCTTATAGGTATAGGTATAGGTGAATCGTCAAATAAAAATTTTTTGCTACCACAAAAAAGTGAAATGTAAAACACGAGTGTATCAACTCAGAACTTCCAAATAATACTTTTTGTTTGATTTTTCTTAATTTGCTTATTAAATTTTACTAAAAACTTTGATTTTGGATGCAAATCAAATTTAAATGGAAAGCTAAAAAAAAACATGAAGTTCGTTACAGTTTGTTGTGAAGTTTGAGTTTTAATGTATAAGCACATCTTCAGTGGATTCTGATTTGAAATCCAGAATCGAATTTCTCTTCTGAGAATCGTCAGAAGTGTATTTTTTGTGCCAATGGAATGGTTTCATAAGACTTCCGGACGCTTCTGGACGTCCAATGAAAAACGGCATGAGTATACGAGAATTTTTGGGATAGCTTGAGATTTCTTTTTTGAAAACACCTGTTTTGTCATCAGCTGTTTTTTCTTTAGGGATTACAATCACTGGTATGATATCAAAAACCCTTGAGTGAAAAAAAAAATAGTAACATCTTCTAATGGACAGTATTTCGTCGCCCTAGTATTGAAGTGCCGTATACGCCAAATTGCATTTTTTGAACTGGGTATGCAGTCTTATATTTTTGGGGGTGCTCTTTTAAAATCTGTTATCCGTTTCTCTTTTCGTTGCTGAGATATTCAGAATAGTTTTGACGTATATCCATCAAAATCATCAAGTTCACGTATTGTTTAGACGTAAACACCAAATTTTGGCATTTACGTCAAATTTTCTACGCAATTTACGAACAAAATTTATTGAGAATTGTTTTGACGTAGGTCTTACTGTCTTGCAACGTAAGTCAGCTCGTTTAGTATTGACTTGGCGTATGTACATACAAATTGCAGTATAATGCTTATGGCGTTTTCCATTGGTTTCACTCAAGGTTTCACTCATTCTGAAATCCAATGGAACAGTCCAAGATGATTCTACTCAATTCTGGGATTTGGAATCTGTATAGGTGAATCGTCAAATAAAAATTTTTTGCTATCACACAAAAAGTGAAATGTAAAACACGAGTGTATCAACTCAGAACTTCCAAATAATACTTTTTGTTTGATTTTTCTTAATTTGCTTATTAAATTTTACCAAAAACTTTGATTTTGGATGCAAATTAAATTAAAATGGAAAGTTAAAAAAGAACATGAATTACATTGCAGTTTGTTGTGTCGTTTGAGTTTGAATGTATTAGTGCTTCTTGAGTGGATTCTGATTTGAAATCCAGAATCGAATTTCTCTTCAGGTTTTTCGGGTGAAACTCCTGATAGGGCTAAATAATAAATTTATTTATTCATTGAAAATGTTCCTTTTTTGATAAGTTTTAATTAAAAAAGTGCTGTTTTTTCTCGTTCCTTTAAGAAAATAAAGTACACAAATGTATGAAGTCACTGGCGCAAAATTTTAAAGAATTAAAACCGGCTCTAAATCACTTTTAAAATGGGAGTCGGTAGTAAAAACTCTTTAAAGCGAGAGTCACCTCTTTGGTAATTTTAAACCACATAAAGTATAGTTTAACGTTAAACCACTCTTCTAATTTTAAAAGCAGCAAATTGATTGTTTAACTTTTTAAAATATACTTTTACCACTTGAAAATAAGTTTGTAAAATGATTTCGGAATTTTATTTTATTTTCTGAATATTAACAGCTTTGTTAAAAAGATGAAAGAGCTCGACGGCATTGAATTTTTCACTTTTTCTGCGGAACATGGACACAAACATCAACCACACAAGACTAATCAACCAACATACACGTACATAGGTACCTACATATGTACATATATGTACAAAGATATCTCAATATTGTCCATGCGATTGAGTTTTTTTTTTTTAGAATCAGATAATGCGAGTAGACTTCTTTTAAACATTTTAATAAAAAACAATTATAATCTATATTCACGACAGGCACCTAGTTATATCAAAATTATTTTTCTGAAGTTGTTTTTTTAATTTGAACATTTTTTGTTGTTCTATAACTGTCTCCCTCCAAGCAAGCGAGTCCGTTTTGGATCTGAAACCAGTTCATAAACGGACCCGAAACCGGAACCAAAACGATTCCAAATCGGATCAAATTAGTATGGAAATTAGAATCACCACGGAGCCATTATGTGAATGTATTGTAAGAGAGAGAGAGTATTCTAATTCACCATACTCCGAGAAAACGGAGCTTAAATGGAATCCAAAACGGACCAACAAAAATGAATGAACCGAGGCATACCCAAATGTATTGTATTAAAAAGAAACTTCCCCATCTAGTCGAGTTTCTACATTGCATACAAAAAAAACAAACAGAATTTTGTTCATTTCAAGACTTTACTTTATTTATCAATTATTATTATATATTTCCACAACTAAACATATATGTACATATAATTAACAGAAAACCTGTATTTTTGATTGGAAATTTCTTAAAGTTTTCACAAGAAAAAAAGATAAAAAAGCAATGGTCTTCCCAACGCTACCTACAAAACTGAACTAAAAAAAAGTGGTGGAAATTAAAATAAAATGAATGTACTCTCTCTATCTCTCCGTGCATATAAAAATTCTCTCGATTCTTGTTCTTCTTTTTATATGCGTACACAGAAAATTTGATAATGTGTGTGAGGCACTCAGTTTTTTTTGGATTCCCAAGTGATTCCAAAGTGAACCGAGAAATTCGGGTCCGTGATTTTGCTTGAAGGGCTCCCCTTGAAGCAAAATCACGGACCCAAATTTCTCGGTTCACTTGGGACTCCAAAAAAAATGAGTGTCTCGCACACAATAACAAATTTTCTGTGTACGCATGTAAAAAGAACGAGAATCGAGAGTATTCTTTTTAAGCACCGAGAAATAGGAGTATAGGCGAAGTATACAATCATTTTGCCTTAATTTCCACCACTTTTTTTTAGTTCAGTTTTGTAGGTAGCATGGCGAAGACGGTTGCTTTTTTTTTCTCTTTTTTTTCTTGTTAAAACTTTGAAAAATTTCCAATCAGAAATGCAAGTTTCTATTTATTAAATGTAAATTTATATTTGTGGAAATATGTCATGGTTATTAGTGCGAAATAGTCTTTAGAAAAACTTTTATGAATGATAAATAAAAAAAACTCTCGAAATGAAAAAATTCTGTTTGTTTTATTTTTGTAGGCAATGGAGAAACTGGACTAGATGGGAAGGTTTTTTTTAATACATTTGGGTTGGGGATGCCTCAATTCATTAATTTTTTTTGGAACCGTTTTAGATTCCATTTGATTTCGGTTCTCTGAGTATGGTGAAATGAAAAACTCTCTCTCTCACAATACATTCACATAATGGCTCCGTGGTGATTCTAATTTCCATACTAATTTGAGCCGCAAAACGCAGTTTTTCGATCTGTATTTGGATCCGAATGCGAAGTCGTCCATACGTTGTTTGATACGTTTGCGGACCGAAAACGAGCCCGCTTGCTTGAAGGGTCCCTTCAAGCAGAATCACGGACCCAAATTTCTCGGTTCACTTGGGACTCCAAAAAAAATGAGTGTCTCACACACAATAACAAATTTTCTGTGTACGCATGTAAAAACAAACGAGAATCGAGAGTATTTTTTTCAAGCATCGAGAAATAGAGAGAGTATAGGCGAAGTATACAATCATTTTGCCTTAATTTCCACCACTTTTTTTTTTAGTTCAGTTTTGTAGGTAGCGTGGCGAAGACGGTTGCTTTTTTATCTCTATCTTCTTGTTAACACTTTTAACCATTTCCAATCAGAAATGCAAGTTTCTATTTATTAAATGTAAATTTATATTTGTGGAATGATGTCATGTGCGAAATAGTATTTAGAAAATCTTTTATGAATGATAAATAAAAAAAAACTCTTGAAATGAAAAAATTCAGTTTGTTTTATTTTTGTAGTCAATGGAGAAACTGGACTAGATGGGAAGTTTTTTTAATGCTTTTGGGTTGGGTATGCCTCAATTCATTCATTTTTTTTGGAACCGTTTTAGATTCCATTTGGTTTCGGTTCTCCGAGTATGGTGAATTCAAAAACTCTCTCTCTCACAATACATTCACATAATGGCTCCGTGGTGATTCTAATTTCCATACTAATTTGAGCCACAAAACGCAGTTTTTCGATCCGTCTTTGGATCCGAATGCGAAGTCGTCCATACGTTGTTTGATACGTTTGCGGACCGAAAACGAGCTCGCTTGCTTGAAGGGCTCTTCTCTTCATCTGTCAAATGTGTGACTGTTCAACCTGAATTTGCTTACGTTACGTTGCGGAGTCCACTTTAGTAAGAATAGTTAGACAAGGGTTCACAAATAAACGACTACGTGTACTAGAGCCAGTTTTATTCCTTAAACGATCAATATTTAAAATTTTGCGCCACTAAGTTTAAGTTTATTTTTCTATAACTTGAAGTGAATACTTTTTAAAAGACTGTTTACATAATATTGTGATAATTTTAGATTAAAAAATGGATTGAAGAAACTTTAAAAAATTAGAAATAAAATTTATTTTTAGTTTTAAACTGTCTAGATATCATACTAAAAAATAAAAAAAAATCACAACGGTCGGTTTTTTGGCAATAGGCTTCCGAACATTTAAACGCGATTTACCAAAAATGTAATAATGGCGTATACGGCACTTCAACACAAGTGCGACGATTTGTCTTCTGAAACAAAGAGTAGAATTTTCAGTGTTACCCAACTTTTACATTTATAAATTCGACCTTAGACAAGTAACTAGGTTAGGGCCCAGTTATAGCTATCATTGGAAACCATTATTGAAAATATTAATTGTCAATTTTGAAAGATTTTGAAGTAAAAATATATGATTATTTTGATGCCAAAGTAAAGCTGGTTGACTTAATATTTATTTCTAGGTAAAACAAAATTCAATTTTGCACAACTTTTATCATAAAATGACTTTTAATTTTTCAATGATGAACTACCTTACAAATGATCATTGAACAAATTAAAAGTTACGTTATGGGGAAGATATGGGTCAAAATGATTTTTTTTGGAGGAGAAATAATTCTATATAAGTCTATATTTCTGCATTAAAATATTTAATGATTAAATCCTCCAAGGGTCTCAAAATAAACAGCTAACTTTTTCAATGATGGTTTTCAATGATAGCTATAACTGGCACCTTAGGGCCCAGTTATAGCTATCATTGGAAATCATCATTGAAAATATTAATTGTCAATTTTAAGAGATTTTGAAGAAAAAATATTTGATTATTTTGATGCCAAAGTAAAGCTAATTGACTTAATATTTATTTCTAGGTAAAAAAAAATTCCATTTTGCACAACTTTTATCATAAAATGAATTTTAATTTTTCAATGATGAACTACCTTACCAATGATCATTGAAAAAATTAAAAGTTGCGTTATGGGGAAGATGTGGGTCAAAATGATTTTTTTTGGAGGACAAATAATTCTGCAGTCGTAAGCTATATTTCTGCATTAAAATATTCAATGATTAACCTTTCCGAGGGTCTGAAAATAAACAGCTAACTTTTTCAATGATGGTTTCCAATGATAGCTATAACTGGGCCCTTAGGGGCCAGTTATAGCTATCATTGAAAAAGTTAGCTGTTGATTTTGAGAAACTTCGAAAGTTTAATCATTGAATATTTTAATGCAGAAATATAGCTTACGACTTCAAAATTATTTCTCTTCCAAAAAAAATTCATTTTGAACCATATCTTCCCCATAACGTAACTTTTAATTTTTTCAGTGATCATTGGTAAGGTAGTTCATCATTGAAAAATTAAATGTTACGTTATGGGGAAGATATGGGTCAAAATGAATTTATTTGAAGGAGAAATAATTTTGAAGTCGTAAGCTATATTTCTGCATTAAAATATTCAATGATTATACTTTCGAAAGGCCTCAAAATCAACAGTTAACTTTTTCAATGATGGTTTTCAATGATAGCTATAACTGGCACCTTAGGTAGGTATAATATACTTAAAAGTTATCACTTAAAAAATTTATCAAACTATCATTTTCAATCTCAGTCCACTGATTCGCCCGTACCTCGTCCTTTTATTCAACATTATGTAGGTAGGTACCGACCTATGAAAATATTAAAACAAACATTTAAAATTGTTTTTTCCTTTAAAAAAGATAGGTACCTACATATATCACAAACCGTTGGACTAAAAGCTTTGTTTTTTTTTTATAGAAAAATAAGATTTTGTTCCACGGGTTTAAACATTTGTATTGGACGTAAAGTCATTTTTGGTTCAAGGAAGAAGATTTTTTAATTTGGAAAAATTTACCAAGTCGTTATTGAGTTTTCAAAAACAAAAATTAATGTTTCCAAATACGTAAATGTTTCAGCAGAGGTAGGTATATACCTTTAATGGCATTTAACAAAATTGTAGTAGGTATCCGTTATTGAGAAAAATAATACCTTACACTCGGGTTATACAAATTTATATGGCAGGTAGGTAGATAGCGTTATTTATGATCTTGAACAAAAAATATAATAACAAATGTGGCAATGTAACTCAAAAATCACTAGGGACCAAATTTGGATGAAATCCATTGAGCCGTTGGATGCAACCGCACGGACGGACAGAATCGATTAATCGCAAAAGCAAATTTAATCAAAATGACTTATTTATTTTTCTACGAATCCATAACTTGACATATACCTAACTATTAATATAAAGGTATTTAATTGAATTAGGTATCTTCAGTTCAATCCCTCCTCTTGAAACAGATGTAATTTTATTTCATAAATTCCTTCATCTTTGTTAGGTATAAAGTGTTTGACTGGGTTAACATTGGAAAGTTAAAGTACGGACTCTTCAATGATTGCGAAAAGGAGATCCGATCTTGATTCTCCTTTGCAAGACATTTAATTTCTATGAGAGTCCGTAATTAAATTTCCCAATATAAACACAGTCTATCGAATTAATAAACCTGATGATGTTATTACCATGAACAAAACGTCTTGCTTCGTCCTAATCGTCAACAAATAAGCATATAGTTAGGGCGTTAAGGGCATATTATAGGTCAAACCTTGCACTTTATCCTGACGGGATGAGCTTTGGCACACTAATAGTCCACGTCCTTAATTTACTTTCAAGAAGTGTTTCCACGGTGGCAACACTGGCAGATCGACTTAAAAAGGTTTTAACAACGAAATTCCACATAAATTGGTCTATAAATCGTGAACCAGATATTGGATGTTGACGCGAAATATGCCTTTGGATTCAGAATACTAGGAGCCATAGAACCATATTATTTTTTTACTTGCCAAAAAGTGGGTCTCGCAATTCTGTCTGTCTGTCCGTCTGTGTGTCTGTACCTCGACCTGCAGCCTAAACAGATGAAGGGATTTTCTTCAAACTTTGGACTTAAGGTTCTTAGGGGAGTCCCTAGAGGTCGAATTGAATTTTTATAATTTGTATATACAATATTTTATATATATACACAAATTGATTTATTTCAAAACGGCTCTAACGATTTTGAAAAAAAAAAATTACGAGCTACTATAATTACTGCAATTAATATTTTAGTAGAAACAAAAATTTCATAACGGTTATTAACGGTACATTTCAAATAGAACCGAAGAAGAACGATATTTTTATAAATTTATAAAATGCATAACTTTTTTTTGGGAAATCTGTTGAGTAGTGGTTTTAATAATAGCCCATGAACTACGGAACACTTTGAGTAATGTTTAAAAAATATATGCATTAGAATATTAGTAGGAAAAAAATAAACATTAATTTAACTCTTATTTCGTCTGGCAATATAATTAAGAACAGAAACAAAATGTTGTTAACATTAAAAATCTTTGAAATTTCAATATGCTAATGTGAATATATTGTATGAAAAACTTAATTCTTTATAATTTCCGACAAAATTCCTTGCATATTTTTGCGTAAGGCATGGAATCTTGATAGTGGTGTACTCTTTCAGATTTCCTCAATATTAAGAACATTCTGATCAAAATGTTTTTTACTTTCACCATCCCTTAATGTCTCCCCTCAAGTTCTCGAAAGAATTAAGGCCCGAGATTTGGATTCTTAGCAATCCGTTGAGGAATTCTTGGGTCATTATCGTCCTTAAAAACAAATTTTATGGGCATGATTTCAAATGAATAAGACTCCATAACATGTTCCTCAACGCCTTTATAAACTTTCTGGTCAATTCGAGCAATTTTTTCTAACTTATCGACCATACTATGCCAAGTCAATGCACCCTAAACAGATTTCCCATACAAAAGTTATGCATTTTAAAATTTTATAAAAATATCGTTCTTAATTAGTTGGCCACGATTGTATGTCTGTATGTAGTACCTATTCAGGCTTATGTTTGTCTTCCCGATATCATTATTCTGAATCTTTGAAAAAAAAGTCAATATATGTATTTGTAACTACAAGAAAAAATCATTGACCAAAAAATTTATTTTCCGGGGTCATTAACCCGTTTTTTAAAATATTAAATATTTTTATTTTTGTATGCATTAATTTTTTTTTTCTTATCAACAAAAGTTTTTTCTATGATTTTTTGTTTGCCAATATCTTGTTTAAAACCCACATTCAAAAATTAATAAAAAAATTTAATACATACAAAATTAAAAAATATTTAATATTTTGAAAAATCGAAATAAATTATTTCTAATTTGTTTTCATTATTTTTGTTAATGCAATTTTTTAAAAAACTTATTACTTTATGATATAATAATCAATAATAAAAAACAACAAAAACTGCTGAGGATCGAGAGAAAAAAATAAGAGAAAAATATATAATATTTAAGTATTTTTTCACTTAAAAAATCGAAATAAATTATAATTTAATTTTTTTAATACATTTTTAAATGCTGTTTTTTAAAGGACCGATAAATCAATCCGAAAAATTGGAATAACTATTATAGTTCCAGAGAAAAAAAATAAAATGTGAAAAGTTCCGATACAAATTTGTATGGGAAAAGTATGACCTTAGAGGCACAAGTTAATGACCTCGGAAAAAAATTTTGTTGGTCAACAATTTTTTCTTTCGGCACATAACCTTTCTATTGACGGGGTGTGCTATCCAAAAAAATGAATTTGGGAATTAACGGACACCCTAATGTACATATATATCGCTCATTAAAAAGAACAACGTCATAACTAAAAAAACGTCAAACTTCAGAAATCGCGGTTTAAAGTTTGCATGGCTGTATTACATGATCATCTTCATTTGTATTTTTTTTTTTCTTGGTAGAGCTATAAATTAAAATTTTATCGCAAAATATGAAACTTTTTAAATATTTATTGGACTGTTTTCACTTCAAAGATCCCTACGTAAATGAAAAAAATACAGTATTTCCACAAAAAAATATTTAAAAGTGCAGTCCTTTGAAATGTTACATTGACCTCGCATTTTTATAAGGAGTAGATTTTTTTTTCAGGAGGGGTGAGTGTGCGTATACCATATGAGTCTCGGGGCTCAAAGCCCTCATTAGGCCGCCATCTTGAATGGGGGGTAGAATCCGTTTTTCTGCGATATCTTGCGTACCGTTAAATTCACAATGTTTTTTAGGAATAAATTAAAATAAAAAAAAAAGTTTTTTTTAGAAAAAAGTAATTTAAGTTATTTTTATTTTTTTTTCAAAAAGTATAAGATATTTTACCATCTGGTTTAATAAAAGCATTGAAATTTGAAAACGAAAATAGTACTTTATTACGTAAAATTTTGAAATAAATGATTTGAACAATTTGTTTAAAAATTATATGGTGTACGCACACTGACCCTCCTACACAAACCAAGAAAAATATTGTCCTTATAAAAATTTTGTAACATTTGAATGGACTTATAATAATTGTTTGTTATTATTGTTTGCGTGTAAAAATTATGCTCAGTTACTTAACACTCTTTGAAAAAACAGGGCTTATATCTGACCTTTCAAAAAAAAAAAATTAAAATTACTATTCAAAAAGCATGTGCTCTTGTTTTTAGTCGATTTAAAACCATTTATTAAAAGTGGGTCACGCCACTTTTAGACTCACAGTCTCATTAATACATCGCAAGTAAATAAATGTACCTACTGGCTTTAAAATAAATAAATTGTTTCGAATCGAAAGCAAGGCATTTTAATAGGTCACCATAGGTACTTGACATAGGTACCACTGTTTTGTTGATTTTTTTTTGTCATGTATTTTAAGTGAAGGTTGTACTAAAACTTCAAACAAAATATTAACTTTCCTTGTGAGTAAAGTGAAGCCCACAAGAGGTTCTTTAATTTGTACAAAGTTTTCTTTGATGAAGGTGCTAGTCACCTATGTCGTTTCGTCTAATAGCATGTCAACTCATAAGATTTTAAGTATTAGCTTTAAGATCTATATGTAATGATAAATCCCACATTCAAAATCACAAAAAAGTAGGTATTTAAAACCCATGAAAAAAAAACAATCGAAGAAAGTTCCTGCACTTGAAAAATATTCTCTATGGTCCCTGATGTTCACCATCACAAAGGGGAACGCTATAACAAAGCCAATGAAAAAGAGAGCTCGTTTTGGACAAGTAAAATTATGTCTGTTCCTTTACTATATATGAACTTGACAGGACTTCGGTCTAAAAATTACAGAAAATCACAGAAACTCAAAGTTAAGGAACAGACCTATTCTTACTTGCTACCTACTTTTATAACTGTATCTGCTGTATTCTCCCCATAATAGAAAAGTAACTAAAGCAAAATCAGTAGAAAACTATCGCATAGACAAGACATAGCTTTTTTCTTAACTATGGCTACAGTCACGAACATTAACATAAACATAAGTCTCCCACTCTCTCGTATTTTTTTTTGTTTTGCTCCACCATTCCGATTTCTCGACAAGTTTTCCTCCAACTTCCATGGTGCTCCAGCACAGCTCCATTGCTCTATGCTCTAGGAAAGTTTTCCTCTGGATTTGTTTTGGTCGAGGCGAGCGTATGTATCCGTGGAGTAAATTTATTATAGTGACACACAAAAATGGCGTCTCAAGTTCAATGTCAAGCTTGTTGGTATTTTATTCTTTTTTTTTATTTTTTTTTTTCTTACTTATTTTGTGTTTTGCTTAATGCTACTCTTATGCTTTTCTATCTATGCTTCGATTCCGTTCAGACTCTGAAAACTAGTATGTACCTACTGGGTAACTGAGTGGGTGAGCGATGGTTTTCTTGGAAGATTTTTGCTATGCGTATAAGTAAGTTCGAATAGCTGGATGGGGTATTGTAGACAGGGGGTTATGGGTGGAATATAATTTGCTCAATAGAATTTTATTGAATTTTGTTTTCGTTGTGATCTTCGTAACACAAGCCTGAATTAAATGTGGATAGGTAAGTAATTTCGCAAACACGATTTCAGATACATTTTTTTTAAATCTATTTATAGAAATAAACTAACAATAAGAACATGCTTATCATAGTCATTTTTATTTATTTCTTTTCAACAATGTTATCGAGTTTTTTGTTATAATTATAAATATTTTATCGTTCGTGCATTTTGTTAATTGTTACTATGAAAACTTTTTTGTAGGTACGAAAGTAAACCGCACATTTAGTAAATACATACGGATACGATGTATAGGTACATGGGTGTAATAGATTGTTTCCTATTACCTTCCACTTTTTAGGGGTGATGCATTGTTATTTTAACATTGCATTGTGAATGTTTATTAAAACATTTAATTGCATGTTTGTTTGTTTTAAAAAAAAAAAAAACATTTTCCTAAGATTTTGTTTTTAAGTAATCCAGTGGACACCTTTATGTCCCTCAACTAAGCAGACCAAAGTCAGCAGAACAAACAAAATATTGATGGTCTTACAAAGTGCTTATCCTTCGGAAAGGGGGCACTTAATTCTACCAAACGAGTACAAAATTATTCAAAAAATTCGGAAGAAAAAAAGTTTAATTTTCCGAGAAAACTCGATTTTAAGTTACCAGAGCAGGTAAGGTATGGGAAATTAAATAATAGCTACCTATACACTCGCACACACATATGTACATAGGTAAGTTGCGATTGCAAGTAGTAAAACTGCAGGGACAGAATAATTCAGGAAAATACCATTAGGTTATTTTTTACCACTTTTCTAATTACTTCATAAAATACACTGTTTTTTTTGCGCCACTTGAATAAAAACAGTGTGCGTTTTGTCTCTATAGATTACGGTAAGAAGAAAAAATATTGTTATAAAAATAGTAGTGTAGATTAAAAATAATAATTGTTTGATCAAAGAAAAGATGGGCCGCGGAAACCCATTAAACCTTGCAGAAAAAGCCCAAATAGAAGTACACGCGGAAAACAAGCTTCACCTACGCACGATTGCCAACAAAATAGGGAGAAGTGTGAAAATTGTTTGGTCGAGCCATAGAAATAAAGAAAACCGCGGAAAAATATGTAAGATAGGCAATCAAGAGCCAAAACAGAAGCAGACCGAAGAAAGATAATTAGACTGGCTTCAAATTCAAGCGGCTCTGCTGCTAAAATCAAGGCTAAGAGTGGTATTACAGAGAGTCTTAACACTATTAGACGTGTAATTCGTGGGTCACAACATTTAAAGCGCCTAAAATTGAAGAAAATGCCACGGTTAAATCCAATACGAAGACAGAATAATAGATTTTTGCAGGAAGAATATGACGTGGAAGGAAGAGTGGACAAAAGTGGTATTTTCTGACGAAACAAATTCAATTATGATGGCCCGGACGGATATTATTACTATTTTCATGTTATAAGGGAGGAACCCATGTTTCTGGAGCGCCACCATAGCCGAGAAGGCGGTGTAATGGCGTGGGATGCAATTTTCTGGTTTTGAACAATTGTTCTGGACTTTCCCACATTGAAAATGAAGGCAAACACCTACAAGGAAATACTGCAAGAAACTTTCCCTAAGTTTACCGACGTCTTTGGAACAATACCATGGACATTTCAACAAGAAAACGTGCCAATCCTCAAAGCAAGGATCATTAACAGTTGGATAGCCGAGAAAAAATTACCTTACTTCAATGCCCACCGTATTCTTCGGACCTAAATATTATTGAAAACGTATGAGGATGGATGGTTCGTTAAGTTTACTATTCTGACCGACAATATGTGGACAAAGAATCACTTATTGCTGCAATCAAAGAAGCATGAAGTGCAATTTCTTTAAATTATATAAAATAACTGCATGATTCAGTCTCCAAATGGGTTTTTCAAGTAATTTCAAATAAAGATGGTAGCAAACATATTAAAATATGATTACGAATAGAAAACTACCAAATTTGACTGCACTTTCTGTTTCCTTATTTAAGAGAATGTTTCTATTCAAGTGGCGCAAAAAAAAAACAGTGTTTTAAATGAAGTAATTAGAAAAGTGGTTAAAAATAACCTAATGGTATTTTCCTGAATTATTCTGTCTTTGCAGTTTTATTTGCAAAAGATCCCTCTTATGGGAACTAAAACCAGAAGGTGAATTTATAAATTTACCAAAGCGCTACACGCTCAGACAGTAAACAAAAAGTTTGTTTCTATTCAAGTGGAGCGGAGTGTATTATGCGTTAGCTAAGCGTAGCGTTATCTATATATCAAATTGACCGATGAGTTATAAACTTTAAAATGCATTAAGAATGTATAAAATGGCATTCAAAAATTATTACCTATTATACTACATAGATATAGGTAATTAGGTACCTATCTTAATGAGTTTATGTCAGTAGAATTTACGATTTTTTTTAATTCAATAAAAACGTTATTTCCAGATCCAGATCTCTTATGTCATCGGTTTAAATACACCTTGAAAAACAACCTCGTAGCTCAGGAAATCGTTAAAAACAGAATACAAACAATCAAATGATAAATAAACAGTTAAAGATATTTTCTTACGGGCCGGCTCCACAGGCCCATGAACGATGGCCGGACTATGAACATGTCTAAAAAAAATCCATGGAGTCCAAAAATTCCATGTCCATGCAACAACATGTCGAAAAAAGTAAGGTTTTGAACAAGACATGAAGGGCTGTTCAAAGCTTTTCTTGAATGTGTAAGTGAATTTCGTTGTAAGGATAGAAGTTGTTGTGAAAGGCTAATGAACGACATGACATGATTTGCCCAGTGAGTTAAAACGAACTGTTTGTTGATTGGATTGTTGATGTGATGTTGGACATCTGTATGGCCTGTGCGGAGTCGGCCTATTATGAAATTAAGATTTTTGCCAAAAGCAAGTTACTTTAGCCTAGAGGAAAATGTTCAAATTCGGGACTATATAGACGACGGTCATAAACTCATAACAGCATGTGAAAATTTAAAAAAATCAACTCATATTATTTTCTTAATAAAAAATACAATTACTTAAAATTGTTAAAAAAAATTTCCAACTCAAATATGTATCTTGAGAACTTGAGGCTAGATAGCCTAAAAAAGGCCATTATTCAAGAACACGGAGAAACTGCTCCGATTTTGATGATTTTTTTTTAAATGAAGGGAATTGAAATTAGAAAAAAGTTTACAATTCAAAAATCGACGCTCTCCACAGGTTTTTTATAAATAAAAAAAAAAAACAAAATTTTCAAAAAAATAATTTTATTTGTAAAATGATCTTAAACTAATAAATCACTGCCATAGATTATAGAAAGGTTTATTGAAGTTATATATAAAAGTTCAAAACCAAAAACCCACAGTAAAACCCGCTTATAGGGTAAACGCACTTGTATCCGGACACTATATCGGACACATATTTCTTCACTTTGCTCTCAATTATTTGTCTTACTATAAAAGTTTTACTAAAACGTTTTGGTTTTTCTTAAACTTTACATATTTGTTGATAATATTACATTTAATTAATTTATAGATTTAACATTTGCATAATTATTTATTTTTTTTTTTTTTTTGGAAAAAAAGTTCCATTTTCGCTAGTATCCGGACAGCACAAATTAGTGTCCGGACGAATTAATTTTAGTTTCCGGACGCAATTGTTTTGTATGAAATTTTATTGCATTATTAAAAAGAATTAATGAAAAATCGTTAATTTTTTATAAAATATAGTTATTTTAATTAACTTTTTTGCTCATAGGTACATATATACTATACATACATAGATTCGTATTATGAATGTACACTTGTACAGTTGTTATAAAGATCTCGGTTCAAACGTGTGTTTAATTACTCTTGTTTTTGTGTCACGAGTGATAACAAATTATTAACATGGTTTAACTTTTAAATACACCTGAAATAAAAATACACGGGTAATCAGAACACATGTATAATCAGAAAACATGTATAAACAAGTCCACGTGTAATTAAAAAACCGGTGAGTATTTTGTTCCTATTTGAACCTACCAAACGGATATAAGACCCTTGGTGGCATAAAAGGCAAGTTTTGTTTAGATAATTCTTTGCTGCTTGCGGGCAGCTATGTCTATGATAATGTAATACTAAATACACCTGTAGTACTAAAAACACATGTAAAACTAAGACCCTACAGGTGTTAATACACGATCAATTCAATTGTACATACGTATACGTAGGTATATCACATGTGCACGTGCAGAAGAAAGCTTTAAATTTTACCTATGTACATCTATCCATATATCTATATATCTATCTAGTTATATTCTTCCCATAGTCTGAACAAGATGCCTTTGTGCGAAGAACATGTGCTATTTTTACATGCATTCACAGGATGTGATACTACATCGGCCTTCTACGATAAAGGAAAAATCACATTTCTTAAAAAATTCAAAGATCAAAAACATTTAAAGGATGCTGCAAAAATATTCAAGCAACCGAATCAAGACAAAGACACCATTTATCAAGCCGGTGAGAGATATATTTTAGCTTTATATGGTGCTCCAAAATCTGCGATTGATCTTAATCTGTTCAGATATAATTTTTTTACTAAAACAATTGTTCATGAAGTCCTTGTGCAATTGAACAGTTTACCGTGCACAGCGGATGCAGCGATGGAACATTTAAAAAAAGTATATCTTCAGATTCAATTATGGCTAGGTAATTGTTTATTACCAGTCGAACGGGGATGGAAGTTAAATAACTTCCTAATACCAAATCCCATGAACGAGTCACCTGCTCCGGAAAACTTATTAAAAATAATATTTTTTTTTTTTATTTTTATTATTATTATTATTAGAATTTCTTTATTATTTGTTCAAATTATTTTCTTAAATAATAATAATTATAATAATAATAATAATTAAAAATAATATTCTGTCGATGGAGATCTGGCTGTGGGCGGAATTGCGGTTGTCGAAAAACAGGGCTTTTCTGTACGCAAGCTTGCACACAGTACAGCATGTAGTGGTTTTAGCTGTAATAACCGTCAACCTTATATAAATTTTGAAAAAAATGAAATAGTAGAGGAAGACATATTATGTAAATAATGTATTGAAAATGTGCCTAGGTGCCTAACTATGTACCTAAACAGAAAAAATACTTTATTTTTTTGCTTTTCCAAATAAAATATAAATGTTAACATTAACAATGTTCTTAAATATAACATTATAATTAAATATTATGTTCTTAATGTTGTGTATTATAAAATATTTCCTCGTAATTAAAATAATATAAAACTATTAATTATTTTAAATAAAATTTAAAAAAAAAAATGTGTGCATATAAGCTGGTTTTACTGTACTTGATTTTGAACTATTATATTTAAAATAACATTTAATAATATTTATTTTGAATTAAATTTAAAACATTTACCTAGACAAAATTGGTTTCATCGCATGTGAATATAAGAGTTTTACTGTACTTGGTTTTGAACTTTAGTATTAATTACAAATGAAAAAAAAAAATAAACCATTGTAGTGTTTTTTTTTTTTATTTTAAATATACATACATATTTTAAAAACAAAATACAAAAATATTTAATTTTTTTTTTAATTTTCGATTATTAGGTTTTAAAAAAATGTCTGTGGAGAGCGTCGATTTTTGAATTGTAAACTTTTTTCTAATTTCGATTCCCTGTACTTAAAAAAAAAAAAATCATCGAAATCGGAGCAGTTTCCCCGGGTTCTTGAATAAAATGCTATCTAGCCTCCACTAATAATATTGACTTGAGACTTAATTTATTCTACACACAATACTAAAATTGATAATAATTAAAAAAAAAAAATCAATAAAAAAAAAAATTAATAAATACAATAAATTACTAAAGTTGTTGTAAAATGTTTCTCGTCGTGAGTATCTCGAAAACAAACAGTGATTGTGGCTCCGCTCCGGGGTAAATTTATTCTGCAAACATTGACATAGTCAACAACTGATAAGGTTTTTAAAAACATTAAAATTACAGTTTCCTTTACTTTGATATTTTGTGATTTTCTTAGCATTTGTGTGATTTTCAGTCCGAAGCCGTTCCCGCACTCAAAAATTTCGCAGTTTATGACAAAAGACAACGCTCACAAGAGAGTAAATAATTTCCCCTATCTGTTACCTGTGATTTTCATTCCGAGAAATTTCTTCGGACAGAAAATCACAGCACAGCCAAATGTCATTTTGAGAATAAACAAAGGAAAGCCAAACATCGTGTCGTACTTGTGCCGCTTTTGCTTACAATTGGATTTGTCCTGTCGGAATTAAACTTACATAAAGAGACTAATTAAGTTAAAAAAAATGTACACAGTGGTTTAAAGTTGTCCAACAGTTTTTAACTGCAAGTTAATGAGATCTGGTAAAAGATAATAATTTAACAACAAAAAGGTTAAAAGGTCTCTCCAACAGTTTATTATCGATTCAAAGATGTTTTTTGATATACAAATTTCTTTTCTCAAAATACAGAATTAAAACATTAGCGGAAATTTGGAAAACAGAATTTTAAATCTATGGGACCTGGTCTTCCTAGTGTTCAGAAACGAGATCTAAGAAAATGATTAGGTAAGATGGAGTGTGCCAACGTACGAGTATTTTTTTTATGTCCTAAACATTGGGAGTTCGGTAAAATAAGCGACCAAAAAATAATAAACACTTTGCAAATTCGAATAAACAAAGACAAATTGTTTTATATTTTGTGGGTTTAGCCTTAAGCGTCATTCCATCAGAAAATTGCAGATTAATCTTGTGGATTTGTCCGCAAATAACACTGCTTTCTATTTGGCAACTGTCCAGTCTATGGGCCCAATGGAATAAAGCAAGTCAGCAGACCGAAAGGCAAAATGCTAAGCCAAGGTTTCACAAAGGCACAACAAACTACGGAGAAGGAAATGTTTTGGCCTGGGGACGTTTTTCTAGTCAAAGAATCGGCCCAACTCATAAAATAGATGGTATAATGGATCGTTTTGTGTATGATGACGTCCATCAAAACATCATGTTGCCATACGCAGAAGTAGAAATGCCCTTTAAATGGACATTCCATTATGACATCGATCCAAAACATACCGCTAAATAAGGGCAAAATTGGTTTTTGGAAAATAAAATCAACGTTTTGAAGTGGCCGGCACAGTCTCCTGACCTCATCCCCATAAAAAAACCAATAGGTGATTGGAGATCGCCAGATTCAACGTGATAGCAAAAACAAGGATTTTCTTGTTGTTCTAACCGAAATTGCTTGGAAGTAACCCCGAGGAAATCATAAAGAACTTGATTGAGTCGATGCCTGGTAGTTGTCAAGCACCAGTTATCAAAAATAGTGGCTTCATAACAAAGTATCGGAAAACAACTACAGAATGTAATTACGTGCTTAAGTTTAGTCGCAATTGCTTTTAATAATTTCTTAATTTTTTTGTTGTATTTCCTTTACTGTGTAACTAATATATTTTTTTTTCTTTGCGATTGAAGAGCTTATGTATACCTACATTAACCAAATAAAATTCATTTAAATATATTGAAGTTTAGAAATTTACTTAGCAAAATGTATCCAAGTGGAATTGAGTGCTTTTCTTTTGTCCGACATTGTATGATGTATATCTCATGCATGGGCAATATGTAGATAAAAATGCTCGTATTTACAAATGATAATAAGTTCTACTAAAATTATTATAATAATTATAAATTATTTTAATGACAAAAAGTATAAAAGAAATGTTATTCAAACAAGTAGGTAAATTAAAAATAACCCATCGTTCATTTTAAACACAAAGCTGCGTACGCATACGATTACTTCATTTACCTAGCTAGCTACTTAGAAATCGAGATTCGAAGTTCCAAATCGCCAAATAATTTTAATTTCTGTCACGACACACGAGTACTGAGTTACACTTATGCTCAATATAGCAATTGCAATCACATGCAGAGTTTTTTAGTTAAATTTTAATTAAAAAAAAAATCTTCTACATCATGTCTCTCCCCGACGGGGAATTGAACCCCGGTCTCCCGCGTGACAGGCGGGGATACTGACCACTATACTATCGAGGATGTTGAAATTACGAGCGACAGATAAATGTTTTAAATTAATGTCATCTAAAGCATGCAACTTCTCTTCTAAATTTAGGGCAAATATTGGTTTCGTGTCCAAAAAAAATCGATGTTCTAGTCAAATCTAACTGAACGATAATGGGTACAAAAATGTGTATTTTGTTAAGACTTGCAACCCTGTATCGTTGCGGTCAGTTTTTGGTGTGTTCGTATGATGCGTATACCTACATCCACTGTTCATCGTAGACAGATATGTTTCATATTTGGCAATTTCATGTAAATTAAAATTTTTGCTTTTGCTTATCTATTATTAAAACGGGTAGCTGCCAGTATACAACAATTTTTTTTTTATTTTTCAAAATTTCTCGATTTGATTAAACTCAATACGTGGTCGTTAGAAAAGTGTATTTCAGGTTTTCAACAAAAATCACTAAACGGAAAGGAGTAAATTGCCTTATTTTTAGTAATTACTAATTTTGTTCTAATTATGCACACAAGAATTTCTAAAGTATTAAACAAAAAAAAATAACTTTAGCGAAAATGTCTCTAGAGTCTGTGACTGTGAGTTTCTGGTGGTCGAATTTCGGCCAGTGGACGATACTAGTTAAATTAAAACGACTTTCTTGCTAAATTATAGTCCTGATGTAGGTAGTACAAGAGTATAAGCTCGTGCGATCAAGTCGTGTATGTATTCTATTTACGTTTCAATAATTTATCATGCATGTATGTATGTTTTGAAACCGTGTCTTTTTGGCTTTTTTAGATTTATTTTTGGGATTATGTATTTTGGGTAAACATCACTTACCCCTTTTTAAAAGTTTTAACATTAAGTAGATATAGATGCAAAAATTGGATCGTCCTCCAAAAAAAGTAATCAGGTAAGAAAGATATTTAGGCGAAACCCGTAGATTTACTTTAATGAAAACAATAAATCCTTGCCTTTTAGTATACGTATATAATATGACCTCCAATTGCACAAGTTGTTAATGTTATCTAAGTAACCTTTGATCTCTTGTGTTTTGTATTTATAGTATATTCCTTAATATATTTTTGGTATACTGAGGTACCTAAGTAGCTATAAAACAATCATCTTTTACGTTAATCGACATCTTAAACAATAATAAATAATTTTATAAAAAAAAATCATCTGACTTACAGCTGTTCGCGTATTTGAACACGATATATAAACATACCTACATTATTTATTTGTATTCCACATACATACATACACACCTATCTTCATAATGTATTTATCCCTATCCCCCTAGTAGTTAGGTCGTTAAGGGCATATTTTAGGTTCCTGACGGGATGAGCTATGGTCCGTATCCTAACTTTACTTTTAAGAAGTGTTGCCATGGTGGCAACACTCGCAGATCGACGATGAGGGTTGCCTCATTACCGCAGGTTATAACAATGAAACTCCACATAAATTAGCCTATAAATTGAGAACCAGACATCGGACGATGACGCAGAAATTCTCGTTGGATTCACAATACTTGCAGTCATAGAACCATTTAATTTTATTGTCCCCTTCCCTGCCCTTGCGTGCTGGGGGAGCAAAATACCCTCGACGGATAAAAATTGTTGACTGTCAGGAAATAATGGAAATTATATACGTATACATAAGGTACCTGTACCGAAATGGCCGGTAAAGTACCGAAAATTAACGCTGTGTACCGTGTACCAATGAAAAGCCTCGGTACACACAAATATACCGAAATCAAATTCGTGTACTGAAATGTATGAATAAATTGAGATAAAATCTGAATAGTGTAAGCACATCCCTTAAAATTTCTTTCATCGTGTTTGCAACTTTATTCATCAACATCATCAACATAACTTTAGTGTTTGCATTAAAAAATTAAACTAAATCCAAAAAAAAATTCCAAGAAAGCGTGGAATAAATCTGTTCAATGGAAATTTAAGAGAAAACTACAATTTTATCAAGAAACCCTTTTCGAAAATATGTTACTGTGGAAAAGATTCAATCATGGGAAGAAAACAGCGTTGCTACTGACCATCGATGTGTGGAGTTTTTTCAATCAAAAATTTGAAAAACTCTACGACAAGTTTGTTGGGCTCAAAATTTCGAACACTTTTGTCATACAACTTTTTTCCTGTATTTCAATAAATAAAACAGCTATGAATATTTTTCTATTAAAAAAACAAATATTTTATACCAGAACTTATTTTTTTTACATCTGAGATCTTGGCTGAAAATCTTGATTTGGGCTCGTTATAGTCAGATTTTCTCTTTGCTAAAACTGTTTTTAAGATTTAATTTTAGTTTTTCGCTTTTCTAATGCAAAACGGCAATTCATTTTTCCCGAGTACCGAATATTGAAAATTTATTTAAGGCTCTATTACGTAAATTAATTTCTCAGGTATATCATTTTTTTTTTTGGAGTTTGTAATACGAGTATTTAACTGCACAATTAAGAAAAGGTTCAAAGCGCGATTCAGTGATAGTGAAAATAAGTGAACAGTGACAATGATGAACACGTATTTAATTTGCTGTGGACCGTTAGAATTTGCAAGATTTCTACTTAAAAAAAGGCATACAAACTCTTTTATCAGCCAGCATTAGGAAGGGCTGAAACAGCATGAGGAAATGCTTTATGCTTCGAAATGCAAGTAGCATAGAAAAAATATGATGACTTACGTTGAATTTCGGCATTGTCGGGAAGTGCAACTGACAGTGCCAGACCCACGTTGTCACCAGAACCATCGCAATCGTTGGATTGGAATTGGAAGAGCCATTGGACTATAATTCTTGATTCGATTATGAACTTTTGTGCTTCATTTGCGGGGAATCAGCAGAAAATGAGTCGCGGGAGAAAGTTGATCTGGTAAGAAAACTTCACTGAATCGCGCCTTGAACTATTTCTTAATTGTGCAGTTAATTATAACAGACTCCAAAACAAAATGATTTGTTTTTCTTAAATGTGCAGTTAATTGCATTAGAAAAGCGTAAAACTAAAATTAAATCTTAAAAACAGTTTTAGCAAAGAAAAAATCTAACTACAGCGAGCCCAAATCAAGATTTTCAGCCAAGATCTCAGATGTAAAAAAAATGAGTTCTGGTATAAAACATTATTTTTTATAGAAAAATATTCATTACTTTTTTATTTATTTAAATACAGAAAAAAGTTTTATGACAAAACTGTTCGAAATTTTGAGCCCAACAAACTTGTCGTAGAAAGTTTTTCAAATTTTTGATGGAAAATAACCTAAATTTAGGAAAATACTAAATTTTGTTTTTTGTTGGCCTGTAACTTTTTAAATATTATCAATAACGACAAAATTTTTAACTCATAAAATTGGAAATTTTATTATACGCATTTTTGTCTTACAAGTTTTTTTGAGGGACTAATATGAACCAAGGTATTTAGTAAAAAGTAAAATTCAAGATGGCGGCAAAACGAATGCGAAAACTGATATTTATCATATTCGATCAACTCTCTATCGAATTAAAATAACATTGGGGGTGGTAAAAACTGCTGCGTCTCCCATATAAAATTTTATAATTGCACTGGACTAATTTTCAAATATTCATATAATATATATAATATTAAAAAAAATGTTTTCTTCTGTATACATATTGATGAAATATTAAGTTTGGTGTCGACGAAGAATTGTACACTCTACAGCATATTTTGCATACAGCCTACTTTAATCCCTTTATTTATTTTTTATATAATCGCCTTCAAGTGGGGG
Organism: Melangyna quadrimaculata; assembly: GCA_949320155.1. Lineage (NCBI taxonomy): Eukaryota > Metazoa > Arthropoda > Insecta > Diptera > Syrphidae > Melangyna > Melangyna quadrimaculata. The sequence goes on along the minus strand of OX439483.1, from coordinate 65,254,095 downwards.
AAGGGGGATGTAAGTATGCAAAAACCAATTTATATTTGACTTTGTTTAATCTAAGCACATGGCACATGAGTTCAGGGTAGTTATTAATGCCCAATCTTATGGAACTAAAACAAATACAATACAACTTTCCTCGAAGAATTTATATTCCTTTTTTATAAAATGATGACTGGATTTTCAGTTAAACTAGCATAATATTACCATGTTTTTGGGAACACATGTCGCATTTGTCGTAAGAAACAAGAAACAAAAGAGTCCATACAAATATATAGAGTGAAAGGGAAAAGTGTAAAACTATGACCAATAAACTTCTCCTAAAACTCGAAAATAATTATTGGACTGAATAAACTTGAACAAAATGCTCTAACGCCATGACAACCAAAAATCGAAAGAATCCGTCAAAATACATAGGTCCCATTTTGTGACCCTAGCGCACAAGGGTGGGCAGGGGCCAAAGAAGTAATATGGTCCTATAGCTTTAAGTATTCTGAATCCAACGAAACATTTCGCGTCATCCTCTGGTGGCTGGTTCTCGATTTATAAGTTAATTTATGTGGAATTTCGTTATTATAACCTGGTCAGGAGGCAACCCTCATATCATCGATCTGCCAGTGTTGCCACCGTGGCAACAGTTCTTAAAAGTAAAATTAGGATATGGACTATTATGGTACCAAAGCTCATCCCGTCAGGATGAAGTGCAAGGTTGATGCCCTAAACGCCCTAAACTATAGTGTTTGTTCGCCTAGAAATTTCTATTATTCTCCTATCCTTATTTCTGATCATGAGCTTCCTTTCTAATCGGGCTCCAACCAAACAGGATACTCTTCATTCTATTGCCGAAACCACCAAATGCAATATGCAACCCACATCCTAAAGCACCAATACAACTCCCACGCAAAAAGCTCTCCTCTGTCGCAATTTCTACCTAGCGCAGCGGTAGCAGTAACATGGATATAATGTATTGTATGTGTGTAGAAATAGATAGATTGGAAAGCTAGAAAGGAAAAGAAATCAGTAAAAACATAGAAAGAGAAACTTCACCACTATTCATTTTCTGTTAGCATTTTGGCCATCATGTCGTTCGAGTGGGTGGGGTGGATGTCGTGGTGGGGGAGAGTGAAGTCTTTTCTCCTCACTCATTTCAAGCAATATTTTGCAATACCAATTGCGCATGAATGTTGAGTGCATCATGACATTCGAGTGTATTGGTTCTCTATTACAAATAACAATTGTAAACATAACTTAATTGTGTTAGTTTGTGCAAATGTACGCAAAAGTTGTTGCACCCGGGCGCCATATTTGTTTTCCATTGTCGATTGGCGCCCATTTGCTATTTGATTTTTTTTTCTGCTCGAGATAAATGCGCTTTTAAGTAGAAAACTAGAGAGAAAGGTCAGGTAGATAAGCGAGTGGGGAAGAGAATAAGTTAAACGCTCTATGCGAATCTAGAAAGGGAAACCGATGAGGAACAGCAAACAAACAAAACAAAAAAAAACAAGAAAGGGAAAGACACAACAAAATAAAGATAGAAAGATAGACGAATGAACTTCTTAACTAGGTGAAAAACTATCGCCGTATTGTCTGCTTTGAATGCATTTCTTGAAATACCTATCTATATGGAGACTTTCTCCTTCCGCTTATTTCCTGCTAGCTTATTGTGACTCGTCATTTTCTTTGCATGCATTCTTAAGGGCTGCTGTAATGATAGCAGCATATTATTATGATGTGTAGAGATTTCTTTCTTTTTATTTGTTTTATCAAAACGTAATAAAGAAAGAGCCCACATAAAGTAAGAATGAAGGTAAGTCAAAAAAAAAAACATGTATACTTTTATATTGTGTTCTCTTTTAGAAGAAGAAAATGCGTGTGGTAAGTACAATTTGATATAACTTAACGGCACGGTAGCCTAGAAAAGTGCTCAATACCTTTGTCTTCTTTTTATTGCCATGTACCCACCTAACCTACACTTAAATAAAATTTTGACTTCGATGAAGATGTTCGCTTTTGTGTTTTCGATGTTGACAAATTATAATAACAGAATGCTTCTTCTAACTAGGTATGACATGTTGATTATTAGCTTTATCGATATAATAATAGGACTGATAGACTTTCGTTTCTTTAAAAAATAAGAATTATGCACATTATGTACCTACATATATGAACTTCATATGGACACCCACCACCTTTTATTCGATTTAAAGTCCACTTATTTGAGATAGATATGAGAATAGAATATGAAAAACGCGCACTGCTTCATGAAGCTCGGTCAAGACCTCATGCGGTTTTTTAACTTTGTGCTAGTACAAAACGCGCACATCAATATTAGAGACAGCACCTTTCAAAAGTTCAATAATTTGTAAAACTACGAAAATAAGATGCATGGAAGAACAGGGGCCTATTTCACCAACTAGAAATAACAAGCACAATTTTGTGATTTGTAATTTACAAACACGTTTTCTGAGGTCAATCCGGCGAACCCCACAAGTGGAACCTTAGGTGAAGCAGTTGAGTGGGAGAGTTGTGGTCCCCCTCGAGATCATAACAATCGTCGGTAAAATGATGAAGAAGAAAAAGAAGAATTTACAAACACAAATTTGTAGGAGGGCATTCGGTTTCACTAAGTACAAATAACTGTTTCACAAATATGTATGTTAAAAGGATTGCAAAGAGCTTTTGAAAAAATCAATTTTCCCAAAATACTGTTTCACCATGTTTTTTTTTTTTTTTGGAAATTGTAAGTCATTCTCATTAAATTGCAAGTCATTCTTATTAAATTGTAGAGTTCGTTAGAGTCCAGTTCAAGGTGAACAAAGCTAATAAAATGTTTTTTGCTTCCTTGGTTCGCGAAAAAAAAAGATATTTTATTCCTACAAAAATGTACATTTAAAATTTTATTCGGGCTTGCAGGAAAAGTGCAATAATATACGCCAAAATTAAGCCCGCGGTTCTTCCGTGGGTTTTATTGCACTGCAACGGTTTTACATATATGATTAAATTAAGAAAACTACCTACAATAGCATAAACTCTTTCCGGAATTATGTCCACCTCATCAGGCCATCGTACAGCAACTTCAAACAGGGAATCCACCATCGCTGCACAAACCCAATCAAAACACACCTGCACACTGAGGCCTTGGAGATGCATGTCGGCAATTCTATGATACTGCCCCGTTTGCCAATCTAGTTACCAGTGCAAGGCAGTGAGTAGTTGCTGCTTTGGGGACAATGCAACGTTTTTTTTTCAGTTTTGTGACTTAATAGGCGTGTTTTTTTAGTGCACTCTATGTTAGCTTAAAAAAAATTTCCATGTAAAATACAATAACAAATATGCTTAGTTCGCGGCGATAAACATCTCTGCTTAAGAATTAAGCTAAAAAAAAAACAGTGCTTCCATAGACTATTTTCTACATTTATCCGATGAATTCTCAACAAATGTCAAAAATTTATCCAAAAATTCATTAATTTGGCAGATAATCTTGAAGCACGGGTCGACTGACTGTAAGAAAGATGACAGAAAAAAAGTTAAAAGCCAATTTTTTTTTTATTTGTTAAAATATAATTTATTAATTTGAAATAAATGTTACTTTCCATTCCTATAAATAAAAGAAAGACCTGTTCCAGAGATGAGACGTTTCTTTTAATTCGTCAAAATTGTAACGATATTTTGTTCAATTTTTTTTTGTTGACAAACAGTTGACATCCAAAATGTCAGAAAATGGCCGCTATCAAGAATCGATGCGATAAGATGGTTTCGTATCCATATTTTATTATTATATTATTTTAATTATTTTTCTGAAAAAAATTTGCATTTTGCAGTCAGCGGTTTTTGACATTTTCGGATAGCTTACACACGGGATTGCAACAACACGAACCTATCCGGATAGCTCTGCATAGGTTTTTGATCGCGGCCAATGTCATTTTTATATCAGCGCTACCAAATTATTTTGTGAAGCAACGGTGAGCGTTTTTTTGTGCCATTATTTCTAAGCTAACATAGAGGGCACAAAAAAACACGCCTAATGTCCTCCAACAAGAGATATTATTTCTTCTGCCTTGACTGAACTCACACGAAAACGCTCGTTAAAATAAAAATACGCTGAGATATTGTAATTTATACGAGGACGATGCACTCTTCTTCGATTCAGAACCATATTCTAATCATCATCACTGTTGTCGCAACTACATACTACTATATTCCTCTACCCCGCCGGAAGTAAGGCCATTATAAACCCGCTTAATATGACCGATACTAAATTTGTAACAAAAGTTACATAGGTCTTGAGCCATGTAGAAAATTGTCACAACTAAACGGAAATTTTGTGAATTTTTTTCTTTGGTGAAACGGAAACCTACAAAAAACTTTGAAGCTCACAAATTTGTTACTTGTAAATAACAACTTTCGGTGAAACAGAAAATGGATTTTTCACAAAATTTTACTTGTAGATCACAAGTACAATTTTGTAAACACAAAAAAGTGGTGAAATAAAATTTGTCGAGTTTTTCACAAATTTTGTGAAAAATCACTTGTATTTAAAATTTTGTGCGTTGGTGAAATAGGCCCCAAAACGTGATGTCATTGGCACTTTTGCAAGCATTTTAGCTGTGAAGACGGGTTCAGTGTTAAATGAGAGTAAAACCAAAAATATGTTGTCATCAAGAAGGGACAGCCAATACCAACGACGTTTTTAAAAGAAAGTCTGTTTCTTTAGGTTAAGAAGGTAATTAAATAGCAAAACCGGCCTCTCTCGATCAACTGAAGTGTCCCTTTATAGGACACTAATCCCAGTCCTGTTATATGGTTTGGAGACATATTTCCTGTCAACGGCAGATGCGAAGGTATTAAAGGCTGTTAATTCGGCTGATTTTTGGTCCTCTAATCATATTGAGAGCGGAGTATATACTATAAAGCAGCGAACTGTAAGGGCTATACCAGCGACATTAATCTAGCTAAAAAAAGATTAATAAATGGCATTAATCATTTTTGAATCCATCCCCGAAAATCGGGGCAGTAGAAGAAAACTGCGACTGAGGTTGCGATGTTAGTTTTTGATGTGTAACATCTTATCTCTCATTAGGAGATAGGCAACTTCTTTAAGAGATTCCGTCAGTTTGAGCGCATTTGTATGTAAATGTTTATGGTGGAAAAATTCGAGCTCTTACTTACCGTTATGCGGTGCTAATTACATTACTAGAGATCCACCAGATGAAAACATCCGACTTCCACACCGTTAAATTGTTATCGCAATTCACGAAATTAAATGTAAACAAATGGGTTTTTTAGGGAGAAAGGGGTGCTACGAACGAAGGATTCCTATCTATTCAGTCTACCAAAAAAACAATAATTACATATTTTGACAGCTTATTTGTGGCTCTAACGTTCTAATAGTTTTCTTTAAATTTATCGTGAAATCGAAAAAAAAGAAGCAACCATTGTCCACCAGTGGGAAAGACCGTCATCCTGTTCAAAACATAATTTTTAAATTTTGAATCTTCAACGTTAAAGGCAACAAGTGGGCTACATTTGTTTTCATACTAAAGGGCTGAGTGAGTGACCCATCAATTTGTTTTTTGAAATTCTAAACTGAACAGTTTTAAAATAACAATTATTAGTGAAAACCTGCAAATATGTATGTCATTATTATAACTGTAAGTCTATGCGGCTAATTAAAAAAAAAAATATTAAAATGTGACAAAAGGTCTATTTAGCCACCTTATGATGGTTAAATTTTAGGGTTATTACTGTCTAAATTAAATATAGTAATAAATTAATTATTACTGTCTGATCTTTATGAACAAATTCATACCCAAAATGTGATTGAGTGAAAAGTTAATTCGATTTCTAGAGCTTAAAAACTTAACTTAAAAAAATCAAAACCTACTACGCTTACAGCCATAATGTTCACATTTTGTAAAACTCGAAAAGAAACTAGTTTTCGTTGAAACTAGTTTTGTTTCGAGTTTTATCAATATGTATTAAAACTAGTTTTGAAAAAAAAAATCGGTTATATTCACTTTGAGCGGCAAAATTAGTTTAGGTTTACAAACGACTTTCTAGTTTTGATCATAAAACTAGTTTTGTCAATGAAGTTTGTTTTTATATATTATGATTTTATTGTTTGTTTTTATTTGATAACAAATAATATTTAAAAGTCAAATGAATTGTTCGTTTATTTTTTTTACAAAAACATTGCTTTTGGCTGAAATTGTCGAACATTTTTCTATCCTTGAAGCCCAAAAGGAACCTAGTGGTAAATAAAGGGTGGCCCAACAAAAATGCACGATGTTAATTGTAAATACAACAAAGGTTTTCAGAGAATTCTCTTAATAATTTATATTATGAAAGAAAGATCTATGGCAATTATGTGTGAACCAAAATATGGGCCAAATGCTCGCCACGGCGGTGATGGTCCATATTTTCAATGACTCTGAGACATAATTGAAGTTCAATGTCGTTAGTGTGCTGAATTATCTCATCCTTTAGATCTTGAATTGCGATTTTAACTTTATATTTTATGTAAACAGATTTTCATGAAATAGCTATCTTTATTTCGCTTAACAACTACTTAGCTCTTATTTTGATTAACCAACCATAGCAATGTATCAAATAAAAAAATCACACAACGTTGCACACCAATTCCGGTCGTCCATTTGGCGATCAACGCACAAATTTCAAGTTCAACACATTCAACTCTTATGTACAATGTCCTCATTTCTATTCAACCAACGAGTTTGATCCGGTTGGAAATCGTTGCTCAACGAATTGTTTAACAAGTATACGGGTAGTGTACGAGCTTTAGGGCCAGTTTGTTCACAGTGGATTAAATTTAGCTAATCAACCAAAATTGGCTGATTAGTGAAATCCATGATTAGCAACTCATACTTTGAATTTAAAAAAAAAAAATTGATCAACGAACACATTTGAGGATTTCCCAGCTCCACTAATCATGGATTAAAGATGATTAGCTGTGAACAAACTGGCCCTTAGTCTAATCAAATTTATCCAAACAAATCGAAAAAATCTACGAAAATTCGGGAGAAGGATTTTATTGTTTAGTTTTAAAGAGTACCTCTTGGGGATTCTAAGACCACAATGTTTCAATAAAAAAAAACCCTCTGTGTCGTCCGCCATTTTTAAAAAGGTGTTTAAAAGCCCGGCTGGAAAAATGACAAGTTTCTGTTTAGGTTGGTCAAGGCCCTACTAAGTTTTCAGTAGGGTAAATATAGATAGGAAAAATGTGTCAGATACTTAATAAGCCCTTGCTGGATTTCAGTAACAAAATTTTAGACGAGGAAAACTTTTCAAAAACTCTTAAGGCAATCTCTAGTAAAAAGTTGTTTGACACGTTTCGGGACCCAATCAGGAATGTTTCTTGTACACTAAAAACACACATTTTATAAGCACCATGCAATTTCAACATCATACGACACTTTTTTCTCTCTTTCCTTTGTCTTCTTTTTCGTATCACACTTTACTGTGGGTGTGAGACATCTGTATAGGTTTGTTCAATGAGGAAAAACCTGTTCTAAGTTGTTCTACCTAGTCCCGGTCTACATTGAACGATTTTTCCAGTGCCGATCTTTTATTCCTAGGTGAAGGGAGTGAAAAGTGAGGGGTAGGGATCAAATCGTTTGTACCACAAAACTCGAACGATTTTTCCAGTCTGTTTATGTTCTCTTTCGCCCTCTTTCCAGTTTTTTGTGTGTGTTCGGTGTCAGTGTGCCATTGGGTTTATGGTGTGAGTGAATATCAATGCAAAATGAAGAGTACAGAAATAAAAAAATGAAGAAGACAAGGAATAAATCTCATGGAAAAAATCGTTCTGTGTGTACATTTCACACGATTTCTGGAAAAATCTTCGTCAAAATTATATTATTATATTGAAAACTATATTGTTTTTCTGCGCGGGAGTGTTTACTCAATTTTCTTAACCGCTATTAGTCGTAGAGTAGTTATTTTTATTTACTTTTGTTGGTTAACATGTTCTCTACAATTGTTGTCTCAAAATTTTTTTTATAGCTCCTTCCTATAAAAAGTTATTGTTGAAAAACGATTTTAAAAATGGGTTTTCAAGTTTATTTCACCCAATGTTCATCCGAATCCGAACCAAACATATTTTTAGATACTTTTTATAGAACATTAAATTTCCTACATTTCTGTTTATTTAGATTTCATGTACATAAGTCAAAAAACTTTCAAGTTAGAGCACGACAAATTTTCTAATATTATATAATAAAGTGTCGATTGATTTTATTAAACTGCTCCTACTTTTTCCCCATTACATTAACAAATATAAAATTACTAAAATTACTAACATATCTGTAGAGAAAGGTTATAAATCAAATTGTGTACAATTTTTTTCCTAAAAAATTAAAATTTTTTATCATATTTTGAATTTAAAATAGTATATATAAAGTTGACTGGACATTTACAAATTTTTGCCCCTCCCCAATAACTTTTATTTAAAAATTTAGCCACATATGTAAGCTAAATTTTGAGATCTTAATCTTAAAAATCTGACCAGTAGAAATTAAGATAAGATTTTTAAAAAGGAAAAAAAGCCGATTAAAAAAAAATTATTTTTATTTTATTTTTATATTTGTTTTTTTTTTTTATTTTATTTTTAAAAATAAAGTTTTTTCTAATTGGCTTCATTTCTACTGGTCAGATTTTAATTGAGCAACCATATCGAAAACGCAGTTGACCAACTTGATACAAATTTTTTCTGTCAAAATCGAACAAGTTTATCAACTTTACTCTGTCCAATGAATATGTGAGTACAAGGAAGATATGACGTTTGTATCTCACTCTAACTGCAAAGGAATCCCATTTAGTTGTGTGAAAGAAATAATTGCCAAGGGTTTCCCTTCTGCATACTATAAAAATGCAAAAGCTCAGAAGGGCTGCCATCTATACTTTATTATTTAGTTTAAAACAAAGAAATTCATTTTACAAAAATAATTAATTGAATTCTTAAAATGCAAATCCCAAAATCTAGAAACACAAATAATTATATCTCGTTTATGAAAATTACGAAATTCAAAATCTTAAATGTGAAAATTTGGAAAATGTCGCACACTCCTCTAACACCTTCTGTCTTGTTCTTATGGGCGTAGAATTTATTTGTTGCCTCAACTATTTCTTAAATCCTTTGCAATTGAACAACTTGAAGCCATTTTAATTATGTAACTTACATTAAAATTCACAGTTTATATAGCAACATATATTTATGTGCATAGATTCAAAAGTAAAAGCAAGAACATAGTTTATCTAACACACCAAAACCACAGTTTATCTTACACAGCGACTGCACTAATAAATAAGTTTGAGCATTTAATTTTTTTCGTTTCACAACGAGAAATCAACACGATTATAAGTAAACGCACTATATTAATACCTCACATCAATACAAATTATGTGCCAAACCGCACGCGCTCGAAAATCCACTCAAATAAACCCTTTTTTCTTATTTCAATTAGCCAAATACTTTTTTAATGGCTTTTAATTTTCTTCCAAACTACCAAGAAAAAAACAAATCTATGACACAAAAATAAAAGCAAACGGTAACAATTTTGTCAAGTATCCTTAAAAGCCCTTCCACACTACCCCACTATGTATTAATACATGTCAAATTGAAAGTGGGAAAGAATTCCACGCGACTGCCAAATTTGTTGGAAAGAAATGTCTTTTCATATTTTTCTTGCACACTTGCTTGTATTAATACATTACCTTAACCTAAAAATAAGTGTGATAGAATATGGGACAGAATTAGAACCATTCCTAAAATTATTCATGTATTAACACATGTCAAATCGTGTGGGATAGAATGTCGGGTTGTGTAGGCTGGGCTTTCATATTTTGTTTTCACACTATTCTACATGATTTGTTTCCCACTTTTTTGACATGTATTAATACACAGTGGGCTAGTGTGGAAGGCCTTTAAAAGCGTAGAAAAAGCTTCCATCCTGAAAGCTCCGGTATAAAATCCAAAGAAAAATATGTATTTGTAAGCATTACCATTGCCACGGTAACTCTGATTTGATGTGCTTAGACCGCTTTCACACAAGGAAACTGAGTTGCCAGAAACTAGCTAGTTTGTTGGCGAGAAGGGAGATTTTTTGTCTTTCTTTTACGCCCTTCTCGCCTACAAACTAAAAATCGCCGGCTTGTTAACGAGGATACGCATACGATCAGTACGGCTCGAGCCATTCGAAAGGCACGTCATAGTGGGGTGTACGCTTGAAAATACGAGAAAATGCTCATACAGACAGTGGTTATTTAAGGGGATTTGAGATATTTTTATATGCAGTAGGCACCATTTGGAGATGGAAAGCTCTCCCTTAAGACCTGTACTGCACATATTCATTGGACAGTGTGTACAAGTACGAGGTTATTCAACATTTGAGTAAGTTTGTCAACTATGTGCTCCCAACACGTTTTGTTCAATTTTACCTCTCGCTTTGTTGCTCAACGTGAAGAATAAGTTACTGCACTAGTGAAGGGGTTCTAAATTTGTTCATCTAAAGATGGAGTTGAATGAAAAGTTGAACGTAGTTGGTTGAGCTTCTCTTGCACTAAGTGGACGACCGGCATAAGCTTCTGTATCAGAAGAGCTTTACATTGTTTCATTAATAATAATTGTTTTCAAATTATCAATTTATTATTATTTTTTATATTTCTCAAAGTTTCCCCCACAAGAAGACAGCAACCCCTGTCAAAACGTCGGGAAAAGTTTATGCTACAATTCTTGTTTCATTGCTAAAATTATTGTGACAAGAACAGACGACGGAAAAAATCAACACTATAATAATCAAATTGTTAAATAAAGTAATTTGCTTATAACAATTTTGTCCACGATCTAAAATACAAAAACGTACATTTTTGTTTTAATTAAGCGCGCACTAAAGGGGTTCTTGCTACCCTTAAAATGTTTAAACACAGGAAAATAGGCAAGGATTTAAGAGGAGATGCCGGATGTTTTGAACCTTGGAATATAAAAATGGCAGGGAAAATAGTGCCGGGTAAAGCATTCCACATTCTTGTAGTGCGACTAAAGAAAGAATCTCTATACTTAACAGTACGTCCGAAGTTGGGCTCAAGGGTAAACTGATGGGCATTCCTATAAGCACGAGTATTACGGTTGAATTGTTTAAGGGGTGGAATGCAACTGGCTATTTCACTAGAGCACTGTTTGTGAAAATAACGGAAAATAACAAAAGACATGAAACATTGCGGCGGTGTTCGAGAGGTGCAAATGCTTCCGTTATATTTCTATCACCTATCATTTTCATAGCTCTTCTTTGAATTCTATCCAATAGACTCAAAGGGGTTATTGGAGCACTTGCCCAAACATGAGAGTTGTAACAGCCAGATCAGAAGGGGTGAAACATTTCTTGCATCGCCGAAGAAAACCTAAACACTTAGCAGCATTTTTGGCAACATCAAATATGTGATCGTTCCACAGAAGGTGGTCTGTGATACACATATCGAGGACTGAAAGCTTTTCGGTTTCCTCAAGGCAAGAACCACTCATGGATAGTGGCATGGGGGTTGGGTTTCGTTTTGACGACACTAGACAGCATTGAGTTTTTGAAGCATTAAACTCTACGCGATTTTTGATTCCCCATTGGACAATGCTGTCGAGATCAGAATTTAATGAGCTTATCATACGTTGCCGTTCAAGTTCCACATCCGAAGGGCATGGATGAGAATCTGTAAACGAATATGAGAAGCTGAGGGTACTGTCGTCAGCGAAACAGTTTAATGGATTAGAGGTTTCAGAAAAAAGATCATTTATAAAAATAAGGAAGAGAGTCGGAGACAAAACGGAGCCCTGGGGCAGACCAGCATTTATTTTTTGGATTTCAGACTTGAAACCGTCCAATACAACTTGTATTGAATGATATGAAAGGTAATTTCTAATCCAACGAAGAAGAGATTCATCGAAACGAAATGCGCGCATTTTCGATAAGAGAGCTTGATGCCAAACTCTATCAAACGCTTTTGAAATATCAAGTGCAATAATCTTACTTTCTCCAAAACGATGTAAAGATTTGTTCCACTGTTCGGTGAGATATACCATCAGATCACCAGTGGACTTATTGCTACGAAAGCCGTACTGCCGGTCATTAAGAAGCCTTCGTTCTTCGAGATATTTCTTGAGCTGAAAATTGATCAGCGTTTCCATGACCTTGGAAAGAAGGCACGTATGTGCAATTGGACGATAGTTTGAGGGTGAAGAAGATATGCCTTTTTTAGGGACAGGCTGGACAAATACTGTTTTCCATCCACTCGGAAAGAGACCAGTAGAGTAGGACAGATAGAAAAGCTTACGCAGTGGTTTTGCCAGCGTTGAAGAACACCTCTTGAGAACAATGGGAGGGATACTATCCGGGCCAGCGGATTTGTGAATGTCGAGATCTTTTAGAATTCTAGCAACTGCACGAGTGCGAAAGAAGATTTGCCCCATAAAATCGTTTACGCTCTCAATTACAGGCGGAGTTCTATCACTTACTGGCAGCGTCGAATTAACAGCAAACTGTGCTGCGAGCAAATTGGCTTTATCTTGCGAGCTGACAGCAGGTGTGTCGTTGAAGACGAGCGTTGGAACCGCAGACGAAAAAGTATTTCGAATGTGTTTTGCAAATGACCAAAAACTTTTACTACTATTGGGACATTGTATTTAGTATTTTTTGCCTTAATTTTTGGTCATGCAAAAATTTGGTTCTTCTAATATGACCGTTACAGGTCTTTCTGGCTTGTTGAAACTTTTTCCGGTTTTCCTCAATAGGGTTGGCTTTGTAACTACGGAAACTTACTTCTCTAACCCTAATAACCTCCTTACAGCTCGAACCAAACCACAAGTTTTCTTTGGGTTTGATAGATTTCACCCTATTCGGGATAAAATTTCTCATTCCACAACAGTCAAAACTGTAATAGCTCTTATGAAGCCGGTTGCAGTGCGCACCTTCTATTTATCAGAAGCCCCATGAGTTCTCCAAAAACAGATCCATCGTTCAAATAATTTCGATTTCTTCAAGCATTCGGATCAGAACTGATAGTGAATAATAACATAAATCTATGTATATATAAATGAACCGCGTTTTACTCTTACTATCTACATATCTATGTGGTTACGTACATTTATGTACATATGTAAATGTAAGCATTATAACAGTTCCATAAGGAATACTTGCTTAACGAACTCATACATCAATTCAATCGATACAACTAAAGATAAACGAAGCGAGGCCGCACAAATGTACTACCTACAGTCTTGCATCTGCATAACCGACTACGAAAATACACAACACACAACTTTTTTTGTATTTCTTCTTAAATACATTTAAAAATGCAAAACTGCACGATACGACCCATTTAGAGGGCATTGATGTCTTTAGTAAACAAGAGAGTGCATCAGACGAGAAATTATGGTAAATAATATAAAGCAGAACAATGAAATCGAAGAAACAACACATCATGAGATGTTTATTATCCATAAGCCAGCACAGAATGTAATAGGCTCCTTTAACAATCTTAATGATCATTAAATCAGAGTTTGGTGAATAATATTTATCTAAAGTTTGTATTTGTTTTGTAAAATATAAAAACATAGGAATAATGCATAAAAGTTTCTAGTTTCTTTTATTTAGTTTATCAGTTTGCTACTTAGGTATTGTTGAGAATTATAAGTCACTAGGCCCTGGTTCTGTTACGCCTACAAATTTGTGTATCCGGTTTTTACTCATGTCTGTCAAGTTAGCATTACCACTTCAAAATTTCAGGAATCTTATAGTTTGATTAATTGTCGTGAATTTGTCGTGAAAGAAAAAAATTTGTCGCGCCTATTTTTTAAAAATTAACCCTTAACTTGACAGTCAAGTTAGCATTACCCATCCTCCAAAAAAAATCTAATGGTGTTTTCGATTGGTAAATTCAGATTTTAACCTAAAAATTGATTTATTTCATGGCGAATCGAACGCCAATTCAAATTGATTTATTTTTGTCATTGTATTCGTGTAATTTTATGTATGTTTCATAACATCACAAAACTCGTCATCACTTGATGCACTTTCAGAAGAAAACAATGAGCTTCATGAATTTACAATTAATTTTTAACAGCTTCCATTTTATATTAGAAACGCTTCCCTTTATATTTAGAAGACAAATTTCATTAACCGAAATAAATTCAAACAAAACAAAAAAAAATTCTAAAGTGACAACTTAAAATTGTATTGGTATAAGTGTAGGAGGGGTAAATCTGCCGAAAAATCTAGATCTGCAAATTTGATTTTAAATCAAAAAATAAATCAATTTATTTGCCCATTGGAATGTAAAATCTGCGTTTTGACAGATTTAAATCAAAAATAAATTGATTTATTTTACCAATCGAAAACACCATAAGAAAAAAAAAAAGATGCCAATAATTGTCGTGAATGTGTCGTAAATTTTTCGTGAAACAAAAAATTGTTCACCATTTCTATTTTCTGAGAAAAAATAAAAAAAAACCCTAACCCTCTAAAAGCGCATTTTTTTCAATAAATCTAGCACTACCATACCAAAACTTTTTTCCTAGAACTCAAGTCACAGTCGAAAAGGCATTTTCGTCTTTGTACTTTATTTTAAGCAATCACAGATATAATCTTGGGTCAAACAACCTTGATAAACTTTATTATTAGTAAGACTTAAACTTTATTTTTAGTAAGACTTAATACCTAAAACAAGAAAAAAAGCTCATCTGTTTTTATTTTTGAAAAATAAATATGTTTTCGGCAAAATCGTAATTTGCTTGCATTAACCTTTTTGATTTATTTTTAAGAAAAGAGGAAAAGATTTAAGGTTGACCTTTCGCATTAATTTTTTCGTAAAAAACTCAACCATTGAGAGATATTTTTTGAAATAAAAAAAAATAAATCTCAACTGATAACCTAAATTTATTTTTTGTTTAAATAAATCTCAAACCGAAACCAAAATCTTCCTTAAAGAATGTAGTAACTCTGAGAGAAACCATTTGAAATAAAGGTTGACAGTTGTTTCTGATCTCTGGTGAAAGGTGATTCCCATTTAAGTATTTTATTTTCCTGGGCAATATTAATTATTCCGTTTCTTAACATATGAAGAGTCCATAAAAATATCTATAGTAAGAGGGTGCTTTTTGAGGGGAATTGAAATGTGTGGGACTATGCCATAACACTTGTGAAAAAATATTACCCTAATGAAAATTAATATAAATTTTTAAGTGCAACTTATTCAGGTAAGTGTGCACTGCAAAAATTTGCATTTTGTATCCTTTATTTCGCACTTAAGTGCCACTACTGTTACTGTGAAACTGGCCCTAAGTGTCACTAGCAAAGACTGAAAAAATTTCCAAAAAGTACCATTGTGCAAAACTTAAGTGCAACTTATTCCGGTAAGTGTTCACTGTGAAACTGGCCCTTAATAAATTGCATTTATTTTCTTGATTCGTCTCATTAAAATCCATTTTGTTTAATGCAATCATAGTTACTATTTTTTTAAATTGTTGACAAAATAAAACAATGTTTCCTGATGTTGATCAAAAGGGATTTCTTGAAAGTGAACCGCTTGTGATACTATTCACATTCTTCTATTTTTAAGAATGCATAAAGCTCAAATTTAGACTCTTTTGGTTATTCATTCGTATGGCAAATGTAACGTTTTCATCAACTTTCATGATGGTAGGAATTATTATTTTCTTCGAAGGATTTTGTATACTATTTTACCTGTACTATTCGGGTGAATTCAATTTTCATTTAAGATTTGCTTCAATAGCTCACTTTTTTGAGAGATAGTCCCGGTCTACATTGAACGATTTTTCCAGTGCCGATCTTTTGTTCGTTGGTGAAGGGAGTGAAAAGTGAGGGGTAGGGATCAAATCGTTTGTACCACAAAACTCGAACGATTTTTCCAGTCTGTTTATGTTCTCTTTCGCCCTCTTTCCAGTTTTTTGTGTGTGTTCGGTGTCAGTGTGCCATTGGGTTGATGGTGTGAGTGAATATCAATGTAAAATGAAGAGCACAGAAATAAAAAATGAAGAAGACAAGGAAAAAATCTCATAGAAAAAATCGTTCTGTGTGTACATTTCACACGATTTCTGGAAAAATCTTCGTGGAAATATCGGGCAATGTAGATCGGGACTTACTAGTCATTATGCAAACAGCAATTTGACCGTTTGTTTTTTTTTGGGGTTATGTTACATCAATTTCTGCAAACAAAAAAACTCATTTACGACAATTTAATACCGTGTCGTTGATTATCGAACAGAGGCTGAAAAATTGGAACATGAAACCGAGTAAAAGGTCGAAATCCTGTATTTTCTAAAATATTCAAGATAATTCAATGCAGTAAATTTTGTTTGATTGGTGGAAGTTTTTTGTATAAGATTGACTACAAAAAATAATAAAAGGACATTTCATTTTCGTCCTGTAGTGAAATGTTTTTTTTAGGCAGTCTTGTTTGTTAAAAACATATTTAGCGCATTTTGAAAATAGGTTTTTTAAATAGTACCTTTTTGATTCTAAAATGCCTGTAAAATAAAAAAAAAAAAACAGAAATTAAGTAATGAAAAGTTTTGTTATTCCTTAAAACTTTTTTACCACTTCTATTATAAATAATATTAAAAAAATATATAAATAATACTTTTTCTTCAAAAACTTATACATATTCATTATAATAATTCACAGCATTTTTTTTTTGTTTTCATAGTAACATTGGAATGAAAAGCCAAAATTTAGGGAAGGACTAGCTAAACGCATGCTGAGTTTCTTCAAAAAACTGGTTCATCCTCAGGTTCTTGCAAAACTTCTGTACCGATATTTTCCTTGTAAAATTTAAAATCTTCGATTTCTCTCCATTTTTCTCCACACTGAAGTTTAAAAAGTTTGTTAACATCATTCTTTTTAAAATAGAAATTCCTGAAGGCAATGATTTTAGATCATTCATATCAACTCTTTTACCCGAGCGCATAATTGACCTTGAAACTCCAACATCAGATTTGAAGATCATCTTACCTCTCGATTTTATAATGTCACAAGCTCTTGTTATGAGAAACCGTTTAGTTGACTTGAACTTAAAATGCCATTTACTAGTTGGCTTGAACTTAAAATGCCATTTACTAGTTGGCCTTAAGTTTTTCTTGGGCAGCCGCTTTCCAGTCCATTACACTCCGCTTTTTCTAAAATGAATTGAGGAAAAATAATAAAAGAATATTATTTACCTACAAGATAGTCTACAACTACAATTTTCCGAAAAGAACAACCTTTCGATAGCACATCACATGTAAAACTGAAGATTTTTATAAGGAAATGAGCCAAGTTTCAAATTTAAAATTATTTAGCTCCCTTTTGAAAATCAATCGTATATATTTGAATTAATTTAGAGGAAAAATAGAGCCGTTTTGAAAATTTATATAACTTTGGTTGAAAGATAGGTCCATTTTGATTATTAGCAAAATAATATATAGCCTCGTTTTGATGCCAAACTCAAAATGAAAACAATAATAATTTCTAATTGTGATTGGAAGTGATTAAAAATAATCTTTCCGTCGGCTTTTTTTGGTCACTGTAGTTTTTGCAATGAAACAATTAAGTTACATTAGCTTTCCCGACGTTTCGGCAGGGGTTGCTGCCTTCTTCAGGGGAATTTAATAAAACTGTGTTTAAATTTAAACTGACATTTAAAATTATTGTATCTAATAATTGTAATATTATTTACAAAAGTAAAGAAATAACCACTTCAAACGAAGTTTAGTCTATGGAATTTAAACAAGGAGTAAAGAAACTGAAAGACTACTGTGTTATGATGAGACAAGAGAACAATAGATGTTCTATTGTTCTCTTGTCTAGATGTTCTATTGTTCTCTTGTCTCATCATAACACAGTAGTCTTTCAGTTTCTTTACTCCTTGTTTAAATTCCATAGACTAAACTTCGTTTGAAGTGGTTATTTCTTTACTTTTGTAAATAATATTACAATTATTAGATACAATAATTTTAAATGTCAGTTTAAATTTAAACACAGTTTTATTAAATTCCCCTGAAGAAGGCAGCAACCCCTGCCGAAACGTCGGGAAAGCTAATGTAACTTAATTGTTTCATTGCAAAAACTACAGTGACCAAAAAAAGCCGACGGAAAGATTATTTTTAATCACTTCCAATCACAATTATTAATTCCAAATTGGTCAATAAATCATTTTTAGAATAATAATTTCTTCATTATCTCGTTTTGAAACATCACCATCTGATAGCTCTCTTTGATACGCAAATTTTGGTATATCACACTCGACATATTAAAAAAAAGTGACTTTAGCACCGTTTTGATTGTCAACGTCACGTCAAATTAGAATAGAACAGCACAGGTTTGTGAGAAACGTCAGACAAGTTAGAACAGAAAACCTGTCCTAAGTTGTGTACAGACAATCCTGTTCTATTGGAACGGAAGTTGTTCCGAAACAACAACAAGCCTCGGATATGGATGATTTTAAAGTTGACGACCCCAGCAAACGAAACAAGGACAATGAATTTCGGATCTGCACGTGGAACGTCCTGTCCTTATACAGAACACGTGCAGCCGAACAATTAGTGGAGAACCTGGACAGGCTAAAGGCTGACGTAACAGCCATCCAGGAAGTGCGATGGGATGGAGAGGGCGTACCGAGACTGAAAACGTGTGACGTCTACTACGGCGGGTGCTTGAAGGAACAGGGTCAGCGGCTCTTTGGTTGTGGTTTTGTGATATGGGGAAGACTTAGGCAAGAAGTCTTGGGCTTCCGAAGTGTAAGCGAGCGCCTGGTCACAATCCGCATCAAAGGCAAATTTAAGAACATTTCGCTGATTTGTGTTCACGCCCCCCATGAAAGGAGAGAAGACTCAACCAAAGAAGCATTCTACGATCTCTTGGAGACAACGTATGATATGTGCCCGAAGTACGACGTGAAGATCATTCTTGGTGACTTCAACCCAAGATTCGGAAAGGAGGGCATCTTTGGTTCGATAGTCGGAGGACACAGCCTACACGACGAAACTTCCGGCAACGGACACAGGCTGGCAGACTTTGCGGCGGGGCGAAATGTCATCATCTCAAGCACCTACTTCCCACACCTCAATATACACAAGGGGACTTGGCGGTCGCGTGATCAAGTAACCGTCAACCAAATCGAACACGTTGCGATAGACGCGAGACATGCTTCCAGTATCTTGGACGTCCGAACGTTCCGAGGGGCCAACATTGACTCGGATCACTACCTGGTGGTAGCTAGACTACGTATGCGGATATCCATGACGCGACAACGCAGAGCAGATGCGGTGAAAAGATTCGATGTCGAGAAGCTTAAATCGCAAGAGACTGCCAGAACTTTTG
Organism: Melangyna quadrimaculata; assembly: GCA_949320155.1. Lineage (NCBI taxonomy): Eukaryota > Metazoa > Arthropoda > Insecta > Diptera > Syrphidae > Melangyna > Melangyna quadrimaculata. Next base: position 65,234,728 of record OX439483.1, on the reverse strand, counting down.
CAGACCACGTAACTCTTAATCTCTCAGGAGGTCCGCCACCAGCATCAAGTGCAGAGGACCAGTGGGAACACTGTCAACAAGCCATCAGAAGTGCCGCCTCTGATGTGCTGGGTTTCACTAGGCGAATACAACGAAACCCCTGGTTCGATGAAGAGTGCCGGCTAGCGCATGCAGCTAAGGACGAGGCCTACCAGGCAATGCTGCAGACTCGAACAAGAGCTGCTGAGAGAGTGGCCCGGGAGCTCTACGGGCTGAAACGAAAAGAGGAGCGCCGACTTCTCAGGAGGGTTGTAGCGGTAGGGGAGATGTTCGAAAATTTTATCAGAGGGTGAAGCGATCCACCCAAGGATTCAAGGCTAGAACGGAAGCCTGCCGAGATGAGAGTGGGAATATGGTAGTAGACACACAGTCAGTGCTGAGGATCTGGAAAGAACACTTCTCTAGACTGCTTAATGGCGAAGACAGCCAAGATGCCGCTAATAGGCAGAACGCTCCATTCAACTTGGACGATGATGGCCAAGAGTTCCGTCCACCCGACCTAACCGAAGTTCGGCTGGCGATATCCAAACTTAAGTCGTACAAGGCTGCAGGTGCGGATGGCTTACAAGCCGAACTATTTAAATCAGCGGGAGATGAATTGGCTAGGAGCATACACCAGCTCATCTGCAAAATTTGGTCGGAGGAAAGTATGCCCGATGAATGGAACCTCGGTATAGTGTGCCCCATCCATAAAAAGGGAGATGTTCTGAAATGTACCAACTACAGAGGAATTAGTCTCCTAAACGTCGCTTATAAAATCTTGTCGGCCATCCTGTGTGACCGCTTAAAACCTTTTGTCAACGATCTGATCGGCCCTTATCAGTGCGGTTTTAGGCCAGGCAAGTCAACCGTCGATCAAATGTTCACACTCCGACAGATTTTAGAAAAATCCCGGGAATTCCAGATCGATACACACCACCTTTTTATCGATTTTAAAGTCGCGTATGATAGCGTGAAAAGGGACGAATTATACAGAGCCATGTCGAGTCTCGGCATCCCTGCCAAACTCGTCCGCTTGTGCAGGATGACGATGGAGAAATCTCGCTGCTCCGTCAAAATTGGTAAGAACACCACCGATTCCTTTGATGTTGAGAAAGGATTGAGGCAAGGCGACGCGTTATCATGCAACCTATTCAACATCGTTCTTGAAGCCATTGTACGCAACGCACATGTCAACACCAGCGGTACAATCTATCAAAAGTCCGTTCAATTGCTTGCGTATGCGGATGACATAGACATTGTCGGCAGAACGAAGCGAGCTGTAGCAGGGGCATTTGCGAGCATTGAATCGGAGGCGGCTAGAATGGGATTGGCGGTAAATGAGGACAAGACGAAGTATATGCTGTCATCGAGAGAGGAATCTCAACATCGTCGACTCGGGCAAAATATCACGATGGACAGATATAACTTCGAAGTTGTCAAGGACTTTGTCTACCTGGGCTCCACTATTACATCGCAGAATGACATCAGTGCAGAGATCAAGCGAAGAATTACTCTTGCCAACCGCTGTTTCTTCGGTCTAAGAAGGCATTTAAGTAGTAAGGCCCTCTCTCAGGGAACCAAGGAGACTTTATACAAAACCATAATCATCCCGGTCCTGCTTTATGGGTCAGAAGCATGGACACTGAAAGATTCGGATAAAAATCTGCTAGGGTGCTTTGAGAGGAAGATTCTTCGTGTGATTTTCGGTCCGGTGTGTATCGAAGGAGTATGGAGGAGAAGATTCAACGACGAGCTATACGGGCTATACAGCGACGTTGACCTGGTCAAAAAGCTGAAAATACAGCGGCTGAGATGGCTGGGGCACGTGGAGCGTATAGACAGCAACGCACCTGCCCGACGAGTCTTCGAATCCAACCCCGATGGGGTACGCAGCAGAGGAAGAACCCGTAACAGGTGGCGCAATCAAGTGAATGACGACATCAAAGCACTCGGTGTGCGCAACTGGAAGCGGCTAGCTGGGGACAGAGCTGGCTGGAGGGGCTTGTTAGTTGAGGCCGAAGCCCATCCTGGGCTGTGAGCGCCATCAAAAGTAAAGTAAAGTAAAGTAAAGTAAGTAAGTCGTTGATTATCGAAACGAGGCTGAAAAATTGGAACATGAAACCGAGTAAAAGGTCGAAATCCTGTATTTTCTAAAATATTCAAGATAATTCAATGCAGTAAATTTTGTTTGATTGGTGGAAGTTTTTTGTATAAGATTGACTACAAAAAATAATAAAAGGACATTTCATAGGCAGTCTTGTTTGTTAAAAACATATTTAGCGCATTTTGAAAATAGGTTTTTTAAATAGTACCTTTTTGATTCTAAAATGCCTGTAAAATAAAAAAAAAAAAAACAGAAATTAAGTAACGAAATGTTTTGTTATTCCTTAAAACTTTTTTACCACTTCTATTATAAATAATATTAAAAAAATATATAAATAATACTTTTTCTTCAAAAACTTATACATATTCATTATAATAATTCACAGCATTTTTTTTTGTTTTCATAGTAACATTGGAATGAAAAGCCAAAATTTAGGGAAGGACTAGCTAAACGCATGCTGAGTTTCTTCAAAAAACTGGTTCATCCTCAGGTTCTTGCAAAACTTCTGTACCGATATTTTCCTTGTAAAATTTAAAATCTTCGATTTCTCTCCATTTTTCTCCACACTGAAGTTTAAAAAGTTTGTTAACATCATTCTTTTTAAAATAGAAATTCCTGAAGGCAATGATTTTAGATCATTCATATCAACTCTTTTACCCGAGCGCATAATTGACCTTGAAACTCCAACATCAGATTTGAAGATCATCTTACCTCTCGATTTTATAATGTCACAAGCTCTTGTTATGAGAAACCGTTTAGTTGACTTGAACTTAAAATGCCATTTACTAGTTGGCTTGAACTTAAAATGCCATTTACTAGTTGGCCTTAAGTTTTTCTTGGGCAGCCGCTTTCCAGTCCATTACACTCCGCTTTTTCTAAAATGAATTGAGGAAAAATAATAAAAGAATATTATTTACCTACAAGATAGTCTACAACTACAATTTTCCGAAAAGAACAACCTTTCGATAGCACATCACATGTAAAACTGAAGATTTTTATAAGGAAATGAGCCAAGTTTCAAATTTAAAATTATTTAGCTCCCTTTTGAAAATCAATCGTATATATTTGAATTAATTTAGAGGAAAAATAGAGCCGTTTTGAAAATTTATATAACTTTGGTTGAAAGATAGGTCCGTTTTGATTATTAGCAAAATAATATATAGCCTCGTTGTGATGCCAAACTCAAAATGAAAACAATAATAATTTCTTCATTATCTCGTTTTGAAACATCACCATCTGATAGCTCTCTTTGATACGCAAATTTTGGTATATCACACTCGACATATTAAAAAAAAGTGACTTTAGCACCGTTTTGATTGTCAACGTCACGTCAAATTAGAATAGAACAGCACAGGTTTGTGAGAAACGTCAGACAAGTTAGAACAGAAAACCTGTCCTAAGTTGTGTACAGACAATCCTGTTCTATTGGAACGGACTCACTGGACAGCAAATCAGAACAGTTTAGAATTGGAAAATGTAATTGAAGATCAAAATTTTGTACTTTTCTGTTCCAAACTGTTCGGAAAAACGTCGCCGAACAAAGCTAAGAAATGTTATAGTGCAGCGTTAAAACTATTCAACTATAACACTCCCTTCACGAGATACAAGCTGATGATCTTATCAAAAATATAACCCATATAAAATTTTTAATATATGGCAAAAGTCAATAACTGTTACAACCATTCTCCTCTATGTAAAACATAATTTTTAAAAATTCCATTTATTTTATACTACAAAAAATAATATATTATCTAACTGCATGTTTGGGTTCTTTATTTACGCTCGAATGGCTTGAATTCGTCGCGGAGTAGAATGTAGGATACTTTTGAAACTACGATTTAGGAGAAAACCAAGCGGTTGGGTAACAGCTGGTAGTTTATACCTTTTTACTTATCATTACCCCAATCTAGAAGCAGTCTGTTTGTGTCTATATAATTTTGTACTCAATAGTTTAGTTAGTTCTTAATTTTAAAAGAGTTGGAGTCATTTATGATATGAGTATATTAATTAATATCAGCTGGGTGTATGTGGCATCAGTAGATGTGGGTCCCTGTTGTCATCTTGGTACATCGAAATTAATTCTAGAGAAATATCTGGTTGAAAAAAAATCCTAAATTCTTTTTGAATGCCATTTATTTAAACGTCATTGTTGCAATAATTTTTTCGAACTTACAAATTACATATCTACAGGTTTAATAGTTATGAATCTAGATAAAGCAAATGCAACAATAACTGTTGCACAAACAAAACAAAAAGCAAAGAAATAGAACGATTCCTCGGTAAAGACATCTGTGAATGCTGGGATATCATGGTAAATCTGTTCAATAACAGCTAAAGTTCCACGAGTCTTAACCATATTGCTAGATGGTGTTTCTTCACTTTTTCCTTATAATCTTTCTCGATGAACCGCCTGCCTTCGAAGACTTTGTTTGCAAAGGTGTTGCTGTGATGTCTTCCTTGGGAGCTAATGTCGAAATGTGTTTATTACAAAGTTGTAGAAGTTCTAGAGTCGTCAAATTGTCGCTTAAGAAACGAATTTCTTTTAGCTTTGATTGTTCTGGAATAGACTTTGTTATAAGTATAAGCATGTAAAAAAGGTATTTTTATTTTACCTTTAGCAGCATCAATTAATGAGAATCTCACTTCAGTTGGTTGTAAATTGCAAAGAACTTCTGGTTTCACGATACAATTTGGGTTGGTTTTAATGATTGTGGGTGACGTCAGATGAACAAGGAGTTCTCTATTAAAAATTAAAAAAAGTTGATAGATATAAAAATGAGCTATTTTACATTTAATTGCAGATTCTATCATCATTTAAATAGAGAGAGTGTTTATAAAGCCGTCAAACTGACGCCCACTCCAACAAAAATGTCCACGGAGCGTGAGCTGGCTCCTGGTGGGCCAGCTCAGCTCCACTCTCTACCTTCGTATCCCGATATTGGTGCAACCATTCAGATCAACTCAGTCAGTATAATCAGCAAGGTGTATGGTAAGTTATATTAACAAATCTCATAAAGTTAATAGCTATGCAATTATTGTATATCTAGAATCAAAAATTCTTTCAATTTTTACACTTTTTTTTTGTCATTTGTTTTATTACGCTTGCGTGAAATGTTGCCATCTTTATCACCTTTGTAGATTTTTATTTAATAGATTTTTCTGTTCTGAGTGTGAAAAAATGTGTTTGAATGAATGAATGAATGGAAACTGTTACGAATAGAGAGAACTTTTTTATTATCATGGTCTTCTACTTACCTTGTAGATTTTGCGTTTTCATTAAAAGGATTAAATGAAATTGTAACACGTTTAACAGCTTTTAGATTGACACTTTTTAGTTGTTTGGCGATTGCAGAAACTATTCCATTTGATCTCCGAAGTGCTCCGCTGTAATAAATCGACATTTTTTTCTTCCTAATTAACTCTTTCGTACAAGAAAATTAAATTGGTTATAGATATATTTTTCTTGGTATTTTGGTTTATCTGACATGCGCCCTTTTTGCTTTGGTTGACAGTTTGCATATGCGTGAAGTTAGCATCGAGTGAATGAAAGAGTTGTTGAAAAGAAATCGAAGATTAAAAGTGATGCCAAGAAATTTCAATAACTAGGTCCGTTTGTGTACTATCCAAAGATGCGTGTTTGAGAATAAAATTTTCGTATGTTTTTTTGCAAGCCAGTTGCTGTAGCATACATATAAGCCCCTAAGAACAGTTTGTTCACAGCTAAGTCCCGGTCTACATTGAATGATTTTTCCAGTGCCGATCTTTTGTTCGTGGTGAAGGTAGTGAAAAGTGAGGGGTAGGGACCAAATCGTTTGTACCAAAAAACACGGAACGATTTTTCCAGTCTGTTTATGTTCTCTTTCACCTTCTTTCCAGTTTTTTGTGTGCGTTCGGTGTCAGTGTGCCGTTCAGTTGATGGTGTGAGTGAATACAAAAATGAAGACAAGGAAAAAATCTCATTGAAAAAACCGTTCTGTGTGTACATTTCACACGATTCCTGGAAAATCTTCGTGGAACAGTCAAGCAATGTAGATCGTGACTAATCATCTTTAGGGGCAGTTTGTTCCATGATTATTGGAACTGGGAAATCGTCGAATGTTCTGTTGGTCAAACTTTTTCAAAAAATACAAAGTATCAGTTGCTAATCATGGCTTATAAAATAAAAACACCGTTTTCTACGTTTATCCGATGAATCCTCAACAAATGTCAAAAATTCATTAATTTGGCTGATGGGCCTATAAAAAATAAAATTATAAAATTTTAAATTTTACACACTTTTTGGAGGTACTCCACAGTTGACTTCTGGAAACACATGCGATTTAAAGTCCTTGGACGTGATCTTCTTGATTAAGATCCGAGTATTTTGAGCAGGAACTGGAACTGTCGTTTTATGTCAAGATCATCCCTACACTCATTTGTGTACAAATTAACCATCTTTGTATAAGTAAATAAAATTTAAAAAAAAAATATTATTTCTTGGTAATAATTTCTTAAATAATAATATAAAGCAGATTACCGTTGTTTCTTCTGAACTATTCTTTTTTTTTTCTTTAATTTATCAAAATTTTAACCATACTTAGTTTAAATTATATAAGCCGTGTTTTTTGTGCCTTTATCTCCGTTTCCATATCTACTAAAAAATAATTTCCATGTAAAATACAAAGACAATTTTGACAGTTAAGAAATTGTTGTTGTATTTTACATGTGAATTATTCTTAAGCAGATATGGAAGCGGACATAAAGATGCAAAATAACACGCATATTGTTGACAAATATTTGGCAGCCAAAAGGTCAGAAAATGCAATTGTTGTATTAGTGCTGCCAAAATCTTTTCTAAAGCCCCGATGAGCGTTTTTTGTGCCATTAAGGCTCTCCCAAACCAATGCGGAACATTCGTGCGAAAAAACATTCGCATGTCAAAATTTATTTACATGGTGATATATGAGAGTGCAAACAAATTCGCTAAAATTTTGATAAATTAAAAGAATCGTCACCCTGGATCATTTCTTTCTTTTATTTATTGGAAAGTAACAATTATTTTAAATTAAAAATTATATTTTAACAATTATAAAATGCTTGCTTTTTACCTTTTTTTCTCTGTCATCTTTTTTACGATCAGTCGACCCGTGCTTCAAGATCCATCTGCCAAGCCAAATTAATGAATTTTTGTATGAATGTTGACATTTGTTGAGAATTCATCGGATACAGGCTCTCCCAAACCAATGCGAAACATTCGGTGCGGTGAAGAAACATTCGCGGTTGGTGTGGCCACTCTCATTTATCAACCTCTAAAAATGCGAATGTTTCTCCGCCGCGTTGGGCAATCTCGTTTATCACCATGTTAATTAATTTTGACTGACGAATGTTTCTTCGCCGCACCGAATGTTTCGCATTGGTTTGGGAGAGCCTTAAACCTAGAAAATAGTCTATTGAAGGACTGTTTTCATTTTAGCTTAATTCTTATGTCCCCTTTCACACAAGGAAACAGAGTTGCTTGTAATTTTTAGTTAGTTTGCGAGAAGGGCGTAAGTGGAAGGAAATAAATCTCCCACACCCTTCTGGCCTACAAAGTAGCTAGTTTCTGGCAACTCAGTTTCCTTGTGTGAAAGGGGTCCAAGCAGAGATGTTTATCGCCACGAACTAAGCATATTTGTTGTTGTAAACACGCCTATAGAGGGCACAAAAAAATGCGCCTATTTTCCTTACAACAATAAAATTCGAATTTTTCTGAACATATCGAATTTTTTACTTGATTACGCCTCACAATTGTTTTTGTTGTTTTTCAATTTTCAGACGAAATAAATTTGGTTTTAAATTATCACAACAACGCGAAAAATAAAATACACTTTAACATTTGTTTAGCGCCCATCACTACTTTGTTTTTGTGCGGCAACAAAATTGCACTAACACACTCACAAAAAAAGTCGATTTTTTTTTAATTCCTTCTACAAAGAAAAAATTTTAAATGAAATCGACTTCAAATGGTTGTAAGGAATTCGACTCAGTGGGAAAGTGTGGATTTGCTTTAAGTCCAGCAGCTATTAGATGATCAAAGTATTTTGTCATCACTTTTATTTAAATTCATCATAAAATTTCGTGCAGATTTATTTTCTGAAAGTTACTCCACTTGTTCAGCACTCACACTCCCATATTTTCACAGCAAAATTACAATACACACTCTTCTAACATCGACAAACACCTCGCGCCAGAACAGGATAACCCCAAAATAGCAATCGCACTCTCAACTTTTCTCAACCACCAATTTCATCCACTGTTCTCGCTCGCTTCGTCGTTGCTCGTCGCCATCGCCATTTCTCGCCAGCAGCCCCGCAAGCTGAATCGTTTTTGCTGAACAGAAAAATTCTTTCTTTTTCTCATAATGTACGGAATTCAGAGTTAACGAAGAGAAAAAAACACGAAACAAAAATCGAATAGAAAATTACAAAAACTCGATAATTTTTACTCATTTGTGATTCAATTAGTTTAACCAAATAATTCTGTGCCTAAATTAAGTGTTCTTTAGTGGAATTTTCCAAAGCTATAAACAAGTGATCCCAACAAAATTATAAAAAGAAGAAGTAGAAAGAAAAGGCTGAATTCATCAAAAAAAAAAATTATATATACCTAGGGAATATATATCAAAAACGCGACTAGTGACACAAAAAAAAAATGTATCCAGTCGGACAACGTAAGTGATAAATTCTAAATTTTCTTTTCTATTTTTTGTTATTTTGAAAGAAAATATCCGTTTTCACTAAAATATAAGTTTGTGGGGAATCGCAGAATAATGAGTTCTAATCTTAAAACGCAATGAACCTTGAGGCTCCGCTAGGCGAAGCCAGAAACTAAACAGTGAACAACCCAGCAAAACTCGAAAGAAAAAACCATGCGAGGGCACTGTCTCCTTCACTCCAGTGGCAAAGTGATTGCTCTAATTTGTCGTGACCATTGTCGTCGTTGTCTTTCATTGGGAGTGTGCTGTGCTGTGCCTCAGCCCTCAGCTTGTTGGTTTTTTTGTCCATCTCCCTAGTGCTTCTGTTAGTGAAGATAAGGGATTCACCGCCAAGAGCCTAGAATAGAGGAATGTTAACTTAACATAAGGCAGCAACCAGACAGGTTTTATAAGACTTAGCCGACCCGACCCCTCTTAGGGCGCATTATAGAATCAGTTGTTGCAACAGCTAGGCTAGGTGCAAAGGCGCGTTTTTCTTGGTTCTTCTGATCTATGTAGGTATGGGGAAAATAGTGTTTAGTGTTTGCCTGGTTGGACTTGTGTTTGCTTTAGGGTTGCAAATATCAGCAGTACGTTTTGGAACATATACTCTGCTTTGTGCACTTCCATTCCAGGGTACTTCTAAGTTAAGGAGATAGAAAAAGCCTCACTAAACCCATAGATAATGATGGTGGAATGCAAAAACTAGGTCAATGACCGTAACTTAATTTTAAGTGTCGCATTTGGTGTGTTATTGCGCAAACACATTCATAAAAAAAGGCGTTCGTTTATTATTTCCCCACAAAAACCCAAGATTGCTACCGGGGACATTGGACCAAGACGAGTATTTGAAAAGGCTGTTTTCTTTTGTTTGCTTTTCTTCTGGCTAACACTTGATTATAAAAACAAACAAAAAAAAAAAACAAAAATAAAGAAAAATATTTTCTACTATCAGCAAAAAACGATTTAAATAAATTATTATTTTCTATTTTTGAGAGGTCGGAGGAAAGGGAATTCGATTTGATCTACTTTTAGGGGAAACATATGGAACGCGAATGTGCTGATTGGGAAATAATTTAATTACAATACTTTTCTTATGTATGTGTTTTGATTTCCAATCGAATATGCTGGGATATGGTTTTTTGTATTGCAAGTGGGTAACCTGATTGCAATGTTGAGTCTTCACTAAAGGGATATGGTCAAACAGAATGTTATAATAAAACCTGGAAAGGTAGAATCAAATACATAATTAGTAGGTAGGTAGGTATTCAAGGAAAAATAAACAAGTAATCAACAGACTTCAACCAAATTCCGACTAGACTGGACTGTTTATTTTGCTGCCTGGAACATATCCACAAGAGCACCCTTAATAGCAACCAAAAAACATTAATGACCTTTAAAGACAAATATAGAAAAGTCTGAAGTCTGGAAAATACTGGTAGTTAAGATAATTTTGCATACAAACAAAAATATTTATGTACATACCTAAGTAGAGTCTACTTGCTACCCCGTAAAGAATAGATAAACCTGGAATACCTCGTAGTAATAGTCCTGAAAACTGGCAAAAAAAGTTGTATTCCGTCCGAACCACAAGAAAAGATATGCATTTTTTTCTGATGTACCTATTTTTTTGTTTACCTCGCCTAATGTTTTTGATACCACGACTTCAGCTAAATGAACTGCATTATTTTGTTAGGAGCAATATTTTATATTATTTGTGCTAAAACATAAGTAGTAGAAAATTATAATAACTGTTCGATTTTGTAGAGTAAAAAAGTATTTAACTTTGATTTTTAATGCAAAATGTGAAAGAAAATAATTTTTGAAAAAGTTAAATCATCTCTGGTACAAAAAAAAAAATGCATGAATACCTATAAGTGGCCAATTATTTTCAAAATATGCGAAAAATATAGTGTAACATGAGAATTTCAAAATGGTATAATTCATTATTTATTCTAGAGCCAAGTTAGCAAAAACAAAAGTTTTCAAAATTAGCCTAGTAAACGTGAAAACAACAACATGCGTTGAACATGGTAGATTTTTGATTCATTGATTTTTTTTTAGAATGTTGTCTTACCAAAAATGTCAACAAAATGCTCAAAAAACTACTACGTTTTTGAGCTTGTCTTTAATTATACCTCTTCAATTGGGCTTAAACAAATCTATAAAATATTTTGGAAGTTGCTATTAGTTTATTTGTTATTATTTTGTAACAAACAATCTCAGCTAATTTTCAATTGAACCTGGCCACTAAGTTAAACAAAAAAAAAAAAAGAGCGCGTGTAACTCAGTACTCGTGGCAGATGGCTACCTAAAAATCTCGATATGTAAAGGGATATTAAGGTTATATGCGTAAGACACAGCAATTCGTATTTATTTTCTAGGTGCACGAATTTAAACAAATTCCCTTAGAATAATAAAATTCACAGTATCTTTTTGCTGTGATTTTTATAAGAGTCGGTAAACATCGACCAAAATTTGTGTCTTAGTAGGGTATAACAGACTGACTGAAGAGCCCACTGTTATACCTTGGGCGAAACACAATAATTTCTGGAGTTGAGGTCACTTGTACTTTTTAATTGTACCATTTTTTAAATACATCCTGTATTACAGGCTACTAATTAGAAGGAAATGAATACATTTTTGTTGGTATGATGGGAGTTTGCAATTATGTTAAGGACGAACTGCAAGTTATAAGTCACTTTACCTCCACCGTTAACTGCTCCACTCGCCTTCTATGCAGATAAAACCAAAAATCACCCGGAGAATTTTTCTCTCAAAACACGTTATCATGACCCTTTTTTTTATGTATCAAATTAAAACTCGAGTTAACTCATTGATCTTGGGGAGTTAACCCGAGTTTTGTCTCGTCACTGTGGTAAGTGTAGTTAGTATCTATAGTTTCTATAGTTTCTCCAGAAACTGCTATTGGCAACAGCATTTCTACGAATGGCTGCTTAGTATAGGTGTATAGCTCACATCGAAAGTAAGAGAAACTATTTGCACTAGAGAAGAATGTGTCAGTTTCTAATACAAAATTTCCACTTTTCATTGAAAGATGCAAATTATGTCACTTGCTTACAAAAAAAAAGGCAAACAATTTGCAGTAGAGACAATAATTAATTTATAATATTATTATGTGAAAAAAATTAAGAAAAATGTATAACTGTTATAATATCAATGAGTTACAGTTAAGAAAATATAAGCTTGTAAATTGTTTGTGAATTTTGAAAGCCTCATTGTGCCAAATAAAACCAAACCAACTATCATTCAACAACGAGTAGAAACATAGTCAGAATCAATCAATCAAACAATTCTAAGTGTAAGGTATACTATTTATTATGACCCCTGAATCCCAAGACATATTTGGCGAATCAGAATGGGAATAACCGCTTACAGCATGCCTCACTATATTCGGCTAGAATGTCTAAACATTTTTTCGAATTGACTTGCTCCATTTGAACATCACAGTTTGCTACTCGTAAAAACAAGATAAATATATGTAGTAAGTAATTTCAAAAATATTAGCATTGAAAATTAGACTCGCGACTCTTAATAGATACTTTACGGCCAACAATACCATGAATTATTGTGTTTATAAATTCATTCCACTTTTTCAACAACTTTGAACAACTGTTACTTGGGTGACACGCTGTGCGGGTTCCACGATTTTTAATTCACTTTTTTGATAATTTTTCCCGGTCAAGTTGGGGTTCTCTTGAAGATTTTGACACTTCCTCGCACGATGTTGACATTTCCTCACACGTAAAAAAACAAATATGTTTTAGGTGACTTAGGTTAGGCGGGGATTTGATACCCTTGCCTCCGGAGTGACAATCAAATGCACTAAACATTACGTTATGGGCTACTACAAAAAATTAGCACTTTGTAAGTTCCTTTATATTTTATCAGTGACACATTATAGACACTCATGCTGTTGTATTAATGTTTCAAATCTTTAATATTAGGTTTTAGCCCAGTCAACGAAGACTCAAAATTAAAAAATAAATGCAAAAAACAGTGATCTCTGTATTATTTTTTATATATGGTAGGGGTTACCTCCAGGTATATCATATCCAAAGTCCGCAGCTCATGGCGACGAGCCAAACTCAGGATTTTTTTAAATATTTTCCCAACCTAGCATGCTATCGAAAAAGTACATGCTACAAAATTAGAGACAATTAAATTGTCTACAAAAAAAGTTATGTTCATATTTTTGCTAAAGTCAATAATAAGGTAGATGCAGGGATTAGAAAAGTCAATAAATCTGAAAAAAATATGTTATTCAGCTATAGGTTCCAAAAATCGCGTGAAATTAAATTGAAATCGAAATTGGAATCGAGTGAATTTATTTTCCATTAATTTCGAAAATCACTTTAAGTCAAATCAAAAACTGCTTACATCTGTCATGTTGATTGATATCCATTCTTTAATTTTCAATTTTGTTTTTCTTTTAATTAAATTCAACAAAAATGAGTGCTGTTTTCATTGCTGCTGCAAAAAAAAAATGAAATTCAAATCAATAAAAGTTAAATGTGGAACACCAAATTTAATTTCACTCGATCTTAATTTCATTTCGATAGAAAGTGATTTCTGGAACCTAGCTGATTGTCTTAGATATTGAATGTTTGCTAACCAATTTACCTGAAAAACCCAAAAATGTAAAAAAAAACATTCAATCATTGTTATTTCATCATGTCGTGAGGCTAAGAGTGGAGTTATAATTTTCTTTTTTTTTATACATATGTTCATATATCCGAAACTAAACAAAAAAAAGTTGATGTATACTAATTTCGTTTTCGATTGGATTTCGGAACAGTACTACTAATTTTTGATTCCAATCCAATTATTTTCTATTGTTCCGAGACTAATTTGTAAAATATTTATGTGTGTGTGCGTAAATTATCTGATATTTATGCATATTTTGCACGTTCAGTCGAGTAAAATTAATTTGACAAATAATCCGATGAAAGGATTTATATGTATATGTGTGTTTCGGGTACTCCTTTATTAATTCCGGAACAGAAAAATACTCCGAAAACATTACTCGGAACAGCCAATCGAATAATTTTGGAGTAAGCGTAGTCAAAAAGGAGTAACTCCGAACCTCCAACCGAAAACGACATAAATTAGGCAAAATTTAATTAGCAATAGTTTGTTTCGTACGGCGCCGAAAAATGGTAACGTTCTTTTAAAGGAGCACAATACAATACATAATTTCGAACATAACTTTTATTTGCAGGGAATTTAATTTTCCAAATATTGAAGAAAAACTACAAAAGGGGACCTTTACCCCCCTCTCCTGCCTAAGCTGGACATTTTGAGTATGTTATACTTAAGGGTCACCTCTACCGCCAACACAGTACCTTGGGTGGCTTGCTTCGCAGGTTCACAGAAATTATTCATTCATTAACCTCAACCTCAAAGAAACACTTCTATCACATGCTACACATTATAATAATAACAAAAATTATAAAAAAAAAAATCAAAAAAATTGTCGTCGTAACTTTCAATTTTCTCAAAAACTAGAGACGTTTAACCATTTAGTTTTCAGTTTTCAATTAAGAATTAATAGAAGTAGTGAATAATAAAATTCAATTCAGCATTTTATTTCACCATATAAAAAAAATAATACTATTTTTTGCAAGCAAAATTCCTGTTGACTACTATTTGTTTTTTTGCACCCTGAAGTCAACCTTGGGTCGTCCTAATGAGCTCCCCCTGGCACTCATATTCTGTTTTTTTTTAAGCCTGTGGTCACCCAGAAAGTAGATCTAGGTATATTGCTGGGCGAGTTGAGGCTTACCAATAAACTGTCAAACTGACATGTGTTGTGAAGCATTTCTTTTATGGATTAGCGTTCAGCAGAAAATTGTTTATTTTTGCTATAGAAATTAAAAAAATACACTAATTTAAATAGTTAGAAATAGAAAATGGAAACGTTTAAAGTTTAAAGTTTGTGCAATTGGAGAATCTCTCCAATTCGCATACATTTCACGACCTCAAGAGACCTTGGGTGTTTTTTTGAGAACCAAAAAACAGACAGGTTTTTTGAAAACTCTTGGGGTCGATAAGAAAACGTAAATGAACCCTGGGTAAAGATCAACGAACAAAGCTATTAATATGATGGTATTGTAGGGAAACTTCCAGATTGAAACTGTCATACAAAATCTTACTCAATATAAATTATTCTTTTATTTATCAATAAAGCCACGTGAGAATATGCAACATTATGTAATTGTTGTTACGTATTACATACATTTATGTACATTACAAACATTCTTAGGCATAAGTTTCTGTCTTTGAAATGGATCAACCTACGTAAGCTACAGTACGAGGTTTATATGATAATAAAAAATTGTGACGCATTTGCCTGTTTTATACTTTAAACAAAATTCTTTGAATATGTTCATTTCATGAAATAACATCTGCGGAAGAATAAGTTAAATTTTTTCATCCAGTTTAAAAACACTTGTAGTTGGAACAAACAAAATCTTAAATTTTCTTGGCTATCAATGTGCAATATTTTTAAGCTTTACTATCAAAATAATTCCAACTATAGAGAATAGTATTAACAGATTAAGTTTGGAAATTAAAAAAAGACCCAAAGGGTGCAGTATTGATTTGAAGGGAGCATTGAGGGGATAGTTGTGAGTTTCATAGAATGGTGTTTAAATTTATATACATTCATAAGAAATGAAATCAACTATTGGGAAATGTTTTAAAAATTCATTATTAAATTAAAAAAATCAATTATAATATATATTTTAATTTTGTAAATAAATTAAAAAAACAAACAAATATAATAAATGTAACTGGTTTACCTCTACCTACATTTAATAAGAATTTTTTTTTAATATTGTTATATATATATTCTTTTCATTTATTTATAATTTTATTTTACAACAATAACCAATTGGCTATGGACTTGTTGTTTTTTTTTATGTATGTATGTATATGATTTTATTATTTTTGTTTTTTTATTTAATTTTTATAGAATCACAATGGACCTCTTCGCCTCCGAGGCCTCAGAGCCCATCTACCCAGCCGCAGACTAGCTTCGATACACTCACATGTAAAATAATAAAAAGAACTAAAAACAAATTCTAAATTTATAAATTTGACACTAAACTGTTTTGTTAAAGAAATTTATTAATCAATATATTTTTTGGTACTAATTGGCTTGGCTTGAATGAATGTTTAAGTTTGTTTTATTTTTTTGTATGGCTTATTTGTATTTGATTTTTTTTTAAATTTTTTTTTTGTAGCTTCTACAGAATTATAACATTTATATTTTTGAATGAGTGAATGAATCGAGAATTGTAGTGGGTGATGGAATATTTTTGTTTTAATTTTGTAGTTTTGTATTTTTGAACAAAATAAAATAAAGAAGTAAAAAAAAATAATTGTGAGTACAGGAACTGGTGGTTAAGATATGTTAAAAGCAACATTCGTCTGAGTCTTGAGTCAATTTTATTAAATAATTAATCCAAAAACTAAACAAAACCAAAGCGTCCGCAACCCTTCTACACCCATTGAACTTATTGCTATGAATTGTACAGTCGAAGTAGATTTTGGCATCACAAACATATGTAACAGCCTACAAAGACTTAGGGGAACACATGAAACTTTGCATATTCCCCCCTCCGAAGGTCTCCTCCAATTTCTTCGCCCCTTTACTTTTTTTAAATGGAAAAGTTTGAGCAACAAAATATTCGGCTTACAATTTTAAACATTTGTTTTTCAAAAACCAACTCTCTGATTAGTGCTTAAAAGATAAAGGGACACATTTTTAAATAAATGGTTCTTAGAAACTTTGCTGTCCTCTATCATTTTAGCTACTATATGTATGATTAAATGTGTTTAAAATTACAAGTTGAATATTTTTTGCCCACACTTTCACTCCCACCATAGGATTTCAAATAAATAGGAATGTACTCAAAGGGCCCCTGACGAAGAAAGTTCTGGGATAATTTTGATTTTGTTCACGCCTTTTGGGATACATTAGCTTAATAATTATACTGACGGAACATGGACAATTACGTAGGTACGAAAACTTTTACTTTGTACGAACTGTTGATAGCTTTCTAGATACCTATAAGTATAAAACCGTAAAGTTTCATGATTTTGGATTGAGACATGTATGTATGAGTCAGTCGGTCAATTACTCTCGATCAAGATGTGCTAGCAAGGTTTCCTACCTTATTTGAACATGCAACTAGGTCCAAGACACGAGTTTGAATATAAATATAAAAAAATATTGTTAAGTGCTTGTTTAACTAATAATAATCGTTGGACTTATAAATTGTTTCGTCTTTTTATGAAAGAAATCTCGGATGAAAAAATGAGTATTGAATACATACTCCTATTAATATCTTATTTTGTGACTTAAAATATCAAAAAAAAAACAACGTGTGCCTAAATGAAGGCTTGACCTTGAACGCTTACTCGAATATTTAATTCAAGTCTTAATGTTAGCTCCTGTATGTATATCACGTACATTCGCGTCGAATTTTATGTGCTGTTGGTTCTTATAGATTTATTACTCACTTCACTATATTTGTTTAAGCAAATACTAAATTGTCTGATTTGTTTTTCCTTCAAAATGAAAAGTGAGTAGCTACTAACTAAGTAATAGAAAAACCATGGCTTTTGTTTGTTAGTTACTTCCGTATGAATATTTTTGAATGAATATATTTTGAATTGCATGCTTCTAAGTTTTCCGAATATTAATTATAAAATTTCATTAAAAATCATTAAATTGGCAAAATTTTAAATTCTGTGAAGATTACATATGTACATTATGTAAAGTTTGCTAGCTAATTTTTAACTTTGAGTAAAATTATCTAGGTAGTATATTTATTTTCTTCTATTTGTGTACCTATACAAGTCCAAAATCATTAAAATAAAGATATATATTTTTTTTTAAAAAAAAGGTTACAAATTTTGAAATTTCTAATCTTGTCTTTCACGTCAAAACATTCATAAACAAAATTTATAATAACATTTATTTGTTTTGTTTTTATTTGGTAATTTTGTGATTTTTTCATTCTCCTATTGTTTTTTCCTCTTAAATAATTTTTCTATTTACGAGGAACGATTTAATGTTTAATATTTCCTAATTTAGCACCACCAGCACCAGGTTCATCAGTGAATCCCACTTCTGTAACCAGCCCCAGTGCCCAAAATGTACCAGGTGTTGCTGCTGGAGCAGTGGCTTCTGCCTTGGGTGCCAGTGTTACTGCAACAACGCCAACACAACCAGAACTGCCAGTATTTACATGCCCACGTCGCCCGAATTTGGGTCGTGAGGGGCGGCCCATTGTGTTGAGGGCGAATCATTTTCAGGTGACCATGCCTCGTGGATACGTCCACCACTACGATATCAATATACAACCAGATAAATGTCCACGTAAAGTTAACCGTGAAATCATAGAGACTATGGTTCACGCATATAGTAAGATATTTGGTGTGTTGAAGCCCGTATTCGATGGTCGAAATAATTTGTACACACGTGATCCGTTGCCTATTGGCAATGATCGGCTAGAATTGGAAGTCACTTTGCCAGGGGAAGGAAAAGATCGAATATTCCGAGTGACAATCAAATGGATGGCACAGGTTTCGTTGTTTAATTTGGAGGAGGCTCTGGAAGGAAGAACTCGTCAGATTCCGTATGATGCAATCTTAGCGCTTGATGTTGTAATGCGTCATCTACCGAGCATGACTTATACGCCAGTTGGAAGGAGTTTCTTCAGTTCGCCAGATGGCTATTATCATCCGTTGGGAGGCGGTCGTGAAGTGTGGTTCGGTTTCCATCAGAGTGTGCGCCCATCACAGTGGAAGATGATGTTAAATATTGATGGTGAGTGAAAAGAAAAACTTGTACTTGTTTTTATCAGTGAAATTGTCATTTAACTATTTTTTTTTTGTTTTAGTTTCTGCAACGGCATTCTATAAAGCACAACCAGTAATTGATTTCATGTGTGAAGTTCTTGACATCAGAGACATTAATGAGCAGCGCAAACCACTCACTGATTCACAGCGAGTTAAATTTACTAAAGAAATCAAAGGGCTGAAGATTGAGATTACTCATTGTGGCCAAATGAGGCGCAAATATCGTGTTTGCAATGTCACTCGACGACCAGCTCAAATGCAATCGTAAGATTTCTTCTTATCTTTTTTCTTGAAGTGGTATAATCTGAATGATTAATATATTTTGTTTAGTTTTCCACTGCAGCTTGAGAATGGTCAAACTGTGGAATGTACTGTTGCCAAATACTTTTTAGATAAATACCGAATGAAGCTTCGTTATCCACATTTACCATGTTTGCAAGTGGGGCAAGAGCACAAACACACTTATCTACCGTTGGAGGTTTGCACCATAGTTGCCGGCCAGCGGTGTATTAAGAAACTTACTGATATGCAGACATCGACAATGATAAAAGCCACCGCTCGTTCGGCACCAGATCGTGAACGAGAAATTAATAACTTAGTGAAGCGTGCTGATTTCAACAATGACTCTTATGTTCAAGAGTTTGGCCTAACCATATCAAATTCCATGATGGAAGTTCGTGGACGTGTCCTTCCACCGCCAAAACTTCAATATGGTGGCCGAGTTTCAAGTATGAGTGGACAAGTAAGTTTTGGATTTTTTTTTTAATTATCAATAATTTACCAAAATTCACTTTGTTTACAGCAACTTT
Source organism: Melangyna quadrimaculata (assembly GCA_949320155.1). Taxonomy (NCBI): domain Eukaryota; kingdom Metazoa; phylum Arthropoda; class Insecta; order Diptera; family Syrphidae; genus Melangyna; species Melangyna quadrimaculata. The sequence continues at coordinate 65,215,188 of OX439483.1, read as the reverse complement.
TCCCACCTCAAAACAAGGTGAGCTTGGCATCGCCCAATCAAGGTGTTTGGGATATGCGTGGCAAGCAATTCTTTACAGGAGTTGAAATACGTGTATGGGCTATTGCTTGCTTTGCTCCACAGAGAACAGTGCGAGAAGATGCCTTGCGGAACTTTACTCAACAACTACAAAAGATCTCAAATGATGCTGGTATGCCAATAATTGGCCAGCCATGTTTTTGCAAATATGCCACAGGGCCTGATCAGGTCGAGCCAATGTTTAAGTATTTGAAAAATTCATTTAACAATTTGCAACTAGTTGTGGTTGTGTTGCCAGGAAAGACACCTGTTTATGGTAGGTTATTTTACTATAGATACAATAACTACTTGTATTCAGAGTGTAATCAAAACCTTTTTTTTTATAGCTGAAGTTAAACGTGTTGGTGATACAGTTCTTGGTATGGCAACACAGTGTGTACAAGCAAAGAACGTAAACAAAACTTCACCGCAGACCCTCTCCAATTTATGTCTGAAAATCAATGTCAAACTCGGTGGCATTAATTCCATTCTAGTCCCATCGATTAGACCAAAAGTTTTCAATGAACCTGTTATATTTTTGGGCGCTGATGTAACACACCCACCAGCCGGTGATAATAAGAAGCCATCTATTGCAGCCGTAGTTGGTTCAATGGATGCGCATCCGTCACGTTATGCAGCTACAGTGCGTGTCCAACAACACCGCCAAGAAATCATTCAAGAACTCAGCAGTATGGTTCGTGAGCTTTTGATAATGTTTTACAAATCCACCGGCGGTTATAAGCCACATCGTATTATTTTATATCGTGATGGTGTATCGGAGGGACAATTCCCACATGTGCTTCAGCATGAATTGACTGCAATTCGGGAGGCTTGTATAAAATTAGAAGCTGAATATAGACCGGGTATCACATTTATTGTTGTCCAGAAGCGACATCATACAAGATTGTTTTGTGCTGAAAAGAAGGAACAAAGTGGAAAGTCAGGAAACATTCCTGCCGGTACAACGGTTGATGTTGGTATCACTCATCCAACAGAATTTGATTTCTATTTGTGTAGCCATCAAGGAATTCAGGTGAGTTTATTATTAAAAAAGTGAGATTCATACTTATTGACAGGTAAAGTGTACATAGATAGACCATAAAAACTGTACACGGAAATTCATTCACGCTTGTCAAATCGGGCCCCTCATGGGGGTTAAAGTTCACACTTATAATGTGTTATCAAATTATCTTACAACTTGATTTAGTGTTGAACAAAAAAAAAATATTTTTAATGGTTGCCTGATAACAAAAAGTAAATATAAAAACTTGAATTGAAAAAAAAAATAGCAATTGACAAAGAAATAATATGAACTTCTACAGAGGTAAGAAATGCATAACTCTATTAAATAGGTAAAGCTTTTTACGAATCACTCTGAAAATAATGGTAATAACACTAATGGTCCTCATTTTGGTGCAAGCGAGGAATATGGCTTCTGATTTAAGAGTATTTTTTAATGGTGACAGCTCAACCAACGATAAACATAAACATATGTTATATTTGTATGTACCATAATTAATAGCTCGATGATTTTGATAAATGTCTTTTAAGTGACACTGTTCTGAGGAATTTTTATACTGGATTCGCTTTATCTTTTTTCACTGAAATTGCAAATAGGTTTTGCTATAGAAAAACGATAACTAGTTTGTAAAGGAAGGTAGGTAGAAATGGCGGCCACGCGCAGCTTAGCCAATAGCCCAATTAGCGCTAAGTGCGCCGTTTTGATACTATAACTCGTTAGAACCTGTGGTAAATTGAAAGGGAAATTGTGGGCATATCCTCAGGATATCGTCCATTTTTGTTTGAATTTAAAATAAGGTTGAAAGAATTTTGTTGCTTGTGGAATGACTGAGTAGCTTTTAGCAGAATCATCAGAAAGTGGATCACTTACACAACCAGACCAGCACCCGCACCATCCACAGTTTGCCCAACTGGGCAGATTGTTGGCTGGCACTGGAGCGCGAACTGTTCTGATCGAATGACCAACCGGCTGCTATGCAGTACGAACATCCACCAAAACCCCAGTACGCTATCATACGGGATCGACGGAAGGTGTGATGCAGAAGTAGCCGAAATTTGTCCACAACCATTTCGTCGCGTTGAGGAAAGAAATAAAATCTTTGATCTTCATTTCCGAAAGTTCGTTAATGTCGTCGAAAAATGCCCTTCCGAATGATTTTGCTCTAGCTTTGGCCAGAGCGGGTCATTTGCAGAGGAAATGAATTACTGTTTCCTTTTCCTGCTGGTCCCCACAGCTCCGACAGTGAGTATTGTGAGGTATGCCAAGCTTGACCAGTGTCCGCTACACGTTGCAGCGACCCTGGCTTTGTCTTGCCTGCGTCTGCGTATTTGGGGTTTATTGTAGGTGGGCCAGATCTTTCTAGATATAATAAAGTTTGATAAGCTATTCCACTTGCGGTTTGATTCAGTAAGGAAACCTGAGAGAATATTGCCCTTAATAACTCCAAGCGGAATGTTGACTATTTTCGCAAGTGAGCCATGAAGGGCTGATCCTTGCCTGGGCAGCTCGTCAGCCCGTTCATTGCCCTCAATGCCACTGTGACCCGGAACCCAGATAGAGTAAGAGTTCAGACTCGACAAGTTTGTAAAAGGCTAGTCTGTAAGTGCATATAAATATTTCGAATTTTATTTAAAAAAAAATGATTGATCGAATGAAACAAAAATAAACATTTGTTGTAGAGAATGATCTACATGTCGGGTAAAAAAACATATTTTCTGAAAACTGCATAGACCTTGAACCCATAGCTATTTTTGGGTTTTATTAATAACAATATTTGACGCTGTTTTAAGATAGATCTATACTTTTTACATGCAAATTCAAAGTCTTGCTTGGCTGCATTGAAAAGTTTTTTTTTTTTTAAAGTTTGTAAAAGATACAAAGTCTATCAACTTATATTATATTTAATTAACTGAGCGCCATAGTGATAGGGATCAAGAAGTTTTCCATGGTTCCGAATTAATGCAAGACGCACTTAAAGAATTAATCTTTGAGCGCGTCTTGTAGCCATTGGCTCCATGGAGAACATCTTGCGCCTCATAGCCATGTCAATTTTTTGAAGTTCATGTACATATGTACTCCATTTTCAATAAACTGCATTTAAAAAGCGGCAAAATACTGAGCGGCAGATAAAAAATTAAAACCTAAAATTGTATTGTTATAGTCAAGCGGTCGTTGAGCGGCGAGCGTCATTTCTGGTCGACAGAGCTTTCAAATTTGCTCCATTTATTTCAGCGTAATGCGAACGGCAAGGCATTATTCATGTCGAAAATCAATACAGAAATTTTATGGCAGTACAGGCGGAAAGATTTTAAAAATAAAATACTCACCGAAAACCTGTAGAGTGCGATGGGAATCATGTGTGATTTATGTGGTTAAAAACATTTTCTGTTTAATATCCAAAATCCCATAAATATTTTGTGACGTCTGTTCTAACATTCAATGCAGTTTGACTGCATTCTCTTGAGTTTCCTCGAAATTGAAAATAGTTTTCTATTTTTCGGTTAATTTGATGGACGAATTGCCGACAACGAAAACGACTCAATAAAGACAAAAGAAAATATATTTCTTTTATTTGATTGAAACATGAAAACCATACAAGTGATGAGTAAGTTCCAAATATTGCAAATTTTTATTACACAAATTGTCAGTTACAAATTTGATTAATGTTGAGTTAAAATTTGAAATTTAAATACATACATTTATTTGAGTTTCACTTTTACATTTATATTCACTATTTTTATCAGAACAGAAAACTAAATAAATTAAAAACGAAGACAAAACAAAATTTATCAACTAACATCACAGACTCGTTTACTTTATCATGTTTGGATAACTTTTAAATTTGGCTATGATAGTTTTTTTTTAACCTACAAGATTTTCATGAACTAAATTCCGAGGCACTCTTATTGAACAAAATCGAATAGTGCTTCTAATCTAGGTCTTAAAAACCCGTTTGAGTTTTCATTGAATGAACCGATTGATAAGTTTCTTATGCTTATTATTAAAAAATAGAACCAAAACAATATTTTATTATACACAAATAGGGAACAAGTCGACCCTCGCACTATCACGTCCTCTGGGATGACAATCATTTTGATTCAGATGAGCTCCAATGTCTGACATACCAACTGTGTCACACCTATGTCAGATGCACACGTTCCGTATCAATTCCAGCTCCAGCGTACTATGCTCATTTAGTGGCGTTTAGAGCAAGGTAAGAAAGAATTATTGAAACCACCAAAACTAAACCTTAACTAGAGTTCATTAATTTTAAAAATTTTTATTTTATTGTATAAAGATATCATTTGGTTGAGAAAGAACACGATTCTGGCGAAGGATCACATCAAAGTGGCTGCTCTGAAGATCGTACTCCTGGCGCTATGGCGAGAGCGATTACCGTTCATGCTGACACCAAAAAAGTTATGTACTTTGCTTAAGTACATACAAAAACAACACAAACAAAAACGTCTATACGGAGTATAAAAACTGTAAAAAAAAACCTGAGTGGGAAACAAAACTTCATCAAAACTTCTAAATTATTAATTAATTATTAGCATAGGAAGAATCAACGATATACTTTTTGGCACAATCAGTTAGTCGTATATTTCATACCGGGAGCAATAAAAAGAGAGGAAACATTAAATGTAAATTATAATAAACATAATAGCTTTAAGTCGCTTCATAAATAATTTACGCGGCACCGAATAATTATTTATATTATAATCATTATTTTTTTTTACTTTTTACTTAAAATGATTCTAAAAGGCAAATTATAAAAAACACAACAAACCGCTTCCAAGTTTATGTAAGGTATCCAAATTAGAATACAAACAGAAAGTTACGCATCTTACTAGTTAAGTACCTGTCGTCGGTCGAATTGTTGTACAGTATGAGTATACTTTTTTTAAACTTTTTTTTTTTAAGTATGTATGTACTTTCTTTTTCTTTTAATATAAACTACCAAAACAACAAAGTCTCTAAAAACAAAACAAAAAAACAATTGGAAACAAAAAAAAAATTCTTTAAAGTGCCACATTTGCAAAATGGTTTTCTTAAAAAATAAGTCACGAGCATTTACTAAGTAAGAATGAGTAAGATGAAGGAAAAAACATAAAATAATTTTTTAATCTAAAACAAACTGAATCTAATGATTCTACACTTGAATAATAAATTGAGTAGTTATAAGTAAATGAATAGGATAAAGAGAGGAGAAGTGTACCCTTATAATTATCTTCTTTTTTTTAACGTGTATTAAACGACAGCGCCCTTAAAATAAAGGTGGCAGCGCTTCATAATAAGAAGAACAATATCATATTTCTTTGTTATATGGTATCGTTTTTTATTTCAATGCAAGGGATTTACAAAGAAAATTAAAATTATCAAATCATTATTTATATTGTAATAATTTATACATATACATATTAAAAGTATGTATACATATATTATGTTATTTGAGGCGTATTTTTTAATAGTTACATTATTTGCTTAGTTCTGTAGAAATGATCATTGTTTTTATTGTTTTTTTTTATTAAATACATTTTAGTAAACAAAATTAACTATTTTTTGCCAAAACAAATCAATTTTGAATTAAAACACAAAACTTGCGAATTGGCTGTGGGGTGTTCTTGTACTGCACTGTCAATTGGATTATGGTTTTTAGATGAAAGTTAGAGGGAATAGACGCTTGGTTTATTTAATCGAGTTTATTTTGATTTTCTTTAAGTAAAGTGTGTTAAATTTTCTTAAAATATATTTCATACTCCCAACAAATTTCACTTTAGTCAGGTCAAACTGATGGATGGAAAAGTGTGATGTTTTTATGATCAAAATGAAAACACTTATCATTTTCTTTGACATCATTCTTCGTTTAATAATTTACGATCATTACTTATCTAAATGAGAAAAAAACATAAAATCTGTTAAAGAGGAGTGACTAAATATAATTTAATTAAAAGTTAATACAAACTATGACAGTGAGCAAGTTTCAGCGTCGGTAAAAAAAAATCTATCAAATTTGCAACTTAGGAGGGTATGAAAGCCGAAGTGATGAGTCCACTGTCATGACTGAACGAAACGCATTTTTGGAGCTGAGTTAACTTGCACTCTTAATTGAATTAGGTATTGAGGATGATCTTTCACTCAATAGTGTGAATCCTAAACGGTTTGTGTTTTGATTTAAAAATAATCACCCCTGTTCTGATTTCTGTTTCGCATAGAGTCCGTATACGAAATTGATTTCCATACGGATTCAAAAACAGTGTTCCGAACTTCTTTTTCATAGTAGCCAACGCTTTCGCGTATTGAAAACGAAAAGTATTTCAAAACACCCAGAGTTTGAAAACGAAAAGGTATTACAAACAATCGGAACAGGGGTGATTGTTCAGTTTATACATGCCCAATAAGTTTTGGTTAATTTAAAACGCTATTGAATTCAAGTGATGCACTCATCTTTATCCACAGAAGTGATAGAAACAGGTTTTGCCAAAACGATATCACCAGAGCATCGGTCTTTTTGCCATTTTGACATTATTTTTAAATGAAGTAACAAATACATACATACCTATTGACAAGAAGGTACACTGACAAATTAAGTCATTCACATCTAACTAAGGCGAATTAAGATTTCTCTTGTCTCAACTTACTATTAAGGCCGCACTAATTTTCACACGCGGATTCTTTTATTCGGCAGATTTATGGTTGTCAGAGTAATAAATATAATAATTTTAATGTGAGCAAACTTTTATTTATATTATTAATTCATTTTTAAACTTTTCATTTTTCATATAAAATGGTTGCAATTGACGACCACGAAGAACTGCGCTGAGGCCCCAAAAGGGTTAAAATGCTTGAACCCGCGAAGCGTGACAAAAAACTTACGATAACGAAGTAGTTGAGTAGTAGAACTGTCAAAATATAATTGTTTTTGACTTTTTGTTAGTAGCCGCGAATTGTATGCATTTTGAATGAAAATTTATAACTTTAAGTGTTTATTAACAATACAAATAAAAGTTTGCTCATGTTAAAATTGAGATTTGAACATCTACCGAACAAAAATCCGCGTGTGAAAATATGTGCTATTTAAAAGGAAACTTAAAAAAAAAAATTAATACAATATTTGTTAATCACATTTAACACTGTTTCCTCACTGTAATATTTTAAAGCTATTCTATTGAAAAATTCTTGGCGTGCGGCCTTGATGGAAAGTCGGCCTTTTTTTTAAAGACATAGTAAAGTATAATGAAATTAAATAAACCGGGAGACTATATATTTTCATTTAACTTTATTGTTGTGTCCTCACTGTCTCAGTTCGATGCATCATAAAACTGGTAATTTAATTTTATTTCTCATTGTTTTTTTATTTACCCATTCAAACATAACATAAACGTATTTAAGCCCAGATAAAAACAAATATTAAAATAATATACGTATTCTCATCCACACAAAATTGAAAATCAATAAAATATATTCAAGCAATCTTAATCTTAAAAAAGAACAAATCGAAATCATTCTGCATATAATTTTATACAAAATATAATACATACTTTTAAGTGGATAACAATGTACAAGTGAAAAACGCAAATACAAAATACTTCATCAGAACTTATTCTAAAAAAAAAAAAAACATTTTAAATTATAACCACCAATTGTTGTGCATATCGCGAACAATACGAATATTTCCTCTAAAAATTAAAAAAAAAAAAGTGTATAAATAAATAAAATCTTTCAATGCTAACATACATCTCACAAGGGACATCAATCTAGAAGTATTAGTTTTTAAGTGAAAAATAAGATTACAAAAGAAAATTCAAATAACTGAAAAAAAAAAATAATCTTTTTAAAAAACATTCTAATGACTGCTTCAAAAAGAGTAAAAATATTTTACAGAAAAAAAAACGACACCACTTACAAAATATCGAGGAAAAAATAGGTTTAACAAAATTAATTCTAAGTAAAAAAAAAAACATATTCTAAACCACTACAAGAAAAAAACTTAACAATGAACTTAAATTCGTAAACACAAAATGTCCGATTATTATACAATGGAAAGCTCAAAGTTAGTATATTTTTTTAGTTGTTAATTAAATTAATTAAAAGGATCCAACTGCATTCAACTAGATGATTAAATTTATTAAAAAAAAAAATAAAAATGAAACAAATTTATGCCTCATAGGTAAGCTTAAAAGAAACACACAGATAATAATTAAACATTTTAATCATTTAATTAAAAAAAACATCAGATGGATTGTTATATATTTTTAAAAGAACTTTGTGGCTATTCAAAACTGTACTGAAATTAACAAACAAACAAACCCAATCTGAAAATGCACTCCAGTTCTTTTAATCATCTCTTAAATACTGTATAAACAAAAATCATTTTTAAACAATAAACCAAGAAAGATATTTATATTATATCTATTATATAAAATAAAAAAAAGTAACTAATATAGTAGATTAATGATTCATTCAACCATTTTTAATTGTCAAACTAAACAAATAGCCAGCAATACAAGTAGAGAGAAAATTGTGATTTTTAAAGGGTTTCTTATAAATGTATCAAGAAAAATAAAACATGCAAGGTATAACATATAATTTCTAAAAAAAAAATAAAATATATATATTTACTTTATTAATACACATTTATTAATATGGAATAAGTTTTATTTAATTTGTTGTTATTTTATAAAATTCTATATTGTGGAAGTATCAGAATATTGGGAATTTCTTTTAAAATTTTAACCATCATCATTGTTATTTTTACATTTCACCATACATACATACATATGTAATTTTGAATTTTTTTGAAGGATACAAAACGAACATTTTTTGCGCAGATTCGTGTGATTAAAGTTCTACAACCGACTCCGCGCAACTACTTTGAATTTGGTGAGAAGGCCAGAAGACGTAGAATAAGGAATTATCAATTGTTTTTAGGTGATCAGTTGGTTTGATAAATCTATCCTTAGTCCATATCACCCAGACTAACGGGTTATAAAATGATGTTAATTACCGATTTTACATTAAACTATAGATTTTTTGATTAAAATGTTGGTAAACCAATACATTCGATCATTTACCAGTTGCATGAATTAAATATAAAGGAATTTAGCAATAAAATCTCCGTTAGCATCTTTGGTCTTTCAAATTAACTATTCAATAACCATTTCCTGCTTCTATGCGCGACCAACTATCTACCTTGCTATTCACCAAAGAAGCCAAAATCCACAAATTGAAACAAAATGTGGACTTGAATGTTTACTAGAATCTTAAACTTTTTTTTCTGTCTGTTACCTCCTTTTTCACCTCACAAATATCACTTAAACTATCTTCACAACGTATTAAGCAGTCACAGTCATAAAGAATGTTGCAGTATTGATTTTTTTTTGTTCATATAAATGTTATGTATTCGGGCAGAGGGTGAGTTCAAAAACGTCAGGCTGACAAAGATCCGCCATCTATACGTTGAATAATGCAGACCTTCAATCAAACAGACCCAATGTAGTATCTTCTGTTCAAAAATGTCTAACATCAGCTTCAAGTAGATTGCGCAGCCATATTTAGTTTGCTTTCATGGGTTTCTTTTTCCTCAGTTCATGCATTCATTGAAAATCTCATGATTTTTTATTTTTTCCTTAAAGCCTAGAATTCCAACGACAAGAAATGAAAAATTTTCTGATCAGGGATATCGAGGACAATATTGTATGTTGAATGCTTGTAGGCTCTCTTCAGAATTTATAGGAGTTATCCCCCTTTCACACAAGGAAACAGAGTTGCCGGTGATTTTTGGTTTGATGGCGAGACGGGCGTAAAAGGAAGACAAACAATCTCACCTCACACCTACAAACTAGCTAGTTTTTGGCAACTCAGTTTCCTTGTGTGAAAGCCGTGTTAGCGAAAACATTTTCGATGGAAATTCAGCTGTCATTTCGCTGTCAAAGTTCGAGGAGAACTTTTTCCTTGAGAGATCTACAATAGCAAGAAACATTTTTGGGGGAATAAAATATTCCGGGGATAAAAACGAAGTTCTCTCGAGATTCGTGATATGGTCCATTATCAAATATAGAAAAATATAATTTTGGTATTAACAGTAACTTTTTATTAATAATTTGAATACATGAAAGTAATAAAAAAGTCTAATAATTTGTTTTATATGCAATTTGTGTATCCAAGTAATTCTACCCTAGAAAGGCCTCCGTCCGAACGACAAACTCTCCGATTTCATACGAATCGAACGGTTTGTCAGAAGAATAGCTCGAAGAGAACCCTTCATTTTTCGAAATAAAAAAGTATATTTTTGTTCTAATAGAATTCTGACTTTTGTCATTAGCTTGCTGCCTAATTTTTGAAAAAAAAAAAAATGATAATCAAAGAATTTACAGTTCTCATCTTTTTTCGTCCGAGAGGTAGTGAACATTTACTCAAAATGTTTTATACCGCTTCACATTTTATGGCCACGTCGCTTGTATCAGTGCAAGCTACATTTCAACGGTCTGGTAGCGATATCGCGGCCCCAACACCACTAAAATGCACTTCAAAGTGCAACAACAAAAATAATCCCTCTAAAAGTGCTTTAATCGGATCCAAATTTAAATCACTAAAGCCTTGTGCCTATACTAACTAGAATGCAGCGGTCTGGCAGTGCATTTTAGTGGTGTTGGGGCCGCGATATCGCTGCCAGACTGATGACATATGACGATATGGCTACATTTGAAGCGCTATAAAACACTGAGTAAATGTTCAAAAGCTCTCGGGCTATTTTCTTAATAAGAGCAATAAAAAAAACTTCGAAGAACTTTGAAATTTTTGGAAGCAGCTGGATGTTAAAATGGCAGCGACCCATAAATACGTTAAAATGAGAAAACTAGGAGGATCATGTTTGCTTTTGAAAATAACCAACCTCTGAGGCCTGAGTATAGAATTCGATACGCTTCAGGTTGTCATTTTCGGATCACTTCAATTCATTCAATCATCTACTTTTAATAGGGAATTTTCCACCTTTCCTTGTAGGATCGAATTAAGTCAATCAAAATGATAATAATCCAGTTGCCATTCAATATTCATTTTCGATGCCAATAAATTCCAAGTGAGACTACGACCATCATTCAATTTCCCAATTTTCGACGATAGCCCCCAATGTATTCAAGTGACATCGGTTTGCGAAATTTTATATCGAAATCACATTCGTCTTCAAGTGTAGCTTTAAACTCTAGACCCAAAAAGCAAATCCGCCACCGACTCGCTTCATATTCCTTAATTCAGGGTCCAGAGCGAAGGCGGTCAAATTGAGGTATCACTTTCAATACGATCCACCTGTCTAGAATAGACCTACTACCTAAATCTCAGTTAATTCGCTCAAATCGGTGGGCTAAAATGAAAATTAAGCCTTGTACAATTGGTCCCAATTCGCAATTTTCTGGGAAACTCCTTTAATAAAAAAGAAAATACCAGCATTGAAATGAACTGCAACACTTTTTTCCAATTTTTAACTCGGCTTGTATTTATTCTACATGAAGAATGTATGTATGTACTATGGAAAAATTGATTCCAATTTTATTATTCTTATTAACTTCTTTTTTGTTAATTATATTTTAAATTTTGTCGTAAGCTTTATTCTTACAGACAACAAAATTATTAAAAATTAAAGCTTGCTTAACAACTTAATTGTATAAATAATGTAGGCTGTAATATAATACAATATTCAGACATTTCCTCTAAAGTAGAAGAATTTATTACTTAAATTAAAAAAAATACAGAATAAAAGCCGGGAATTTATATTATAATAATGAGTATTTATATATATTTATATATTGACTTAAAAGGGTGAGTTTTTTTTATTTTGTAAAAAATAAAACAAAATAAGATGTAACAAATTTGTTTTTCTTTTTGAATTAGGGAAATACAATAACTTAGTTCTTAGTAATTATGGGAAAACAATATAGTATATAAACTTGTGACAAAATTATCCTCGTAATTGTCAAATCATCCCTCTGTAATCATAGACTTTGTAATAAATACAAATTGAACCACACTTCAAAACACAATCACAAAACAAGTAAACAAATCGAAAACACACCTCTCATTTATATACTTTTTAATTATTTAAAAAAAAATGTAATAAAAATAATTCCGAATCAACTTAATAAAAGTGAAACATTTTTTGGAACAAGAATTAAAAAAAAATGGTTTTAATAATAATTTTTGGATTTTTTGTTTTTTAATTTACATATTTTTTTCGAATTCCCCTTATACCTATACATTATTTGGGCTTGCTTGGATAAGAAGGTGGCTTTCATGATATGAAAATAATTGTTTGTTTAGCTAGAACTAATTAAATTAAGATCAAATATGCATAAGACCGCTCAATGAAGTTGTCATTGTCATCTGTAATAGGCAAATTTTATAGTGATTGATAAAAAAAAAGAAGACAAGGTTCTACCGAGATTTGAACTCGGATCGCTGGATTCAAAGTCCAGAGTGCTAACCATTACACCATAGAACCGGATGTGAGTCAGATGTCAAAGTAACAACATAATGATGGAAATATCTTGGGTATTAACAAGATGTTATTTCAGACTAAAATTGACGTTTTATTTTGTTTGCCTCACTTAAAATTTGAATTATCCCTTGGTTACACTCCGTCCAACAAAAAAAGTCAGTACTAAAGAAATTTTAAGAAACTTCCACTGATATATAAAAAATAACCTTATACGTTTTTTGCATTGATTGCATTCTTGAAGTCTTTTGATTGCAATCTTTTGACTACTTTGAAGTCTTTTCCTCTTGGAGTATTTTTATTTCTTGGAGTTTTTTTCTGGTTTAAAGTTTAAAAAAACATACAAAAAAGACTTCAAAGTAGTTAAAAGACTGCAGTTCTTTGATTGCAATCAAAAGACTTCAAGAATGCAATCAATCCAAAAGACTTAGAAAAGACTTCAAAGAATTCAATAAGTCTTTAGTATTGCATTCTTTTAACGTCAAGTCTTTTAACTGCTTAAAATGATTGCAATTTAAAAGACTTCAAAATTGACTGCGAATTAATCTTTGGAGTAAAAATACTTAGCACAAGTATTTAACTGCATTCGCAATGATAAGTCAAATGACTAGGATTTCAAAGAATGAAATACAAAAGTATTGCATTCTTCCCAACTCTGCAAAATGCAAGCATAAAAATCCCTGTAAGGCAGAGTGTCCCAAAACGCAGTCGACTTTTTTACTTGCGCAAATGTAAAGGCATTTGAGCAAATGTAAAAAATATCTTGCGCACATCACTTGCATTTGAATTTGTTGGCGTTAATTTTGTCTGGAATTTTGCTACACTTAATTTATTTGTTTTTTGGAGAAAAGTAATTTATATTTACTAAAAGACAAAAAATAACTATTTTTTGACTAATTTTTAAAGTACGGAAAACTAAAGGCTTAAAAGCGTCTGGGGTGTAGTTCTTAAGGAAATTTTAGAAAACAGTCCTCAATTTTTCTTTTACAAAAGAAGAAATGCTTCGTAACCTTCTTCAAACATATAAAAGAATAAAACAAAGGAACGGGGAAACTAGACGAGGTGCAACAAGGTGGGAGTACCTACTATGACAATGACTTATGCCATGTAATATGGGACAAAGCAACAACTAATTTTTGTTGGGGGTCCATAATTTATTCCAGCAAAAATCAACAAACTACGCAAATGTCCATTCCGAAACGTTATATACATGCTATGCAAATTTAACATTTCAACTTGCTTCTTACATATGCTTTGCATTTAGTTTGCTTTTCAAATGTTGCGTTTAGGAATTTGGCCTACACAAAATGCCAATTTTCGCAGTGCGTACTTACATAAATAAAGTATCCCGTTTTGGGCGCTTAAGTGTCACTAATTCACACTTCGAAAATTACCAAAAAGTACTAATATACAAATCTTAGGCGCAACTACCGGTAAGTGTTCACTGTTAAACTTGCACTTATGCTTTTTTAGATCCTTTGAGAACAAATAATTCATCTTAGTGAGGAAAGTTGTTGTCAATTCGCGTTTACATGTTTACTTTTATCTGTGGAAAATAAGGTTGACTATTTTCTTACATGAAGAAGAGCTATTTGCAAGAATTTGATATAGTCCATTTCAGTAGAGTGATATTATGTATTATCATAGATAAACAAATAAATATACAAATCTTTGGCTGTCAATCCGGTTTGCCTACAAGCTAAAAGGTGGGTTTAGTCGCGGTGGAAATCAGTAAGTTTTACTAGTGTGCTTTAAAACACGCATACATATACATATACATACGCATACATATACATTTATTCATGGACACAGAATTAAATTACAAAAACAACAATGTAAACAAATGGGTTTTGGGGGGTAAAACGTACGAAAGATGTGTATCTTTATATTGTTTATCTATGGTATTATTTAATTCCTTACCAAATAAATTTGTTATGAAATATATGGGTTTTTCAATAAGAGCGCTACAAAAGTTTTTTTAAATAAAACAAAAACGGTTTTGGATATCAATGAATCTTTATTCCTGTGAAAGTACGTCCGATGCCATTCTGTATGGAACTCGATTTCTTTTGCATGGCCACCACGGGCACGCTTGCAGAAGTCCAGACGCTGAACCCAATTTTCGACGGTTTTCAAGCATAAATTGGCCGACACTGCTTCAATTTCACGTTCGATATTCGTACGAAGTTCATCAATCGTCGCTGGCTTGTTGGCATAGATCATAGACTTGACGTAGCCCCACAGGAAATAGTCTAATGGTGTCAAATCGCACGACCGAGGCGGCCAAGCTACTGGACCATTTCGTGAGATAACACGTTCTCCAAACTTGGTTTCCAATAAATTGATTGTGACATTCGCTGTGTGGTTTGTGGCGCCGCCGTCCTGTTGGAACCACATGTCCTCCAAGTCCATATCATCCAATTGGGGCCAAAAATATTCGGTTATCCCTGAACGGTAGCGATCCCCATTCACAGTAACGTGTCGGTCTTGATCATCACGGAAGAAGTACGGCCCAATGACGCCACCGGCCCATAAACCACACCAAACCGTAATTTTTTCGGGATGTAATGATGACTCATGGAGTACGTGTGGATTGCTGCCTGAGCAATACCGCATATTTTGTTTATTGACGAAGCCATTCAGCCAGAAATGAGCATCATCGCTGAAGATGATTTTTCGATGAAAATCCGAATCATTTTCAAGTTGTTGCTCAGCCCAATTCACGAACATACAACGCTTCTGGTGGTCAAGCGGCTTCAGTTCTTGCGTCAATTTAATTTTGTAAGGATGTAGGCCAAGATCTTTTCGCAAAATTCGCCACAGCGACGTCACAGAGATGCCCAACGCTTGAGAACGACGTGTGAGAGACACATTTGGGATTTCTGCAACTGAAGCCTCAGCGGCAGCAATATTCTCGACACTACGGGCACTACTTTGTCTCACTGGCACGGGAACATTTTGTACTGTGCCTGTGAATTCAAATTTGTCCACTAGACGATCAATTGTTGATCTGCTAGGACGATTATGACGACCATAAATTGGACGTAGCGCTCTTAACGTTGAGGTTGAGGCCACTGACTCCGAATTTCGGCAGCAAATTTTAATAATTTCGACTCGTTGTTGGCTCGTATATCTTTCCCTCATGAAATAGCAAACTTTACTGAACATAAATGTCAAAGGAGCGGCAAGAAATATGGCGTCGATTGCTGTCCCTGTTGCTCTACTTTTGTAGCGTCCCTATTGAAAAACCCTTATTTTGCGTGTGTGTATTTAAAAAGTGCAGTGCAATTAATGGTGGACTTACATGTATCTGCATTTGGTTTTTGCACAAAAAAAAAGGATGCCAAATACAAAATGTATATTTGTTAGATAGAGAGAAAAGATCAAAATGCAGAAGAACTTCGTTTCTGCATTATAGGAAAGTGCCATAATGCAGAAATGAAGACGAACATGTTCATCTTTTTGATGGTTCTCTTTCACTCGCTCGGATTTTGTGTATACATCTGTCCTGCTCTACTTTTCTGCATTTTGCAGATTAAGATACATGTAAATCCACCATAATAGTTATTTTAAGGCTAAGCGCGCATATGCAACTTTCAGTCACGAAACAGTTTGGTTGCTAAAATGAATCGCATGCTCTTATATGAGAGTGCGCGCACATGCAAAAACTATTTAGTCACTGATCGGATCAATTAAATAGTTTGTATTTTTGACACAAACTAAACGATCACCCCAAATGAGTTGATCTCCTTGTGCGGTAGATATTCATCGCCGCAGACGAGCTTCAGTGGGGAAGGACAGTTATACGAGTTAAAAAAATAATTTTTCAACCGAGGTGGCTTCATTCAAAAAATTATAACTCCGATTAAAATTATCAGATATTCAATAGTAAGGTCTTCAAATAAATATGAAATGTCAGACTACATTCTGTATAAAACTTAGGCCGCTCCCTGACTTGTCGGAACGGTAGCGGTACGGTATCGGTACGGTAAAATCTGACGTACCGCTTGTGTACCGATTACATGTATTTCAATGGGTGCATGCTGATTAGGCGGTATCGGTACGGTAACAGTACGGTATACATGCGGTATACCGAGCGGCGGTACGAATGGGCAGTAAGCAATCGGTTAATACCGCGTGTATTGTGTAAAATGTCATCGTTAGATATGGACGTCCACGTTTAAAATGTATTGGAAGTGAAAAAAAACGAGTTTTTATACAATTACAAATTAAAAGAATATTCAATATACGTGAAAGCAATCAACGATACTCAAAATTGTGGTAATATTCCACCAACGCAAGAATATGACGAAAGTTTAATTGACGAGGATGCCATAGAGGGAGAACAAGTTGCAAATTCAGTTGCAGATAATTCACAAGACATTCATCAACAACCGGCTTCATCCCCTTCACCACAGTTTACACCAGCAGGGTCTTCCGCAAAAAAAATTGTACATGGTGAACGTCGACGCAAGAGGATAAATAATGGATATTGACGCTGCAATGATTAAATACTTCAAACCTAAAACTGAAAAGAAGGCAGAACCCAAGGAAAATCATCCTATAAACCATTTTTTCTTGAGTCTACTGCCCGAATTAACTGATATGACAGAACAGCAAATCAGGACTTTTAAAATTAGAGTTTTGCAACTTGTCGATGAGATTAAACAGCCCGAATATCTTATTTATTCTCCGTCATCGCCTTCATCAGCACATAATGGCATTGAACATCCTTATCAATCTCAAGGAAGTTCATACGAACATAGGAATCCTCCTCATGCTCATGCTCTAGCGCTTTCGGATGCATGCTCATGCTCCGGTTCTGATATTGATGTTGCATAAGATAAACCCATTTGGATTCGCTGGATTCGAGTCACTTTTTTTATATCTTTAATCCTTATATTATTTAAATAAAACATATTTATTTAACTACATATAAACAATATTAGTTTTTTTTTTTAAAGGAAAATGTGGTACTTACCTCAAAGTAATCAGCAACCTCTCTTCAGCGCTTATGCATTCCCTGAATCTGGTGTCTTGTTTTGTGAGCAATGGAGCAACGAGAAGGAAAAGCTCATTATAGGTGTTCTTATTCATTTTGTACATGGATTGGAACCTTTCATCATATTGTGAAAGTTCTTTGGCCGCAACAAACAGTCGACAAAACAAATTTTTTTCAATATATGGATGGGCCAGTATTTTTTTCTTTTTATAAGCAAACGCGTATAAATATAACATGTAATTGCATCTTCTTCTGAGGACGACATTTTTTCCGGATTCTGAGTTTTTAGAAAGTATACCGACAAGTGAAGAGACAGAAGCGGTATCGGTATGCTTTCGGTACGGTAAGAAAACCCGCTTACCGATACCGTACCGACAAGTCAGGGAGCGGCCTTATTGGGAAGGGGCAACAAATGTCATACTAAAATAGTGTCAAAAGACCTCATCAATTTGATTTTCCATTACATTTATGCATTAAACCTTGACAAAAATCCGGTTTGGCCACTTTATAAAGCTTATAACTTGAGTTAGGGCAAATTCCTAAACGCAAAACTTGCGCAAATTATGCTAAGCAAATAGTTCCTAAAAGCAAACATTAAAATCCCTGCAAAGCAGATTGTCGCAAAACGCAGTAGACTTTTTTATGCCGTTTTTCATTGGACGTCCGGAAGCGTTTAGAAGCGTCCGGAAATCTTCTGAAACCATTCCATTGGCACAAAAAGTACGCTTCTGATTTCAAATCAGAATCCACTCAAGAAGCACTAATACATTCAAACCCAAACGTCATAACAAACTGCAACGTACTTGGTGCGTTCTTTTACTAACCATAATTAACTATGGTTAACTATACTTAACAAGAAGAGCCCACTGTTATACCTTACTTACTTACTTACTTACTTAGATCCTTGACCCCTCTAAGGGGCACAGGGCGTCAACTACCGCTACACGCCATCTCGTTCGGTTTCTGGAAATGTATTTTAGCTCTCCCCAACTTTTACCGAGCTTTTGTGATTCCTTGTCGACTGTTCTGCGCCAAGATTTTCTCTGGCCTCCAGGTCTTCTGCCATCTTGGATGAGTGGATCCCACTCCATTGCATGTCTTGCAATAGAGTCTGCACCACGACGTAGGGTGTGACCAATCCACTGCCACTTTCTTTTCCTAATAACGATGTCAATAGGACTTTGGCCCGTTCTCCGAAGGAGTTCTTGGTTGGAGATGGTGTTCGGCCAAAAAATCCTTAGGATGTTTCGGAGACATCTATTTTCGAAAGTTTGTAGCTTCCTTGTGACAGAGGCGGTCACTTTCCATGTACTACACCCATATAGTAGTACTGACTCTACGTTCGACCGGAACAGTCGCAGCTTGGTCTTCGTACTGTAGACGTTGCTCCTCCAAACTTTAGACAGCATGCCGAAAGCAGCTTTAGCTTTGCCGATTCGGCAGTTAACATCTTCATCCGTACCACCGCCGTCTTTTGAGACAACACTACCGAGGTACAGGAAGTTGTCCACCGCTTCAACCTGCTGTCCCGCAACGACAACTTGAGAAGAAGATTCAGAAATGTTGAGGATCTTTGTTTTCCCGGTGTTGATCCTCAAACCGACTTTGTTTGCCTCGCATTCCAGATTAGTCACCATATGGTGAAGATCCATAATGTTGTGCGAGAGCAAACAAATATCGTCAGCGTAATCAAGATGTTGCAGGAACGAAAACATCGTCCATCGAATTCCACGCGCTTGCTCGGCTAGAGCTGCATGAAGGACATCCCCTATAACCACCAGGAAAAGTAGTGGAGATAGCAAACATCCTTGACGAACTCCGCTATGGATATCGAAGTCCTCTGATACCTTTCCGTTGTGTAAGACTTGACACGATGCACCCTCGTAGGTAGCCTTTATAACGGCGATAATCTTCTCGGGTACTGTTATACCTTGGGCGAAACACAATTATTTCTGGAGTTGAGGTCACTTGTACTTTTTAATTGAATTTTATTCATTTACTCCACTTAAAACAGAAGTAATTTCAATATTTTAATATTTAAATTTCTTCAACTTCTTATTATAAAGAACCTGGCCACGGGTATTTATTTTCTGGGTGCACGAATTTAAACAAATTCCCCTAGAATAATAAAATTCACAGTATCTTTTTGCTGTGATTTTTAGAAGAGTCGGTAAACATCGACCAAAATTTGTGTCTTAGTAGGGTATAACAGACTGACTGAAGAGCCCACTGTTATACCTTGGGCGAAACACAATTATTTCAGGAGTTGAGGTCACTTGTACTTTTTAATTGAATTTTATTCATTCACTCAACTTAAAACAGAAGTAATTTCAATATTTTAATATTTAAATTTCTTCATCTTCTTATTATACTTAACAATGGTCGTTCCTTTATTACAAAATAGTTACGATTCGTAACTATATGACGTCATCTAAATCGTTCCTAAATTCAGTTTATTAGTGTCAAATAGATACAATTCGTACCTATTTCCAACTCATCTCCACGATATGAGTTGAAAGTGTTGATCTGTCAAAGCACATGTGAGGTTTGTTTACAAAAAATAAAAATTGAAGAGCTTTTGGTGAAATGAAATGAATTAAAATTGAATTAGTTACCATTGTTGTATATTGTTGAAAAATAACATGATTTTATGTTAATTAACGATGAAATAAAGTTTTCCAAAATGTTCGTTTGACAGATCAACAATATCTAACAATAAATCGTTCCTAAATTTTCAACAAACTAACAATGACACTTCCAACAATTATTTTTTGACATAACAACCATAGTTAACTATGGTTAATAAAAGAACGCACCAACTTCATGTTTTTTTCTTAATTTCCATTTTAATTTAATTTGCAGCCAAAATCAAAGTTTTTGGTAAATTTTAATAAACAAATTAAGAAATTTCCATTTTAATTTAATTTGCAGCCAAAATCAAAGTTTTTGATAAATTTTAATAAACAAATTAAGAAAGTATCAAACACAAAATATTATTTGGAAGTTCGGAGTTGATACACTATTTTGTGTGGTAGCAAATAATTTTTATTTGGCGATTCACCTATACAGATACCAAACCTCAGAATTGAGTGGAAGCATCTTGGACTGTTCCATTGGATTTCAGAATGAGTGAAACCTTGAGTGAAACCAATGGAAAACGGCATTACTTGCGCAAATGTAAAAGCATTTGAGCAAATGTAAAAAAAAATATGTTGAGCACTTCGCTTGCATTTGAACTTGTTTGGCGTTAGTTGTGTCTGGAATTTTGCTACACTTAATTTATTTGTTTTTTGAAGAAAAGTAATTTATATTTACTAAAAGACAAGAAATAACTATTTTATGACTAATTTTAAAAGTATGGAAAATTGAAAACAATTTTCTTTTACAAAAGAAGAAATGCTTCGTAAATGGAGCAACCTTCTTCTAACATATAAAACAATAAACCAAAGGAATGGAGAACTGAAAGAGCTGCAACAAGAGGGGAGTACCTACTATGCCTTGTTTGTTTCATGAAGTGTAGATATGGACCAAACCAACATCAACTCAGTAAAATCTTTATTAAAATAATTTTTGTTTGAGGGTCCATAATTCATTCCAGCAAAAATCAACAAACAACGCAAATGTCCGTTCCGAAACGTCATATACATGCTATGCAAACATGCTTTTAACATTTTAACTTGCTTTTTACATGTGCTTTGCATTTGCATGTATTTTGCTTTGCAAATGTTGCGTTTAGGAATTTGACCTTATATTTGTCGGATATTTAAAAACGAAGTACTCAATTAAAGTTAAAATGTCAGCCTGCATTTGTGTGTAAAAATATTTGCAAAATTATGCAGAAAATCATACTAAAAATTCAATCCCTTGATAATATTAATAATTATAGTATAACATTTAAATTTAAGCAAGTGAACCTAGAAATGAACAAAAAAAAAGGACAGCTTTGGGTTAAATTGCAACATTATTCTTGAAACAATAAACTAAAACTGAATGTTACTAAGCCGTTTTCCATTGGTTTCACTCAAGGTTCCACTCATTCTTAAATCCAATGGAACAGTTTGTAATGCTTCTGCTCAATTTTGACGTTTTATGTTTGTATTGTGATCGTCAAAAGATGTAGAGGTAGGGATGAGCGATATTGATAAATCATCGATGTTAACATCGATAAGTCAACATCGAAGAACCAATCTCGATGTCAAAAATTATCGAATCAGAAACACCGATTTTGTGTTTAACATCGATCTTTTTAATACATTTTTTCAACATAAAAATGCAATACATTACAAATTCAAAATACCTTAATTGTTTTGAAAATTATAACCATATGTTCTTGAACGTTATTTTCTTCCATTACATCGATGAGTTCAAAATATTAAGATACAGGTCAAATTTTCTATACATAAACAAAATTGAACAAGTTGCCATGATTTCTTCTATTTCGCTGATTTTAATGTTTGAAAATCAATCTTTAATTATTTGGCATGAATGAACATGTAGCAAGTCGTATGTACAAAAAATTATGTGTAAACGGTGCCTTAGCTTTCTGAACATCGATGATTTTAATGCTTGAACATCGATCTTAAGTTATTATGTACAATGAACATTTAACAAGTCGTAGGTAAGTCTTTTGTAAACTGTGTCTATCCTTTCTGATTTCTGAACATCGATGGTTTTAATGTTTGAACATCGATAGGGATGTCAAATACAAAATGTATATTTGTTGGATAGAGAGAAAAGATCAGAATGCAGAAGAACTTCGTTTCTGCATTACACCCCGACTCCACAGGCCATGAAGGATGTTCATAATCCAATCTACAATCCAATCCACAATATGATTTGTATGGATATGTCACTGCTTGGACATGGATTTTTGCGACTGCATGGGATTTTTTTTAGACATGTTCCATAGTCCGGCCATCGTTCATGGCCTGTGGAGTCGGGGTGTTATAGGAAAGTGCCATAATGCAGAAATGAAGACGAACATGTTCATCTTCTTGATTGGTCTCTTTCACTCGCTCGGATAATTTGTATACATCTGTCCTGCTCTACTTTTCTGTATTATGTAGATGAATGGTGGATTTACATGTATCTTCATCTGCATAATGCAGAAAAGTAGAGCAGGACAGATGTATACAATAAATCCGAGCGAGTGAAAGAGATCCATCAAGAAGATGAACATGTTCGTCTTCATTTCTGTATTATAGCACTTTCCTATAGTGCAGAAACGAAGTTCTTCTGCATTTTGATCTTTTCTCTCTATCTAACAAATATACATTTTGCAGTTGGCATCCCTTTTTTTGTGCAGAAACCAAATGAAGATACATGTAAATCCACCAGAAGATACATGTAAATCCACCATTAATGAACATCTAATAAGTCGTTTAAAAACCATGTGTAATTTGTGCCTAAGCTTTCTGAACATCGATGATTTTAATACTTCAAAAGCATTGAAAGCTAAAATAAATTTTTCGTCCAACATCGATGTTGAAACATCGATGTTTTTTCGTCTCACATTGATGTTTTCCCAACATCGATTAAAATCTTTACAATTTCCGTTCATCTCTCACAGTTTGCTGTCAAAACGCTTGAGTGAGTTGTTTTTTGACATTTGATTTTAAATGTATTAGTGCTTCTTGAGTGGATTCTGATTTTAAATCAAGAATCGCATTTCTCTTCTCAGAATCGTCAGAAGCGTACTTTTTGTGCCAATGGAATGGTTTCAGAAGACTTCCGGATGCTTCCGGACGTCCAAAGGAAAACGGCATAAGACTAAATGTATATGTTTTTTTTTCAATAACAGACAGAAATGTTAACATTTCAATAAATAGTAAACATATAGAAATTGTACGCGAAATTAAGTATCTAGGAGTGTTTATTGATGACAAGCTTAAATTTAATGAACTCGTTAATAAGCTATGTGCTTAAATTTCAAAAAAGATAGGATTTTTCAAAAGAATTCGTAGACATATACCTCAAAGTTATGGGCTAACGGTCTACAACACATTAATTCTTCCACACTTTGATTATTGCTCATGTCAAATAGTGAACACATTCAAAAATTACAAATTTTACAAAATAGGGCAATGAGAACTGTGCTTAAGTGTGAATACAGAACACCTATACAAGAAATGC
Source organism: Melangyna quadrimaculata (assembly GCA_949320155.1). NCBI lineage: Eukaryota > Metazoa > Arthropoda > Insecta > Diptera > Syrphidae > Melangyna > Melangyna quadrimaculata. Next base: position 65,191,486 of record OX439483.1, on the reverse strand, counting down.
TAACAAGTCTCGGATAGTTAAATGTTGAACATCGATTAGACCCCTTTCACACAAGGAAACTAAGTTGCCGGCGATTTTTAGTTTCTAGGCGAGAAGGGCGTAAAAGGAAGACAACAAATTTCCCCTCACACCCTTCTCACCAACAAACTAGCCAGTTTCTGGCATCTCAGTTTCCTTGTGTGGAAGCCGTCTTAAAATTTACTAGTGCACTAGTCATGATTTTTAAATTAAAATAAAATTTATATCCAATATATCTACAACGCAATGTAAGTTTCATAGCTAACAATTTTTATAAATTAAGGAATACGGGAGATTTTAGACCACCACTATACAGAAGAGCTGGCACGCAGAACAACCTACTTTATAAAGGAGTGCAATTATTTAATAATCTTCCTAGAAACGTAGACTGTTACAAACTTAAAAACATTTAAAGCTTTATTAAAACCTTTGTTAAATGATAGTGTGATATGATTAACTTGTAGTTATAAGTATTAAACTGATGTTAAAAAGAGTTTTTTTAAACTAATAAAATACACAAAAAAAAAATAAATTGGAAAATCGCTATTTTCAAACCCCCGCCAAACGCTGAAAAAGAAACCTGCCAGACGCTTGTTTTCGATACCACGATACATGCACCTACAAACCCCCATACTCATATTTTGGTAATCAATTCATTCCCAAAAATTGCTGTCGGCTCTTAGACTATCAGATAGTACTTATTCTTCGAATAAATTAATTTTTTTTTCCTGTTGCTATAGTATTTATACTACACTATTGCGATTGTCAATTACCGATTGATAGTTGATAAATATTGAAATTTAGCATTTTAGAAGGCAATTTATTCAAAATCTAATCAACAATTCATCGATTTTTGACAATTTTCTTATAATTAACCTGCATCATTCTCTATGGCCAAAACTTTTAGCGGTCGGCTTGTTTAATATCGAATTTCAGTATTTATCCACTATCAATCCATGATTGAAAATCGCAATAGAGTTGATAGTTTACCTGAACATTGAAAATTGGGCTCTAAGGCCTAATATATTCGCTTTCAATTAAATTTAAATTCGCTATTAAAAATTAGAAATTCAATGATTTTAAATATTTGTATTTATTCACCCTCCTTTAACGATTTAAATTTTAAATGAAGTTTCCTCTATTACCTAATTGTTTAATTCATTTAAAATTGGTTTTAGCTAAAACGACAAAATCCACTTTTTAAGGGGATATTTAGCCATAATAGAGAGTAAACGAACTATTTTGTTTTATTCACTTTCAATTAGCGTTAAAAATCGATATTTTGTTTTTTTGATATCATAAAGTGCGATGTGAGAAACAAAAGCAAACAAGATTTGAAAAACCTTCTGGTGCAAAAACAATCTACAACTATTTTAATGTTATTAATGCACTGAATACGAATCAGACCTCAAAACTACCCTATAACGTTTGGTTTTTGAAATTCTCCAATATTTAAGTCGAAAAACTGTTTTGAAACGATTTTTCATTGCAATATAGCAAACAAAATAAAGAATTTATTTAGGGGCTGGATTTTTATGTGTACCAAAAATATTCCGAAAAGTAGGTATAGTTTGTATTTCCACCAGAAGGGTTTTTTTCAACTTTGCCGGTTTTTGTTATTCAAATCACACTTTCAGATTACAAATAAAATAAGCAAACACAAAACTGACTATTGAGAGTGAACAAACAGACGCTATTTCAAACTTGATTTAGTGCTAAATTGATAGTTCATCAGTCAAAATAAAATAAAAATCCCAAGAAATATTTTTAAAAAGCATATAAATTTAAAGCAGCAATTTAAAGCGAGCCAGTTAACTAAAGGCGAGTGAATGAATCAAAAATGAATGAAGTGTTCTTAATGACAATTTTATATTAAACGTGATATGAGTTAAAATGTTACAATTCAATTTTTAATGGACTGTGAACAAATTGGCCCTAAATGAAATAACATTTGGATTAATATAATTTTTTAATATTTGAACATTCATATGTAATTATGTATACAATAAATATTTTTAGCACCAGTCAGTAGGTAGAGGCTTTTCAATGAAACTTCAAAAGTGTTGTACCCGTTTGTGCGTGAAACAGATTAAACCAGCACCAACATACCGGCAACATGTGCCGCCCTTATTTTAGAACCAAATGTATTTTAATTTCTCAGAACACATTAGACCTGCACCAGTAACGTCAACAGCTTCATTAGGCCAAAGTCCTAAATTTGTTGTTGTTGGTGCATTCCTGGAAACTTTTCACTACGATATTCAATTGCACCACACCGTAAAAATTAAAATTGTTCTCGCTTAAGCCGTAATTTGATACTGGTGCTGTCAGCAGTGGGGCGTATTCATAGTCATTTTAGAGCTGGCACTAAGTTAAACATAGGTTTAGTTGAATTTTTGGACGTTGGTTCTATTTTTTTAAGTTTATCATTTCAAAATATTTGAAGCTATTTGTGTAGTATACCAAGTTAATTATCTTATAAAAGTATAAAACCAACAATTTGTAATTAAAATCGCTCTGTATTCATTGAGCCAAAATTTACTTAAACTGTAGTTTAGTTAAACCTGGGTCTCTGCGACTATGAATATGCCCCAATGTGTTTAAAAAATATTTGCTGTTGCGATTGCTGGTCAACAGGTAGAGAGTTCAAATGACAAATAGCGTGCACCAAAAACTGGTTTTGTTAATTTCTATACTACAAATAATAGACATTTGGGTAGTTTATTGTGGATTAGTTAGTATGAGAAAATCCAAGTGTTTATTCGAGGGCATGATGTTAAAAATATTTAAGTTATTAAATGCAGTTTGCGTTTACTAACACATCTAAATAGCAACAAAATACTACTCCAATATGCTGATATTTTAAACGCTTGATAATCTGTGGTGTTTGGTATAAACATGTAGGTACCTACCTACTAAAAATAAACGTATTTTTTAAGGTAAGGGCATTTAAATTTGAACTAAAATTTTGGAAAATCTGTCAAAAATAACGGAATCATTAATTTTCAATTCAATGCACATTTGTACCAAATTTTAAGCAAATCGGCCTCCTCGTTTAGGCTCTAGCTCGATGTTAAGTTGGCGTCAAAACGGTATTTTTTGTATGGAGTTATCACCAAACACCACACTCTTCAATTTTTTTGTAAGCCAGCAATCTTTGTCTGGGGAAACAGGTACACGTCTTATTTAAGCACTCTGAAATCTGACCTGGGTTAAAACTCACGAATTATTAGCCCGGGATATATACATATACATACATTATGTACATACATTCTACCAAAATGTAACCCTCTTTTAAAAATCTGTCATAAAATTTGGCGTTTAGATGCTTTAAGATTTGGAGTAAGGGAAGGGGAAGGGGAAGGAGGGATGAAAAGTTTATCAAACTCATATTTATTTTGAAACACATGATTTTTTGGGTACTTTTTTATTTGCATATCAGAATATCCTGAGAACAAGATCAAAACAATACGCTTACCTTAAACAAAGTTAAAGTTATTTGCCTTTTTCTGCAGTGATGATTATATGAAAATAATAGTAGGTACCTATGTTATTCTACTTATATTTTCGAAACCCGAGAAGCGATATACATTTATTAATAACAGATTACCATAAGAAACACCCTTAAGCGAATCTGGAGGGATACAAGCTGACGATTTTATGAATTCACTTACTTATAGGTAGAATAACTGATGAGGTAAATCAAATAACAAAAAAAACTTAATAGTCTAGGAGCTATGCCCCCATCCCGTAGGCACTTGAATGTCACCTCAGTTTGAGGGTGGTGTTTTATGTTTTCGGGGGTGGGGAATCCGAATCCGGAGTTATACTCTGTCCAATGAACGTGTGCAGTACAGGCCTTATGGGAGAGCTTTCCTTTTCCAAAGGGTGCCTGCTGCATATAAAAATAACTCAAATCCCCTTAAATAACCACTGTCTGTATGTGCATTTTCTCGTATTATCAAGCGTACACCCCACTATAACATGACTTTCGAACGGCTCGAGCCGTACTGATCGTATCCTTGTTAACAATCCTTTTTGTGTGTGCCAAAAATAAGCACATCAAATCAGAGTTATGGCTAAAACAGATGTGCAGCGAGTCTGCACACATCTCTGCATGCAGGCATTATGCCTAAAACAGATGTGCAGCTTTTTCCATGCAGCGAAATTAAATTACACAGGTTCTTATGGGAGCAGGTTCACTCAAAGTCTGCATGCAGCGCAGCGCTGCACGATGTCTCTATTGCCTAAAACAGATGTGCAGCTTTTTCCATGCAGCGAAATTAAATTACACACGTTCTTATGGGAGCAGATTCACTCAAAGTCTGCATGCAGCGCAGCGCTGCACGATGTCTCTATTTCTAAATTTGCTGCCTAGTTTCATTGCAGCCACAACTGAAAAACGAAAATTTCTAAATAATTGCTATTTGGCATTACTCATATTGACATCACCTGCCATTCTTTCAAAAAATTTGTTTGTGTTGGTGATTTTTGTTTAAGAATCCATGAAGCCGGCGTTGCCACCCTACCATCGTCCAACGAAGAAAATCTCATTCCAACACTATTGTGTGACATCGGCAACGCTGTGCTTTCATGTATTTGTTTGACATAAATATGCATCATGAATGTCAGAAACTATGCACATGTGTTTCGTGTGCAGCTCTGCATGCAGAGATGCGTGCAGACTAGCTGCACATCTGTTTTAGCCATATTTCTAAATTTGCTGCCTAGTTTCATTGCAGCCACAACTGAAAAACGAAAATTTCTAAATAATTGCTATTTGGCATTACTCATATTGACATCACCTGCCATTCTTTCAAAAAGTTTGTTTGTGTTGGTGATTTTTGTTTAAGAATCCATGAAGCCGGCGTTGCCACCCTACCATCGTCCAACGAAGAAAATCTCATTCCAACACTATTGTGTGACTTCGGCAACGCTGTGCTTTCATGTATTTGTATGACATAAATATGCATCATGAATGTCAGAAACTATGCACATGTGTTTCGTGTGCAGCTCTGCATGCAGAGATGCGTGCAGACTCGCTGCACATCTGTTTTAGCCATTACCGTGGCAATGGTAATGCCATAGATTAACAAATAAAGATACAAATCTTTGGCTGTCAATCCGGTTTGCCTACAAGCTAAAAGGTGGGTTTAGCCGTGGTGGAAATCAGTAAGTTTTACTAGTGAGCTTTAAAACACGCATACTAGTGCAACTTACTGATTTCCACCACCGTAACTTTGTTGTTGGATTTCACATTTATTCATGGACACAGAATTAAATTACAAAAACAACAATGTAAACAAATGGGTTTTGGGGGGTAAAACGTACGAAAGATGTGTATCTTTATATTGTTTATCTATGGTAATGCTTACAAATACATATTTTTCTTTGGATCTTATAAGGGAGTTTTCAGAATGGAAGGTTTTTCTACGCTTTTAAGGATACTTGAAGACGAAATAGTTACCCTTAGGTTTTTTTTGTTTCATAGATTTGGTTTTTCTTGGTAGTTTGGAAGAAAATTAAAAGCCATTAAAAAAGTATTTGGCTAAAGCTCGATTCACAATGCGACGTGAATCGCTGTCATTTTTTTCTAGTTATCAAATCGTTCCCCAATTCACAATGCGACGAGTTTCTTGACGACGAGTTTCTTGACGACGAGTTTTTTGACGGCGTTAAATTATTTATTGTTTTTTTCTTGCTGTGCGGTGTGCGTTCAAAATAATGAAAAAAATCAAACTGAAATTACTTTAATTATTTAAATATTATAATTGTGTTTGTCCATTGGGCTGGTGGAATGATTTTCGGCTAAAAATGCAAAGAAATTAAAACAATACAACATTATAATATTGTCAACACAAATAGATCTATAAATATAATTTCATTGTCAACAAAATTTATATTTATTTAATTTACACTTATCTGTTGTTTTCACAAAATTCACCATTAGTCAAATATAAAAAAAAAACATAAAAAACGTCGACGAGTGTTTTTTTTTTCTCAATTTTCCCAACTCCGGCGTGACGTGACGACGAGAAACGTTTCATTGTGCATACCCTGGCGCTTCCTCGTATACTAACATGATTTGAAATCGGCTTGACAACTACGACGAGTTCTCGTCACGCTCACGTCGCGTTTTCACGTCGCATTGTGAATCGAGCATAATTGAAATAAGTGTGCGTGTGCGAGTGCGTGCGGATTGGCACATAACTTGTATTGATGTAAAGTATTAATATTGTGCGTTTACTTATAATCGTGTTGATTTCTGGTTGTGAAACGAACAAATTAAATGCTCAAATAAGTTTAAATGACGAAAGCAACAGCAGTTACTAGTCGTCAAGTAAAATGATGAGATATGGTGCTGTGTGATTAATATGTAGGTACATTGAAATTAAGTTCCTCATTTACCTATGTATATTTTTTTTATTGGAAGAATGAATTTGTTTTTTTTTTGTCTAAAGGGATAATAGGTCTATTGAAAATACCCTTAAAAACGCGCCTTTTATCTTACCGGTTGGTGGTGTGGAAAAAGAAAAGATCAATTTATTTCAGTTAACATATAAAAACTCTGAACTAGAAAATTTTGACATTTTCCAAATTTTCACATTTAAGGTTAGACCGCACACAACTGCAGCGGAACTACACTTCACGACGCGGCAAAACATTGTTTGTATGAAATTATATGAGCTATATCGCACTAAGCCGCAACTGAACTTCATAAAATTTCATACAAATAAAGGTTAGACCGCACTAGGCGGAACTGCACTGCAGCGGAACTGCGATTCAAAATAATTTGTATGAAATTGTATGAAGTTCAGTTGCCGCTTAGTGCGATATTGCTCATACAAATAATGTTTTGCCGCGCGTGAAGTATAGTTCCTCTGCAGTTGTGTGCGGTCTAACCTTTATTGTGAATCGCAGTTCCGCCGCAGTGCATTTCCGCCTAGTGCGGTCTAACCTTTAAGATTTTGAATTTCGTAATTTTCATATACGAGATATAATCATTTCTGTTTCTAGATTTTGGGATTTGCATTTAAGAAGTCAATTAATGATTTTTGTAAATGGATTTCTTTGTTTTAAACTAAATCATAAAGTATAGATGGCAGCCCTTCTGAGCTTTTTGCATTTTTATAGTATGCAGTACGGAAACCCTTGACAAATATTTCTTTTACACAACTAAATGGGATTCCTTTGCAGTTAGAGTGAGATACAAACGTCCTATATTCTCTGTTGCACTTATTCATTGGACAGAGTATAGTTTTAGCAAAATCCGGTGCGATGTCATTGTTATTAACGAATTTTGATGCATTTTTGTAATGCAATAAAAGTTATTAATGTTAGGAAAAAATGTTCCGAATAAATGTTGTTCCTTATTTTCGAACGAAGAAATTTGTTTTTTATTCTTGTAAATCGGTTGATAATTGCCCAAGATATTACCAATTGTTTCTTAGTAGGGTGGGCGCGCGCTCAATTGAGCGAGACGGAAGAACGTGTTTTTTAGGTAAACGGTCAGAGTTATCGTGAAAATTGTCATAAAAGAAATTATCCTCTATATTCTGACAAACATTTTCGTTTATTATTATTTTTAGTATTTTGTCTCAATTGAATAATTAGATTCGGAGATATACACAGAATCGTAGACTTAGGATAAGATTTTTCACATTCACATGGTCTTGTCTAAATCCAACCTACCCAGCCTTATGTGACACCTTAGGCAAATGACCCTGTATAAGCACAAGCTGTTATTATATTAAAAAATTGGAATGTGGAATAGATCTGTCATGCCTTAAAAAAATGTATATTTAAAACTAGACGCTATAAATAAAAAAATGAAAAACTATTTTATTAGTTAAGATCAGGAGTATAAAATAAAAATACTTGTTTTATGCTTTATCGGCGAAAATTTGAGTAAATTGGGCTTCTTTAACAATGTGAATGTGAAAAATCTTATCCTAAGTCTACGTTTCTGTGTATATCTCCGAATCTAATTATTCAATTGAGACAAAATACAAACGAAACTGTTTGTCAGAATATAGAGAATAATTTCTTTTATAACAATTTTCACAATAACTCTGACCGTATACCTAAAAAACACGTTCTTCCGTCTCGCGCTCCCTCAATTGAGCGTGCGCCCTCCCTACTTAGAAACAATTGGTTATATCTTGGGCAATTATCAACCGATTTACATGAATAAAAAACAAATTTCTTCGTTAGAAAATAAGGATCAACATTTAAGGCTCTCCCAAACCAATGCGGAACATTCGTTGCGGCGAAGAAACATTCGCATTTCAAAATTTATTTACATGATGATATATGAGAGTGCCCACACCAACGCGGCGGAGAAACATATGAACTAATTTTGACTGACGAATGTTTCTTCGCCGCAACGAATGTTTCGCATTGGTTTGGGAGAGCCTTTACTCGGAACATTTTTTTCTAACATTATTAACTTTTATTGCATTACAAAAATGCATCAAAATTCGTAAATAACAATGGCGCAAAATTTTAAACAACCTATTGTTAACTAATAAATTACATTTGTAGGGTTTGAATTTGATGAACCCAATTATTGTTTTTATGCGTTGTAAATTAATTATATGTTGATGAAAACCCATCACGTGCTTGAAATAAGTATTCCATATTTATATTTTGATCATTTTAACTTCATTATTTACAAAAAAAAAAAGAAAAAAATTAAAAAAAAAATTGGGTGCCAACAGGACTCGAACCTCTAACATTCGGGTTTTCTCATATGGATTTAGTACGATACTAAAAAGATAAAATAGCCAGTTGGTTATTTTAAATTTAGTAAAATGTTAGGGGATGGTACGATGCTAAACTCGTTTAAAAAAACGTAAAAAAAACCACAATTTTTAACCTAGTATCATAATAAAAATGATTTAACATCGTACTAAATCGTCTAAAATTTTGCACCAATGACTTCGCACCGGATTTTGCAAAAACCAACTCCGGATTCGGATTCCCCACCCCGAAAACATAAAAAGCCACCCTCAAACTGTGGTGAAATTCAAGTGCCTACGGGAAGGGGGTATAGCACCTAGACTATAAAGCAATTGTTGAGCAACAGTTTATAACACTGATCTCTATAATAAACTGGATAGTGGATTCCCTATACGTATAACAGTTTTTTTTTGAAGCAAATTGAATCGGACACGTGTATCCTTGCACACTTTTGTCTCTTTTTTTACCGAAGGAAAGAAAGAGATAGTTTTTTATCATCACAAAAAATCGTGCATTGATATCAGCTGTTTGTTTGACAGCACTGGTTTGGTTTGTCTGTAGTACAAACGCAAACAAAACATACATAAAATTGTTTAATTTGCTATTGTTTTCCATTAATTTTAATAAGTGTTCATTAAAAATAGTAATATTTCTCTCAAACTTAAATACATGTTGAAGAAATTCAGTTTAAGAATTGTTTCTGCGTATTTAACAGAAAAAATATATACCGAGCGCTCGTTTTCCGTAGTACGCGTCTTATAAAATGTTATAAAATTAAAATTGTTAATTAAATTAAAAGTATCTCAGCCTGCTTGGATTTCTTCTTCGAGTTTGATTTTCTCGGTTTGTTCCATGTGCTTAGCCTCTTCGAGACGTTGCAACATTGATTGTAGCTCCATTTGGTGGAGTTCGAGCTCGTCCTTTGCCGCTTGCAATTGTTTTAATTGCTCTTCAAGACGACGAATCATCTCTTGTGCCTCCATGAGGTCCTTTTGTGAACGTTCCATTTCCTCTTGCATCTGCTTGAGACGGTCTTCGTATTCCTGTTGTTTCTTTTCGGCGCATTCGCGGGCTGCCAGAGCCAATTGCAGCTTTTCTCGTTCCTGTTGCTTGGCATTCTTCTCCTCCCTGGCTTGTGCTTTCATTTGTTGGGCATCAATTGTGTCTGGTTTGCGACGACGCATATACAATTCATGGTTAACCATGCATAGGGCCAAAATTCTCTTATTGATCCTGACTCGTGGGGCAAAGAACACAAAGTCGGGCGCTTTTTTTTTAGCAATCGGTTTAATGATGAAGCGTTTTTCTGAGAATGAAATATTCCTGATCTCAGACCATGGGAATCCAATTTTTGGAGTTAGCTTGTCTTCCTGTTCGTAGATGCTCAAACCGAGAGCATCCACACCCAACCACAAGTCAGTTCCTTTTTTGTTGCGGATCTCGAAATAATTTACTCCGTACTATGAAAAAGTCAATTAAAATCTTTTTTGTATGATCTATTATAAATAACTTACTTACTCACTCGCCAAAAACATCAGCTAATAAAAAAATGTAAACAAAAACCACCATTTTAATACAATTTAAACTGTTATAAACTAAAAAAAAATTGACAACTGTCAACAGTTGTATCCTTGCACTGTTATAATTTTCCTGCAATTTGTTTCAAGATTTTTATATGAATCCACTATCCAGTGTATTATAGAGATCAGTGGTTTATAAGGACTTATAGTCCAGTCATTTAAGCTTAAATTATCTAGGTAAGAATCTCGGAATTCGAGATACCCAGCTGTAAGTCTGTAAATACTTGTATATTGACACCCTAAAAGTTGTCTCAAAACCTACATATGGTAGGGTGTACGCAACTATTAAATTTCAAGGTCAAAGGTCACAAAAATCGGTTTTTTGCGCTCTTTTGTAAATATCTCATTTCCTATGGGTTTTTTGCTATTTGTATTTATTATCAATATTGTAGAATACAAAATTCTTTACAAATTTTTGTTTAAACAAATTTTTCATACGTTGAACCGTTTTCGAGATAGAGGGCGGAGAGCGCGCGGTCACAGCATCCCTTCAGGTCAACCGGTGCCTCCGGTCGAAAACTCGCCATATATAGTTGATGAACTATCGATAAATCAATGATTATAAATATTTGTCAATTTTTATTAACTATTATATTATATTTTATCATTTTGTTCGTGCATTAAATCTATATCTATTCAATAATACTGATAACCGTTTCCTAAAACTAAAAAATAATTAAGGGAAAAACTTAAATCATAATATAATTATATTCCCATTTACACTAATGACATTTTAAATTTTTTAATTAAGTGCATCTTCTTTAAAATCTGTAAATTTTAAAATCCTTCCACTACGTAAAAAATTATACCTGGGAATTATACGGGCCCCTTTTATACACTACGGACCTTTCTATTTATAGCCAGTAGGTACAGATGTTCAATTGCATTGTATAGTTACGACCGCCTTCTCTTATATGCTCATTAATATGTTAATTAAAAAATGACAAGCTGCTAATATTACTACAAAACAAGCCAGAGATGATGCTGCGGATGTTCTTATTGTTGAAACTGCAATTGAAGAATCAAAGTCTGAAAAAACTGCAGTTATAATAGGACAAGATATTGATTTACTTGTCATTTTAATTGGGCGTACACTGTCTTACGAACAAGAAATTTTCTTTAAAAAAGTTGGGAAAGGAAATGTAAAAACGGAGATATACTCGACTAAAAGTTTTGATAATTATCCTCATTCAAAAACACATATTTTATTTCTGCACGCATTAAGTGGCTGCGACACAACTTCTGCGCTTTTTAAAAAGGGAAAAAAATCATTTTTAAAAGTTTTTGAGAAACTGACAAATTTGGATGAATAGCTGCAGTATTTGAGGAAGAAAATTGTTCGTCCCAGAGATTATTAGAGAGTGGAACTCAAACCTTATTGGCAGTCTATAATGCTCCGAAATCTGTGAAAAGTCTCGATCATCTTCGTTATATGCATTACGTCAACTTTACAAAACTTAATAAACCTGTGCAGCTTTCAAATATTCCACCAACAAGTGCAGCTGCTCATCAACATTTCAAACGTGTTATCAAGTTCAAACTTGGTTAGGGCATGATTTGGAACCCGAGGTATGGGGTTGGGCAATGCGAAACGATTTTCTGGAGCCTATCATGACAATTTTACCACCTGCTCCAGAAGATTTTCTAAATACAATTTTCTGCAACTGAAAGAGTGGTTGTGGTTCGCGATGCGGATGCAGGAAAGCGGGCTTGCAATGCTCTTTAGCTTGTGGCCAATGTAATGGGCAAGCTTGTCTCAATGCTCAACCATATCAGAGCGACATTAACGAAGATGGAACCTTTGACCCCGAAATCATGGAAGAACTTGAGACAAATGTCGTTGAAGAAGATAATGAAGGCCAGTTTGAAATTTACCAGCAGCCGGAAGACGACGGTGAAGAGGAAGAAGATGCTTAAAATTATAAATTGTAGTTTTGGTACCCTTTATTCCATATTTTTACTTTTAATACAAATAAATGTATTGAATGATATTTTTTAATAAAAAGATTAATTCATAATTTATTTAAGTTATTAATATTAATATTAATATTAATATTAATATTAATATTAATATTAATATTAATATTAATATTAATATTAATATTAATATTAATATTAATAAGGTTAAAATTCAAATATAATTCCTATATTTTCATTAACAATTCTGCAATTACATGGGTAGGTAAGTGTTGTTAAATAAATTAATACTGAATAAAAAGTGGATAGGTTAGGAAAAAATGATAAAATATAATATAATACGACGCCCGAGAATTGGTTTGTTCCATACGCCATTGGCACTTTTTCGAGAAAAACGCATTTAAAGGTTTGCGTACTTGGTACTCCAAAACTGTGTGATAGGATTTTTTTTTTAGTTTTTTAACTTGAAGTTAGCCTTATGAGGATTTCACCTACCAATTATCAAAGTGTTTTGTCAAACCGTTAACAAGATATGTTAATTAGCGTGAAAGTCCACTATTTTTACTTGTGTCCCACCTCCTACATTTTGAAAATGAAATGCACAAAACAATTCTCATCAAATGTATATTTGAAAGGCAAGAAAGCATGGAGTTGGATGATAAAATTTTAAAAGAAAATCGATTACATCTCTTTTTGAATAAAGATTTTATTTAACAAATCGAATAAACAATAAACAAATAACATTCTTCTTATAAAAAAAAAACAAACAAAACAACTAAAATGAAAGCAGCAAAATTACTGCTTTGTTGACTGCTTTGTTTACTTGTTTTTGACGTTCTTGGGATTTTGCTGTCACAACTACTTGCAGCTGAATAATTAAGATCAGCTGTTGAATCATCACCTTTCGGAAAAATAACAGTTAGCATAGAATGTGTTACCTTGAAATAACTGAGTAAGTTTTAATTACTTGAAAAATATCCCGACGACAAAGAGGAAGAATTAAAATCCCTGGGCAATAATTCGTCATCAAACATGCTTTATTTAAAAAAAATATATATATATTTTATATCCTGCATTTATTTAAATAAATTGGAAAAGTAAGCAGGTACTTACTAAAGGACACCGCTGGCCACAGAACGAGGTTCAGATGAAACCGTGTCCTTTACAAAAAAAAACTCAAAAACATCCGCGATCGCACGTCCTTTCACCTTCGTAGTCAACTTCAAGCCACAACTAGCTGATTTCATACAATCGTCTCTCAATATCTACACAACTGTAATGGAGGTGGCACAAGCCAATACTAAAAATTTGTTTGTGATCATTGTCCCACATACATAGCATTTCTTTAACAAAAGTGCACGTAGGACAAACCAATATTCAACTTTCTTAAGGTATTATAGTATTTTCTCTACCTCTTGTCGCCGACAAAACAATTCTCACAAAAAAACTGCGAAAATTGTATGGAAAAGTTGTCACAAACGCCAAAAAATGGTTTATGGCACAAAACAATTCTAAAAACTGTTGATTTTGGTGGATATGGAAGAAAATCGATGTTCGATATCTCGCGATTGGAAAGCCATAGCGCGAATCGGATCACAGATTTAGAAAGAGCATACAAAATTACCATAGAGACCATTCCTAACTCAAAAACGACAAAAGTGGCTTATGGAACAAAACAATTCTCAGGCGACGAATAGTTAATAAAAATTGACAAATATTTATAATCATTGATTTATCGATAGTTCATCAACTATATATGGCGCGTTTTCGACCGGAGGCACCGGTTGACCTGAAGTGATGCTGTGACCGCGCGCTCTCCGACCTCTGTCTCGAAAACGGTTCACTGTATGACAAATTTTTTTAAACAAAATTTGTAGAGAATTTTGTATTCTACAATATTGATAATAATTACAAATAGCAAAAAACCCATAGGAAATGAGATATTTACAAAAAAAGCCGATTTTTGTGACATTTGACCTTGAAATTTAATTTACACCCTACCATATGTAGGTTTCGAGACAACTTTTAGGGTGTCAATATACAAGTATTTACAGACTTACAGCTGGGTATCTCGAATACCGAAGTGAACTTACTATAATGACTGGACTATTAGGCCTATTTGCTGAAACGAGACTTAAGTAGTATTTAAGCTCAACATAAGAACTTATGTGGCAGTTTATGCTTAGGAAAAAGTAGAACACAAGCGTTTATGTTGAACTTAAATATTTATGTTTCGTATCAGAAAATAGGTCTAAGTCATTTTGAACTTTTATAGTGTTTTCGATTGGTAAAACAAATCAATTTATTTTTGATTTAAATCTGTCAAAACGCAGATTTTACATTCCAACGGGCAAATAAATTGATTTATTTTGTGATGTTATGAAATATACATAAAATTTCACGAATACAATGACAAAAATAAATCAATTTGAATTGGCGTTCGATTCGCCACGAAATAAATCAATTTTTAGATTGAAATCTGAATTCACCAATCGAAAACACCATTAAATATTTATGTTTCGTATCAGCAAACGGGTCTTAAGCCTGATCCACATCTGTGTCGTGTGTTGTGTTGTGAAGCCGTATGTCGCTACCGCTACAATGTATTTCATTTGCGTAGAACCATAGACCCCTTTCACACAAGGAAACTGAGCTGCCGGCAACTGGGAGTTTGTAGGCGAGAAGGGCGTAAAACGAAGACAACAAATCTCCCCTCACACCCTTCTCGCCTACAAACTAGCCAGTTTCTGGCAACTCAGTTTCTTTGTGTGAAAGCCGTCATATTTGTCTCGTGTGTTGTGTTGCAGTGTGGCGCATAAAATATATGGAATGACAGCGACACACGACTCCACAACACAGCTTAAATGATCATACTCATAGTACCTACTATTTGATGTGGTTTCATAACTATTGACAACCTAAATGGACAAAATTATGTTTTGGTATAAATTATTTTTGTTAAGAGCTTAATAAATCTTCTTTTCATCACCCCTCTCACCTAGGTTCTATGGTGTAATGGTTAGCACTCTGGACTCTGAATCCAGCGATCCGAGTTCAAATCTCGGTAGAACCTTGTTAAACATTTTTTTTTTCTAATTATTCGCCTTGATGTAATATTTTTTAATGTTCTTAATTATAATCATCATCCTTATATTAGTATTTACTTCAAGTAGAATACATATCAATAACATATTTTTCTATTTTTATTTTGTTTGAAAGGTGCAGATAATCACTGCACTGAAATTTAATTTGTATGTTTACCTATAGATGGTGTCGTTAAGGGAGGTTATTGTTATGTTATTCACAATATGAAATAAGAGCGGCGAAGGCCATGGCTGTCCGTCTTCTGACAACTCACACAGACAATCGTCCTTTTTTACCTGATTCGTCCTCTTCACAACTTCAATGGAAAGCATTTAAGAAAAACCATGGTGTAGATGCAATTGTAATGGTTCACATACATAATTGCAAGTACCAGGGTTCAGTCCCCAGAATAAATAATTTCAAAGCGGATGCATAAAAAACGGACTTAACTTAAATTTGTATAGGTAGAATTTGTAAAATCTGCATCTCTAGAATGTGCGCGTAGGAGTCATTAATTTATGTAGTCGATTTTCGGCTTTTTGCCGATTCTATGTAAATTTATTTCCTAACTCAGTGAAATAAAAAAAAGTAAAGGTTCTACCGAGATTTGAACTCGGATCGCTGGATTCAAAGTCCAGAGTGCTAACCATTACACCATAGAACCGTGTTGGAATCGGTGGTTAATGTTTCATTTATGCATGGACTTGTGTGAAATAACTTTTCAAGTGGAAATTTTAATAGCATTCGTCTATCAATTTTGTGTACTGAAAAATAACGTTTGATTCGTGGATCAAATGTTATCCACTCGCTTGATAAATCAATTTACTTTTCGGACTGCAATCTTCGAGTCCATAGCGTTAATAATAATAATAATTTTAACTATATATTTTAACCGGCGTTAGCCGGTTGTTTCTTCTCCTCCATTCGCTTTCATTGTACACAGTGCAAATCTTTCTTTGAAAAGGTCCACGTCCTAGTGAGGTATCCTTCCGAACGGAAAGTTCTTTAATTTCATACATTTTTGGCCCTTATTGCGATTTTCGTTTAACGTTCGATGCGACAAAAGTCAATCGTACCAAAAAGTTTGGTGTTTAAATCGTTGTCCCAAGCTATCGGGACAGCCTTATGTGCTTGTAATCCTTTGGGAAAATATAACGGACGATATCCACAATCCGTTTTCAATAAGCCGTTCATCGATAGGCAAACGACAAGCGCATTGAGGGACATTCTTTCTAAAAAGAAATAAAATGAGAATTGTTCACTCCGAGGGTACCTCGCTACGGCAGGTCCCCCTTTCTTTTAAACTAGGGTATACTCAGAATTTAGATGTGGATGTAGTCGTAAGACAAAAAAAAAAAAAAAACATCAAACCACAGTACACCAGCCCAGTGGAATTCGAATCCCTAATATATTGGCGATAGGGGTTGTCCGAGTCCTTGGTCTGGGATAATTAGAATCGAGTTTGATATAGAGGATAGAAAGCTTCCGTGACTAAGACCCATCACAGATTGCGTTTCCTTTTTAATCCTCATCGACATTTGTTCAAAAAAACGTAGGTATACATATACATACTTGAAAAAAAGTCATCCTGCTTTTCAAAATGTTAATATCAAAAAAAAAATACGATGTCCTTGAAAATGTATTTATTAATTTTATTATCATTCAGATTTCAATGATTTATTATTGTAAAGAATGGAAATACGACTCCATTAAGCATAAAAAAAAATAATTTGAGAAATATAAAAAATATAGTTATAAACTAAAGAAAAGAACTTATTTGTAATCTGATTTATCAGCAAGACTCATAATTAGCTCCAGATTCGATTGAAGCAATTTGATCTGACTAATTGTATCCTGGTCGATTTTGTGTACTATTTCCGGATCTAAATTGGATAGCTTCTTTGGTCGGAGCGATAGAACTCCGTCCCTTATTGGTATGTTTACATTGGCAAACTGCTCTGGCATGCTATCGAATTGAAAAACAAAAAAAAATGTGGAAGAGTTTACAAAGGTGTAAATAGAACATAACTTACATATGTGAGGAGACGACTGGAGTTCCAGTCATTGAAATGACCATCTCGCCTGGTTTGGGCCATCTGAGCAAGGCAGTTGGGCTGCCAGGACAATTCCTTACGCGGTTCGGTGGTGTCCGATCTGCACTTATGGCTTTTTGTCTGGTAACTAGTGGTGTTCGAAGTTTTTGTCGGGAAAGCCGTTCCTTACTTGCGGCGGTAGTTGAAGGCTTGGGTTTCAGGGCACTCGGAGGATATCCACTTGCTGATTGACTCCTTCGTGTACGGCGGGCTTTGGCCGAACTAAGAGGTCCTGGAACGCGAACGCTTCGCATTATGGACAAGTTTGCTTGACTTCCACAAGCCATGCTATTAGTGCTATCCTCTGTAAGGTAGCCTTTTGTATTGTGTACGGATTTATTACGTTCCAAATGATAAATGAGCAACAATTAAAAATGAGCAGACCCACCAACCAACAAAACCATCACCAGGGAAGAAGGATAAAAGAAGCAGAGTGCAAAGCACATAAATGAATTAACGTGAATGAATGAATAAAAACAGGGAATTAAAATGTATTCACCTTCGTCATTTGACTTCTTCACAGACCTCAGTAAGGACGACTGATTTTGGCTCTCCGTTGTGTTAGTTTGAGTGAAATTTGGAGTAGCAAGAACTTCAGAGAATGTTGAGGCATTCTTAGCAAAGAAAATATTAAATATTCAATATAAACTTTCAAAAAATAAAAAATGCTTACCATGCTCATCAAATCTCCAATTTTCATCAATAGAATCTTCTCTGGAATTCGCGCCTTCATAAGTGCAATCTCTGTTTCAATTTCAAGAATATCCTGTTTGACTTTGATATCAAATCCATTCATAAATTGATCCACAGTTGAATCAAATTCTCGAATTTTTTCTTCACGAATTGCGGCATCTCGATTGCGTTTTGGATTTTTTGAAACTTTAGTTCGGGGCATTTTCGCTGAGCCAATAGTTTAAATACGTTTTAGTTATATTGTTGGATATAAAACAACTAACTTTAGTTTTGTTCTTAAAAGATTACGGAAATGTTAATAAATGGCTTCGTTCTATAGCTTTTAGGAAGGATAAATTTTCTTTTTAATTTGAAGAGAACAAAACTTTTTTTAAATTTTTCTTTGCTGTTGCTGTAATGTATTTGAATTGTATTGCCGCAATTTTGGCTACACTGCTTTTTGCAGCTGCCAGAAAATGGTGGGAATAATAGGAAGTGCTCAGAAATTTAACATTTTTAGGGTGATATTGCATTGATGGTTTTACACAAGAAGGATTTATGGTGGACTTACATGTATCTTCACCTGCCATAATGCAGAAAAGTAGAGCAGGACAAATATATACAAAAAATCCGAGCCAGTGAAAAATAACCATCAGGAAGATGAACATGTTCGTCTTCATTTCTGCATTATGGCACTTTCCTATAATGCAGAAACGAAGTTCTTCTGCATTATGATCTTTTCTCTCTATCTAAAAAATATACATTTTGTATCTGGCATCCCTTGTTTTTGGAAAAACCAAACGCAGATACATGTAAATCCACCACAATGCAGAAAAATAGAACAGGACAGATGTATACAAAAAATCCGAAAGAGTGAAAGAGAACCACCACGAAGATGAACATGTTCGTCTTCTTTTCTGCATTATGGCACTTTCCTATAATGCAGAAACGAATATCTTCTGCATTCTGATCTTTTCCCTCTATCTAACAAATATACATTTGGTATTTGACATCCTTTTTTTTGTGCAGAAACCAAATTCAGATACATGTTAATTCACCATTATAAGCATGGCGTCCACAATGCTACATAAAGGCCTTCCACACTAGCCTACTGTGTATTAATACATGTCAAAAAAGTGAGAAAGAAATCATGTAGAATAGTGTGGAAACATAATATGGCAGCGCATCAGCCTACACAACACGACATTCTATCCCACTCGATTTGACATGTGTTAATACTTGAAGAATTTTACACTCCGACTCCACAGGCCATGAACGATAGCCAGACTATATAACATGTCTAAAAAAAAGTCAATTGAGTTGCAAAAATCCATGTCCAAGCCGTAGCATATATCCATACAAATCAGATTGGTGGATTGCCTTGTTTCTGTTAATCATGCTTAAGTGACCGTGTTTTTTCGGATTAAAATTATCAAAACTATGCATTATTACTTAGTTTATTTTAAGACTATTTATATTAATTTAAGACTACAAATCACATTAAAAAATAAAAATAAAATATATCTTTCTTTTTTTTTATTTATATTTGTTCACCTTCTATAAGACTTGTATTTCACCTTTATACAACCATGTCCAAAGCTATCTGTCAAGTTGAAGTGTCATTCAAATTTCCAATATCGCTCGTTAAAACTTCGTATCGGCTTCTTTAGGCTTTATATTATATATATTTATATATCTATTCTGAAGATGCATGGTGGTTTAATTTATATGGCAGAACAATTTTCGTATGTTTTTCTGCAAGCATGTTTCTTTAGTGAGCATTTTAATTTCTCACTTTTGTACTTTTGTACAAAAGTAGGTCTATGCAGTTGAGGCTTAAGTTTATAAGAAGATTTTCCGAAATCACGTATACAAGCTATATTAGCTTGTATAACATTCTCCTTTTTATGCTTAAGTAAACTTTACAAATGTCTTATGGAACTTCAAAAGCCTATTCTTTTAAGCCGAACCGAAGCTGAAATGTTAGTTGGGTGGATTGTAGATTGGATTATGGACATCGTTCATGGCCTGTGGAGTCGGGGTGTAAGGAATGGTTTTAATTCTATCCCACATTCTATCACACTTTTGTTTTAGGTTAAGGTAATGTATTAATACATGTAAGTGTGGAAGCAAAATATGAAAAGCCATTTATTTCCCACAAATTTGGCAATCACGTGGAATTCTTTCCCACTTTCAATTTACATGTATTAATACACAGTGGGGTAGAGTGGAAGGGCTTATACCACCCTCACTGGCCATATAAACGATGGGAAAAGCATGAGCATGAACTTTTAGTTTCTAGGAGAGAAAAGGGCACGAAGTATGGTAAGTGATCAAAAATTCCCCGGTCATTAATTTCAAATGATTTCTATAGCATTATGATTTTAAAGGAAAACCAGAAAATGTCAACAAATCTCTCAACAAGTTTCTTCGTGTGATAGGGGTCTATGTCTAAAAAAAAACTTTTAGGCACAAAACCATAACCTGTCACTTCCACTGATCGCATGCCACCTACACAGGCCATGAACGATGGCTGGACTATGGAACATGTTTACAAAAAATTCAATGGAGTCGCAAAAATCCATATCCAAGCAATGACATATTCATGCAAATCAGATTGTGGATTGGATTGTAGATTGGATGATGGGCATCGTTCATGGCCTGTGGAGTCGTGGTGTCATGAACGATCACATGATAGGATCATGAAAATGTCCAAAAGATATTAACAAACATTACATTTGTACACACTTGGCATATTTTGGCATGTCGTTTATTACACCGCAACTCCACAGATGTGTCCCACATCACAGCCACTATCCAATCAACAAAAAGTGTATTTTTACTCCCTGCGCAAATTATGTCATGTCGTTCATTAGCCTTTTTCACAACTATATACTTCTATCTTTTCCAACATAATTCACATAAAAACAGACAAAACACACGCACTTTGAAACGTCAAATCATGGACTTTTTGGACTCCATTGGATTTTTTCTAGACATATACATAATCCTGCCATCGTTCATGGCCTGCGGAGGCGGCCCGGTAAAGCCTTAACTACATTCAACACACTTTTGTACAAAAGTGAAAAAAATGTTTTTTCTTTTTCCAACATGCTAACCAATCTCGTATCTTAAATTTTACAAAAGTAAAAGTTAGAGCTTTCTTAACTTTTTATTTTGTACAAAAGCAAAACACCAATACATTCATAACAAACAGTTTTGAAAACGACTAATAGATGTCACTGGCTGTGGGGAAATTTAAGGGGAACAAACCACGAACACACCTTATCTTCAACAGCTGATAGCTGACGTTTTTTTTGTTCAAGAAAAAAAATTCAATTCAATGCAAAAAAAGGGTGTTTAATGTCGTTTTCGATTGGATTTTGGAACAGTATACTCCTATCTGATTCCAATCGAATTATTTTCTATTGTTCCGAGACTAATTTGTGAAATGTTTATGTGTGTGTGCGTAAATTGTCTGATATTTATTTATATTATGCACGTTCAGTCGAGTAAAATTAATTTGACAAATAATCCGGTGAAAGGGTTTATATGTATGTGTGTTCCGGGTCTACCCCTTTATTAATTCCGGAACAGAAAAATACTCCGAAAACATTACTCGGAACAGCCAGTCGAATTATTTTGGAGTAAGGGGAGTCAAAAAGGAGTAACTCCGAACCTCCAACCGAAAACGACATTACTAGACAGTACAACTAAGCAAAATAATGTACACTCCCGAATAGTTGGCTTTATAATTGTTCAGATATATTAGGACGATTTTATTTTAAAGAAAGACAAATTAAAATAGATATTTTTTATAATAAAAATCGAATACCTACCGTAACAAATTGTTTTCTAGTTTTTTTTTGATAAATGGCAGAAACTTTAAGCATTAAGGCTCTCCCAAACCAATGCGGAACATTCGTTGCGGCGAAAAAACATTCGCATGTCAAAATTTATTTACATGATGATATATGAGAGTGCCCACACCAACGCGGCGGCGAAACATATGAATAAATTTAAACTGACGAATGTTTCTTCGCCGCAACGAATGTTTCGCATTGGTTTGGGAGAGCCTTTAAACAAAATTTTAGTTCAATTTTTCGCAAGCAGATGCCGCTAGAGTATGTGTGTAATTTCTCACTTTTGTACTTATGTTCAAAAGTATGTCTATGTCGTTAGGCTTTAAGGTTAGACCGCACACAACCGCAGCGGAACTACACTTCACGACGCGGCAAAACATTATTTGTATGAAATTGTATGAACTATATCGCACTAAGCGGCAACTGAACTTCATAAAATTTCATACAAATTATTGTGAATCGCAGTTCCGCTGCAGTGCAGTTCCGACTATTGCGGTCTTACCTTTAAGGCTTAAATACATAGACCTACATTTTACAAATAAAAAGATATCATGCATATAACAGAATGCGCCAAACTCGATCCGTAGTGATTCACAATGCAGTCTTTTTTTTCCTTTTCAAGATGGATGAGTAGATGGGAAAGTAAGCACTGCACTACGGATCGAGTTTTGTCGCTACCCTGCAAACCAAAACTCAGTAGTTTTCCTTGAAACACAACCACAAACAAAACGCATTCTATAAATGTATATGTGTTTTTTTATTTACCAAAAACTCTCCCCTCAAAAAAAGTACTTTTGTTTCTCCTAAAAAAATAAAACTCTTCATGACAAACAAAAACATCGACGAGCGCGTGTTATAAATGGTTGTTGTTTATATAAGAAACAAAGAAATTATTTTTAATAACTGTCATTAAATTTAAATAGAAAATACAAATGCTTTTATTAGTGTTTTATACTTTGTTATTACTGCATTTCAGATTCATCAGGGTCAAGGAAACCATTTTCGACGATCGTCGTGCATTTTGAGATTGTACCAAATTGTTCAATTATTGGAACGGCTCTGAACTCTAAAGTCTGAACAATTTTTTTATTTACTTTGATAAAACTAGCAATAAACTGGTGACGAAAACTATTCGTAAAATTCAATTTATCATATAAATTTTTTCATATGTAATTTCAAAAGGCTCAGTTTCAGAAGAAACAAACCCAACTTATAATTCAGCTTCTTTTAGCTTAAAAATATTGACGTGCCGCAGGTTTCACTTTATATAAAGCTTCGGTACGGCCTTCGACGGAATAAAATTTCTTATACATGTAACGAGCTGGATAACTATTTCTTTAAAGCCGAATAGAAATAAGAAAAAGAAGACTTATCGAGTTTGCGAGCTGTCACTCGAATAGGCTTCTTAAATTGATATTACAGAAGATGATTGAAGATGTCACTTTAAAAAGGCTGCATAAAATTTTTATATAAGTTGCTGCCTTTAAAAGTTTTCTGTAACCATTTTCAATAAGCTTTATTGAATACTTCGATACGGCTTGTTTAGTCTTTCTAAAGAATCATAAAAGAATGGCCACGTTCGGGTGGAAGGCAGACATATGGTATCTACTTTAGCATCTGATCCGTTTTCGAACGACCAAAACCGTGTATGTAACCAAACCAAACGAAAACCAAGAAAACAAACAGGTTAGATATCAGCTGTTAGTATGAAGTATCTCTCCCAAACCAACGTGAAAGCGGCGCGGAACATTCGCCGACAGCAGTTTTTTTTTGTTGTTTAGCATTATTTATTTGTCATTTATTTTTTATGATTGTGAATGATTCGCCCTGCATAGCGAATGTTCCGGGTAGGTTTGGGAGAGCCTTAATCCAAACAGATCCGAACATTTTTGGGATAGCCTTAGATTTCTTTTTGATATCAGCTGTTTGGTTCATCGGCTGGTTTTTTCTTAAGGCATTTTAACAACACGAACAAATCTAGATACCATTGGCGACGTACCCGAACGCGGCCAATATGTCAATTTATAATAAAGAAGCTCGAATTTGTATAAGTCATTTTAAAGAAGCTTTTTAAAAAAAACTCTTTTCACATTTATAATTATATATGTATATTGAATAAATTGAACACGTGGAGAGAAAGATAATTCATTTTACTTGATTTGTCTTTTTGAGCATTCGGAAACATGAACGAGGTTAATGCTCACCAGATAAACATAACATACGGCATTTTCATATATCTTGGTATTTATGTGACGTCACGGTCAGCTTTTATGTTTTTGTTCTATTTAAAGTGAAGACCATAATTAATTTAAGTATTTAAATAAATTGTTTTTAAATTCTTAATGAGCAGTTTAAAAATAGAACAAATTATAATAACAATCAAATAAAGTTAATTGTTTTTCTTTTCTCCGAACATAAGCAGACGATTGTAACGTCACACCCCTAATGAGCATACCTTTATCACGTCACCCTTAAGAACGTGTCAGTTCTACTTTTAAAGAGAAGTGCTAGATGTCGCCTTATGCGAGTAGAAAGAAATATGAAAAGGAGATTTTGAATTAACGACCACTTGGGTCAGAGTATTCTTCTTAAATGGTAGTCTTTTTGGTTTTATGTACAATTTTGAGAATTAATTAAAAGAACTTTTGCTTATTTTATAAAGTGTGATTCTTTTTATTTTATCTTGGACATTTTGACAAATTCAGAAGTGGGATAAAAGGATCAACAAAATGGAAAGCACTACGGTTAAAGTGCTAAAAGAAAAATGCAAAAATTTGGGACTTGCTACGTCGGGCAAGAAGAAAGATCTAGAGAAGCGTTTACAGGGTCACAGCGGAACGTCGCCGCAAGTTGACTACATGGAGTTGAGTAGTCGACTCGACGTAATGCAGACAATGATTGAGCAGATGTCTGGAGGGAAGCAGCCACCGTTGTCCAATTCGTCTCCGATTCAGACGCCGATGGGACAAACTGTTGCTGCATCCACATCTGTTTCACTTCCAACCAGTTTTCCACTCACCACCGTAGCACCGACACCATCAGTCTATACTTTTGCGCAGCCACACGCCTCAATGTATAATAACCATCCATCCGTTTATGAACAGTCACCTTTAGCAGGATTCCAACCACCTAGACAGCCGATGTTTGCTGGATATTCATCTGAAGCTGGGCCACATCCAATTTCAAATTACCGCAGCGTTCCGGAGTTCATACCATTATCGCAGACCACCGCATATTATTCTCAACGAACTGAGCCATCGCATCTGTATGAACAACAACATCAAGAGCAGTTCTCAGTGCATCATAATCCAAATCACCTTGAGACCAGGTATGTACA
This sequence comes from Melangyna quadrimaculata, assembly GCA_949320155.1. NCBI lineage: Eukaryota > Metazoa > Arthropoda > Insecta > Diptera > Syrphidae > Melangyna > Melangyna quadrimaculata. The sequence goes on along the minus strand of OX439483.1, from coordinate 65,166,180 downwards.
AACTTCATTACCTAATATTCGAGATGTGATAGATATTTTGCCGGAATTTGATCCCTTGGATCCCAAATCATTAAATTCAGACCAGTTCATTAAACGCATTGCAAATTTAAGGGAGGCATATCAGTGGCCAGAAAAAATTCTTCTATTGGCCGTGCCGGCGAAAATGAAAGGTGCAGCTAAATTATGGATTGATGGGTTGCCTGAGATATTTACAACATGGAATCAATTCACACGTCGTTTTCTGTGTGATTTTCCGAATGACGTCAATGAGGCTGATATTCATTTGGAAATGGCGAGTTGTCATCGGGCAAAGGGTCAGGTTACTGAACACTATTATTACCAGATGGTAGCTATGGGACGAAAAGCAGGTTTGCAAGATAATGCAATAATTAGGTATATAGTTCGAGGGTTATCTGATGCAAAAATGCAACATGCTTTGTCAGGCCATTATTTTCAATCTTTGAATGATTTGTTGAAATCAATTCGAGCGTACGATAATAAATATGTAGCACTCACATCTGTTGCTGATGTAAGACCTGTCCCTGAGCGTCAGGTAGCACCACCACGAAGTACAAAATCTAATCTGCGATGCTTTAACTGCAACGAGACGGGGCATATATCTGTGAATTGTACTAAACCGCAGCGACGAGATCGTGTATGTACAAAATGTAATCGTATGGGGCATGTAGCATCAAATTGTTTTAAGAATAATAATTCGGCTGGAATTAATAAAATAGACTCTTTATCTGAACAGAACGAAGGTATAATTTTGAAAACAGTTTGCATTAACGATTCAGCAGAGATTACGTCGATGGTTGACCCGGGAAGTACAAGATCGCTTATAAGGAAATCTGTTGCCGAGAAAGTAGGTTCTGCTTCACCATGCGCACACGTTGTACTCAAAGGATTTGCAGGGGGTGAATACAGGTGTCTTTCTAAAATCAACTGTGAGTTGAAGGTAGATGATTTGACGTACAAAACTGATTTGTACCTGGTGGAAGATGAATTGTTGCACAACGACATTCTTTTGGGTACCGATATTTTATGCCAGAAGGATAGTCGAGTAATCATAGAAGAGGGAAAATGTAGATTAGAACAAATAACTGCAAAATCAAATGAAAATCTAAGCTCTGATGAAACCGAAAATTTGAATACTATTCTAACCACATATAGCGATTGCTTTGCAGAGTCGATTGAAAATTTGGGAAAATGTAATTTTGCACAAATGAAGATCGAGTTAACAACTAATTTACCTTTTCAATTGAAACCGTATAAGATTCCTTTTGCAAGACGTGACGCTGTTAAGGCTATTGTAGACAATCTACTTGAGTTCAATATCATTCGTATAAGCAATTCTCCGTATTCTTCGCCGGTAGTTTTAGTTGGTAAGAAAAATGGTGAGTTCCGACTTTGCGTCGATTTTAGAAAACTGAATTCTATAACTGTTAAGCATCCAACTGGAATGCCCGTGGTGGATGAGATGCTAGCACAACTGGCAGGTAACCGTTTCTTTACCGTAGTTGACATGTTGTCAGGGTACCACCAAATAGAAATAGAAGAGGAGTCAAAGAAATTTACAGCATTTATAACCGATGAGGGCTTATATGAATACAATCGTGTACCGTATGGCTTGGTAGATGCTCCGTTGGAATTTCAAAAGGCGATGGATGTACTTGTCAGACGAATGGAAAAAGGAGAAGCATTAGCATTCATGGACGACGTAGTAATTGTCAGCAAAACTGTAAGCGAAGGTCTTGAGCGGCTTAACAAATTTTTAAGAATTGTATATGAAACTGGTTTACACTTCGTAAGAGCAAATGCGTGTTTCTTGCTGATGAGATACAATTTTTGGGACATCGTGTTAGAGAAGATACCATACTTCCTGGAAAAGAAAAGCTGAACTCCATCAAGGATTTTCCTGAATTGCAAAATATTCATGATGTGAGACGATTTCTGGGACTCACTGGTTTTTTTAGAAAATTTGTTAAAGACTATTCATTAATCGCCCAGCCATTATCGGATCTTCTTAAGAAGGATGTCAAATTCTTTATGGACAAGACGCATATACAGGCTTTCAACGCTCTCAAGGAAGCATTGTCTTCGGAACCAGTTTTGGCAATCTACAATCCATCAGCAACGCATGAGGTCCATACCGATGCAAGCTCAATTGGACTGGCTGGCATTTTAATGCAGACTACTGACGACAAAGCTTATCATCCCGTTTTCTATTTTAGCCGCAAATGCAGTAATGACGAAAGCAAGTATCATAGCTATGAACTGGAAGTTCTAGCCATTGTAGAAACCCTGGAACGCTTTAAGGTTTACTTGCTGGGTAAGCACTTTAAGGTTGTAACTGATTGTTCTGCAATTACAACAACAAAACAGAATAAAGAGCTTCTGCCGAAAATTGCCAGATGGTGGCTTAAACTTCAGGAGTATGATTTTACGTTGGAACACCGTACTTCAGACAGGATGAAGCATGTCGATGCAATGAGCCGTGCACCTTCTTTGCCCCCACTTGAACCTGAAATCGTGAGAGGTAGTATAAGTCGTATCGACATTTGCAAGGAGGACTGGTTTGCTTCGATGCAACAATCCGACGAGAAACTTATGAGAATTACGCAAATTCTCTCATCAGAGAGCGGGTCAACACCTGAAGAGCATTTGCGAGAGGATTATACGATACACGATGGGAGAATATACCGGTTTGTTGATGGAAAAAAGAAATTAGTTATTCCTAAGGCTATTAGATGGCGAGTAGTGCAATACTGTCACGACGAGAATGGTCATTTTGGTGTCGACAAAACCATGCAGCGAATTTTGAAATATTTTTGGTTTCATCGAATGCGAAGATACGTGAAGCAGTATATATCATCTTGTCTATCCTGTGCATATAACAAAGGCGTAGGAGGGAAACCGTTGGGCGAACTAAGTATATGGAATGTGGATCCGATTCCTTTTAAAACTCTCCATATTGATCACTTGGGGCCGTTCATCAAAAGTCGACAAGGAAACTCATACGTATTAGCTATTTCTGACGCTTTTACTAAGTATCTAGTTGTTAAAGCTGTGAAGTCGACGAAAACTCAACCTGTTATTAGAACTCTTAATGAACTAACATCTTATTTTGGACTTCCGTTAATCATAGTTAGTGACAGAGGAACCGGATATACATCTAAGCAGTTTCAGGAATACTGCCGTAAGAACAACATTCGACATATTCAAAATGCAGTAAGGTCACCTCGCTCTAATGGCCAAGTTGAAAGGGCCAACCGTACAATACTAAATTACTTACGAACTTCGGTGGAAGATGATAGCATCTGGGACCTGAAACTTTTGGACTTACAATGGAGCATTAATTCACAACAAAACTCTACAACTGGATTTTCACCTAATGAACTAGTTTTCGATTTTAATATCCGAAATCGACCAGAAAATACTCTAATTGACTTGATTAATAAAGGCTGTGATGATGTTAATGAACAATCTTCTGTGGAAAAACGAGAAATGGCTGCTGTTAACATCAAAAAGCAAAAAGAAAAGTGGAAGCTGAGATTCGACAAGAAACATATGAGTCCTTCAACATATTCAATAGGCGATCTTGTCCTGGTGGAATATGAACCACCTGCTACAGGAACATCCCGTAAGCTGGAACCGAAATTCCGAGGTCCTTATATGGTGATAAAATGTTTGGGAAACCACCGTTACGTCATAGAAGATGCACCAGGTAATATGGTGACTAGTCGACATTTTAATTCAGTGTACTCCGCAGAGAAATTGAAGCCATGGTGTACACCAGCTCCTGAGCTCGATGAACAACTATCTGATAGTTCGGATGATGACATCGAGGTCGATGAAACTTGTAGGAAGGCCGAGCTATCACGTCACCCTTAAGAACGTGTCAGTTCTACTTTTAAAGAGAAGTGCTAGATGTCGCCTTATGCGAGTAGAAAGAAATATGAAAAGGAGATTTTGAATTAACGACCACTTGGGTCAGAGTATTCTTCTTAAATGGTAGTCTTTTTGGTTTTATGTACAATTTTGAGAATTAATTAAAAGAACTTTTGCTTATTTTATAAAGTGTGATTCTTTTTATTTTATCTTGGACATTTTGACACCTTGTTTCTGTTAATAGTGCTTAAGTGGACATGTTTTTTCGGATTCAAATTATCAAAACTATGCATTATTACTTAGCTTATTTTAAGGCTATTTATATTAATTGATGAAATTAATGAAAATTATTAATGAAAATGGAGCAAGGGGACTGCTAAACAAATCGTTTAGGTACATTTGTTTCCTCACGCGAAACGTATAAGAGAGTTAAAGAAATCTTGTTCATGTGTGAAAATTTTTATATTAGCTCGGATTTATTTAAGGAAAAGTTTTAAAAAAGGAAAAGGCTGAATAAGTTTTTGCATCTTCCAAATTATATCTAAGATGGCTGAGTGGTTAGAGTGATGGACTGTCACGTAGGAGTTCCCCAGTTGAATCCCTAGTGAGGTAAAAATATAGTTTATGTTTTATAATTGTTTCCAGTACTATAATTAATAAATAATTGAATTTGATACTTGATTTCAGATAAAATGCAGTAAAAATCACATTAAAAAATAAAAATAAAAATGTATCTTTCTTTGTTTTTATTTATTTTTGTTCACCTTCTATAAGACTTGTATTTCAGTTTTATACAACCATGTCCGAAGCTATCTGTCAAGTTGAAGTGTCATTCAAATTTCCAATATCGCTCATTAAAACTTCGTATCGGCTTCTTTAGGCTTTTATACAATCTGCTACTTTTAAAAGATCTGCGAATAAGTTTATAAGAAGATTTTCCGAAATCACATATACAAGCTATATTAGCTTGTATAACATTCTCCTTTTTATGCTTAAGTAAACTTTACAAATGTCTTATGGAACTTCTAAAGCCTATTCTATTAAGCCGAACCGAAGCTGAAATGTTAGTTGGGAACAACTTCTTTTACGTACAAGTTTCACCAGTTATATCCGTACTTCTAGATTCTAAAACACAGTATGTAGGTAGTAGTACGGATATAACCGGTGAAATGTTCACGCATAAGAAGTACTTTTAAAGGCTCTCCCAAAACAATGCGGAACATTCGTTGCGGCGAAAAAACATTCGCATGTCAAAATTTATTTACATGGTGATATATGAGAGTGCCCACACCAACGCGGCGGAGAAACATATGAAATAATTTTGAGTGACGAATGTTTTTTCGCCGCAACGAATGTTCCGCATTGGTTTGGGAGAGCCTTAAAGGACAAGTTTCATTGCTTTCGCTATGGTTTAAGAAACTACTGACAAATAAACATTGGAAGTACTTCCAGTAGTGCTTCGCTGATATACATTTGAAGTACCTTTGTCAGTACTTTAATGGAGGGGAAATTAACTACATTTCGCATGCTAGAAAGAGATAGCTGCTTCATGTATAGGAGGTATATAACTGAGTTTTTTTCCCGAGCCACTCTTTTTTCAGTGGAAAAGAAGTACTTCTATTACGTACATATTTCACCGGTTATTTATGTAGTTCTGCGTTTGCTGCGTATGTTGAAGACACCTGCTTGCAAACAAATATTTGGGAATTGTGCGTGATGGTTAAATTTATCTGGGAACACAATTTTCGTATGCGTTTTTGCAGGCAGTTACCTACAGCAAACATGTTTATTTCTCATTTTTGTACTTTTTGGCAGTATTATAGGTCTAGTAGTTAACCCTTGAGCCACACAACTGCAAATGTACATTTTTAAAAAGACTACCAGACCGCTTCTGTTTGTTTGGGCCTTTAAGTTTGCAATATGTAACGTCCAGCCTAATTAATTTAGTTCTTCACATCCAGATGTCGCCTCTAAAAAAAAATCACACGTGCTAACGCATTTTGAAAGAGTATGGCGGCGCCGTATTTGAATTTTCATAACCTCCTTCTTTCATCAGGACAGTGCCAAAGTATCCGCGTGTAAAAAATATTTAATTCATCTAATAAAATGGAAGATATTGGTAAATTATTTATATTTAATTAACAACAAAATACCTAAAGTACTTCTTTATTATTTTCAAAAAATTTTATCAAAATATTTCATTGTTTATATCACGAAAACCTTGCCACGTTTTTCTATCCATACCTAGACATGTGATTTTAATTTGTGTCTTCATTTTATAGAAATTAAAAAAGAAAAGAAAAAGAAGAAGATAAAGGAAGAGCCAACTGATTCCAACGAAGAACTTGCAAGCCTTCAAAAATCCAGTGAATTCCAAATCAAATCTTCGGAGAAAATAGCCAAACTAGACACATCCGAATGGCCACTGTTACTAAAGAATTTCGACAAGTTAAATGTTCGAACAAATCACTACACACCACTTCCAAATGGAGCGAGTCCATTGAATCGCGACATCAAGGAATACATGAAGTCTGGCTACATTAATTTGGATAAACCATCGAATCCCAGTTCACATGAAGTTGTCGCGTGGATAAAGAAAATTTTAAAAGTCGAGAAGACTGGACACTCGGGAACTCTAGATCCTAAAGTTACAGGTTAGATCATACCTTTATTATACAATGTTTTGTTTGTCTACCCCATGTAAGCCGGTAGCCTTTGAGAGAACTCACTCAAGGTTGTGACTCAGATTGGGAACATCATTCTCTGATGTGTGTATGTAAGATGGATTTACGTTCATCTTACAAAGAAAATTTCAGAAACAATTTTATTAAATCAGAACTATAATGTAGTTGTTACATCAAAATATATAATATTATAGAATACCCCATGATATAAGCCGGCAACTTGGATAATTTCTGTCCAAGGATGTGACTATGATTGGGAACATCAATTTCTGGTGTGTGTATGTTGGGCATGTTTTCCTTGGCAGCTCAGCAAAGAAAAACACGGATACAATTATCGAAATATAATATTTGTAGTTTATGTGGGTGTTTTTAATTATGTATTATTATTATAAAATTAATTATTTAAACTTTTAGCTGTTTCTTGGTTGGATGGATGAATAATTGGTCAGGGAATGTCAGGGAAAGTCATGGAATTCGGACAGCAGTTAGGGAAAACTTTTAGCTCTAAATGATTGTTTCAAAAACGCTAAAATCTTTCTTTTGTATTCTGAAATTTAAACCTCTGTTTTTTGGAGTTTAAATAAATGTTATTATTACTATGGAATCATCTAAACTTGATGGCTGGTTTTGAAGTCTAATACATTTTCATCTAAAGGAAATAGTCGAGAGAATTTATAAGATTTTCTTAGATCGTCTTGATAGACAGTATCTAATTAAGTCAAAATAATTTCTACTTGAAATTGAGTTCACAATAGAATTCTGAACAGAACCCGAGTAAATCGAATATACAGGGTGTCCAGTAAATAATGGATAATCTTGCAACCGGTTATAGCTGGCCTTAAAAAATATCAAAATATAAAAAAAAATATTTTCCTTGTAGTTTTTAGGTTATGATTAAAAAACAAAGTACGACATACCTCAAATACTTGAACATTACCACCACGGTTGAATGATTATTATTGTTTTTTTATTTTTAAAATTTCTTGAATAATTGTACTAATAGATGTCATACCAACTTTAACACTTGCTGCTCGTGTCAAACTTAAAATTTTGCCGGGAAATTTTATTTTAAGAATTCAATGGCAACTATTTTATAGTATACACCCCATGATATAAGCCGGCAACTTGGATAATTTCTGTCCAAGGATGTGACTATGATTGAGAACATCAAATTCTGGTGTGTGTATGTTGGGCATGTTCTCCTTGGCAGCTCAGCAAAGAAAAACACGGAGACAATTATTATCTACCACTAACTATGTTTACTGAAATATATTTGTATGTTTGTTGGGTTATTTTTCATTTATAAATTTTTCATTTATAAATTAATATCATGCAATCTTATATAGAAAAACTTTGATTAATACAAAATATTAGCACCTGTTTTGGAGATTTGTATTCCAAATAGTGCTGATGTTTTTTTTTAATATCTAATAACGTTAATTCCGTCTTAGTTCTGTCGCAAGAAATGTCCGTATACCTACCATGTATTTATTTTGGTTTACGTCAAGGGAATTTTTTTTATTTTGTCGGTAATACGGTGTGATATTCTCTTATTTACGTGAACGGACTCTTTCTATACATTTCAGATCCGCATATAAAACGTTGCGGGTTTTCAATTGTTGGTTGTGTATCTGCTTAGTGCTTGGGAAAATGTGAGTAGACCCCAATTTTTTTGTTTAATTTAGAATGTTTGTTTTATTTGGAAGTGGGAAAAAAGTCCATAACTGTCCATATTTGTTTTTATTTCTTTTTAATAAAAAAATCAACCAAAAAGAATTTATTGAAACTTCTTAAGATTTTCACATACACAGGGAAACTACACCATAGAATGAAAATTTTCTGGGCTCGAAGTAAAGGCAATTGCTTATTGGTCCATTTACGTCCGGAATGTTCTTATTCCATGGTGTAGTTTTCCTAAACACAGGAGCTAAAATAATTAGTTTTTCTTTATGAATAAGGGCGCATGTATATTTGAAAATAAAAAAAATGGCGCAAAATGTTGCCACTTGTATATAATGTGAAGAAGTAATCACTTGCATGATATACAGAAGGGTACATATACATTAAAAAATGTTTAACAAGTTATTTTCTTAGTTAATTTTTGGTCCTTACAAAATTATGAGTTATGACTGGTTTGCAAAAAATACTGCCGACCCTTATATTATTTAAAAAAAAAGAACATGAACATACTTATCTTGCTCTGTTCTCTTAAGAAATCCTTTCTATTTCATCACGATAAGGCCGTTTTTAACAAAGCTATTCAAAAATCACTGCAAACAAGTTTAAAAAAAATCTTATTCCATCTTCTGAATACAAAGCATCTGGTTATAGACCGAACAGTAAAACATCTGTGATCAGCACATTGATGACAAAAGTAATCAAGATCAAAAGAAAAAAGTTAAAACTGCAGCCCAAGCTGAAGAAGGTAAAATAAATTACTAAATCTCGCTCTTGAAATAGTAGGGTATTTTTAATGTGATTATTTGATTTATAAAATACAAAACTGTACGAAGTTGTTATCATGAAGCTTTTCTTTGAATAGAGAAGATTCAGTTGTAAAAATATAATGTGAATTTCACAGAAAAACAATTATTGATTTGCCGAGTCAAAGATTGATTTTTTTCTTTATTTTAAGATTTGATGATTACAACCAAACCATCAAATATTTGTGTGTGTACAGATGTCTAAAATATTTATTTTTAATTTCAGGTTGCCTCATTGTTTGCATCGATCGTGCAACACGTCTTGTTAAATCACAACAGAGTGCTGGTAAAGAGTATGTGGCAATTTTCAAATTACACGGTCCTGTCGAATCAGTGGCCAAGGTCCAACAAGGCTTGGAAAAATTGCGCGGAGCGCTCTTCCAACGGCCACCACTTATTTCGGCTGTAAAACGTCAGCTACGAGTTCGTACTGTTTACGACAGTAAACTTCTCGACTATGATGAGTCTCGTAATATGGGTAAGTCTAAAAATTCCCACCCAAATAAAAAAATTCCCAAAGGCATTTAACACAGGCGACAATTTTAAAATTATTAAATTGATCCGCCTGCATTATACAAAAATCCAAATGCTATATCATCAAACCAACAACTGAGTCTTGTTTCTTTTTTGTTTCGCCCTCCTAATTATTTCAACTCCTGTGGGATATGGTAACAAAAATTCACATAAAAAGGTGTTTTTTGGGTTAGTTGTGAGGCTGGTTCGTACATTCGAACAATGTGTGTACATTTGGGTCTCGTCCTTGGTGTTGGTGGTCAAATGGTGGAATTGCGTCGTGTGAGATCTGGCATACAATCTGAACGTGATGGCATGGTCACAATGCACGATGTGCTCGATGCTATGTACATGTATGAAAACCACAAAGATGAAACTATGCTAAGACGAGTTATAAAGCCATTAGAAGGTCTTTTGATTAATCACAAAAGAATCATCATGAAAGATAGTGCGGTTAGTAAAAAAAAAAAACATATTTGGCCCAAAAATATCGAATTCTATATTAAACACTTATTTGTAGGTGAACGCTGTTTGTTATGGTGCAAAAATCATGTTACCTGGTGTTCTTCGTTACGAAGATGGCATTGAAATTGATCAAGAAATTGTCATTGTTACAACAAAGGGTGAAGCTATTTGCTTAGCTATTGCGCAAATGACAACTGCCACGATGGCGTCTTGCGATCATGGTGTTGTAGCTAAAATTAAACGTGTCATTATGGAACGTGACTCATATCCAAGAACCTGGGGCCTTGGACCAAAAGCATCGGCTAAGAAGGCACTTATTGCTTCCGGTAAATTGGACAAATTCGGCCGACCAAACGAGAACACTCCCAAAGAGTGGCTCACTGGTTTTGTGGACTATAGTGCAAAGAAACCCACCAATGGTGAAGCTTCCAATGAAAATGCAGCCGATGAATCTAGCAAGAAAGTAAGTTTGATTTCTTTTTATTGTGTAATCAATAGATATTTTTTTTTTCATGATGAATGTTTTTTTCGCCCCTATCTGATTTCCATGATTAGTTGGGATTTTGATTAGTCTTTCTGATACAAAAACATTAATAAATTGATTGTTCTGCATCGTTATGTTATACTCATGTTGTTTTTTAAAATTTATTTTAGCGCAAATTAAGCGTTCAAAGCCAAGATGGTTCGGCGGCAATTGAAGCACTTTCTGTTTCTACATCGGAAAAGAAGAAGAAAAAGAAGCACAAGGCCGACAAAGAGGCCCCAGAAAGCAATGAGGCTGATGATAGTACCCTTCCATCCACCCAAGAAGATAATGAGGGTGGTGAAAAGAAGGAAAAGAAAAAGAAGAAGAAGAAGGACAAAGATCGGGAGAAGGCCGATGAAGAATAGATTTTAAGCTAAATAGTTACAGCTCAGGGCTATGAATTGGATATTATATCCAGATTATATAGTGTGCTTTCAAAACAATGCATTTTCATTTTATACAAATAGATTAAATTCTAAAAAAATAGAATTTTAAAAAAGAATGAATGGTTAAGATGAATAAAAAAACGTTTTATGTTTTTTTTTTTTAACTGCATTTTTGTTTTTAATTACATATATGACTAGCAAAGAGAAATTTTTTTTTAGTAAGGAGTGTTTAGTTTTTAAGTGATGTTCTGGGAAGAAAGTTAGAAAATATTTTGCCTATTATACAAACTACTTAAGAGAGAACTGAATAGAATGTTTATAAACATTAAAAACAAGATTGTTTTTATCTATTTTGATAATATTAGTAAATATAAGAGAATTTATACAAACTATAGAACACATACCTTCTTAGACTTTTTATTGTTTTTGGTTGAAATGTTTTAGTTTTGTTTGTATCAACGTAAACGTTTTTTAGTAGGCCCTAAGATTATATTTTTTTCTGGAGGTGAGACAACTATTCAATACTTTCAAATTAAATTGCTAAATTATTTTTTTTTTTAAGGATAGAAGGGTTAAAACGGACGATTTGTAAATCATCAATAACATATTTCTATTAGATGTTCAGAAATAAAAAGGTAAGCATCTATTCAAATTAATTATTATCAGAGCTAATTTTTCCATAATCAGTTAAATCTCAAATAGTTTTTATACTTCAGATATAGCCAACATTTGTTGCGATGCTACAGTATTTAATACTTTGATAGCTTAACTGATGATTGAAAAATCGCCTTTTATTGTTTTAAATTTTATGATGACGAATTTATTTCGCCCCTATCTGAAAAAATCATGACTGAGTGCGTATTGATTAGTCTTTCTGAGCTATTTCACTATCATTCAGTTAACTTTCTTGCCGAGTAAGGTCATATGCTTAACATTTGTTTGTCTTCTCTTTATTTCAGGACGGGTTGTGTTGCTGTACGATTTTAAGAGCAGTTCCATTCTTTACTATATTTGATCATTTAAGGTAAGGATATTCTCTTATATATTTTAATACATATGTACAATTTTTTTTATTATGATGACAGATTTATTTCGCCCCTATCTGATAAAATCATGGAGAGTGCGTATTGATTAGTCTTTCTGAACTATTTTGCAACTATTAAGTTCTCTTTGTTCCCTAGTAAGGTTATGTTCTAAACATTTGTTTGTCTTTTTAATTCCAGGAAATGTTGCATTGCGGTACGATTTTATGAACAGTTGAAATGTTTACACCTGATCATTAAAGGTAAGAACATAATATTAAAAATACAAATTTAGGTATTTTTTTTTTTAAATGATGACAAATTTATTTCGCCCCTATCTGATAGAATCATGATGAGTGCGTATTGATTAGTCTTTCTGAGCCATTTCGATATTTAAAAGATATTATGTGCCCCTATTAAAATAATCTTAACAATTTGTTCTTATTAATTCCAGGCAGGGTCGTAATGCTGTTAGACTTAAAGAATAGTTGGAATGTCTTAAGCCGATCATTAACTTACTTATGCTGGCGCTACAGTCCGGCGAGGAGCAAGGCCTCAACCAACAAGCCTTCTCCAGCCAGCTTTTTCCGTATCCGGGGCTGACTGGAACTGTAGACGCCACCGTTGATTCCATCTGGGGAATTCGTCCGCTGCCGCCTCGATGAAAGGAGAAATGCTTTAGTGGGAACACCCCCACACCCCCCCTCGTTGGCTGTCCCCAACAGCTTTCCGCCGATCGTTAAAGGTAAGAATATTCTTCTTATACATAGATTATAGGTTTTGTTTTTAAAATGAGTATCGAGACATGCCAATTTATAACAATGTTTCGACATTAAAACTACGCTTATACGCTTGAAAAAATCTGGGTGTCAGAAGTATGCCAAATCGGCGGAAGATTCTAACCCTGCGGGGCCTCGTAAACAGAAGTTGTATGATTTATTAGAACTGTTTAGATTGGCATGTTACTCTCATTTTATGATGACAAATTTATTTCGCCCCTATCTGACAAAATCATGAATGAGTGCGTATTGATTAGTCTTTCTGAATAAAATATAAATTAGTTATTTTATTTTAGCTTACTTTACATTTGTTTAAAGTTAATAACAATTTTGTTTTTATTTCAGACATTTGATTGTGTAATCCAATAATCTACATGGAGATACAAATTTATTCAAGGTAAAAATACAAAAAATGCAATATAATCAAAAAGTCTATGAAACGGGAACAAAGGGTACTTACATAAAGTCTAAAGAATACATATCTTTCATAAAATCTCTTAACAAATAAATCAGGGAAACAAGTTATGTAGATAAATATGTTTTTTGAAAGATTTTTTAAATAAATTTTTAGTAATGAAAAAGAAAATGTAACTCTGGAGAGAGAAGAACAAAACCATAAACAGTATTTATATTAGTGCAGTTTGAAGCATTTATTTGATTTAAAATCCAATTTATAGCATTTTTTTATTAATAATATTTACCTAGTTCCCGCTTCACTAGACTATTTAAAATTACTTGAAAGATCTAAACATTTTTAAAAATGTAGATGTATTTTGTTTATAAATGTGATGAGAAAGAGGATATTGAGAATGTAGCATGATACATACCGCAACAACTATCCAATAGGTCCTTCTGAATATCATTTTATATTCATTAAACACATACAAATTCTTAAGCTCTGTGTTTTAAAAGTTTTTTTCCTTTATTTTAAGAGTTTTATGGAACAAATAACTTCTGGAGTGTCATCGACCAGTGATGGAAGGGGAATGTAATTTATTGATGATGCGGGAGTACTTCCCCTGCAACGTTGTTCTAGTCTCTTATATGAATGCAGGTGAGTAAATTTTTCTTTTAAGGACACTTTTAAATAGCTTGTACAATGAATGAAGTGATAAAATTGCGTTGGCAATTTTACATAAAACTAATGTATGAGCTTTTTATTGGTTTTGCGGGGATATTGTAAGCAACATCAACAATTAAGAGTTAAGTCGTTAAAATCAAACATTTGTCGATACCATATTTGGTTATATTGATAATTTTATAGACTACGTAAACTGTATTGGCTAAACTCTTATTGTATCAAGTTTCTTGCTAGATCCACTGTAAAATAATAAAATGATGAGAAAGAGGATATTGAGAATGTAGCATGATACATACCGCAACAACTATCCAATAGGTCCTTCTGAATATAATTTCTTTTCATTAAACTTGTGAAATTTGTTTAGCCTTGTGTTTTAATATTTGATTTTCTTTTATTTTCAATATAGATAGAGAACTTCTTGAGTGTTATCGATGTGATGGAAGGTGGAATGTATAAGGGAATAATGCAGAAGTCCTTCCCCGGCATCGTTTTTCTACTTCCTGAAATTAAAGTGAGTAAATGTTCCACCTTTTTTATACTTTTAATCGGGTTTAGCAACTTACTTGAAAAAAATCGAGATTAGTCCGTACAACCAAGTATTTGTCGATACATTTGTTTTTATCGATAGTTGTATGCACTTCTAATATACTGTACTGGCTAAACTCTATGTAATCAAGTTGTTTGCTAGACCCCCTGTTAAATAATTAAATGATGAGAAAGAGGATATTGAGAATGTAGCATGATACATACCGCAACAACTATCCAATAGGTCCTTCTGAATATAATTTCTTTTCATTAAACTTGTGAAATTTGTTTAGCCTTGTGTTTTAATATATGATTTTCTTTTATTTTCAATATAGATAGAGAACTTCTTGAGTGTTATCGATGTGATAGAAGGTGGAATGTATAAGGGAATGATGCAGAAGTCCTTCCCCGGCATCGTTTTTCTACTTCCTAAAATTAAAGTGAGTAAATGTTCCACCTTTTTTATACTTTTAATCTGGTTTAGCAACTTACTTGAAAAAAATCGAGATTAGTCCGTACAACCAAGTATTTGTCGATACATTTGTTTTTATCGATAGTTGTATGCACTTCTAATATACTGTACTGTCTAAACTCTATGGAATCAAGTTGTTTGCTAGACCCCTGTTAAATAACTAAATGATGAGAAAGAGGATATTGAGAATGTAGCATGATACATACCGCAACAACTATCCAATAGGTCCTTCTGATAAAATTTTATAATAATTATTATACAAAATCAAATTATATATTAAACTCTTAAATAATAAAATTATTTGTTTTGTTTACAGGTGCAGCTCAAAGTAACGTCAAGGCGGAGTACTGGCAGATGAACGGGACTTGGACATAGTTCATAGTGTTCGCAAGCAATGGAAATTTGTCACATCATCAGTTCAGCACATGGTTTTCAATTCCAGAAGCAAATCGTTCAAATGTTACGGACTTACAATAAATAATGCTATAACAATGAAACTTTAAACAATTCGCATAATGTCGGTAGTAGATATCAGAAACAAATTTTAAATAATAAAAAAAACTTTTAATACATTTCAAATGTAATTTATGTGTTTTCTTCTTAAAAACAACTCCCCGTCAACCATTTAGATCTAGTTTTGTAGGATTTACCGATATAGTAATAAGAGGCACAACTATTATGGTAAATTTACCATGTGTACAAAATGGAAGTGGCGATGTAAAAATTATTGTTCCTGAATTAAACGTAGGTGCAAGAAGCAAAAATATTTGGATTTTTCGTTTTCTTTTATTGTTCATTATGATGACCCTGACCAATGACCTAATGACGCCACATATCAAGAAAGCATTGCCGAAGTTATGAGGCATTTCAGAGCACTTTTTCAAAATTTCCGAAATTTCGAAAATTCCGATCGACCAATTTACTAGATTTTTGTTCGATTTCCCATTAAAGAAGATTCAAGACGCTCTACTGAAGCTTGTGGTTAACGTAGGAAAATGTTTTATATACTTAAATGACCGCTGATTGGTCAGGCTTATAATGAAATACAAATTTTGAAAATCGGTTGGAAAATAGAAGTGACTATGCCAAGTTTGTAAAAAACTTGCCTTTTTATATATCCAATCCTATAAGTCTATAAAATTGTATCGAAACCTACAAATATTTTGTATTGTCAACACTTGTGAGAATTTAACCTTTCTATTGACATCTCAACTTTAACGATCGGAGCAGTATTTTCCGAGTTAAAGCCATTTTTGTAAAAATAAAAAGAACATTTTTGAATTTTCCATGCTTTTACCTGTAAAATATTTAGAACGCGTATTTCAACAAATTGATTTTTTTTTAATTTTCTTGAATTGTAAAATATTTATAATTTATATTTATGTATGTGTTATCAGTTTTATATTAGAAAGGACGTTATGATACGTCATTTTTGAAAAAATCGTGAAAAGTCCATTTTATCAAAAACTTGCTTTTTTTCTTTCTTCTCTATTAAAGCCAAGGCTATAGAATTGTTATTTTATAGACAAATGTAAATATTTTATACTGTAAGCAATGATAAAACATAGGGCCATATCGTGATTTGCCTGGGGAATTTTTGTATCCCCCGAAATTGCTTCTGCTACCAGAATAAATTTCCCTGAACCAAAAATCCTATAAAATGACATTCAGTTTTCCAATTTTTAAAGGAGCAAACATTTCCGTGCAAATAACCTCCATTGAATTTTCTATAAAAACCTCAACTTTAAATACGAAGAGCTACCTTATATTCCCACTTAGGTAATTATGTGCAGCTAAATCCACAATTGTTCTTTCATTTACTTGCAGAACATAACCCCAGAATACAACTCTATTTGAATTTCCAGCGGGTCAAATTTGTTCTTTTTCTAAATTGATCTTCTGTGATTCTTTCCACAAATATTTTCAATAAAAAAATTCAATTTTTGAATAATCCATGTTTTTTTTTATTTTAAATAAAAATGTGTTGCATTTTATTCAACTTTTTGCATACTATATGGTATGGTACTTTTTTTATATTAATTCTTTTAATTTTTTTTACAATTTTTTGTTAGTTTTTTTCCGTTTTTAATGTTTCATAAATTCAAATCACAGATTTAATTTAAAAAAAATTGTTTTAGTTTCTTATAAGTTATTACATTTTTGTTCATACATACATATGTATATGGTTATTATTTATATATATATATATATTTAAAAACAATTTATTTTACGTGTATATAAGTTTCTTTTGTTTTTCATTAAAATAATAAAACTTATTATTTCTTAAAATATATAACACGTCTCATAAAAATATAAATATACACTTATGTATATAAAACAATTTAGGACTCATTAGAGTCACCGCAGCCGCCGCCGTTTGGCTCATATGTGGGTCTATGTGGTGGAACAGCTACTTCTTCCAGGCCATCTTGGGTCTCTGAATCGTTAACATGCGGCGACGAAGAGCTTTCACAGTTGGCATAAACATGTTGTACGGCAGAATTTGTTTGAGAATCATCGGTATCTGCGTCACGTATGCTGTTGAAGGCTCCGTTGGCATTTGGTGATGAGGTCTCATCATTTGGTGGGTAAACGTGACGATGGAAGCTAGAACTGCCGCCACCTTCTTCGTTTTCGATCTCACGCACACTGCCGAACAGCGGCGTATGCGAAGAAGAATTTCGCATACTGGCCGGAGGCGACCACACTGTTTGATAGAGTGGTGATGCGAATACGTAGAGTTGATTAAGCACTTCAATGTCATAACTTGGCAGATAGCTGTCTGTTTCCAATGGGTTGTAGTACTGGGAGGTCGGTTGATGCATAGGCGTCTGGCGGAAGCTGTACGATCCCGAATTTCCACCACAAGATGGTGTGTCATAAGCACTTGGCACAGGATGTGGCTGACGCGGCATTGTGGCATATATGCCACGGTATGCTTCATATGGAGTTTGTGGGTTATAAGCATCGCTCCAGCGTACATGATTGGGAGTGAAATCCCCTTTGGCATAGAGCTGTAAATAAAAATAAATAAATTATTAACCATTATAAGGGATTCTTTATATTGTGACTTACCTGAATTGGTCGACAGAAACCCTTGCTCATGTGTCTTGGAACTCCCAGCGTATAGGTGTGACTAAATCCGACTTCGTTGCTAAGCAAATACTCATGGAATTTATTAGGGAAGAACTCGATGTTCTTGTAATTGTTGTAAATAGTTTCTGTTAGATCCTTTTTCTTCTTGTAGCTGGCCCAATTTTGAGCTTCCAGAATAAGCTTTCCTCCTGGGCGCAGTTGATTGAACATTCGCTTGAAGGCCATTTTCAGACCATTATCACCGAAATTCAAATGAATTCAATGTTAAAGCCATTTTTGTGAAAATAAAAAGAACATTTTTGAATTTTCCATGCTTTTACCTGTAAAATATTTAGAACGCGTATTTCAACAAATTGATTTTTTTTTAATTTTCTTGAATTGTAAAATATTTATAATTTATATTTATGTATGTGTTATAAGTTTTATATTAGAAAGGACGTTATGATACGTCATTTTTGAAAAAATCGTAAAAAGTCCATTTTATCAAAAACTTGCTTTTTTTCTTTCTTCTCTATTAAAGCCAAGGCTATACAATTGTTATTTTATAGACAAATGTAAATATTTTATACTGTAAGCAATGATAAAACATAGGGCCATATCGTGATTTGCCTGGGGAATTTTGTATCCCCCGAAATTGCTTCTGCTACCAGAATAAATTTCCCTGAACCAAAAATCCTATAAAATGACATTCAGTTTTCCAATTTTTAAAGGAGCAAACATTTCCGTGCAAATAACCTCCATTGAATTTTCTATACAAACCTCAACTTTAAATACGAAGAGCTACCTTATATTCCCACTTAGGTAATTATGTGCAGCTAAATCCACAATTGTTCTTTCATTTACTTGCAGAACATAACCCCAGAATACAACTCTATTTGAATTTCCAGCGGGTCAAATTTGTTCTTTTTCTAAATTGATCTTCTGTGATTCTTTCCACAAATATTTTCAATAAATAAATTCAATTTTTGAATAATCCATGTTTTTTTTTATTTTAAATAAAAATGTGTTGCATTTTATTCAACTTTTTGCATACTATATGGTATGGTATTTTTTTTATATTAATTCTTTTAATTTTTTTTACAATTTTTTGTTAGTTTTTTTCCGTTTTTAATGTTTCATAAATTCAAATCACAGATTTAATTTAAAAAAAATTGTTTTAGTTTCTTATAAGTTATTACATTTTTGTTCATACATACATATGTATATGGTTATTATTTATATATATATATATATTTAAAAACAATTTATTTTACGTGTATATAAGTTTCTTTTGTTTTTCATTAAAATAATAAAACTTATTATTTCTTAAAATATATAACACGTCTCATAAAAATATAAATATACACTTATGTATATAAAACAATTTAGGACTCATTAGAGTCACCGCAGCCGCCGCCGTTTGGCTCATATGTGGGTCTATGTGGTGGAACAGCTACTTCTTCCAGGCCATCTTGGGTCTCTGAATCGTTAACATGCGGCGACGAAGAGCTTTCACAGTTGGCATAAACATGTTGTACGGCAGAATTTGTTTGAGAATCATCGGTATCTGCGTCACGTATGCTGTTGAAGGCTCCGTTGGCATTTGGTGATGAGGTCTCATCATTTGGTGGGTAAACGTGACGATGGAAGCTAGAACTGCCGCCACCTTCTTCGTTTTCGATCTCACGCACACTGCCGAACAGCGGCGTATGCGAAGAAGAATTTCGCATACTGGCCGGAGGCGACCACACTGTTTGATAGAGTGGTGATGCGAATACGTAGAGTTGATTAAGCACTTCAATGTCATAACTTGGCAGATAGCTGTCTGTTTCCAATGGGTTGTAGTACTGGGAGGTCGGTTGATGCATAGGCGTCTGGCGGAAGCTGTACGATCCCGAATTTCCACCACAAGATGGTGTGTCATAAGCACTTGGCACAGGATGTGGCTGACGCGGCATTGTGGCATATATGCCACGGTATGCTTCATATGGAGTTTGTGGGTTATAAGCATCGCTCCAGCGTACATGATTGGGAGTGAAATCCCCTTTGGCATAGAGCTGTAAATAAAAATAAATAAATTATTAACCATCATAAGGGATTCTTTATAATGTGACTTACCTGAATTGGTCGACAGAAACCCTTGCTCATGTGTCTTGGAACTCCCAGCGTATAGGTGTGACTAAATCCGACTTCGTTGCTAAGCAAATACTCATGGAATTTATTAGGGAAGAACTCGATGTTCTTGTAATTGTTATAAATAGTTTCTGTTAGATCCTTTTTCTTCTTGTAGCTGGCCCAATTTTGAGCTTCCAGAATAAGCTTTCCGCCTGGGCGCAGTTGATTGAACATTCGCTTGAAGGCCATTTTCAGACCATTATCACCGAAATTCAAATGAATCCATTTAGTAACGGATAGACACACAATCAAATCATACTGCTGACTGTCATTGATGAGCAATGTCTCCTCTTTTAGCACATAATTGGTCTGCCGGAAAAAGACATTTTTTGGGAATTCAGTGAATGTCGAGCTTGATGATGGAGTTGATTCAATCTCGGACTGGAATTGTCTGTTCACCTCTGGAATGCCTCCATAGGTAAGGGGAAATGAAACTGGGAATAAATTTGGCGGTTCTACATTTTGCAGATGATGCATGGAGTGAAATGGGCCATGATGAAAGTGATGATGACCATGATGGTGATGATGGTAGTGATGATGATGATTGTGTGGTTGATGGTGTTGTTGTAGATTACGATTTTGATTTTGATTATTTTTTCGTCTTTTGTTTTGTTGCTGCTTGGTAGTTGTTTTGCTGCCTTCTTCTTCTTTTATTGGAGCCGCTTCTTTTTGTTCGTCTCCTTGAACTAATGCTTTGGATTTATCCACTTTTACAATTGGTATTCTCACAAACATCGAAAGATTCTTTCTTGCCCTAGCAATTAGATTCTTATCGATATCAATTCCTAAAATTGATTTTGGTGCTAAATTTCTTGCTACAGTAATAGTCATGTGACCCACATTACAACCAATATCCAGGATGTCCTTCCCCCGGAAGAGTTCAGCATGACGCTGGAACACTTGCAGGCGAACATCCATGAATTCGTTGAGATGTCGATAGCCCGAGTAGCGATCGTAGTTGCCGTATTGGTATTTTGCTGTATCTGGTCGGAGTTTTGGCAATTTATTGTTGTTCTGGGATGATGATTTAGCCTCTTTTATGGGGGCAATAGGACATTTATCAGCAATCGAAGAATTATCGAGATTATTGGCAGATACAATGCTTTGAGGGCTACCTATGGATGCAGTGTCCATATTATGTTTTGATACTGTATCTATTTCAGGTGTATCTGCACGAATGCTATCGGCTGTAAAATAGAGAAGTTATTTTTTGTTTAGAAAAAAAAAAAAACATTTTTAATAGGATATTTTGACTTACTATCAGTTATTGTTTTTGAATCATCAATTGGACTCAGAAGTTCTGTTTCACTCACAGATGTTGACCGATGGCGCGAAATTTTTCTGGCTCCAGTCGGCACCAATCTGGGTGGTCGTTTCCATGCACCAGGCTGAGGAACAACGGGACTTACAATTTTGTCCATAGAGTCCAATCGACGAAACTAATATAAAAAAAAAAACAAAAATTACTTTATTTTGAATGTTCTTATAATAGAGTAGTTCAAGGGTTGATGATAACGATAAGGTAAATAATATGATCTCACTCGGATCTCAAATTGATCCATTTGGTTACCCAAGCATAAAATTTCAAAGTATGTGAGGAGTATTAGTTATAGGGTGTTTCTCTGAAACATCATGAAGCCTTAATAAATAAAAGGACCCCCTTGAGAAAAAACACTTGATATTTCTGTATTGTTTATTTCTATAGTTCAAAATTTTAGTGATCTTAACAATTTTTTTAAGTCGATTTTTGAGAAAAGTCTCTGGAACCTATTGAAATTTACATAAATAGAAAGGTATTCAGCCCTATTGTGAGTTTCACCGGGAGAACATTTCGCCCGAAAATGTTTTGTTGGCCCAGATTTTTAAAAACATTTGTGAGTTTCACCCTCCCTTTACAACAAGTGTGGCCTCGTTCGCCACCAAAAAATTAAATGGAAATCTTTTCGAACTTTTTCGCCCAAAACTCACAACAAAGGAAAAGTGAAATGTAATTTTTCCGGGCGGATTTTCTTTCACGCGGAACTCACAATAGGGCCGATTGTCAAATGCTAGTTTTTGGTATATTTGCATCCAAAGTGATTTTTTTGAGATTAACAACCTAGGATATCTTTGGATGCCTACAGTTCCGCAAATAAACATCAGAAGATATTGCAGTTTGAAAAACCCTTACTCAATATTTTGTGAGCTATCAATAGCTGAAAAAAGGAACATTCCATGAGCTCTGGTTCCGAAGATATTTCAATTCAAAGTACATCCATTATTCTCGACCCAAAAAACTAAGTCGTTTTATGGCGAAAACTGTCCAAAAAAGCCTCGTAAGCGGTTGCGTTAGACATTGTCGAATAGAGAACTGAAAGGCCTTTTGCATTGTTGTTAAAAATTTTACTCATTTTAGCAATTTTTTTAACAATAGATTTTTGAAAAAAGCATGGAAAAAATCATTTTTGCTCTGACAACCATCATTTTGAGGGGTCCAGCAAGTTACTAGACAATCAATCGAAATCCTTGCACAAGAAAACGTAGATTAAGAAATCAAAAAAATTAAGACGGAACTTCGTGGCCAATAAATCCTAAAAAGACGCTCATGCTACATGCCCAATTGATTCTAAGAAGAACGCTTATGCTGCATTGAATGCCCTTTAGTATTTCACAAAATGTCTTAAGTAAACGTGCTTCATCTAGGGATAATTGTTTTTCTTAGCATTCTTAAAATCAAGGACATTGAAGGATTTAATGTAACTATGTAATATCCGTTTATAAATTTAAATTATATAAAAAGATACCAAAGTTATAAAAGTAAAGAACATTAATAAAACTAAAGGAATCTTGTGTGAATAACCCGTGGGGGCCTGGGTATCCTTTTTTAAATTAGACTGTCTGAAGAAAAAAAATCTTCTAGAAATATAATATCTACCCCGCTTTAATTAGTTTCATTTTAATAACTCCCCTCGAACAGAAGGTTTTTATTATTCAATTAGGAAAAGCATCCATCGCGGGCGCTTCGGAGTCTCCACCTCTTTGTTCAAGGATCACTGAGAAATTCGACCGTTTCCCTATTTAATTAACAATTTTGCACAAATTGAATTGAAAATAATGCTTCTCGCTGTAAAGTTCATACCCACACCGGAGACTGGACATTATAAATTCTGTTCATTATATTCATATCAAAATCAAATTAAATTACTTCCAACACACAATATACAAATACATATAAAAACATAAAATTAATCACCTTGTTCTTGGCGGAGCAAGCTCCCTCGCTGACCTTACGTTTTCGACCTCCACAACTCCCAACGCTCCCCCCACCGCTGCTGCTGCATATTGACGAACTGTTATTGTGATGATGGTGGTTGAAAAAATGTTGTTGTTGCAACTCAGCCACACCGCTCAAATCCAGTCGCAAATCCTTTTTTACACTTTCGCGGTCACCAGTTGCAAGTGCATTCGTGGTGCTGGTTGTGTTGCATACCTCCTCTGTGTTAATAGTCGCACTGACAGAAGTTGGCTGTGTAGATGGCAAAACTTTAACACCATCGGCAGAAATGATTGAATGTTGGCCAACAACATTAGCAACACACTCGAAAGCTTTTTCCACGGTGCTCATGTTCTCCCGAGAGCGACTCATTTCAGCTGCGCTGCTCTCTCCCGCTTCGTCATCGAATTCAGCTGAAGAATTGTGTTGTTGAGGTGCCGCAGCTCCTCCATCGGAAAAGCTACCCGTCAATGATTCAGTCGCCAATGTGCTGTTGCCGACAGAGTATCGTTCTGCCTCGCCATCGTCTATAGTCGAGTTTATTGACTCCAAACGCTTACGTTTTGTTTTCTTCTTTCGATTGCGATGCTTTGATTTTGATGATTTCGACTTCCGCTTCATTGGTGAGGTTAGTTGCTTCTCGTATTCCATCGTGTCGACGGGGTCGAGCAAGTGCAATGGGTCATGTATGTTTGGTGGAATGATAACCTCGACCTTTGGCGGTGTAGTTATTGGCGATTGACGGGGGGTCGTTGCCGGTGTGTTGTTATTCGACGAATTGGCCTCATTCTGCAGACTATTTAGATTCAGTGGGTCAGAAATGTTACCGCCAAGAAGGAACTTCGTCGGCGGAATGATGACTTCTTTGCGTGGTATCTTGTCTGGCAGAAAGAACTTGGTCCGCGAGCAAAAGTTAGGATGATGGGGTAGTGGTGGGACACCATTCCCACCGTTGCCCACACCGTTGCATGTGCTACAGCCTCCACCGTTGCATGCTCGATGAGCAAGCATCTTCTTGTTGTAGACTAGCTGTTTTGGATTCTTAGTCTGCTGGCTGTTGTTATTTGCAGCTTCTATACCACACGCCGCACATACCCCAATTTGTGACAATCTATGGTGTCCTATCTGGTTCTTAATGTTTTGGATATTCTCCAAGTCTGCCTTGCTCACTGCTGCAGACTGCTGCTGTTGGTGTTGTAATTGCTGAACGTGGTGGTTCTTTAGGTGATGGCACTTGTTTTGTCGCTTGTTCCACATTTTCTTCTTCTGCTGCACACACTGCTGAGGAGCACGAAATTGATGAAATTTACTAACACCACCACCGGCACGTGCTGCTGGCTGTTGTTTTTTATTGCCATTCCCTCCTCCACCGCCACCAGTGACGGGTCCACCACTCGAATTGGGAACATCTGTGGTCGATGACACTTCACATTGTTCTGTAGGCTCTGATAAAGCCGTTACTGATACTATCGTCGAGGACTGCGACGTTGTTGTATCTGCTGCAACTTCCATTATCAAAGATCGTTGACAATTGCCAGGATTTATCACAGATTGTCCAGTGTCGGCCATTTAAAGCCAACACCACCACATTAATTGATTTTTTAAAATAAACGACGGGATTTCCTTTCTATATCCTTGGTATCTTTTTTCTAGGAGGCTTTTACGCTTTTGATATTTTTTGTTTTCCTTCTTTCGTATCTGTAAAGAAAAAAAAATAATAATAGTTAGAATGGCTTATTTTGGATTAGAACGGGGATGGTAATAAATTAAATTGGTCTATGTGAGTTGGGGGACACATGCTCCCATTAATGTCACCTGTGTTGTACACCGAGCGACCTACGTTTGTTCTTACCTGACTGAACGTAAGTCAGCGATTAACTAACACAAAGATGAAAACTGACAACCCAAGAGCGTTGCACCAAATTTTATAAGCGCATGTATGACGAAGACGACGACGAGAGAAGAGAGCCTATTCTGACTTTCGAGAGAATACAGAAGAGTGTGATTTTGGTTTGGTAATGGTGGCGGTGGTGGGGCGTAGAGAACCGATAAGCAAGCAAATATGTCTCAATAATTTCTGAATGCGTTGACTTAAATCGCTTATAAAGATAAAATACGACCAAAAAGATTGTCTCTAGAGAGCACACGAAATTCCTAACTAGATGAATAAAAAAAGGAAAATGTGAGAGTGATAAGAGGGATACAGAGAGGTTTTATGGAGCCTGGTGGAGTGTTGATGGCGGTGGGGCGTGGGGGTAACTATCTATGGACAGGTAGGTTTGTATGAAGCAGTGGTGGTTGATGTGGATTGTGGACATAGGAGGATGAAATAACCGTCAGTTTATTGAGTTCATATATTCATTGTTGTAATAAAAGAGAAGAGAAAAAAAAAAAAAACAAAACATTAAATTTTTTTGTTTGTTGCCTTTTGTATGCGGGGTGTAAAGCAGCATATTATTGTGAACAGTTTGCTGTTTATTTAGGTTTTTTGAAATTCGTTGGATGAGTGAAATAAATTATCATTATTTGTTTTTGTGTTTTTCATTATGGCACCAGCCAAATTAAAGAAATAGTTATAAAAAAAATAAAATAGAAGTATTAAATCGGTTTGGGAGCATATAACGTTAAGAGCTTAGGAATATTGTTTAAATTGAGGGATAAGTATCATTTAAGGCTATGGGATTGATTTTTTGATTTCAAAAATCAGTCTTTTCGAGGTATACGTATCCCATCGGAAGAAATTTGGAAACGAAATTAAAATCGGATCGGAACTTTGTTCCACAAGAGAAAATTTTTCCAAAAATATTAAAAGATTTATGAATTTTTTGTAGAGAAATAGAGTGTTGCTTTAGTTTTGGAATTAGAAACAATACAAAAGTTTCTGATTGAACTTCGATGTTGCTGACAAAATATTTGTGCATGCATCGCTTTCAAACTATAGGCTAACTACGTCACCAACATAATTTTTTCCATTATATCAGCTATAAAGGTACATCTAATAAAATTCTTATAACAGCAAACTCGTAAGGCATATAACCTTGTTGGTCTCTTTAATGTTTTCTGACATTTTTTTCCTTTTTAAATATAAAAACTTTACACTTACAACAGAAAATTATAAATTTTTTTACCTGCAATTCTGAAGAAGTTTTTTTTTTTGTTAAAATAATTTTGCAACTATTTCTTGTCGGACAACTTTAACGCACAGTTGTCAAATCAAAAATACTTTACTTCAAAATTCAAATTGGACATGTTCAGGCTTCAGGAAAATAAGAAGCAGAGATTTCACTGTCAAAATATCAAATTCTTTTTTAGTTTAGAGCAGAGCCTGAACTGTCAAAAAAAAAATCCGTGTTTCTTTTTTAGCTCAGAGCATTCAGAGCTCCAACTTTGTGTTTATTTTTTCGCTCTGAACTTGTTCAGAGCTCGCTCTTTGAGCTCAGAATAAATTGTAGAGCAGGCGGAGTTGAATAGATGAACACAAATGGAAAAAAATCCAAAAAAGTAAATATGGCGGACGAGAATAGTCGACCTGCAAAAGAAGGTGAAATAATTTAATAAATTTACTTACAATAATAATATTATTATTTACATTTTTTACATTTTTTACAGGCTTTAAATGGACTTATTAGTTTATCCATTTTATTTTTACTTGTTACTTGTTTTCTGTTTTGTTGTTGTTGTTGTGTTAAAGAATATACCAACTGTGAATGACAAATGCAAAAGTGACAGCAGGTGAAGCGTGTTTCTTTAAATAAATCTGAACTCTTAGAGCAGAGCACGCTCAGTTCAGACATCGCTCAGAGTGTGTTGAGAGTGTTCAGAGCTCTACTCTGAACTAAAAAAGAAAAACGCCCTATATTTTATCGCACTCTAGAGAACTAGTTATTCATGTAAAGTAGGCTTTTATTTTTTTTTTTAAATTTTTGGTCTCACTTTGTGTCCTATTACACGATGACTCTTTGATGACATCCGGACTCGTCGTAATCTAATGGCTGTTAAGTTGATAAATGTTTGGATCTCACTGAATGGCGCTCATTCCAGAAAGAGTCAGGGACAAAGAGTTATCATGTAATAGACACTTTGTCGAGCGAACTTTAATTATTTGTCAAGGATAAAAGTGAAAGCCAAAACATGGATGATTTGACAGATGCAAATTCGATCGAATTTAAAAATTTCTCAAACTTTATTAATCATTAACTTATTCGCTTGTTGTAAAAATAAAGTTTTAAAAAGTTTTCTTTTCACAGAACAAATCTGACAGATCCAGTAGGTATCTGTGTTTGCTCCAAAAATAAATAACAAAACTGTCAACAAAAGCCAATTCACCCAAGTTACGATTTTGATGTAGGTCAAAAAACGAGGCAGATATATATGTAGGGCTATTTGTTAGAAAGCAATAGCGTTTTTTCACCAATCTGACTGCCAGATTAAGTTATGTTATATCTCTCTCGTTTGAAAAATTGTGCTCTTTCTGACGTAAGAGAGTGGTTAGGAGAGAATAAAACATTTTCCGTTCTTCAATTTTGACAGTTTTAGTCCGAGAAATTTCTTCTGGTTTTGAACTGTTTGCTAGTTGTGAAATACCGGGTTGTCTCGTGTCATATGATAGAAAATGTGAGTTAACTTGGTTAAAAAATAAAATTTATGATTTAAATTCTTATTTTAATGATTTATGGGAAAAAAAAATATAGATGGTATAAAATTGATCAATTTTGGGTAAAACAATTCGAGATGTTATTTGCTCAATTTAATGAAATTTTTTGTTTCTATCAAGATTTTTGGGTTACGTGAAAAAAGGTCCAACGAAATAAGGCCAAATTTTTGATATTTGGCTTTATTTCGTTGGAATATGGATATAACGTGCAATTCATTCGTGCATTTTATTAGTAAACCCAAATAGGTAGGTACCTATAAACGAAATAAACTTGTATATTACTTATTTTTATTAAGTTTATTTAAGTTACAATTTTGTGTGTGGCTGCTGCTGCGTGTGGTGATGTTCTCTATATTTGTTGGCTTTCTGATTGCAACTCTACTTAAATGTATTTTATAAAAATATAAGTTATTCACTTTTTTAAACTACCTACACATATAAAGCCATCCCTTTTTTTCACACAAGCCAAGTACACTACAAATGCAACCTAAAAGCAACCAACACAAACCTCTTTTTGAAAACTTTTGTGAAATTTTCCAACCCTATGCCTGTAGTTGGGTTCGGGGCTTCAAACAGCAGAAGTAGCATCTATCTACATCTACGTTTGTAGCCTGCAGTATAGCAGAAGTAGCAGAATCAGAGTATTAATAGTACCAACAAAGTTTTCTCGTTAAGGAAATCATCTCGATGTTAAAACGTAAATGTTTGTTTGTTGCTGGCCCGCCTTCCTGCTACACATAGCCAAGCCAAAGGGTTTAAAATTCAACTTTTCAAGGCAAAAAATTAAATAGAGAATGAGTTCGAGTTGAAAAGATATTTTCTATATTATTTGCATGGCACAGGCACAGACAGAGTCACTAAAGGGAATTTCACGAATCCATATTGAAATGTAACGTATACAGCTAGGTACCTATATGAAATTCTATACCAAAAAATGTAAAGCAAAAGACGAGATGTTTGGGCCATCCCTAATGGCCAAATAAAAGCATACCACGTCCGATCTAATTACAATCGGATTTTCATCAGGTAAATTGGCTATAAAACAGTATCTACCAGTGTTGTATAGATAGGAGATGTTTTTGCCCTTGTTGTTGGTCATCTCGAAAGAGTTGCCTTTGCCTTAATTGATGCTTAAACGAATACGCATAGCATCAATTATGAAATTTTATTCCACGGCGATTCACAGAGATACAAAATACATACATACAATTACTCGTATTCGCATTGTGTCCGTGTAAGTTGCGTACCATTTTAAATGTGATGGAACAGTGGGGTAGATTGGAACGCAAGTTGACTTCATTTAATAACAGTTTAATTTATGCTTATTATTGTGCATCAGTGTGAGTCCCTGACTAGATGGGCAATACCAACATTAAAAAACAAAATTAACAGCAGGTGAAAATATAAAAACAATTGAATAATCAAACCAGATTTGACAGCTGTGTATGTGGTCTAACGGCTCGCGTACACATAACCCGTTGTCGGCCGAATAATGATCGGCCGTCGACGGACGGACTCGACCGATTGAATCAAACATATGTAAAGGGAAGAGGGCACGTATACCACTACAACCAAACTCGTTCGTTGTCGGCCGTTAATAACCGATCAACCGACAAATCCGAACTTGTTTGGATTTTACGTCAGTTTGCCGGATATTTCTTGGCAGAACAGATACAAAATAAAATAAATACTGAAAAATTAATTAAATGTGTTGCTGTTTCAAGAAAAAAAAAAAAATATAAGAAGTTTCATCAGAGATGGAATTGTGTATTGCAGGCATAAAACAAAAAATGAAGTAATTCTAGAGACTAATTTCGCAAAGATTATACATACAAAATGGACAGCGTTAAAAACGAGAATCGACCGAGGACGGTAGGAGTGTACGTAGACACACGTCCGACACATTCGTCCGAATATCTCCGACACGAAATGGGACGATAAAACAGAACAGAACAGAACAGAACAGAACAGAACAGAAAAGAACAGAATAGAACAGAATAGAACAGAACAGAACAGAACAGAAAAGAACAGAACAGAACAGAACAGAACAGAACAGAACAGAACAGAACAGAACAGAACAGAACAGAATAGAACAGAACAGAACAGAACAGAACAGAACAGAACAGAACAGAACAGAACAGAACAAAACAGAACAGAATAGAACAGAACAGAACAGAACAGAACAGAACAGAACAGAACAGAACAGAACAGAACAGAACAGAACAGAACAGAACAGAACAGAACAGAACAGAACAGAACAGAACAGAACAGAACAGAACAGAACAGAACAGAACAGAACAGAACAGAACAGAACAGAACAGAACAGAACAGAACAGAACAGAACAGAACAGAACAGAACAGAACAGAACAGAACAGAACAGAACAGAACAGAACAGAACAGAACAGAACAGAACAGAACAGAACAGAACAGAACAGAACAGAACAGAACAGAACAGAACAGAACAGAACAGAACAGAACAGAACAGAACAGAACAGAACAGAACAGAACAGAACAGAACAGAACAGAACAGAACAGAACAGAACAGAACAGAACAGAACAGAACAGAACAGAACAGAACAGAACAGAACAGAACAGAACAGAACAGAACAGAACAGAACAGAACAGAACAGAACAGAACAGAACAGAACAGAACAGAACAGAACAGAACAGAACAGAACAGAACAGAACAGAACAGAACAGAACAGAACAGAACAGAACAGAACAGAACAGAACAGAACAGAACAGAACAGAACAGAACAGAACAGAACAGAACAGAACAGAACAGAACAGAACAGAACAGAACAGAACAGAACTGAACTGAACAGGATTTTCTGTCGCTGCCTTCAACTTAGAGAACAGTCTTTTTGTTCTAATTTTTTCTGCCGTTTTCCACAAATCTGTGCTGTTTCTGTGCTGATCTGACATTTTCCTCACTGAACAAAACTATTAAGTGCCTTTCAAGTGACCTGCAACTGCGAACAGCGAAATATTTGTTTAAGCAATTTATAGAGGAATTATCAATTTTTTTATATATACTTTTGACGAAGTGAATAAATAATGATTTAAAAAATTTAAAAAGAAAACACCAACGAAGAATTTAAAACAAAAATAAAAACAAAAAAATTAATTTTACTATTTTCTACACGACCAACAAGAAGTTTGTGCGAACTGCCAAATTTAAATTCGCAATCCAAAACAAAAAGACGCGTTTCACACAAATCGTCGATTGAATAATTCACTTGAATTTAACCTCAATGCTCTTGGCGACCACTCATGTAAATGAAACGTCAAAATCGCCAGCATTTGCAATTCGCACGTCATGTGAAAGGACCGTTCGTGTATTCTCCGAAATTGAAAAACACAAGTTATGTTCCCAACCTTGATCAAAACTGCCAATTGTCAACAATTGTTGCCCAAATCCAGTTCCAAAAATCAAAAACTTGGGCAGAAGAGAGCGCTGACGAAAGAGTCAAACAGTTTCTGCCCAAGAAATTTCTTTGGGCCGAATTTTTTTGTCTGTCAAATGTCAGGTTGCGGTACGTAAATTTACTGATATTAGAGTATTTGCCAATAAAGCGTTACACACTTAATCGGTAGTTTTGCTCTCTCTGAAAGAATTTCATCCCAACTCTTCAAAAATTTGACAGACTGACAATTTCTGCCCATAAATCTTGGGAACAAACCTATTAGGTCTGTTTGTGTACTAGTTCGAATTCCGAATCTGACAAATTATACTATTTCTTTTTTTTTGTATGTGAATTTTGACAAAATTTAAACTAAAACTGGTTGTGACAGGCAGTTTTGGACAACTATGCGAATAGAGGTAATATGGTGTGTGTTTGCTTTATATGATTTCGCATTTATGAGACTGGTTAAAGATAATTCTTCTTTGATTTGCATTTATAAGTAGTAAGAGCTGTGAATTTATTTCATAATTAGATTTTTCTGGCATCTACCGTTTTCTCTTGTCCTGATGTATACATTTCGCTTAAGCTTTGGAAGGCAGTAAATTAGGTTTTCAACGTTCTTCTCAATCGGGAAATTCCCTCTCGTTTTGTTCTCTATAAACGAAATAAGTTTTTATTTTTGGTCTTCGCGTCTTCGTTGTTGTAATTGTAATGAGAACATGAGAAGCTAAACTTGTAGCAATGTCGTTATCGTAGTCATACATAGTATAGTCGTCTCAAAGTCGACTTTCTTGGCTTGTCTCTCCATGGGATTTTGGGTTTTGCTTTTGTGCCTTGTCATGAGTGTTGTTTTTCCTCTAAGCCACTTAACGCTTGAAGCATTAAGGTAGATTAAGTGCGAAAACGTGTAGAATAAGAACTATTTAATATATGTATGTACACACAACAAAATGTGTGTAATTTTTTTTTATTTTTGTAAGGGCATGTTGAATTGTTGATAGGCAATACCCTAAGGTTAAAGTTGAAAGTTTTTGTAGTAAAATACAAAAAAAAAAACAAATATCATATAAATGAATACACATGTAGGTATGTATGGATGTAGGAGAGTTTTTGAGTAAAAGAACTTTTTGAGGAAGACGATTCGAAATGAATAAATATATACCAATACCTAATAATAGATACGACAGTTGACGGAAGCATTTTTGAACAATCGTACATACCTACATAACATAAAAACGATTGTTTATGAAAAAGTACAAGTAAGATAATAACGATACAAAATAGGTATTTAAAGGCGATTTTTGTATTATCCGTTTTATGTCTCCTTTTTGGTTTCTCCCACTTTATTGCTTGTCAGATGTAAAAGTTTCCACAGACCACTGAACCGAGATTTAGGTAATGAGATTTATTTGGTGTTTCCAATGCACAAAAATATCAAAAAGAGGATTATGACATAACATTCAAATGGTGTTTCATTTTTTTGATATGAAGTTGAAGTAAGATAGATAGTTCTTTTTTACATTTCCATCTGCCAGCGAAAGAAAATGGTGTTTAAATGGGTCGGTTCCACAAGTGTTTTCCGTAATAATAAGTATGTTTGATTTGACAAACCAATGTTTCCAAGAAGATATTAATGAGTTTTATTTTAAACTTTAATTTGAGGAGATTAAAATTTGTTTGGTAAATTTTCGTGATCACACTAAATTGCGGTTTAGTGGTCTGTCGAAACGTATAGTATAAACACAGACAGTGAAAGATAAAGTTTTCATACTGAACATGTACTGTTCAAAGACAATGCATGTTTGGTTGACGTTTATTTGTGGGGATGCTAGTTTAGAAAATTTTTAGAACCCGAGACATTTATTCGCGTCTTTAATCATTTCTTTAAAAGTAAGGAATCACAGTGCTTTAAATTTGTGATCTGAATTTCACATGTAGTAAGGCCAATCAACCGGAATTGGCTCAGTAGCAATTTTCATGATTAAGAAATCAAACTTTGCAATAATAATGGATTAAAGATGATAAGCTTTGCACAAACTGACCCTTAGACTAAAAGAAATAAAATATTTAATGTTTATGTTTATTCGAAACTGTTTCACTCAGACTGGCTGGGCAGGATGCACAAAAACAACTTTGGATGCAAATATACCAAAAGCTAGACATTGTAGAAGGGTTTTCTCTGAATGTGCTGATAGCATTTGACAATACATTCTGTTTATGTACATTTCAATGGGTTCCAGAGACTTTCGTTTTTTGGACACAAGAAAATCAATTAAAGACAAAATTGTTAAAATCATTGACTAGACCGTACATACGTTTGTACATACATAAATGGCATGTATGCATGGGGATACAAACGTATAGGCACCAACATTTTTCCGATAGCTTGGAAAGCTATCCAACAGCAAAAGCTGTCTTGTCATCAGCGTTTTTTTTTACACGGGATTACAACAACACGAACGTATCTGGATAGCTCTACATAGGTTTCCGAATGCGGCCATTGTAACAACACGAACCTATCCGGATAGCTCTACATAAGTTTTTGAACGTGGCCAATGTCATTGTATATCTGTGCTGCCAAATTATTTTCTGAAGCAACGATGAGCGTTTTTTTGTGCCATTATTTCTTAAGCTAACATAAGGGGTCCAAAAAACACGCCTTTTGTATGCTTCCAGAGCTATGTTGTTGCGAAATGTTTTGGCCCCTTACAGTTGGTGTTAGGAAGCAATAATAAGAACGAAGAACATTCGTCAACCTTTTAATCGTAAATGATAAATCTGACAAAACAATTTTATATCTACAATTATTTTGCTTACTTATCTTAATTTACGAGTACACAAAATAATATAATACTGAAAATTAAAATGAAACATGATACTTTTCGGCCATCAGGTATGCTCTGCGTCTGAATGAAGAAAACTGCTTACTATTGTGGCAAAATAATAGAACCAGAATATCTGTGCACATTAAATAAAGCATACAGAGAAGCTGTTGCTTACTTTATTTAAATGAACATTGATTATAAAAATTAACGAAACAGAGAAGTTCATGTCTTTTGTAGCGGTTTGTTTTTTATCGGTGAGTTTTGTAAGGGTAAAAATATCAATATTTTTTTTTAATTTTCTATTAGAGCCTGATTAACCGGTTCGTTTTTGTCGTTCGTTTCGTCTTTCGTCTTTTTGACAGTCACGTACGTTCGCTTCCCAGCCTCGTCCACCTAAAAACTTTTTTTTCAGGGCTACTGCCTCTTGCGAGGAATTGACAAATCCTCCAAGAGTATCACTTGTCACGAATAAGTGCTTCTCGTCTAGCCGTTCGGATTCGGCATACAATTGTAGGTCCCTTCTATTCCTGTCGATAAGCGCACACAGGAATAGTTGCGAGTTGTTAGTCACTAGGCCCTGGTTCTTCATGAGCCGTTGTGCCACCCGATTTATTTTTTTGTACGTTCATGATTACATGGTTCGCGAAAATGTACGTACTTCCTTTCGTTATTTTGACGTTCATGGAATTTGGGTTGTTTTGTCAGAAAATATTCATTAGTAATAAATAAAAATGTTTTTTGAATCACTCCTTTCTATAATATACTCCTATACTACGTATGTATATTCAATTACGAAAACAACTAACGAATTTTTGTTTAAATAGGCTTTTGTTAACATCGAGCCATTGCGCCACCCAATTTATTTATTTTTTGCTAACATCGAGGAGCATGGTGGTTGCCAAATCACAGAAACGTCAAAGTTCAACCAGAAAATTTGTATACCTGTTTTCGGAACATTCTTTTTTTCTACATTTTTACACCACTCAACCAATCTGTCAAAAAGACGAAAGGCGAATCAGTCGAAAAAACGAGTCGTGTAATCAGGGTCTTAGGCAATAGATGAATTTAGCAGATTCGAATTTTTCATTTTACTAATCCCAGTACATTTGACAGCTGTCAGTTTCACATACACATCTTTGTTTTATTTATTTATTGCAGTAAGAAAGAAATTTGTTGTGAAAATATAATGATTGCAAAATAATAATTCCATTACAATTGAAGCAAATTAAAAATGAGTGGTTGAAAAAAAAAATCAATTCAAGTGGCATTCGTCATCAAAAAAACTCAATTTCCGTATGAAATTCTGAATTCACCTATGGTATGGATAACCGCATTCGAACTTAAGGCCACGATTTAATGAAATGACGTTATAATTTGTATTTTACCATACGGTTTTGGTACTTCGGTTTGTTCGATGACTGTTTGGATCACTGTTGATGATATGCGTTAAGATCGATTCACAATGCGACGAGAAAACACAACGTGAGCGTGACGAGAACTCGTTGTACTTGTCAAACCGATTTCAAATCATGTAAGTATACGATAAAACGCCAGGGTATGCGCAATGAAACGTTTCTCGTCGTCACGTCACGCTGGAGTTGGGAAAATTGAAAAAAAAGACGCTGTCGTCGACGTTTTTTATATTTGACTAATGGTGAATTTTGTGAAATTGTAGAAAAGAATAAAGAAAACAACAGACAAGTGGAAATTAACAAAAAATAAATATAAATTTTGTTGACAATGAAATTATTTTTATAGATCTTTTTGTGTTGACAATATTATAATAGCCGTGTTTTTTGAGAGAGTGACTAGTCACTCTCAAAAAACACGGCTAATGTTGTATTGTTTTAATTTCTTTGCAATTTTAGCCGAAAATCATTTCCCCAGCCCAGCTATGAACAAACACAATTATAATATTTAAATAGTAAAAGTAATTTGAGTTTGATTTTTTTCATTATTTTTAACGCACACTGCACAGCAAGAATAAAATCAATAAATAATTTAACTCTGTCAAAAAACTCGTCACCAAGAAAATCGTTGCATTGTGAATTGGACAACTATTTTATAACTAGAAACCAATGACAGCGAATCACGTCACGCTCTCGTCGCGTTTACTCGTTGCATTGTGAATCGACTTTTATCTGTATAAGGAGGTAGCGGGTCGAAAAACTGGTTCCTTTCTTATGTCGGATTTACACGAGTGACAAGTTGGCATTTTTTTGTCATTATTATGACAAAAGCATAAGCAAATTCATTCTTTTTGTCATAATGACGTCAAAAATAGGTACATAATACATAATGACAGAAATAATGACATTCTGTCATTCGTGTAAATCCTGCATTCGATCATTTATTATTTTGCATAGTCCTGCATTCCGACTAAATCCGTAACCACACTTGTCTCGTGTGGTGTGATCTGTCGCTATCGCTACAATGTATTTCATATACGTAGAAACACATTTGTCTCGTGTGTTGTGTTGCTGTGTGGCGTATAAAATATATGAACTGACAGGGACACACGACTCCACAACACAAAACACCTTAAGTCGACAAAGTCATGCTTCAAAATTGTTATGTTGTAAAAGTATTTTAAGTTGCTTTTAAACTGTCAACTGTCATACACAACCAAAACTCCCATCGGTATACTAAATTCTCTCTCTTAAATTGTGTTTGTAAAAGTTTTAAAAATGTAAAAGAGCGCGAGCTTTTTTATATTTTATTTATTATTCACAGAACTGTGTAAAGCAGAATTTTGAAAAGCAGAATTTTGGAGGCAGAATTTTGGAGGCAGAATTTTGAAAAAAGAATTTTGACCCTGTCAGAATTTTTACTCCAATCCGTATAAGTAGCGTAGTGAATAAATTATTAAGTTTGTCATTATGTCAGTAATTAAATTACAAACCACCAGCCTACCCTAACAAAGTAAAAGTTTCTTGGAAAATTTCTGCTAGAAAAAATATTAAGCTTTTTCCATAGGTGTTTCCATTTTGGAGATAAGTTGACTAACATCGTAATGTGAAATGTCATAAAAGCTATTCTCATGTTTGATGTGTGTATGTATGTAACTGTTAAATTAAAAAAAAAACTATAGGTGGTGTCAACAATTTATTTATTCAAACACAGAATTATATTTCTGGGTGTGATATTCATTCTATTTATACTGATGGTCAAACAAACATTCATACATATTGCGAAGAAATTTTGCATCGCCCTAGTTTTTTAGGCGCCACTATGATTCTAGATTAAATTTAAATATTGTTGTATAGTTCAGCTTGTCAACGAGCTTTTTAAATTTAATATGCATAACATCATAAGCTTTAGAATTTTTGTACGAAAAAACTATTTAAAGTCAATAAAATTTAATCAACCACTCTTACCCTATCACCTTCTATAAATTAAAAAAAAAAAGTTCTAAATAAGTATGAGATTTGAAAGCAATTTCAGCAGAATATACGATGCGCAGGTGACAAGGGGTTCATAATAATAATTATTCTCTTCAAAAGAAGTCACATTAAATGAAATCAAAGCAAACAATTAATTAAAATATTTATAATCGCATTCAAAACATGCCCCCTTGCTTGCTGCTTGCTTGCTTACGGTGCGGTTGCTTATCATAAGCAGCGATTTATTTCCACCCACCACTACCAACTCCCCTCCATTTCCATTCTGACACTGCTATATACATACATAGCTTGTGCTGTTGTGTGGTTTTGTGTTTTAGATGGATTCACATTTCTAGAAGGCAAAACAACATCATCGAAACATGCTTCGGCTGGCTCCCTCTCAGAGCTCAGCATGAGGCAAACATTTTAAGTGCCTTAGGAGAGTTTACCATGCGTTTCGATTGCGACGTAGACGACGAGCGACGACCGACGGCCTCGGCATCAGCAGCATAGCTTATATGGAAATGTGTCGTCGTCATGGGTTATGAGGAGACCAGAGGCAAAGAGTTAAACGTGTTTCATCTTTTTTTTGTTCGTTTTTTTTTTTTCATTTTGTTTTCCAGAAGTCATATCATCTGGAAGTTGATAGAAAAAGAAGTTCTTTTGAAAATCAACTTCCTCTTCAATAGGAATTTCAATTCGTTGAATTGAGAATGAGAGCAAATTATAAAGCACCAGTTGTCCTATGCTCCGTAATTATTCATCTCTCGGCAGTGCCGTTGGAAAAAGCGGGCGCAATGGGCGACATCGCTCCGGGTGGAATGACTAAGGCCTAGTTCGCACAAAATAAAGATTCAAAAATAAATATTATATATCTTTGCTTAATATTTATTGAGAATTGGAAACAACACCAATACATTAAAATTTTTCATAATTCTCATTTTGATATACACTGCAGCCAAAAGTTTGAGTCCACCCTCTATTTTCGAAGGAAAACCAAATTCTAACATCGAAAAGAACTTTTTAGTAGAAAAATAAACATGCAAAATTAATGGGGAACATATATAGGATGTCCAGTAAGTAATGGATATGGATAACCTTGCGACCGGTTATAGCTGACCTTATAAAAATATAAAAAAAATATTTTCCTTGTAATTTTTAGGCTATGATTAAAAAACTAAATACGACATGCCTCAAATACTTGAACATTACACCACGGTTGAATGATTATTATTGTTTTTTTTTTATTTTTATAATATTCTTGAATAATTGTACTTATAGATGTTATACCAAATTTAACACTTGCTGTTGCAGTTTTTTTATAATATTTTTTTTTAATTTATTTTTTTTTATACAAAAATCAAGTTTTTTTTTATTTTCACAAAAGTTTGATTTTTGTATAAAAAAAAAATATTTTAAAAAATCTGCAACAGCAAGTTTTAAATTTGGTATAACATCTATTAGTACAAGTATTCAATAATATTATACAAATAAAAAAAAAACAATAATAATCATTCAACCGTGGTGGTAATATTCAAGTATTTGAGGCATGTCGTACTTAGTTTTTTAATCATAATCGAAAAACTTCAAGGAAAATATTTTTTTTTACTTTTTTTTCTGAAAGGTCTTAAGGACCATTCACATGAGAGCGACCAACGACCGACGAATGAACAAACAAATGGGAATTAAATAATTAATAATCCTTAATATTTCACAAAATTTAGTCAAAATGGTAGAATTCGATTTAAGATTAATTTTAAAATTATAAAATCTGAATTTTTATTTGCTTAAATATGAGAAATTTGAGAAAATAAATTGGTCGTAACGAATTACGGCTATTCGCGACGAACAAATTGTTTTATTAAAATTCTCTTGTCTTAGCAATTGAAATGAAAATTTTAGTTTCATAAAATAATCCTCAATTTAATTTCTTTCATTTTGCCTAGATTTTGTAAAGAATTTGGGTTTATTAATGTTTTAAATCCCATTTGTTCATTCATTCGTCGGTCGTTGGTCGCTCTCATGTGTACAGTCTTTTAAAGCCATCTATAACCGGTTGCAAGGTTATCCAATATTTACTGGACACCCTGTATAAAACCAAAGTAAAGAGGCAAATATTTCAATTGTGTTTTTGATACACATAAATTTACTAAAATGAATGCAAAATGACTTTAACCGATTTTTCGTCCAAGGAGCCTCCTTTACATTCGATTACCGTTTTTTTTACAATTCTTGGCATTCTAGCTATAAGTTTTTTAATTGTTTCATGTGATATGTTGTTCCAGCAATCCAGAAGTGTATTCCATAACGCAGATTCCGATGATGGACATTGATCCCGGACCCTTCTATGCAGCTCCTCCCACAACAGCTCTATAGGGTTAATATATAGTGATTATGGGCGGTCAGTCATGTCGTAATTTTTAATATTTTTTCATCCTCGTTTTGTTTGAGATATTCCTGACAAAGTGTTCAGCACTGCATCGAACGAAAACTCTTCGTTTGGTTCCAAATACCTCGAACTTGGCTTCGTTGCTCCATAAAACTCTGTTAAAAACTTTTTTGGTCCAATCTCTATGCCTTTTGGCCCACTCTAACCGTGTCAGCTTGTTTTGGGGTCGAAGAAGGGGTTTCCAACAGCAACTCGTCCAATAGTCCAGCATCTCTTAGCCTCCGTTGGACCGTTGTTAAGGACAGCGGCTTACTCCGTGTCTGATTTACTTCGGCACGTATTTCGGGTGCTGTTTTTCGCCTTCTTCGTTTGATAGTTGTCCCTATTAGCAAATCCTCATGATTTATTGTAGCTCTAGGCCGTCCTGACCGTAGTTTATCCTCAAGAATTCCAACATAGGCCTTTGATATTTTTA
This sequence comes from Melangyna quadrimaculata, assembly GCA_949320155.1. NCBI lineage: Eukaryota > Metazoa > Arthropoda > Insecta > Diptera > Syrphidae > Melangyna > Melangyna quadrimaculata. Next base: position 65,125,716 of record OX439483.1, on the reverse strand, counting down.
ACTGCGGAGCAACTTCCCGCTATGATTTGCCATCTTTAAGAAGGGTGATGATTGCAGATCGTTTTCAATGGTGGTTTCGAGGAACAAGAAAATCTACTAAATCCAGTTAAGGTACGAAAATACTTCACGAATTCGCGAATCATCTGAGAAATTTGTCGAATACGCCACTGGTACTTCGTCAACAGCTAAACTTACGATTTCAGTTCCATACAAATCCATCTATTTGCGAATTAATATTCTTTTTTTTTTTGTAAAAAAAAAAAATAAATTATCTAAACAGAGTTTTCTCTATTTTAATTAGGCACTCATTCCATGCTATGTCTTTAAAGAGGATTTGTGTGCGGGCAGGGGAGGTGATATTCCTTCGTGATTCTTGTGCATAAACCCATGAAAATGCTAGCGCATACTTTAAGTTTACTGTCCTACATGCTGCGTCTAGACTCCGTGGATCACGGAAAAACTTTCGGGCAAGCCAAGAGCGGAAGAGTTAAATTTATATAAATACATTTTATCTCTAATTTTGTTGGATGAGAAAAAAGTGGAAGATAAATCAAAAAAAAAAAGAAAGAAGAATGAAAAATATGGAAGTTTGATATATAAAAGAATGATTCCGATTCTTATATTTTTTCTTTTTTTTTTTGAAGTAACAATACGATGAAATCATCCTTTTCTTGGAGTATAGAAAGGCAACAGAGTGTGGAATAACGCCAAGAAAAAGTTTCATATTTTTTTTTTTTCATTCTGAAACTTCTGTTATGGAGTAGCTTTGTACATGTTTTATAACAATAATTCAATTCTACTTCAATACTCTGGAATGCACTACTGGCTGAAAGGGGAAAAGTTTATAACAAATCACTTTTGAACAGTAGAAGGAGGAAATAATTGAACATTGGCCGAAAATAATTGTATTGTCTGCTTCTTTTGGCTAATTGGTGCAAATATTGGAAATGAAATGAAATTTAATTTTTATTTTATGGTTTTTATTTAATAAAAAAAAAATGGCGCAAAATGTTGGTATATTTTTAGTATGGTACTAGGATAAGACTTGTATTTTGCTAATTTTAAACGAGAGAGTACTATCTCCTTACATTTTACCGAAATTATGTCGGTTTCGAGTTGACGCGGATGGTTCGGAGTTACTCCTTCTACTCTAGATTTTCAATATTCGATAGGAATGGACCAAAAACAGTGAAAAAGGATTAACTCCGGACGACCAATCGAAAATGGCATACAAATCACCAAATGGATATTTTATCTTCATCGTACTAAATCCATATGACACTTGACGTTTTTAAATATCAAAATAAGGTAGGTACATAAGTTTCTGAATTTTTTGCACGAACTGTCACTTTTTGAGACGTGTTCAGCTGAAGTTTATGAATAAAATTGGTTTAGTATGATACTTACGATATGCAGCCTCGTGAGTTTACAAATTGTGTTAGCATGAACGACCTTTTTATTCATTTATTTAAATGCTGTGTAATTGAATCAGCTGTTCAGTTAAACGTCAAATATTAAACTTCAAAAATTAGTCGTGTTCAGATTTTGTTGAGAAATGTAGGTCATACGTTGAGATGCAAGAGTCGAAGATAATGACTGAACATGCGAGTCTGAAGTGGCTAATGATTCAGAAGGATTAAAGTGGACGTCTTGCTATAGATGGGAGTCTAAAACTCCAAAGTTTCTCCTTTTATTTAGATGGAGCACCGGAAGGGTTCGCAATATGTTGTACCAGATGATCTCTCACAAGTTCATCGCGTCGTTGATGAAATCGTAGTTGGTATAACAAATCAACACTTTCGATGTTCTGCATGTCAGATCTGTCTTTTAAATCTGACGAATATGTCAAATTGATGGAATCAGAGGAGAAAAATAGAAGTCAAGTGCCTCATTTTCAACTAAAAGAAAATTTGTTTATAAGAAGGTCAAATTCAGAACAGGGAATCCTATCGAGGATGACCATACCTGGAAATTATGGCTACACGGTCTGCAATGACGTTTCGCTTGGTACAATTGGCTCATGATCCGCCAAATGCATCGCATAATGGAGTTGCGAAAACACTGTATCGCCTCCGGTGAACGTTTTTACTGACCTAATGTGGCGGCCCAAGTTAAAGCGTTCTTTTCGGACTGCTGTGCTTGTAAAATGTCAAAAGCGCCTAACTCTCAACTGTACGACTGCCAACGGGTCAAGCTTTCGTAGTGGAGAGGCTCTTTTAACATGTCGGTTTTTGTCGGTTTTCTCGGCCCATATAACCCAGGCATATAAAATAGAATGGTGTCCGGTAGCAGTGCAAGTTCCACGACTACCGCATTTCCCAACCAGAAAAAAATACATTATGTTTATGACCCACAGGGTAGGATCAACTATCGGTTACAATTTTGAATTTATTTTTAAATGGAGAACCTATCCCGAACCAACGCGAGATCCCAGCCGAATGACTCGAAACGATAAAAAATGTAAGAAACACGACAAAAGTCGTGTTTTAAGATGGAAAATGAGCGAATGTAAAAAAACATAATATGGTGCGCCCATAGTATCGGTTTCTTGATTTTTTGTTAACTTTTGCTTTCGGAAGTGAAGAGCGCCCCCGAGTGCAGTTCACGGAAATGAAACTGAAACTTGTTGAGGAAGGAACGCAAAAAAAAGAGAATTATGCCTCAATTCTTTCTTCTTTCTTTTTAGCTTACACGAATTTAGCCACATTTGTAGGCAGTTTTTAGAGACCTTTACTTTAAATATATGACCAGTAGAAATGAAGCTAATTTTTAGCTTACACGAATTTAGCCACATTTGTAGGTTTTTTTTAGAGACCTTTACTTTAAATATATGACCAGTAGAAATGAAGTTATGATTTTTGAAAAGGAAAAAAGTCGATTAGAAATATTTTTTTTATTCAGATAACTGTGCTCTTCCACTGGTGAGCGATGGTTGGCAATGGACAAATAAATCAATTCGGTTGATTTTGTTCGGTTTTTCGATTATTTTTATTAAGATTGTGAAGCTTGTATGGCACGTACATTATCAAATGAGGTATAAAAATAATCGCTGTTTTATTGACTTGTGGTATAAAAGAAAACTTCAAAAATTTCATACTAAAAGGGTGTGTAAATGTCCCGTGAACTTTATATTTGCTCTTCTAAATTCAAAACTTCATGAACATTTTTCCAAAATTTCAAAAAACAAATTATACACGATTGTAGGTCTATAGCTTTTGTACAAATATGTCAGTGGTTTCATATTTATAAATCTAACGAAGAAAAAAGTAGGGACACATGAATTTAAAAAAGCCAATAAAATCGATTTTTATTAAAAAGAAAAATAATTAAATATTGAAATAAGCCCCGATTTAGCCAACTTTTGAAGCTTGAAAATTGAGTAATACTTAATAGATCTTTATGATTGAGATAAATAATTAATCGGGAAATAGTAATCTAAATTTATATTTAAAAATTATTGCAAAATTTTGAAAAACTTCATACTAAAAATGTGATTAAGTGTAAAATCAATTAAATTTTCGAAGCTTTAAATTTAAAAATTGATGAGATTTTGTTAAATATTGAAAAAAAAAAAAAAAAAAAATACCAGATATATTGGTCTATCTCTCCTCTAAAATAATGTCAACAAGTGTTTTATGATTATTTCAACAGGTGCGGCGCTTAAATTGGTTATATCAATTTTTTACAAAAAAAAAAATGGATTTTGATTAAATAACCAATCGATATGGCGTTGTTCAAGGTTAAAATCTCAAAAAAAAAACTTAGAAAGTCACGCTAAATTTGTGTATACAATTGTTGTCAGAAGTGTGTTATGCATGGCCCGCTTTAAGTTAAGATATTCATAGCCCGATGATGGTATCGAGGTCTAAACTTCTATTTGTATGATTCAGTAATCAATATATTTTATTCACTCTTTCTACATTATAATTCAAGTCGCCATTTAAACTGGGCTTTTACTAGGTACAAATTTGTAAATTAAAAGGTCAGTGTTGTAACATCTTTTGTAAAGAAATGAATGATCTAACGATTTTATACAAATATGGCGGCCGACTCTTTTTATTTCTTTGGTGCAACAAAAACCCATTTTGTGGGACAAATCACAAGATTTGTATAAAAATCGCGTCAGTGACATTGTTTTGTGAAAAAAAAAGAATACATATGTTTTTCGATTCACCCCAGATGATTTATTTCCCAAAAAAAAATTCTCACCACTAATTTTTTTCGTTCAAAAGAACTTTATAGCTACTAGGCTTTATACATTGTTTTTAACATACCTACTAGCCTTCTTCTTTTGAACAGGCTTGTTATAGATTTTTCTTTCTTTACGATGCAAGGCAAAATTTAAAGAAAATATTCCAAAAAAAGTTTGTTTTTATTTTTATCTTCAAATATAACACAAGAACTTATAGTCGAAACTATAATACCAGCCTTTACATTAAAACTTCGATTGTAAACGAAAGTTTTAATAAAAATTAAGGGCAGAAAATAACACAGAACATTTCATTTCAAATTATTTCTGTCTATAATTTTTAAATAGCATTTTGAACAGACTAGAAGTTTTGCTACGCCCCAGATGACCAATAATACGAAAATGAAGCGTTTCCACTTCAATATGCAGTACATTCTTATTTATGCGGCAGCTATTTGATTTTTAATCGAATCAAAAAGTGCCATGTGAACACCCCGCTGTTTGTTCGGTAAAAAACGAATACGATACAAAACGTGCGGTGTAATCTCGTGTGAACTAGCCCTGATTCGCATTGGTTTGGGAGAGTCGTTATATTTCTACCATAATAATTTAAGAAAAGTTTTTATTCACAACTTTTATCGCCAACTAAACGTGATTTGATAGTTACAGAACACGCCCATAGTTTTTTTTTTAGTTTCTGAGATATCATATTTCTGAACACGCTTAATTATAAAAGTCACAATGGGGTTTGGTTAATTTTACCAAATCATTTTCCCAAGCAATTTCGTTGGAGAATTGTATCCAATGTGTAAATCATTTTCCATACAAATTTTGACAGTTCATTAGCCAAATGATTAACTTATGTGCTAAACAGATGTGCAGCGTTTTCCATGCAGCGAAATTAATTTACACAGGGAGCAGATTCACTCAATGTCTGACTGCAGCGCATCGCTGCACGCTGCGCAGCATCATTGCTGCCACAACAGCAAAGAAAAAAATCTTAAATAATTTTTGGCATTACTCATATTGACATCACCTGTCATTCTTAATAAAAATTGTTTGCTTGGTGATTTTTTTTTGTTGAAGAATTCATGAAGTCAGCGTTGCCGCTCAAAGAAATATTTTGGTGCCACAATTAAAAAATTCGAAAATTTCAAACACAGGTTCTTCTACTTTTTGTAAAAAAATCAATATAAAAATAAAAGTGTGATGAAGTAGGTACCTACAACAAAAAACACCACTTGAACCAATCATGTCTTGTCCAGAAATAGAAGTTATTACTAATTTGATAGTCATTTAGACAAATTTTTATATAATTTCATCACAGTTCGCACTTATTTTGTTAAAAGGTAAATTATCCTTAAAGTTAAATAATGAAGATCATAAAACTGCTATATTGAATTTCATGCCACCTTCCAACGAAGAAAATCTCGTGCCAAAAAAGCACTATCGTGTCACATCGGCAACGCTGTGTTTTCATGTTTTTTGATTTGATATAACCATGCATCATGAAAGTCAGAAACTATGCACATGTGTTTCGTGTGCAGCACTGCATGCAAATATGCGTGCAGACTTGCTGCACATCTGTTTTAGCCATTACGCAATTGGTCAACTTGTATTTTACATCGTTGCATGTAAACCCCTAATGTAAATATATGAATGCGTAAGGACATTATATTATGCAGTATATGTAAATAACTATTAATTTGTTAAATACCACTACAGGTTTTAATTTTAATCAGGAACTACCTATGACTGAAACTCTAATATATACAAATAAATAAATTAATAAAATGCTTCAAAATCTTAGATACAATTCACAGAACGTGATGCAATATTTTCGAATACAAAAAAAAAGGAAATAGCTAGGTATCAATTCTATGCTTATTTTTAAACTTCTCATAGATATCAAAACTTGTCGTTCCAGATAGTAATTAAAATGTCATTGGAACATGTGGTAATACTCAATCGTTTTTTCATTTTTCTTTTTATCAAATTAAATTTACTTCCTCTGAATGAATTTCTCTGCACTTGATTCAAACATTCATACATTATATTATATTATATTACTTTATTGATTGCCATTTAAAAAGGCACATTTACATATATGTATGTATGTTCATTTATCTCGTGAATGTGCGGTTGACATTATTTTTTTTGTTTGAATATTTCATATACATAGAACGTAAAATAACATTAAAATAGATTTTCCAAATATGTACGAATGTATAAATGTATGTAGGTAATTCATGTATTAAGGCAGATGGTATAGAAGAAGTTCAAAGAAAAGAATTGCCGAATGTTATATAAATTTTAAACTCTGACATGAACACAAAAAATTGTGGATTTAGAATGACAATTTATGTACATATTTAAAATATTATTACCTTCAACTTCGTAGAGTTATAGGCATACCTATACAAATTGTATAGGTTTACATACACGTAAAACACAAGGAGGTATTAAAGGATTTTATTTATTTTTAAAAAGGCATTCAATTTTTTATGAGCGCATGGAATACGGTTTTTGCGTAAATTTCCATACGTATATAGATAGATCTTAAATATGTATATAGAATATTGAGTAGTTAATTATGAGGGATATTTACCGAGGTTTTAATTGAGGTTATTCAAATTAAATTCAAAAACTGATATTAATAAAAAAAGCTATCAAGCCTAAAATCCAATGGAGAAGTGAGCTTCTGCAATCAAAATTATAATTACAGTGTCAGTATGCATGAGTTGATGATTGGAAACAAAACTTATTGGGGCAAAATATTGGATATTGATTATAGATATACAAATACATTACATATACATATATAAAATCACTATTATTGCGGTTTGTCGACTGTCAATTTATTTATAGTTGCATGTGCCGCGACACGCGATGATATGAACAGACAAAAAATTGTGACAGGTTAATTTTTACATCTTTGGCGTTGAGGTGGAGTAGTTAAAAATATGGATGTTTTTTTGAGTAAGACAAATGCCAGTACATGTAACGTCTTTAATTCATTTAATATAAACAGAAAACGATACTCTGTCAATCTTTTCAAGTCTAAAGACTTATGATGTCGGTCCGATTGATAGAGCTTTTAAGTGTAACTTTGCCGGCTTTTTTGCTTTTCATCAATACTCCAAGAAAAAGATGATTTTGGTACCTTAAGAATCTTGACATGAGTACATTTTGGAGCACAGAAAAAAAACTTGATAATATGCGATTTTTTAAGTAGAACATCCTGTTTTTCGCAAAAGAACTAAGTAGCAACTTTGTATATGAAATCTATAGTATCATATAGTCGTTTTTATTAACGCTTGATTTCTGATGACTGGTGGCGCATGTTTTGCAACATGTTCTATGATTTTGACAGCGTAGACATTAAGTTTTAGAAACAGTAACCCCTTGAACACAATACCCGTGTTTTATTGGAAAAGCTATCCATAGTAGTATTCCATAGTAGCTATCCATAGTAGGATTTTACATGAATAACAAATACAACATAAAAGTTAAAGTAGAATCATACTGCGGATAGTATTCCGAGTCTCGAATGGATTTTTGGTGATTTCATTCTCAAATGTTGGTTACTATTAGTTTTTTTTTTTAAGTTAATTTTGACTGCTTCTGATTCTCACGAATACTATATTTTTTTTTTTTTAATATTCTGACAGGTATTCTTTCATTGAAACCAATTTTGAAATACAAAAACCAGGCTACTGCGGATGCGTTCTTTTGATAATTTTCTACTGTACTATTTATAGAATGCCAAAAAAATACGGGTAATGCAAGTCGCTGGTCGCGGTAAAAATCGCTGTAGCACAAGTTGTCATTAAAATCGCTCACTATGTAGCAAAGGTCGTCCACAATGGTGTAGCGCAGAAAGAACGTTAGCTGTCATTTTCTTTGACATTTAGATTTGTTTGGGTTCGTTCGTTCAGATGTTCTGAATTACAATTTTTTCAAGGCGTGTTCCATATGTTGCATGTTGTAATCATTTCTATTGCAAATGCGAGACTATCATGTTTCTCTTTTACATAAAATATGCCGGTATGTGACACAACAGAAAACAAACAAACAAAATTCAACATGGCAGAGCACAACACAGAATATTTCACTGAACTTTTAAAAAGAAATAATATTTTATGAGATTTACCAAATCCCAATTATAAGCAGTAGGTAAATAAGAGGTATTTGTTTTGGAATAAACCAACAAAAAAATATCAAGCTGTACAGCTGCATTGTGGGCACATGAAAAAAATAGCACGCACGATACTCTTTGATAGCTATTTCAGCTCTGGCTTCAGTTCCAGTTGCGGCACACTTTTGTGTTTACCCTACATTTTGCAAAAAGTGCAAACGTGGCAAAAAAAATCTATTATAAAGACACCTGCTTGCCAAATATAAAAAACAATTGAAAATCGTGTATGGTGACTAAAATTATATACGTCAGAACAATTTTCGCATGTTTTTTGCAAGCAGGTTTTTAGCAGATATATGTTTATTTCTCACTTCGGCACTTTTTGGAAAAAGTAGGTCTATGTAGTTAAGCCTTGTCCTTGACAGATGCAAAATTGGAAGGAGAAAAGGAACACAGTATCTAGAAAAATTTCATCAGTTTTATAGATGTGAAGAACTTGTTTTTTTTATCGTTTTGTTTTTTTCCAAGCCCATTGGAGCAGTGTAAACAGTTTGCGCAATTTTAAAATGGAGTTCTCAAAGTTGTGCAATTTTAGGGTCAGTGACAACATACTCTAATTAATAATAACAAGACTTTGCTTCAAATGGTTTTTTCTACAATCATTACCCGTGTGTTATTGGAAAAGCTATCCATAGTAGTATTCCATAGTAGCTATCCGTAGTAGGATTTTACATGAATAACAAATACAACATCGGCAGTATGAATACTGCCGATAAAAGTTAAAGTAGAATTATACTGCGGATAGTTTCCCGAGTCTCGAATGGATTTTTGGTGATTTCATTCTCAAATGTTGGTTACTATTAGTTTTTTTGTGAAGTTTATTTTGACTGCTTCTCATTCTCACAAATATATTTTTTTTTAATATTCTGACAGGTGTTCTTTCAGTTAAACCAATTTTGAAATACAAAAACCAGGCTACTGCAGATGCGTTTTTTGGTTATTTTCTACTGTACTATTTATAGAATGTCAAAAAAACACGGGTATTGTTATCGAAAGTATTTTTTTTTCCCAATTTCAGTTCATAATCAACAAAGAAAAAATAACTCAATGTGCTGAACGAATCTAATGGCTAGTTTTCATACAGTGTTTTGGACAGACCCACCGATATGTCAAAAAGTAGCGCGACTTATAGCAGAAAGTTGAACATTATTCAACTTTGGCGACAGCGATCGCTGCAGCTACAGCTTCTCATTGTGGCGCTGTGTACTATTTTTGTATATTTTAACTTTAACGGTGCGACAAGCGGCCGTTACAGCGACTCCATTCTGCTCGGGCAGTAAGTCTAGTTATATTGAAAGGGAGTAAGGTAGTTAGATCCTTTCTTTCAAATTTGTTTCGTCAACAAAAAGTATTGAGAAAGTTGGTGGATTTCGAAACTTCGTGACTCAGTACTCGTCGATGTTGATGATATTACTATAGTTTTCATATACAAAGGTAGCAATTAATTATCTTTTACCACTCTCGTTGTTTATTTAAATTTTTTGAGAAATTTGACCTACTAGGTTGACCCGTCAAATAAGGCGTAGCTAATTTGGAATTAGGGGCCAGTTATAGCTATCATTGAAAACCATCATTGAAAAAGTTAGCTGTTTATTTTGAGACCCTTGGAAAGTTTAATCATTAAATATTTTAACGCAGAAATAAAGCTTACGACTTCAAAATTTTGACCCATATCTTCCCCATTACGTTACTTTTAATTTTTCCAATGATCATTGGTAAGGTAGTTCATCATTGAAAAATTAAAAGTCATTTTATGAGAAAAGTTGTGTCAAATTGAATTTTGTTTTACTTAGAAATAATTATTAAGTCAATAAGCTTTACTTTGGCATCACAATAATCATTTGTTTTAACTTCTAAATCTCTCAAAATTGACAATTAATATTTTCAATGATCGTTTCCAATGACAGCTATAACTGGGACCTTAAGTAGCAGCTAGGGACTACAAATATTTTAAATACACTCTAGGAAATGCCTTGCTAACTATACATGAGGTGGATACAAAATTAGTTAAACTTTATTTAAACACAATAATAATAAATAATAGATAATTATAAGAAGGGATTTCTCACTTTTAAATGGCATTGTAAGTGTTACCGTTGTTTTTTTTTTAATATTTAACTATCTTTTTTCTTTTTTTGAAGATGGTTCGAATAAACCGTTTGCGTTTTTTTCTTCAATAATTAAATCATTGCTATTTTCAAATAAATTCATTTCAATGTTGTTAACAATATCTATTGAGAAACTACTTTTTGACATTTAGTTTTTTTTTTATTCCTAACAATAACTCCTTATCGCGCTCTGAAACGAGAAGATAACTTGATTTCACTAGTTAAAGATTTATTCCTAGGAAAAAGTTGTTCTTACGGACTGTTGAAAAATAGATAGAATAAGAACTTACTGACAGTACGTTTTTCCTGGGCGTGTATTATTTTTTTATTTAACAATTTTTTTTTTTTGTGATAATCAACCGTGTTCTGAATTTCGCTTCAGTTAACAATACTTTCGTTTTTTCGTGTTCTGAATTTCGATTGGTTTTCAGAACTTGTGAAGTTTGTGTTTTAAAAAACTGTTGGATTCAATTGGTTTTGTTTGTAGTTGGTAAATTTTAATTCAGAAAGGTAGAAACATAAGTTTTTTTTTAATCAATAATTTTAATATATGAAAAGTATATATTTCTGTGAAACTATTCCATTCCATTGAATACAATTGGGTGTAGTTAAAAAAATACATTGATGTACTTAATTCTTAGTTAACAATAATAAAAGATGATTGCATTTGCATTGCATGCATTTCTTCTGTTTAGCGTGGTTTTCACTATGTTGTGTGCTGTCAATGACGGAATTCTTTAAAAATAACTCTTGAATGTTGGCTGCAATGTAATAAGAATGCGTTAGAAATTGCAAACACTGTTTTTGAATCCGTAAGAAAATCAATTCCGTTTATGAATTCCATTCCGAACGAAAATCAAAACCGAAACAGGGGTGAATATTTTAGTTTTTATATCAAATAAATACAAAACTCGGAAAATGACTACCTATTTAAAATTTTTAATGACAGTTATTGGTGACATAGAAAGTTTTTTTAGCCCCAAAAAAAAAGACATGAAGTTGTAGGTATACCTATCTTTCGATGTAGGTATACCTTATTTTGTATTCAACAACAAAGAAAGAAAATATCCCTCAAAATTATAGTACCAACAATTTAAGTGTGACACTAAGCGAAATTGACGTTCTAGACTTTGCTAACCCTTGCTAGCCCCTTGCCAGAATCTATGTAAGACTCTCTAGTGCCTTGTCGAAAACTAGATTGTTTTTCTGCGCGGGTTATTTTCGCACAATCTGTCATTGACTTAAGGCCTGTTTCACTTGATGTTCTTAAAGGTACTGGTGTAAGCGCGATTCTGAATGTGAAATTTATATAATTCAGGAAAATTAAGACAAGCACAGTACCTAAAGTTAAAAAAATTGTTAATTATTTTTGTTTTGTTTTTAAATGTTTCCAAAGCTCATAGTGGCAGCAAACAAAAATTGACCTAGGAAATATTCATTTGGATAGTCCAAAGTTAAAAAAAAAACTGCGCACGGGAATATCGATTTGGGTTGGGAAAATAAACAATTGCGCGAGGTATCAATTCCTGGTGTACAAATTAATCTGTGGTTCTATTATCTTTTCAGTTCAGACAGATACCTCATAAACGTGAAAACAAAGAGGGTGGCATGCATCATTTACACAATCCACATAATTTATTCGTAAATCTGCACCCCAAAAACGCATGTTTTGTTAATGAAGGAAAACATTTAGGTTGGGCTTCGTTTGGCGCTATCGAATAATTTCCATTTTTTTTTTTTTAACATCGACTGAATAATTAGTTAGTTGTTGTTAATGCCGTTTTTAGTTTTCCATGTTAGATCCTGATTACACGGTTCGTTTTCCGTTTGCTTTGTCTTTTGTGTTTTTGACAGGCGCGTACACACATAATTTACGTTTTTATTACACGCTTTCGTGAAAAACGAACGTATTTTGGCTTTCACGAAATTTGGTGTTGTTTTACAGGAAAAAAAACAGTAGTTATATTAAGAATTATTTGTTATTACTTCTTTCTCAAATATTTACCATATTTTATAATGAAAAACAATTTCACAACTGAATAATTTTTGATCCCATTGATTTATGCTAAAACTTAGTACATACTTCCTCGTGAAGTGAACATTCGCCTGTGGAGAAAGTGAACGTTTGACATTTTTCACTGGTACACACTTGCGAATGCGTTGTGAAATTAATCTTTGGTGTATAAGTTCATTAGGAAAGAATCCATTATTGCATTTTTTTTTTAGTTTTTCAAGTTGATTCAAATTCTAAAAGCACGCTACGCAAAGAACAAACAGAAAATAAATGAGGAATGCGCACACATTAAAACTGTACACAATTTTTTTTTTTTTTTTATCCAACTGTAAAAGCTTCACCAAGGGTCTCCGTGCATTTTGCTTGTGAATTACTTGTGAACGAAAACTCTCCACTTTGTTATCCACTCAGCTTCACGAGCTATTTTCACACCAGAAACGTCAAATTTCAACCAGATAAAAATTAATATCATGACAGGTGATACTCTTGGAGGATTTGTCAATTCCTCGGAAGAGGCAGTATCCCTGAAATAAAACTTTTTAGTTTTAAGGTGGACGAGGCTGGGAAGGGAATACAGACCTCTAGCGTGAAAGTCCAACGCACTAACCATTACGCTACGGGCTACTACAAATTTCAACAACAAAGCATTGAAATTTTCATTCGATCTTTTGTTTCTTCGTCACCCTACATTATTTTGTACACGCCAGAGCTAGCGTATCGAAAAGACGAAAGACAGAACTAACGAAAAAACGAAACGTGTATAATCCCGGCCGGAAAAATGCACAGTTTCTGTCTAGTTTCGACATGGCACTAGTCAGTTTTCTTTAGGGAAAATCTAGACGAGGAAGACTTGTCAAATATACGTCAAGCCCTTGCAAGTTTTCAGTAAGTAAAATTTAGACAAGGAAAATATTTCATACTCGCTAGTAAGAACTTCAGGTTCTCGCTAGTAAGAACTTGTTGGAAGTTTTTGGCACCCTATCAGACTAAGCACTATCGTTATTCATACAAATGCAAAATTTTAACTAAACAAATTGAATTAATGAATCGAAAAATACAAATTTTAACTTTTATTATAATTGATCAGTTTTCGTTTCAAAAAAAAAGTTAAAAATTTCACGCTCTTGCAAATCCTGCCAAGATAATCATATACGAGTAGGTATTTACTTTCGAAAATCTCTATTTTCAACCACCCACCCTCGCCAAAGTCTTTTTGAACTTTTCATTAAAATAAATCAAAAAATATAATTTACTGTCTTAAACTATATTTACTTTATTCCAGATGGTTCATCTCAAGTGGTTCATATCGGTTGTTTTGTGGTGGGATGTAGTTTAGATTAAGCGCATTTTTGTACACGATACTAAATCAAATAAAATAATATGATAATAAGAGTATTTTACAAAAATAGTATCCCACTAAAATTGCTTTAATATCGTATTAAATTCATAAAAAATTGCGCTATTATTTTTATTATTCAGGTTTTAATTTTTGATCTGAGTTATTTTACTATCGGATCACAACCGATACTAAAATACCCTTTTTAATGTTTCTAGCAAAAATATGAACACATCTAGATTTTGCTGGTTCGGGGCCTAGAGTGGGTTGAGGCAAAAGGGTTCATAATCGGCAAGGCCCTAGTTTTGGCCATTACTCAGCCGTGCTAGGGCCTTGCCAGAATCTATTTAAAACTCTCGAGTGTCATGTCGAAAACTAGTACGTTTTTCTGCGCGGGATCAGACTCTGGTATTAATAATCAGAAATGGATTTTGTTCGATTGTGGTCTAACATATTGAGATAGTTCTAGAAAACAACTTGAAAACGGAAAAATATAAACTAATATAACTTTTATATAATATGTTCACCTACATATGTACATATACAATACATATAGCTACCTATTTCAAATAATTGTATACCTGCCTAATCATCATTTTTAAAGCTAAGTTTTTAATATGCATCATTTTAGTTTAGCTTAAAGCATCTACATTCACAATAAATTAAATCGGATTTATAGTTTTCCCCATAAAAACAAGGGGTGACAAGGGGTGTCTACTGGATAAAAATAAAAAAAACCTCATCAAGCTTCCTACATACATACACACAACTTCCAGCTACATCTCATTTTTGACCCAGTCCAATAGACACACCCTCTGCTGCTCCACCTTTTGCCATCGAATCTAAATTTGACACGATGTGTTATCGATTTCTATACGTTTTATGTGACGGTCGTGCCAAACACAAGTAACCCAAGAATAATTAACAGCAAACAACAAACGACAAATCAATGTGGTCATTCGTCTCTCCAATTTACCGGATTATTGACACAAAAGCTCAGGCAGGGGGAGGGGGTTAGAGAGAGAAAGAGAGATAGACGACACAAATTGATTGCACCGTGGTTGTGCTCACGTCACTGATTCCCAGAGATTCAAACCCCAACAAAACCAAAAGTTTTTGGGACGAGGAAATGGTGGTAAAATATTTATAGGACAAAATGAAAACCCATCACCACTTGAAAAGTAACAGGAAGTAGAGCCAGGTGGGGGGGAGGGGGTTGATAGTTAAAATGCTCTTGAAAATATTCGATTTCGCAGCAAAATTTCTGACTGAAATTAAATTGTTTCACAAACGGTGTAATACAAGCCTGGTCAAACCCATACAAGCTCCAACTTGAATTTGTTACTTAAAAAGTAAAATATTAATTATTAAAAAAAAAAAACGAAACCCTGCAACCCAAAATAGATATAAAACAAAACAAAAACAAACAGAAGCTAAAACAAATATAAAAAGTGAAACAATAAAATCAACAAGGATTTTATTGTATATACACGCCCGATTACGAGTCACTTTTTTTTTGTATTTGTTTTATTTTTCTGTTTTCATTTTTCTACCTTGACCCAACTTAACGTGCAGCACACTTCCAAAATAAAAAAAAAGTTGAATGTACTCGTACTTTCAAGAAAGACAAATAAAAAAAAATAATAAAATATAAATAAATAAACAACCTCCGCTGAGTTTCGTTGTTATTTTTTGTCTGTTTATATAAAAACTGCACGCATATCTACCTTTAGCTAAGTCAACTTGCTTCATAACAATCAGCGCCACCTGTCGTTTTTCCCCCCGTGGTTTCGCCGCCACTGCTTCATTTATAAAAATGTGAATATTGCACAAAAGTTCTATTTTAATATTGTTTCGCTTCGCACTTCTCTCTTTCTTTATCTCCTACATAGATTTGTCGTTTGATAAAAACAACAAAATAAACAAACAAAAAACTCAAATTCCCGAAAAAGAATTATACAGTAAAATCCCTCTAAGGCACACACGACTATAATTTAAAGCTGACGACAAAATTTGCATTGACCGAAAAAGGTAATATTCCAAAGTGTAAACTTTAGTATTTTAGACTTTTTTTTGTACACGTTCTGTTTGAGTGATCATTAACGTGAAAAATTTGTTAATTTCTAAAAATCGTATTTTAATAAATGTTTGTCTTGTGCTTGTTGGTGTAAAAATTCGATCACCATTTAAATGAAATTTGACGGACAATGCATGGAAATTTGACGAAAATTTAAACAATGCCAATAATATGTAAACAATGCCAATAATATGTAAACAATGCCAGGCCACGGGTAACAAAATTTCCAACAATTCTTGATTAGAAATTCTAATTGGGTTGGATATAGTTCACAATTGATTTTAGCTGTAAAATTGATGTAAGCTGGACTGAACTTAATCAAAATTGCGTCTTGACAAGGCCCTCACTGTCAACTGAAGAGTCCAAGTGAGAACGCCGGAACGAAACGCCAATTTTGTATGGACTAAAGGCCATTAAAAGCTATATTGAGTCAATAATTCAACAAGTCCAATTAAATAATGCTAAGTCTTCTACTTGGCTGTGGTATTTCAGTAGTATATAGAATTTGTATTATAAAAAAACACTCATATGAAAAGAATATTATTTTACAGTAAGAAATTTAATCAGAGAGAAAAAGAGTATAAACTCCAATAAAAATGAATGTAGTAGATTACTTCGTTAAGTGGACAGGGTGCCCCACTGTCACTGGCCCAGATGAAAACACTGGGTTCCGGAGGTCATTTAAAGTTGAAAAACTTAAGAGGTAATTTTCAGTTTTGAAGCTGTAATTTTTTGACATTTGACAGGTAGAATCTACGCCATTAATAAGAATGGAACGATACACGCTTCAACAATGCATTGAAATAATTAAATTTCACTATAAAAATGGTGAAAATTTGGCAGAGACGGTTGGTAAAACAAAAACATTTTTTGGTCGTCATGAAGCACCTTGTCGGACCGCAATTCAGAAATTGGTGAATAAATTTGAGCTGTTGGGACAAGTAAGCGATGTGAAGAATAAAACCCGTGCACGTCGCTCAAGAACAACTGAGAATATTGCTGCTGTAACCTAAAGTGTTGAAGAAAACCCAGGCTTGTCCATTCCTCGTCGTTCTTTGGAATTGGGCATTCCACAAAACGTCATTACGTCATTTTTATGGCCGGAATTGGACAACGTTTACTTTCAACAAGACGGCGCGGCACAAACAAGCAACGAAACCATCTTTCTTTTACAGGAAAAGTGATCACAATTGGCCACCGAGATCTTGTGTTTTAACACCTTGCGACTTCTTCCTTTGGGGCCACGTGAAATATAAGAAGGTCTACGCCAACAGCCCAGTGTCGATTCAAGACCTCAAAGATGGAATTCGTAAAGCTATTGAGGGCATACAGCAGCCACTTGCGATTTGGTGATGGAACATTTCATGAACAGGATATTGTTGTGTAAGCCTAGCCGTGGCGGCCATTTGGCTGATATTATTTTCCATTATTAATGGCATACTTTCCTCTTTACATTGAAATAAACATCCGATCATTTATCTCAAAAAATGCCATTTTTTTTTTGAATATCAAAATAACACCTCTTATTGGTGTTATTATTTAATTACTCAAGCAGTTTTTACTCGCACCCGATTTTTTATCTATCCGGATAACGATTTTCGCGCAAACCCATTTTGTGTGCATTTTAAGGTAGTTTTTGTTTGGCTTTCGCACGGTTTTTTTTTCTTTTCTTCACAAAAACACGTCTTAAGTATCATTTCTATGTTTTATTATTAATTTTCTGTGGTATCCAAAAAGTAAACAAAATGCTTACAAATACACAGCGGGAAAATATTCATGGAGAATTGCACAAATTGAAAATGAAAAAAAAAAACTTTTAACGAAAAAACCAAACAAAGAAGAAACAAAAAATAAAAACTCAACCGAACCAAAATGTCATTTTTTCCGCACACAAATAAATGGCCCGGACAATTAATTCTGTGCGTAAAGAGAATGGAGACTTGTCAAAACAATCTGCTATGACCATCAATTTCGCTGGTCGTAAAGCGTACAACAGAACGAAAAGCACAACGAAAATTTTCCTTTATCATTTCGGCTTGGCACTTTTTGTATGGGATTTTTCGTTTCACATCAGCAGCGTACTAGGCTTTACAGGGCTATTTATTCTCTTTAAAGTACTTAACTTTTAACATTTAAAATTATTTAAAAATATAATAAAAAAGTGAAATTCAAGAAAATTTTAATAAAATCAAGTAAAAAACGATTCTTAACGGGTTAACTAATTTTTTTTTTTTTTTCAATTGTTGGTCACACTCAATACTTTAAACTAAGTTATTTATTCGATTTTATGTAAATATTCAAATTTTTCTTTCGTAATAAAATAGGAAAAATAATACTTAATTACGTGTTTTTGTGAAAAAGAAATCAAAAAAGGAGAACAAACTAATTTTAAATGCCACCAAAATGGGTTTGATAGTAGTTTGCGAGAGAACGTTATCCGCTTTTTCCTTTTATTTAAACATCTAACCGTTTATTGAATGTTTAATTGATGATACAAACAAATCTTATTTAACGGGTAAAAGACTTATCAATTTTTAACATTGAATATTTTGAATGAAACAACTACAACTTAAGTATGTCTTACCACCAAGTTATTTTTTGGCTGTAGTTATAGCTATTTTACGATCATCAGACTTCTTTGTGTGGTGCTGAGTCTTAATATGTTCATTTTTATTTGAAAAGCTTAACCCGTCGACGACGTAGGGATTGAACTTAAGACATCAAGTGTGACTGGAATTTGGAAGCCGAGAGCCTAACCATCAAGCTACCAAAGCCACATGCTAAGCTACATTTCAGTGCTGGTTTCGTTGCTTATCATTATCATTGCTTAGAATTTGCACGACTAGCATTTTTATTAGGACACACAAGCTTGCTGTTGTTTCATTCGGTTTCTTTCTTTTTTCTCCATACCCGATTCACATCTTTAACATATTTTCTCCGCATCGATAATAGTTATGTGTTAAGTGGATGCGTAAAAAACAATTGAATGAAATTTTGGTCTTTCTATTACAACAATATAGGGAAGAGAAAAAATTTGGGTCTTGCTATTCTGTCTGTCTGGCCACGCTGCTAAATTTTGTGCCCCTAAGCGACTGAATGGATTTTCTTCAAATTTGGTAGTCTTTTATTGGTAATATTCTTACAGGTTCTTTGATTTTTTAGGAATACAACGATACGGAAAAATGGTTATTATTGGTTATTTTTTGTTAAATTCGTGACCTTAAAATCTTTTAAGTTATAGTTAGCTAACATTAACATTAAATTATGTCACAACGTTTCGTCCATGTACTGTACATATATGAAAATCATCCGGTGCGGTCAGTAATGGTTTAATTATTACATTTATATTGCACTTAAATTAATCAATTTTTGTTCACATGAACAGAGATCAAAACACTAGCAAATTTAACTGACAAGTAACGATCTGCAAAGATCTCGTAAATATCATTCGCCAAAATAACACTTTTAAAATCAACTCAATATGGAGTTGCGGCTACCGACTTATATGTGCGCTTAAACTTGCAACACCTCGTAGTTGATTGAAGCGTGTTCGCTGGTTTTCGAATGCGGGACTATTTCTTGCAATTTAATTTTAAATAATTTTTCGTAATTCTTAAATCTAACGGCTCGCGTACACATTACCCGTCATCGGGCGAATTATGCTCGGCCGTCGTCGTCGGCCGATTGAATCAAACGTATGTAGAAGGAAGACAGTGCGTATACCACTACAACCGGCATGAATTACAGCAAATTAACGAACAATTTGTGCTGAGTTTACGATTTTTATTGTGTGCTCCTTTTTTCAACTCAGAATAATTTCCTTTAGCTTTATTAAAATATCATTGTTGTTATTTCTCTCAAGTTCAATGCATCCAGGTGTTAGAATTTAAAAAGAGAACTGTTTCAGTAATCAGAGACTTCACTGTACATATAAATATTATTTATTTTTGTATTGTTTTTGTTTGTTTGTTTTTTTTTTTTTTTTTTTTTTTTTTTGCATTCAATTCAATTTTATTTATTTGTGATGTGACCACATTCGGCATACAGGCATTCTGTTATAACTATAGAATGAAGTGTATAAATGCGGTTGGTATGCCACACAGAAATTCTGTATGCTAAATGAATACAAATTAAATTTCGAGACCGAATTTCAATTTGATTTGTGTAATTTTATTATTTAGTTTTTGGTTTCACCCATTTTATTTGAATTTTAATAGAAAATTTAAATTAAATTTATTATTTTTATATAGGTAGATATAGATTTCTGTGTAATCAACACATCATTTAAAAGTACCTAACAGTCAGAACGCAAGTCAGCAATTTATATCTAATTATATTAATCAATTGTATTCAATCGGGTATATGGTGTTGATTTTATAAAATACATAGATTGAAAAAAAAGTATAGGTATGTAAATAAATTCGTTTTTTTTTTTATTTTTTTTCGACCTAAGTTCTCTTTGGTCTCATTGTATTTTTTTTTGTAGAAAACGAAATAAATAAATCATTTTATCAACATATGTAATAAAAATAAGAGAATCTTAAGTGCCTAAAAGCTGTTATTCAAAGGATGAATTATTATCAATATAGTTTTTGCGACACAAGAGGAAGCGAGAGAAAATAGAATAGCAAAACTTTACCCTTTTATGAAGCCGCAGCCATACAGTGGGGACAGATAACTTTAAGTTGAATACGTCATTTCGAAAACGAAACCACAAAAAAGGAATCCGAGTCAGTTAACAGTTTACCTTGGGTAATGGTGCGACACTGATAGTAATTTGTACATGCGTTTAAACTTTGCAAGTTCAAGCGGGTGTTTGTGGTAATTCAGCGATGGGAGGAAGAAAGATCGTCCGTTTGACATCTATCATATTTTTTCTCATGATCTGTCATTGATTTAGGCCCGTTTAACCTCAATTTCATAACAGGTCGACTCCATAGGCCATACAGATGTCCAACATCACAACCATAATCCAATCAACAAACAGTGCATTTTTACTCACTGGGCAAATTATGTCATGTCGTTCATTAACCTTTTACCACTACTTCTATCTTTTCCAACAAAATCCACTAACACATTCAACAAGAACCAGAAAAAAAAAAAAAAACTCACACGCACATGAAACGTCATCTCATGGCCAAGATTTGAACAGCCCTCTATGTTTTGTTCAAAACGTTATTTTTTTTCAACTTCTCGCTGCATGGACATGAATTTTTTTTTTAGACATGTTCATAGTCCTGCCATCGTTCATGGCCTGTGGAGGCAGCCTGTAAAGATATGGTGTACGTGAAAGTCTGATTTAAATTTTTAAGCCGCAAATATCATTCTCGGTGAGAGGCAAGCGAATACAAGGAAATCAAATAATTGCGATTTGTTGCTTTCGTTTAGTTTCGTTCGCTTTTGATTTCTGAGGGGAAAAGCACTCGGGAGCGCACCTCACTAAAGAAAATCTGACATCTCGCTGAATAGGAATGAAAAAAAGAGAAAGGTGATTCATTTCACTAGAGTGCAATATGGTTGACTTCTCTTTTTAACTGTTCGGAAAGCTACTTTTAGTTGGTTTTTGATGACATAAACTTTAAGTTCCCAGTCGACAATTATATAGTTCTACCGTTAAGGTCGATTCACAATGCGACGAGTAAACGCGCCGAGTAAACGCGACGAGTAAACGCGAGGTGAGCGTGACGAGAACTCGTCGTAGTTGTCAAAAACCGATTTCAAACCATAAAAGCAATGAAGCTTTTCTCGTCGTCACGTCACGCCAGAGTTGGGAAAATTGAAAAAAAGACGCTCTCGTCGACGTTTTTTATGCCTGACAAATCGTAGCATTTGTAGGAATCACTCAAAGAATAAGGAAACAACATGTACCTAGGTGAAAATTAACAAAAACAAATAAAAATTTTGTTTTAAAATGAAATTATATTTATATTAGATCTATTTGTATTGATGATATTTTTTAATTCTTTGAACATTATGTCCCAAGCGCGAGGAATAGAACACGAAATAAACTATGGACAAACATAACTTTAATATTTAAATAATAATAAAAGTAATTCTAGTTCAATTTTCCATTTATTTGAATGCACACTGCACAGCAAGAACAAACATAATAAATAATTTAACGCTGTCAAAAAAAACTCGTCGTCAAGAAACTTGTCGCATTGTGGATAGGGCAACAATTTTATAACTAGACAAAAAAAAATGACAGCGAATCACGTCACGCTCTCGTTGCGTTTACT
This sequence comes from Melangyna quadrimaculata, assembly GCA_949320155.1. Taxonomy (NCBI): domain Eukaryota; kingdom Metazoa; phylum Arthropoda; class Insecta; order Diptera; family Syrphidae; genus Melangyna; species Melangyna quadrimaculata. The sequence goes on along the minus strand of OX439483.1, from coordinate 65,103,555 downwards.
CACAATGCGTTTACGCATTGTGAATCGGGCTTTATTGTTGCACTAGTGCGTTTGACAACTGCCATATTTTTTCTCACAATTAAGGCCTGTTCAACTTGAACACTGTTTATAAATTCAGGAAAAGTAGGTTATACTACGTTTCCACAAACCACTAAACCGAGATTTAGGTAATGAGATTTATTAGGTGTTTCCACTGCACAAAAAGATCAAAAAGACGATTATGGCAAAATATTCAAATGGTGTTTCATTTTTAGATAGATAGTTTTTGATTACATTTCCATCTGTCAATAAACCAAAATGGCGTTTAAATGGGTCGGTTCCACAATTATTCTCCGAAAAAAAAAAGTTTGTTTGATTTGACAAACTAATGGTTCCAAGTAGATTTTAATGAGTTTTATTTGAAATCTTCATTTGAGGCGATTAAAAGTTGTTTGGTAAATCTTCGAGATTTCAAGTAGATGTGTGATAATCTTGCTAAATCTCGGTTTAGTGTCTGGTGGAAACGTAGTATTTGACAACTACTTTAAAGTTAAAAAATAGTTAACTTGCGTCACTCTACAATTTTGTACCAAAATATTTATTACTAAATGCATGCTTAAGTTCACATTAAATACAGTTGTCAGCTTTATGAATTTTAAGTCCCACTGTGCTTGCTTGTTCGTTCGTTTGTCGGCTGTTCTGCTGCTACTCCCACCTTTGCCTCCTCTGTCATCACACCGGGGGAAGACTTTTGCTCTTTGAGTGATGTCCACTTTAACTTTAAACGATGTGGAGTGTGAGCAGCTTATAACTAGCACCATCACCACTTCAGTACCGCATGCTGCAGTTTGTGCTGCTAGCTTCTACTGGTTACAAACATGACACGATGTAAACTTGATTTAGTTCTTCTTAAATCAGACACACAGTACATATTATTTACAAGCAAGTTCCAATGAAAATGGGCAGATTTTGATTTTGCTGTTTAGAGGCATTTCTGCTGGTTGCAAATTGTATGGAAGAAGTACTGGCTGGCTGGTGGCAATTTTAAGTGTGATGTTGGGTTTAATTTCTGTGTGTGTTTGTTTATATGGTACATACACACTTTAACTATGAACCGATTAACAGTTTTACTTGGACAATTGAAAGTACTTTCAGATTGATTAGTTTATGCACAGTGCGTCCTTGTTTTTTTTGTGGTGTGTTGATAGCTAAAACAGCCTTGAATTCATTTTTCATTAAAACAAAAAGCATTTTTTGTAGAATTTGGTAATTTCAATCTTTTGTATGGAAATTTGTTTTTTTTTATTCATCCTTTTGGCCCAATTGTTTTGTATATGAATGAGTTTTTCTGTTTTTGTACACTCAATTTCACTGACTCGACTACAGACAATAATAAATTGATGAATAGCTATTTGTCACAATTTTGTGTTTATTTATGGATGAATGACAGAAATTCTTTAGAGGCAAATCTACTTCGTAAGATAAATTATTAGGTTTAATATTTAATGGATGTATGTATAGTTTGAATAATGGTTCAAATTTCAAAACGACTCTGGTTGGTTTAATTGACAAACACCAATTATTCAAAAATTGTCGAAATGAATAAATGACGAAGAGACAAACGTTTTTAGGGACTAGCGTTAGCCGCCACCTTGAATTTAAGGTAAATTGTTTTTTTGTTTATTAACTCGATTATTTTTATGTTTTGCCCAAAAATGTTTTTGACAAAAAGTGCTTAAAATTTAATTTTGTATCTATGCATGTTTGATACTTTTCGAATTATTTGGGAAAATATGATTTAGCTTCGTACGTCATTTGAAGAGGAATAAAGGGAGATTCTGCCAACTTGAGCAGCGAAAAATAGTAACGGACTCTTGTACAAGTGTTTGCACTTACATATTTTATACTAATGTAAAAGAGGGTCTATCTCTCCCCGATAAGTAGCAGGGCCAATTCCCTGTAAGAATATTTTATGTGCTAAACAGATGTGCGTTTTCCATGCAGCGAAATTAATTTACACAGGTTCTTATGGGAGCAGATTCACTCAAAGTCTGCATGCAGCACAGCGCTGCACGATATCTCTATTCCTAAATTTGCTGCGCAGCATCATTGCGGCCACAACGGCAAAGAAAAAAATCTTAAATAATTGGTATTTGGCTTTACTCATATTGACATCATCTTCCATTCTTTCAAAAAAATAGTTTGTGCTGGTTATTTTGTTTTTAAATTATCCATGAAGCCGGCGTTGCCATCCTGCCATCGTCCAACGAAGAAAATCTCGTTCCAACACTATGGTGTCACAACGGCAACGCTGTGCTTTCATGTGTTTGTTTGACATAACTATGCATCATGAATATCAGAAACTATGCACATGTGTTTCGTGCTGCACATCTGTTTTAGACTTTAGAATGAAGAAGCAAAATACAAACAACGGCAACACCTACAGTGCAGATAGTTCTATAGCATTCTTGAATGCCAGGAGTCTGGTATTTTACTTTAAGTTAATATAAAGTTATTTCTATTATTATTTTTTTTTTTTTTGAAAAAATTAATTTCAACCTCAAAATTTTAAAGAAACAAAGCTTATAACTTTGAATTCAAGGTGCTAGAAGGTCGAAACCTGAATCATAGACTCCTTATGCCATCCTCTAACGAGTTAATAAAAATATCCCTAACTAATTTTTCACATTCCAATGGACTACAAATGCAATTTTCTTATTATATACCTATGTACTGTACATAAATGAACCTATAATTGTTTGTGATGTTTCGATTAAAAAAAAGAGTTAAAATAAGATACTTATTGTACAATAAGAACCGGCTGGAAAAATGACAAGTTTATGTCTGGTTTGGGCAGGCTTTGGTAAGTTTTCAGTAGGGAAAATCTAGACAAGGAAAACTTTTCAGATACTTGGCAAGCCCTTTCTGGATTTCAGTACAAAAAATTTAGACAAGGCAAACTTTTCAAACACTCTTGAGGCCCTCTCTAGTAGAAACTTGTTGGACATGTATCGGTTCCCATCAGGAATGTCTCTTGTACACCAAAAACACAAATTTTATAAGCACCATGCAATTTCAGCATCATACGACACTTTTCTCTCTCTTTTCTTTGTATTCTTTTTCGTATCACACTTTTTACTATGGGTGTGGACTGACATTCAGAAGAAGGCGGGATCGAGTCCCACATAAGCTAGCTTTTTTTTTTCCTTACGAGGCAAAAGGGTTCACAATCGCCAAGGACCTAGTTCTAGCCTTTGCTTAATCTTGCAAGTGCCTTGCACAAATCTATGTTAAACTCTCTATGGCCTTGTCGAAAACTAGAATTTTTTTCTGCGCGGGAACCCACAAATATTCTAAAGAATAAAAACTTTTTCTAGGTTCGTACGATGAACAAAACATTTGTAAAGCACTTAGTGTTATAAGAGCAAGGAAATAAATTTAAAATTAAATTGCAGAATTGGAACTCACTTATTTTAAAAAATAGTCATATACTATAAACAGGTCAGTTTAGTTTTGATGCTTACCTAAAAATAAAAGAAAAAAATTATTATTAAAAGTTGGTAATTTTGCTTTTATATTATTTATTTAATAAATTATTGATATATACAAACTAAAACAGATACATAAAACATAAATATATTTTTTTTCAATACATCAATCACTCTGCATACCTTTTATTTAAGGTTAATCTCGCACAATTTTTCTGTTTCATCACAAATTTTAACATGATTGAAAAATTTGTACAAAAATCAACGTTTTTAATTTTTTTTTCAAATATGTGCGAAAATGCTCGTAAAGGTACCTAGCCAAAAAGTAACCAACCAAAGTAATGTTTTTAATGTGTTTTATTTGATTTTAAAGTTGTAGCTAAAAAAACACCCTTTAGATAAGGAATACATTTTTTATTTTAAATAAACAAGCTGGAAATTCTGGAAATATTTGGTAGGCATCGATAATACTCGTATTTTAGTGTCTGTATTCCATATTTCGTTATGAGCGGGGACCGGGGAGTTTCAGACAATGCTCCTGTAAAAAGGTTCCAAACTGTTTAAGGATTGCCTGCTAAAAACGGATTGTTTGATTAAAATTTCCGCTTGTTAATTTATTCTTCTCTAAGTTAACTACAGATAAGTTTCTTTTGAGCGGATTCCGGTATTTTTGCTTTGAAAATTGCGTGTTGAAGTGACAAGGTTATCTCCGATAAGAATATCTACCTAAGATTAAATTGTCACAGTACATTCTGTGTGCTTATGGTATCAACATGTCATCTTTTTCTTTTATGGGAAGTAAGGTGTTTAAGTTGAGGCTTTTTTGGAACATATAAGGTTTTTTTACTTTAAGAGGGGCTTTAGTTTTTATCAGGGCTACTGCCTCTTGCGAGGAATTGACAAATCCTCCAAGAGTATCACTTGTCATGAATAAGTGCTTCTCGTCTAGCCGTTCGGATTCGGCATACAATTGTAAGTCCCTTCCATTCCTGTCGACACGCGCATACAGAAATGGTTGTTAGTCACCCTGGTTCTTCATGTGCCGTTGCGCCAACCAATTTATTTTTAATTTATTATTTTTTTGTTTTAGTTTTATCTATTTTCTAAATAAACCTGATTGACTCACTTTATGTTCAACCAAAAAGTATTTCACTAAAAGAACTTTATAACAGAAAAACATCTTTTGATTTACTTTAAAGCTTTAAAACACAATTATAAAGGCATAAATCCATTGTCATTAACATTTTACGACCCCATTCTTCTTCCTCTTATGAAAAACAAGGACAAGAAAGATGTTTTCGCAGTAACTTAGAATCTATACAATATTGAAATACTCTTCCGAGTTCCTCCTTGACAAAGGAAAGAGGAATTAAGAGGGAGATAGGAAGTAGAGAGAGAGAGAGAGAGAGCGCTCAACAACGAACATCCCATTAATCACCAACAAAAGCAATAAAAGCTGAAACTATTTGCAAGATTCGTTTAAATGTATTGTCATGAATTAGAACAAAGCAGAAGCAAAAACATAGCATAGTTACAGTTCATCCATCCCTTTAGGAGTCGCTGCCATTATTAAAAAAAAAAGAAGATTTTTCTGCTGTCTTCAGCGCTTTTTCACTCTCTGTCGATTCAGTTGAATGTGCGTGTTTTGGAATTTATTCAAGTTTTTTTTTTTATTTTTGTTCAATAAAGTAGAGGCAGAGGGCACATCACTTACAATAACAGAATATTTTTCTTTTTAACTGTTATTCCTATTATTATAGCGTCACGTTTATTTGATTTTCGTAGGTATATTTGTAATATTTGAAATATAGTGAATGAAGGGATCGACCCTTTCGGTGAGAGACTCAGGATTTCAACTAATTTTGACATGAAAGATTTATTTTCGAACGCCGCAGTCGTCCGTCAGGAACTTTGCAGTGTGTACTGTGCAATTAACTAAGCTAGGCGAAAAGCTGTCTTCCGATGGAGGAAAAATATAACTGAATATTTAAATTTAATTCTCAGCCGGAGTGTAACATCCAGTTTTCAAAAAAAAAACAATTCTCTTTTATTTTTGCTTCTATTCAATTTATCTTTTCCTTCATTTTTCCAGACATTTATTATCACCTGCTCAAAATAAAAGAAATCCTGTTAGACAAGCGAAGAAAGATAAATATGTTATACCCTCTTTCGGCTGTTTGGTTCCTGCTCATTATAATGTTGCTCATATAATGAAGTTATGATGACTACATTTTAAAAGAAAATGACTAATTATAGGAGTGGGAGGTGGTGTAATGAATCTCCAAGGGCCCGGTTTCTAGGGATTATTTCGATTTTTTTTTTGTTGACTACGGGCTATTTGCGCGATACAAAAATATAAATACAAAACTTAGCTGTCTATATTTGTATTGAGCTGTAAACGAACTCTGAAGCACAAGTACAATATTTTCAATGTCTTACAGTGGACTGTTGACTACGACTATGTTATCGCATTTTGTACAAATGCCAAACGGTTTGCATTATGAGGTACCTACTCGATAATAGGTATCGCTTTCATTTTGCTTCCCAGCCTCGTCCACCTAAATACTAAAAAGTTTTTTTTTTCAGGGCTACTGCTTCTTGAGAGAAATTGACAAATCCTCCAAGAGTATCACTTGTCATGAATAAGTGCTTCTCGTCTAGCCGTTAGGATTCGGCATAAAATTGTAGGTCCCTTCCATTCCTGGCGACACGCGTACACAGGAATGGTTGCCAGTAGTTGTTAGTCACTAGGTCCTGGTTCTTCACGAGCCGTTGCGCCACCCAATTTATTTGTTTTTTCATTTTAACGAAACACAAAATTTATTTTCAGGGAAAATCACGAAAAGAACCTACCACAATTGATAAAAAAAAACAAATTGTATCCAATTTTTCTAATAATTATTGGTACGTTCCATAGTTGCAGAAATGTCTTGTTTGTTCCATCGTATGAATTATTCAAATGCTCGTTATATAACAAAAAAAATTGATCAATGATCAATAACGAAGGATCTTGTGATGACGACATCTAATCGCGTAAGCGTAGGGTGTATGAAGTGGCGAGAAAACTCTGCCATCTTCTGTGATAGAAAAATGGCCCCTAAGCTGAAAGGATAGCTGTACACGACTGTTGTTCGTCCAGCGCTTACATCGGGTTCACAGTGTTGGACAATGTACCAGAAGTATGAGAGTAAATTGACGGCAGCTGAAATGAAGATGCTTCGTATGACAGCAGGAGTGACAAAGCGGGATCAAATAAGAAGCAAGAGAATCCGAGGAAGCCTACACGTCAAAAATACTATCGTGGACAAAAACAGTATGACCAACTTAGCTGGTACTGTCATGTACAAAGTTCAAAAGGCAATAGCACAAGACGTTCCAACACTATCGCGGAAGAAAGGCAGCCGCAAAAACTCCTGGATGATACAAATGCAACGACGCCTGCATTTAGTTAGCCACAGACATGGAACAATCCAAAACCGGGATGCCTGTCGACGTTTTCTGAGGTCAACCCGGCGAACCCCACAAGTGGAACCTTAGGCGAAGCAGTTTAGTGGAAGAGTTGTGGTCCCCCTTGAGATCATGACAATCGCCCGCCGGTAAAATGAAGAAAAAGAAGCCAAACAACATAAAAAAAATAAATTATTTTCGCGGAAAGTCACGAAAAGAACCGCCCACAATTGATAACAAAAAAAAATTGAATCCAAGGATTTTTGTCTAATTATTGGTACGTCCCATAGTTGCAGAAATGTCTTATTTGTTCGATCGTATAAGACCAAAGCAGTATATCTAAATTCATAAAAATAAAAGATAAAGAAGCGATGGGGGATCAATCGCAAAGGAATGACCGAAGGCAAATTATTGATCAATAGTCGAAAATCAAAAGGCGAAGGAAATGGTAGGTAATTTTGACCGCATCAAAATTTCCAAAGAAAAATTAAAACAAGGAAATGTTCAAAAAGCAGTGTATTCTAATTAATGTAACGATCAAAAAAAAAGGAAAAAAAAAAAAAACATTAGTAAACCAACTCGTGAGTCGTAAACACCCAGAAATTTGCATTCAAAGTATCCAATCACGGTACGATGCACGGTACAAGCACGTGGTTTTTTTCACCTGTTCCCGGATTTATTGTCCAAGGACATCTGTGGAGCAAATTGATTCTCATTGCTAAAAACCATCCCTTTGGAACAAATAAATATATCGCTTACATTTTTTTCTACCTAAAGCCTAGAACGCAAAACAAAAATGGCATGACGAATCATAAACGAAAAATTTTGTTTTGCTTTTTCTTCTTGCGGTACGCTGTCGACCAGTGAAGTTGATGATTATACCAAATTGTTTTGAGAAGTCCCCACTCTCTTTTCGCACACAATTAATTATGAATTATGTGCGGAAAAATGTTACTTGTGTTTGGTCATGTTTTTATTTGTTGTTTCTTTCATTACAGCAAGGGTTATTTTTTTTTTTTTTTTTGCAACTTGTAAAACTTTACATGATTATTTTGCCGATGTGTTGGAGACTAAAGGAAAATTTCCTTTCGCATCAGCAGCGTACTAAGCTTAAAGAATTTATGTATATTGAACTTCGCCGTAAGCTACATATGTAACCGCCACAATTTTCAAATATTTTAATGAAATAAAAGATTTTTAATTGAAAATTTGAACGAAACAAAACAACTAATTTTATCTTCCATCAAGTTATTTAGTTGGAACTTTTTCACGAGTGGAGCTTTTTCACGAGTACCTAAGGACATCCGACTTCTTTGTGTGGTGTTGAGTCTGGCTGAACTTTCCTTTAAGGGCGCACGAATTTTCACACGCGGATAATTTTATTCGATAGATTTATGACTAAAAATAATAAATATCATAATTTTAAAGTGAGGAAACTTTTATTTATATTTTTAATTAATTTATAAAGTTTTCATTTTTCATACAAAATGCATGTAATTTACTGCGTTTGTTTGATTTGACAGTTCTTTAACATACACAAATGAGGGTACATGCTTCTTTGCTACGGTTAGTGTTGGGATAGTGGATTTTTGTTCGGGATTTTTTTGGGACTTTTTATGGATTACTAAACCTGAAGTTCCAAAAATTAAATTTTAACAACTTTGATAACATACCGACTGACAACATAATCGCCTGCCAGACGACTGAGCATACCTTAAGCGGAGCGACGGAGTCGCGTGAGCGGGACAGAGGACCCGATAAAGGAGTTAAAATCCTTGAACCCGCGAAGCGGGCCACCCAAAGTAGTGTTTAGTACAACAAACTTTGATTGCAGATCGACTGACAACATAGGCGCCTGCCAGACGACTGAGCATACCCTAAGCGGAGCAACGGAGTCGCGTGAGCGGGACAGAGGACAAGAAAAGGGAGTAAAAATCCTTGAACCCGCGAAGCGTGCCACCCAAAGTAGTGTTTAGTAAAAAAAAAACTTTGATTGCAGATCGACTGACAACCCGAACCCGAAAGGGAGTTAAAATCCTTTAACCCGCGAAGCGGGCCACCCATAAAGTACTTTTAATCGAAATTCCCAATTCAAAAATTCCCAAAAAAAAAATCCCAAAGAAAGTCCACGCATCACACAACACTTACCATAGCGAAGTTGTTGAGTAGTAGAACTGTCAAATTATTTGTATAATTTTTTTATTTAGTGCCCGCAGATTTCATTCATATTGGGTTCAATTTTGCAACTTTAAATGTTTATTAAAAATTGAAATAAAAACTTGCTGATATTAAAATTGTTAAATTGAATTAGTTAATTTACCCAACAAAAGTATTCGCGTGTGAAAATGTGTGCTATCTTAATGGAAACTTGAGTAAAAAAATCAAAATTCTAGGCGTGAGCCCCTAATGGAAAGTCGCCCCTTGAGTTTTAATATGTTGTTTATATTTATTTGAAAAAAAAAAAAAATCATTTCGTCCGTCATTGGAATTTCACTACCATTGGTATTTTCTACCATTGTGCAACAGAAACCACGATAAGCTTTGCATTGCAGGTTTTGTTGCTTATCAATTGCATTGAAACGACTTTTTCCCCGTAGGTACCCGATCCATTCGTTGGTTAGGGGAGAGAGTAGTTGAAAGATTTGACTCTGGTAAGAAATAGTTTCAAATTTAGTCTAAGAATGTATCCTCAACAAAATATCCAAAGTTCCCCAAAATCCCCGTATTAGCTTTTTGTATAGGCGCATTTTAAGAGGTGGAGAGGGGAGGGAGGCGGGAGTTTGTCAAGCTGAAAAATTTGTTGTAATACAATCTAATCATATGACAAATGTTTTTAGGGTGCTTTTCAACGCTGATTCTAAAGAGACCAAAACTGAAAAGATACGTGTATCCTGTGAAAAGTTAATGTCATTTTTATAGAATGATCATTTTTTTTAAACTACAACAAGTAATATATTACCAAAAACCATTTTAAAATAATGGGATTTTAATGAAATTTGGTATAAATGTTTCATTTGGCATGTTTACTAAGAATCAAAAGAGTCTCTAAAAATATTTGTGGTGAAAGAGTGTTTTTTTGAGGGCGAGATGTTAGTGCGTCATTATTACCATAACATCTATGAATAAGTTTTGACACTGATGAAATTTTCTAAAAATATTAAATATTTCATGGTTTCCAAGTATCAAAAGAGTCCATTAAAATAACTTGATCCATAGAGTTTTTTTTAGAGAGTTTATGTTTGACCTGCCCTATACGGAGCAAAATGTTAGCTCTTACGAAAAATTGTATTTTCTTTGAATCGAGATAGTACATATGACATATGATATATAATTTAAAGGTATTTTTTAACGCAGAATCTTATAAAAGAAAAACCAATATGATAAAAGCACCTTAAAAAAGTTAGATTAATTTTGAAACAGAAATTACTGTTTTTTCCAATAAGCAGGTCAAACATTACACCCCCAAAAAACACACTTGGAGCTTAGATATTTGTACGGATTCTTTTGATCCTTGGGTGCCAATATAAATTTGATATTTTTCGCAAAGTTCATAAGTGTCAGAATTTATTCATGGATGTTATGGTAATAATCACTCACTTGCATCTCTCCGTCAAAAAACACATATGATTGGATTGTATTACAACAAATTTTTCAGCTTGACAAACTCCCGCCTCCTTCCGCTCTCCACCTCTTAAAATGCGTCTACACAAAAAGTCAATTCAGGTATTTTGGAGGACTTTGGATAGTTGTTGAGGATAAAATTCTGCGTCGATACCAGCAATACAATTTCATGAATTAATTTGTCCCCGGTTGCCCGTACTAAATTTCCTATCTTTCCTAGACTTATTAAGGGGGGTTTTGTATGTTTGCAAAAGTCAATTAAAACTCATAGATCGGGTAGTCGGTTGCATCAAGTTTTTTCTTCGGAAACGACTCTAAAAAATACTGAATACCAGGTTTTTGCCAAAGAAAATCGAAGAACGTAAATAGAGTTTTTTGTTTTTTTAGCAAATTCCCTTATTTTAAGAATATTCCCAAATATCTCGTTATAGACTTGGTTTGGTTTCTCATAATTTTGCAATACAGAATTTCCAAGCTAGTCAAATAAAATGAACGACTGGATCGCACGAACTTGCTTTCGTAGCTAGCAACTTTAACGTAGCTGGAAATCGATGTTGATGGTTCAATGATGCTGAAAAATAAAGCGTTAAAAAAAAAGTTTAAATATAAATTATTATGGGTGTTCATGCAACGTCGTAAGTTTACAAATTGTGTAAAAAGATAAGTTTGCACTTGGTTAAATGATGTGTAATTGAATCAGCTGTTCGATTATTTGAAAGATTATAATTATGTGTGTGTATGTGTGACCAATTAGACGTGTTCAGATTTCGAAGTTATTTTTAAATGGAAAACCTCTCCCGTACCAACGCGAAATCGGAGCCGAATGCCTCGGAAGTCGCGATTTAAGGCGGGAGTGTTCCAATGTACATGAGCGCATGCAACAAATCATATGGTGCGCCCATAACGTATGTTTCTGGTTTCTTCGTTAACTTTTTCTATCGGAACTGGAAGAGCGCCCCCGAGTGCAGCTCACGGAAGCGAAACTGAAATTTGTCGAGTTGAGACAGGTACGCAAAAATGAGAAAGAGTGAATTATGGATCAATTCTGATTTTTAATTGTTGAGAAAGCTACTTTTCAATGGCTTGTGACATCTGCTTCACACAGTCTCTGAAAGTTAACGTTTATGGAACAGATTTTAAAATTAAATGTTCAGTAAGTTCAACAGAAAAACTTATAATACTGTAAAATGATGATCCTTAAGAATCCTTCGATATTGTTTAGCATTTTATTGAAAAAAATTGAGTTTGTTGTTATAAATGTATCAATCCATAAATTGGTCTTAAAAATAACCTAAACATTAAATTGCATCAAGAAAAAATGGAAAGGACGACATATCTATACGTATATATAATCGGTGAAAATAAGGAACACAACAAAAAAAAATTATATATAAACTGTCATAAAATGGATAAGTTATAGAGGTAAACGCTGAAGTTTAGTCCTGTGGTTTCTCTGTTACCTACATTTTGTATAAAGATATTGATGGCAGACAATTGTTCAATTTAAATGCAAATTGTCCTCTCTTTGTATAAATAATAATATATATTTCGGACTGGAATTAACATAAACAATGCAGGAAATAGTTGCTTTTGTCTTATGCAAATTGAAATGTTCCACAGCTCCCCCATCTATGTGCCATCGTCGTCGTCGTCGTCGCTCGTCGTATCGCCATATCGGTCTTCTTTAGTGTGGTTGTATTTAAATGTACATAGGTACATGTGGATTTTATATGTATATATAGGCATTGCTTCAAATCCCTCGCGAATGAAGGAACAATATTTTCCTTCTGTTCCCAAGGACAAAACAAAAATATCCATTAAATGGAAAACCACAAAAGGATACCATGTAGTGTGCCTATATTGAAACCTGACTGAACCAAATACTATATAGGTACCCCATCAGCATAGGTATACTAGCACCAGCCAGTACTTAGCGTTATATAGTTGTTGTTTGCGTTATTGAAGAACATTTCAAAAACTCCTTTTACTTTTTGAACAAACAAATACACTCAATTCAACACAAAGCAATACGATACACAGGAGGCATCAGCGGGCGACATACCTACCTACATAAAGTGACTTTCACTCAGCTTTTGTGTGTTTCATTTCTTGTTTGCTGGTTTTCGTTTGTGCCAGTGATTTTCATCGTTCTCTCTATAACGACCTTCAAATTACCACAAATACATTTCAAATATACATATATATACACGAAGCACAGGAAAGTATTAAAGGACTTCTAGCAGGATAAAAGTAAAATTCGATGGTTGCCAAGTTAGAACTATGTTATGCAACATCTTGGATTGCCTTGTTAAACATTTAAAAATAATTGAATGCTTTTCCTATAACTTTCTTGAAAATGTACTTTCGGATTCAGAAATAAATTTCAATTTAATTTAGATCAAGAGGGGATCAACCTTCCTCCCTCATGCGTCTGAAACTTAAAAGGAATGGAAGCAAATCCAACTTAATTATTCAGGGTATCAACTATGTTGAGTTACTTCTATAACACTGTATTGCCGATTTGAAAGATGAAGCTGGTAGAAACATTTTGTTTGGTTTTTAATTTTCCCTCTGAGTTGACTTTTGATGTGTGACATCTTAGCTCACGAAAGGGGATACTTACAAAAAAATGCGTGATTTTCGGGACTCAAGGGGAGGATGTGTAAACAAGGCATACCAAACTTCCAGTTAGGTTGCTTGGTTTTCAAAAAAAAAAAAAAACTGCCTATACCTCACTACCGACCTGTACCACATCTACTCAATTTACTCTTTTCAATGCAGGAACCATTGGCTTCCATGAGTCAAACATGTTCGGTACAAAATGGTGCGGAACGGATATGCAATGCTATATCCGTGACTATCCTACTTTCAATTTTACCCATACCGAGAGCTAAGATGTTTACACATCAAAAAGTGACTTCCGTAAGGGACTTCGTCCGGTTAAGGGTATAAAGCTTTACAATTTGAAAATTATTACAACTTTCATGCAAACGTTTTATGGTTATTGATTTCGCTGATTTTTATCATTTTAACGGTTGGGTTTATAAGCTTAAAATTGGGATGGGGCACAACATTCTTGTATACAATTATTTGGGATGGTCAACAAGTCTCATACTAAAGGGATTATCGCTAAAAAAAACAACTCTATGTTGGGGGCTGAAGAATTTCAGGATCCTTACGTTACCCTCTTTACAACTGCTCAGTTCGACCCCACCTTGAATACGCATCCCAGATATGGACTCCTTTCCACGAGTTTCATACAAATAGGATAAAAGCAGTACAGCGTAATATTATTCGTTTTGCGTTGAAGGGCTTACAATGGACTGATCCTTATAACATTCCGCCTTATACTACGTTTTCACCTACCACTTAATCCAGATTTAAGTGGATTTACCATAAATCATGTTATAAAAAATGGGCTTCAGGTCAAATGAAACAAGTATTTATGTTTGTCACGACGTTTCGTTCATGTCTATGAACATCATCAGGTGGCAATGATTTCTATATTAAACATTGATTAATTGGTAACAAATTTCTTACAAACATCAGAAAACAATAATAATAATAGCTTACACTTGTTATTGCACATAAAAGCAAAATCAAAATTTGCAAAACAACAATAAATTGAGCTGCAAAGCAAATCTTCACTGTACAACGTTAAATTGACAAGTAAAATGCATAAAGAAGTATAAGTCAAAAACAATAATAATGCATAATTAGAAGCTTTTTATTCCCTTCCTCTCTAATAGGTTTTTGTATTGGCGGCTGACTTCCTCCATATCGGTTCGTCGGTTCATGGTATTGTCAGCATTGATGATATGTAAAGTTTCTATTATCATTCTTTTGTTTTGGTGTTCTTCTCTTTGCAGTATTTGGACGTTATCAAAATTGGGCGAGTGATTGTGTGATGTGCAATGTGATGCCAGTGCTGTCTTATGTGATGAGTTGCTTTTTATGTCGGATTTATGTCCTGCCAGTCTATTTTTTTAGTTTTTGTTTTGTTGTTCCGATATGAATATGGTTACATTCTTCGTCAGCGTTGCCGTTACAATTGATTCTGTAAATTAAATCCGAATGTTCCATTTTATCGATTTTAGTTTTAAGGTTGGTGTACAGTTGTGCAGATGTGTAATTGGATTTCATCGCTATTTTGTACTTCTCTTTATCAAAAAGCTGTGAATTTTTAAACCTTTCCGTTATGTCTTTTATGTAGGTGAATGATTTTATATTGGTTTTTGTTTTTCTTCATCTGGTGTGGATGGCTTTCGGTTTTTATGTTGGTTTATTAGTGTTTCTATTACTTTTTGTGGAAAAGCAATGTTTTTTAACATGTTTCTAATTTTAATTTTAATGTTTTTACGGTATTCCAGATCTCTAAATGAGAGAACTCTTTTTATAAGAAATTAATGAGTCTTCCAGATGACGTTAGTTTTTTGAACCAATCCATTTTTAACTTTTCTCCTTCTCTAATGACAATTGTATCGAGGTATGAAAGTCTGTTATTCGTTTCCTTCTCAACCGTAAACTATAGTTTTTTTTTTGAAAACTGTTGAGACAAGAAATGGTTTCTTCTAATTTATCCTCTTTTACAATGGCGAAGATGGCATCTAGATATTTCGTCAACATTTTTGGCTTGGTTGTCAATTTCTCCAAACAATCATCTAGAAGATCTTACAGGATGATGTTTGCTATTATGGGTGATGCAGGGTTTCCCATCGGCATTCCATCTCTTTGTTGGTAGGTTTTGTAACCGTAATCGAGGTAATTGTTGTCGATAATACAGAAACGTATTAACTCAAAAATTTTTTTTTTAATATTTGTATATTCCTTTATTCTGTCCCATTTTCTGCTTATCAGGTCTAGTGCTGTTTTTAATGGAATGTTAGTAAAAAGAGAAATTACATTGAAGGACACTAGAATTTCGTCGTTGTCGATCTTCAATCCACAAAGTTTTGATTTGAACTGCAGGGAATCTTTCACGGTGTACGTTGAATTTGTGGTAACGTTTTTCAAAATATTTATTAAATACTTGGCTAAATTATAGCAAGGTACTTTTGTAGAAGCCATCCACACCAGATGAAGAAAAACAAAAACCAATATAAAAATCATTCACCTACATAAAAGACATAACGGAAAGGTTTAAAAATTCACAGCTTTTTGATAAAGAGAAGTACAAAATAGCGATGAAATCCAATTACACATCTGCACAACTGTACACCAACCTTAAAACAAAAATCGATAAAGTGGAACATTCTGATTTAATTTACAGAATCAATTGTAACGGCAACGCTGACGAAGAATGTAACCATATTCATATCGGAACAAAAAAACAAAAACTAAAAAAATAGACTGGCAGGACATAAATCCGACATAAAAAGCAACTCATCACATAAGACAGCACTGGCATCACATTGCACATCACACAATCACTCGCCCAATTTTGATAACGTCCAAATACTGCAAAGAGAAGAACACCAAAACAAAAGAATGATAATAGAAACTTTACATATCATCAATGCTGACAATACCATGAACCGACGAACCGATATGGAGGAAGTCAGCCCCCAATACAAACAAACACCTATTAGGGAGGAAGGGAATGCAAAGCTTCTAATTATGCATTATCATTGTTTTTGACTTATACTTTTTTATGCATGTTACTTGTCAATTTTACGTTGTACAGTGAAGACTTGCTTTGCAGCTCACTTTATTGTTATTTTGCAAATTTTGATTTTGCTTTTATGTGCAATAACAAGTGCAAGCTATTATTATTATTGTTTTCTGATGTTTGTAAGAAATTTGTAACCAATTAATCAATGTTTAATATAGAAATCAGCCACCTGATGATGTTCGTACACATGAACGAAACGTCGTGACAAACATAAATACTTGTTTCATTTGACCTGAAGCCCATTTTTTTACAACATAACTTGTTAACAAAAGGTCATCACTATCAACACTTTACCATAAATCTTCTGTAATCTTGAATATTTCCTATACAAATTTTAATCTGCTCAAACAAAGATTAGAAATTAATCTCATTGAAATCTTCTTGTAAGTAGGAAATTGTCAAAACAAACAAACCTAATTTCGTAGAACACACTTATCCAAATGTCATTTTGTCCATTGACAACAAACAAAAATAACCTCTCAAACTTTATTTTGATGATGCCGGTTTTGGAGATGGGAACATAGAATTTTAAAAATTTTTTGGGAAATTCTAAAATTTTCCTTTAAAAAAATCGTGGTAATTTTTCACAACATCATTTTCCCAAAAAGTGCTCGATTGCGTCTGTGGAATTGTAAGTTTATTAAAACTAATGAACCTGGGTAGTTGTACTCACCCTAATCCAGACTGTTCTTATAGTATGTCAATGTATATATTTTTTTTATACATTTTGTTTTGCAACAAGTTTTTTTTTTCTTGCTACCAAAATGTTCATTATATTTGCACGCCAACTAATAACTGGTGTTATGGATGGATCCACCTGATTTATTAAATTGCTTAAGTTTCAACTATCGTTGAGGAGCCCACAGCCTTCGAAGTCTGGATTTGATTAAATCACCGCAGCATCGTACTTATTATGGAATGCAGGAACTCGAATGTGAAAGCTAACAAATTTCCACGCTCATAAATGTTTGTGTTAGTCACATTTGTGTTTTAGACTTTAAAGCGTGCACAACATACAAAAACGTTCCTAGCCATAATTAAAGGACCCCCTCCCTGAAATATTTGGTGGACGGTAGTTACCTCTTAATATTATCAGATTTCTATAAAATTTTCAGGACACCGTTTATTTATAAAAATGAAAAAGATAACAGGTTGTAATGAAAATTCAAAACAATTTGGCAATCATAGTTATGAACGAGTATAACTCAGAAGCATTGTAATAAAATCATTTTGTGCAATCTACACATCCACATTATAACATACTCAACTCACATATTAGAAAAAAAGAAGTATGATATGGTGAATCAGATAATAACAAGAGTGTGTTTCAAAATAATAATTAATGTCGGTTATTCAAATAAACAAGAAATGCAAATTGAAAAGCACAATGCAGTCATATAAATGTATAAATCCAAATACAAACAACAAATATATACATATAAAAAAAATTATTTAAAACGAATGAGATGTTTGAAATAAAAAAAAAACATCTGTTAGAATGGAAAAACAATTTTCATTTCAGCATTTTTAGCTTTTTCCATATATCCTTTCTTTGTTTCGCTCCCCTTTTTTTTTAAGTGACCTTCATGTGCAGAAGCATGTTGAGCCATCGTTAGGAAATCCCAACTGTAATGTAGTCTAGCTCTCCCCTTTTTTTTGTGTGTACAAGCTTCCATCACATAAAAAGAAGAGTTTTTTCTAGGCTTCCGTATAGTTACCTTCGCTTCGAAAAAAAAGAAGAGGGGAAAAACCAGAAGGAGGGAAAATGGGATAGACTGATGGGCGTATATGCAGAATAAAATAAATATACCTAGATGGCAGAAGAGGAGGTGTTTTTATAATGCTCTTCATTCGAATCCATCTTTCATCGATTCATTCAAATGTAAACTTGCATTGATAGGAAACAGAAGCGCCACCACTCGTTCTCCATTCAATAGGCAACTACAGTGCGCCATGCTTTTTCTATTTTATTTTTTTATAAAGGGCGAAAAATTCAAAAATTCAGTTTAACAAAGTTCTATGATGATGATGGGTATTCTCCTATTGAATACGAATATCCTAAGTCCGATCCGACTAACTACACACACAGGGCAGCAGGGATAACTGAAATGAGGCGCCAATATGCATAAATCGCAATGTACATATAACTATACAGACACATTTTATGTATGCACTTTATAATGAGAGAGTGAGCAAAGGAAGAAGATAAGCTATGCTGATGATGCTGCATGCTGTATGATGCCAGAATTAAATTTCCATTTTGAATAAACAACAAAGACTCTTTAGTTTAATCATTCCAAAGTTTCTCTAAAAGCAATTCATTATAACGGATTCATATCTGTGAAAGTCTACACAGAGTGCAAGAGCATAAATAAATGGATATTGATAGTTCAAAATAGAATATTTTCCAATTCATTCACTTTTTTTTTGTTCATCAGGGTGGTATAAATATCTACATTTTCATAAATGTTACTGTCAAACTCCGAAATAAATAAATTCTAGAATTTACCGGTTATGTTTAGAATTTTAACAACGATATATAAGTTAAAGTTTGTGCTTTTCATAATTATTCCGGAATTGCTCCAACACCTTTATTTCGGGAACAGAAGGTACCTTGCAGAGCTGTAAAGTAATTAAATATATTGTGACTTAAGTACTACTTAAGTACAATTCCTCGGTACTTAAAATTTTTAAGTACAAGTACAATTCCTCGGTAGTTGTACTTGAGAATTGTAAGAACCAGTACCGCGGAATTGTACTTGTACTTAAATTCCACTAAGGTATTTAGAAAATTTGTATTCATTACTTTAGTAATTAAATACTGTACTTTAATACTTTTTCAAATACTTTTAATTCCTTAAGACTAATAATTCCTTTTAAATTCCTTTTGTAAAAAAAAAAAATATAAGAAAAACAAAAGGAATTAAAAGGAATCATAAGGAATTAAAGTACTTAAGGAATTAAAAATATTTGGTGAAAGTATTTAAGTACAGTATTTAATTACTAAAGTAGTGAATACAAATTTTTTAAATTCCTTTGTGGAATTTAAGTAAAAGTACAATTCCTCGGTACTGGTACTTAAATTTTTTGAGTACAAGTACCGAGGAATTGTACTTGTACTTAAAAATTTTAATTACCAAGGAATTATACTTGTACTTGTACTTAAGCTTAAATTATACAGGTCTGGTACCTTGTGTGCTCCGAGGCTCCGACTCGCGGGTTCCGAGGATTTGAACTCGCTTTTTTGGGTTCTCTCTCTTCTGCCCCGGTCACGCAATTCCGTTACGATCATTCAGTGGAGCTGAGCATGAGTATGCACGTCTGTCAGCGCGATTCAAGTAGTACGGTAAAATAGGAAAAAGACTAACATTTTGCAGGTCATTTCGGGTATAAATGGTGAACTTTTATCCGAAATAGCGACCACCTACTGCTTGCAGAAGCGTGGTTTTAATATCCACCCCTGACACGCCCAGTTTTCTTAAATATTGGTTACTCAGCGACGGCTCTTGCGATTTGGATGAAGTTTTCTGAGTTTTTACTTATAAGCGAGAAAAATGTTTAAAAAATCCTTCGGTAAAATCCGCTCTGCCCATCTTTGTTTCTCAGGAACGGTTTAATCGATTTAGACGAAATTTTTAAAATTTATTTTTATAAGCGAGAAACAAATTTTAGAAGACGGGATGGAACAAGTCTTTAAAGATGAACACCTTGCAGAATCACCGAAAGTCGTGCTCAAGACTCACTACTCAAACTCTCAACTAATTAAAATATGTGGATTAGGCCTACAAAAAAAAAACGCTGTGATCTGTAAAATTTACAAAAGAACATCTTTAAGAAACAATATTGAAGAAAAGTGGGCGTGGTAGGGGTGAATTTTTATAAAAAGCGTTTTTGAAACATTTTGACTCGCTTAAAAGAACAAACCATGAGAATTTCATCTAAATTGTGAGGACCGTTCCCAAAAAATAACGATTTTTAGAAAAGTGAGCTGATTTTATTTAAAAAAATTTTGTATTAAAATCTTTGTCACGCTTATAAAATCAAGGTATGAACATTTCATCCAAATCGTTAGAACCGAAAAGTGGGGGTGGAATTGCCCTTAAAACAAAAGATGTAGAATCCAGATGTACAAAAAAGTTGGATTCTGATAACGGAAAAATGTTCAGTTTTTCATAATAAAACACGGACAAAATGGCACGAGG
Source organism: Melangyna quadrimaculata (assembly GCA_949320155.1). NCBI lineage: Eukaryota > Metazoa > Arthropoda > Insecta > Diptera > Syrphidae > Melangyna > Melangyna quadrimaculata. Next base: position 65,083,147 of record OX439483.1, on the reverse strand, counting down.
TTTGCTAGATATAAAGGCCCGGCAGATTACGCTAAAGTGGCGTAAAAAATCATAATGCACATGGATGACCTCAACTCCAGAAAATAATGCGTTTCGCCCAGATATGATAGTTTAGTATCTCTTCAGTTAGACCGTCATATCCTCATAAGAAGTCCGGATTGAATTATGAACATAATTTTGCCAATGTTGCTGAGAAATTCCTTGTTTTTTTTTCGGTAAATTCTGGAATTTCCCAATTTCGGGGGTTGACAGCAACCTTAGGCATTAGAGATTAGGCATACCAAAAAAAAAGTCCTTACTTAACTAATCATTACTTCAAATTGGAATATCTTAACTGAAAGAGAAGTTGATTATTGAAACAAACAAAAAAATACGATTAGGTACATACATTGACGGGAAAATGTATTCATTCTGTACAAAGAATTGTACGTGTGTCCCACAGTCATCGGCCCAGACGAAAACCATACGTTCCTGAGGTAATTTTTAGTTGAAAAACTTAAGAGGTAATTTTCTCAGTTAGACTTCCATTTCGACTAATGACGGTTTTTTACGATTTTTTTTTGTAACTGGCTTTAACTTTGACAAACTGCAAACTATTTTTGGATATAAATTTTTGTATTAACACAAGAGCAGTTAGAAGTTTTTATCCGGCCTAAAACTTTTTTCTATGTGGATAACGGTTTTCTCGCAATTTATTATCAAAACCATTTTCTTGGCATTTTAAGGTTCTTTTTTTTTAGAATTCTGTCCCAAAAACTAGTTATTAAGTATCATTTTTCCTTTTTTATTATGAAAGAATTTCTTCCAAGTACAATCAACGGTCAGGAAATAGCGATAAGTGACCTCTAAATGTTAGAATGTTGAGCCAGAATTTTGTTGAGCCAGAATTTTGTTAAACCACAAGCAACCAATTGTTGATGTTATAATCAAAATCAACGCTTTGATCAATTTGACCCATTCTAATATACATACCATGTAAATTGTACGTACACATTAAGAAAAATACATTTTCGGCGGGGACTTTTTGTTAAATACATCTTGGCAACTGTTCTGTGATAGCGCTGCAAGTTCTCGTTAAATCGGCTTTTAAGAGAGAAAAAAAAAAAAAAAAAAAAAACAGAACGCTAAGGGCGATAACTACCTCACAAAGTTGCATAATTTGATTGTTATAATCTAATTTTAAATGTGGCAAAATATTATCCCGCCGTCCGCGTCCGCCGATGGTACCTCTGTAGAAATATGCCTGATTAAAAATTATATGCCAATGCATTTTCGTTAAAAATAAGTTTATCAAAAACGGACGGACGTACCTATAACTGATATAAAATAACAATATTATTTTTTCGAAAGAGCAATTGAACGTTTGTTTGACCTAATGATAGTTAAGGTTTTCTTTGTTGAACCAAAACTTATTTACATATATTTTGTATTATTGTGGTTGACATAATTATTTAAATAAATATCAATAATTGTTGTTTTATTCGCACAATTTCTTCAATAAGATACTTATTTATCTCCATTCAATGATGGCAACATTAACTTATCTTCGTAATTAAGTCATCGTTAGTTATTGTCATTGCCTGAAGTTCAAACAAGAATACGTCATACGTACATACACACCACATGCTAAAACTGAAATTATTCGTATAAAACTATTATATACAGGGTGTCCAGTAAATAATGGATAACCTTGGAATGCCTTATAGTAGACTTTATGACCGTCATGAAAACTAATAAAAAAAAAGTCTTTCCCAACCACAAGAAATGATATGTGCATTTTGTTTGTTCAGTGCATTATTTTTTGCGTTACTTTACGTTTTTGAATACCACGACTTCAAGTGAATGAATTCCACCGTTTTTTTTTCCGTAGCAATATTTAACATTGTTTGTGCCAAAAAATAAGAAGACAAAAATTATAAAAACTGTTGGAATTCTTAGAGAAAAAAAATATTGAACTTTGATTTACGATGCGAAATGTGAAAGAAAATAATTTTTGAAAAATTTAAATCATCTTTGATATGCAAAAATGCATGAATACCTAAGTGGCCAACTATTTCAAAAATATGCGCGTTAAATGCGGAATTCAAAATGGTATAATTTATTATTGCATCTTGAACCAATAGGAAGTTATTGGTAAAAATCAGCAACAAGAGAGTAAATTTAGCAAAAACAAATGTTTTAAAAATTAGCAAATTAAACGTGAAAATAATATCATGCGTCCAACATGGTAGATCTTTGATTGAGTGCCTGTTTTTATGATATTATCCTAGTGATAAATCCAAGATTTTAACTTCTAAGGCCGATTGCAACATCACCAAAAATGCCAACAAAGTGCAAAAAACGGCTACATTTTCAAACTTCTTTTGAATTATACCTGGTCTATTGGGCCCTAACAAAACCATAAAATATTTTCGCAGTTGCTTTTAGTTTATTTGTTATTTTCTTCAAACAAATAGTCTTTTGAGTTTTGAGCCAACTTTCAATCACTTGATCACTTAGTTAGAAAACAAAAACAAAAGTAGATATTTTTTTTTTTAATTTAAAGCAAATGCTCAAACTGTTTCTCACCCATTCTAATACAGGTTCTGCACCTCCGAATAAATGAAAATCTTATAATAATCTTGTTAATTTTTGCTCAGAATCTTGTAATGCAGCTGCCTCCCCAAGATTTCTGACCCCAATAAAAAAAGCCAAGTTGATTTAGGTCTAGTGAACGGGGTGGCCATAAAATTGGCCCCAGACCTCATGTCCATCTGCCTGTATCTCTGGCATATTTGTAATGCAGCGGCTTGCACAAGATTGCATACCTCCTCTGAGAAGCTGATCGGCTCGCTGTATTCGATTTATTTAATACACCTCTTATAAGAAAATTAATTTGGTAATAACCACTACCAAAATATTTTATGGTTTTTTTAAAGGCCAATTGAAGAGGTAAAATTCAAAACAAGCTCGAAAATGTAGCCGTTGTTTGCATTTTGTTAACATTTTTGGTAATGTTGCATTCGGCCCGAGAAGCTTGGATTTATCATAAGGACAACATTACAAAGACAGGCAATCAATCAAATATCTACCATGTTCAACGCATAGTATTATTTTCACGTTTACTCTGCTAATTTTGAAAACTTTTGTTTTTGCTTAATTGGCTTTAGTATTGCAGATTTTTACAAATAACTTGCTATTGATTTTAGATACAATAATAAACTATACCATTTTATAATCCGCATTCAACACTCATATTTTTAAAATAGTTGGCCACCTAGGTATTCATGCATTTTGTCATACCAGAGATTATTTAACTTTTTTAAAAATTATTTTCTTTCAAATTTTGCATCGAAAACCAAATTTCAATAATTTTTTTCTTTAAGAATTCCAACAGTTATTATAATTTTTGTCTTCTTATGTTTTGGCACAAACAATGTTAAATATTGCTACGAAAAAAAAAACGGTAGAATTCATTCACTTGTAGTCGTGGTATTCAAAAACGTAAAGTAACGCAAAAAATAATGCACTGAACAAACAAAATGCAATGTGGTTGGGATAGACTTTTTTTTATTAGTTTTCAGGACGGTCATAAAGTCTACTATGAGGCATTCCAAGGTTATCCATTATTTACTGGACACCCTGTATGTACGAGTATGTGATAAATAAATTTATTGAGACCATTTTTTTTGAATTTAAAATAAGCATTAAGAGAACTAATTAACAGCTTACTGTCCGTATCTCCTGGTGAAATACAGTAAAACAAAAATAGTAAAAGTGAATTTGCATATAGCAATTGTGTGCTGCAAGCGCAAAGATAACGTACAAACATAAAGGGAGCAAAAAAAGCTCAAATAGTATAATCAATGTCCGTTCATAACGAAACTGAAAAAAAAAAAAAAAAAAAATAACCCAGAGGCTTTAGCAAAAAAAACCTGCATAATATTTAAATCATTTTTAAATCTAATAAAACTTAAATAATAAGAATAGTTGCAGGTAGGACTTTATTATGTTGGTAAAAGCTGAATTCTGCTAACCCAAATATAGGAATGGTTTATTTTAGTGAAAAATCTGACAAGAAAATTGAAATGATTTTTAACATGAACAAATTCTACTTGACATAGAAATGTACATTCAGATCATCCTGTTGAATTGGTCTGGAAACTGTGGATTCCTTACAAATATAGTTTAAATTTCCCAAGAATTAAACTCAATTATCTCAAGGAATTTGTATCTTCTCTTAATAAAATATTTTATAAATTAATTCCAAGAATGCATCATTATTCATAATAAAAAACGGCAAACATAAAACTGTAAGATAAATTTTACTATTTTTCATTTGGAATTCCCAAAGAGACTAGAGTTGTACAAAGAGAGCAAAAGAAAATGATAGAAATATCATATAGACAGTGTAGTTAAACTGTTAAATTGCAAGGTGCAAATTTTTTACTTGCGATGTTGTAGGTTATAAGTTATGGATTCGTACAAAAATTAAATCGAGATTTTGATCAAATTATATTCATATTCCCCGGGAAAATGACTCCCCGGGAGATTTGTTTACCCAAAATTAAAATGCTCATCACATTACATATATTTACATTTTCCATTTTGTGGACATTTAGAATACAATGCCCGGGAATTTATAGTTTAGAATAAGAGAGTAGGGAAAAGGTAATTATTTCCCCGGGAATATTTATTTAGAATTGGATGATTGGGAATACGCAAAACGGGGGTCTTGCAATTCTGTCTGGATGTATTTTTTCAAACTTGTATCTATGTAATATTTGTTGGGAAATATTCACACACGTTTATTGATTTTATTACGACCAAAAATAACCTACCTACTCGTACCATCAAGTTTGTTTAGGCCTAAAGAAAATATTATTTTTTTACAAAAAAGACACGATTTGGATCAAAGAAAAAAGAATTCATAGGAACAGGGAAATTTTTGGTAAAATCGGTGATTTCGAAAAATGGTTATTAATGGTAAATCTGGAAAACTTATTTTTTTTTTCGTTTTTAATTTTCTTGAAAATAATTCAATATAAACGTTTATGTTCTACTTTTTCCTCAGCATAAATTGTAACATAAGTTCGTTTGGCTAACTCAAATACTTATATGCAGGGAAAGGATTTTGCTAACTTTGCCTATTTTGTTTGCGTCATCGTAAAGCAGCGTCCACATTATGTCGACCAACATTGTCGATTTAAATTGTTGATAAACATGCTAGTGTGTACGTGTTTAAGTGTATACTGTCTTGTGTCCATGCAAACACTCATTTACGTAGGTACCTACTCAATTTTAAACAGAATACCTACACAGGCCAAAAACAGCGCATGCGCAATACAAATGACAGCTGTGTTCATCAACCTTGTTGATTTCTATCCATTTGAGTCGGGCTACGTTCGGGTTAGCAACAGTTGATAGACTCTGCTATTTACACGTCCACATCAACTCAACATTGTTGATCAGCTCTGTTGATAAACACAAATCAATATAATGTGGACGCTGCTTAAGAAATTATTGACTTTATACAAACACGATTCATGTCCTCCTGATTCAAAATAAATGCATTTTATTTTGCCTTTTTTACCCGTTGGTGCTTTTGTTTGCCTTTTTTACCCGTTAGTGTCTTTTTTGTCAATTTTGCCTTGCTTGATTTTTTTTTATCAAAGTTAAACGAAAAAATCTTTAAAAAATTCGTAGGTTTTACATTTCCAGTTGAGATTTTTTCACTTAAAAACGTGATACTAACACAATCTAAAGCGCACAGAAAACAAATTTGCTTGACCTCAAGAAAAAGAAAGCAGGTAGTGTAGACTGTAGATAGAGTTACAATGATCTTTTCTCAATAAAATTTCATGTCCTTTTTTTGTTTTTTTACTCATTGAAACAAGATATTTGCATTTCTCTATGAATGATCGTGCATTTACTTGCACTACAAATATCAATGAAAATTTGGAAAAATCGAAAGGGCCAATAATTGCAAATGAAGTTTTGAAAAGTTCACTCCTAATTTTAATGTATATCGTGGCCTTAAAACTTTTGAGCAAATACTGTAATAAATGGCGACGTCAACTCCACACTTTCCGAGAACGTTGAAGTGAATGATGTAGAGACTAGAGAGTTTAAAATGAGCTTCACTCGTTTCTGTTCAAGTAGAAAGGCCCTTTAGCTCATTTAAAACGCTTCTAAGAGACAATCGTAGAAGGCTTTTACCTGAGAACTTCAAAAAGCTGTTGGTAGTTCAATGCTTTTATAATTAGACGATTAGACGTTAAGTTATGTTTATATTCTTTTTTTTTTTTTTTTTTTTTTTTTTTTTTTTTTTTTTTTTTTTTTATATATGCGCGCGGGTTGTGACTACCCTTAATATGATTGAACACAGTACGAGCTTTAGGAAAATAAGGAAGGAATTAAGAGGAGGAACCGATGCACATTGGTTTTGAAGTTCTGAATATTTAAATGGGAGGGAAAGATAGAGTCGGGTAAAGCATTCCACATTCGCGTGGTGCGGGAAAAGAAAGAATCCCTGAACTTGACAGTACGTCCGAAGTTGGGCTCAAGGGTAAACTGATGGGCATTCCTAGAAGCACGAGTATTACGGTTAAATTGTTTGAGGGGAGGAATGCAACTGGCTATTTCACTAGAGCATTGTTTATGAAAATAACGATAAAATAATGAAATACAAGAAACATTGCGGCGGTGTTCTAGAGCAGCAAATGTATCGGTTATATTTCTATCGCCTATCATTTTCATAGCTCTGCTTTGAATTTATGTCCAATAGGCTCAAATGGGTTATTGGAGCACCTGCCCAAACATGAGAGTTGTACTCGAGTTTTGGACGAATAAAGGCTTTATAGATTACAGCCAGATCAGAAGGGGAGAAAAATTCTTGCATCGCCGAAGAAAACCTAAGCACTTAGCAGCATTTTTGGCGACGTCGAATATGTGATCATTCCGCAGAAGGTGGTCTGTGATACACATACCGAGGACTGAGAGCTTTTCGGTTTCTTCAATGCAAGTGCAACTCATGGACAGTGGCATGGGGGGGTGGGTTTCGTTTAGCCGACAGCATTGAGTTTTTGAAGCATTAAATTCCACGCGGTTTTTAATTCCCCATTGGACAATGCTGTCAAGATCAGAATTTAATGAGCTTATCATACGCTGCCGTTCAAGTTCCACATCCGAAGGACATGGATGTGAATGTGAAAACGAATATGAGAAGCTGAGGGTGCTGTCGTCAGCGAAACAGTTTATTGGATTAGACGTTTCAGACAGAAGATCATTTATTAATATAAGGAAGAGAGTCGGAGACAAAACGGAGCCCTGGGGCACACCAGCATTTATTTTGTGGATTTCAGACTTGAAACCGTCCAATACGACTTGTATTGAACGGTCCGAAAGGTTATTTCTAATCCAACGAAGAAGAGGTTCATCGAAACCGAATGCTCGCATTTTCGATAGGAGAGCTTAGTGCCAAACTCTTTCAAACGCTTTTGAAATATCAAGTGCAATAATCTTACTTTCTCCAAAACGATGTAAAGATTTGTGCCACTGTTCGGTGACATAAACCATCAGATCACCAGTGGACCTATTGCTACGAAAGCCGTACTGCCGGTCATTAAGAAGCTTTCGTTCCTCGAGATATTTCTTGAGCTGAACATTAATCAGCGTTTCCATGACCTTGGAAAGAAGGGACGTAAGTGCAATTGGTCGATAGTTTGAGGGTGAAGAAGATACGCCTTTTTTAAGGACTGGCTAAACAAATGCTGTTTTCCATGCACTCGGAAAGAGACCAGTAGAAAAGGACAGATGGAAAAGCATACGCAGTGGTTTTGCCAGCGTTGAAGAACACCTCTTTAGAACAATGGGAGGGATACTATCCGGACCAGCGGATTTGTGTATATCAAGATCTTTCAGAACTCTGGCAACTGCACGAGTGCGAAAGAATAAATTTATTTAATAAATACCTTTTTTTTTTGCCTTTTTAAGAATTTTTGTTTGCCTTTTTTGATTTTTCTAGGTCAGCAAAATCCTTTCCCTGCTTATATGTTTCGTATCAGAAACTTTTTTTTGTACATTTTTGAAAAGACAAATTTCGATACTTTTTAAAAATAAAAACTTTTACCTTCACACTACAAAATTGTATGTAGATTTTTACTTGCTCTATATGGTAAGTATTAGTTTCGTGTCAAAAAAAAATTCGACTTTTTAATCAAAACTAATATTACGATGATGAAGAAGTCCAAAAAAGCGATTTTCGTCAAGACATCATCAAAATTTTTGTTCGACTCATTAAAAATAAAAATTATTCTTTAAAAACATACAGCCGTATCTATAAAATTATCTTAAAACGCCTCTTAGAGGTTATTTAGTTAAGCTTGCTTAAATATTAAAGTTGCCTTTAAATCACGTTACTTAAACTTGTATCTATAATCAATATTCCTTTCATACTTAACTAAACAACCGTAATGTAACGTAACGCAAGAAAATTGACAAATCTGATACAAATTTCTAGTACATTTTTCCCTCTCAGGCTATTTCTGTCAGATTTCAAAAAAAATTTGCATACACAAAAGAGTGCACAAATAAAAAGACAGAAAGAGAAGCAACTGGGTGTATGTGTGTATGCATCATCAAACACAGAAGACAGAAGAAATGAAACCATTCCACTTCGGTTTTTTTTTTATTTGGTTTTCAGAAATTTCCTTCCTATATTGGTGAGAAAGTATATCGTTTATTATATTATTTTCTTTAACAAAAAAACAAAACAAAACAATTTAATCCCGGCCATCACAGTACACACATAAATATTTCCTTACTCAACCTGCGCACAATTTGTTTTGATAAAAAAAAAAAAACAATTCTCATGTGTCAAAATAAATTTAAGTTGGCTTTGCTAAGCCTTTAAACGCTTTGGATGGTGTTTAAGTTAAGAGGTGTTTAAGTTACGTTGCTTAAATGTGGAAATTGATTATAGATACCGATTTCACACTTAAGTGATATTTAGAGGTAGTTTAGAGTTAAGAAGCCTTTAAAATTTCTTTATAGATTCGGCTGATAAAATTGAAAGCTCAACTTAATGGGTGTTCTTATTTTCATATAAGTGTTTAAATGTATCATCTGTTTGTCTGTTCTTCCGTGCGCATGTGCATCTGTACGTTCTGATGTACATCGAGCTACAGAGCCTTAACTGTTGGACGGATTTCGTTTTTATGGTATTTAGTCCAGTCAAATGGTGTTTTGGTCAGGAAACAAAAATAGAAGTTTTTTTCTCACTCGGCTTTTATGTTTTAGGGGTTACTGGGTCCAAATTTAAACTTTGCTTCATTCTATGGATATGGAAACCTCAAAACTTTCGACCTTTTTTCAGTTGTTTGCCAAAAAGTCAACAAAATTTACACTTTTTGGATAAAATTATCTTCTACACTTTATTGCAAAAATGGTATACAATGTTTTGTTTGTAGAATTAACGGTTTGGCCACGGTGAAAAAAGACCAAAATTTCGTACTTTTTGGAAAACACAATTCACCCGTGAGATTTTCGCTTGTAACTCTAAAACCATGACTGTAATTGGAGAAAACCTAGGCTTCTGCTTAAAGGTTAAAACAGATGTGCAGTCTGCACGCATCTATGCATGCAGAGCTGCACACGAAACACATGTGCATAGTTTCTGATATTCATAATGCATAGTTATGTCAAACAAATCCATGAAAGCACAGCGTTGCCGATGTGACACCATAGTGTTGGAACGAGATTTTCTTCGTTGGATGATGGTAGGATGGCAACGCCGGTTTCATGGATTCTTAAAAAAAAATCACCAACACAGACAATTTTTTTGAAAGAATGGCAGGTGATGTCAATATGAGTAATGCCAAATCACAATCATTTAAGATTTTTTCTTTGCCGTTGTGGTTGCAATGATGCTGCGCAGCAAAATTAGAAAAAGAGATATCGTGCAGCGCTGCGCTGCATGCAGACTTTAAATGAATCTGCTCCCATAAGAAACCGTGTAAATTAATTCCGCTGCATGACAAACGCTGAACATCTGTTTAGCACATAAAGAACATTTAATTCTCTACAAGTTTGTCACCTTCATCACTTAAATTGGCGAGAAAATGCACAGGCTAGAGCGTGGTGGAATTATATGTCATATTACAGGAAGCCACCCGCGCAGAAAAACATTCTAGATTTCGACATGTCACTAGAGAGTTTAAAATAGATTTTGGCAAGGCCCTAGTATTGCTGAGTTATGGCCAAAACTAGGGTCTTGTCGATTATGAACCCTTTTGCCTCGTCAGAAAAACCACTCTAGGCCCCGGACCAGCAAAAACTAGATTTGTTCATATTTTTGCTAGAAACATTAAAAAAGAATATTTTAGTATCGGTTGTGATCCGATAGTATAATAACTCAGATCAAAAATAAAAACAGGAATAATAAAAATAATAGCGCAAATTTTTATGAATTTAATACGATATTAAAGCAAATTTAGTATGATACTGGGCATTTTTGTAAAATACTCTTATTATCATATAATTTGATTTAGTATCGTGTACAAAAATGCGCTTAATCTAAACTACATCCCAACACAAAAACAATCGGATATGAACCACTTGAAATGTACCATATGGTTTTAAGTAAATATAGTTTAAGACAGTAAATTATAATTTTTGATTAATTTTAATAAAAAGTTCAAAAAGCCTTTGGCCGGGGTGGATATGGTTGAAAATAGGGATTTTCGAAATTAAACACCTATATGATTATCTTGAAAGGATTTGCAAGAACGTGAAATTGTGAACGTGATTGTGTTTATGACACACATCTGCGAGCATTATGTTTTATGAGCAAGGGATGCGTCGTATCGTCGTTATCCACCTTAAAACCTTGTTAATGTTAGTTTAGGATAATAACAAACTAGAGATAAGATAAGTTAAGAAAATGTATATACATATATGAAATCTAGGTATAAGAAATAATTGTAATGTAGATATAAATAGTTTATTGGAATAAATCAGTTCAGTTTAAGACTTTAAAGTGTACGGGTGTTTTGTTTTGATTTCTTTGCTCGTGAGTTCGTTTGAAAGGGTGTTCAGATTTTCAACAATACTGTTGTTTAGTTGATTTTTTTCAGACTGCACAGGCTGTATCAAAACACAATATTTTGTATTGATTCCATGCTGGATTTTATAACGAATCTGAATGACTTCAATAAAATTCAAAGAGTTTCCATTTAATACCGTTATTTGTTTTAATTTCTTAAATCTTTATTTTGAGCCAGTTAAAAAGTCACCCTGTCCAATTGCAATTTTAATTTTTTACAAATAGTTTTTATTAATTTTGTTTAAAAGTTAAGTTTTTATTATTTGATCAAAAATTTTTGATTTGTTTCACCATTTTTCTACAAATAAATGTATAACCTAAAATATATGACCCGCGTATACCCTGATTTCTTTTTGTTGTATAAAGGTTTAATAAGGCGTGTAAATTACATTTTTTTAATCGTCATCTTTAAATTATTTAATTTTTTTTTTGTTTCCTATTTATTTTTTTTTGCCATTTTCAACTTTTGACTTAAAAAAAAAAAAACATAATCAAAAATTTTGTTGTAAATTTAATTGTCTACAACTTTGGTCATACAATTCTTTGTGTACAATAGAGTGGTTCGTTTTCAACATTTTTTGCCAAATCACTGTGTGCAACTCATAGCTTATGCTTAATGGTTTTCTAAACTTATCCTCATCATTTAATTTGAGTCGCCCTTGGGAAGAACAAAGACCGAGAAGCCATCGAAAATAGGTCGTCTTTTACAAAAAAAAAAATATATAACTACATATTAACTACATATTAAGGACTCGAATAGTTGGCGCAAAATAATAACGGTTGCCTGTAGAGGGACTAAATGCAAGTATTTTTCACCATGGAGGTAGGGGTCTATCTCCTTCCGTATAAGAGGGAAGGGAACTTTTTTAAAAAATACTTAAAAATGAAAATAAATCGTTTAAAAAATTATTTAAAAAGAACAGAAACGCTGATTATGAAGAATGAAACATTTTTTGAAAGCAAGAAGTCTGTTATTTTATTGAGTTTTTGAATCAAGTTATTTCTGAATAGTTGTCGAAAAAAAAATTTTCAAACTCAAACTTGAAAAAATAAAAAAAAAATTGAACTAATTTTTTCCTTAAAAAATGTGGAATTGGGTTAGAAATTGGCTTAAATTCCTTAGTGGATAAGTGCTTCTATTAATTTTTCATCAAGCACTGAAAACCAGATGACTACTATGTCTTCTATTTTTTACAAAATATAAAATCACGAAAAATACTAATTGTATTCAATCATTTTGTTTATAAAAACTGATCGTCCTGCCTATACTGAAAAGGATAGAACCCTCCCCCCATGATGAAAAATACTTGTATTTGATCCCTCTATAAGAATCCGTTGTTTTTTTTTTTTTTTGTCGCCAAATATTCCCTCCCAAAATTCATACTATCGTATATAATTTTTTGCGAAAACTACAAATTTTCAATGGATTCCCGATTTTTTTTTTTTCTCAAGGGCGACACAGTGATTTGGCAAAAAATGCTGAAAACGATCCACCCTAGTGTACAATTGATATTTTTTTGATTAAATGCGGAAAATAAACGATTATTTTCTTTATTACCTCGTGCCAAGCCGAAATAGCTATAGGCGGTCGAAAACTTTAGACTCCTTATGACCCCCTAAAAGATCTAATGATAAATAAAAGAAGAAAAAGCAAAAAAAACTTATCTATTTTTTCTTTTTTTTTTCAATTTCAATTGTACTCGAGCTGGTCTAATAGGTTTATTTAAAAAAGAAAAAAAAAAAACACTCTTATCGCCGCATCTATAAGCAAACAGTAAAATTGAACGATTCAAATCACGTAGAATTCGTGAGATTTATTTTTCAATGATTGATTTTCTATATAACAATAATGCTATGCTATTGCTGTTGTTGAAAGTGATCTATTAAAGCTTGACTATCATCAGTCAGGGAAAAATTGAAGCCGAGAAACAAAACATTAATCATTTAACAGAGCATTAAGCAACAAAATGACCTGGGGACTCGGGTGGGGGTACTGGGTACGGATATATCCTTTTATCTTTTTGTGGACTTGAATGTTTTTAGAATTTTGTTGTTGTTGGTTGGTATAACCATATCAAAGTCTTCATCTGATATTTATGTAAGTATTATCCTTGAATGAACAACACAAACAAAAAAAATACTGCATAGTTTTAAATCAGTCTCTGACATACATACATGATGAATACATACTCGTAGATTCTTTTTCTGTTTGTTTGTACTTTTTTTTTCAGTTTTTTTCCTTTTTGCTGAATTGCGTGCAAATTTTCAAATAATATATAAATGTACATATGGATATATGTTTTTCTTTTGTGTAGGGATATAAATGGCGGACATGGCTGGAATATAAATTCATTTCCTATTTTGTGAGGATATTTTAAATAATTGGAGTAAAAATATTCCATTTTCTATGTAAAAGCGTAGGTTCTATATATACATAAGTACCTACGCTAAATTTTTAGGAGATGAATAGTTAAATCCATTTTGTATAGCTTTTAACATAAAAAATAACAATACAAATGTATATGAGTGCATGTACATTTGCACATGCACATTTGTACATTCACAGATGCACACGTACCTACAACCAGATTAAACATGAAAACTAACAAAAACGAGGTTTTCAACGTACATAATTTGACTAAACTAATCTAAAAAGTCTGAACGCCAATAGAATGTTCTTTTGTGTAGGAAGTACAGTTTTGTGGCGGATAAAAGGCATCTTTACGGATTTTGGTCGTTTGAGATTGATTTCGCGTCGAAGAATGTTTTTTTTTTTTTTTTGAAATAAAGCTTTTTCTCGGTTCGCGATTGGGAATGGCACGAGACGAGACTGGCTTTTAAGCCACCGAGACGAGACTGGCTTTTAAGCCACCGAGACGAGACCGAGACAATATTGTATATTTGGACAGAAGTTTAAAGATAGTCTTATAAATTAAAAAAATCCAATTTCGGCAAACATAAAACTGTAAGATAAATTTTACTATTTTTCATTTGGAATTCCCAAAGAGACTAGAGTTGTACAAAGAGAGCAAAAGAAAATGATAGAAATATCATATAGACAGTGTAGTTAAACTGTTAAATTGCAAGGTGCAAATTTTTTACTTGCGATGTTGTAGGTTATAAGTTATGGATTCGTACAAAAATTAAATCGAGATTTTGATCAAATTATATTCATATTCCCCGGGAAAATGACTCCCCGGGAGATTTGTTTACCCAAAATTAAAATGCTCATCACATTACATATATTTACATTTTCCATTCTGTGGACATTTAGAATACAATGCCCGGGAATTTATAGTTTAGAATAAGAGAGTAGGGAAAAGGTAATTATTTCCCCGGGAATATTTATTTAGAATTGGATGATTGGGAATACGCAAAACGGGGGTCTTGCAATTCTGTCTGGATGTATTTTTTCAAACTTGTATCTATGTAATATTTGTTGGGAAATATTCACACACGTTTATTGATTTTATTACGACCAAAAATAACCTACCTACTCGTACCATCAAGTTTGTTTAGGCCTAAAGAAAATATTATTTTTTTACAAAAAAGACACGATTTGGATCAAAGAAAAAAGAATTCATAGGAACAGGGAAATTTTTGGTAAAATCGGTGATTTCGAAAAATGGTTATTAATGGTAAATCTGGAAAACTTATTTTTTTTTTCGTTTTTAATTTTCTTGAAAATAATTCAATATAAACGTTTATGTTCTACTTTTTCCTCAGCATAAATTGTAACATAAGTTCGTTTGGCTAACTCAAATACTTATATGCAGGGAAAGGATTTTGCTAACTTTGCCTATTTTGTTTGCGTCATCGTAAAGCAGCGTCCACATTATGTCGACCAACATTGTCGATTTAAATTGTTGATAAACATGCTAGTGTGTACGTGTTTAAGTGTATACTGTCTTGTGTCCATGCAAACACTCATTTACGTAGGTACCTACTCAATTTTAAACAGAATACCTACACAGGCCAAAAACAGCGCATGCGCAATACAAATGACAGCTGTGTTCATCAACCTTGTTGATTTCTATCCATTTGAGTCGGGCTACGTTCGGGTTAGCAACAGTTGATAGACTCTGCTATTTACACGTCCACATCAACTCAACATTGTTGATCAGCTCTGTTGATAAACACAAATCAATATAATGTGGACGCTGCTTAAGAAATTATTGACTTTATACAAACACGATTCATGTCCTCCTGATTCAAAATAAATGCATTTTATTTTGCCTTTTTTACCCGTTGGTGCTTTTGTTTGCCTTTTTTACCCGTTAGTGTCTTTTTTGTCAATTTTGCCTTGCTTGATTTTTTTTTATCAAAGTTAAACGAAAAAATCTTTAAAAAATTCGTAGGTTTTACATTTCCAGTTGAGATTTTTTCACTTAAAAACGTGATACTAACACAATCTAAAGCGCACAGAAAACAAATTTGCTTGACCTCAAGAAAAAGAAAGCAGGTAGTGTAGACTGTAGATAGAGTTACAATGATCTTTTCTCAATAAAATTTCATGTCCTTTTTTTGTTTTTTTACTCATTGAAACAAGATATTTGCATTTCTCTATGAATGATCGTGCATTTACTTGCACTACAAATATCAATGAAAATTTGGAAAAATCGAAAGGGCCAATAATTGCAAATGAAGTTTTGAAAAGTTCACTCCTAATTTTAATGTATATCGTGGCCTTAAAACTTTTGAGCAAATACTGTAATAAATGGCGACGTCAACTCCACACTTTCCGAGAACGTTGAAGTGAATGATGTAGAGACTAGAGAGTTTAAAATGAGCTTCACTCGTTTCTGTTCAAGTAGAAAGGCCCTTTAGCTCATTTAAAACGCTTCTAAGAGACAATCGTAGAAGGCTTTTACCTGAGAACTTCAAAAAGCTGTTGGTAGTTCAATGCTTTTATAATTAGACGATTAGACGTTAAGTTATGTTTATATTCTTTTTTTTTTTTTTTTTTTTTTTTTTTTTTTTTATATATGCGCGCGGGTTGTGACTACCCTTAATATGATTGAACACAGTACGAGCTTTAGGAAAATAAGGAAGGAATTAAGAGGAGGAACCGATGCACATTGGTTTTGAAGTTCTGAATATTTAAATGGGAGGGAAAGATAGAGTCGGGTAAAGCATTCCACATTCGCGTGGTGCGGGAAAAGAAAGAATCCCTGAACTTGACAGTACGTCCGAAGTTGGGCTCAAGGGTAAACTGATGGGCATTCCTAGAAGCACGAGTATTACGGTTAAATTGTTTGAGGGGAGGAATGCAACTGGCTATTTCACTAGAGCATTGTTTATGAAAATAACGATAAAATAATGAAATACAAGAAACATTGCGGCGGTGTTCTAGAGCAGCAAATGTATCGGTTATATTTCTATCGCCTATCATTTTCATAGCTCTGCTTTGAATTTATGTCCAATAGGCTCAAATGGGTTATTGGAGCACCTGCCCAAACATGAGAGTTGTACTCGAGTTTTGGACGAATAAAGGCTTTATAGATTACAGCCAGATCAGAAGGGGAGAAAAATTCTTGCATCGCCGAAGAAAACCTAAGCACTTAGCAGCATTTTTGGCGACGTCGAATATGTGATCATTCCGCAGAAGGTGGTCTGTGATACACATACCGAGGACTGAGAGCTTTTCGGTTTCTTCAATGCAAGTGCAACTCATGGACAGTGGCATGGGGGGGTGGGTTTCGTTTAGCCGACAGCATTGAGTTTTTGAAGCATTAAATTCCACGCGGTTTTTAATTCCCCATTGGACAATGCTGTCAAGATCAGAATTTAATGAGCTTATCATACGCTGCCGTTCAAGTTCCACATCCGAAGGACATGGATGTGAATGTGAAAACGAATATGAGAAGCTGAGGGTGCTGTCGTCAGCGAAACAGTTTATTGGATTAGACGTTTCAGACAGAAGATCATTTATTAATATAAGGAAGAGAGTCGGAGACAAAACGGAGCCCTGGGGCACACCAGCATTTATTTTGTGGATTTCAGACTTGAAACCGTCCAATACGACTTGTATTGAACGGTCCGAAAGGTTATTTCTAATCCAACGAAGAAGAGGTTCATCGAAACCGAATGCTCGCATTTTCGATAGGAGAGCTTAGTGCCAAACTCTTTCAAACGCTTTTGAAATATCAAGTGCAATAATCTTACTTTCTCCAAAACGATGTAAAGATTTGTGCCACTGTTCGGTGACATAAACCATCAGATCACCAGTGGACCTATTGCTACGAAAGCCGTACTGCCGGTCATTAAGAAGCTTTCGTTCCTCGAGATATTTCTTGAGCTGAACATTAATCAGCGTTTCCATGACCTTGGAAAGAAGGGACGTAAGTGCAATTGGTCGATAGTTTGAGGGTGAAGAAGATACGCCTTTTTTAAGGACTGGCTAAACAAATGCTGTTTTCCATGCACTCGGAAAGAGACCAGTAGAAAAGGACAGATGGAAAAGCATACGCAGTGGTTTTGCCAGCGTTGAAGAACACCTCTTTAGAACAATGGGAGGGATACTATCCGGACCAGCGGATTTGTGTATATCAAGATCTTTCAGAACTCTGGCAACTGCACGAGTGCGAAAGAATAAATTTATTTAATAAATACCTTTTTTTTTTGCCTTTTTAAGAATTTTTGTTTGCCTTTTTTGATTTTTCTAGGTCAGCAAAATCCTTTCCCTGCTTATATGTTTCGTATCAGAAACTTTTTTTTGTACATTTTTGAAAAGACAAATTTCGATACTTTTTAAAAATAAAAACTTTTACCTTCACACTACAAAATTGTATGTAGATTTTTACTTGCTCTATATGGTAAGTATTAGTTTCGTGTCAAAAAAAAATTCGACTTTTTAATCAAAACTAATATTACGATGATGAAGAAGTCCAAAAAAGCGATTTTCGTCAAGACATCATCAAAATTTTTGTTCGACTCATTAAAAATAAAAATTATTCTTTAAAAACATACAGCCGTATCTATAAAATTATCTTAAAACGCCTCTTAGAGGTTATTTAGTTAAGCTTGCTTAAATATTAAAGTTGCCTTTAAATCACGTTACTTAAACTTGTATCTATAATCAATATTCCTTTCATACTTAACTAAACAACCGTAATGTAACGTAACGCAAGAAAATTGACAAATCTGATACAAATTTCTAGTACATTTTTCCCTCTCAGGCTATTTCTGTCAGATTTCAAAAAAAATTTGCATACACAAAAGAGTGCACAAATAAAAAGACAGAAAGAGAAGCAACTGGGTGTATGTGTGTATGCATCATCAAACACAGAAGACAGAAGAAATGAAACCATTCCACTTCGGTTTTTTTTTTATTTGGTTTTCAGAAATTTCCTTCCTATATTGGTGAGAAAGTATATCGTTTATTATATTATTTTCTTTAACAAAAAAACAAAACAAAACAATTTAATCCCGGCCATCACAGTACACACATAAATATTTCCTTACTCAACCTGCGCACAATTTGTTTTGATAAAAAAAAAAAAACAATTCTCATGTGTCAAAATAAATTTAAGTTGGCTTTGCTAAGCCTTTAAACGCTTTGGATGGTGTTTAAGTTAAGAGGTGTTTAAGTTACGTTGCTTAAATGTGGAAATTGATTATAGATACCGATTTCACACTTAAGTGATATTTAGAGGTAGTTTAGAGTTAAGAAGCCTTTAAAATTTCTTTATAGATTCGGCTGATAAAATTGAAAGCTCAACTTAATGGGTGTTCTTATTTTCATATAAGTGTTTAAATGTATCATCTGTTTGTCTGTTCTTCCGTGCGCATGTGCATCTGTACGTTCTGATGTACATCGAGCTACAGAGCCTTAACTGTTGGACGGATTTCGTTTTTATGGTATTTAGTCCAGTCAAATGGTGTTTTGGTCAGGAAACAAAAATAGAAGTTTTTTTCTCACTCGGCTTTTATGTTTTAGGGGTTACTGGGTCCAAATTTAAACTTTGCTTCATTCTATGGATATGGAAACCTCAAAACTTTCGACCTTTTTTCAGTTGTTTGCCAAAAAGTCAACAAAATTTACACTTTTTGGATAAAATTATCTTCTACACTTTATTGCAAAAATGGTATACAATGTTTTGTTTGTAGAATTAACGGTTTGGCCACGGTGAAAAAAGACCAAAATTTCGTACTTTTTGGAAAACACAATTCACCCGTGAGATTTTCGCTTGTAACTCTAAAACCATGACTGTAATTGGAGAAAACCTAGGCTTCTGCTTAAAGGTTAAAACAGATGTGCAGTCTGCACGCATCTATGCATGCAGAGCTGCACACGAAACACATGTGCATAGTTTCTGATATTCATAATGCATAGTTATGTCAAACAAATCCATGAAAGCACAGCGTTGCCGATGTGACACCATAGTGTTGGAACGAGATTTTCTTCGTTGGATGATGGTAGGATGGCAACGCCGGTTTCATGGATTCTTAAAAAAAAATCACCAACACAGACAATTTTTTTGAAAGAATGGCAGGTGATGTCAATATGAGTAATGCCAAATCACAATCATTTAAGATTTTTTCTTTGCCGTTGTGGTTGCAATGATGCTGCGCAGCAAAATTAGAAAAAGAGATATCGTGCAGCGCTGCGCTGCATGCAGACTTTAAATGAATCTGCTCCCATAAGAAACCGTGTAAATTAATTCCGCTGCATGACAAACGCTGAACATCTGTTTAGCACATAAAGAACATTTAATTCTCTACAAGTTTGTCACCTTCATCACTTAAATTGGCGAGAAAATGCACAGGCTAGAGCGTGGTGGAATTATATGTCATATTACAGGAAGCCACCCGCGCAGAAAAACATTCTAGATTTCGACATGTCACTAGAGAGTTTAAAATAGATTTTGGCAAGGCCCTAGTATTGCTGAGTTATGGCCAAAACTAGGGTCTTGTCGATTATGAACCCTTTTGCCTCGTCAGAAAAACCACTCTAGGCCCCGGACCAGCAAAAACTAGATTTGTTCATATTTTTGCTAGAAACATTAAAAAAGAATATTTTAGTATCGGTTGTGATCCGATAGTATAATAACTCAGATCAAAAATAAAAACAGGAATAATAAAAATAATAGCGCAAATTTTTATGAATTTAATACGATATTAAAGCAAATTTAGTATGATACTGGGCATTTTTGTAAAATACTCTTATTATCATATAATTTGATTTAGTATCGTGTACAAAAATGCGCTTAATCTAAACTACATCCCAACACAAAAACAATCGGATATGAACCACTTGAAATGTACCATATGGTTTTAAGTAAATATAGTTTAAGACAGTAAATTATAATTTTTGATTAATTTTAATAAAAAGTTCAAAAAGCCTTTGGCCGGGGTGGATATGGTTGAAAATAGGGATTTTCGAAATTAAACACCTATATGATTATCTTGAAAGGATTTGCAAGAACGTGAAATTGTGAACGTGATTGTGTTTATGACACACATCTGCGAGCATTATGTTTTATGAGCAAGGGATGCGTCGTATCGTCGTTATCCACCTTAAAACCTTGTTAATGTTAGTTTAGGATAATAACAAACTAGAGATAAGATAAGTTAAGAAAATGTATATACATATATGAAATCTAGGTATAAGAAATAATTGTAATGTAGATATAAATAGTTTATTGGAATAAATCAGTTCAGTTTAAGACTTTAAAGTGTACGGGTGTTTTGTTTTGATTTCTTTGCTCGTGAGTTCGTTTGAAAGGGTGTTCAGATTTTCAACAATACTGTTGTTTAGTTGATTTTTTTCAGACTGCACAGGCTGTATCAAAACACAATATTTTGTATTGATTCCATGCTGGATTTTATAACGAATCTGAATGACTTCAATAAAATTCAAAGAGTTTCCATTTAATACCGTTATTTGTTTTAATTTCTTAAATCTTTATTTGAGCCAGTTAAAAAGTCACCCTGTCCAATTGCAATTTTTAATTTTTTACAAATAGTTTTTATTAATTTTGTTTAAAAGTTAAGTTTTTATTATTTGATCAAAAATTTTTGATTTGTTTCACCATTTTCTACAAATAAATGTATAACCTAAAATATATGACCCGCGTATACCCTGATTTCTTTTTGTTGTATAAAGGTTTAATAAGGCGTGTAAATTACATTTTTTTAATCGTCATCTTTAAATTATTTAATTTTTTTTTTGTTTCCTATTTATTTTTTTTTGCCATTTTCAACTTTTGACTTAAAAAAAAAAAACATAATCAAAAATTTTGTTTGTAAATTTAATTGTCTACAACTTTGGTCATACAATTCTTTGTGTACAATAGAGTGGTTCGTTTTCAACATTTTTTGCCAAATCACTGTGTGCAACTCATAGCTTATGCTTAATGGTTTTCTAACTTATCCTCATCATTTAATTTGAGTCGCCCTTGGGAAGAACAAAGACCGAGAAGCCATCGAAAATAGGTCGTCTTTTACAAAAAAAAAAATATATAACTACATATTAACTACATATTAAGGACTCGAATAGTTGGCGCAAAATAATAACGGTTGCCTGTAGAGGGACTAAATGCAAGTATTTTTCACCATGGAGGTAGGGGTCTATCTCCTTCCGTATAAGAGGGAAGGGAACTTTTTTAAAAAATACTTAAAAATGAAAATAAATCGTTTAAAAAATTATTTAAAAAGAACAGAAACGCTGATTATGAAGAATGAAACATTTTTTGAAAGCAAGAAGTCTGTTATTTTATTGAGTTTTTGAATCAAGTTATTTCTGAATAGTTGTCGAAAAAAAAATTTTCAAACTCAAACTTGAAAAAATAAAAAAAAAATTGAACTAATTTTTTCCTTAAAAAATGTGGAATTGGGTTAGAAATTGGCTTAAATTCCTTAGTGGATAAGTGCTTCTATTAATTTTTCATCAAGCACTGAAAACCAGATGACTACTATGTCTTCTATTTTTTACAAAATATAAAATCACGAAAAATACTAATTGTATTCAATCATTTTGTTTATAAAAACTGATCGTCCTGCCTATACTGAAAAGGATAGAACCCTCCCCCCATGATGAAAAATACTTGTATTTGATCCCTCTATAAGAATCCGTTGTTTTTTTTTTTTTTTGTCGCCAAATATTCCCTCCCAAAATTCATACTATCGTATATAATTTTTTGCGAAAACTACAAATTTTCAATGGATTCCCGATTTTTTTTTTTTCTCAAGGGCGACACAGTGATTTGGCAAAAAATGCTGAAAACGATCCACCCTAGTGTACAATTGATATTTTTTTGATTAAATGCGGAAAATAAACGATTATTTTCTTTATTACCTCGTGCCAAGCCGAAATAGCTATAGGCGGTCGAAAACTTTAGACTCCTTATGACCCCCTAAAAGATCTAATGATAAATAAAAGAAGAAAAAGCAAAAAAAACTTATCTATTTTTTCTTTTTTTTTTTCAATTTCAATTGTACTCGAGCTGGTCTAATAGGTTTATTTAAAAAAGAAAAAAAAAAAACACTCTTATCGCCGCATCTATAAGCAAACAGTAAAATTGAACGATTCAAATCACGTAGAATTCGTGAGATTTATTTTTCAATGATTGATTTTCTATATAACAATAATGCTATGCTATTGCTGTTGTTGAAAGTGATCTATTAAAGCTTGACTATCATCAGTCAGGGAAAAATTGAAGCCGAGAACAAAACATTAATCATTTAACAGAGCATTAAGCAACAAAATGACCTGGGGACGGGGGGGGGGGTACTGGGTACGGATATATCCTTTTATCTTTTTGTGGACTTGAATGTTTTTAGAATTTTGTTGTTGTTGGTTGGTATAACCATATCAAAGTCTTCATCTGATATTTATGTAAGTATTATCCTTGAATGAACAACACAAACAAAAAAAATACTGCATAGTTTTAAATCAGTCTCTGACATACATACATGATGAATACATACTCGTAGATTCTTTTTCTGTTTGTTTGTACTTTTTTTTTTTTAAGTTTTTTCCTTTTTGCTGAATTGCGTGCAAATTTTCAAATAATATATAAATGTACATATGGATATGTGTTTTTCTTTTGTGTAGGGATATAAATGGCGGACATGGCTGGAATATAAATTCATTTCCTATTTTGTGAGGATATTTTAAATAATTGGAGTAAAAATATTCCACTTTCTATGTAAAAGCGTAGGTTCTATATATACATATGTACCTACGCTAAATTTTTAGGAGATGAATAGTTAAATCCATTTTGTATAGCTTTTAACATAAAAAATAACAATACAAATGTATATGAGTGCATGTACATTTGCACATGCACATTTGTACATTCACAGATGCACACGTACCTACAACCAGATTAAACATGGAAACTAACAAAAACGTTTTCAACGTACATAATTTGACTAAACTAATCTAAAAAGTCTGAACGCCAATAGAATGTTCTTTTGTGTAGGAAGTACAGTTTTGTGGCGGATAAAAGGCATCTTTACGGATTTTGGTCGTTTGAGATTGATTTCGCGTCGAAGAATGTTTTTTTTTTTTTTTTTTTTTTTTTTTTTTGAAATAAAGCTTTTTCTCGGTTCGCGATTGGGAATGGCACGAGACGAGACTGGCTTTTAAGCCACCGAGACGAGACCGAGACAATATTGTATATTTGGACAGAAGTTTAAAGATAGTCTTATAAATTAAAAAAATCCAATTTCAGTTAAATACTTATTTTCTTCTGCACGTATTCAATCTGTAATAGAAAATATTTCATTCCAATAATCAACAGGGTGTCCGGAAATCGTATTTTTCGGAGACTAGACCGAGACGAGACTTAATTGTACGAGACCGACACGAGACCGAGACGAGACTGAAAATTTTCGATTTTAACGAGACCGAGACGAGACTGAAAATTTTCGATTTTAACGAGACCGAGACGGAATTACCAAAGGCTCGCAGAGTCTCGACTCGTGGCCAGCCCTAGTTCGCGATATTGCGTTGCGTAGCTAACATTGGAAATATTTGATGAGGACGTTTGAAGATGTTTTTTGTTAAAAAGCTTTTTGTGGTGTCCATCCCCGAGAGATATTGGAATGGGTTTTCGTTTTATTTAAATGTTTGAAAGTTTTTGTAAATTTAAAAAAAACAGTTTTTGTTAATTTTTGTTTTTTTTTTTTTACAATAAGTTGAGTTAAAATTTTAAATATTTAAAAGTCATCAACCTTAACTTATTAGGCCTTTTAAGAGTTCATACTATGTAATGTTTATTTAAGGGTCAGCTTAAATATTTATTTCATATAGAAAATCAAAAAAATAATAAAAAAGCAATAGCTTAAAAATAAAAAAAAAAAAGTGAAATACATAATTGGTAGGAAAGGTATACGCACTAATCAACATAATCAAAGTCTATTTTCTTTTCTTTTGCAGCAACGAAATTATTATTTTTAACCCGGCTGGAAAAAATCTAGTTTTTGTCTAGTTTGTTTTCGGTAGGGGAAATCCAGACAGGGAAAACTTGTCAGATACTTGGCAAGCCCTTGCTCGTGAGGCCCTGTCTATTAAAAACTTGTTTGACATGTTTTAGTACCCCACCAAGAATGTCTCTTGTACACCAAAAACAAAAATTTTATAAGCACCTTGCTAATTAAGCATCATACTTTTTTTTTAGTTAAGCGCGCACTAAAGGGATTTTGGCTGCCTTTAAAATGTTTAAACACAGTGCGAGCGTTGGAAAAATAGGGTAGGATTTAAGAGGAGATACCGATGCACATTGATTTTGAACCTCTGAATATTAAAATGGTCGGGAAAGATAGAGCCAGGTAAAGCATTCCACATTGGAGTAGTGCGGCTAAAAAAAGAATCTCTTTACTTGACAGTGCGTCCGAAGTTTGGCTCGAGGGTAAACTGATGTGCATTGCTAGAAGTACGAGTATTACGGTTGAAGTGTTTTAAGGGATGAATGCAGCTGGCTATTTCACCAGAACAATGTTTATAAAAGTAACGGTAAAATAATGTTAGACATGAAACATTGCGGCGGTGGTCGAGGGATGCAAATGTTTCTGTTATATTTCTGTCACCTATCATTTTCAAAGCTCTTTTTTGAATCCTATCTAACAGACTCACGTAGGTTATTGGGGCACCTGCCCAAATATGAGAATTGTACTCAAGTTTCGGACGGATAAATGCTTTATAGATTACAACCAGATCAGAAGGGGAGACGAATTTCTTGCATCGCCGAAGAAAACCTAAGCATTTAGCAGCATTTTTGGCGATGTCGAATATATGTCGTTCCATAAAAGGTGGTCTGTGACACACATACCGGAAGAGAGTCGAAGACAAAACGGAGCCCTGGGGCACACCAGCATTTATTGTGTGAATTTCAGACTTGAAACCGTCCAATACAACTTGTATTGAACGGTCCGAAAGGCAATTTCTAATCCAACGAAGAAGAGATTCATCGAAACCAAATGCGCGCATTTTCGATAAGAGAGCTTGATGCCAAACTCTATCAAACGCTTTTGAAATATCAAGCGCAATAATCTTACTTTCACCAAAACGATGTAAAGATTTGTTCCACTGTTCGGTGAGATATACCATCAGATCACCAGTGGACCTATTGCTACGAAAGCCGTACTGCCGGTCATTATGAAGCTTTCGTTCAAGATATTTATTGAGCTGGAAATTAATTAGCGTTTCCATGACCTTTGAAAGAAGGGACGTAAGTGCAATTGGTCGATAGTTAGAGGGTGAAGGAGAAACGTCTTTTTTAGGGACAGGCTGGACAAATGCTGTTTTCCATCCACTCGGAAAGAGACCAGTAGAGTAGGACAGATGGAAAAGCTTACGCAGTGGTTTTGCCAGCGTTGAAGAACACCTCTTCAGAACAATGAGAGCGATACTATCCGGGCCAGCGGATTAGTGTATGTCGAGGAACTCTAGCAACTGCACGAGTGCGAAAGAATATTTGACCCATGATTCGTTTACGCTCTCAAGTACAGGCGGAGTTCTATCACTTGCTGGCAGCGTCGAATTAACAATAAACTGTGCTGCAAGCAAATTGGCTTTATCTTGAGAGCTGACAGCAGGTGTGTCGTTGAAGACGAGTGTTGGAACCGAAGACGAAGTAGTGTTTCGAATATTTTTTACAAATGACCAAAAATTTTTACTACTATTGGGACATTGTAGTATTTTTTGCCTTAATTTTTGGTCATGCAAAAATTTGGTTCGTCGAATATGAGCGTTACAGGTCTTCTTGGCTTGAAACTTCTTCCGGTTTACCTCAGTAGGGTTGGCTTTGTAACTATGGAAACTTACTTCTCTGACAGTGACCAGTTAACGTTACTGAAGAAACCGTTGAGAAAGTCCCAGTTGGCTTTCTCGTATTGCCAAACGGTTCTCGTTGGTACTTTCTCTTTAACTGAGGTTTGTTGGCACGAGAAATTAGCAGATATGACACAATGGTCTGATGTGCCTAGAGGCGATAATACACTAACAGTGTATTTATCAGGGTCGGAGGTTAGAAACAAGTCAAGTGTGTTGGCTACACTTCTTTCTCTCTTTCCTTTGTCTTCTTTTTCATATCACACTTCTTACCATCGATGTGAGACACCTGTGTATTACAAGATTGTTCAATGAGAAAAAACCTATTCTTAGTTGTTCAACCTAAAAAGCAACTACATAAAATCGGGTTCTATTTTGTATGTATTTGTATTTCTGTATAAAGAGTTAGCCTAGTGGGTACCGCATTGGACTGAGAAACAGGGATGGAATCGGCTAAGGTGATAGCTGATTATCAATTGTGGTGATCGTCGTTTTGACTATTGCTGTCTCTTTTTTTGCCTTTAGATGTGATAGAGACAGCTATCTTCAAAACCACGATCACCACAATTGATAATCAACTATCACCTTAGCCGATTCCACCCCAGAAGATCGCGGGATCAAGTTCCACATAAGCCACCTTTTTTTTCTGACGAGGCAAAAGGGTTCATAATCGTCAAGGCCCGTGTTCTAGCCTTTGCTAATGCTTGCTAGTGCCTTGCCAGAATCTATGTTAAACTATCTAGTGCATGCCATGTCGATAACTAGATTGTTTTTCTGCGCGGGAAAGTTTGCGAAACGCGAGCACGGGTCTGCTTGTGGTTATATACAATGATACATCTTTATTATTTACAGTCTATTATCAATATGGTCCATTTTGTTTAAATATTTAAGTGGTCTCTAAATTTGATTATAAAAAAATAAATAAAAATAAATCGGGTGGCACAACGGCTCATGAAGAACCAGGGCCTAGTGACTAACAACTCGCAACCATTCAAGTGTGCGCCTTTCGACAGGAATGGAATTTTATGCCGAATCCGAACGGCTAGACGAGAAGCACTTATTCGTGACAGGTGATACTCTTGGAGGGTTTTTCAATTCCTCGCAAGAGGCAGTAGCCCTGAAAAAAACTTTTTAGTTTTTTTTTTTAGGTGGACGAGGCTGGGAAGCGATCCCAGACTTCCAGCGTGACAGTCGAACGCACTAACCATTACGCTACGGGCTACTATTTGATTATTGGTAAGGGAAATCTATTTTCCAGTTAAAAATAGCTGTTTTTGTATAATGAATTGTTAATTTTTGTGCAAACATTTTCTTACCAAAATCTAATATTATTTTTTGTATTCCTACTCATTTTGAAAATGTTTTACGTATCTACTTGTCTTATTTTATTGTCACCTAATTTCATGATATGCCCAAATAAAAAAATCGGAAAATCAATTTTCTTATGTTTTTTGAAATTCGTAATATTGATGATGATTTTAAATTTAATTCAGTTAAACACATGTTGAGATAACCCCCGTGATAAATCTCATACCCAGAACTAATACCTACATCAGGTTTTGCATCAGTTGTTTTGTTTGCATCAAACACCCTACGAAACGAAACTGGGCTACAAATTTTATCACTTCAATTTTATGGCAAAACAAAAAAAAAATCTTTAAATCTCATCATAAATTATTCTGCATAGTAACTGGAACAAAATTAATTAAATTTAAAACCATAAAACTTAGGATACAAAAATATTTCATAGTCAGTCATTTTTCCCAACGACATGCATCGGCATATAATAGGAAATGATTTAATTTAAAAACACGATAGTTACGTGTTCATTAAAGTTGCCGATAACAAACTGAGAATTCCCAGCTTCGAGTTTTCCAGCATAGTGTTTTTTTTTTTTTTTTGTTATCAAAAACAGAAAAATCTCTCGCCTTACCCAAGTCGATGTGGGATTATTTGGAGTTGCATGTTCGTTATACACATTACTTACTCAAAATTAGCAAAGCCCTAAATTAATTTGTTTCTTTTTTTTTGTATGCTATCATATTATGAATGTATTCAAAATGCATATGTATTCAGTATTTTTAAGCCGTGATAAGATGATTTTTCGGATGTGGTATTTCAAAAGGATTACAACAAAACAAAACAAATGTATAAGAAAAATAACATGCAATAATTTATAAAAAGAAATAAACTAAAAAATCAAAAGTATAAAACGTATAAATGACCTCAGAATAGAAGTTAAGGTTTTTTTGTTTGTGGGAAACCTTTTTAGTGGTACCCCAAAAAAAGACTTCTTAAATTCCCCATAAATGATATCAAAATTGGAGATACGCCCTTACTGTAGAACAATTTTTTTCTTAGAATATACCCCAAAATCATACCCTAAAATACTCTTGACGAATTAAGGGACACCCTGTTTTTGGATAATCTATGTATTGAGACTAGTATATACCGATGGCGGCGCTAGTGTCTATGGCCGCTACCACGGACATTGACCATAGATAAATCATTATGAACATGACAATCCTCGGTTTATCCGTGCTAGCGGCCATTTTGTGTTGTACATAGAGATACAGGGCAATATGTGACATTACCTATATTTTGTACTTTAGCTATTTATAATAGTAATGTTTATATTTTTTTTTTAAATAGCTTACAAAATTCTAAGAGACTTACTTATGAACCTTTTTTTCCCAACTCTTCTCGGTATGGGGGTATTATTTATTTAAGCCAATTATTTCAAAACAGATTAGCTATTGGCTTACAAAAATAGCAAAAATCAGGGGAGTGTACTTAAAAATAAAATGGTTTCAAACAAAAACGGCAAAAATTAAGTGTCATATGCAAAATTTTGATGGTAAGAATTTTTCGAATTAAAACATTTTTGAAAAGTTTTTTCTTGCATTATTTTGATTTTTAGCTTTTTAAAGGGTGGTTTTAAAAATCACAAAATTACACAACATTTAGGTGGTATAGGTATATATTTTTGGTAGAAATTTGAAATCACTATCAATGTTTGTTTTTCAAAATATTTGAGTTGAAAACATTTGTTAAGAATTTTTAATAGTTTTTGTTCCAGTTTTCTTGCTCTAAAAAAACTATTGAATTTTTTAAAAAAAAATTATCAGTTATTGACTACGTCATTATATGTATGTAAAAAAAAAAAAAATGGACTGGGTTCGGAATCATTTTTTGTTCTTGGAATATTTGAGAAGAAAATTATTTTTCAACTGTTTTTCTTAGTTTAAAAAAATATTGTCTGCTGTATTTTTTTTTTAATATTTACCAATTTGGTATTGTGTTATTATATGTAAATTAAAATTAGTCTGAAGTGAATATCTTATTCCGTTCTCGAGATTTTACCGATCAATTACATTTAACAGCTCCTTTTTAAGTTGAATTTGTTAGAAAACCTTTTCAGCACGTTAGGACAATATTATCTGTAAAATAAAATCCATCCGAGGTGGATATCTTTATTCATTCTTGGACGAAAAAAGTACCCCGAACGTACGTACATAAACATACAGACATCTTGCTAAAAAATGACGAATTCTGATTCTAGAGACCTCAAAACGTGAAGAAACGTCAAAATTTTCAATTCGAGAAATCACACTAATTACAATAACTTCCACTGGGAAGTTAAAAATTACGTTTTTGAATATAAAAAATGAAGCTGAAGATCGCTGCATCCGTTTTTTTTTTTTTTTTTTCTTTTAAAGTAGCAGACCTCGAAAAGTATCAATGGTATTGGAAAAATTCAAATACCAAAATGTTGTGCAAATAATTTTCCAGGGGCGAGGTTCGTTCCTTTTTAAAATTTGCATCCCGTTATATTTGTTTTAATTAGTTTTTTAACATTTTAAAATTAACTTTTTGTTTAAATGGGCAGATAGACCAAACTAACGGTTAAAAAAAGAAAACAAAAATGGCACTGTGTAGAACAGACCTTTTTCCAGAGGCGATGTTCCTTAATTTTTTTTTAATTATTTTATTAAGTGTTTTTAACAATGAAACATAAAAAAAGAACAAAAAAACTTTAAGCCTTTATAACTTCGGATCAACGAATGCTACGTAAAAAAAGTACACAGACAAATTTTTTTTTCCAAGCTCTCGAGGCGATATTTTTTTATTTTTTCATTCATGTTCTTAAGCCATTTATTTTTGCTTAGCAACTAATTAGGTATATGATTTGAATGATTGAAATTGGTAGTTTTTTTAACCGTTAGTTTGGTCTATCTGCCCGTTTAAATAAAAAGTTAATTTTAAAATGTTAATAAACTAATTTAAAAAAATATAACGGGATGCAAATTTGAAAAATTAATGGACATCGCCCCCGGAAAATATTTTACACAACATTTTGATATTTGAAATTTTCCAATGTCATTGATACTTTTCGTGTTCCGCTACTTTTAATGAAGAAAAAATATGCAGCGATCTTCAGCTTCATTATAAAAACTGACTTTGTTTTAAAGGGTTATTTTTAAAACGATTTATTTCTATGTATCTGCATATTAAAAACCATACGAAAATAAATGATAGTCACTTCAACTACATATACATAAATGATAAATCAATAAACGCTCAGTTTAAAATTAATTATTGAATATTATTGAAAAAAAAAAGAAAAAATCAACAAAATATGTTTCATCAGGATTATTCATTAATGAGCCGAACTAATGAAAAGCTGGAAAGGCCGAAGAACCTAAAATGGGTGGTAGAAATCACTAATTAATATATCGTATGCGATAAATATATACATATACCATACCTACATAGATAGATATTTAACAAGTTTATAAACCCACAACAACAAAAACATCAAGAACGGATGTGATAGCAATTTTATTAAAATTAATAAGCGACCTTGTTTCTCCATTCATTCAATCGATAAATTATGAAGCAATGTGGAACGATGTGGGGTAGTTCCGTTTTCCGTACATATTTATAAATTGAGTGCAACACCCTTAAGGGGTTCGGAATAGATTAGATATACAAGCTAATACAGCCTTCTTCAATTGAATAGGTTCAAGATTTTTTGGAAAACGTTTTACATATAACACTTTTTAAAATATCACTGTAGAAAAACTGTTCACTTGAAAGATAATAATAGAATCAAAGCGATATACGAGTATCAGCAGTATTTTTTCTCTTGTTATTTCATCACCATAAGCATAACTATTAGAATAAGTTCCTGGAACACTTACTGAGTTACGCTTTGTATTTTTCTAGTTTATTTGGTGAAATTTGTAGGAAAATAAATAGAGTTGCTCGCGTACTAGTATTATATTATATGGTAATTAAAATAGATATGAACATAATATGTTTATAAAACATTTTGCAATCCTCACTATACATACCTATTTCAAACTAAATATATAAATGACTCTTTCAAATGTTGATGTTATTACAAATTAAATGCAAATGTACACTGTGGCGTAAACGTACTTTTTTTTTTAGTTGTGTTACATATTTTCTCTAACATTTGATTTATTTTCACGTTTGTTGTTGTAAAATAAAAGATTTATTATACCAATATAAATAAATTTTTCATTTTTTTTAAATTAAAATTTTTTTTAAATAAAATTATAAACTCGAAGTAAAAGTAAGATTATTTTTTCTAGGATCCTGGATGACACCTTTGTACATTAATTTGCAAAGTAAATATTATGCAAGTTCAAAAATTGATCCAAATCGTAAAGGCCGTTGTGACGTTAAGCACCCCCTGGATGTGCCCCCTGTCTAGATCAATTTTGACAGTAAAATAATGTTCAAAATATCTTCCAAATTATTAAGTCTTTATGACACTTAAGTGCCCTTTTGGCGCTCCCTGGCTCTAAATGACAACCTTCTGATGGAACAGGTTTTAGGTTAGGTTAGGTTAAAGTGGCTGTCAGGAAAACGGCTGACACACTTAGACCATAATTAGGTCCGTTGTGATACCACATGATAGGAATGAGGAGATTATCCCTTATTACGAAAACCATTCGGAGCTTTTTATGAAGCGAGAGAGACAGTGTATGTCTGTATTGGCCAGATCGCTTGGATCATTGAAAAAGTAGTCCCCCAGATGGAGTCTGCGCCTCTGTGAAAGAGCAGGACATGTGCAGAGGAGGTGAGGAATTGTTTCCTCCTCCTCTTCGTCCATGTAACTTCTACAGAAGTCATTTATAAAACTCCAAGTCTTGTGGCGTGTTTTCCTATAAGGCAGTGTCCTGTTATGACACCTATTACGGAGCTAATTTGTGATCTGCTAAGTGATAGCAAACTTTTAGAGCGCCTAGGGTCTAGCGATGGCCAGATTTCTTTTGAGGCCAGACATGTAGTAAGGTTTGTCCATCTAGAGTTTGCTTTCCTTGCAGAGTTTTGTTTTAGCAAAAGTTTACACGTAGCGATCGGTATACCTGTGTTCCACCTGTTAGGCAAAACGGGCATTAGAGTTCCATTTCTGGCAAGTTCATCGGCTTTACAATTTCCCGGAATATCTCTATGGCCCGGCACCCAAAGAAGGTGAATATTAAACTGTTCCGCCATCTCTTCAAGAGACGATCGACAGTTTTGGGCCGTAACGGAGTTGGTAGAGACAGAGTTGAGAGATTTAAGTGCTGCTTGACTATCTGAGAAGATGCGTATATCCGATGTTGATATCACGTTTTCTCTCAGCCAAGACAGAGCTTCTTTAATTGCCAGGATTTCCGCTTGGAATACGCTACAGTGGTAAGGGAGCCGGAAGGAGAGACTTAAATTAAGTCTGTCTGAGTACACTCCGCCACCCACTCCTTCCTCAGTTTTCGACCCATCAGTATAAAAATGAACTGAATCACCTTTGAGAGGGTC
The DNA here is from genome assembly GCA_949320155.1 of Melangyna quadrimaculata. Classification (NCBI taxonomy): domain Eukaryota; kingdom Metazoa; phylum Arthropoda; class Insecta; order Diptera; family Syrphidae; genus Melangyna; species Melangyna quadrimaculata. The sequence goes on along the minus strand of OX439483.1, from coordinate 65,049,950 downwards.
CCCAACGTCCCAAGATTCTCTTGAGGGTATAGTGATCTGGAAACTTTTGTCGAAATTTAGTTTGGATGTGGTGTAGTCGGAATGACAAGGAATAGATTCATAGAAGTCTAATATTTTAGTATGACCGATAGAGTTGTTGGTCCATTGAGAAATGGCTTTAAGGCGGACGGCTGTGTTCGCAGCCATTTGCTTGCCATATATATCGAGGGGTGTGAGGCTGAGGAGTATGTCTAGTGCAGCTGATGGTGTCGAGCGGAGAGCTCCACTTATGCACATACTTGCTGATCTCTGGACCTTGCTCAGCTGGTCACAGTACGTAACTTTATCTAGAGCAGTCCACCAAATTGTTACCCCATAAGTGAGAATCGGTCCTACGACCGCAATGTAGAGCCAGTGAGTTATGGCAGGGGATAGACCCCATTTAGTACCTATAGCTTTTTTACAGGAGAATAAAACAACAGTGGCTTTTTTAATTCTCTCTTGAATATTAGGTTTCCAACTTAGTTTTTTATCCAGTATGAGACCTAAATATTTGGCTTCATCTGAAAAGGAAAGTGGAACACCATTAATTGTTGGAGGATTTATCTGTGGAATTTTATATTTCCTTGTGAAGAGGACAGTTCTGTTTTGCGGGGGTTTACACCTAGCCCACAACGGTCTGCCCATTTTATTAGCTTGTTAAGAGCGGTTTGAAGAAGTTCTGTAAGAACCTGGGGGTGTTTCCCTGATATAGCTATTGCAACATCATCGGCATACGCAATCACTTTGAATCCTTCACCCTCCAGGACAAACAGTAAGTCATTTATGACCAAGTTCCATAGAAGTGGTGAAAGGACCCCACCTTGTGGTGTGCCTCTAGTGACAGATCTTCTAGTGGAATAGCCTCCCAGTGCAGAGTTGATGACCCTACTTCCCAACATATGGTCTATCAACTTAATCAGTAGGCCGTCCACCTTCAAATTTTCCAGTGCTCCTACTATTGCACGGCCGCTGACGTTGTTAAAGGCGCCTTCTATATCAAGGAAAGCCGCAAGCGTGTACTCTTTATGATGCAGGGAGTATTCGATAGATCTTACTAAGGTGTGAAGAGCAGTTTCCACCGATTTTCCCTTACAGTAAGCGTGTTGTGCTTTAGAGATAAGGTTAAGCTCTATAGTGTCACGCAGGTGGATATCAATCAGACGGAACAGGTTTTAAAGTTGAATAATATCTTAATGCTAAATACCGTCCAAATCTTTGGAGCCGTTTCCGAGAAGAAAGACAAGATTTGCTCAATATCCTGTCCCGTTTTTAATTGAGATAGGTACCTACTATAGTTCAAGTCTTGGATTCGTATACAAAATCGAACTAGGGGGCTTATTGCGAGAGTCTATTCAGAATAGACTTAAAGTCGAATAGACTTAAAGTCTATCATCGGTATTGCGAATTTCTATTAGAATCAATTTTTTCTACTAAATAGAATTTTTTTCGATCAGGAATTTCTGATTGACTTTTGTGTAAATTTTTGTTTAAACCTATAATAAGAATGTATTTTAGTGGTAAAGAATATCTTCTGGTACAATATGAACTTTCATATCGTCATCCATGTTTGGTGTCCTTCCTTCAAGATGCTCAATCATCTTAACATGTGCTGCAATATAAAATTTGCTACCATAATACATTTTTTAAAGATGTTTACATACTTCTTATACATTCTTTAGAAATTATGCATTTTTAAAATGCATCATAAAATTCACTTTTTTCCAAAAGTTTTAATAGGTGATGCTGATGTATTTATTGATATTTATATGGATGTCCAACAAATTTTCTCAGTGTCCTTCCGTTTGTAAAAAGCTGCAATGTCATATTTGGTACAAAGGAGCTTTACATTAAACTGCGAAACGATTTTTCAAGTAGTTATAACTGTTATTAAGGCTTTTAGAGAAAGTGCATTTTGAAGATGCACAAATCACCACTGCACCCTTAAAAGAGTCTGTGAAGCTACCACGTTATCATAAATATGTATACACCATAATAATATTATACAAATGTATGTCTGCATATTTTCATCCTATGTCTAAATTCCAAAGGACCGGAGTTCATTTTTGCAATTAGTGGCGGTATGAAATATTATTTTTTTGAAGAAAAGCTATTTATTTCATTAAAACAACGTCAAATTTTCGTCAAACTATATTTTTTTTTCTAAAACTCTTGGGGAGATCTGACATTTCAGTCTGAAGCTCTAGTCGAGAGCTTTTTATATTCTATTTTCGAAAATCGATTCTATTCAAAAAGTCTACTGAGCAAGACGATACTAATTTAAAATTTGATAGAATCGAAAAAAGTCGAATAGACTCTCGCAATAAGCCCCTAGATATAATATTTTTCCCTAAGATAACAATAATAGAGAACGCGAAAAAAGTAGGTCACGCAATTCTGTCAGTACTTAAGAGGACACGACTGGATCGCACAAACTTGCTCTCGTAGCTAACAACTTGAACGTAGTATGCCATCTCATTTGTTCGATAAATATGAATTTATGAAAAAAAATTTCAAAAATCGTTAAAGCGGTTTTTTTTAAACAATTTTGTATATATAAAAATTTGTGAAAATTTAAAAAAATTAAATTTTGTATGACAACTTTTAGTATCTATTTAATTAAATACAATTTTCACAAAACTAAAAAAAAAAATTTTTTAAAATCCAAAAATTATTTTTTTGAAAAGTTGTAAAATTGTTAAAACTTCAGAGGACCTCTTACATAAAAATTTGGTTGAAATCGATGTAGCCGTTAACGAGAAATTTGAAAACCAAAATATCGGTTCTATGACAGGTAGCGTTAATAACCGTTATATTTTTTTTTCTACCAAAATATAAAATGTAGTAATTAAAGTAGCTCGTAATTTTTAATTGGACTTGTTGAATTATTGATTCAATATAGCTTTTAACGGCTTGACAAGGCCCTCCCTGTCAACTGAAGAGTCCAAGTGAGAACGCTGAGAAGAAACGCCAATTTTTAAGGACTAAAGGCCGTTAAAAGCTATTTTGAATAGTAAATATTTAAATTATTGTCTGAAACATTCTATTGGAATGTTTTTTGTAAAATAATTCATTCTTGAGTTATTAGTTAGAAATCGAATTTCAATATAGCGGCGGCTGAAGGACAACTTGGCGACCACCCATTTACCGACCAACTCCAATCAAAAAGTTTTTAAGAAAAAGCCAATTGACATTTTTTTTAAAGAAATAATGGTTATTGATTTTTAAAATCAAAATTGAATTATAAATTTTTACTCACTTATTTTATAAAATATTCATAACAATATTAAGTTTGAGTTTGTAGCTTACCTAGAAATAAAAGAAAAGAATGATTATTAAATTTATTTATTAGTTATATGAGTCGAGTTTTATGGGTTTGAATGAACAGCTTGTGCAGTGGTAAAAATTCCAATAAAACCTTATACATATATTCGACAAAATATAGAGCGTATAAGTTAGGTTGAGACAAGGACAAGGGGGGTATATTTCCCCCGCTTGAGTGACTGTTTAAAAAAAAAAATATCTTAAAATAAAAAAAAAACATTATTTAAAAAACGGCAATATTTACAATATTATGTCATAGTTTTTCTTAGTGCCAGAAAACTGTTCTATATTTTACTTTTAAATCAAGTTGTCAGTGAGTATTGAATTTTGAATATCGGATTTTCAAACTCAAATTAAAAGAAAAAGTAAAACTTATTTTCCCAATTTTGTTTGAAAATTTCACGGGATTTTGACATTTGTTTTTGTGACATTTTTAGTTCTAGCTAAATTTAACTTTATGCTCTCAACTTCTTTCTGATAGTTTTTGATCTCCTGAAACTAACCTTAGAATTGTTCCGTAGCAAAATTGAACTTCTACACTCGCGAGCAAAAAATAGAATCACTGAAGTTTGGCTTCTAAAAACAACAATCGCGACGGATACAATATCTATAATAAGATTTTAATGGTCTCGTTTTGAAGCTTGAATTTAAAACATCAAATTAAGGGTAAAATCAAAAAAATCCATTGGATAGTTTTCGCGCTATCCGCCATAATAACAAAAATAACAAATTATACTTGTTGTAGGCAAGAGTTTGAAACATTGATACGCAATAAATGCGCCCATAGTTGGTCTTTGGTGTGTGTTGATTGTGCTGTGAATTTCAACATATCTTGACTTATAAGGCCTCCTAATCTTAGAAAACAATGGAAACCACGCCTAGAAGTTAGTTCAGTTATCACACTACTGCAAGAAGGAATAAACCAATATACTGTGTCCCGTCAGCTCGGTCTAAGCCAATCTTGCATATCAAAGATCTACGGAAGGTTTAGAAAAACTCGTAGGTTAGTGTAAAGGCCAGGATCTGTGTGCCACTGGATGTTATGACTGATTCATCCTGATGGCGTTTCTCCGAAACCGTGCTTTGACTAGCGTTGACGTCCAACAATAGCAGAGACAGGTACGATAGAGACTCGTAAGTTATTGGACAGTTAGGAGACGACTTAAGAAAGCAGAGACCTTACTCCAAAATGTCTCGCCACGGTACCAAAATTAACTGCAACTCATCGACAAGTTCGAGTACGATTTTCACTATGCACTACAATTGGGAAGTTGAGCAATGTAGGCAATTTACGTTCTCGGGAGAGTGCAGAGTTTGTCTCCATGGAATACTGGGCATCTGTTTACTCTGCCTCTATGCTGTAGCTTCCATGCAGACACATTCTGCATTCATCCGATAACGTTAATAGCCTCCATTGCTGAACTTTCGAATAGTGCATGGTGAAAAGCGTACTCGAACTTGTCGATGAGTAGCAGTAAAACTTGGTCCCGTGGCGGCTCATTTTGGGGTTAAGTGTGCTTCCTTAAGTCGTCTTTTAACTGTCCATAAACTTTAGAGTCTTCATCGTACCTGTCTCAGCTATTGTTGGACGTCAACGCTAGTCAAAGCACGATTTCGTAGAAACGCCACCACGATGAATCAGTCATAACATCTGGTGCCACACAGATCCTGGCCTTTACACTAACCTACGAGTTTGTCTGAACCTTCCGTAGATCTTTGATATGCAAGATTGCCTAAGACCCAGCTGATGGGCCACAGTACATTGGTTTATTCCTTTTTGCAGTAGTGTGTCAACTTGACTTACTTCTACAGGCGTGGTATCCATTTTTTTCTAAGATACGGAGGCCAAATTGGTAAAGATATGTTGCAATTCACTTTTAACAGAAAATTCAAAACCAAAGACCAACTATGGGCGCATTTATTGGGTATCAATGATTCAAAGTCTTGCCAAATTTAACAAGTATAATTTGTTTTTTTTGTTATTATGGCGGATAGCGCTGAAATACTTACCAATGGATTTTTATGATTTTACCCTTAATTTAAAGTTTTAAGTTCAAGTTTTAATACGAGCCTATTAACAATTCAATATAGATATTGGGGCATATTCATAGTCGCAGATAGACTCAGGTTTAACTAAGACAATTTCGGTTCAATGAACACAGACCGATTTTAATTACAAATTGTTGGTTTTATATTTTATACTAGGAAAATAGCTCCAAACATAATGAAATGATAAACTTGAAAAAATAGAATCAACATCCGAAAATTCAATCAAACCTATGTTTAACTTAGACCCAGGTCTAAAATGACTATATGAATACGCCCCATTGTATCCATCGCGATTGTTGTTTTTAGAAGGCAAAGTTGAGTGATTCCGTTTTTTTGTAGATTACCGACAAATTGTATAAAAATATTGTTTGTAACTCAACTTATTTTAAAAATTTGTAGATTTATTATGTCGCTTATTATTAGTGCATTTATGGTTGAGTCTGATTACTGTTATGGGATTAAAAGTTAATAAGGGCAATATACTTATACTTGAGACAAATTTAAATGTTACCTTATATTTTTAATTTCCAAAATAAATCAGTTGAAATTATTTGAAGTTTGAGTTTGGAAATAATTTTCTTTCGAAAACTATTGGCAAAAATTGTTCAATAATCAGTTAAACTATCAGAAGAATAAATACTATAGCAACAGGAATACATTTTTAATTTATTCGAAGAATAAGTAAGTACTTTCTGAGGTTCAATTGACTATTGAAAAATGGTACCGTCATTGTGCTCAACTTGTGCTGGCTGCCATCTGAGTTTTTATTGATTTTCTTAAAGAAATGAATTGTGCTATTTTGAGCTAGCGCAAAGTGGCCAAAAAAAAATAGCAAACAAAATGGCAACAAAAATTATTTTTTAAATTTTGAATAATGTTGAAACCCGAAATTGTACTCGCAAAATTTATTTTTGGCCTTAAAAGTAGCAAGTTTGCAAACTTTTTCAATATTTCCTCGGCACATGGCAGCACAACATAGCACAAGTTTTATTTTTCACAAAATCGGAAACAAAAAATAGTCGCAAAATTTGCAAACATGCGATTTTGTTTAAATATTAATGGAATATGGCAACAGAAATTGGTAATTTTTTTTTTTTCTGAAAATTCAAAAATTCTAACTTCACCCACATAACTTTATGGTTATAGTCTAAGAGCCGGTATCGAAAACATCCGTCTGGCAGTTTTCTTTTTCAGTCTTTGGGCGGTGGTGGGGGTTTGAAAATAGCGATTTTACAGCTTATTTTGTCAGACTGTTATTTTTAAGACTGTTGTTGTTTTGTAGTTTATATTAAAATATTTTTTAAGACTGTATAGTTTTGGTTTTAAGTTGAAACAAAACACGTGAGGCGACCGTTGAGATTTACCTATCTCATCGCGGCTGCGGAAAAGAATGATGCCAACTCATAGCTTCAGTCTTAACATTAACAAAACGGCTGGTCGGACAAGGGTTTTCAGGTGGCAATGAGTAGAAAACGCACTTTTTCGGTTGCATTTTTGGCTTAGGATACCCAAAACATGATGGATTTTTTAAATGGCGTATCAAATGAAAGCTTAGATTAGCTTAACAAAACTAGTGGTCGGGCAGACTTTTGTTGGCTGTTGCGGCGAATCCAACCACTTTTGTAAAAACAGCTATTTTTGTATCCCTTGCGTTAAACACGTGGACAACTATGCAAAACTATTTTATATAGTCCAGAAAATAGCCTTTTACACTTAAATACATTTCAAATGCAAAGGTTAAAATTTTATTTGAGGGGAGGAATGCAACTAGCTATTTCACTGGAACACTGTTTGTAAAAGTAGCGATCAAATAGGGGAAAGACATGAGAAATTACGACGGTGCTTTAGAGATGTATAAATGTTTCCGTTATGGATTTATCACCTATCATTTTTAAAACTTTTTTCTGTATACTTTCCAAAAGACTCAAGTAGGTTGAAGGCGCACCAGCCCAGATATGTAAATTGTACTCAAGCTTTGGCCGGATATATGCCTTATCGTAGCCAGATTAAAAAAGGACAACAATTTCTTGTACGTCTTAGGAATCCCAAACATTTTGCAGCGTTTTTAGAGACATCGAATATGTGATCATTCCACATAAGGTGGTCTGTGATACACATACCGAGAACCGAAAGCTGTTCGGTTTCCTCAATGGAAGTGCCACTCATAGATAGCGGCATGGGGTTGGGTTTCGCTTCAACGACAGGAGACATGATTGAGTTTTAGAAGCTTTGAATTCAACGCGGTTTCTTTTTCCCCAATGGACAATGCTGTCAAGATCAGAATTCAATAAGCTAATCTAACGCTGCCGTTGAAGTTCCACATCCGGAGAAAAGGGATGTGAATCTAAGAACGAATGAAAAGCTGAGGGTATTGTCGTCAGCGAAACATTTCAATAGATTAGAAGCTTCAGACAGGAGATCGTTAATAAATATGAGGAAGAGAGTCCGAGACAAAACGGAGCTCTGTTGTACACCAGTATTTATTTTGTGAATTTCAGACTTTTAACCATCCAGTACAATTTGTATTGAGGGTAAGGCGTCCGAAAGGTAATTTCTAATCCAACGAAGAAGAGATTCATCGATGCCAAATGCGCGCATTGTCGATAAGGGAGAGCTTGATGCCAAACTCAATCAAACGCTTTTGAAATATCAAGTGCACAATAATCTTACTTTCTCCAAAAAATGTAAATAAATTAAATATAGTAATAAATTACTTTTCGGAACTGTATGAGTTCTTTTAAATAATATAATAGAAATCGAAAATCTTCTTCATCTCATACAAATTAAGCTTTATTTAAACTAACGTTTTCGAGAATATCTTCTGTCTTCTCAGCTTCAGGTTTTAAGCAAATTGCAAAATAAAGATTCCATACATTTATATCTTTATTTTTCAATTTTTTCTATTATATTATTAAGGTGTAAATAACATGTTTTTATTTTTTTTTTTTATATTAAAAACTCAAGTTGATTATTTGATTTTGTTTATTAAATCCTATAGTAAACAATGGAACAAGAATTTAAATTAGTGTTTAAGTTTTCAAATAAAGTTTTTGTTTTGTATTATAGTATTGAAAAAAAGATACATATATTACAGGTAATGTCACTAGCATGTTCATTTTTTTTCAGCTCTGCGCATGTTGTCAAAATCAATAGTAAACAAAATTGAATTTCAAACCATCACCACAAATTTATTTTTTTTTTACTGTGTACTTACACAAAGGGCAGCCATGTTGAAATTTGACAAGCTGCGCCCGATAATACCTTAGATATGTGTACTGTGTATTAAAAATACCAGCCCTATTCTGCTATTCATCGGGGGGAATTTTGCTTGAATTTTCACTTGTTACTATTTTGTTATTCATTCAAGTGAATGTGGCAATGTCGGTAATACGGTGTGGTATTGTCTTATTTACGTGAACGGTTTCATTGTATACAATTCAGATCCGTATATAAAATGTTGCGGGTTTTCAATTGTTGGTCGTGTGAGAAAGGAACAATTTTTTAACATTGATAATGTTTATAGGCTTCTTTTGCACAAATTATGGTGTTACCAAAATGAATACAAATGAAAATGAACTTAAGAGTAGTAGGGGCATTTTGCGAAAAATTTGGTTGAAGCTACCTACAAAATTAAAATGAACAAATCTTTGTAAGCGATGAACATCGAAGCATATCGAATTTTGTTGGTTGGGCGATGTTTCGTGCTTGTGCAATTTGCTTGTTCTACCAAAGAAGTAAGAAGAGAATGAAAGAATGCAAAATAAACGATGACATAAATAATGAGCTACATGTTTGTAGTAGGTCTTTTATTGGCAGGTGCAGGTGCAAACTGCAGAGCACAACTACAGCAGAGCACCGAATTTTCGGTTGATTATGTTGTGTTGTGTACAGCGACAGTCACAGTGCGTGTTTACAGAGGTTAGGCTTGGGGGTTAAAAAGGAACGGAGGATAAAGGGATACATGCAAAATTTACCACAGTAGAATCTACAAAAGTTTTGAACCTATTTATTATATGTAATAATAAATTTAAAATTTCTTTTTTCGCAGAAAAAAAGTAACTTTTCTACAAAAAAAAAAAAAAAATAACTTTTTTACAAAAAAAAAATAACTTTTTTACAAAAAAAAATAACTCTTACAAAAACAAATTAACTTTTTTACAAAAACAAAAAAAATTACTTTTTACAAAAAAAAATAAACTTTTTTACAAAAAAAAAAATAACTTTTTTACATAAAAAAATAGTTTTTCTACAAAAAAAAAAATAGTTTTGTACAAAAAAAAATTAACTTGTTTACAAAAAAAAATTAATAACTTTTTTCAAACTAAATTTCTTGTAAAAAAAATATCTTTGGTTACTTGCTTAGACAAAAGTGATGAGAAATTATTCAATTATGTTTTATATTTTTATTATAAATTATACATACAAAATATGCAAATATTAACGCCCTTTTCTGACTCACTGACTGGGTAACGCTGCTATGAGGGTAAAATCTGAAAAAAAAACACTTCTGCTCCTTAAAGAAAATGTTAAGGGTCCTGCAACTAACTAATCTCCGATATTAAGATTTTAAAATACTTCATTAAGCCAGACATAAAAGATTAATAAAAAAAAAAAAAAAAAAACAATCTACAATTGCATGAAAACTTTGAAAAAAATGAAAATCAATTTGAGTTAATGTTTTTGTACCTCCCTAATTGACTTAATTATTCAAAACATTATACGGAAAATTGATGTGGTACAAAAGTTGTAATTTAAGATTCTTGGTAGCATATTTGCTACATATAGTAGAGGATTAAAAAGTTGTAGATACAATAAAAAATTTAAAATTTAGGACTTTTTGAATTATGAATAAAAAAGAATAGCATTTTGTGACACCGCAACGGACATGTTCAATCGTTCCTAACTTTATTTTTTCTTGGATTTCAATGAAATGCTAGGTTTCCACTTGTCATTAGAAAGACGCAAATTGACAAACTTTCCAGGACAGGGTGGCTTTTACCAACACAAAAAGCAAAGAAAGTAGAAGTAGCGAGGAAGAATAACTCACCCTGTCCTGGAAAGTTTGTCAATTTGCGTCTTTTCAATGATAAGTGGAAACCTAGCATAACAATCTATTTTGTAGCTCGTTCCACTGGAAAAATAGAAGTAATATACAGTAAAGAGCCACTTATAGTCACAAGAAGATGAGAAACAAATGTGGCTGTTCTTTATGAATGAGGTGAAAAATTAAAGCAGGGATGACTTAAATTTGTATGCAAAATTAATAGGAAAATGTTGTACAAATTTATTCAAAAAATGTGATTGAGTTAATAGTCGTTTCGATTTTTGGCTCATAAAATTGAGAAGTTGATACAAAATTTTACAAATTTGTAAAACAAAACCCACGCACATATTGACTAAACCTCCTACGATTTGGTATAAGATAATATTAAAAAAAAAAAATTGTTGATTAATTTAACAAGAGCAAAACGAATTAATATAAAATAAATTCGTAACTTACAAAATTCTAAAAGGATCCTCCAGATTATGGTTTAGAAATACTGCCCTTAAGATTTACTGAAAAATAAACTATGTACAAATTCTTGAAAACTTCGAAAAAATTTCAAACAATTTTAGTTAATGTTTTTTTTTACCTACCTAATTTACTTAATTATTCAGAAATTATTAATTTAAATTGGTTGGTTGGCATATTCTTTACATAAACTAGAGATTACAAAGTTGATGGAAATCTTTTGAATTATGGTTATTAAAAACAAGCTGTTGTGACACTCAATCGGACAGATAAATGATAAAATCGTTCCTTATTTTATATTTTACTGAAGGATTTCAATCTTCTGTTTCTCTTGTCAGCAATCAAGCGCTTATAATAATCAAACATAGCTGTGCACTTATTGAAAGCTACAAACCTTCTGAAACAAACAACAAAAACTATTCTTATATATTCTATCAATAGCAGTAGTTTCACTTGTAGTACAATTGACGAAGTCGAAAGGAAGAAAAAATTATACAGTCGAGCCCGTTTATAGCCATATGAAGTTGAAATAAAAAACAAAGTTGGTTTGGCGCACAGAAAAAAAGATTAAATGACGATAACAAACAAGAAAAAGTTCCAGTGTTACTTGCAGATGTTAATTGTCAAACAAAATTCGGTACAGTATATAATTGAGAAAAATTCAACTTTTTGCTACAGGTCGGTTAGGCAGTCAATGAAGTCGGAAAAAGTCGTTAGTCAGTAAAAGTAGAATGACATATTCAGGCAAGATGAAATTTGCCAACAAATTAGTAATGATAGGAAGAGGTACCTAATTCGCTTGGAACTTCAACCTTCCAAGGACATTGGGAAATGGTTAAGCCTAATGGTGTAGGTAGCTGTGGATGAAGCTTGTATATCAGTGTCAAAGTAAAAAGATACGAAAATAGTGAAGAGCTCTCTCTACAATATAACGTTTTAGTTGTTGCAAGAAATGTATGTTATGACACAAAGTTGAGCACTTTTGATTGAAGTTACAGTCTTGTGTTCAGCCATCAGTTACCTACAACTATTTTTGTAGCAAATGCAAATGCAAATAGCAAATGGAAGTCATTTTCAATGCTCCCATTCTTACTCTATGAGTGAAATCTGTAAATTTTTGCTCAATTTAGAATATTTGTTTTAGTTGAAAGTGGGAAAAAAGTCCAATAGTAGCCCGTAGCGTAATGGATAGTGCGTTCGACTGTCACGCTGGAGGTCTGGGATGCTTCCCAGCCTCGTTCACCTAAAAACTAAAAAAGTTTTTTTTCAGGGCTACTGCATCTTGCGAGGAACTGACAAACCCTCCAAGGGTATCACTTGTCACGAATAAGTGCTTCTCGTCTAGCCGTTCGGATTCGGCATAAAATTGTAGGTCCCTTCCATTTCTGTCGAAAGGCGCACACAGGAATGTTTGCGAGTTGTTAGTCACTAGGCCCTGGTTCTTCATGAGCCGTTGTGCCACCCGATTTATTTATTTTTAAAAAAGTCCAAAACTGTTCATATATATTTTTATTTCTTTTTTAAAAAATAATCAACAAAAACAATTTATTGAAACTTCTTAAGATTTTCACATGCACAGGGAACAGCTGTTTGAGTGAATGTTAAATTGGCTTGGGATAATGTAGTTCACCCGACGGATAGCAGAATGAATATACAGGGCCAAATTATTGGTGAATCTGATCTACGGTTCAAATGAATAGCTGAATAGGGCTGTACATAAAATGTATTCAAAATGTTTTTCAGAATTAATTAAACAATTTGTCATTATTCAAACAGTCGACATCTTTAAAGAATTGCAAAATTGTCTACCTTTGACAGCTAAAACAGAATTATTTAAATTATTTTGATCTCAAGGAAGCTATTATAGGACATTCAAAGTAACTGAGTTGTTAGAGTGAATATACTACGGCCCGTAACTTTATTAATACCTATTTCTATGCATCCGAGTGTATTTGCGGAGGAGTTAGTCAGTTAGTCATTGGCAATACATACATACATACATACATACATAATAGCAGTATAGAAGAGGCATGGAAAGAATCCAGCAGGAGTTAGTAGAAAACTGAAACTATGCGACAAATGAGATGATGGTGATTCCTACGTCTCACCGCATTCACCATACGGGTGTAATTATCATTGGAAACAAAATTTACTTTTAATTAATAGTATATGTCAAGGGACGTTATTTGTGGTTTGTCTCTGCCTTTGTTTATGTTTCTATGTGTAGTGTGTATGTGCGTGTTTGTGGTTTTAAGGGAATGAAATAATAGGATAGGATTTCATATATTCATTTTACAGGTTTTATACAATTTGTTGGTTATATTTTAAAGATTAAAATATTACTTTCAGAGATTTGGATTTGAATATAAAAGTTGGGTTTGTTTTTGTTTTGGTTTGTTCAAGTCTATAACATTTTAAGAGACATATTTGGTTAAATTAAAGTCGAGTGCCTATTCTAAAATAACATCTACATAACTGTATTTGTAGTTTTATAACGAATTCTAAGAATTTTAAGCCCAAACAGGATAATTTATTTCTGGTTGAGATAATTTTGGAAAACATCTTTTTTAGAAACTTTGGGTTTCACAGGTTAGAATTTTATTATACTTATTTCTTCATCATTTCTTTGATTATTTATAGGTGTAGAATTTCTTTGTAAATGCATATTTTTAGATTATGTTATCTGAGATGTTTGTACAAATTTGAGAGTTTTGCTATTTAAGGCAACATCACTTTCAACGTTAAAAACAAGACGTAAATCTTAATTTGTTTCTGAAGTGTTTATTTTACTCTTAATTGAGAACAAACCCTAGGAAATCGTTCCACTAGCTTATTTAGATAATAATCCATTCCGAATAATGTATCTAGTTCGATAAAAAGCCTCTCCATCCGAAACCGTCAATCTATAATTAAAGTTAGTTATTGCTCCGGTATCAATGTTCAATGTCTAATCTTATACTTCAGACAATAGATCAATACATTACAACTCTTATTGAAAATCAACTTCTATAATAAAGCTATAAATAACAAAATATTATGGTCTTTCTCAACTTTGTAACACAAACAAATTTTTTTATTCCCGATTTCTCTTTTTTCTGCATTGCCTTTTTTTTATGTCGACAAGAATAACCTTGAAGAGTAGGTAGGTAGGTACTGACAGCTCTCAGTTGGTCTTCTAACAATCGTGCATTGGTGCGGTGTTGCGCCAGACTGGTAAACAAGTGCATGTGCCACAAATGCATGTTTATAAATAAAATGTAAGATTGGATCGCATGAACTTACTGATTTAATTAACAACTATAATGGGTTGTGATTCTATAGACATTTAGGATGTATCTTAATGGTTAAAATAACAGTTTCTAATAAAACAACAATACGTATGATAAGTGGGATTTATTCAACACTTAAATACGTTATTAAAATAGCTGACAAAAAAAAAACACTTTTAAAATGAAAGAAGATGAGCTCAAAGTAAAGTAATTTGATTTGATTCAAATAAAAGTCCAAGAAGCCTCAACTCCAGAAATTAATATGATTTTAATTGAATTATATTCAGTCACTCCACCTAAAACAGAAGTAATTTAAACTTTTAAATTTCTTCATCTTCGTTATTGTAACTTGATTTGTTTAATAATGGACTATAAAATATACCGGTTTATAAAAGGAAGACAGGAAAAAAAATTTTTTTTTTTTTTTTTCAAATTACTCGAAAACAATAGGTAGTGTAGTGTAGTTCATGTAATTTTACACACTTTGTTTTGTACAATTGATAGATTTGGAGATAGATGTGGGGGAATTTTATCTGTTGTTATGTTGGGAAAAATATTTTCCATTTAAAAACCGAAGTATTAAGAGTGCCCGCAAGGGAAATACCACCATCTTGAAAAAATTGATTTGTTTTATTTTGTTTTATAACTCCCAATATTTTTTTTTTACTTAGCGCGCGCTAAAGGGGTTGCGACTACCCTTAAAATAATGTACACAGCACGAGTGATTAGGTAGGTTGAAGGGTATTTGAAAGGAGATACCGATGCACATTGGTTTTGAATGTAAGTAGATTACAATGGGAGGGGAAAATTGAGCTGGGAAGAGCATTCCACATTCGTGTAGTGCAATTAAAAAAGAATCTCTGTACTTAACAGTACTTCCGAGGTTGGGCTCAAGGGTAAACTAATGGGCATTCCTAGAAGCACGAATATTACGGTCGAATTGTTTAGGGGGAGGAATGCAACTCGCTATTTCACTAGAACACTGTTTGTAAAAATATAGGTAAAATAACGAAAGACATGAATCATTGCGACGGTGCTCAAGAGATATAAGTGTTTCCGTTATAGTCCTTTCACCTATCATTTTTAGAGCTCTCTTTTGTATTCTATCCAATAGAGTTAAGTGGGTTACTGGAGCACCAGCCCAAATATGGGAGTTGTATTCAAGTTTTGGACGAATAAAGGCTTTATAGATCACAGCCAGATCAAAAGGGGAGACAAATTTCTTACATCGACGGAAAAAACCTAAACACCTAGCAGCATTTTTTGCGATGTCAAATATGTGGTCGTTCCACAAAAGGTGGTCTGTGACACACATACCGAGGACTTAAAGCTGTTCAGTTTCCTCTATGCTAGTGCCGCTCATGGATAGCAGCATTAGGGGTGAGTTCCGCTTTAACGACAGGAGACAGCATTGAGTTTTAGAAGCATTAAATTCTAGACGGTTTTTATTCCCCACTGGACAATACTGTCAAGATCAAAATTTAATGAGCCTATCATACGCTGCCCTTCAAGTTCCACATCCGAAGGACATGGATGTGAATCAAGAAACGATTATGAAAAGCTGATGGTAATTTCGTCAGCAAAACAGTTTAATGGATTAGAAGTTTAAGATGTTTATTTTTTTCACAAAATGACCTGAAAACAACTTCTAGACTGTACAATTGTCTACAAAATGACATATTAACGAGCTTTGTACGTCTAGTCGTGCTTAAGTTACAGCAGTCCAAAGTGCAATTTCAAATAAGCATCCATCGACACCATCGACCTATTACGCCCGGACTGCAAGGAGCCAACATCACGATGGTTCCATTTATTAAAAAAAAAAAACGATACACTAGCGGCAATTTGAAAACGACTTAGGTCCAGTTTTTTCACAGTGGGTTAAATTTAGTAGGTGACTTTCACACGCTCTAATTAACTAACGCTTATCAACCAAAATTGGCTTATTAGCGATATCCATGATTAGGAACTCATACTTTGGATTTTTTGAAAACAATTTTATCAATAATAGCCGTGTTTTTTTGCAAGTTCAGATAGAATTGTCGTAAAAAACGACATCTGAACTTAGCAAACTCATCGAAGTCAAAAATGAGAACAATCACGAAATACGCAAAACGCCAAATCTAACCTTTCAGCTTTGTGGCAAGCATGCAAAATAAAATCTAAATACATTAAAATAAAAAAAAAAACTCATAGGTATAGAAAAATATTCCGTTGATTAATGTAACAAAAAAAGAGTGAAATTAAAACAATAAACTCAATTTTCAGTCACTTATCAGGAAAAACAAATTAATTTATAAAAGAATAGTCGCCCATTTTTTGTTTGTTAAAAATTTTTTGATTCGTTGCATCAGATATTTTGACGTTTCCATACAAACTATCGATAGCAAAATTGTTATTTGAGCTGGAAATTCTATTTGTATCAGAACTTAAGTTAAGAACCGAAAATTATCTGGACTTAGCTAAATTCATATGGACTTCAGTTGTTGTTGGTTTTTATGAGTAAAATGCTTAGTTCAGATGTCGTTTTTTTTGTTCACTTATATCTGGACCTGCAAAAACACACTGTTAATAAACGAATTCGACGATTTCCCAGTTTCAATAATCATGGATTAAAGCGGGGTACACATTGTCAAACCTGTTTGATGTCAAACACTCAACAGTATCAAAAAATATTGTGAACAAAGATCGTGTTTGTCAAACAGAAAGTATACACACTATCAAACGTGAACAGATTTGTCAAGTAGGTTTGATAATGTGTACCCCGCTTAAGGCTCTTCCAAACCAACGCGAAACATTCGGCGCGGCGGAGAAACATATGCCGTTGGCTTGGGTACTCTCACTTATTTTCATGTAAATAAATTTTGACTAGCGAATGTTTCACCTTACAGGCTCTTCCATCCCAATGCATTGTTGTCGCTTTTAATCGGTGAAACCATCTTCGATGCAACTTTTGTATAGAAATGACGATCGACTAGCAGTCCAGGTATACTAGGTCCATGAATTTCACTGACAAAATTCAATTTTCGCGTTCAAGGTCATATTCAAAGCGATTTGGATAGATTTGTGTTGTAATTCCTTCTGAAAACGATATTGCAAAAACAAATAAAGGTAACTGAACATTTTTGTATAGGTTGACACCATCTCGGATAGGTTCCTTAACGCAAGGAATGTCGTCAATGGCAAATGTATATTTTAAAATGCAATCGACACAGAAAAACCCTCCAATTTTATTCACCCCTATAAAAACGGTTTAAATTTAAACAAAATTTTAACGCAATTGACACACGGCCTAACAAACAAATATCTGATCCTTTACCACCAAACAAGTTTTCCCAAAATCATTCAATCGAATATTCATATTAATATGTTATGTTTGCATATGTTTACGTACATACATTAGTATGTATATTCTCCAAAATGACGTTGATTGGGATTATGTCACTCTTTATCTAGAGCCGCATTCATCATTGCCTATTCCCACCAGTCCGCCATATATTTTACGAATAAAAAGAAATCCTTGACCGAAAAAAAACCTTTTCAAACATAAATTAATGACTCATCATTTATGCTCTTTTCCACAAAGTACACACATGGGAAAAGTATGTTTGTACAATGTACATACGAAGGTGGTCGGTTTGCTGGGTTGACATGTAATGTAAACTGCAAAGCCTGCGCTACCATCGCGTGAGGTGAGAATATAAACACCAAACACATTTTTCACCAACCTGTTATATTTTATGTCTGGGTAATTGAAGTAAAGGTACTCGAATCAGCTCGCTGCCTTCTTTTCTAGGCTATTACAGCCGACATCAGTGTTGCCATGACAAATTCAATTAATCTGCTCATTTACATATGTGACCTTAAAAAATCTTCAAACGGGAAAGAACGAAAATGTGATATTTTTTTTTGTAATGAAAAAATATGTCAGTAAAAAAGCTGTCAAAGTTCATTTCCAATAAACAAAAATGAGTGGAAATACCTGAAAGTTTAATAACTTTGGCTGCTCGTTCAGTTTTCCGTCTGAACAAAAATCATAGAATTAACTTTCATAAGGCGTTTTTCTTTTTTAGCTCGGAAAAGAGTTCTGAACAGAGTCCGAGCATATCGAGCATGCTCCGAACATCCTCTGAATAAAGAATGTTCTGGTTCTGAGCGCTCAGAATTATTTTTGAAACACACCTGGACACTAAGCTGTCACTTTTTTTCACTTTCACTTATCAAATGCTTGTGTTCAGCATTCAACTCGGTCTGCTCAGTTATTTTATTCTGAGCTCATAGAGCGCGCTCTGAACAAGCTCAGAGCACGTACAGAACGAAAAAAGAAACACAAATTTGATGCTCTGAACGTTCAGAGGTAAAAAAGAAACACAATTTTTTGTTTGACAGTTCAGGCTCTGCTCTGAACTAAAAAAGAAAAACGCCTATAGATATTTACATGAACGTTATCAAAATCACGTTCAAAAGAAGGTGTTCACATTGGACAGACCCGGGATTTAGACAAGCGAGTAGAACTAGTAGCGTTAATGTGTGTTAGTGTATCAGAACACGAGAGAGCCAACTAGTAGCCCAAATAGTATAATATTTTTGCCTGCGAGTAGCCTGCCAGTTATCCTACTAGTGTAGTGTATTTTTTTCATTTATTTGTTTTGTTTCCATAGTTTCCATAATTTGTATATTTTTCTGTATGAAATATTTAAAAAAAATCATGCTAGTTGACAAAACGCGCAGAGAGCTACTAGTCACACATACATCCATAAAACTAACTATATGATACAAATGCTACTAGTTCTACTCGCGTCTAAACCCCGGGTGAAGCTTCCGACTATTTTTGACTTCTCTGAAATTTATCTCACTCTCACTTTATAGTTAGAAAGGGAAAAAAGTAGTAAATAAAAAAAAAAAAATAAAATTTGTGAATTTTTTTTTGACGTTCTCTTTTGTAAATTCGGAGGAGTCAGTCCAATGTGAACACCGTCAAATACGATTTTTTCAAAACTTCCTTCTATTTTGACATCAAAATATGTTTAAAAATGTTCACTTTATTTATCTGCCTCTAACTGTACTTCCTGACACATTATAGAATATTTCTTGATTTTAAAAAATAATAAAAACAAAGTCAAAATCTATATGGCAACGCTGCATGTGCCTGATAAGAAAATGTCACATGATTGATTATTATTAGCAACATCCTCCACGTCGAGTTTCGAGACATGAATTGCCATTAATTTTGGCAATTTACAATGGAAAACTACCTACTTTTTTTTTTTTGTTCATCCTGAAATGTACGGTATAGGTAGGTATAGGTAACTAAAAAGAGGATAACCAACTACATCGACAAATAATCTAGCCTGTTTTCACCTCGTCACTCGCAGAGGTAAGAAAAAATGCATTTCCATTAAATGATTTTTTTTTTTATATTTCAATGAAAAAGGATTTCTGAATTGAGTCACGAGGCATGCGAGACGCGACGACGATAACGACAACGACGCCGACGCTAACAGCAAAATGGTGAGGAATCTATATCAGCGGGAGTTGAACATGTCCCAATAAACAGGTTCCGTTTCACGAAATACAAAAAACAAAAATACAAAAAACAAAACACAGAAAACAGAAAACAGAACCTTCATTGATTGCATCCAGAGTTGTATTGAATTTGATTTGATATTCGTTTGATATCGATGCACATCCCAGGTTAGTGCATTGAATATAAACAGAAGTATAAAAAACTTCGCACACAGTTGGATATTTAACTTTAAAATATGGCTTTAACTTATAATTGAGGGAAAATAAACCGAAAAAAAAATAATATAAGAAACCTTCTTTTTACTGATACAAACAAATTTCAAGAATATTTTAAATAAATTTAACAAAAAAAGAAAATAAAAAAAATGTACGCGACTGAGTCGTATGAACTTACTCTTCTGTTTTAGAACTAAAGTGTGGCTGTAAACATAAAGTATTAGTTTATTAACTGTAATTTATTTTGTGGCCTAAATATAAGCAGATTTGAGATACAACAAAAATTTCGGAAAAATCCAAGAATAGACATATGACCGTTTTAAGTTCGAAAACGGGAAAATAGACGTTTAAGAAACAAAAATTGCAATAAATCAGAACGCCTGAAGCCGTGCGTCAACAACCTGATAGGTCCATATTAGTGTGGCTAAATATTCACACTACGGCAGATCTAGGAAAAAACCCAGTAACTTCAAATCGACACACCACCTTTTCATCGATTTTAAGGCCGCGTATGACAGTATTTATAGAGACGAGCTATATAAAGCAATGTCTAGTTTTGGTATCCCTGGCAAACTCGTCCGTTTGTGCAGGATGCCGATGGAGAACGCACGCTACTCCATCAAGGTTGACAAAGACCTCACCGACACCTTCGATGTCAAAAAAGGATTTAGGCAAGGCGACACGCTGTCAGCGACTTTTTCAACATCATACTTGAAAGAATAGTGCAGAATTCTCACGTCAACACTTGAGGCACACTCTTTCAAAAGTTTACATGCATACGCCGACGATATTGACATAGTTGGAAGAACAAAGCGTAATGTCACTCGAGCCTTTGCCAGCATTGAGAAGGAAGCGGCAAAGATGGGTTTAGCGGTGAATGAGGGCAAAACAAAGTATATGCTGTCATCTAGAAAGGACGCTCAACACCAACGTCTTGGACCTCTCTCTCGAATGACTTAAGTGTCCCTATACAAGACACTCATCATACCGGTACTGTCGTATGGTGCGAAAACATGGACCTTCTTAGTGGCGGATGAGTAAGCTTTAGGAATATTCGAGAGAAAATTTCTTCGGGTGATCTTCGGTCCCGTATGCATAGACGGGGAATGGAGGAGAAGATACAACAATAACGAACTGTACGGGCTGTACAGCGACATCGTGGCTGGGTCACGTAGAGCGGATGGACTTCAATGCTCCGGCCCGAAAAGTCTTTGAATCCATCCCCGAGGGACGGCGCAGTAGAGGAAGGTTGCGCATGCAGGTGGAAAAAAGGACCTCAACCAACTTGGCGTACGAAACTGGAAGAAGCTAGCTAGAGACAGAGCTGGCTGGAGAAGGCTTGTTGGTTGAGGCACTGGTCCACACCGGACTGTAGCGCCAGCATAAGTAACTAAGTAAGTAAGTAAGTCTGAAGTTTGTACATCATGAATTAATTTACAATTCCAATAGATGATAAGTCGACTAAACAACAATTATTGTTTGTGTGTAGGTATGTGGCATGCGTTCCTGTACTTGTATACAAGCTTCAGGAACTTAAATGTGATTTAATATTCAGGAGATTATTAGTTGTTGATACAGGGTGATTCACCTAAGGTGTGACAAAAAGCTAGAGCATGTAGGTTGGTTCGAGAAGATAAAAGGTTGTTTTCAACCACCACCACCCCTCCCCTGCTTAGACAAAAATGGCAACGTGCCAACAAAACGCACTATTTATCGTGTAGTGAATGATTTCGAAGAAAGAGGGTCTGAAGGTGATAGGCCGAAGCATGGATCACAACGTACTGCAAGATCGGCTGTAAACATTACTGCTGCTCAAGGAAGTGTTCGAAAACAATCCATCAACCTCAATTCGACAAGGATTTGCATTTGTTTCCATTTAAGATTCAGTTGAAACAAGAGCTACGGCGGCTTAATTGGTCTTGTGGAAGAGACCATTTAAGCCGCCGTATAGCCGCCAATAGGATGTTATAGCTAGCCCATGACAACCCCGATTTACATGAAAAAATCATAATGAGTGACGAGGCTTATTTTCATTTGAATGGATATGTGATTAAATAGAATAGTCGGTTCTGGGCAATGGAAAACCCTCAAATTATTCATCAGTCACCTTTGCATCCATTAAAAGTTACAGTCTGGTGTGCAATTTGGTCAGGAGGAATCATTGGACCTTACTTCTTTGAAAATGAAAACGGCGTAACGGTAACTGTGAATGGGGAGCGATATCGTGATATGATTGAACACATTTTAACGCCACAACTGCATGGTTTGGGCTTGATTAACATGTGGTATCAACAAGACGGTGCCACATCGCATATAGCCAGGATTAGAATGGAATTACTGCGAGACCTCTTCCCACAGCAAGTTAATTCAAGAAATGGTGGCGTGAAATGTGTGAGAATGTAATGAAAAATGTGCTCAAAAGGGCTCGCATTTGTGAGACTAACAGAGGCGGACATTTACCTGATACTGTATTCCATACATAATTGCCGACATTAAATAAAACATTAATCAATATAAGATCCATTCTCTTTCATTTAATCAAAAATTATAAACAAACAAAGTAGTATACCTTCCCGACGGACACCCTGTAGTTGACTAGCTTGGAAGTATCGAACCCGCAAAATAATGATAGAATCAACGAATCGAGATATGAGGGAATATACCTAACTAAGTATAAAAATAGAATTTTTGTTTTCAAAAAAAAAAAAAGTTAGTTTTGATTAAAACCTCGACACGCCCTAAAGAGCAAGTAAAAATAAAGAAACAAACTTCTTATAGCCCAGGAAAATGGTATTTATTCTGCCAAGAGAATCCATGTGACGATTTTTAAACATAATTATCTTTATTTTGATATTAGCAATACTATCGCGAAGTTCATTATCAGATAATACCATCGGCAATAGTTATTAAAGGTTGAATGTGGAAAATAACTTTAAAATGGTGGATGCTATCGAAAAGTATTTCATACAAAAAAAATTATGACAGGTTTACGACTCACATTTAAGAAAATATAGACATTTGAAAAACGTAATGTCGAAAATGCTCGTTTTTGACATATATAGCTCCTAAACGGTTCATATTTTCGAAAACATCTGAATGCAAAGTTTTTATTTGTTATTCTCCCAAAAACAGCCGTTTAAATGATATAAATTTTAATAATTTTTAAAGTTTGACAAAAATTCTTAATTTTTGTTTTTTTTTTTTTTTGCGTTTTACTATTAAATGGCGAAGTTATCCAACAACACTATAAGCTTAGTTTGACCATAATATTCTCTACAAAAAACTTATGACGATTATTTCCACACAAGTCAAGATATTGCGACTGAATAGCGTCAAAAGTCGAAAATACTGTTTTTTTTGCATACATCTTTTAAGCGGCAAGTTTTATCGATAAATTATATAAGCAAAATTTAAACATTATGTAACCCTATATACACTCACATCTACAAATTTTTCTATCAGCCACAATTTGTAGGATGTCATTATTTCAAAAAATCGCAAAAAGCTGAAAATACTGGTTTTTATCTCTTGACTTTAAAACTGACGAATTTGAGCTGTTTTTGTATATTTTAATACATATTCTCTAGAAAAAAAATTATTATGACACTTTTTTACGTATATAGAAGATCAGTTGCAAGATATTTCCACTTTCAAAATGGTCAAACTTGGAAAATCAAGTTTGACCAAGAGTAAAGAGTCGATATCTGAAAGCAATCTAAGACCGTACCAAGCTCCGTATATCGGTAAGTTTAGAAGTTCAAAAAACAAAAAAAAAATAAAAACAGAACAATAATAGCCACCATCCCTGAAAATTTCAAAATTCTAATCGAACCAATTAAATATTAAAATCAATAATATTAAACATTTACATGAAAATTTGAATAATTTTCAAATATTAACGCTTTTTTAACCTCTATCGAACATAGTCTCTTACCCTGAGGCTACACGAGCCAGTACTGGCTTACAAGTTACAATACATTTAAATTTTCTTACTAACACATACACACCTGAGCAACTTGCTCGTGAACTGGCTTGCTATTGGCGAAGCCAGTTGGGAAGCCATTAGAGAAGACAGTGGCCTCGTTCAGACTTGTATATAAAGCTATATAGATAGCTTTTCGTTGGAAATTCAATATTCTTTCTACCACAACTTTAAATGAGAGGAGGGACCAAGAATTTTTAAAATTTCCAAAATAGGCAACTGTCAAATATGATTGAAGGATGGCTATGATTATGATGAAATATACAAAACTCTTAATAATCCAAATTTTTTGAAAGTATATTTTTTTCTTGGGAAAAATGAGAGTTTTGGGGATTTCGGGTGACATTTGGAACATTCTGTTACCGATTTGTCAAGCCATAGACTGTCAAATTAAATTGAAAGATTTCTACGGAGATGCTGCATTGAAAAACATAAGGATATATGAATTTTTTGAGATTAAATTTTTTGCGCGGGAAAAGGCGATTTTAGCGCCTTTGGGTGACATTTTTGAACGAAATATTGCTCGAACTGCGTAATTTAGTTTCATACCTATCTGTCAACGTATGAGCTGTCAAATTCCATTAAAGGATGGCTTCGATGATAATGGATTAAAAAAAACTCCAAAAAATCAATTTTTTTAAAAAAATATTGTTAAAAAAATCGATTAGTTGAAAATCAATCCATGTTACTTTGACGCGACAGAAAAGTCTGTCAATGCATCCGTCAACGCATTGCCAGTATTATGCGTTGACCATCGCAAGACTTGATGAAGAATTCGACGTCCTTTTTTGTTAAGTAAGAAATAATCGAAGTCCGATGCCAAAACAAATTCAATAAAATTGTGTATTTAGAATTCTAGATAGGCTGTCCTAGTAAAAGCTGAACGTGACCGCAGATACTTGAAAGCAACTTGCTTACAAGTTGCGTGCCGCCTACGTCACAACATATTCACGTATACGAACTTGATAGTCAATCTATTTAGCCAACTGGCTTGCCAGTACTGGCTCGTGTAGCCTCAGGGTTAAGGACATTGTGCCCGATTACACGATTCGATTTTGACAGCTGTGGTGAGGGGAGTAGAAATGTAGAGGGTAGGAAGTAACGAAAACAGGAATGAAAATTTCAAGACTTTTTCTGGTTGAACTTTGACGTTTCTGATTTGGCAACTAAAATGCTTCTCGATGTAAGCAAAAAACGATTTGAACAAAAATTAATGAATGGAAAAATTGTTTTTCGTGATTGAATATACGAAATTATTTGAGAAAGAAGTGATTACAAAATATTTTTATTTATTACTACTGATTATTTTCACACAAAACAACCCCAAATTCCATGAACGTCAAAAAAACGAAAGTAGGTACGTCAGTATTTTCGCGACCCATCATCAACGTTCGTGCCTGTCAAAAATACGAAACGAACGCAAAAACGAACCGTATAATCAGGCTCATTGTCATTTTTCTTGAAATGATCCCCTATCGTGAGGTAAGATGTTACATCAAAAAAATTTAATAGAAATATTAAGTTCTCTTAGCAATATGGACAGACTTGGCTATAACTCGTTTAACACCTAAAATATTAACATATGTCATATATGTAGTTGCAATTTCGCAGAGCTCATTCTTCTTGTCAAAATTGGCTAACGCTGTCTTTTCGATTAACTCAAAAACACGGCTGTTATTCGCAAAAAACGAGCTCAACTTTAATTAAAGAAAGCGGCAACCCTACAAGAGGTTGCAAGTGATTTCTAAAGTTTTTCTTCTCTTTCCCTCTCATATCTAAACAAAAATAAAACAGTTTGTTCTAAAAAAGTTGACGAAAACTTATTTTTATTGTGTTTCTAAATTCCGCTTGAAATTGAGCTGCCAATAAAGGACTAATGTTAACGTCAAGTTTAGTACGATTTCCAAAACGTTTTGTTCATATAACTCACTCGACATTACATCCATATACTGAATGCTTTTAAACTAAAGCGCATTTTCATCTAAAGATGTCATATGTTTACTTGTTAAATATCCCACTGTAGACTGACACTAGTTATCTTTCGTCTACATTCCCTATACGTCTTTGATATTTGAATGGAGATTGCATAGTGTGTGCACAAAACTCTTAATATTGTAGCTAGGGCAAACAACACTATCATCTTCTTATATTCGTCGTTTTGCATTGGGACATTTGAAGTATGTATTGAGTGGCAGAACAACCTATTTTATTTGCGATAAGGGAAATAAAAGTGAAACTATCACACAAACACCCAGATCCCCAATGCAATTAAAAAAAAAAATATTGAAAACATCCTCAGTCAACTTGAATTGGGGTTATGACCCCAATCTTTGTAAAGAAAAATACCTACATCAATTATAATTTATCTTAATATGCTTCATCTTTAAAACCAAATTTAAAAGACTGTCTTTATCATCTTCCATTTACAAACGTTAGTGGGGTTTGGATCAAATAACTGGGAATTAAATATTCGTTTTGCATTATGTAAATGAGATCCTTCTATCGATTGTCGTTCTGCATACTGATTTCAAAATATCGAAAGGAAAAATGTTTAAGAAATTTAATTATAGAAATAAATTATTTTGTTATTTTGTCATCATTTTCTTGGGACTCAGCGGGAACTGAAAATAAAAATGTTTCCTTATAGATTTTTAACAAAATAAAGCTATTTTATGTATTTAAATTACTGAGGAAAAAGTACCTTCTAACATCTTCAACATAATTTACCTTTTTTCTGTTTCCGTTGGCTTTTTAATATTTTTTTATGGTAACAAAATTTCCGGATGGAAGGACTAGTCTACTTTCAATTTCCTCATAAAACAGGAGTAAAAAAGTTGAAATGATCATTTAGGTGGTTTCTTCTTATTTTTACGAGGAAGCTAGTTTCTTTATCTTATTTTCTTTTCAGTTTGCGTGCATGTATGAGATAAATTGACAAATAAACAAAAATATACTTACAATTTTGAGAGATATATGTATCTTCCAATATCCCATAGGTTTTGCATTCGGTTTCCTTAGCGGCATCGACGACGCGATAGAAATATTCCCACACCGACGCGAAACATTCGACGATGTTAATTGCTATATAAGCATTGTGTATGTGTATGTGTCGTTTTTTTTATCGTTGCGAATTTTCAAATGCGATTTCGCGTTTTGGTGGATTCACATGTACTGGGCGACCGACGGACGGGACTACGCTTGCTAAACTTATAATCGTGAGTGTTGAGCAGAACAAAATAGCAACACTAGAATGCTCTGTCTGAAATGGCTGGCTGAATGAATCGTCAGAAGCCTTGACGAAACCATCAGAACGATGGCCTACGGCGAAGGAATTAAATACAGTGAACCAACGGTGTCGCCAACAGCATGGAAGACAGAGATGAGACGGCAGCGGAAGAATTCCCTAGATGGAATCGAAGGCGGCGCGGCGTCTACAGTTCCAGTAAGGGCGAACTACTTGGTGAACACTACGACATATTCGTAGCCCAGGCCTTTAAGGAGTTTGTCCGCCTCTCCAATCTTGGAATTATATAAGAGTCAGATCCTCCAGAATGGGAGTTGTGCGTCGGGGTAACTTCCCTACCATGTACAAACGTGTGCTTCAAGGAACAGGGTCAGCGGCTCTTTGGTTGGGGTTTTGTGATAAGGGAAAGACTTAAGCAAGAAGTCTTGGGCTTCCGAAGTCTAAGCGAGCGCCTGGTCACAATCCGCATCAAAGGCAAAGAAAGTAGATAACGCTGATCTGTGCTATCACCCCCCCCCCCCATGAAGAGAGAGATGAGTCCACCAAGAACGCATTCTACGATCTCCTGGAGATAACGTATGATATGTACCCGATGTAGGACATGAAGATCGCAGTCAGTGCTAAGGCTCTGGAAAGAACACTTCTCTAGACTGCTTAACGGCAAAGACAAGACAACCAAAATACCGCTAATAGGCAGAACACTTCATACAACTTGGACGATGATGGCCAACAATTCCGCCGACCTAACCGAAACGCGGCTGGCGATATCCAAACTTAAGTCGTACAAGCCTGCTGGTGCGGATGGCCTGCCAGTCGAACCATTCAAATCAGCGGGAAATGAATTGGCTGGTAGCATTCATAAACTCATCTGCAAGATTTGGTCGAATGAAAGTATGTCCAATGAATGGAACCTCGGTATAGTGTGCCACATCCATAAAAAAGGAGATGCTCTGAAATGCACCAACTTTACAGAAGAATTAGTCTCCTCAACGTCGCTTATAAAATTTTGTCGGCTATCCTGTGTGACTGTTTAAAACCTTTTGTCAACGATCTGATCAAGCAAGTTAACCGTTGATCAAATGTTCACACTCCGACAGATCTTAGAAAAAAAAAAAAAAACAGGAATTCCAGATACACCTCTTTATCGATTTTAAAGTCGCGTATGATAGCGGGAATAGGGATGATTTATACAGAGCCATTCCATATATCGGCATCCAAAACTCGTCCGCTTTTGCAGAATGACAATGGAAAAATCTCGCGTCTGAAATGGGATTGGCGGTTAATGAAGACAAGACGAAGTATATGATGTCATCGACGAAGGAAGCCCAACATCGTCGCCTCGGGCAAAATATCACGATGGACAGATATAACTTCGAAGTTGCCAATGACTTGGTTACCTCGCAAAATGAGATCAGTGCAGAGATCTAACAAAGAAATACTCTTTCCTTCTCCGGTCTAAGAAGACATTATTAAAGTATTAAGGCTCTCTCAGAGAAACAAGGAGACTTTATAAAAGAGCCTTATCATCCCGGTCCTGCTTGATGGGGCAAAAGCATGAACATTGAACAAAATCGGATGAACGTCTGCTATGGTGCTATGAGAGGAAGATTCTTTTTGTGATTTTTGGTCCGGTGTGTATGGAAGGAGTGTGGAAGATAAGATTCAACGACGAGCTTTACGGGCAATACAGCGACGAAGTCGGCTTGGTTGTTGGTTGATGCCGTAGTCCATCCTGGGCTGTAAGCGCCATCTAAAAGAAAAGTAAGAGGATCTAGCTCAATTTACACTCGCTGATGCCGACGCGACGCGTCGCGACGTTCAGACAAACAAACCAACTAACACGCGACGAAAACCACTTTCCTGGTATCACCACTTTTCTCTATAATCGTATTGTTAATTTTGATTAGAACCTATATATTTTTATCAACACATAACCAATAGCTTGCTCTATGAGCAAGTAAACAAATTATAGGTTAAGTTGAACGTTGGGTTTCATTTAAATACAAATTGTATATAAAAATGTTCCTAAAAGTTTCTTGCACTTCATTTCTACTAAAGAAACTTGAAACATGATGCGTAATTAAATTATTGTTTTGTTCTAAACAAATCGTCTATAATTTTGCACAGTACCAACTTTATCTCCAAATTACACTTTACCCTACCCAAAAAATGTAGTTATCTCATAATATGGCAGCAATTCATGAAAACGAACACAAACAAACAAAATCCTAATTTTCCAAACATGCCGCCACCATTTATGACCAAAACAAAAAATCAACAAGAAGTGTTTTTTATCTTGTTCGATTTTATTTGCCAAAATAACAAAAAAAAAATAACCTTAATCATTCTACACTTGATCCAACTTTAGTAGATACCAATTGGCAAGAACTTGTTTAACACTAGTTCCACCGGAGAAGGAGAGAGCAAAGGCGCAGATCTTCATACATATGTAAGTTTATATAAGTTGAATTGAGTTTTTACATGCGATAATAAATATGGTAGGTACTGTTGTGGCATGTTATGGAATGGTAAAAAAAATTGGGCAAACATGATATTGGTATAACGATGATAGGGCCGACGAACAAAGTTGGCTCTGCTTGCAATCTCATCTGTATGTTCCGCTACAGCCGAAAGAGATTGTTCGATGTTCTAACTTGATATCAAGTACGCGGATATTCCCATTTCTTTAGGACAAAAATAACTGTTTTCAACTTCCTCTTGATATTAGGACAGTTTCTCAGACACAAAATAAATATTTCTACATTCGTTTAAAATTAACTAAAAAAAAAAACTTCTCTAAAAGAACGCTTAATTATGCGTCTTAAAAAATCGTCAGACAACAATTGCCCCAATTCCCCCCTCCCCTATATCCTTATTTATGGAAGAACAATAAGAGACAACTTGAGAGTTTCAGAAACATAGAAGACCACCCCTTTTCCACCCGATAAGGCAGTCCACTTCTATAATCCATCTTATCTATCGTTCGGTTATGTCATTAACTTTGCACACGAACTACCAAACCAACAGGGTTGCCATAATTGAACTAGTTCGATAGCCTTATTTGAAAATTTTATAGCCCAAAATGGGAGCCGAAAAAGAAGCCCAAATAGTAGCCCAATACCAATACAAAAAAAAATTATTTTAACTTCAATAACAATTTATTTTAATTTTAAACAAAAACGAAAAATAAAATACATGTTTTTTTTCTGTTTGCTTGCTGCTTTTTACAGTTAGGTATGTAAATATTTTTTTACTTATAAAAATGGAAATTCTGGGAACAACAGAGAAACTAAATGAAATTAAAGTAAATGCTGTTGCGGTTGATTTGAAATGTCGAAACCAACGAGTGTTTTCAGTGAATAAAAAGTAGTGCCAAATTGTGGACTGCGTTATACTACGTTTCCATCGGACATACTAAACCGAGATTTAAATCTCCTTGAAATCTCGAAGATTTACCATACAAATTTTAGTCTCCTCAAATGAAGATTTCAAATAAAACTCATTCAAATCTTCTTGGAAATATTAGTTTGTCAAATCAAACAAACTTTTTTTTCGGAGAATAATTGTGGAACTGACCCATATAACCACCATTTTCGTTTAATGACAGATGAAAACATAAATAAAAACTATCAATCTCACTTCCATTTCATATCAAAAAAATGAAACACCATTTAAATGTTTTGTCATGATCCTCTTTTTGTGCAGTGGAAACACCAAATAAATCTCTTTACCTAAATCTCGGTTTAGTGTCTGGTGAAAACGTAGTATAAAGGGTATATTTAGGGGGAGAACATTAGATTTGGGCGATTTATAGACCAACTACGATTGGGCTGTCATACTGAAATTGTTGTTGGAAATTTTGGAAAAAGAGCCCAATTTCCGATAAATAGCCCAATCTGGCAAGCCTGAAACCAACACGAGACCGCGAGACGAAGAGCAACGAAAAAGGAATGCGAAATTCGAACAAGATAACAAAACAAAAAAAAAAAAAATAAAAGCAAGCAAAAGCACATAAATAAACGAACAAGTCGCACACGACATTGTTGGCTGCGCGTTGCTGCTGCTGTTGCAGATTTTTCGCACGAAAAAAAAAGTAATACTAATACAACAACGTTAACGAACGATACCCTACTGCCTGTAGCCTGTGCTTTGCCTAGCTAGACGTATCTTTTTCTTTGAATTTGAGTCCGTCCACTATTCTCTGTGAATCGCAATCGGAGTCGACGACCTGTGGTGCTGATGTATCTATTGAGTAATTATTAATAGTCCAAGCTAATGTTGTTGTAGTTGTTGTTGTGGTGCTCGTCAGTATTCCTTTCGCTTAAGCAGTTAAGTAGTATAGGTACATATACATATTATGGTCAATAGTTGCTATACTCTCTTGTCTGCTTTAGCAATTTCTAAACTTCTATAGGTATTGTGTTTCTCGAATCAATCAACTTGTTTAAATGGATGAGTACATGCAAATTAATGCTATCAAGAAATTATTAATACACAAATGACACAGATAAGCTTTGATAGTTTTGACGACCTACGACAGACTCTCTTTGGTCTTGAATGAGTTATTCCTTGGATGTTGATATTTATCATTTTCAATAAATTACAGTAAGGTATGATAGAACTACGATGTGGTTAGCATTGTTGGGTTATATTATTTTTATGTTTCCACATTCTGAAATTGCAAAGTTGTTGTTAAAACAAACGGAAATTGGCTGATAATAAATTTTATTGATTATCAAATTCAAATTATGAATTCTTTAAATAAATAAAATTTTTTGTTTACAATTTGTATAAAAATGGGCGTCAGTGGGTGGAAATTATTTGTTACCATTACTTACTTTACTGACTTTAGATGGAGCTCACAGCCCAGGATGGACTACGGCCGCAACCAGCAAGCCCTTCCAGCTGTGCACTGTCCCTAGCTAGCCGCTTCCAGCTCCGCACACCAACTTGGTTGAAGTCGTTCTCCACTTCTGCTCGCGCCATCTTCCTCTGATGCGTACACCATCGGAGTTGGATTCGAAGACTCGTCGAGCAGATGCGTTGTTTTCCATACCCTGCACGGGTCCAAGCTATTTCAGCCGCTGTATTTTCAGGTTTTTGACAAGGTCAACGTCGCTGTATAGCCCATCTAGCTTGTCGTTGAATCTTTTCCTCCACACTCCTTCGATATACACCGGACCAAAAATCACACGAAGAATCTTCCTGGTGGTGTTCCTACCGATTTTGACGGAGCAGGGAGATTTCTCTATCGTCATTATGCAAAAGCGGACGACTTTTGGCAGGGATGCCGATTATATATGACATGGCTCTGTATAATTCATCCCTATTCACACAATCATACGTGACTTTAAAATCGATAAAGAGGTGGTGTGTATCGATCTGGAATTCCTGTTTTTTGTTCCTAAAATCTGTCGGAGTGTGAATATTTGATCGACGCGACGGTTGACTTGCTTGATCAGATCGTTGACAAAAGGGTTTTAACAGGCACACAGGACAGCCGACTAGATATTATAAACGACCGACGTTAAGGAGTTAGTCTCTGTACAGTTGGTGCATTTCAGAGAGCATCTCCTTTTTTATGGATGGGGCACGCTGTACCGAGGTTCCATTCATCGGGCATACTTTCATCTGTCCAAATTTTGTAGATGAGTTGGTGTATGCTCCTTACGCGCTTATTTGAATAGTTTGGCTGGTAGGCCATCCGCACCAGCAGCCTTGTACGACTTAAGTTTTATCGCCAGTTGCACATAGGTTAGGTTGGGTGGACAGAAGATTTAGATTAGATTAATAAATGATTAATTTTTCTTTAAGTTTTACAAAATATGATTTAGTAATAAACATTCATTTTTGAGCATGGCCTAAGCCGTCTGCCAGTTGACAATTAAAACATAAACCCCCTTATTTATAAAGCAAAAATAGTTATTTCAGCTCCCGTGTTTAGGAAAACTACACCAGAGTAAGAATTTTCTGAACTCAAACCAAAGGCATTTGGTTAGTGCTCCATTTGAGTCCGGAACATTTTTATTCCAATGTGTAGTTTTCCTAAACACGGGAGCTGAAAATAACCTCAATAGAGGTTCTCTTTTTCCTCCTGAGAATTCGGCGTTTCTCTTTTCTTTTGAGCCCAAAGAGCTCCCAGGCTGCTCTCTCAGCAGCTCTTAATCGTGCCTTTACTTTAAATTTGGGATAGAGAATTTTTATTTGATTCTTATCTTATTCCGAAATTATGGTACCTACTATAAAAGCCTTATGAACAAAATTATTTATCCCGAAAACTGCTCCACACATTTTACTTTCTTTCGGCTCTTGAAATTTAGTCAAAAGACAAAAATTACGGCCTAGCTTTATAATTATTTTCGTACGAGTGATTATTTAGTGATCATTTGTTTGGACTACTTTTGATAGCCCATGCACCGTTTAAGAAATACTGATATTTTAGACATTTGACCATTAACCCCTAGTTTCACAGTGGAAGTTCAAACTCCACTTTTGGTTTAAAATTCAGTTTAAAAATTTATTCAGTTTCACAGTTTCGTTTAAACCTTGAACTGAGTTCAATTTGAAGATCAAGTTAAACGACAGCATTGTTCAGTTTAAACCTAAGTTCAACGTTTGGCACCACTATACATAATACATTATGGAATTGATTTAATTATTTTTCATAACCTAATAATTTCATCACCAAATCTATGTCTGCTGTTGAAAAGTTGATATTTCTGTTTTTTGGTACAATTGAACGAAAAAAAAAATGGCGACAGATTTTAAACAACCAAAAATAATTTTTGCTGCATCGCTTTTTCTATGCTCCAGAAAGAGAAAGAATAGACAAGGAAAGCTACGTACTGTTTGCAATACGTCACTTGGTGAAGCAAAAAAAGGACAATGCTGCCAACTCTTTTTTATAAAATCTAGTTAAACGAAGTTCGACTGAACTGGAGATCAAATTTCACTCTGAAACCGGACGAGTTAAACCAAAAATTTAACCTCAGTTTAGGTTTAAGGCTCAGCTGATCTTAAGTTTAAACTCCCACTGTGAAACTTGGGGTTAGTAATTTTTTTGCAGATGTCGGATGACGTGTATTTTAGTCATGTTATTGACTATTTTCGCTTCAACACTACAGCTCTAGGTATGAGCTATACAGGTAGTATTATCTAAAAAATAAATTGGGTGGCGCAACGGATCGTAAAGAGCCAGTGCCTAGTGACTACCAACTCGCAACCATTTCTGTGTGCGCGTGTCGACAGGAATGGAAGAGACCTACAATTTTATGCCGAATCCGAACGGCTAGACGAGAAGCACTTGTTCATGACAAGTGGTACTCTTGGAGGATTTGTCAATTCCTCACAAGAGGCAGCCCTGAAAAAAACTTTTTGGTTTTTAGGTAGACGAGGCTGGGAAGTGAACCCAGACCTCCAGTGTGGCAGTCCAACTCACCAACTATTAGGCTACGGGCTACTACACACACCCCTTAATAGCACAGGCATGGGAGAACGAAAGTTTCCCCATTGAATGGAAAAAAGGGATGATCGTCAAACTGCCAAAAAAGGGAAATCTTACGGATTGCGGAAACTGGAGAGGGATCTGTGTCCTCCCCGCGGTGGCAAAGATAATGGCGAAAATAATCTTGGAACGAATCAAAGAACATCTCGATTCTACTCTCGACAAAGAGCAAATGGGATTTCGTGCAGGCTCATCCTGCATTGATCACATCAACACCTTGAGGATCATAATAGAACAATGCGTGGAGTTCCGTTCCCCTCTTCATTTGCTCTTCATCGACTTCGAAAAGGCTTTCGATAGTTTGAATCGAGATTTCATTTGGTCAGCTTTACGTAGGAGAGGAGTACCCGAGAAGATTATCGCCGTTATAAAGGCTACCTACGAGGGTGCATCGTGTCAAGTCTTACACAACGGAAAGGTATCAGAGGACTTCGATATCCATAGCGGAGTTCGTCAAGGATGTTTGCTATCTCCGCTACTTTTCCTGGTGGTTATAGGGGATGTCCTTCATGCAGCTCTAGCCGAGCAAGCGCGTGGAATTCGATGGACGATGTTTTCGTTCCTGCAACATCTTGATTACGCTGACGATATTTGTTTGCTCTCGCACAACATTATGGATCTTCACCATATGGTGACTAATCTGGAATGCGAGGCAAACAAAGTCGGTTTGAGGATCAACACCGGGAAAACAAAAATCCTCAACATTTCTGAATCTTCTTCTCAAGTTGTCGTTGCGGGACAGCAGGTTGAAGCGGTGGACAACTTCCTGTACCTCGGTAGTGTTGTCTCAAAAGACGGCGGTGGTACGGATGAAGATGTTAACTGCCGAATCGGCAAAGCTAAAGCTGCTTTCGGCATGCTGTCTAAAGTTTGGAGGAGCAACGTCTACAGTACGAAGACCAAGCTGCGACTGTTCCGGTCAAACGTAGAGTCAGTACTACTATATGGGTGTAGTACATGGAAAGTGACCGCCTCTGTCACAAGGAAGCTACAAACTTTCGAAAATAGATGTCTCCGAAACATCCTAAGGATTTTTTGGCCGAACATCATCTCCAACCAAGAACTCCTTCGGAGAACGGGCCAAAGTCCTATTGACATCGTGATTAGGAAAAGAAAGTGGCAGTGGATTGGTCACACCCTACGTCGTGGTGCAGACTCTATTGCAAGACATGCAATGGAGTGGGATCCACTCATCCAAGATGGCAGAAGACCTGGAGGCCAGAGAAAATCTTGGCGCAGAACAGTCGACAAGGAATCACAAAAGCTCGGTAAAAGTTGGGGAGAGCTAAAATACATTTCCAGAAACCGAACGAGATGGCGTGTAGCGGTAGTTGACGCCCTGTGCCCCTTAGAGGGGTCAAGGATCTAAGTACGGGCTACTACGGTAATATTATCTTCATACATTTTTTCCGAGTATAATGCATCTTTGCCAGAGAATAAAGGAAATAAAATCCAACAAAGAAATCCAAATTATAATGGCTTATTAAATCATACTTAGTGTTTTTTAACTGTTCGTTTAGATAAATAAAAACCTCCCATTAATAAATCATTTCTTTTCCGAAAAATAATTTCAGTTTAAGCAAATAAATCCGTTTATATTATGTACATGGTTTTTGATTGTATGAATATCTTCTCATGAATTTATAAATGCCATAATATTTGCAAAAATGTTTTATTTAACGAACGCGCCATCACACAAGGTGACAAAATAAACATAGCACCATCAGCCATCAGAGATGATTTTATTTTTGGTGAATATTTGAGAAAATATATAATCAACAGAAATTTATATTTACCTACCTACCTTTCAAAAAATAATAATAAAAAAAATAAAATCCTTACTCTCTGCCTGATAACAGAATTTGATTTGAATTTGAATATATAATTGCATTGAATCACAAACATTTTTCGATCATACCTACACAAATGCCATCGATAACTTTAAGCCTCATAAATAATATTTTTTTTTTTTATTTAGGTATGATGAATTAAGGATGTAATTGCCCTTATCTTGTTTATTGAGATTTTTTTTTATTATTATATTCAACAAAAATTCAACATTCCAATTAAAGAAAAGGAAGTTTTTGTTTTGTTGTTGATGAAAGAACTTGGTTAGAAACTTTAAATAGGAAACTAAGGACCTAAGCCATGGTCGACTGTGCTCTACATCTACAGGGTGCAATAAACTTAAGCTAGAAACTCGTAATTCGTAAGGAGGATTTTTGATTTTTCGGTCTCGAATTTGTAATTTTGTTGTATGCCGATTTGAGAGTCTATAGAATTTTAAAAATCTAATTATCCCCCCATTACAATTTTGAAAAATAAAAAGCTTAAAAAGTAAATGAAGTTAATTTTCCCGGAACCCATTTTTATCTGAAAAAAAATCAATACAATGGATGCGTATGCGTATACGTACAAACATTTAAATATTAGGGTTGGAAATAAATTTAAGGGTTATTTGTATATCCCACTTTATATCCAGTGTATTTAGTAATGATACCTATGGGAATTTAATACGTTATTGTTTTTTTTTTTAGCCGTGCTCTTTAAAAAAAGGCACGGCAATTCAGCTAAATTTTTACACACAGACAATAACAAACAAAAGGAATGTCGTTTTCATTTTGTGTGTATAATTTTTGCTGAGTTGCTTAAAAAACACGGCTATTGTTCTCATAAAAAGCTCAAGTCCTTGTTTTCGACGTTAACCCCTTGCAGGGTTTCCGCCATTTTGATTTGAAAAGCGAATTTAAAGTACAGTAACCCCAATTACGAATTTCGTATTATTAAGTCGAATTTGCTCGTATGTTTGGCTTGTTTTTTTTCTCAATGGTGAAATGTCATATTTGTTGGTGCAAAGCTTTTGAAAATTTACGAATAGAGACATTGCGATGCTGAATTTAAACTTGGACTGCTTTCAAACAAGGAAACTGAGTTGCTGGCAACTGGGAGTTTGCAGGCGGGAAGGGCGTAAGGGTTATGAAAAAAATTCCCCTCACACCCTTCTCGCCAAGAAACTAGCTAGTTTCTGGCAACTCAGTTTCCTTGTGTGAAAGCAGTCTTTATTATTTTCATCATCATCTTAAAAAGAAGTGTGGCAACCTTGCGATTGTGAAAATCTAAACTATGGAAGCCTCAAAATGTGACAAGCGATGAAGTGTGGCAGCTCTGGAATTGTGGCAACCCTTAAGTGTGACAGCTCTGGAAGTGTTGTAACTCCGGACGTATGGCAACCCTGAAGTGTGGCAGTCCTGCGCCTGTGACAACCCTGGAAATGTATCAACCCTGGACGTGTGGCAGCCCTTCCAGAATATAGGTGGATGACATAGCTGAGTTACAATTCAAGTATACCCATAATGTTTTAGGCTTTTACGCGTATCTAACAAGGTTCTCAAGTTAGCTGTAGTTGTCATCATTTATGACTGTAAAGTCTGATTAATTATAGGTGTAATTAAACAGTTCAGGCTAAAAAGGTATTGGGGCATAATCTCGAATCTCAATTCACAAAATCCCGAAAAGCAAA
The DNA here is from genome assembly GCA_949320155.1 of Melangyna quadrimaculata. Lineage (NCBI taxonomy): Eukaryota > Metazoa > Arthropoda > Insecta > Diptera > Syrphidae > Melangyna > Melangyna quadrimaculata. The sequence continues at coordinate 65,011,786 of OX439483.1, read as the reverse complement.
AACTGATAAATATTTGCGAGAGCGAGTTTTAATACCAAAAAAAAAGACTGTCTACTGAGCCATTCAGGACTTTGGGAATCAAGATTTTGGGATTCGAAATTTTAGCATTCGAGATTTTAAGCATTCGGGTCATTTTGATATTCGAGATTATGGTGTAGTTTATTTAATTGCCTATCAATGTAATAAAACGATGGAATTGTTTATTGTTCGTAATTTGGTTTGGAAAAAAACGATGGCAACCCAGCTGGAAAAATGCCAAGTTTCTGTCTAGTTTGGGCAAAGCTGTAGTAAGTTTTCAGTAGGGAAAATTTAGACAAGGAAAACTTGTCAGATACTTGGCAAGCCCTTGTTGGATTTCAGTACCAAACATTTAGACGAGGCAAAAAAGGGTTCACTATAGCCAAGTCCCGTATTCTAGCCTTTGCTAAGTCTTACTGGTGCCTTGCAAGAATATATGTAAAACTCTCTAGTGCCTTGTCGAAAAACAGATTGTTTTTTAATAATGCATCCGGTCTTAGATTTTGTATTTGGCACAGGTTAGTCAAAAAGACTTATATCTTAAGGGCCAGTTTGTTCCGTCCCGTCTTCTAGCCTTTGCTAAGTCTTACTGGTGCCTTGCAAGAATATATGTAAAACTCTCTAGTGCCTTGTCGAAAAACAGATTGTTTTTTAATAATGCATCCGGTCTTAGATTTTGTATTTGGTATAGGTTAGTCAAAAAGACTTATATCTTAAGGGCCAGTTTGTTCACAGTTGGATAAATTTCTAAAATGACTTTTACATGTTCTGAATAAATGGCACTAAACAGCCGAAATCAACGATTTAAAAAAAAAATTGTATATTTCCTTGATTGAGATTTTGGACAACGTACACACATTTGAAAATTTATAAAGTGCAATAATCATTCACTGATTTAAGTTTATTAGCTATGTATAAATAAACTGGAACTAAGGCCCAATTTGTTCACTTTCCTTTAAATTTAAATTTAATCATTAGAAATTGATCGATATTAAATATTTGTATTCCTTAAGCAATTTTAAATAACGTTTCCTTTTTTAACGAAATTGTTAAATTAATTTGAAATCGCTTTTGGCTTAAAACGACAAAATCCACATTTTCAGGGGAATATTTATCCTTAATAAAAGATTTTTTGTAATCATAAAGTGAGATGTGGAAAACAGAAGTTCACAAAAATTAAAACAGCTTTTGGATCAAAAACGAACTAAAACCATAAATGTTTTTGATGACCTCAAATGTACTCTATTACAACGTTTGGATTTTAAAATTCTGAAATTTTAAAGTTGGAAAAAACATTGCTGCAATGATTTTTGATTGGATAATGTCGAAAAATCTAAAGAAAGGATTTAGGAGATGGATTTGGATTCACTGTAGTATTTTCAACTTTGTCCGTTTTTTGTCTATATCGCGTTTCCTGATTAAAAAACCAATAAGCAAGCACAATACTGACTGTCAACGCTCTATGAAACCTTATTTAGTGCTTAATTTATAGTTCATCAGTCACAGTAAAAAAAAAATCCTAAAGATATTTTCAAAAAGCATTTAAATTTAAAGAAGCAATTTAAAGCGAGACAGTTAACTAAAGGCAAGTGAATGAATCAAACAATAAACGAAGTATTCTGATTGACACTATTATAATAAAAGCGATATAAGTTAAAACGACACAATCCAGTTTTTAACGGACTGTGAATAAATTGGCCCTAAGCTCTAAGACTATTACAGGTTCTTAAGAATCTCTGATGAAAAAAAAATCTATGGATAATAAATAGGTCCATAGATCGCCTTAAGTTTTTAGATAAGTCTATAATGAAAAACACCAACACCCTATATAGGTTACTTGTGAAAATTTATCCAAATTGAATACCAGAAAACACCTCAACTTCAAAGTTCAAATCAATTTAGAAATTTGGTCCGTATATATAAGTTATAAAAGCGCTCATTTATATATCTATAGATCTGTCTTCCATAAATCAGTAAATAAAAAAAAACTTTTCGATATCGATTGAATGGATAACAAACTACCTACATTTGTATATACAATATACATACATACATACTTATAAAACGAATAATAGAATCAAGCATCTTTCTATCCTGTTCCGGTAAGCTGAGTGGTATTATTCATTTGCAAGAAAAACAAATATACAACAAATAAATAAAATGAAAGATGAAAACATTCCTCCTCATCCTCCACATCCTACTCCTCATCCTCCTCCAACTCAACTCGATATTGAGATAATCTAAAAGATGTTTAACTTTGTTCAGCTCGGATTCTGTTTCTTCTATTCTTTCATCGTTACCTTTTGTTTACGTTTTTATTAGTTTTATTTTTGTTTTTTTTTTTTTTTAGTTCCATTTTCAGTTTTATTTTTGCTTTGTTTTTATAGTGGTAAACTTGAAGCTAAAATTGAGGGATTGTATTTCATCCCTTGCCTTTTCGAAATCATAATACACCCAAAGAGCTGAATGTTCATAAGAAAAAAAAGTAAAATAGGGTAAGACTGGGTAAATATTACCCAAAAAAAAAATTAAAAACATATAAACATAAGACAAACAATAAAGTTCGTCCCTCGCAATTTGTTTATCTGTAGAATTATAACAACATCTAGTAATAACAATTTCAACTTTACCAAGACCTAGATCTTGTCTGAATTGCACAGCACAAACTTCTGGTAAGGATGGACATTTCTGGTGGCAAACTGAATAAGGAATAAGGTTGGCACACGATGCGATTAAGAGTGATTTAACAAGAATGAAGATTGTTTATTATTGGTTTTCATTCGAATTTTTACAGTTTTTTAAAATGAAAAAAAATTTGCGACTTTAGTACAATTTAAATTAACCCCGCTATGCCCTATACATACATATATAAATGTATGTAAAGGTTTAGAACTGAGAAGATACAAAACTAGAACAGATGTTTTTTTTTCTGGAAGATGAATAATGGGGATGAGATATTTGGGGCCACATCGGCATCAAAGACCGACGGCAAAGCACTTTTTTGAATATAACAAAAGGATAGACAATATAAAATGATGAAATCGATTGAATGAATTGATTTAGCTATAACATTATGTAGATAAATTGTTTAAGCCAAATTAGTGATTTTGAACGAGTTTTGAGGAAGTTTAGTAAATTCATTTTTAAAAGATAAAATTGCTAATGTAGAATATTTTAATGGGATTTTATTTAATTCAACAAAAAAAAAACTGGGTCGGCGGAGTAATTTTAACTTAAAACAAACCCTGCATAAATCTATGTTATGCAAATTAATTAATCAATGGCATTTGGCATAATATTTTTTAGAATTCTTTAATTCGCCGAAATTATTGTTTATAATGAGATAGTGATAAATTTATGTATGTACATATGTCATATAAAATTAAATTTATTTGTGTCATAAAAAAAGTTGTTTATTAAAAATCACTTACCGGGAAAATTGACATATGTATGTAAATGTGTTCCAGCTGAGTTTTGAATTATCTGAAATAGAAGAATACAAAAAAATGGTAATTCAGAGAAATTTTTGTAACTTTCTTTAAGGCTAGGCGCATATTGAGACGCGTTCGACACGAGTGACGCTACACAGCACAGCACGAGTTTTGTAAATAATACAAATCAACCGAACAACGCATATTTATAGAGCGACACGACATGACCTGACGCGCGTTTTCCGAAAATCGCGTGACACAGTGATCGAAACACAGTTTTTCTTGCGAGAACGGCGCGTGTTTGTTTTTTTTTTTCTGTCAAAAAATTTAATAATAAACTGTCGTTGGTTTTGAAAATAAAAAATCTTTTGCTTTTTTTAGAAATTACTTAATTTTTTTTTTATTTATTTCAATTATCAATATATCAGACGATTTTTGCTTCAATTAATATGTATTTTGACAGGAGACACGCGAATCAATATGCGGAGAACGGCATGACACGTTTCAATAATCGTGTCGTGCCGCACTCGTCAGGTCACGTCACACGCTTCGGACGCGGCTCAATATGCGCCTAGCCTAAAGGTTAAAATTTGTATTTTGTGCACTACACATACACGCAGCTTCATTCGCCTGAGATGCTACGAAAGTTTTTTTTTTAAACCAAAAGCCGTAATCGTTTATTTTATTTCTAAAACAAGTTGTTTTAGTGAAAACTGTTTAAATAGTTATTTAAATTTTGAAAATTAATTAATATTTTTTTTAGTTTTAAGTCAAATAATTCAACTTTTTAAAATAATTACAAAAAGAGGAAACAACATTCTATAATTCTTCTTCTTTTAATTGAAGAAGGTGGTTTCAGTGCTGGGGAAGAATACCTTGGCCAAATTTTCACCTCAAATGGGACAAAGTAGCCTAGGCAAAATGTACTACAAAAAAATGGCCAATCTGCCAAAAAAATCCGAGTGAAGGTTTTTAAACGCAATTGTCTTTCTTTTGGAATAAGAAATACTGTCACGAAAGTCTATTACCAAATCATTCTCTTCAGAAAAATATAAAAATTTTTTCCATGCGAGTCATAAGTCGCAAGATATTGTGACTTCAATAGTGTCAACTGTCAAAAAAAAAACGGTTTTTCGCATATATCTTTTAAACTCTTAACTTGATCGAAAAATTATATTACCAAAATGTTTACATTATGTAATATTATATAAGCATGCATTAACAGTTTTTTTCTATAAGCCATAATGTTTATTAATGTTGCGACTTCAAAAATGGTAAAACTTCGAAAATATAGTTGTACATACATTTTATTACAAAATCCTGTTTATTCGAACTTGTCCATTTTTGAAGTCGCAATATCTTGCAACTGATGCGTTACAAGCAAAAAAGTGTGTTTCCTCTTGGGAATATTAGAATCTGCAGAAACGGGTATAAAATATTTTCCGAAAATTTCGTCATTTAAGAGTAAAGAGCCAAAAACCGGTATTTTAGACTTTTGGCGTTGTTATTTAAATGATAATGTCATAAAAATTATGGCTTATAAAAAAAAACTGTTAATGCATGCTTATATATACATAATGTAAAAATTTTACTTATATTATTTTTCGATCAAGCTTAGAGTTTAAAATATATATGAGAAAACTCGTTTTTTTTGACAGTTGACACTATTGAAGCCACAATATCTTGCGACTTATGACTCGTATAGAAAAAAGTTTTATATTTTTTTGAAGAAAATTTTATGATATTTAAACTGAGCTAAAAATTTTTTCGACAACTTGTGCTTTTCAGAGTAAAAATTAAAAAAACAGAAATTTGAACTTTTTGTCAAACTTTTAAAAAAATTATAACTTTAAGGCGGTTCTTTTTTAAGAAAAAAAAATAATAATTTTTTCTTGTACGGATTTACATAATGTACAATTTTCGTATTGAGATGTTTTCAAAAATTTCAATCGTTTAGGAGTTATACGTGAAAAACGACAATTTTCGACCATATCTTCTTAACGGCGGGTCGTAAGAAAAAATTAGTCATAACATTTTTGTTGGCAAATGACATAATCTACAAGTTTTATGTGAAACACTTTTCGACAACATTTACCGTTTCTGAGGTTTATGCGAAAAACTGATATTTTCGACATTTAACCTTGTATAACTATTGACGCGCACACGATTTGGTAATAGACTTTCGTGACAGTATTTCTTATGCCAAAATAAAGACAATACAAATTTTCACTTGGATTTTTTTGGCAGAAAAATTACAATATGCCTGGGCTAAAAAAAGGAAAACTGACCGAATTTGTGGGAACTTTTGGATTAAAAATGACATACCCGAAAAAAAGAGATTTTCAGTTTCTAATTTTGTATTTTTGTTTAATTTAAAGTTACGAAAAGGTTATCATGAAAAAAGTAAAAAGAGACTCTAATAAATCATTTCGAATCAAATGTTCAGAAATATAATCAATTTTCATAAAAAAAAATTATAAATCGTAAAAAAAGTCCGAAAGTTTTTGTCTCGTTTGGACAAGGCCCTAGATATTTTTCAGTAAGGAAAATCTAGAAGAGGAAAACTTGTCAGAAACTTGGCAAACCCTGGATTTCAGTACCAAACATTTTGACGAGGCTAACTTTGCAAACTCTCGTGAGGCCTTCCCTAGACAAAAACTTGTTTGACATGTATCGGTACCCCATCAGGAATGTCTCTTGTACACCAAAAACAGATTTTATTAGCACCATGCAATTTCAGCATCATACGACACTTTTTTCTCTCTTTCCTTTGTCTTCTTTTTCGTACCACACACTGTATAGACCTGTTCAATAAGGAAAAATCTGTTCTAAGTTGTTCTACCTTAAAAGCAAGTACATAAAGTCCCACATAAGCCAGCTTTTATTTTTGTTGCCTGTCGAGGCAAAAGGGTTCATAATCGCTAGTGCCTTGTTGAAAACTAGATTGAATTTCTGCGCGGGATAGGTGCATACAAAAACTGTACGCCTTGATCGCGCTACCTCCCATTTGTGGTTCAGGTGTATACTGAGGCTCAGCATATAATATAATATTGTAACGTATTGGTTTATTAATACAATTTGTTTGGCCAAAAACCTAAAATGCACATTTCTTGCAATCACATTAAGTATTTCAATTGCGAAATTTAATCACAATCGCTATCAAGAATATGCACAAAGATTGTACTTTTTTTTATTCAACACACACACAATTAAGAGATATAAGTTGCTAATACTATCTTTTGTATAATAATGATAACAAATATTATGATGCTGTTATCATTTTATTTTAATAACCTCTTTAATTAATTGCTAGATATTCAATGTGTTCTGTGTACAAAGATCGTGTTGTTTAGGTAAAGCTCGGTTCGCCCACAACTAAATCAATAAGGGCACTAATCAGAAACCACTAAACTCGACCTCGACCAAATGTAACACATACCATTCCTCGTTTGCATGCAAATACTCGCACATACATACATATAATGCTAAAGTTTATCTTAATCAAAAATTCAAAATTAACATTGAACTGTATGACCGTAAAGTTTTACTTGCAAATTTGTTGGTTGCTGCTCTTGCTCTGTCATAAAAGATAAAATCATTGTAAGCACACACACGATGACGATGACGATGAAGACGACGACGACGACGACGACACAACCAAAACGTTGAATTCGAATGAGATGAGGAGGAGTAGTTGTATAGGAGGAGGTTTATATGTTGAACTCTGCTGAATCTGAGTAGAACATGTGTATAGGTATTTATACCTATACACTAACGAGAGTTTGTGTAAAACATACATTAAATGTAACAGAATATGATACGACGTTTAACCTATTCGCTAACACATATACCTACATAACATGCATAAACAATTTATTACAGATAAGATACATTTGGTGTAATTGAATTGCGTGACTTGTCATCGTACTGGTATTATAAAGAATATTGTTTTTGATTTATAAATTGGAATATGTACATTGTACATATAAATAACAATGAAGATATTTTAAATGTTCTTAATACTCGTAGATATCGTTTCTTTATCTTTTTTTTATCTCATAAACGGTCCTTTTTTAATTAAAATATATTTTTGATTTAAAATGTAAATAAACTTCGATTTTTACTGCAGCAAGCAAAGGTGTTTAAAGCTTCTTAGTTGGCTACAAACTTTCGCAACAAGCCATAATAATATATCCACTAAAATGCACGACTGGATCGCACTAACTTGCTCTTGTAGCTAACTACTAGAATGTACATAGTTAGAAATTTATGGTGTACCTATAGTAAGGGTTGGATAATATTTTTATATCGTTAGCGAGAAAATATTAATAACAAATTAGAGTAACAATTTTGAAATTAAAAATAATTGATTTTTTATTTTATTTGAGTTTTTTCGTAAAAAAAATTATTCATACGAATTTTGAAACTTAAATGCAATGGCGCGAAATTTTAAACGATTTAGTAAATTGTTAAGTTACTAGGTTAAAAAGATTTTGCTAATTTTAAACGATTTTAACATCTTACTATCTCTTAACAATTTACTAAAGTTAAAATCACAAAATGGTTACTTTAACTTTTAGCAATTTGCTAAATCCATACGACATCTGTCAATTTCCTGGAATCTTTTCTTACCCATTTTAATTGGAAAAATGAATTGTGTTTTTTGTATGATTCGTGATGTATATTTTTTTTTTTAAAGTAAATAAAATAGTACTAAATGTTTTCGGAAGACGAAGATTTCGATGTATTTGAAGATTCAGCGTTGTGCAGTAAAAGTGCGCGAAGTTTTAAATCCCGAGCACATCCTTTTGAAGAGCTGGACGATGGAGAATTTAACTCCAGAAATTAAATAATGTGATTCAGTTTTATTTTTAATTTCAAACTAAACTCACTTTTAGTTTTGACCATTTGCTTTTGTCCCGAAGGCTGTCCAACTGAATCCAAACTCAACATAGTTGCTTCAGCACCAGTACACGATTGAGGAGCATCAGGCAAGCACTTAGTCTCTCTCACAATAGTCGCTCTCAACTGTGAGAATGTTAACTATGTTCATGAGAGAATTTTTCATTCGGAAGATATGTACACCATTCACCAGTTTCAGCTTTCGATGAAGTAGAATGCAGAAGTGTGGAAGGTCGAGCCGTTTTTAGTTATTCCAACAACATAAGATTTATTTGATATAACTTTGCCCCACACAATTGATCCGGCATTGTAGAGCTCTTGGGCGAATGCGACTTTTTTATTATCTTTTTTCACTTTTTATAGATTAATTTTCTATAAACTAATTTAAAAAAAATCTTCTTCAGAGAGTAAAACAAAATTAAAAGCATAAACAAAACAAATGTGACTTCTGACTGACATTTCCCAATTAGCAATTTACTAGTTAGCAAATCGAAAAAAAAGGTTTAAAATTTTGAAATAGTTATTAAATTGCTAAATATTTAGAAAACTACTTACTAGTAAATTGATAAGCCCTTAACAACAGGTTGTTTAAAATTTTGCGCCAATATTTTTTAAATAAGATTTCCATCTAGTGGGCTTTAGGTCAGTTTTTGGTTTTGTTATTTTTAAAAAATGTTTAAATTTCAAGTAACGTTTCGATCTTATTTAGTAATCAAAAAGGTCACTAAAAAAGGAATTAGTGCAATATTTTTTTTAGTAACCTTAAACCCAGCAAAAATGTACAAAAAATGTCCAATCTGCGATGGACGATCGTATGCGCGTCAATAAGTATGTAAGGTTGAATGTTCAAAATGTTAGCTTTCGCATATAACTCCGAAACGGTAAACAAAACTTGTAGATCTTGCGATCCGCAAGAAAAAAAAAAGTAACCACAGTTTTTTTCCTACGACTCAGTGTTAGCAAGATATCGACATTTCAAAAAATGTCGAAAATGGCCGTTTTCACTGATAACTCATAAACGGTTCATATTTTCGAAAACATCTGAATCCTAAGTTTGTACATTATAAGAACTTTTATAGGGCAACAAATATTATCTTTTTCGTAAAAACAACCGTTTTAAGACATCATTATTTTAAAACTTTGACAAAAATTATAAATTTCTGTTTTTTTTTGCATTTTGCTCTTAAAAGACAAAGTTGTCGAAAAAACGTACGCACAATTTGTAGAGCATAATATTCTCAACAAAAAAATCATGACGATATTTTACACACGAGTCATAAGTCACAAGATATTGCTACTCCAATAGCGTCAAATGTCGAAAATACAGGTTTTTTTGCATACATCTTTTGAATGGGCAAGTTGGCTCCTAACCTTAAGCACCTCCTATATGGGATATTCGCAAAAAAAAGTATGCCATTTAAAAGGTCAGTAATTGTGGTCAACTCAGAAAGTGGTCAGCCTTAGGAAATTTGTAATCAATGGTTAAAGTTTTTCAAGCACACGAACTATTTTTGGCACCTCATTTAAGGGATATTCGCAAAAAAAAGTGTAGCATTCGAAAGGCCACCCACTTGTGATAAAAGGTCAGCTAGTTTCAGTAATTGGTCAGCCATAGGTTTTTTTAATGAATTTTTAAAGTTTGTTTCAAGGTCGCAGTATAAGACTTTTAGCACCTCATTTATAGAATTTAAAAAAAAAATGAGTATGCCATCTAAAAGGTCAGTAATTGGTCAAAAAAGGTCAGCTACTTTCAGTAATTGGTCAGCCATAGTTTTTGTTTAATTGAATTTTTAAAATTTATTTTTTCAAGGTCGTATAAGACTTTTAGCACCTCATTTGTGGGATATTCGCAAAAGAAGTATACCATTTGAAAGGCCAACGACTCGTGATAAAAGGTCAGCTAGTTTCAGTAATTGGAAAGCCATAGGTTATTTTATATGAATGACCTTTATTTTACTCTCATACTTCTTGTACATTGTCCAACACTGTGAACCGTATGTTAGCGTTGGACGAACAACTGCCGTGTAGAGCTTTCCTATCAGCATATGGGGCATTTTTTCTATCACAGAAGGTGGCAGAGTTTCCCGCCACTTCATCCACCCTACGCTTACGCGATGTTTGATGTCGTCATCACAAGATCCTTCGCTATTGATCATTGATCCAAGAAATTTAAACTTTTCGCACTTGGGAAGCACTCTGTTACATTCAAATAGATGTCCGGAATAGGCCTGTGTGGATCAGAAAATGGACAGCATAGGTATACGGTCTTTTTCTCGTTAATGCCGTATCTATGTCCCTCCAGAGTATCCACCCAAACATCAAGTGCTCGTTGCAAGGACACAGGATCTTTACTTATGATGGCTCCATCGACAGCAAAGAATAACTGATTCACTTTGGGGTCTGTCACTTTATCCTCAAGCAGAAAGTCGGGGACAGTAATAAACAGCAAAGGACTCAAGACGCTTCCCTGATGCACACCTTCTCTAATTGGGAACTCTTCGGTGATTTCTGCGGGGCATCTTACCTTTGTTTTAACTTGCTCGTACATGCCCATGACCATCCGCACGCAGACTTCCGGAACTCCTCGTTGCCTGAGTGCTACAGTACTGCTTATACCAATATAAAGATTAATTGCATTAAAAAATCATCACTTAAAATATTTTTGGCGGCAAAAGTACAACTTGTCTGGGCTATTAGAAGTACTGAATCAAAAGTTTGACAAAGAAAACTCGGCCGGCGAAGAAATATTCGAAAACATACCAAAAACAAGGCAATTTGCTCCAAATAAAACCCACAACTTTATTTTCGTTATTCGAATTTTGTTGGAAAGAACCTGGCATAAAGTATTATTAGAACTGTTCTAACGATTACATTTTCGAGAATACTTGATAAAACGAAATCGTTGTATATCAGCTTTCCGTTCTAATTTTAACAAACAAATTAATTTATCCTCAAGGTAATCACATAAAAATTCTTCAAACCAAATTTAAAGCATACCTGGCTGGAAAAATGCTAAATTTCTGTCTAGCTTAGGCAAGGCCCTAGTTAGTTTTCGGTAGGAAAAATCTAGACGAGAAAATCTTGTCAGAAACTTGGCAAGTCCTTGCTGGATCTCAGTACCAAAAATGTAGACGAGGAAAACTTTTCAATCCCACGTGAGGCCCTTCCTAGTAAAAACGTGTTGGACATGTTTCGGTACCCCGTACCACCAAAAACAAAACATTTATAAGGCATGTTTTGCAATTTTCAGTATCTCTTTCTCCCTTTCCTTTGCCTTATATATAGTGGGTAGCGCATTGGACTGACAATCAGAAAATCGTGGGATAAAGCCCCACACAAGCCAGATTTTTTTTTTTGTCTGACGAGGCAAAATGATTCAAAATAGCCAAGGCCCTTGTTCTAGCCTAAGCTAAGACTTGTTAGAATCAAGGTTAAATTCTCTAGTGCCTTGTCGAAAACTAGGTTGCTTTTCTGCACGGGTAGTACTAACCGATTATGCTCACATCAGGACGCAGAAACGAACATACCGACCGACGGAAAATCACTTTTTTGGTCTTCTCCATTATCGTAATGTTAATTTTGATCAATACCTCGAATCTTTACTTCATCACGCTTTGCGATTTTAGCCTTTTCTTGTAAGATATAACTTACCTTGTTCACTGACGCACAATTTTAAACAGCCTTAGGGAAAATCAAACATCGACTTGACCAAATGCCCAAATATAACTCACATAAATAAATAAAAGTTGATACTAAACCAAGTTTTCAAAAATTCACAAAACTATTCCCTTATCTATAAACATCAGTACATTCCAGGTATTCATCGCAGAATCTCAAATATCAGAAACATTTTCATGACTGTTTTTTTTTTTTGCTACGAATTCATTAACCAAATACCACAATAAGCTGACAGTGTAGTTGTTTGCAAAGTGAATTTTCTAAAAAGTTCTTTCAAATAATGTTAAGAATATAATTTCCTTTACGCTTGCCAAAACAAGAATTTTACTTTTTTTTCTAGAAATCAGGACAATTTTCTGTCACAGGAAAACAAAAAAAAAAAATAAGTAAAATCAATAATTGAAAACAAAACAACAACAAAAATGAAACTGAACTCGTTCAAAGAGATTCCCTTCAGTATATAGGTACATTTTAACTTAAAAAAAAAGGTACTTTTGCTTTGTTTTTCTTCCTCTTCATTTTCCAAAGCAAATCGCTTTGACATTGAAAGTTAAAAAGAAGAAAAATAAAAAAGCAATATAGGTACCTACCTACATAACTAGTTTGAGTTGAGTTGAGTTCAGGTAGGTAGGTATGTACCTACCAAAAAAAATATAGTACAGAAATGAACAAAAAAAAATGAAAACCTGATAAGAACCTATCCAATTCATTCCTCTTTGCTTGTATGTTTCGAAAAACGAGAATTCTTTTTGATTTGTGAAACGTAATGAAACTTACAAAGTTTCCCTTCTCTTTCCCCTTCTATTCACCTGTTCATCAAACCCATCAACCAAACAGCACTGAGGCGGCCGGCCGTCGCTCATCTCGTATGTCTGTTCTGTTATTTATTTTTTTGTGAGGACGCTCTGCAATATGCATTTCGTAATCCGTCATAAACAAATATTAATGATAAAAAAATTACGTTGTCTTTACTCCACGACTAAACAACAAAGCGTAGCAATAAACAAATTTACTTTTCTGTGTTATTTTTACAGAGTCTTCTACATACATATTTTATAGCGCGCGTCTTCGTACAGTGGAAGAAATTAACATCAAATTTTGACAATATATTCATTCGTCAATATCGTATCGATTGTGCAAGGATTTGTTTAAAAATTGGTGAAGAGCACTGTTATGCGATATTCTTAAGGAGAAATTCGAATTTAAGTTAAGGCTCATTTTTAACAGTCTCGATTTTTAATCAAATTTTGTCGAAAAAAAAACCAACGATTATTTTTTAAAGTTTCCAATGTTTAAAGCAATCAAAATAATACTGCGTTTTTCCGACGTTCTTTTTTAAAATATTTTTGGGTAATTTCCGTATAATGCACTTATCTCGTTTTTGGCTGAACTAATTTTTATAAAATTTAGCAGAAAAGTTAAACTTCTTGGTGTTTAAATATTATTACATTTAAAAAAATTTTCAATATTTTTTATAAACTAAATGTTTCAATGAATTCAATTTGTTTTGCCATAAACGGATTCATTCGAATAACGAACCACAAATGTATGCCCTAAAAACGACGATTAACAGTGGTTCACTGTGGCGTATACGCACTTTTTTATTTCATTGCATTTTTAACAAACTTTTTATGTTGAATTATTGCTTTAAGTTGTGTAACAAAAAAAAAAAAAATTACAGGTAGTAGGCAATATTGTCAATTTATTAATAAGTTTAATGTCTATAAAGTTAAATGATACGAAGTTAAATGAATAAAGTTCAATGTGAGTTCTGAAGTCGGTTACATAAAAATGAAAAGTTAATCAAATGTGTAAATTAATTAATCGCTTTAAGTCGGTTTAGCATTATTGTTGAGGAGGATTAGAGCAATAAGTGTGAGGGTTTTGTTTTCTTTAATTTGAAAAAATTGTGTCAGCTTTTAAAAAAAAAATTAAATTGACTCTTACTTAAATCGAACACATTTTAAGCATGATTTCTCAACATTTTTCAATAATTTTTACATACGAATTTAGGTCATTATTTCCCCTTTAATTATTTACGTCATTCCATAGCCTCTAGTTATAAGCCACATAAGATTGCTAAATTGGCCTTTGTTTACATTTTAATTATTTTTTTTAACGAAAATCGATTTTGCAGAAATGTGATTCAAGCCCCTCCATCGCTTTTCCCGTTAGATCTACAGCTTTGGAACCATATTTTTAGAGGAAAGTTTTACCAACAATCGTGCAAAATTAAAATTTTTAAATTGTGAAATTTTTCAAAAGCTATTGAATAAACAATATCAAAAATCAATTTGACGGGAACTCACAAACCCCATAAGCATTAGCGTGATTCTCAAGTAAATGCTCCTTTTCGTGGCCCCGACCTAAAATTGTTCAACAAATTAAAAAAAAAAAACTTATTTATTTTGAAGCGCAAGCAACGTTTCTAACTGGTCCATTTCTAAATTTTAAATATTTGCAGGTATGTAATAAAAAAATAATTGTTTTTATGGTCCAAATTTCCGTCGCGTGTCGCCTCCTTGATTCAGCGCGGAAAAATAGATTTTTTGTTTGCTTTCAAAAGCATAAATTATAATTTGACAAGTTCAAGGCTTAAGCATATGTATGTAATACAACTTTCCTAAAAATTAAATTTATTTATTTTAAACAATTAACTTTGAAACTTTCAAACATGTGTCTCAATGTATTTGCATCATTTCCGTAAAAAAATGTTCAATGCCTTTAAATTCAAATTAACGGCCGTCAGTTTATAGGATTTAGACTAAATGAAGAAACTCATTCTTTGAAATATATTCAATTAAATCAGTTTCGGGTGTAATTCTAAAGTAAGTGGTTGTATTCGTCACGTGTTTCATAAATTTCGTCATTTCCGTAGGTGCATATTTATGTAGTTTTAGTAAGTGATAGTAAATACAAATATTTTGTAACAGTCTTATGGAGTTATGTTGCAGTTCTTCATACAAAATTAATAAAAAAAATACTTTCTATTTGTATTGTTTAAAAAGTTAAAAAAATATCAATTTTCGTCGCGTCATTGCCGTCGCCTTTATTAGGTTACAGCAATGAGAAAATGGTTACAGAAATGACTTTAGATGTGTTTTCTTTTTGCAAATCATTCATTTTTTTGTGCATAAAAGGCAATGGCAGACCGTAAATCTGAAGCGAAAACGTAAGAAATTATTTATCTTTACAATTTAAATGTCATTTCAGTACCACACAATCATTTCCATCAATCGATTTAATTTAAATTTTAATAATTTTAAATCTGGTACATTATGATTTCCGTAGTAGTAGCCCGTAGCGTAATGGTTAGTGCGATGGACTGTCACGCTGGGGGTCTGGGTTTGTTTCCCGGCCTCGTCCACATAAAAACTAAAGTTTTTTTTCAGGGCTACTGCCTCTTGCGAGGAATTGACAAATCCTCCTAGAGTATCACTTGTCATGAATGAGTGCTTCGCGTCTAGCCGGTCGGATTCGGCATAAAATTGTAGGTCCCTTCCATTCCTGTTGACACGCCCACACAGGAATGGTTGCGAGTTGTTAGTTACTAGGCCCTGGCTCTTCATGAGCCGTTGCGACAACCAATTTATTTATTTTTTTCTGATTTCCGTATCGAAGGCGTCATTTTCGTATCACGCCAAAATTCTTAAAAACGCTTAAAATCAACTACATATTTCATAATTTATAACAACAGTACATAATTTTTTCTTAAATTTAGGTAGGGGACATCTTGGGTGCTAAAAAAGAGCTTTTAACAGAGTATCACCCATTAATAACTTTGCTATACGAGTTTAGCCCAGTTTTTAGCTTTATTTTTTAGGAAGGAGGTGTAATTTTCAAAAATACAAAAAAAAAACATTTTCGTGCTAAAACTTTTATGAATTTCTCATTTTTTTGATTTTTGGAATAGTTTTTTGAAAATATATTTTCATTCAAAACTTTGTAAACACAATTTAAAATTTAATGTAAATATGTATACTCTTTTGTTTCTAAAATTCTAAGCTCTTTATCAATTCTAAGTCTTTCACTAAAGACCCGATGGTTAAATATTTTAGTTTTTAAGCAAATCAAATAAAATTGACATTGTAAATGTTGCCGTTGTTTTTTTTTTTAACATTTTTGTTTTCCCTTTTAAGACTCCTTTTCTTATACGATTATGTAATTCACCCTGTATACTGTGACTGATACTTACAAAAAAGTGTCTTCTCCAACCCTTAAAAAAGTTTCAATGGTTCAAAAAAGAAATCAGTACGTTCAGACTTTTTTCCCACCCCACTAGTCGCATTTTTTTGATGGGAACTTATAACAATGGGGAGGCATCCCTTGATAATGGATATTTTTCGAAATTATTTTTGTATGTGTTTGTTTAAACAAGAAACAATTAATAATAAAACAGTAAAGACAAAAATTATATGGATAAGGCGGTCAATGCCCCCTACCTATTAGAAAAAATAATTAAAATAGAAACAAATAACATCTACAATGACATGCTGAAAACAAAATTATACTGATTTTGCTAGTAAAAATTTGCTTTGGGTCTAAAACTGTTACAAAAAAAACATCCTTTAAAGATCTCACAAAAATTGGGGTATTATTTTAATGACCAAGAGCTACCCTTATGCAAAAAAAAAAGAAGTCCCCAATGTATAACAACTGTTAATTGCTCCTCGAGCAATAGCTGGTGTAAACTCTCACTGTATGTTATGTTATCTCACCCTTAGTTCAATTTGAAGCTAGGCCACCAAGCTTTATAAAAATAAACTTACTAACATAACTTATGTATCTTGCTGACATGGTATACATAGGTATATCCCGGCTGGAAAAATGCAAAGTTTCTGTCTAGTTTTGGTAGGGCCCTAGTAAGTTTTCAACTGGGAAAATTTAGACGAGGAAAACTTGTCAGATACTTGGCAAACCCTTGCTGGATTTCAGTACCAAAAACTCGTAAGGCCCTCACTAGTAAAAAATCGTTGGACATGTTTTGGTACCCCATCAGGAATGTCTCTTGTACACGAAAAACAAAAATTTTATAAGTATCATGGCAGTACCATACGAGACTTTTTTCTCTCTTTCGTTTGTCTTCTTTTTCATATCACACTTTTTACTATTGGTGTGAGACATCTGTTTAAGAGAACAGAACAGCACAGATTTGTGAGAAACTTCAGACAAGTTAAACAAAAAAGCTGTTCTTAGTTGTTTTATCTAGAAAGCAAGTACATAAAATCCTGTTCTAGTATGTACTTGCTATGCAATATGGTATGAAATATTAGAGTATTAAACTTATTCACTTTCGACATTGAATTTTTCTATAGTGAAATGGGCCAGTGGGTAGTGCAAGTGGAAGATCGCGGGATCAATTCCCACATAAGCCAATTTTTGTTTTGCCTGACGAGTTAAAAGGGTTCATTATCGCCAAGGCCGTTGTTCTAGCCTTTGCTAACCTTTGCTTGCCCCTTGCCATAACCTATGTAAAACTTTCTAATGCCTTGTCTAAAATAGATTGTTTTTCTGAGCGGGAAATTACATACTTGCAATTCACAAAGATATAACAAAACATAAGGAGCAAGCTTGGTAGGTATCACTACAGTGAGTCACGTCTTATACAATTTTTAACAAACACTTACGGCTTTTATTTTTAATAAATGAAATAAGGATTGTTCAAGGAATCATTTCCTTCTTAAAAAATTGTTTCATGACATGAATGATAATTTCATACTGAAGTAACATAAGGGCGATTCCATTATCGCGGGTGCAACATTTAGACAGACTTTAAGTATTTTTATAATAAAATAAGAGAATATTTTAATGAAATTATTACTTGAAGCGTTACATTTTCGACTATTCGCTTGGGATTCGTTTATAAAACTCAAATTAAATAAATAAATCGTCAGAAAAAAAGGTTGCTAAGTGCGATCGCGGGTGCAACGAATTTGGCCCACCTATCTTGATCATAGTACGAAAAACACAAAAGTCTGTTAATTGTGAAACATTTATTATGTTCTTTTTTCATTTTATTGAACGACATTGACTCAATCAACTAAAGACATAAAAATTAAGATACAAAACAAAAATCAACAACGATTTCTTCACTTTTAAAGCAATCGCGGGTGCAACATCAAATTATAGCGGGTGCAACGCGTCTTACTTTAATGAATATTGACATCAGTAAAACGATATAAATGAACTGGATAAGAGATTTAATAACATATATTGCTAGTCAATACCGTTCTCTATTAATTATTAGTTTGTTTTTTTCTAATACGTCCAATATTTTCGAAAAATACTGTGGTGCGATTCTCTTATCGCTGGTGCAATATTGAGATTCCTTTGAGTATATTTATAAATAAATAAAAAGATATTTTAATGAAAATATTGCTTGAAGGGCTACATTTTAACCTTTTCCCTACGTAAGTGCTTTGCATTAGGGTTGGCCACGATATGAGACTCGGCGAGACTTTAGGAAGTCTCGTCTCGGTCTCGTTAAAATCGAAAATTTTATTCTCGTCTCGGTCTCGTGTCGATCTAGTCTCTGAAAAATACGATATCCGGAAAACCTGTTGATTATTGGAACGTCAAACTATTATTCGTCCCCCATATAGTTTGAATATGAGCAGAAGAAAATAAATATTTAACAGAAATTGGATTTTTCAATTTATTAGACTCGCTATAAATTGCGGTCCAAATATACAGTCCCGTCTCAGTCTCGTCTCGGATGCTTAAAATGCAGTCTCGTCTCGTTTCGTCTCGGTCTCGTTATGCGAGACCGAGACTTTTATCGTCTCGTGGCCAGCCCTACTCTCTGAAGTCCAGCATTTTTTCAAGCTTGCGCATATATTGTTGTGAAGCAGTCTCTTTCCTTACTTCCCTGCATTTTATATTAAATTGTTAAAAAAAACAATCTTGAACAACAAAAATTATTATTCAAGGCATATTATAAATAAAATATGAAACATCGCTCAATAATGTTAGTTGTCGATAAGTTGCACCCGCGATTTTAATTTAGCGATCGCGGGTGCAACCAATTTGAATCAACGTTTTTTTTTAATTCAACTTACAATTTACTCCTAATAACGACTAGTTAAATTTTGTTTTTGATTTTTTCTTACTTTTACAAAGTTTCACTAAAGTTATCACTTTATTTTTATGGGATAAACAAACTTTTATATATTTTATATCGCGGGTGCAACAAACTTACAATGGCTATTTGCAATCAATAATAGTTTAAAAAATAATAACAAAAGCGTATATGTGTTTATGTAAGCGATTAAATAACATTTCTGACAACATGTCTACCAAGTAAATCAAAACCTCAAACTATTCGGTAATGTCTTTTTCGGGCTTTTGTTAGCAGCTATGATAGTTGCAGTTCATACTGATTCTTCGTATGACAATGTTGCAAGGCGCAAAAACAGTGTTTTCTTTAAATTAGGTATATATATTTTTTTCTCTACTTTGCATTGTTATACAAAAAAATTAAAAATATTGTAATTTATAAATTGATGCCGAAAATCGTCTATAACGGTATCGCCCATAAATAAAATTATTTAAATTTTTCCAGATTTAAAGGCAAAACTATTCCACTGTATACTTTATTTTCCCTCCCTTTCTTACACTTCCATTCTCTGAAGAGCGAACGTTAACTTTGTGTTTATTTTGTTTTCATTTTGCTTTTGCAATTAATTTTTTTTTCTGTATTTTCTATGTTACACTGACCGATGATGACCGCAGAAAAAACTACATTCATACATACATACATATACGATATACACAGCAACTATTTATCATTAGAAAAAAAAAAGAGAGTGAACAACGAACGACCAACCTACTGCTACCGCAAGCAAGCAAAAGCCCCACAATCCACAAACCTGTCCGCTTATACACATAGGTATAAAACCTTATATCTACTCGTATCGTATCTTTTTCTTTATGTTTTTTGTTTTGTGTTATTTTCTATTTTGGTCATGACTTTTATGCCATCACATTACAGCACCTTTAAGTTTTGTTTTTAGATTGTTAGATTCTCTTGTTAACTTTTATATTTGGTCCCCATTCCCTCCATCACCTTCAATCGACCGCAGCAAAGCCGTCTTTATTTTTATCAACAAAAATAATGGCTCTTTTGGGAAGCTTTTGAAGTTTATCGTTTCATTTTGTATGCGCCATCACACTCTGCACTTTTCCCAAGAACCTAAACCCCTGCCTACACTATGGGAGCGAAAATATGTGTTTTTTTTATGCTATTGCAAAAATGTACGTCAAACGTTTTCTTAAAATAGCATAAAATACCTATACGATAATTTCTAAATTTAAAAAGAAAATAAATAATACATATCACAATCGCTAAAAAGTTAATAGCCAGATGAAACAATTAAAATGATTTATTGAAGCAAAGTCATAACTCTCATAGGTCATAAAAGTAATAATATGTATGTATGTATGTATATTATCAAGCCTACACAACAGATTATATTGTTGTTATTATACTCTATGAACTTTCTGATGCGGTGGTGTCGTATTTATTTTTGAATCCTGATTTTGAAATTCTCGATTCGAGATAATGACGAAATGACGATTAACAACCAACGATGGATGAAGATTGAAGGTATGTACGTTTATATGGACGAATGGGGATGGCTGACTACAAACACAAAACCCAACGATCTGCGACTACGACAATAACGAAGATGTTAATGATGATGAAGATGACTCTCTGGCTGACGCTTGAATGATTTGCCTACTTAATTATCTCTCTGACTCACAATTTGCTACGCTTTAGCTATGATGACTATCCTCCCTTCTCTTCCTCCTCCTACTCATTCATCTTTTCATTTATTTAAGTGCCTACACATTTTCGTGAGTGAAGCTAGACGAATTAATGAGAAGTGTTGCCATTTAAACAAAATAAATAAAACAGGTTGTTCATTTAAATTAAATTATACAGAATTAGGTCATCATCGGGTAGGTAAATTATTTGTGTTATGTAAAGGTTAGACCGCACACAACTGCAGCGGAACTACACTTCACGACGCGGCAAAACATTATTTGTATGAAACTGTATGAGCTATATCGCACTAAGCGGCAACTGAACTTCATTAAATTTTATACAAATTATTTTGAATCGCAGTTCCGCTGCAGTGCAGTTCCGCCTAGTGCGGTCTCACCTTAAGGATATATCCAAAATGTACTTAGTGTTTTTTTTGTTGTTGTTGTAAGTAGAGATAACATTCCTTTTTGAAATAAAACACTACACATTGTTTTAATAGTTAAAAAAAAAATAAATTGGGTGGCACAACGGCTCGTGAAGAACCAGGGCCTAGTGACTAACAACTCGCCACCATTCCTGTGTTCGCCTGTGGACAGGAATGGAAGGGACCTACAACTTTATGCCGAATCCGAACGGCTACCGAGAAGCACTTATTCGTGACAAGTGATACTCTTGGAGGATTTGTCAATTCCTCGCAAGAGGCAGTAGCCCTGAAAAAAAAACTTTTTAGTTTTTTAGGTGGACGAGGCTGGGAAGCGATCCCAGACCTCCAGTGTGACAGACGAACGCACTAACCATTACGCTACGGGCTATTTTAATAGTTAGGTATTGTTTTATCCATTCGATAGGATTGGTCACAAGTCACAACGCAGTTTAAAGGGGGTTTTTGTATGATAACATACTCGCAGTAAGGCTGTACAGTTTCGGAATGAGGGCCAATTTAAAAAAAAAATTACTTAAAACAGAACAAAAAATTATTTAAAAACAACGGTAGCACACACTGAGAAAAAAGTGCGCTTTAAAATCAAAAGTTCGAATATTTGAAATTAAATTGTGCAAATCTAAGGTGTTTCATATACAAAATAAAGAAATTGGTTCAGTTTAGAGGAAACGTGGCTGTTTTGAAACCTTTAGCTTTATAATTAAAATAAATCACTTTTAATTTTCCAAAGTTAAAAGTAAAAGCTTCTGTTTTCAAACTGCTTGCTTTATAATTAAGAGAAATCACTTTAAATTTGCATTTGAAAATAATGGGGCGTATTCATAGTCATTTTAGACCTGGGTCTAAGTTTTTTCGGACGTTGATTCTATTTTTTTAAGTTTATCATTTCAAAATATTTGAATATATTTGTGTAGTATACCAAGTTAACTATCTTATAAAAATATAAAACCAACAATTTGTAATTAAAATCGGTCTGTATTCATTGAGCCAAAATTGTCTTGAACTGTAATTAAGTTAAACCCGGGTCTATCTGCAACTATGAATATGCTCCAATAATTTTAAAATGTATTACGAACTTATTTAAATTTTTAAATTTAACACCAAACAACATTTTCAGTAATTTGTTCATTAATTTAATTTTTGTATTTTATATAGTTCACATTTGATTCAATTAAAATTAGTTATAACTTATAAGTATTAGTATTAAAATGTACCAAATTCACAGACTCAGTCTCTCAGTCAATTTATTTTGGAAATTTGAAAATAAGCTTTTTTACAAGTTTACCATTTAAATTTTAAAGGAAGCCATTTTAAATGGAATTTAAAAGTGAGAGCTTTAAGAACACTTGATTTAATAGTGAACGTTGTAAAATGGAGTTGACACTTTTAAAAAGGTTTTTAAAGTTTTAACACTTTAAATTGCAGATTGAATGCTTTTAAATGGCCTTTTAAAGTGCCATTTTCAATTTTAAAGTGTTTACTTTTTAGTTAAAAACGATTTGCATTTAAGTTGAAAAATGTTTTAAGTGTAACTTTAAAGGAGAATGCCCAAAAATTTATGGGCGAAAAACCCACAGTCGATTAAGAAAAGTCATACATGGTTTGAAAGGACATTAATTGTCGATAACAAATATGCAATCATTTTCTTAAAAAGTTGTCCCCGGGACGGGATATGACAATTTAAAATTTTTAAAAACACAGTGTTTCTTCATGTAAAAAAAGTAAACACTGGCACATTTTCATATTTTATGTTATTAAATAGGTTCACCACAGGTCACTAAAATCAGCAGTCACAAGATGATTCTGTCTTTATTCATAAAAATGGCGGTTATCACCCATACCGTTACTCAACAAATTCGAAAAAAAAAGTACCCGGCTGGAAAAATGCCCAGTTTCTGTCTAGTTTTGAAATGGCACTACCCTTCAAGCAAGCGAGCTCGTTTTCGGTCCGCAAACGTATCAAACAACGTATGGACGACTTCGCATTCGGATCCAAATACGGATCGAAAAACTGCGTTTTGTGGCTCAAATTAGTATGGAAATTAGAATCACCACGGAGCCATTATGTGAATGTATTGTGAGAGAGAGAGTTTTTCAATTCACCATACTCGGAGAACCGAAACCAAATGGAATCTAAAACGGTTCCAAAAAAAATGAATGAATTGAGGCATACCCAAAACCCAACCCAAATGTACTAAAAAAAACTTCCCATCTAGTCCAGTTTCTCCATTGCCTACAAAAATAAAACAAACAGAATTTTTTCATTGCAAGAGTTTTTTTTATTTATCATTCATAAAAGGTTTTCAAAAGATTATTTCGCACTAATAAACATGATATATTTCCACAAATATAAATTTACAATTAATAAATAGAAACTTGCAGTTCTGATTAAAATTTTTTTCAAAGTTTTAACAAGAAAAAAGAGATACAAAAGCAACCGTCTTCGCCACGCTACCTACAAAAACTGAACTAAAAAAAAGTGGTGGAAATTAAGGCAAAATGATTGTATACTTCGCCTATGCTCTCTCTCTATTTATCGGTGCTTTAAAAAAGTACTCTCGATTCTCGTTCTTTTTACATGCGTACACAGAAAATTTGTTAATATGTGTGAGACACTCATTTTTTTTGGAGTCCCAAGTGAACCGAGAAATTTGGGTCCGTGATTTTGCTTGAAGGGTAGTCAGTTCTCTTTAGGGAAAATCTAGACGAGGAAAACTTTACAAATATATTTCAAACCCTTGCAAGTTTTCAGTAAGTAAAATTTAGACGAGGAAAATGTTTCATACTCTCGTGAGGTTCCCGCTAGTAAGAACTTGTTTTACGTTTTCGGCATCCTATCAGACTAAGCACTATCGTTATTGATACATATGCAAAATTTTAACTAAACAAATTGAATCGATGAATCGAAAAATACAAATTTTAACTTTTATTATAATTGATCAGTTTTGGTTTAAAAAAAAAATAAAAATTTCACGCTCTTGCAAATCTTACCAAGATAATCATATATGTAGGTACTTAATTTCGAAAATCTCTATTTTCAACCACCCACCCCGCCAAAGGCTTTTTGAACTATTCATTAAAATTAATCAAAAATTATAATTTACTGTCTTAAACTATATTTACTTAATATCAGGTGGTTCATCTTAAGTGGTTGAAATACGGTTGTTTTTAGGGTAGGATGTAGTTTAGATTAAGCGCATTTTTGTACACGATACTAATTCAAATAATATGATTAAGATAATAAGAGTAGTTTACAAAAATGCCCAGTATCATACTAAATTTGCTTTAATATCGTATTAAATTCATAAAAATTTGCGCTATTATTTTTATTATTCAGGATTTTATTTTTTATCTGAGTTATTTTACTATCGGATCACAACCGATACTAAAATACCCTTTTTTAATGTTTCTAGGAAAAATATGAACAAATCTAGTTTTTGCTGGTCCGGGGCCTAGAGTGATTTCTCTGACGAGGCAAAAGGGTTCATAATCGACAAGGCCCTAGTTTTGGCCATTACTCAGTCATGCTAGGGCCTTGCCAGAATCTTTTTAAAACTCTTTAGTGCCATGTCGAAAACTAGAATGTTTTACTGCGCGGGTAGTTACCTACCTAAACATTAAGCATGTCGGACAACAGATTGAGGAAATATTATATGCGTGATAATAAAGAACAACTTATAAATCATTCGCATACTGTTATACTAATGAATAATTAAGACCTGCATTTTCCTTAATATGTAACTTTAAAACTCCAACATGATAACGAAAACGGGAAAACTAAGAATTTTTCATTGGCAGTGGTAAAATCCCGAAATGTTTTTGTTTTCACAATTTATTCCGGAATTTTTTAATTGATTTCTTAGATAAGATTACTTTTAATATATTGACAAGGCTAATAGTAATGTACCAATTTATAACAATTAACACATTTTCGCATTAAAAGAATGCAACATTCAGGGTACATGTATTTCCTCCTATAGCTTCCTATACTATTGCTACCTAAAATACCAAAAAAAATATAGCGTCCGTCACGCTTGTAACAATTTTTTTTTTTTTCGAAACCTTGTATTTTTGAGCATTGCCTTATGAAAATCAGTTTTTTCGAAAAATAGTTTTCGAAGCCTTGTCTTAATAGAAACTTTGTTTTACGAAACTTTCGCGGATTACAACGTGTCGAGTGGATATGTAGGTATGTTTTTTAATCAATACCTGTTCTCTTTTTTACTGCCCTCACCAATGCTGCATACATGAAAAAATACCTTGCTATTAAAAAATAAATAAATTGTCATAGCCACTCCCGGGGATAACTTTTAAAGAAAATAATTTTATATTTGATATCTACAGTCAATGCCCTTTCAAACCATGTATGTTTTTTTCTTATCGACTCTGGTTATTTTTTTTTTTGGGGCAATATCCTTAAAGTACGTTCACTATTCGTTGTCTTTCATACATTTTAGCTTTTAATTTTAAAGTGGTTTGTTCAATAGTTTAAAGTGTTCTTCCCTCAGTGTACAATGCTCTATTATACCGTTTTACAAATCCAGAAATCCCTTTATTTATTTTCTTTTTAAATAAAGTTCTTTTAGGGAACAGTTTTAGAAAATTAATTTTCAAACTAAAAATTAAATAAAAAGATAAACTAATTTGAAAAAAAATTAAACTAACTTTTTTTTCAAAATTTTACTCAAAGTACCTACTATTAATGTTTGAAAATTCACTGCTCTTATTAATTTTTAATCGAATATTGAAAACTTGATAGTTTTAGGACTTTTTAACTTTTTAAGTTATTCGGTCGCTTTATTAACTCAGACCACTTTTTTTGATCAATTAATTATTGTTTTGAGTTCGAACCTAAAAGCGAATCGTTCTGAATAGAAAATAAGTCAAAATTCTACCCATTGAAACTAAAGGGGGTTTTACTACCTTTAATATGACAAGCACAGTGCGAGCGTTAGGAAAAGAAGGAGGGATTTAAAAGAAGATACCGATGCACATTGGCTTTGAAGTTCTGAATATCAAAATGGGGGGGGGGGGGAAATAGGGCTAGGTAAAGCATTCCACATTCTTGTTGTGCGACTAAAGAAAGAATCCCTATACTTAAGTGTACGTCCGAAGTTGGGCTCAAGGGTAAACTGATGAGCATTCCTAAAAGCGCGAGTATAAAGGTTGAATTGTTTAAGGGGAGGAATGCAACTGACTATTTCACTTGAACACTGTTCATAAAAATAGCGATAGAACAGCGAGAGACAGGTAACATTTCGGCGGTGTTCGAGGGATGCTATTGTTGCCGTAATTGTTCTATCACCTATCATTTTAAGGGCCCTTTTTTGAATTCTATCTAACAAGCTTAGCTGAGTAATAGGAGCACCTGCCCATATATTTGAATTATACTCAAGCTTTGGACGAATAAAGGCTTTGTAGATTACAGCCAGATCAGAGGGTGTAAAGAATTTCTTGCATCTGCGGAGAAAACATAAGCACTTAGCAGCGTTTTTGGCGACGTCAAATATGTGGTCATTCCACATAAGGTGGTCTGTGACACACATACCGAGAACTGAGAGCTTTTCGGTTTCCTCGATGCAAGTGCCGTCCATGGAAAGCGGCATTGGGGGTGGGTTACGCTTTAACGACAGGAGACAGGATTGAGTTTTTGAGGCATTAAATTCTACGCGATTTTTGATTTCCCATTGAACAATGGTGTTGAGATCAGAATTTAATGAGCTTATCATTCGCTGCCGTTCAAGTTCCACATCCGAAGGACATGGGCGTGAATCTGTAAACGAATATGAGAAGCTGAGGGTTCTGACGTCAGCAAAACAGTTTAATGGATTAGATAAGGAAGAGAGTCGGAGACAAAACGGAGCCCTGGGGCACACCAGCATTTATTGTGTAAATTTCAGACTTAAAACCGTCCAATACAACTTGTATTGAACGGTCCGAAAGGTGCGCGCATTTTCGATAAGAGAGCTTGATGCCAAACTCTATCAAATGCTTTTGAAATATCAAGCGCAATAATCTTACTTTCTCCAAAACGATGTAAAGATTTGTGCCACTGTTCGGTGAGATATACCATCAGATCACCAGTGGACCTATTGCTACGAAAGCCGTACTGCCGGTCATTAAGAAGCTTTCGTTCTTCGAGATATTTCTTGAGCTGGAAATTAATCAGCGTTTCCATGACCTTGGAAAGAAGGGACGTAAGTGCAATTGGTCGATAGTTAGAGGGTGAAGAAGAAACGCTTTTATTTAGGGACAGGCTGGACAAATGCTGTTTTCCATCCACTCGGAAAGAGACCAGCAGAGTAGGACAGATGGAAAAGCTTACGTAGTGGTTTTGCCAGCGTTGAAGAACACCTCTTCAGAACAATGGGAGGCATACTATCCGGGCCAGCGGATTTGTGTATATCAAGATCTTTCAGAACTCTGGCAACTGAACGAGTGAGAAAGAAGATTCGTCCCATAAAATCGTTTGAGCTCTCAAGTACAAGAGGAGTCATAACACTTTCTGGCAGCGTCGAATTAACAGCAAACTGTGCTGCAAGCAAATTGGTTTTATCTAACGAGCTGACAAAAGAGGTGTCATTGAAGACGAGAGTTGGAACCGACGACGAAGTAGCATTTCGTATATTCTTTGCAAATGACCAACAATTTGTACTACCTGTGGGACATTGTAGTATTTTTTGCATTAATTTTTGAACATGCAAAAATTTGGTTCGTCGAATATGAACGTTACAGATCTTTCTAGCTTGTTTGGACTTATTCCGGTTTTCCTCAGTAGGGTTGGCTTTATAATATCGGAAACTTACTTCTCTAACCTTTAATAACCTCTTTACAGCTCGAATCAAACCATCAGTTTTTCTTGGGTTTGATAGATTTTACCCTATTCGGGTTAAAATTTCTCACTCCACAAAGAATTAGGTTTGTGATTATATCTGCGCTGGAGTCTACGTCAATATCGAGGAAGCATAGTGACCAGTTAAAGTGAATTGAACCGCCCCTGGTTAACTAGATAAAACAAACTTCTATCTATCTGCCGTCATAACCTACTAGATCAATGCAAACACTATGCGGGAGCAATACCATACACAGTGTTTGCAATGATCTAGTCGATTTGACTGCGAAGATGATGGGTGGAGGAAGGGAAAGGAATACCACTCGCACTGCTTTCTTTTATTCCGATGCCTAATTAGTTTTTTTTTTGAGATGGGCTTTGCACATGAACAAACACACTGAGAACAGGTTTATTATTATTATTTTTTTTTTTTGCGCGACACGGTTAGGGATTTTTTGATTTAATTCATTGTACAGCACTAAAGTGTAGGTAATTGTTTTAATATATTTTTTTTTTTCGATTCTTTTTACGGTTTAAGGTACATATATATGTTGATTATTGAAATTTAAAGTAACTATTTAGACAACAAGAACAATATAAACAGGGATGGACGTTAACAAGGGGACTTTGGCTTCCGTAGGGAACAATCACAAACGCGTGTGCAGCCGATGGGAGGCGGATCGGCACTGTTCTGTCCAATATAATTCTAACAGTCATATATAGGTTTTAAGAATAAAAATACAGGATCAAACTCAGGCGATTTTCGACCCCTCTCTAACTTCAGTACCAACAAAGTCAGAAACTTCAAACTCGCAGCATTTGCTAAGCTGACTTAGGCAATCCACCAAATTTCGACTCTTTAGCATAAGTGGTTCCCGAGACATAAGACTTAAAACCGTAACTGA
The DNA here is from genome assembly GCA_949320155.1 of Melangyna quadrimaculata. NCBI lineage: Eukaryota > Metazoa > Arthropoda > Insecta > Diptera > Syrphidae > Melangyna > Melangyna quadrimaculata. Next base: position 64,982,811 of record OX439483.1, on the reverse strand, counting down.
CTGTCTGACTGACTCACTTACTGACAGATCATCAAAATTGTGGAGCACTTCACAACATAGTGGAATCTTGTAATATCGCACAACGGTAGGCCTTGTGATGTATACAAAGAAAATTAAAGATTTTCCATTCAGGGGGCGTAGTAGATTGATGAAATTTGGTGCAGTGTTATGGCTTAAAGTTGCCTGAATGGCAAAATTTTAAAATTTGAGATTTTACATTCAGGTGGCATGGCATCCGCCCATTTGAATATAATTGATATCAATTATGAGGAGCACTTCTGATTGTCGTAGAATGATCAAATTTGGTAGAATGGTAGGGCTAGAAGTGCAAGTAAATTCAGAGGGCGTGGCATCCGCCCATATTCGCAGAATTGATATCAATTATATGGAGTACTTCTGGTTGTCGTAGAATGATGAAATTTGGTAGAGCGATAGAACTTGAACTGCAAACAAATGATAAACTTTAAAATTTTATATTTAAAATTCAGGGGGCGTAGCATCCGCCCATTTCCACAAGAATTGATATTAATTATAGAAAACTTGAGATTGTTGCAGAATGATAAAATTTGGTAAACTGGTAGATCATGTGGTCAATACAAAGGAGATATTGGAAAATTTGAAATTATGCATTCAGGGGCGTGGCAATCGCCCATTTTCACAGAATCAATATTCCGTAAGGCGTTGAACGCCATATCGAAAAACGACATTGCGTTGTTGTTATAACGTAAAGCGTTCAACGCCAATTTGTCGTTTCTCTCTTGTGGAACGCGTTCATTAATTTTTTTGGTATTCCGTAAGTCGTTTTCATGACAAAAACGACTGTTTAAACGCCAGCTTCTGTCGTCGAGAAATTTGTAAACGACAGTAACAAAAATATAGCAAAATGTAAGATTTTTCCATTTGTTTTTGTATATACGATATAATTTTAAGAACCTTTATTTAGGATTAATTATACAAAAATTAGCAAGTGCAAAGTAAGTTTTAAGTGAAGTTAAGTTTTTAATTTTTTTTTTGTAAAAAAGTGAAATAAATATGGCTCGTACAAAGCAAGCCGCCCGAAAATCGGTGGTTCGTTCTACAGAGTTTCCCACAAGTCCATTGCAGTTACTTCATCCACAGCAGCGGTTAAAATTGCAACTCCGACTCCTTCTTCAAATCCATCATCAACCACAACCACTGCCACGACTTTTCTTGAGATCTACATACGAGATGTGTGTTAAAGATCCGACATTGGATGACCAGGAAGAGCCAACTATAAAAGAAGTTATATTTGATGATGAAAATGTGAGACAGAAAACAAAAAAAAAAACAAAAAGGAAAAGGAAAAGGAAAAGGAAAAGGAAAAGGAAAATGTTTTCCAAAAGATGTTGGAAAAGCAGACACAAGTCCAAAAAAAATTATTCCACAGCATTGACGAATCCTTAAAGGATATAAAAACCTTAAAGAAATCTGGTAAATCTATAGGATTTGCTTTGTAATCAGTAATAATTTTTTTTTTTTTTTTTCTCCCTCTTCGTTGGCACTGCTGCTCCAAGAAATATAACTTGCTACACTATACATTTCTCCGTGTTCTGTATTTTGAAACAATTTTACTCAAAGAAAAACAATTCCAGGCTATTTTTGTTTCAATTTTAATTACTTTGATGTCAAATGTCAGCTGTTTTTGTGGATTATATTGTGGAATGAAAGAGCGAGAGAAATGCTGGCGCTTGAGTTACGGAATACGAACAATCAAACGCCTCTAAAACGACACGGCACAAAAAAAACCGAGAGTACTTCCGATTGGTGCAGAATTATGAAATTTGGTAGAGCGGTCTACTTTACTTTTAGATCTCACTGCTTTTTGCGGCTGACTGGTAACGCAAAGGTGTATAGAAGAACTTGGCTTCTTTTTTAAAATTTATGTTTTTGGTGTGAATTATTTTTACCAGAACCAGGTAGATAACCACACAAAAGATATAAGCATTTAATTAATATCTTATTTTTTTCAAAAATGTTCTCATAAATATTTTTAAGAAACAAAAAACGGCGTTACTTTAGAATTCAATTAAAAGTACAACTGACAACCAACTCAATAACAAAAAAAAATTAATTCAAAAATGATTTAGTCAAGGTTTTCAAAATAAATTTAATATTACCTAGATGGTTTAAAAACAACATTCTTCAAAACGGCTCCTTTAATTTTGATATAAATGTTTTAGTGTGCTAATACACTGCGGTTCACTTCAATAAAGGCAATGTTTGTTTTACAAACCAGACTGTAAGGTACCGTTAATTGCGTGCATCATTGAAATTCCTAAGTAATAAGTAAGGTTTTAAAATTTCTGAAGAGAATGAACTCCAAAACAATTCTTAAAGGCCTTCCACACTAGCCCACTGTGTATTAATACATGTCAAAAAAGTGGGAACAAATCATGTAGAATAGTGTGGAAACAAAATATGAAAGCCCAGCCTACACAACTCGACATTCTATCCCACACGATTTGACATGTATTAATTCATGAATAATTTTAGGAATGGTTCTATTTCTATCCCACATTCTATCACACAAGGTAATGTATTAATACAAGCAAGTGTGGAAGCAAAATATGAAAAGTCATTTCTTTCACACAAATTTGACAGTCGTGTGGAATTCTTTCCCACTTTCAATTTGACATGTATTAATACACAGTGGGGTAGTGTGGAAGGGCTATAAGATGTACCAAGAAACGCGATTTTTCTAAAGTTTTAAATAAGCATCGTAAAAGTAAGCAACAATTTTTGGGTCATTTGAATAAAGGCAGTTGTGAAATGAATTGCGTATATGAACGTCAATATTTTTTGAGAGAACTAGTACAAAATTATTACGAAAGAGGAATCCAGTACCAAAATAAAGAATCACTTCCCGGCAAATTTCTGTCTAGCTTTGGCAAAGCCCTAGTAAGTTTTCAGTAGGGAAAATTTAGAAGAGGAAAACTTGTCAGATACTTGGCAAGCCCCTGCTGGATTTCAGTACCAAAAATTTAGACGAGGCAAACTTTTCAAACACTTGTGAAGCTTCCCCTAGTCAAAACTTGTTTGACGCCAGAACCCGATCAGGAATGTCTCTTGTACAACAAAAATCAAACATTTTATAAGCAAAATACAATTTCAGTATCATAAAACACTTTACTCTCTCTTTCCTTTGCCTTCTTTTTCTTATCACGGTGTTGGGACAACCCCTTTAGTATGATATAACAATTCTGAGCTGAGCACCCACCGAAAATGTTGTGTATACAAATGTAGCTTGACAATTAAGCTTTATAGACCTTTATCGTGACGGACAATCGATTCTCCACGCCAGACAGTTTTTTATTGTAAAAATGCTTAACCGAGTACCTATCAACAATAACAAATGAAGATTTAAAATAACCGTCGTTTTGTTGTTAGTTAAGGAAACCCCAAATCAATGCATGCCGACAACTTTACACATAAGCACTGCCTAAATCTTATATTATGTAAGATACTTTAATATTGAGTTTTTGACTGCAAAACGTAAAACCAAAAACATTTACCAACCAATAATAAAAAAAAACTCAAGATGCCCTTGAAAAACATCGAACTTCAAGCTCTACTGAAATTGAATCTAATAATAATATTTAATTATGCTTCTTAACAGTTTCTTATGAACTAACAACACCACACCAAAAAGAAATGACGTCATAAAAATCTGTGTTTAATATCACTTTCCGTTTTTATTTTTAATTCTGAACTAACAACAAAACAAGCCGACCACATATTTACTAGTAATTTAATAAAGAAATTTAATATGTTTCGGCTCAGTGGACAATAAACTTTTATCCCTACATTAAACATTGTTTTCCTAAACACAACCAATACCCCAACCCCACTCATCAATGGAAGAACATTTTGTTTTAAGTATTATTTCAAGTTCATCTTACGACAACGACAACGTCGACAGTGTCGATATAAACTAAAAAAGTGGCTACCCTGGTTCTGAAGCGAATTGCTTTGGGGGCAAAACGAAAAATCTTCATTATCGTTTCTTGTTTTTACTTTTTTTTTTTTGTTTTTGGTTTACTTGTGCTCAACGGATGAAAATAAGTACGCAAATTGTGAAGTAGAGCGCAGTGAATAGCTCTCTAGCTAGCTAGAGCTATGTATAGGATGGCCTTTTCCATAGAGAGTTTTGTTTGCTTCCTTTGATTCGTGTAAGCGAGCTATTAAATATGTTATATGGCACAGTTTTTCCTGCCTTCTTTTTTCGATATGAAGAACAACAAAGCTCTCTAAATGTCCACCAGTCAGTTCACAGTCAGACCGTCCGTTTGTCCGTCTCCCGTCTCTTGTCCATCTCTTAGGCACATCTCTGCCCCTCAGGTAATTTCTGTACACTTATGTTGCTTGTTTGCTGTTGGTGGTTAAATATTTCTTTTTTATGACGCAATCACACACAGTTTGTATAGTTTTGTATTTTTGTGAATAGCTGTATGGTGTGAAATGTTTGCAACTCTTTTGTACCACATGGTGTAGGTACATATCTGCCTCTGCAAATTGAACAATACTGCATGAGCTTTCTTCTTAGAGCTGAGAGCTGAGACTTAATCTAAATGGTTATTTATGACCTCCAAAAAGGTGTGGAGAATGGATTGTTTCATTTCCACTCGACAGGAAATAATTAAATTCTATTTCGCTCTATGAGGCGTTAAATTTTCATGCACGAAATCTATTCGTTTCCTAAACGTACTAGGTATACGGGTATCAGACTCGGTATTCTTGACTCGGAAAATGATTCGAGACTTTGTTGTTTACAACTTTGCAGATCGAACACGTAGTTTCCGTCCAGTCTGTGTTAGTGTTGGGCTTTGACATTACTTGAATGAAATTACAGATTATACCTATTTGTTTTTCTTTTATTCTTTTTATTGACCTTTAGGGGAAAAAAACAGTTTTCATCTTGACTTCAGAAATTGGGTCTCTTTTTTGATACTAGGCGAGCAAATAGCTTTTAATAATTAGAGCTTTATTTTTATTTGTTTTTGGGTGGTGAATGGTTTTTTTTGTTTTTGCTGTCACTGATGGTAGAATTGCTTCTTTTATGCCACCTACCTACCATACCACTGGCACTGGAGACATGGAATCATTCTGGCGCGCTTTGCACAGTATCTATAGTGCTAATTCCTCTTAAGAGATTTCTGTGAAACTTTAAATTGGCATTTAGCCAGGAATCACTGTTGTGTGTTCCGTGAACTAGAACGATGACGACGGCCATACCGACACACAGTAGAGCAAATCTTTGAAAGTTTGGCAAAAATACAACATTATGTACAATTGTGAATAGGTATGACCCTGAATTTTAAAAGGTTCATTAGACAGTTATACCTTACAGCGGAAAGTGGTTAAGAAAATTATTCAGCGGAGTGATTTAGAAAATTATTCAAAGTTTGTGTTTAAAAGGTTATATTTTTTAGTGGTTGGTTTAATGAAGGGCTACATGGTTGGTATAGGGTAAAATGGGGTAAAACAAAAAATGGTACCCGATTTTAATTTTTTTTTTTTTGTTCAAGAGGTTTATTTAACGGATTTATTAAGCGCTAGATATTTTTCAACATTTTTGGATTTATGTCAAGAAAAATAAAATTATATTCGACTAAGGCAATATATATTCGACTAAGGGTATATATTTCACGTTTCAAAATTTAGATATTTATATGGTGAAATGGGTTAAAAATGAAAAATTGTATCCGACTGAATAATAATAATAATTTCTTTGAGTTTGAAACGATTGAGGATGGACTTTGACAAAGGATTTAGGGTTAAAAATGTGCCGCAGGGTCAAAACTCCACAGGTCAAAGGTCCATAATGGATCTATTGATTGTGGATTTCTGACCCACTTAAGCGGGTCACTTTATAAATAGTTTTCTTTAACAAGAGTGCGTTGGGTGGCCTGCTTCAAGGGTTCCAGGATTTTAACTTCTATGTTGTTAGTTGGTGTGCTTTAAGCTTATGTGTAAATTAGAGTATTCAAATAAATTCTTAATTGTTCTGCTTGTTTCAATATTTGAATATGAAATTATAAAAAATATTTGTGGACTTATGATCTACTTTCTTTCTCGTCACACTTGGGTGGGTCAAGATTTTCCAAATTTCTGATCGGGGGTATTATACTTTCAATTATTTTTTTAAAAATACATTATGATGCTCTATCATTTTCCCTAAGTCCAAAATCCTAAATCTTTGTGATCCGACCAATAAAACTCAAGATATAAGATTTTTAATCGAACCTCATCCGTTTATTCTTGGAGATTTATGAAACGCAAAAAATCAACAAAACATAGTCTCCAAGAAAAGACGATTAAGCTTCGCTTTAAATGCTTATATCTTGAGTTCTATTAATCGGATCACCAAGATTAAGGTCTCTGCACTTATGGAAAATGATAGAGCATCATGATGTGTTTTAAAAAAATAATTAAAGTGATAAAGTGAAAAGAAATTTAAAAAATCTCTATTTTCAATACCCCGCCCCCGCCAAAGGCTGAGACAAATCTGCCAGACTTTTGATTTCGATATCACAAAATATGTCCTTTAAACCTTCATACTTAGATTTTAGTTATACATCCACTCCCAAAATTTGCTGTCCGCTCTTGTGCTATTACATGTGCAAGAATTGTACTCAAGTTTCGGATGGATAAATGCTTTATAGATTATAGCCAAGTTAGAAGGAAGACACATTTCGTGAATCGCCTAAAAAAACCTAAACACTTAGCAGCGTTTTTCGCGACGTCAAATATGTACTCATTCCACAAAAGGTGGCCTGTGTCACATATGTATACCGAGAACTGAAAGCTGTTCACTTTCTTCGATGCATGTGCCGCTTATGGATAGCGGCATTGGGGTGAGTTTCGTTTTAACAACAGGAGACGGCATTGAGTTTTTGAAGCATTAAATTCTACGCGGGTTTTTTATTTCCCATTGGACAGTGCTGTCAAGATCAGAATTCAATGAGCTTACAATATTGGCTGCCGTTAAAGTTCCGCATCCGAAGGATATATGTGAATCTGAAAACGAATATGAAAAGCCGAGGGTAATGTCGTTAGCGAAACAGTTTAATGGATTAGAAGTTTCAGACAAAAGATCGTTGATGAATATAAGAAAGAGATTCGGAGACAAAACGGAGCCCTGGGGCACACCAGCATATATTTTGTGGATTTCAGACTTGAAACCGTCCAAAACAACTTGTTTGATAAACCATCAGATCACCAGTGGACCTATTGCTACGAAAACCGTACTGTCGGTCATTAAGAAGCTTTCGTCCTTCAAACTATTTCTTAAGCTGGCAATTAATTGGTGTTTCCATGGAAAGAAGGGTCGTTAATGCAATTGGACGTTTGAGGCTGAAGAAGATACGCCTTTTTTAGGGACCGGCTGGACAAATGCTGTTTTCCATCCACTCGGAAAGAAGCTAGTAGTGTGGGAAAGATGAAAAACCTTACGCAGTGGTTTTGTCAGCGTTAAAGAAAAACTCTTCAGAACAACAGGAGGGATACTATCCGGGCCAGCGGTTTTGTATATGTCAATATGACAAAAATCTCGAAATAGCTCGAATTAAACTTCGTGTCTGTAATTCATTTCAGATCTTAGACACAAAATTCACTAATCAGGAATATGGTTACTTCTTCATATCTCGTAAGTAAATGGCTTGACCAATTTTATTATTATATTGCATACAGGTACTTAAGAGCACCAAAATTATTGCTTTCCAAAATTTTACAAAGCAATATTTTTTATAAACAAAAAAAAAATCAGAACAAAATAATTTTGCTCACTACATTTGTCATTTTTCCATAACAATGCAATTGTATTAATAAATTTATATTATAAGTCTTTATGCCTATAATGTTTAGACACATTATAGCCCCTAACTGCAAGAGCAAGTTTGTGCACATTATTTACCTTTACTGATTTACTTTTTAATAGATATTGTACTTGCATGCGTAAAGAAATGAGAGATACTAATTCCACCACCCTACCTTAATCACTTTAGGACTTTAGTTCCGATACGAAACAAACGTTAGGAATCTGTAAAGTTTCTTAACTGCTTTAATCCTTTTTTATTTATTTTTAAATTTTTGGCACAGCTTTCAGACTAAACTGCACTACTATGTACAGTGTCGGACAAAACAAAAGCACTCAATTTCATTTGGTTACATTTTGCTCAAGTAAATTTCTAAACTTGAATATATTTAAATGAGTTTTATTTGGTTACTGTATAGATACGTCAGCTCTTCAATCGCAAAGAAAAAAAATATATTAGTAACACAGTAAAGGAAATACAACAAAAAATTTAAAAATATATTAAGAGCAATTGCGACAAAACTAATGCACATAATTAAATTCTGTAGTTATTTTCCAATATTTTGTTATGAAGCCACTTTTATTGATAACTGATGCTTGACAACTACCAGGCATTGACTCAATCAAGTTCTTTATGATTTCCTGGAGATACTTCCAAGCAATTTCTGTTAGAACAACAAGAAAATCCTTGTTTTTGCAATTATCACGTTGAATCTGGCGGTCTTCAATCTCCAATCGGTTTTTGTATGGGTATGAGGTCAGGTGACTGTGCCGGCCACTTCAAAATGTTGATTTTATTTCCCAAAAAATCAATTTTGCACTAATTTAGCGGTATGTTTTGGATCGATGTCATATTGGGATGTCCATTTGAAGGGCATTTCTACTTCTGCGTGTGGCAGCATGATGTTTTGAAGGACGTCATCATACACAAAACGATCCATTATACCATCTATCATATGAGTTGGGCTGATTCTTTGACTAGAAAAACATCCCCAGGCCAAAACATTTCCTCCTTCGTGCCTTTGTGAAACGTGGGTTTAGCCTTTTGCGTCATTCCATCACAACATTGCAGATTAAACTTCTGGATTCGTCCGAAAATAACACTGCTTTCTATGTGAAATCAGTCCAGTCTATGGGTCCGATGGAATGAAGCAAGTCCGCAGACCGAAAGGCAAAATGCTAAGCCAAAGTTTCACAATTTTGTGTGTATAAACCACTGAGGAGCAATGTTTTGGCCTGGGGATATTTTTCTAGTCAAAGAATCGGGTATGATGACGTCCTTCAAAACATCATGCTGCCACACGCAGAAGTAGAAATGCCCTACAAATGGACATTCCAATACGACATCGATCCAAAACATATCGCTAAATTAGTGCAAAATTGGTTTTTGGAACATAAAATCAACGTTTTGAAGGGGCCGGCACAGTCACCTGACCTCATACCCATAAAAAACCGATTGAAGATTAAAGACCGCCACATACAACGTGATAACTGCAAAAACAAGGATTTTCTTGTTGTTCTAACAGAAATTGCTTGGAAGTATCTCCCAGGAAATCATAAAGAACTTGATTGAGCCAATGCCTGGTAGTTGTCAAGCATCAGTTATCAAAAATAGTGGCTTCATAACAAAATATTGGAAAACAACTACAGAATTTAATTATGTGCTTTAGTTTTGTCGCAATTGCTTTTAATAATTTTTTGTTGTATTTCCTTTAAAGTGTATTTAATATATTTTTTTTCTTCGCGATTAAAGAGCTAATGTATACCTACATTAACCAAATAAAATTCATTTAAATATATTCAAGTTTAGAAATTTAGTTAAGCAAAATGTAACCAAGTGAAATTGAGTGCTTTTGTTTTGTCCGACACTGTATATATGACAATATGCTCGCCGATTTGGAGAAAAACGCCACCCGCGTTCTTATTCCAATTTGAATTTGTATAATGGGCAATCCATGTGAAACAAAACAACCACTAGTAACTACATATTTTTTTTTTTGTAGTTTTTGTTTTTATTTTTTATTTTTGTTGTCACGTTGTGTCATTTTCGCATAATTAAAAGTTAAAATTACCTCGAAGTTGTTTTTGTGTGTGTTTGGCAGCTGCTACTGATGGCGAAACTCTAGCACAGAACAATGTTAATTCTTAATTAAGCGTTGGTAGCATCCTGATGCTGATGAGGAGCAACATCAGAGTGCCAGGAGTCCAAAACAACTAGAGATTTTTCTTTTTCTATATATCTTTTTGACCTGTTTTATGAAATGCATAGCATAACAATAGTCTACGAGATTATGTTGCATGCAGAAAAAAATGATTTTTGAGGATCAATTCATTAAGATGTTGAAATACATAGAATATTATGTACTAAAAAAAAATCCAAAGAGTGAGAAACAAAAGTTGAAAAACATGTAAGTTTTACTATGTAGCATGGTTTGAATTTAAGGTCGACTTCACATTTTTCATCATATAATCATCCTTAGCAAGGCCACACAAGCATTCACTATTGCATTTGATGGTTACAAATCATTCTAGTTCATACAAAAATTGTACTTAAATATTTAAAATAGCTAGATAAAAATCTAATGTGAGCTATGAGTTAAGAAGAAGGAGTAAGATGTCTTAAAATAGAAGTTTTTTTTAAGGACAAATTAAGTACGGTAAAGGCTCTCCCAAACCAAAGCGGAACATTCGCTATGCAGGGCGAATCATTTTCAATGATAACAAAAATGACAAATAAACTTAGCTAAATAACAACAAAAACTGCGGTCGCGTCGGCGAATGTGCCGCTTTCGCGTTGGTTCGGGAGAGCCTTAGTGCTTATTAAAAGTTAAGTCAACATCCAGAGACAATAACATATGGTTTTTCAGATTTTTTTTTGTTTTCTACCCATCGCAGCTATGTATCTTATTATTGCTCCTACGAAGTGTGCGAACATATCTTGTTTTGAAAGATATTTTATTTCCTTTCATTATGCAACATAGACTTTTTCGGTAATTCGCATAGTATAGATATTCAAAATATCCACAAAAAGCTAAAAAAAAAAAAAATGAGGGACCCCCCTCGTTTCTTTAACACGATTCCCTCGGAGGTTATCCCTACCATACGAGAGAGGGGGAAAGTGTTCCCACTAAGGCACTTCTCCTTTCATCGAGGCGGCAGCGGACGAATTCTCCAGATTGAATCAACGGTGGCGTCTACAGTTCCAGTCAGGCTGAACTACTTAGTGAACACCTTATACGGGCTTCTTCGACATATTCATAGCCTAGGCCTATAAGGAGCGGTTAATCCGGATCCCCGTCCTTGGAGTTATGCTAAGGATCTCTGGTCCTCCAGGTTGGGGGTTGTGTCGTCGGTGTGACTTCCCGGCCACGTAAAATTATTTAGTTGCGAAGCATCAACAAGTCTCGGATACGGGTGGATTTAGGCCTTGTTTTATTCTGTCAAAGTTGAACATAACTTTGGGATTTTTACATTCAACTTCAGAATAAGTTTTTATTCACTCAAAGTTGACGTTTTCAACTTTTGATTTTCCACTCTAGAGTTAATCTACTTCCGATTTTCTCAACTACCCGAAATAGTAGAAGTTCGCGAGCAAACTTGGGATTTTCTTCATTTCGGTTTATTTATTCATGCTATCCACGATAAAAATATCGGTTCTCGTCCGATCACCGAAATCGAGCATCGTCGGACGCGGTTAGTACCTACTTAGGTGGAGGACCGCATTGGAACACCGCGTGCTGCTGGCATTTGTTTCAATTTTTTTTTTTTTTTTCTAATTGAAAATTTTGTTTTATTCACCACAAAAAAAAAAACAAGAACAGGTGCCCAATTTCAATAAACAGATGTCTTCAGCATTGTGTTCCATGTTATACCTATACGGAACGATGGCTTGTCTTGTGACGTTGTAGTGGGTAGGGATTTCGCCGAACAAGTGAAAAAAATACTGATGAACATGGATCCATCGATGATTTCATTCCACAGTAACAGTTCTTACGTTTCATGGAGTTGTTGTTCTTTGTTGCTCCTTATCACCTTTGTTTTTTTTTTTTCTTGGTACAAGTTCGGGGTTTGACTTTTCCTGTTTGACCCTGCATTATTCTTGTTTGTGAAAAATTTGTATTTCTTCCTTCATAATTCCATTTATGGAAAACAAAATAGTAGAAACAAATTATAGACTTATTAATTAGTGTGTGAAAACTCACTTCTTATTGTTGGAGATATTTATTTTAAAAATAAAAACTGTAATCCGTTTTGTGCAGCTTTCAATTTCACTTGGTATTCTTTTGATTCCACGCTTCACATGGAATAAAAACTGCATTCCAATCATTCGGAATAAATAAAAAACAACATTAATGGTCTACACTGAATATTTTATTGAATAAGGAAACACAAAATTCTTGTTCCAAAAATATTTTGAATATCCAAAATGATTAAAGAAATATTTTTGCACTGAAATGCAAAATTATTCTAATACAAACCGAAAGTTGAAAATTACGTCTTGTGTGTCATGTGTCACAAATATCCCAAGGATATTTTAGAAAGTGCAGGTTGATCAACTTTTGAATTTCAACTCTGGAGTTCAGATTCAAAGCAGTGAATAAAAACTTTCAGTTCAACTACGGATTTGAAGTCAACTTGTAAGTTGTCCAACTTTGCAGTTTTCAGCAAGTTGGGCAATACTGAATAAATTCAGCCTTACTGTAGCGCCAGCATAAGTAAGTAAGTAAGCACTATAGCCAGACTTAGCTGAATACCGTGAATTTCACAGTTAATATTACCATTCAGATTCGTCGTGAAAAAGTTATTACTTCATATTTTACTTTTGAGGTACCCTGTACCAAAAAAAAGTGTTGGTTAAGTCTGGAGACCTGAACGGTCACGTGACGCTTCCAAAGCGAACGATCAGTTTCCCTAGAAAGTGTGCTCTGGAACCTCAGTACGGGGAGTCACCATATCTTGTTAACATCACTTATGTGATAATATAGAAGAAGCACATCCAATGGGGTAAAAAATACTCTGGGCCTTACCAATAATCAAATTTAGAGATCACTTAAATATTTAAGTGGACTCTAAATAATGAACCATACGAATAATCAATTTAATAGTCAGCTTAACGCTAAACGTCACTTTAAATTTTAGAGTAAGGAAACGCATGTTTAAACTCGTGATTAAGTGTAAACATCACGTTTGTGCTGTCATTCTGAAAAGCAAAGGAGAAAAATAATTACCCTTATCCTCTATGTTTGTCGCTTACAATTGAATTAAATTGCTTGTTCGTGAATTTTGTTGCAAAAATATAAAACTAATAAAGTTATCAGAATAAACAAATATATTTATTCCTTCTTATTTGATTATTTGTAAATTTCAATTTGAGATTGAATGGCGGAAAACTAACACTAACCTAAAATTTGTTTGGTGACTTTTTTTTATGATAACTTAAGATGTCATTGGCCGCGATGAAAAACCTATGTAGAGATATCTAGATAGGTTTCTGTTGTAGTAATCCCATGCAAAAAAAACAGCTGATTACAAAGCAGCTGTTGCTGTATCCATGTTATCTGAAAAATTTTGGTATACGTTTGTATCCCAAGGGAATTGTTAAAAAAGCCGACTTCAAAATGCAAATTCGAGATTTGTTTCCCGTCATCGAGATGAATTTTTGATTTTTCAGAAAAATAATTAAAAGAATATACAGTGGACGCTCGTTAACTTGAACACGGACGAAACCAGGAGTGTTCAAGCTATAGGATTGTGCAAGTTACTGGATCAAGTTAAAAAATTGTTGTGTTTGTTTAATAATGATTCATTTTAATAAATAAATAATGATATTATAAATAAATAATTTGAATTGAAACGTTTTTAAGACGACTTGGAAAAAATTCGGTATTTTACTCTGCTTAGCTTTGCGCAGCACATTTTGATAAGCAGATTCGCGGAGATTCTGGAGAATTGTGAGTTCTGATAAAGTTTTTTGTTTTTGAGTGGCCCAGTCGATGGCCTTATCGAAGATTTCAATTGCTTCGTTGTCAGTTACAACATTTTGTACGATCTGTCCATCACCAGAGTCCGATTCACTTTCAGCTTCAAAGTCTTCTACTGAATCCGGAACATTTTCATTGATATCATCTTCTGTGTACTCCTGTGAGAATAGAAAAACTTGAAGGTTTCCAATTCTTGTCCAAACACAAATGTTAGGAAAAGTTACCTGGTTATCTACTCTTTCCAGCAAACATTGTAAAGACGCAGTTTGGTCACTTTCCTGATTATTTCTTAAGCGTTCTCTGAGAATGGACAACGGCACAACATCTTCTCCATTTATGAATCCATCACCGTCATCATTAAAGATAGGGTTCCAACACTTTTCAAGAATCTGCGATGACACCTTATCCCATGATTTTTAGATCAAAATGACGGCTTGACGTAAATTGAAATTTTTAAGTGCAAAAACAATGTCATCATTTTGCAATGCAATGATTGACGAGAGCAAGCTTGATTTATAATGTAGCTTCGTTATTCTTATTCCATTTTGATCCATCGGTTGTATCAAGGCTGTAACGTATGGTGGCAAGAACATTGTGCATATGTTTCCATTTTCAGCCATTAATTCTTCTTCGGCTGGATGAGAAGGAGCATTGTCGATAATAACAGTGCCTTAGGTGTGAGATTTTGGTCTTTGCAATTTTTCCTAACTTGGGGAACAAAACTGTTAAAGAACGACTCTTTGAAAATATATTTTGTCATCCAGGCATTCGCAGAACTTTTTTAGCATTAAAGGAACCTCCTTGTATGCCCTCAAATTGATTGTACAGTCGCTTAGCCTTTTCTCTAATAAGGTTTTCGGTAATTGGCAATTTTGATTTACGTTGGTTAAGAAACCACTTGTAAAGGGCTTTCTCAGTTTTTGGATTTTCAGCTTTTTTCATTGTACACATCTTACCTGGCCCAGAAAAAGTTTTTGCAATCATTTCAGTTATTTTTTTTTTTTTGAATTGCGATTAAAATTGCATATTGTCCCTATTGAAACACCAAATTCTTTTGCACAAGACGTAATGCTGACTCCGTTTTTAATTTTTTCAATTATTACAGCTTTTTGTTTAAGTGTTAGCATTCTTAATTTTTGTCCTTTTTTTAAACCCATTTTTCACTTTTTATAAAATTTCGATTCCTAAATACGCACATGTCCAAATAAAATTCACCGATTAGGAAGAATAAATCCTTGTACGGAAATACTAAAGAAATTTCCTGTTATTCCCCTTTACAAAAACAGTTTGCATTCTGTGTCAACATCCCAGGTACCTTGCAGAAATTCAAAAATTAAAGAAATTCAATATTAAACTTTGTTCAAGTTACAGAGTTCGAAAAAGTTTTACTTGATTAACTTATGGAGTACTTAGGGGAAGAATTCAAGGTATTGAGTCTTAAAAATGGTTCGTTCAAGGTACAGAATGCGTAAAGGGAAAAAATATTTGTTCAAGTTATTGGAATGTTCAAGTTATCGTATGTTCAAGTTAACGAGAGTCCACTGTAATAATTAAATGCAAATTAATGTCCTGTAACTAAGAATTTTTAAAAAAATACTTTCAATTAACCTATCCGGTTTTGGTTGATCAGAAACTTATATTGATAGGAATATATCTATAGGCTATCGCATCGATTCTTGATCGCGGCCATTTCCATTCACAGAAGTTGTCTGTTTAGCAAAAAATTTAGTTGATAATGTAATAGAGCACTGATTAGTTAAAAACGTGTTTAATTTTGTTATTGGTTAACACACAAATTAACTCGTCTCTAAATTTTAACGTGGCGTTTTCTAAACGCTTGCTAAGTCATTAATTATTGGTAAAGCCCTCTATGATTATGAGTGTCCATAATTATCACTGCTTACATTTATGAATTCATATCTAGACTTTTCCAAAAAAAAAAAGAGGAACGGATAAACCTGATCTAATGTTATCGGTGGTCTTTGATGGTGGGGCCTGGTTGAGGTGCACTCAAAGCTCATAGAAGTCTAGCGGAACCTTTCCACTCACGAACCAAGAACATAAATTTACACTAAGAATATCGCTCAGTTTTTGTATTTTTTGATTGGAACAAAACTACAGGCGGGCACTAACGTAACAATCGACACTCTTAAAAACGCTTCTATAGCAAATACACGCTGTTTTTTCTCGGGCACTGGCATTTAAACTGATAAAAATTCACTCAAAGTGATCTAAATGACACTAAACTTGTCAAGATGCGCTCATAATTGATTGAGAATTCAACATTTGAAAATATAAATCTGTCACCGGACACTGTACATACCTACTTGAAAATATTAAATAATCAAGATTTTTTATAAAAACCGATTACAAAATAACGATCCATGTAAAGCAAAGCACCTGAGCCCCACCCAACATGGTATTTATATATATACATAATCTGACAAAACAAAATGTTTTGAAACATCCAGCCATACATATTCTGCTATTCGCGTGAATCGAACATTGAATTCACCAAAACTAGATTCCCCATTGATTTAACTTCTCATTCTGCTATCCACCGGGTGAACTGCACTGTCTTACTCGATTTGACACTAACGTAAACAATAGCTTTTCTGGAAAAATTAAATTCTTGTGAAGAAGTATTCAATTTACAAATCGTGTTGGTTAATTGTTACTATGTATAAAAATAAAAGCGAAATGGATAGTTTCAGTTTGAATTTTTCATAAAGGTCAGCGAACCGGTGCGGTTGTGGTGGTGAACTCAATAACTACAGCTCCGTTATTTTTTAAAAAATTATAAGCAAAAGTCCTTATCTCTGAAAAATTAAATTCTATGAATTTTACTGTACGCTTTTCTGTTCGCCAGTTTTGTATTGTATTGAAGTTTTGAATTTTGGTCTCCATGAAACTGGTCATGTTTAAATTTGTTACATGATATCCACTAAATGACCCATTATTTCTTTATTAAGTTGTGTATATTTAACAAAGATGAATACATCAATCACAAAAACCTGGAAGTAAAAACAGACTACTATTTACTACGGAAACTATTTTTCTATTATTAAAGATGATTTAAAGTAAAGTTATGTATGCATCGGGTTTTACCACAGAACAACAGATACATACATACATACTGCATCATACATACATGATTACACCACACGTCATTTTTAACAAAACATACCGATTCTCTACTGATAAAACCATAAAAGTCTCCTTCAAATATTTATAAACCTGAAAGTGTTATCCTTTCTGAGAAGCTCCTGCATGAAAATTCATTTTTCTAGCTCCATACTTTTCCGTAACTCTCAAATGTGTTTTGTACAGACAAAAAAAAAGTGAAACCTCAGTAAAACTAAAACAATATTTATCAAACCCCAGCATATATTTTAGTTTTTCAGAGTCATCTGCTAGCTGATATCGGTGATTCTGTGATAAAATAACTAACTTGAGTTAGTTGCAAACATCTTTCTTAATAGAACCAACGCTCCCTTTATACAAAATATACAAAGGTAGGTAATATTGTACGAGTAATTGATCTAAATAAAAGATACCAAAATAAATCGATATGTGTTGCCTGGTTCTATATAAACCTATATCAAAAATCTGAATATAATAATGTATGTAAATTTATAATAATAATAATAATGATAATGATAACCATAGTTGCTGCTGCCTGCACAACGAAGCCATTAAAACGCCACAACATTTAATTAGGGAAATAACCCGACCTATACGTAACCTGATAAGAAGTAAGAAGCACTTGCAGCAGCACAGCCAGCAGTTAAAACGATATTCGGATACAGGAATTGATTTACACAGGCCTCATTAGTCATACCTGTCGGTCATGGAATACCATCACGATAGAAAAGCAAAGCTATTTGGAAGATAAATTAATATTCATAACGATATTTTAATATTATATTCTTTAGAGGAATTTAAAATGCCAATTTATGGAAATCTATGTTTGTAGGTTGAAGGTACTTAATTACATTTAAGATAAGGATTTTGTTCACTTTCTTTTACATGGATGTAATATTTTTAATTATGTAAGTGGCAAAGTGGTGTTCACAGCATTTGTTGGAGCTTTGGAAAATTCAAACACAATGGGTTGTATGCTAAAAGATGGGCAAGATTTCAGGGGTTTAACTCACAGAGGAGTTTAATGAGAAAACAAAAAGACCGAATTGAACTTGAGAGAACCAATTTCTTATAAAAAAAATATAATGGCTCATTTATGTGTGCATTTACTTCAATGGTGATATGAATAACACGAATCACGTCTTGAGAGCTGGTGCTCCACAATAAATCAAAGCAGGTGGTCGTGAAAATTCATGCAATCACAGTTTTGTACTCATACCAAATGGAGCACCTACTCGGAAAAATAGAGTTTTGAGCAGGTAGGTACTCTCTTTTATTTATATCACCCAAAGTCTTGGAGCTTTTGTAGTAGCCAGACTCAATTTTTAAATTTTTATAACATTCACGCCGATTACAGAATCCCATGAACTATTTCATGAGATAATAAACATCTAATTCTCAATCCACTATGCTAACAAAAAATCTTTCCTTTCATTGTAATTAAAAGACCTGAGGTCTTGAAGGAATATAGTTAAAATTATTATTATTATTATTATTATTATTATTATTTATGTTTTGTAATCGTTACTGGTGCGCCATATTTAATGTCGGTAAGTAAACATTCAATAACTTTGACATTTTTATCAACCGATTGACTTGAATAGAAATGATTTTTAAACATCAATTCAGTACCATTTTAACCATGCATCTCTTCGTACCGAAATAACGCGCCGCAATAGTGACGATGTAAAGAAAATAGTTGTACAGTTTTATTAACTCAACATGCGTAGCGTCGAAAATATTGTTAAAAAGAAGCACCGTCGGACAAAACTATTCTGCGTACGAGCTCAAGGCAAACATTGTGCCGAAATTATTGATATACCGCCCGAGATGCTCGAAAAAGTAATGGAAAACGTAGCAAAAAGGGCGACTTTTTGCTTTGGTCAATAGAGGCGGCCACTTGACTGATGTTGAATTTAAAAACAATGCCAAATAAATTGTAAAGGTTAAATTGAATAAAAATACCTACCTACCTCATATAATAAAAATGGCTACATGAAATTTGGACCCAATGAAAATTTGCCCCAAAATTAATATAAGAAGCAACAATAACAAAACAAAATTACAATCGGACAAAAAATGTTTTGCGTCGGTTTGGGAGAAACTTAAAAGCACCTTGCCTGGCCCGCTTCGCGAGTTCAAGGATTGAAACTCCCTTTTTGGGTCCTCTTTCCCGCTCACGCGACTCCGTCGCTCTGTTTAGGGTATGCTTAGCCGCCTGGCAGGCGCCTATGTTGTCAGTCAGTCTGCTATCAAAGTTTTTGCTATAAAAGAATTTTGATTTAAGAATGCAAATTTGGGGCCATTTTTCATAATTAAATTTTACCCCAAAATTAAAAATGAAAAAAGACAAAAACAATGAAAATTGGCCCCAATTTACAAATTTTAAACAATTTTTTGTTTTTGTTGTTTTCCATATAATTTTTTGGGGCCATTTTTCATTTTAAGTTTGGGGATATATTTCATTGGAACCAAATTTTATGAAGCCAATGAAAATATGTATCTACATAGGTTGTTTTTTTTTTGTTCAAGTTATTCAATATTTACCTAGCGACATAAAAAATGGCGCACCCTGTATTTGGATACAATTTATAACATAAAGAACGTCAGTTTATAAATTTCACAGTCCTCAGTCCGAATTCCCTCAGTTAAAAATTGATCCAAAAATATCACATCTTACTGGGTCTTTTTATTTATTCTTGCAGTTTTATTCGGGGTTTCGAATGGTAAGAAAAATATTTTTTTTTTTATTTTAAGCATCTGAACAGAACCCGAGCATATCGAGCAAGCTCTGAAGACTTACTTCTGAACAGATTGGGCCTTACCAATAATTAATGACTTAACAAGCGTTTAGATAAACGCCTCGTTAAACTTTAGAGGCGCGTTAATTTGTGCGTTACCCAATAACCAAATTAAACACGACTTTAACTAATCAGTCTATTACATTATCTACTACTTTGTTGCCAAACAGACAGCTTCTGTGAATGGATATGGTCGCGATCAAGAATCGATGCGATAGCCTATAGATATATTTCTATCCATATAGGTTTCTGATCAACCAAAACCGGATAGGTTAATTGAAAGTATGTTTGGCAAAATTCTTCATTACAGTACAGTAACTTGCATTTTATTAATATATTCTTTTAATTATTTTTCAAAAATACAACTCGATGACGGAAAACAAATCTCGACTTTGCATTTTGTAGTGATGGGCTTTTTTAACAATTTTGCTTGGGATACGAACGTATACCAAAATTTTTCGGATAGCATCAGCCGTTTTTTTTTACATGGGATTACAACAACAAAAACATATCTGGATAGCGGCTAATGTCATCTTAGTTATCATACAAAAAAAAGTCACCAAACAAATTTTAGGCTGCGTGCGATTTTAAGTGTTAGTTTTCCGCCATAGACTCTCTAATTGAAATTTACAAATAAACAAATAAAGAGGAATAAATCTATTTGTTTATTTTGATAACCTTATTAGTTTTATAACTTTGCAACAAAATTCACGAACAAGAAATTTAATTCAATATTGTTAGCGACAAACATAGAGGACTAGGGTAGTTATTTTTCTTCTTATTTAGAGTCCACTAAAATATTTAAGTGATCTCTAAATTTGATTATTGGTAAGGCCCATTGTGTTCTGATCGCCCTGATTTTTTTTAAAAACACTACATGCGCCATTTAATTTTTGTCGGTATAATTGTTCTTTTTTTCTCACCAAACATGTTCAGAGTGGTCTGATTTGTTTAAAAAAAAAGCAATTTGAACACGTTCAGATTATGCTCTGAACGAAAAAAGAAGCACAAATTCTAAGCTTTGAGCGCTCTGAGTTAATAAAGAACCTACAATTTTTTTTTGACAACTCAGGATCTGCTCTGAACTAAAAAATAAAAACCCCAATACATAAATTATCTATCAAAATGCCGATTTTGACAACTTTACCCTTTATTGCTTCAAAAACTCAATGCTGTCTTCTGTCATTAAAATGGAAGAAACTGAACATCTCCGGATTTTGCGGTTGATGTACCCCTCTCTTTATAACACCATTATAAACCGGTACAATTGATAGCCATCTGTTTGACAACAATCAGCTTCACAGACACGAATATACACCAATACCATAACAAAAAAAAAACTAATATCAAAATCAAACCGAATTTCGTTCACCACGAAAAAGAAAAATAAATTTCGTATCCAATAACCGAATTATGAACCTTATAAGTTCACAGAGAGTAATGCTAGGTTTCCACTTGTCATTGAAAAACGACGTAAATTGACACACTTTGACAAGACAGGGTGGGTATTACCAACACAAAAATCAAAGAAAGTAGTAGTAGAGGGAAAGTACCTATAACCCACACTGTCCTGTCAAACTGTGTCTTTCAATGACAAATAGAAACCTAGCATAAACAAGCAACCATTTACATTTTACCATTAAGAAACCCAAAGAACAAAAATACGACACAATAATTGCAGTAATTGCGTACACATAAATCAACTTATCGTACCATTTTAACTTTTAAAGAATTGGGGACCAAAACTACACGCACCATTAACAAGAAAAAGTGAATTGACTTCCTTTGGAGGTTTTAAAGTACACATTAGGGTACAGGGCATCTGATTTATTAAGAAGTTCGATTTGTGTATCATCAACATGACATTTTGTTTTCAATTTCTTGTTATTTTTTTTTTACAAAAATAGGTGTTTCTAATTGAATGTTAAAAAATTAAGCCAATTATTGTGTGTTTTATATTTGTTTCATTGCATTTGTTGGCATGAATAAAAATTTTGGAAGGAATTTTTACTTAGGTACAATACATTAATTACATACATTTTATCCTTTATTAAGCGACATTAATCATTTAGCCGAGCCGGATTTTATTGCAGACTCCTAAGACGAGAAAATTCACTAAAAAAAAAGAGCATGACTTATTTGTGTTTTATATATTAAGTTTATATTATGTAGATCTTCAGACTATCCAAAAAATCTCAACAAACTTCTGTACGACTTCATAAAAAAAATGTTTACGGTAAGTTTGATGGTTCCCACAGCCAAAAGTATTCAACTTTAAATACAAGTTATAATTTTAAAGAAAAACTTTTTTCTGGGGATAGGTACATATTTTATTAAAGATTAACACACTTACAAATTAGAAATGTTTTATTCAGTCAAAGTTCCATTGATTCAATTTAAATTGTTATAGAACAAATGCATGTTCATGAACAAAAAACAAGTTTTATATAAATCAGCTAAATTTTAAGTTCTAAAATCTTTTGTCTCACAAAAGCAGCCTCACCTTCTTTTATACATACATTGCTTGAATTTATTGTATCGCCAAAATTCACATTTAGTCCTTTTAAAGTCATATTCAATCGATAATACGTGGTGCTCATGCTCACCTATATATTACGCCTCCAGTTCCCATTAAAAATAACAAATTTATTTAAGATTACCGATAAAGTTGCTTGCGTTACCACCAACCATTACATCACAATTGTCATCCCTTAAATTGTACTCATCTCAATAAATGTTCTCGACAAGGTCTAAAAATTAAATATTCACCCATCGCCTGTGAAATTATATACCTACTTCCAACTAATTGGCTTATAAATTATTTTATTATTTGGGGTTATGAGGCAAGCGCATTTTGTATATACACAACAGAAAGAAACAAACGGACAACAATTCCACACTAATGTAGGCTACTTACAAATTAAGAAGAAAAAAAAAAACAAAACATATTTTTCCTATACCTTTTCCATTACATAAGCTCTCATAAAAAAAAAACACAAAACTAGCTAAAAAAAATAATAAGGATCTAACGCCTGCCACAAATACCTACAAATTAATTAAGGGACATTCATTCGGCTGGATGCCTCTTTACATTTAAATATTCTTCTCAGCCAAGAGATCCTCAAGTCTCAACCCACAATCCTCAAACAAACCAAGAGCGAATTTCAACCAAGTAAAAACTCATCCAACGATAAAACAAAAACAAATTATCCCCAAGGGTATATTAAACTACAAGGTCATTGAATAATGCCGAGAGAAGGAAGAAAAACACCAAAGCCAAAGCGCCGTCATCATCGTGCGTCGGTCGGTCTTTCGTCATTACCGTCGTTGTGTCGTCGTGCACACCCTCATTACAAAATCTGACAGACACTCCACATCTACAATGACGACGACGAAGAGCAAGCAATTTAAATCAAAATAAGTGCAATATCCACCTACTCTCGCAAAATCAACCCCCATGTTCTATATTAAAGCAAAACTCAATCGGGGAGAAGCACAATAAAAACAACTATGTACCTCTAAATGTATAGGAACATTTTTGTAACTACACTCCACCTCCACTGGGATTCGATCATATTTAGTTGATGTTTTAGGTGTTCCCTTTCTATGCAAGCACTTTGCAATAAAGCTAACTCTTTTAAGAAAAAAATCTAACTAGATTGCAGAAGATCTTTAAATGTAATTATACAAAATTCCGCAACAGAATAATAATTATGACCGTGTTTACATTTTTATTTACTTACTTATTTATTTATTTATGAGAATGGGTTGAGGAGAAAATAACAAAGCGTGTTTGTGAGTTTTACCTTTCTCTACAGCACCATAGCAGGAAAGTTGCTGTTTGGAAGCAGGATCGGATTTGTAGATGAACATACGTTTGGGGGCCCTTGCCAGCTGTCGAAATACTCCGTAATGTTCGCCATTTCATCATGCATAGCGCTTCACGAACTTGTGTGGAAATTATTAAACAAAATATTATCGAAGTTCCGACTCAGTTGTGAATCCTGTTTTTCAGATTTTGACCAAAAATCTAGCGGCTTTGTGAACTGGCGAAATTTCCTTGTTCGGAGTGAACACAGTCCACAAGTGTTTGACTGTTTGGAGCGGTTTATGTCATGGTGGCATCATCGCACCTTATGTTTTCCTTTCGAAATAAGGAAGGAGACATCGTTTCCGCCAATAATGGTTTCAAATATATAGCGATGTTAACCGACTTTCTGTGGCAAGAGCTTAGCAACATCTATATATCCGAGCAGAGTTTCTAACAAGATGGCGCTGGTTGCCATACAAGCGATGCAACGCTCAAAATTGTTAATGAGAAATAGAAGACTGCGGGTTAGCTCATCAATTGGCTGCCGCAAAAGTTTTTGTTTTTCAAACTGTTTGAGTGCACGACGCTTTTCTTAGTATAACACCCCTGGCGACCCTTTCATATCCAGTCTCATTATACGAGATTACATTTATTCTAGATGAAGTTTTTCCGTGTTGCCAAAAATGAAAAAAAAACAAAGCATGGCAGCCTTGAAGAATTTTTATTTCTTATGTGCGCATCAACATTATCTTTTAACTGTGAAAATGCTCCAATGTTGAATCCGTTCTGCTTTACGGCTGCAGCACTTGGAAAGTCACTGACACTGTCACTAGAATGCTGCAAACCTTCGTTAATAGATGTCTACGAAACATCTTGAGGATTTTCTGGCCCAACCGTATCTCCAATGCCGAACTTCGTGCGAGAACGGGTCAGGAGCCCATAGACTCCATTATACGAAGAAGAAAGTGGCAGTGGATTGGCCATACGCTTCGAAAAGGCGATCGGTGCATTGCATCTCAAGCAATGCAGTGGAACCCGCTCACACAGGAGGGAAGACAAGTGGGCCGGCCTAGAAGTACATGGCGAAGAACGGTCGAACAGGAATCGGCACGACTGGGGAAAAGTTGGAGAGAGCTGAAATATATTTCAAGAAATCGTACACGATGGCGCGTAGGTGTAGTGAAGGCCCTATGTCCCGTAAGGGAAACATCACGGACGTAATAGGTCCGAGGACCTAAGTAAGAAAGTAAGTAACCTGTCGGGAATAATAATAGAGAACGAGCTTCTAAAAAAAACTGTCGCAGTCTCACTTATCTGTTAGGTACATTAAAGTGGAAGCGGCAACACCGACAAAATAGACTTTATGACGACATTTACCTCAAATATGGTTTTACATGTTGTTTAATCTTACCGTCTTGCGACCGCGACACCCTGAGTAATTCTTGGTGACCCCCTAAGGGGTCGCGACCCAAGGTTTGAAAAAAAAACTCGTACTAACTTTGCCTAAGGTTCCACTTGTGGGGTTCGCTGGGTTGACCTCAGAAAACGTCGACAGGCCTCCCGGTTTTGGATTGTTCCCTGTCTGAGGCCAACTAAATGCAGGTGTCGTTGCATTTGTTTCATCCAGGAGTCTATTCTATACATAACTAGCTGCCCCGTCGAACTTCGTTCCGCCTAAATTCATTTATGTAAAGAAAATAATAATTCCGAGCATGATATACAATGATGTTTCATGTAATTCGGTCAATTGAAATTTCTTATTCTAAAGAATACATACAACTGACCATGTAAGAAACATATGGGAATTCAAGATTGATGCCACAAACATCCAGTGATTGTCGACTTACGACTTATTAATTGTCAATTGTCATAGCAAAAGCGAGACGCACTGGAAATTGAAGACGCTTAAATACGAATGGCAAATCGTTCGGAATAAGCGGAATCCGTGGAATGAGAACATCTTCGCCTTTGAAATTTCCCCTCAAAATCGTGGCTTGAATATATAATTTGATTTGATGCACTTCACAATCAAACGCGTTCCGTTACAAAGTTTTTGTGCATTGAGGTTGCGCAGCAAAATTATAACTGAGCCGACTTTCAATTTTAAATTGTGTGGTGAAAAGCCCAGAACATCCAAAGAATCCAAAAAGTCCGTGGGATAGTGGGTGGCTTCATTTTCATCCATCACGGAGTCCACGGATTTGAAT
This sequence comes from Melangyna quadrimaculata, assembly GCA_949320155.1. Classification (NCBI taxonomy): domain Eukaryota; kingdom Metazoa; phylum Arthropoda; class Insecta; order Diptera; family Syrphidae; genus Melangyna; species Melangyna quadrimaculata. The sequence continues at coordinate 64,957,033 of OX439483.1, read as the reverse complement.
AAATGAACTCACCGACGATTTGATTTTAAATGACGAAATTCAAATGTTCGACATTCTTTTTTTTCGCAACCAAAATCGAGCGTGAACTCAGCCAATCATGGTTAACATAATTTTGAGTGAAATTCGGAAAAACATTCGCGATGAGCTCTTCCGCCGCGTTGTTGTTGTAAAGTAGCAAAAATTCGGTGGAAATTCAATCTGCAGCGAACTGGTCATTTCGTAAAGCGACTCCCATGTTTGTTTTCAATTGCAATTTCTCCACGTATTGCAATAAAGCCGATGCTCCCAGGCCCTTCCTGGGGCCAATACGAATTTATCAAGCCATAAATCGTGAAAATCAAAGTAACCGTTCTCGAGTTATGCACTAAAAAACAGATGTTCCCGGATTTTCCTTGAACTAATACGAATTTATCAAGCCCTAAATCGTAAAAATCGGAGTAGCCGTTCTCGAGTTATGCATTAAAAACTGGATGTTCCCTGTTTTCCAGTTTTTCTGGAAATTTTCCGGGATTTTCCTCCAGTGTCCTACGTCCACGAGCCAATACGAATCCATCAAGCACTTAATTTTGAAAATCGAAGACACCGTTCCTGAGATATGCATTAAAAAGAGGATGATCCCTGAATTCCAATTTTCCTTAAAATTTTTCGGGACTTTCCTACAGTGTCATATATCCTTTATTGGGTCAATACAAATTCATCAAGCGTAAAATCGTGAAAATCGAACGATCCGTTCTCGAGTTATGGGCGCACACACGGACGACATTTCTCTTTTATATACCTATATAGATAGCATGAATTAAGCTTCAAAACAAAGACTTTATCAATTTGATATCTTACACCATTATTGTTTTATTTTAATTTCGTATCTTATCGTTTGTGATCTACAAACTGTACCTAGACAACTTTTCGATAACATTTGCCGTTCAAAATTTATTTGCGATATACTGTTTTTTTCTAACATTGACCCTGTGTAAAAGGTTGTCTTCATGTCGGATCTACGGGGACTTTCTGTAGTCAGTGTTAGGTCCGCACCAAATTTAAGCGCAATCGGAATTTTTTTAGAGTAATGTCTTTTTGACTGGGGTATTCGATATTCGGACTATCCCCCAGACTTCAGTTGCAAACAAGCAACAAAAAAAAAAACAACGTTTGACAGCTCTAGCTCAAGGGAAAACAAATAATTTCCTATAGGTACGTGTACAGAGAATATATTTTTGTAGTTGTGTATTTATATTGCATTGTTTTTGCCCGAACTAGGTTTTTTATGCATTTTTTTTTAGATACATATGTACTATAGTTTCACGAAAGGCCCAATTAAGAATTTATGCATTTTTAGAGCTTTTGAGAACAAATAATTGAACTTAAGAAGGAAAGATACTGTCAATTGCTGTATTTATGTAACCATGTTTACTTTTATCTGTAGAAATCCTTTTAAATGCGGTACCATATCTACCGCATGGGGGGTTTACCTATCTCATCGCGGCTGCGGAAAAGAATGATGCCAACTCATAGCTTTAGTCTTAACCGCTGGTCGGACAAAGTTTTGTAGGTGGCAATGGGTAGTAAACGCACTTTTTCGGTTGCATTTTTGGCTTTTGTAAAGAGGGCAGTCTAAGCTTTCATTTGATACCACATTTATAAAAATCCATCATGGAATAGTTATCATAAGCCAAAAATGCAACCGAAAAAGTGCGTTTTCTACCCGTTGCCACCTGAAAAACCTTGTCCGAACAGCGGCAGCGGTTTTGTTAATGTTAAGACTAAAGCTATGAGTTTGCATCATTCTTTTCCGAGGCCGCAATGGGATAGGGAAACCTACGGTCGCCTCCCGTACTATAATATACGAGTGTGTTGGAGAATGAAGTGATTACAAAATATTTGTATTTATTACTACTGATTTTCTAACCAAACAACCCCAAATTCCATGAACGTTAAAATAACGAAAGAAAGTACGTTACGTACATAATGTATTATTGCGAACAATGTTCATCAACTCGTGTCGAAACGTCACATAATTTGTAATGTGTACAGAAGTTGAACGACTGTTGGAAGTTTTTTAAATTGTTTGATATTTTGCTCGGTCGAACGACCGCTGTAGGTAATGTGAACACTAGTTGAACAACTGATATGTGTGAAAATTTGGATTTTAGTGTTTCTTTTTAATTTTTTTGTGCGATTCATAGAGAATGGGCTGAAATAGAAGGAAAACCACAAAAGTAAGGGAGAAAATATGAATTTCCTTCGCTGAATCTGGTGCAAAAAGTTAAATCCACGCCGTGTTTGCTTTTTGAAAATTTATTTACAAATGAAGTTGATGGAGCGGTAGTCGAATGTGAACGCTAGCAATACGACTCAGGTCGATCGACTTGTCGATGAGTGTGAACCCCCTTATGAAATAATTCATTCAAAAAGTCAACCAAAAAAAACATTCTTTTCGTTTGAATACATTTTATTATATTTGTAAACACAAAAAAACAAACATAACAACTCGATAACTATAATAACAACAAAATAAATTAAGAAAAAATCAAAAAGAATCCTATCGGCAGCAAAATTATTTTATTGATTTTTCACAAACAGCTGAGTCTCGTTGTCAGTTTTAGCAGCAAAACGTAATAGATTTCTACTTTTTGGTACTTTATTTGACACAAAGCCTGTATCTATGCAACGATGTATGGAGGCTACATAAATCCTTATACACTGCGTAAATATTCACCCGTTTAGAGCTGTTTAGCGAATTCTATTAAATACGGCTGTTTATATACATAGTTCGTGTATAAAAATGGCGGAAATATCTGAAGAAATATCTATGTATATCTTTCAAAAGAAAATTAAAATTCTTAATTTATTCCAACCAAATTAAATTCAATTTTGCACTCGTTCACAGCTGAAACTGTCAATCACATTCGTGCATGTGCTCCGCTTTTCTGTTCTAACTCGTTCTGAGAATTTGTGCTGTTCTGTGCGTTTCTAGTCTTGATTTTTTTCATTAAAGAAACCTATTGCCCACCAATCCACAGGTTACTTTCAGTGACGAAATAGTTTATTTACCTACAACAGATCAGCTGATTATTGATAACAGATTTTTGGTCTGTTCCTAGAAAAATTTACTTTTCCAAGTTCCATAGCAGACTTTTATAAAAGTTCAAACTATTGAATACCAATTGTAAAAGATCTTTTATCTTTTATCATTCATAACAGAAAATTCATAGCAGAGTAACAGATCTGGTGAAATAGGCCTAATATAAATGAACCACCGATATTATGTTTTATTTACTGCAACGGGTTCAGTTTCTTTGAAAAGAAGTTGAGAAAAAAAAAAACTTCTAGCGCATCAATGGTTTCGCAAGTTTTAAGATACCGCCGGAATAGGTTCAATAGGTTTGAATGTCATTTTGTTCAGATTTCGAATCAAATCAATCTTGTCGCAACGCTGACAAAGTAGGTAACAGCTGTAATTTTATTTCAAGGTTGTGTGGTAACTTAAAATTTTAAAAACAATTCTTTCACTTCATTTTCCTTCAATCTATGTAGGTATGTGTTTTTCCGTTATTCATAGGTACATACCTACATAGAGATCATGTTTCGCCATAATCCCTAATGTTGTTTTCCATTCGAAATGGGTTTAATTGGATTTTTGTATAGCCAGTCCAGTTTTCACTCCATTTCATTCAAACAAAAAAAAAACCTTTTTATGTTGCCTTCAAATTTTCAATTTTTACCTACTTGCACACAGCAAAGTAATGTGACTTTTATCTAAACGTTTAAATCTGGGAAGCCTTTAAAACCTTTCTGCCTTGGGCGCTCAAAAACTCATAATCCCCCACTGATTTGCTTTTTTCAAATTGTTGACGACCAACAAGCTTTATGTGTACATTCACGTGCTCACAAACATCTTTTTCTCTGCACACCGTCTAAATTCTTACCCCCATTGCACTGCCAAATCCCAACCACCCAAAACCCAACCCCTGCAACTAACTTTTAAAAATTAAACTGACTGATATCATTGGATGGTGCTCAAAAAGCAAACACAAATAACTATAGGTTGGCGTATATATGAACAAGAAGGTATGTAGGTATATTCAATTTCATAAAAACAAAAAGTTGCATTATAGGAAGCTTAAAATAAATATAACGTGGGATACAAATCTTGATTTTGTAGAATTAATTAAAGACGAACTTTTAAACGTTTTCAAACGTTTCTGAAATGTCTTGCTTGAGCTCTTGAGGACTTATGTATATGTTTGTACCTTTATCATGTAAACTGCTCGACCCATCTGGCCCGCTTTTTTTTTATTTGACTCATGCCAGCTAGAAATGGGCCCAAAACTTGAATAGTGTTCTAATGTCTATAACCGTGTTGGTAGGTCCCAACCTACATAGAATCTTCTTGAACGTCTTTTATAAACATTTACAATAAGCTAACAACATTCTTTATTGAAGTCGCTAACGATAAATGAAAATTATTTTTGATGTAGGTAAGTAAATTTCTTTTAATTTGAATAAATAATTATTGTCACCAAAAAGGGCCTACATTTTTTTTTGTCTTCTTGGCAACGCTGATCATTACTTTTCTCTTTCTCTCAAGTTCATTTAACAAAAAACTGCATTTCCTAGCAAAAAAAAAAACAAGAATTGCACAGTATCGCAGAAATATAAATTGGCAATACTGGTTGGTGTTGTTTTTTTGTCAACTTCTTAAATCCGAATCTAGTTTTCATGCATCCCTTTTCTTCCATCGAAAAGAAGACAAACATCGTTACATACTTATGCGCTTGTTATGCGTGTGAGCAGTACAGTTGAATATTAAATTAAATATTTTAACAAATAATCACTTACCCCCTCTCACTTACTCCAATGGGGAAAATAACACAATTTTTTCACTAAATAATTTTTTTTATATAAAATTCAATTTAATCAAGTTCACTTTAAATATGACGAAATTATATTGTTTTCAGAATTTAACAATATACGAAAAATTCACACACACAAGTTATTGGGAATTGAAACGCCCTTAAAAAATTCACACACACGGTTCTTTTTTGTTTCATCAACGCGGAACTTATTTGAGCAACGTCTGAAAACGAACTGTTCACAAGGGAAGCTAGATGGATTTTTTGTTATCGGGTGGAAGATTATTTTAAATTCTATTGTGAATTGATCGGAAGTGAAGTTGGTTGAGTTTGATAGTAATGGCTCTGTTCGTTGAGTATGTTTTTGGTTGTATCATTGTATATATACTCTTATAGTAATATCATCGCTCAAATAATTGCCGCTGCGTATGGTGAGGAGTGTTAGAACTAACGATTTAAGAGACTTTTCAATTTGTGAAGAGATTAATTGAGAGAAAAATTAGAAGAAAACGAAGGCTAAAGACAGAAAAGAAGAATAGAGAAGGCTATACAAAATGTATGAGGTTACAAGGGAGACAAAAAATAACTGTTTTGTTTTGGCTGTCAATTTGTTTTCTATAGGAATTAGATAGTAAAAGAGGAAGTATATAGAATAAAGATGACAAAAAAACAAAAACAATTTGTATGTTCCCAAATGATAATGTAGGAATCATCTGTTTGCGGCGGGCAAGTAGACAGATTTTTCCATCGCGATGTAGGAAATGAAGAATGTGTGCATAGGTAAGTATATAGGTAAGTATGATCGGGGGTAGGTTTTGGTTTTATGGGTATTCAATTTTCTTGCCAAATTTCAGTTTTATTTTTATGTATGGGCATAATATCCTTGGTACTTTTCAGTGGCTAGAAGAAGGAATCTTTATGTGATGTTGAGGTAGGTTAGGTGTTGATAGTTTGATTGTTTGCTAGAAACAATCCCTATGCGATGTTAAGTGGTTAAGTAGGTTAAGTTATTTTATTTGTTATTTTTTTTTATTATATAAAAGAAAGAAAAATTACAACAACATTTGCCAATCACGCTACAGCTCAAACTAGAAGTCCTAAAAATATATACTAAAATTAATTGAATAGCAAATTTTATATAGGGGTGCACTAAGAACGGATTTTTGGAAATTGGTACATTTAATAAGGTTTAAAGGGTAAAAATTTTTTTTTTATTTTAAAGATTAAAAAAAGTTAGGAAAAAATGGGTACATATTTTTTTTATTTAAAATCTATAAACCGAGATATAACCGATTTAAGACTGAAAATTGACAAATAGTCGTTACGAAAAGTACTTAGTAGTTTCATGGGGGTAGATATTTAATAATTTTTATTTTAACATATTTTTAAAGATAATGAAAAAAAAATTATCCATGTTTAAGGAATTTTTGATAGAATTTTTTTTCATACCCAAAATGATTTTTGAAAAAGGTTAAATTTGTTTGGTCAAATTTTCAAAGTATTTGATTTTTATCTTTTTAATGGGTTGTTGGAAAAATCTTAAAATTCATTATGTTATAGATATACGTATTTGATAGCAATCAAATGGTACAAAATTTATCTTTCTAACTTATCATTTGACAGATTTATTTAAGAAAGTAAAAATTTTAAAATTTCTTTTTTTGTTAATATCTTTTTAGTATAGAGTCGTGCAGGTTTGCAATGTACTAATGAATTATAGCTATTGTATGTTCTATATTCCTACTGTACCGCTGAGCTGAGAAATTAACAATATAATATTGTTAACACATATTACTTAATAACATGTTAGTGTGTGCATGGATTGATTTAGTTTTTTCTTATATTTAATCTCAATAGAATAACTATTAATTTGTTACTTCATTTTTTAATCTACCTCCTATATAAGCGTATAATTGATTTTTTAAAATTCATAAAAAATCGGCTCAAATCCATAGAAATGCTCTGCTTTGTCAACAATCGTCAACCAGTGCAAAGCACCGTTATATTAATTTATTTTTTATTCGATTTTTTTTTAATATAAAAAATCATAACTTCATTTCTACTCGGTCGATATTAAAAGTTAAGATCTCAAAATTCAGCTATAGATTAAATATATTAAATTCAAAACTTGATGAATATTTTTTGATTTTCAAAAAACTAATGAAACACAATTATACGTGTATTACTTTTCTACAAATATGTGGGTTATTTTATATTTGTAAATCTAACGGGAAAAAAAGGCCGACCAATCTAGTAAAGAAATTCACAGAAAATCTACATCGAGACAAATTTAGAGGCTTCAAAATTGAGAAATACTTATTAGTTCATAATAAATGATACATGAATTTAAGGTAGAAATTGGTAATCTAAAATTCTGTGTTAAAATTTTTGCAAAATCTTAAAAAAATTCATACTAAAAATGTGATTTAGTGAAAGATCAACTCGATTTTTGGTACTTTAAACTTTTTATTCAAAAATATAATTTTTTTGTAAAAAATCGAAAAAAACTTGTTTTTACAAAATGAAAAAATTAATGTAATTTTTTTCTCAAATATATTTATTTTTTTTTAAACATCAAAATTATAATTTTCTTTTGTAATATTTTTTACCAAAAAAAAGCTACCTATTTATTGAAAAAAATTGAGTTGTTGCTTACCAAATGTTGTTTTCAAAACGCATCTACCTATTATACCTATTTACCTACCTCCTACATATATATTTTGTCTTCAAAAAAGTTATGACCTACATTTACATACCCAGGTGCCTACCTATACCTACCTATGTACTTATTGTTTGTTTGTGCGATCCAGTCGTGCCCATTTTTTTTTGTTTTGAATTTAATAAAGCTAATATAAATTTGACGGGTCATTTATACTCCCTTTAAGTATGAAATTTTTCATCCCTCCTCAAAAATTTGTAAACACAATTTAGCCACATTTTAGAGCTATGTTTTAAGATCTAAAATCTCTGCGACTTTTTATTAAAAAGATATTGATACAAAACATAAAAATTTTTTTTCATAATGCTTACCCTTATATAAATCTGTTCAATTGATAGAAATACAAATATAGTTATACCTATAACATATTAAAATTTAAGATTTTTCCAACTACCCATTAAAAATATAAAAATCAGAAACTTTGAAAAATTGACCAACAAAAATGTATGTTTTTCAAAAATCATTTTCGACACGAAAAAAAATCCTATCGAAAATTCCTTAAACATGAATAATTGCTTTATTCATCTTCTATAAAAATATGGAAAAATAAAAAATCTACACCCATGCAACTACTAAGCACTTTTCGAATTGACTATTTTTGAATTCTCATCATTAAAACATTTAAAACTCGTTTTGCCGTCGGTAGTTGGCATTGGGGATATGGTTTTGCCGTCGGCAAAACGTATATGAGTTTTTTTTGTTTTGTTGATCTTGTTTGCATGTTGCGTTGCAACACTATTAAATTTAAGAATTAAAAAAAATCCTTTTTTAATGCACTCCTACATAAAATTATTATTATTATAAAATTATAAATTTTAGTACCTAAATAATTTTAATACTTATAAATTAAGCTGTAGCGTTATTGGGAAAAGTAATTGTTATTTATAAGTAGTTGCTTTACATGTATGTATATAATGGATACCTATAATATTGTCAATTGATATTTTTACCTTCCCATTGGAAGTTATTGTTATTGGTGCGATTTGCTGAACTATTAAAAATACTGAACAAATGTTTTTTAACTCACATATTTTGAAAAAAAAAAAACATTATATCGATTTCAAATTCTTACCAAAAATGTATACCATACCATCTAAGTGTTGTGTAATTTTGAGATTTTTAAAACAACCCTCTAAAAAGCTAAAAATCAAAATGTTTTAATTCGAAAAATGTTTAACATCAGAATCGAAATTTTGCATATGATTCCTATAATTTTTAAGCTATTTACAAACAAATTTTACTATTATAAATATAGCTAAAGTACAAAATAAAGGCAATGTAACATTTTGCCCTGTATCTCTATATCTATACCTACCTTTATACTGATTATCCAAAAACCCAAAGTAATTACACTATATAATTATGTAATATAGGTATACTCTACCACCCACCACTTAGGTAAATATGTATGTATGTATATTGTTTTCAAGTGCACCAATGGGAAGTTGCTAGTGTGGGTCGACCCCAGACTCATTTTTCAAAAAAAAATTTTTTTACCCAAAAAAAAAGCTTTTTATTGAAAAAAAAATTGAGTTTGTTGAATTGAGTTTCAAAATGTTTCTAGGTACCTACCTACCTATGCATAGGTACCTATTTACGTAGGTACCTACTTACCTTCAATTGAAAATAATTTTGTTTATTTTTTTAACCTACCTACCTTACCTATTTTATTTGATAATACCTATGTAGATACATACATTAAAATAACCTTACGTACCTACCTACTTAGGTATATCAAGTTTTAATTTACCTACCTACATACCTCAATTCAAAATATTTAGGTACCTATGTACCTACCATAACTACCTATTTTCATGCTTTTTTTTTGCAAAAAAAATTTAATTTCTTTAAATACCTACCCAGTATAGCTACCTACTAATTTATAAAAATGTACATACATATCTACCTACATGATACAATATGGTACCAATGGCCAATATATTAACCTTGCAAAATCGTGCAAAAAACGTAGGTACCTACCTACCTACCTTTAATTGAAAATAATTTTGTTCATTTTTTTAATACATACCTACCTACCTTACCTATTTTAATTGATAATACCTATGTAGGTACATACATTAAAATAACCCTACGTACCTACCTACCTGGGTATATCAAGTTTTAATTTACCTACCTACGTACCTCAATTCAAAATATTTAGGTACATGTGTACCTACCATACCTACCTATTTTCATACTTTTTTTTGCAAAACAAATTAATTTCTTTAAATACCTACCTAGTATATCTACCTACTAATTTATAAAAATGTACATACATACCTACCTACATGATACATATGGTACCAATTTGCCAATATAGTAACCTTGCAAAATCGTGCAAAAAACCATATACCCATAGCCATCAAAAGAAAGCAACAAAAACTCATTGAAAAAAACTGGAAGAACATAACCCAAGAATAAGCCCATAGGAAAACATATATTTTCATTTTCTCATTTTCTTCCCCTTATTCTCGTTGTTGACTGACAAAAACATCTGACTCCCTTACTACCATTATAGTTGTACGAATTTAATCAATGTTCTCCTCTCCCTCTTACTAATTGTTTTTATTTTTCCTTGCATCGTTATCCCCAGGTCTCTATTGTGCATTTAAGCGATTTTAACGCCAATTTCGGCACATTTCGTGAGTACTATTAGTACTACAAAAATTGTGCCATGATATTACTATAAGAGTATATATACAATGGTTGTATTTAGAAAATTGTTTGTTATATTTTAAAATAAAAAGAGTATTCATGCAACGGGATGATTTTTCGCTATGCAGAAAAATATAACTTTCCGCAAGATGCTTATAGCCTTTTCACACCAAACCCAAATCCAGGTTTTCGGCAATTGGTTTACGAAAACTTGAAATGCATTCACACCGAAAATTTACAAGTTTTCATTTGACATTTCATTTGTTTTGCTTAAACACAATGGTTTCGAGGAATGGCCGCGCCGCTTTGAAAATTGTCAGTGCCACAGAAAAGGGAAAAATCAAATGTTTTATGTGCAATTAAAAGACAATTTATTAATATTGGAATTTAATAATGGAAATACAATCAATCCTGATTCTTTATAATTAATTTATCTCTTAATCGATCAATTTAACGTAGTAGTTAGGATGCGCGACACTGCGTCGCGCTCTCTTGTGTTCCAGCAGAAAAAATATTTTTTCCTGGCAGCAACCCATCAGCTATTTATATGACATTTAATTAAGCGCTGAATGTTTCACAAGGTGTGTTTGTTTAGTTCATCCTGCAAATCCAACATGTTTTGGACAAGTTTTATTTAAAACTTGTGGTTTAGCATAAATGTATGGGAAAACTTGTGTTTTCGATCCTAAGTTTTCAGCCAAAACCGATATTTTCGCGAAAACCGGGTTTTGGGTTTGGTGTGAAAAGGCTATTACATGAACACCCCCTTAAAAACACTTGCGTAAACGTAGGATATCATATACTCAAATTTGACGTCACAAATGACTTCTGCCAGTGTATGGTTTTTTTCTACGCTTTTCGCATCAAATTCATGAGATAAAAGGTAGGTATCTGTTTTTGTAGAATATTTCCCCCATACAAATGTTGACAGTTCATTTCTACCGAGATAATTTTATATGGTTTAAATGAATATTCCTAAAATTAAATATTTATGATTGTACATCAAATTCAAGGATCCACAGTAAAATTTATCAGTCAGCCGTACATAATATGCCGCCATGAACGACGGCAGGCATGCGCCACTTTCGCGGAACATTCGCTATGCAGAGCGAATCATTCACAATGATAACAAAAATGACAAATAAGCAATGCTAAACAACAACAAAAACTGCCTTTAAGGCTACAACTAAAACTGCCGTCAGTGAATGTTCCGCTATCCGCTCCGCTTTCGCGTTGGTTTGGGAGAGCCTTCATGCTAGAAGTTGATTATGGCTTCCTGCATGTATGACCCCTTTCACACAAGGAAACTGAGTTTCCGGCAACTGGGAGTTTGTAGGCGAGAAGGGCGTAAAAGGAAGACAAAAAATCTCCCCTCACACCCTTCTCGCCTACAAACTAGCCAGTTTCTGGCAACTCCTTGTGTGAAAGCCGTCTTTGAAGATCAGAATTTTTGCCTTCTCTCTCTATCCAACAAGTGTAAATTGTATAGTTTGCATCTATTTATTTTTACAGACGTCAGACGAATATTTATAAATACACAGACACATCACCTACCGATTTTTACGTACAACAAACTCCCAGTTGCTGGCAACTCAGTTTCCTTGAGTGAAAGGGGACAATGTGAGTGACAACAGCGGTATTCTAGCTAGTTTGTAGACAAGAAGGGTGAGAGGGGAGATTTGTTTTCTTCCCTTTACGCCCTTCTCGCCCACAAACTAAAAATTGCTGGCAACTCAGTTTCCTTGTGTGAAAGCGGCCTTGTGTTGGTTATCTTTTTTCCCCACACTACACTTAAAATTTTAAATAAAATTTTATTTAAGCCTAGTACTCACCTCTGTGTGAAATGAAAAATAAAAGCGGTTTAAAATTCATGTGAATAACCATTGTGAAGCCATAATAAATTCTCTACTTGAATTTTCAGTCCTCAGTTTAAAAACTTTTAATACTCACTTTGAATGAATAAAATAATTTGATTTATCTGATAGTTTAACAGAATCTTGAAATGCTTGAGAAGACTATTTTAATGTCATAGTTTGGTTTTTGGCTTGTCTGTTACCGACAAATATTCAAAAATAAACGATCATAAGATCCTAAATAAGTCTTTAAGCTTTTTTATTCAATTATTAGAACTTTTATTTTAATTTATTGACAAATGTCACATTTTTCCACACTTCTATTATTTTTTCATAGTGGTCGTACGTTAGGTAATGAAAATTATGAAATGAAATTAATTTTGAACCCGTTCAAATTTCGCTCTCACATTTTGGGTACTCAGCTATTGATATGAATTTCATCGTTGTGAAATAAATGTCACTTTTATAAAGAAATTTCATTTTCACTTGAACTGAGTACTAGGCTTAACGTGGTAAAATAAATCATTCTTTTCTTAAGTGGATACGTTCAAAGAAACGGTAGGCTAGCCCCGAATTCATAAATCTTAAAATACTGTAGCCTCATCACGTAAAACGAAAACGATAGGACGATTTCGTATTTATTGCTAGCTCTATCATTTCTGTAGATACAAATAAAGACATTTATAGTCAAAACGATATCGTTCGATCGTTTTTGTTTTACGTGATGAGTCCCCTGTGTTAATACTAGGGATGGGAAAAACCGGCCGGTTAAAAACGAAACCGGTTTTTTGTTTCGGTTAACCGGTTTTTTTTCGGTGATTTTTTATCTCGGTTCAAACCGGTGTTTTTTCATAAACCCAACAACCGGGTGAACGGTTTTTTTCTTTTTTTTACTAATACTTCATTATCACGACTGACAGATTGGCAATGTTATCTCAGTATACTGACAAAAGAATGAGCAAATTCATGCTTTTGTCAGTTTAATGACAGAAATACTGCCAATTCGACAATCGTATAAATGGAGCATTAGACAATTCTATTCACATTCATAGGTCATATGAGCAATTCCTTGTTGTCTCACATAACCTGCCTGTTTGTGTACTGGGTATGTTCTTCTCCATTTCCAAGCGATAGCATAGTGTAGGGGTAGGAATATAGGAAGGTGAAATCGTGAGTTGTTTTTATTAGACACTCTCATTCACATTCACAGCTAGCACGGTTCCACACAACACATTTTTTCTATAAAAAAACAAAAACCGGTTATTTGAAAAACCGGTTTTTCTGTCCGGTTAAAACCGGCAGGTCAAACTGAAGGGGCAAAAAACCGAAAACCGGTTATTTTGACGAAACCGCCATCTCTAATTAATACGGTATATTTTTTTTAAATGGTATTTTCTGTATATTTTTGAAAAAATTGATGTCATTGTAGAAAGGAAACAACAATAATTTAAAAAAAAAGTAGAAAAATCTTCTAACGGACAATATTTGTCTTCATAAATGGTAAGTAACTTTGCATTGTTACCGAACTTTTACATTTATGAAGTCGACCTAGTCCCTCCGTTAATTCCAAATATTGAACTAGAGGTTTTTTCAGCTGTACAAATTTATATTGATTTGCTGAGTTGTGACAGTTTTCTTTGGACTCATTGCGAGAAGAGTGAAATTACCAACATTAAAAGTACCAACGACTAAAAAAGTTTGAAATTTGTTGTTCTTTAAATTGATAAAACAACTGTAAAGTTTCCAAATTAAAAAAGCAAAAATCTTAAAAACTCATTTCAGGGTAACAAGATAAAACAATCAATTCTTACTTTACACGTGTTTATTTCAAGTTGAAATTATATTCTTATTTATTATTTTATATTTTTATATATATTTATTTATAACTAATACATAATTTTATGCTTTTCATAATTTTTATTTTGTTATATTTTGTTTAATTTGAAGTTTCTCTGTCCAAAATACGTGTTTTTTTAACAATTACGTCCACATATTCGTTACATTTGTTGTTTTAAGTTTTATTTTGTTTAAGTAAATTTATTTAATTATAGCCGTGTGTTTTGAGAGAGTGACTAGCAACTCAGCAACATTTTTACACGCAAAACAATAACAAAACAAATTATTGTAGAGAATTTTGTTTGTGTTTCCGTGTAAACGTTTTACTGAGTTGCTAGTCATTCTCTCAAAAAAACACGGCTTTTATAAATTCTTTGAAAGAAATTAATGAGCAAAAAGATGTTTGTTATATTTTTTTTTTGTTTGTATCGTTCTTAACAGTGGTACATTTTTATTTTATTGTTTTTGGGAGATATGTGACAGTTAGCTCTCTTTAAATTTTATTACTAAGCACACCTAACTATATATCGACTTTAATTTAAATTTATTTTAACAATACTGCAAATAAAAAAAGAAAATCAAAATAAGGAGCAGAAAATATTCATTTTTGGAATTTTAAGTTTGATTTTTTTTTTTCACTTTTGGAAAAGATGCCGATAAAAGTTAAGATCCAATTTTACATCGAACACAGATCCGCGTTGCAATAATTATAAAACATCACAATTTACACAGAAGAAGGTATATTTTTTTTGAGGGGACATAATGCTTAATATTCTGAGAAAAGGAGGATACACATTTTAAGGGGAGGGCTTTTATTGCCAAACATTACCAATATTTAGATTACCAAATTGTTGACTCAGGTTTGATGTAGCTGCCGCTGCCGTAGGCTGCACCATTGGTCCGTTCATCTGCATTCCCATCAATCCCTGATTAAGTGCGGGATTTTGCATCTGCATAAGGCCCTGGCCTGTGGCCATGATACCACCACCACCTCCACCACTCGGGGCTGATCCAAATGCTGCATACATACCGGGGGCTCCGCCTGCGGCAGGATATGTCGCCTGCATTGGTGGGAATTGGGCAAAGCCAGTTGTTTGCACTCCCATCATCTGTGGATGGTAATTCATTCCTCCAGCTGCTGGTGAGGTGAACGCTGCTGGAGCGGTCATCACGGGTGCGTTGTACATACTGGCTGAATTTGGTGGTGTCATAAACTGCGCTTGAGATGGACCCATCAGACCTGGAGGCATTCCCATGCCACCTGTGTTCGCGTTCGGGTTGACGAGTAACGCTGGAAATGGTTTGTTCTGCGTCAAGTTGCCATTGAAGGCACTACCCAAAGGATTGCTGTTAAACTGGCCACCGCCTAGATTTGATTGTGGATTTATCGAGGGTGCAGAACCGTATAGGGCTAATATACTGTCCTTTGTCAACCTACCGGCTTTGTCTTTCTCGCCACCAATACCAAGCGAAGTCGTTTGACTAAAGAAATCCTCCTCTTCTTTAGCAAGCGAATTTGTTCCCACTCCAGCACCAGAATCAATATTACCACCCATTGAGGAATTATGTGTGTTGGGAGTGGCCACTGGGGCAGCACTGAGAAAACCGCTAAATGTATCGTTATGTGAATCATTATTTAAGTTAACAAGTCCGGCAATTGGTTTAGTGGGTGATGCCAGTCCCAAGAGATCGGAGCTCCCCGCGCCAGCCAATGAGCTATTGTGATTCGAGGTGGTAGAAGATTCGCTAATTCGATTTGACTTAGGGCTGTTTGAGGGCTTGGGTTTTGGCAAGGGAGCGGGAAGTGGTGTTTTTTGCGCAGACGACATTATCGTCTTCTTATCGCTTCCACCTCCTACGATTCCGATGCCTAACGCAGAACCAGCTTGTGCTGCTTTCTTCTTGCGTTTTTGTCGCTCCAATTCTTCGTCGATTTCTTTTGCCCAATCAACTTTTGGTGGAGACGGTGGTACCCATTCGCGGGCTAAGTATTTCTTGTGCTCGTATTTGGCACGGATGAAACTCTCTAGGGCGTTGTCCGTTTGTGGACGACGAAATCCGTCCGGCAATTGAGCCTCGTAGACGGCACGAGCTCGTGAATTGCCCATCTGTTGTAGAGATATCACTTGTTCGGGTGTCCAAGTATCGAGATTAACAGACTTTACACGAGATATATGCACACCAAGATTGCGATGAATTCCAGCACATCGAATGCATAGAAAAACTCCTAGGTTCCATGATGCCCAACGGGGACCTTAAATAATAATAATTAAAAAAATGTTTGTTTTCATAGACTCATATACGATTTGATTTATTTAAATAAATACAAATTCGACTATACCAGCAAACTACGGGTATTTATAATAACATCAGCATAAAAAACCTCAACAAACACAATAAGTTCTTGAAGATTTATAGATAACTTATAAAAATGGATTCGAAAATGTAATAATTTTTTGTTTTGGGACTTTTTATAATTATAAAGATTAAGGTAAACATTTTCGGTGGGATTCATAGACAAATAACCAAACGCCAGATTTAATATAAAGTCTTGAAATATACATTCCCGGTTTTGCAACTTTAGGTATTCCAACCCTTTGTGTTGGGAGAATTGCTTTATACATTAAACTGTATGCTTATATTTTTTGGTTAATCAATATGAAAAGGTACAAAACAAATAATGCAGCAGTTTTATGTTGAGCAAATAAACATTTTTTTTCGTCAATATTTTCACAGCCAAACAGAGATCGTTTGCTGAGAAATCCTGTTCAGGTAACTGAGATTGCTAAGTCCTCTGAGACCTCCTTTTCCTGAACATGCCTACTTTGTCCGGTCAAAACCTTATTTAACTGACGACATAATAACGGCTTATAAATTATATATGGTAAGTACTGTTATTTTTGGTTACATACATTTAAAAAAAGTGTATGGAATATCGAGGAAAAGCTGTTCAGAAAATTTAAAAGTATTTAATAACTGAAAAAGTCGGTTCCAAACATATAAGCCGAGTTTTTGTCAGAAAGTTTTACACGGAAAACACAACCAAAATTCTCTATAATAATTTGTTTTGTTATTGTTTTGAGTGTAAACATTTTGTTGATTTGCTATTCACTCTATCAAAAAAAACACGTCTATAATTATTATAATACTAGCGGACCCGTGCTCGCGTTGCTTCGCAAATTTAAGAATGAATATTAGTTTACTGTTGGGATACAAACCGGGACTCAATAAGGCTATCTCATCGACAAAGTTTTCAAAAACAGATTTTCTGATGTTTTTTAAAGCTTCCGGATACACAACGTTGTTAATTGGTGCCTATTTTGACATCTCTTATAATACGAATGAATTAAGTTCGCGAATTAGTTTTTTCAATATTGAAAATATTTAATTTACAGGTTTCTCTTGAAGTACACGCTTTTTGAATGATTTGTATAAAATTTTTTGTTTCCTTAAAACTTAGGAAAAACTTAGCTTGAAACACCCTTAATACAAATAATTTGTTCTTCATTAATTTGATTTAAATATTGGCTATACTGATTTTTTTAGTTTAATCTTAAAGCACAAAGCATATTTTAGCGGAAGGAAAGAATACTGTAAATAAGTAATATTTAATTTTTTTCTAGAAGAATGCACGCTTCAGATACTTTTTTATGATTGAATTAAAGATTTACCTTAGTACTGATCAAATACTTCTTTTTTCAACACCCGTACATTGAATGACTTAAATATTTAAGTAAACATTAAATATTGGACTTTTGATGAATTGAGATTCTTTTTTGTTCATGTGTTGGTTCAATATTTAAAGTCATCTCCAAATTATACTATCGGTAATGCCAATTGTAAAGTTTTGTTTTATCAGCACTATAGTGTGTTTTTTTTTATATATATTTAGCGCGTTCAAAAGGGGTTGTGACTACCCTTAAGATGATATACACAGCACGAGCGATTAGGTAGATTGGATGGGATTTAAAAGCAGATACCGATGCACATTGGTTTTGAACGTCTGTAGATCACAATGGGAGGGGAAAATTGAGCTGGGTAGAGCATTCCACATTCAAGTAGTGCGACTAAAGAAAGAATCTCTGTACTTAACAGTACGTCCGAAATTGGGCTCAAGTGTAAACTGATGGGCATTCCTAGAAGCGAGTATTACGGTTGAATTGTTTAAGGGGAGGAATGCAACTGGCTGTTTCAATAGAGCGTTGTTTATGGAAATAACGGAAAAATACCGAAAGACATGAAACATTTCGACAGTGCTATCATTTTAAGAGCTCTCTTTTCAATTCTATCCAATAAACTCAAGTGGGTTATTGGAGCACCAGCCCGAATGTGAGAGTTATACTCAAGTTTTGGACGAATAAAGGCTCTGTAGATCACAGCCAGATCAGAAGGGGAGAAAAATTTCTTGCATCGATGGAGAAGACAGCATTGAGTTTTTGAAGCATTAAATTCTACACGATTTTTGATTCCCCATTGGACAATGCTGCCGAGATCAGAATTTAATGAGCTTATCATACGCTGCCGTTCAAGTTCCACATCCGAAGGACATGGATTTGAATCTAAGAATGAATATGAAAAGCTGAGGGTACTGTCGTCAGCGAAACAATTTAATGGATTAGAAGTTTCAGATAAGGGATCGTTTATGAATATAAGGAAGAGAGTCGGAGAGAGAACGGAGCCCTGGGGCACTCCACCATTTATTTTGTGAATTTCAGACTTGAATCCTCCCAATACAACTTGTATTGAACGGTCCGAAAGGTAATTTCTAATCCAACGAAGAAGAGATTCATCGATACCAAATGCGCGCATTTTCGACTTGATGCCAAACTCTATCAAATGCTTTAGAAATATCAATATACAATAATCTTACTTTCTCCAAAACGATGTTAAGATTTGTGCCACTGTTTGGTGAGATATACCATCAGATTATCAGTGGACCTATTGCTACGAAAGCCGTACTGCCGGTCATTATGAAGCTTTCGTTCTTCGAGATATTTCTTGAGCTGGAAATTAATCAGCGTTTCTATGACCTTAGAAAGAAGGGACGTAAGCGCAATTGGTCGATAGTTAGAGGGGGAAGAAGCCACGCCTTTTTTTGGGACAGGCTGGACAAACGCTGTTTTCCATCCACTGGGAAAGAGACCAGCAGAGTAGGACAGATGGAAAAGCTTACGCAGTGGTTTTGCCAGCGTTGACGAACACCTGTTCAGAACAATGGGAGGGATACTGTACGGGCCAGCGGATTTGTGTATATCGAGATCTTTCAGAACTCTGGCAACTGCACGAGTGCGAAAGAAGATTTGTTCCATAGAATCATTTGCGCTCTCAAGTAAAGGAGGAGTCATAACACTTTCAGGCAGCGACGAATTAACAGCAAACTGTGCTGCAAGCAAGTTGGCTTTATTGATTGAGCTGACAAAAGGAGTATCGTTGAAGACGAGCGTTGGAACTGAGGACGAGGTGGTGTTTCGTATGTTTTTTACAAATTACCAAAAATGTTTCCTACCTTTGGGACATTGTAGAATTTTTTGCCGTTATTTTTGATCATGTAAAAATTTTTTTCGTCGAATATGAACGTTACAGGTCTTTCTAGCTTGTTGAAACATTTTCCGGTTTTCCTCAGTAGGGTTGCTTTATAACTTCGGAAGCTTACTTCTCTAACCCTAATAACCTCTTTACAACTCGAAGTTTGAGTGTGAGTTTCATTCTAACTACTTTGAATTGTTAAAGAAAATATTAAAGATCAGGCATCTCAAAAATAAAAAAAATTCACTCAAAATAAAATAAAATTATTGTAGAAAAACGAATTTATATGTTAAATAAAAACGGTTTGTCATAATATGCATACAATTTTTATAATTAATTTTATTAGTGTACTAATTTATTTGTTGCAGATAAACAATTTTTTAACATTTTTTCTGTGGATATGATAGGCTGGGTCGTTGCTCTGCTTAGAGGATGTAAATTGTCAGGAAAGTGCCAACGTTAACATTTTCTTGGACCTTTGGTGGGTGGCCTTCCAAATGCAGGCCACCAAAGGCACTGGGGTCCAACAAAAACTGTTGAAAAACGTCTAAAATGAATCATGAATACGAAACATTTAATCTTCATTAACTAATGTCCATCTTATAGTCTAAACTATTGGGTATAGCTCCAACATTTTCATAAAAACCCTATTTTTTTGCATTTTACTTCTTTTTGTTGCACTTTTTAAAATTCTTGAAAATAAATAACTAGCCTATGTTCATTCCCTACATCAAAGCTCTCTATCCACAATTTTTCATTCCAATCATTTCAGTATTTTCTTAGATAAAGTGGAAAACATTCTTTCACATTTATAACATTATTAAGATTAAGATTTTTGCTGTAAACGAAGAGCTTTTAAATATAAAATTTTTTGATGAGGTGATAAAATAGTTATTGATTGATTAGTTGATTGCAAGCAGCTTCTTACAGCCCTTGTCAACGGAATCAACAAAAAGGCGGTGTCCCTGACCTTAAACTGGAAGATCACAAATATTTCAATCAAGTCCAGGAGAGTGTACATACAAATCCAACAACTTCAACAAAGAGATATTTAAGGCAATTGGGACATCGTGAAGATCGATTAAAAGAATTTACTGAACTCAAAATTATTCCTTATGAAAAGCACAAATTTTTAGCAGCCGCTCGATTTTGCAGTTTCTTTCTGCCAAAAGCATTATTTCAAAAGCAAAAATTCTCTAGAATTAACAACTCCCGATTTCTTTCATTGTGGTATTTGAATGAAAGAGCCAAGAAACCATAGAACATACCTCATCAGAGACAGTGGATGCCTATGCGACGTATTTTTACGCTTAGTGCGTTTTCCATATTCAATTGATAAAACTTGAAAAAATGTTCAAATGTCATGGCAATCAAAAATCAACAGGATCCATGATAATATGCACCCATACGAAATACGATAGGAGCATTATTTTAGGTTATTTTTGGGCGCTGAAACCAATACAAAGCAAAATTAAGACAATACCCAACCTAAAAAAAATAATCGTCCGTGCGAGAGTTTGTTTACGTGGTCAACCACCGCGATGCAGAACAGCTACTACCGATGATTTATTTCGCTGTATTTAACTGAAATATCTTTTTGTATAATGCCGAAATAAAATCATTTGTTACCCAATATGTTTTTGATACTATAAGGATGTCCCTTAATTCGTCAATAGTATTTAAGGGCATGATTCTTGGGTGTATTCTAAGAAAAAAATTGTTCTGCGGTAAGGGGCTATCACCAATTTGGATATTATTTATCGGGGATTTAAGAAAAGTCTTATTTTGGTGTACCCTGCCCAATGTTAACGGTAATTGAACTGTTAGTAATAATGATAGAAAGTTTGTTTAGACCTTAATTTTTAGAAGAAATACCAGCCTTTGTAACTGTTAATTTGATATCTTTTCTTAGTCTTTTGATATTCAGTTTTTAGCCTGTTCTGTTGATTTGTGCAAACAAAAATTCGAGATAATAATTTTCCCTAACATTACGATGATAGAGAACGCGAAAAAAGTGGGTCTCGCAATTTTGTCTGTCCGTCTGTCCGTCTTTCTGTCTGTAGGGATTTTCTTCAAACTTTGGACTTAAGGTTCTTCATGTGATTCCCTAGAGGGGAAATTGTATTTTATTTAGCTCAAAAATTTTGTTCAATACAAAAATTGATTTATTTCTAACGAGGTACTAAAATAAATATTTTGGTAAAAAAAAAAAATTATAACGGTTATTAACGGTACCTGTCATACAACCGATTTTTTGGTTTTCAAATTTCTCATTAACTACTACACCGATTTCCACCAACATTTTTTTACGAAAGGTCGCTTATAATTTTAACAGTTTTCCATATAAAAATTTTCGAAAAAATAATTTTTGGATTTTTAAAAAGATATTGAAATTTTTTTTTTAAATTAAATATCTTGAAAGAGGGCTATTTTTTTTTTAATTTTGTGAAAAATTATATTTTATTAAATACCAAATTTTATTTTAAAAAAATTTCAAGACTTTTTATATATAAAAATTTAATTTAAAAAAAACCGCTTTAACGATTTTTGAATTTTTTTTTTCATAAATTTATATTTATTAAGCAAATCAGATGACATACTTTTTTTTTTGATCTCTATCTGTTTTAGATATTAAAATAACTAATTTATAATAATTCATAGTAGTCATTTATATTTTAATTTTTTTTTAATGATATCATAATGTTATGGAACCAATAAATATGTACATTGTCTATTTCAAGCTACGTTAAAGTTGTTAGCTACGAGAGCAAGTTTTGTGCGATCCAGTCGTGCCCATTTTTTCATTTTGATGTCAATTTTCTTTAAAAAATGCCTAATCAACATGATGTTTTAATAATTTTTTTGAATGTATGTAACAATACTAAAAATAAATGTCAACAACAACTTTGGCGACAAAACCCATAGATTGTATGATAATTTGGAAAACCAACGGCAGGTAAAAAATAAAAGTTTTTTTTTTATTTAAGCTCGAAAAGCTATGAATAAAAATTATTTGTGTTATTTTAGATAATTTTTTATAATGTTTTCAACTAAAACAGTTATAACAGGTGCACTTTGGCTTTCCTTGGTTTGAATACATTCTATTAAAACTACCACTCAAGTTAAATTCTACAAACTAACTGGAGTTTTTGCGAAATGATTTATCAAAATTATTTCTCCATTGGTTCAACTAGCTTCTTCTTATTTCTAACTTGATGGTTCTTCAGCAGACTATGGTCGAGAGGTTAAAAATTTACCAGATGAAGAGTATGCGGTAATCGTTGGATAGGAAACAATTATACTTGTTCAATGGCCTGTAAGATCGCCTGAACCTACAATATTGGATGTTTTTGAATGGGAAAATTGAAATAAATCTTTTAATCAACAAAAATAGAATTTTTAAGTGAATTAGAAGAGTGCCTGCTCGAAGCGTCCTCAAAAGTGAGGCAGTAGCTAGGATCATTAATATCATTATTATTAATATTAATATCAATTCAATACGAAAACGAAAACGGGCTCTAGCATGCATACAAAATCAAAGAGGACTCATTTGAACACCTGTTATAACTGTTTTAGCACACACATAAAATAAAAATTATCGATAACCACACATATTATTTTTTATTTATAGCTATTCGAGGGTTAAGCAAAAAAAAACTTTTTGTTAAATTTTTGCCTTCCGCTGTTTTTCCAAATTATCATAGATAAAATCTATGGGGTTTTAGCCAAAATTGTTATTGACTTTTATTTTTAGTATTGTTACATACATTCAAAAAAATTATTAAAACATCATGTTGATTACGCATTTTTTGTAGAAAATTGACCCCAAAGTCAAAAAAATTTGCATGGGCAGGAAAAATGAAACAGGCTAAGAACTGAATATCTTTAGACTGAGAAAAGATATCAAATTTATTTAAACGCAGTTACAAGGACTGGTATTTGTTCTAAAAACAAAGACCTATACGAAGTTTCTATTATTATTACTTACAGCGCAATTACCGTTAACATGGGTCAGGGTACACCAAAATAAGACGATAAATTATTTTTCAAAATTGGAGCTAGGCCCTTACCGTAGACCATTTTTTTTTTTTTCTTAGAATTCACCCAAGAATCATGCCCTAAAATACAATTGATGAATTAAGGGACACCCTGTATATCTACATAATGTAAATGTAGATTTTATCAAATTTAGCCTTCTTTTTTTTTTTGCAGATCCTTATTTTTTAGTAGATCTATCCCTGTTTTTGCAAAACCAGTAAAATTGATAGTTATTATTTTGATTTGATTATGTCGGTAAAGAAAGAAATTTTTTGTGAAGTTATAAAGATCCTAAATTAATAAATTCATTAACATGGAGGCAGTTTTAGCTGATAGTTTACAGAATTTTATTTGTTGTTTGTGTTTACATCAAGACCATAGCAAACAAAAAAATCAAATCAAATATCATTCTATTCACCACGAAAAATTAAAGTCTGAATTTACCAAAGAAACAACCAACAGTGTTCACATTGGACTGACTTCTCTGAATTTCCTATGAAGCCAGGTTCGTAAGTAGGTATCTTCATATGTAATAACATTCTTGAATTTTTATTTGCTCAATCCAATTAAAGGACCATCTTATTTGCACAAAAAAACAAGACTTTCAAACCGCTAACATTTAAAGAAACGCAAAGATATGAGCGAAACTGGAGCATCGCAAATAAAGCTAGAAAAAACGGTGTATGTATGTACATATTTCGAAGTAGGTATACAATATACATGGTCTTATATTAGAACAAAAACTCTTTCCTTTGCTTCTAATTAGTGCTGTGCATTGCATTTAAAGATCGTAGGTCTTCGAAGCTCATAGTTAAAATTATTATTTTCATGGTTACAGCAGACGGAACGATGCTGAATGAAGTGAAGAAAACTTGTCTTTGCATTATGTTGCGACAGGATCTTAGAAATGTTAGTATTGGATAAGTAAATAAAATAAATAAATTGGATGGCGCAACGGCTCGTGAAGAACCAGTCCTAGTGACTAACAACTCGCAACCATTCCTGTGTGCGCTTGTCGACAGGAATGGAAGGGACCTACAATTTTATACCGAATCCGAACGGCTAGACGAGAAGCACTTATTCATGACAAGTGATACTCTTGGATGATTTGTCAATTCCTCGCAAGAGGCAGTAGACCTTAACAAAATTATTAGTTTTTAGGTGGACGAGGCTGCGAAGTGAACATAAGTAAGGACTTTTAAATTTTGTGACCATTTACATTGAGGGTGCTTAAAATGTTGCAATTTTCAATGGAAAATTGAAAAAATCCGTAGTAAATGATGGACCGCGTGCAACCGTCTTTACATGAATGTCCCCTTTTTACATTAACTATGAATTATTTTCTAACAAGTTTTCTTAATTTAAGAAATTTCTTTTAGAACTAGACATCATCTATGACTACTACCGCATAGCAAAAACCAAAAATAATGACAAACTGCTGACATGACTAAAGTTTGCGTGTATAGTTATCATCATCAGATAACTTTTGACAAGACCTCAGTAGACACACTACCTAGCGATAAGGCTAACAAATAAAATGTATGTAGGTAATTATCTTAACTATTGGAATTCGATATAAAAATCTACAGAAGCGCGATACAGAGAAATTTAACAAATAATGAATCAATGGAACCATATTTGCAGGTCTTCGCCAGACTACCAGCAATGGAATCGATTCAATATGTGTGCGATTGGGTGATACGCCCCTCTCATCCAAAAGCAAACAACAACACCAAACTTTTTGCTGTAATTTTCTTTTAGTAAACTATAATCTTATTAAAAATATACCTTTTGCATCACAGTCTACACAGTATTTGTTGTCCTCATCCCGAAGCATCTGAGTCAGAAGTGTTTGACACTTCTCCTGAATCAGCTTGGTTCTTTCAGTTTCCTTTCTGCTAGTGCTGCTGTTGTTGGAACTCATTTTTTTCGGCTTTTTCCTTGAAGAATGTTTTTTTTTTTTTTCAAAATTCTTTAGACTAAATTCTAAATGGCAATTTTTGACTTTTGACTTTATATATTTTGCAATTGCAAGCAATGGCAAAGTAGTATAATTTATTAACAACTGGAATTTCTTGGTTTAATTACTTTTTTTTTACTATTAAAATAATTTAAAAGAACAATTTCTTAATCCCCAAATCACCATTTAACACAAATTGACGGCCATTGTCAATTTTTCGCCTGAATAAGAAATGTGTGAAGAAACAAGAAAAAATTTGTAAAATATCCCTATTTTGCTGAAATGTCAATTTTTTTTGTCGTGTTGGGGTCAGTGCTACCATAATGCCATTGCTAGATCTAGCATTATAAACGATGAGAATTTTAAAATTTTAAAACTATACAAGTTTCATTTTTAAGTGATTTTTTTTTATCATTTATATTGGAGTTTATGTAAAGAATCATTTTATTAGCGGTTTTTGAAATTAAGCATTCTGCTTTTTGAGCTTCCATACGATTTAGCATTATGAAATTTGAAATATAGCATTATGAAATTTAAGATTATGGCAACACTGGTTGAGGGAAAATTTACGTAGAACAGTTCAAAAATTGACAGCTAGAAATAATGGGATTAATTAGAGCTGTGTTCGTTAACTGCTGGCCTAGGGCCACGGTGGCGGTATGAACAAAACACAAGCGCAGGAGGGCAGCGCTCTGAACGAACACGACTAAGACGCCTGCACTGGCCATAATACAAACAAAATCAAAGGAGGTTCTGTGATGAGAACTCAGTAATTCAAGTACTTCGGATATAACAGTGAAATGTATGCGCATAAGAAGTACTTTTAAAGGACAAATTTCAGTGCTTTCGCTATGGTTTAAGAAACTACTGGCGAATAAACAGTTGAAGTACTTCCAGTAGTGCTTCGCTGATATACATTTAAAGTACCTTTGTCAGTACTTTAATGGAGGGGAAATTCACTACATTTCGCATGCTACAAAGAGATAGCTGCTTCATGTATTCTCTTATATAGGAGGTATATAACTGAGTTTTTTCCCGAGCCCCTATCTTTTTTCAGTGGAAAAGAAGTACTTCTATTACGTACATATTTCACCGGTTATTTATGTAGTTCTACGTTTGCTGGGCTCCCTGCAAACCAAAACTCAGTAGTTTGCCTTTAAAAACAACCACAAACAAAACGCGTTCTATAAATGTATGTGTTTCCTTATTTAACAAAAACTCTCCCCTCAAAAAAAGTACTTTTGTTTCTCCTAACAAAAACTAACAGCCTTATTCTGGCAACCTCACTGATGCCTCACAAGTCACAATAACCTCATAACTCGTGGTGAACTCGCCTCATAAAAACTTAAAAATTATGATCTGCTCCTTGGTAGATCACAACTCACGTTGTTCTTGTGAGGTTTATTATGAGGGCTTCCACAGAATCCGAAATTGTGCCCCCCTTATACAAAAACAAACTCACAAAAAATTGTGACCTGTGAGCCTCACAACGGCAGAATAGGGCTGTAAGACTCTTCTATCGTAAAAGGAAAGAAAGAGTGCGATGTATACGATGCACAAAGTTTTGTCTCATTTCGTATGTGCAGAACATGACAAACAAAAACATTTACTGCCCGAGCAGAATGGAGTCGCTGTAGCGGCCGCTTGTCGCACTGTCAAAGTTAAAATATACGAAAACATTACACAGCGCCACAATGAGAAGCTGTAGCTGCAGCGATCGCTGTCGCCAAAGTTGAATAATTTTCAACTTTCTGCTTTAAAGGCTTAACTACATGGGCCTACTCTGTACAAAAGTACAAAAGTGCGAAATAAATATCTATTATGAAGAAACCTGCTTGCAAAAAAACAATGGGGAATGGTGTGTGGTGGTTTAATTTATATGTCAGCACAATTGCCATATGTTTTTTTCCAAGCATGTTTCTTTGGCGAGCATTTTAATTTCTCACTTTTGTACAAAAGTAGGTCTATGTAGTTGAGGCTTAAGGCTTAACTACATAGGCCTACTTTTGTACAAAAGTACAAAAGTGAGAAAAAAAATATCTATTATGAAGACACCTGCTTGCAAAAAAAACAATGGGGAATGGTGCGTGGTGGTTTAATTTATATGTCCTGCATTTCCTGCATTTCAGATTCATCAGGGTCAATGAAACTACTACGTGAAATCGACCGGTTAAGAAATAAATTAATTATAACGAATCAGGATTGATTGTATTTCCATTATAAATTCCAATATGAATAAATTGTCTTTTAATTGCACATAAAACAATGATTTTTCCCTTTTCTGTGGCACTGAAAATTTTCAAAGCGGCGTGGCCCTTCGTCGAAACCATTGTGTTCAAGCAAAACAAATGAAGTGTCAAATGAAAACTTGTAAATTTTCGGTGTGAACGCATTTCAAGTTTTCGTAAACAAATTGCCTAAAACCCGTTTTTGGGTTTGGTGTGAAAAGGCTATTAGTGCTTTCGCTATGGTTTATGAAACTACTGGCAAATAAACATTAGCAGCCGTATCTATAAGTTTATCTTAAAATGCCTTTTAGAAGTTATTTAGTTAAGCTTGCTTAAATATTAAAGTTGCCTTTAAACGACGTTACTTAAATTTGTATCTATAATCAATATTCTATGCATACTTAACTAAACAAGCGTAATGTAACGTAACGCAAGAAAATTGACAAATCTTCTACAAATTTCTAGTACATTTTTTACTCTCAGGCTATTTCTGTCACGTTGCAACAAAAAAAAAGCATACACGAAAGAGCGCATACATAATCAAACAGAAAGAGAAGCATCTGGGTGTATGTATGCAGCTATGCTGTATGCATAGTCAATCACAGGAGACAGAAAAAATGAAACCAGATAAAGACTACATTTTGGGTTTTTTTGTTGTTGTTGTGTGTTCACAAATCTCTTTCCTATCATGTATATTGATGGTGGGAACATAATCCAATGAATTTCAGCAAATTATTATTAAGAATGCAGATTATTTTTAATATTATTTCCATTAAAAAACAAACAAGTCAGCCTGCACGCACAATGCATACATAAAATATCTCCTTACTGAACGAACGCAATTTTTTTTTTTAATAAAAAAAAAAAAACAATTCTGTGTCAAAATATATTTAAATTGGCTGTAAGTATCCCTTAAACGCGGTGGATGACGTTTAAGTTAAGAGGTGTTTAAGTTACGTTGCTTAAATGTGGAATTTGATTATAGATATCGATTTCACACTTAAGTGATGTTTAGAGGTAGTTTAGAGTTAAGAAGCCTTTAAAATTTCTTTATAGATTCGGCTGTAGAAGTACTTCCAGTAGTGCTTCGCTGATATACATTTGAAGTACCTTTGTCAGTACTTTAATGAAGGGGAAATTATCTACATTTCGCATGCTAGAAAGAGATAGCTACTTAATGCATTCTCATCTTTTTTCAGTGGAAAAGAAGTACTTTTATTACGTACATATTTCCCCGGTTATTTTTGTAGTTCTACGTTTGCTGGGCTGGCTTCAAGCCAAGCCACATTTTCCACTCCATGTAAACACCCCCAAATGACTTGGGATGTGTTCACTTCACCTGTCTCCATTTCTGACATTCCTTATGCTTTATTGATTTATCCTCTTATTCGTATTTAATTTTTTTTTTATTGTCCGGTTATGTTATGTTGTGCTATTTTGTTATTTGAGCTTCATGAATCCTCTTTTGGGACGTCTGCAAACAATACGCGCAAAAATTAACGATATTTGTAAACTATACAAACATTGGCACAGTTCCCCAACTAAGCTACGAAATACCACCGAATTCATTCATGAAGCACCACTCTCAGTTAAAAAAATGTGGCTGAATAATCCTCAATTCCACAATCCATTTTGTTCGGCGGCGGTTTGTATTTTAGTCTATTTTTGTTGTGCTTTATTAAATTAATTTCTACCAGAAGACAGATGTCAGCTACGAGTATCGCTTTTGGAAAAAAATTTGCTTTGACAAACCCCAAACACCTGGACTACAATTCAAAATCATATCCTTCAACATTCTCGCACAGGACCTCCTCTGCGAGCACCCCGAACTTTATACACGTTCAAACAAAAAGTGTCTAAAATGGAATGACCGTTTGCATCAACTGACCAAAAAAATGGTCGAACAGCAACCGGATATACTCTGCCTGCAGGAAGTTCAGGAGAATCATTTGGCAGACATCATGACAATCATCAATCCTCAATTACCTTCGATGTCCTACGTATTTAAAAAGAAAACAGGAACTAGAACCGATGGTTGTGCTATTATATACAACACAAATCTATTTGAACTTATTCTGTCCGATTATGTGGAATTCTATCAACCAGAGATTCAAGTGAGTTCTGTGGAGACTGAGTTGACGAAATCAACTTATGAATTCATCCTTTTGATCTTTCGTTAGCTTTTGGATCGACACAACATTGCGCTGTTTGCCAAATTCAAATGTAAATCACAAAAAGAGGCTAATATACTTATAAGTACAACACATCTATTATTCAATCCAAACAGACAGGACGTCCGACTGGCACAGATAATGGTTTTGTTGGCAGAACTTGATCGACATTCGATCGTAAAACCTGGAAAATTACGCCGGATGCCAGTTATCCTGACGGGGGATTTTAATTTTCAACCCAATTCTGCTCCATTTCAGTTGATAACCACGGGAAAACTTTACTACGAAAGTCTAGAGAAAAAATCGCTGACCTTATTGGAAAAAATTGGCTCATTGCCAATTGGGAAGTCTTTTATATCCGACCGATGGCAAATTACTGATAACTGTCAATATATTGACTGTGTTAAGAGCAAGTATAAAAATATCCCACAAAAAGTAGGTTCACTTGATTTTAATTGAATTATAATGAACTTTGAATTTCGTTTATTCAGATCCAGAGGGATCACTCCCCAACAGATGCTGAGCTATTTTCGACTGGAACTTTGAGTCACGGCTTACATCTGCAGTCAGCATACAATCACTTCGATGGGATTTCATATGGCTCCATATTTATGGGCAGTTGGATCACTATTGATCATTTGTTTTACAGCCAAGATGATACAAAGAAATTAAAGCTCAAAAATGGGTCATTGAAGTTGCTTTCTATCTTGAAATTACCCACTGTTAATCAATGTAAGCGGATTGGACCTCTGCCCAACGAAGATAATGGTTCCGATCATTTGATGCTGGCAGCGCGGTTTTTTTTAGAATTTCCCGTTACCAACCAATAGATATATTTATTAGCTCCACAAACGGAGCAGAGAACTTTTAATGTTTGTTTAATAAAAAGAAAATATTTTTGTTAAAACGAATCTTTGTGTTACACACTAAAAAATTGATATTGTAATTTCTTAATCCTAAAGCCTAATACGCAGCTGGAAATAATACCAAACAACACATTTTTGAGCATTGTTTATTAGAATCCGTCCACAGATTACAAAAAAAAAGAAGTTTACTTAACATTGACATTTTTCAATGTCTGAGCGACAATGTTTCCCTTGCCAGGAACATGCAAGGCTGCTCCCTTAAAACAAGCAACTAAATTGTCATTGGTCATTAGATCAGGTGCGCAAGTCTCAAAGACTTTCTTTTTGGGATTCAACTGGGCATCTGGATTACGGGTGAAACCTTCACAATGTACAAGGTCTCCAGGGACAGAACCCTCCGGTGGACTGAGTACTTCAACTTTGTCTGGTGTAGAAGCACACATAACCATTGCCTCGGACATTACACCACGCATCTTGGCTGGTTTCAAATTGCACAGAACTACCACAGAGCGGTTTTGCATCTCTTCAAGAGGAACAAACTTAACTAGACCTGATACCACAGTCCTGGGTTGAGCTTCCCCACAATCGATCTTTTCCAAATACAAACTGTCTGCATCGGGATGACGACCGACTTCGACAATTTTACCAACACGCATATCTAGACGACCAACGTCGATTGGAAGTTCGGGTGCAGGAGCTGAGTTTGGTGCTGCTGCTGCAGTTTTGGCGGGTTTTTCTTTTTTGGGTTTCTTTTCTTTTGAAGCGGCTTTATCGGTTTCCTCGACTTTGGCAACAACTGGTGAAGGGACTGCTGCAGTGGGAGCATCTGTAGCTTGTGTGCAGAATGATCTAGCCCCTGGTATGGTTATTTGTTTTTTACCATTTTGAGTCTCCAATCGAACGAGTTCGGCTAGAGTTTGTGAGATGCGATTTTTAAGATCTGCATTTTCCTGAAGCAGTTGTTGTTTCTTCCTTGCGATCAATTCACGTTGAACAGCAGCAAACTGAAATTAAATTTTAAATAAAACATCGTTTTTACGTGTATATAAAAGCATGTATTAACTTCTTGTTGAAGAGAATTGAGAATCTTCTCATTTTGTTGATTGTTTTTTGAAATAATCTCGACGGAAGTCATATTTTTAAGAAGTTTTACTTTTCGAATTAAATAAGCTGAAATGCGGTTTATTGACATTTGGCTGATGTGTCTTGTCTACCATTATTGTTGTTCTTGTATAATTATTGGATGTTCACAATTGTTATTGTAATTGTGAATTGATAGAATTACATAAAAGGGGTTTTAATGCAACGCTTACATAAATTCTGCATTTACACTACTGACAGATTGACAATTATTTCTGTCAGTATACTCGCAAAAGAATAAGCAAATGCGTTTTATAATGTCGTTTTCGGTTCGAGGTTCGGAATTACTCCTTTTTGACTCCGCTTACTCCAAAATAATTCGATTGGCTGTTCCGAGTAATGTTTTCGGAGTATTTTTCTGTTCCGGAATTAAGGCTCTCCCAAACCAATGCGGAACATTCGTTGCGGCGAAGAAACATTCGCATGTCAAAATTTATTTACATTGTTATATATGAGAGTGCCCACACTAATGCGGCGGAGAAACATATGAAATAATTTTGACTGACGAATGTTTCTTCGCCGCAACGAATGTTTTGCATTGGTTTGGGAGAGCCTTTAATAAAGGAGTAGACCGGGAACACACATATACATATAAACCCTTTCACCGGATTATTTGTCAAATACATTTTGCTCGTCTGAACGTGCAAAATATACATAAATATCAGACAATTTACGTACACACACATAAATATTTCACAAATTAGTCTCGGAACAATAGAAAATAATTCGATTGGAATCAAAAAAGAGTAGTACTGTTCCGAAATCCAATCGAAAACGACATAAGTTCGGTGACAGAAATACTGTCAATTTTCCAGCAGTTTAGATGCAGCAATTTTGTTGACAAATCATCTCATTTCACACAGGCCCATTTGTCCGGGTCTTTGTGTATATATAATATGGAGTGCTCGTTTACATTTCAAAAACGTAACCATCATAGGGGCAGCGGTAATCTATGCGGTTATTCAATTTCCAATATAGAGAGGATTTTTACAACAACACCGTCATAGCTGCAGCCAGGGTTGCAAAAGCTTAAGCCTTTTTTTAGCTTAAGCCCTTGTTTAATTCTTAATTCAGTCGTGGACTTGTGAATTGAAAAATATTTAATTCACAAGCCCTTTGTGATTTGTGAATTGCAAAATATTCAATTCACAAGCTCTTCATGATTTGTGAATTAAAAAAAATATAATTCACAAGCTCTTTGTGATTTGTGAATTGAAAAATATTTATTTCACAAGCCCTTTGTGGTTTGTGAATTGAAAAATATTCAATTAACAAGCTCTTTCTGATTTGTGAATTGAAAAATATTTAATTCACAAGCTCTTTCTGATTTGTGAATTGAAAAATATTTAATTCACAAGTCCATTTTGATTTGTGAATTGAAAAATATTCAATTCACAAGCTCTTTCTGATTTGTGAATTGAAAAATATTTAATTCACAAGCTCTTTGTGATGGATTTGAAAAATATTTAATTCACAAGCTTTTCCTAATTTGTGAATTGAAAAATATTTAATTCCCAAGCTCCTTCTGATTTCTGAATTAAATATTTTTTAATTCACAAATCAACTACTGAATCACGAATTAAACGAGGGCTTAAGCTAAAAAAGATATTAAGCTTTTGCAACCCTGGTCTCTAATAATACCTTCATATTGTTGTATTTAAATTATATTTTGAAAAACTGTGTTTGTATTTGACAAATTCACAAATAAATTACTCATAAGGCCCTTTATTTGGCACACGCGGTTAATTTTAGGTACCGTATCACAAAGAGCTTGTGAATTAAATAGTTTTTAATTCACAAATCACAAAGGGCTTGTGAATTAAATATTTTTCAATTCGCAAACACAAAGAGCTTGTGAATTAAATATTTTTCAATTCACAAATCAGAAAGAGCTTGTGAATTGAATATTTTTCAATTCACAAATCACATAGGGATTGTGAATTAAATATTTTTCAATTCACAAATCACAAAGAGCTTGTGAATTAAATATTTTTCAATTCATAAGTCACCTACTAGCTTATGACATAGTGTTTTTTTAATTCAAAATCTCGCAACCCTGGCTGCAGCTGTCAAAAAACCCACGCCCCCTATCACAGACTCAAGTACTACAATGCATTATGCACTCCATACACAGTTTAACTTGTCTTTCAATTTAATGTCAAGTTCATCAATACAACTCGTGTGTGTGCTTGAATTTGATTTTTCTGAAGGTTGACGATTGAGTTGGAAGAAAATCAAAAGATTTTGAATTTTTTCAACTTAGTTGAGGAGTGTGTAGGCAGGTCATTTGATTTACTGTCAAGCCATCTCTTTCTCACCAAGAAATAAAAGTGAGGTAAGAAAACAGAGACGTGAATACTATCAATTAATTTTCAATTTTTTTTCATTGGAATTTTTTTTATCCTTTAGCCATTCTTTCATCCAAATTCTTTTTCGTTTTTTTTTCTTGTTCATCGTCATCTAGGCACTCTGCAATAATAATAATGACAATACTTTTCTTTTTTCACAAATCTTGATTCGATTAAATATAATTCTTATGAGAAAAAATGATGTTTTGACAGTTGACGCGGCGAAGTCTTTCAACTAAGTTTATGTAGTGTGTGGCGAAGAATCAATTAAGTTAACAACTGAGTTGAAAATAAAATTGAATCGAGTATGGAGTGCTTTAGGGATAGGAACAAGCACTCCATATTATATATACTCAAAGGTCCGGGTATACATTTAGCTTATTTTAAGCCAAACCAATGCGAAAGCGGCACATTGTTAAGCATTGTTTATTTGTCATTTTTGTTATCATTGTGAATGATTCGCCCTGCATAGCGAATGTTCCGCGTTGGTTTGGGATAGGCTTTATAACCATGAGAGTTTGTCCCGAATTCCACTAACCAATTTTTCCAGAGAAGATTTTTTGTTGTTGCTGTAATTGTGTGAGATTGTGAGGTACAGCCAATCTGTTCCATGTACATTATGCCTCTCAATCTCATATGGGTACAACAACAATAATTTGGCACTAGACAAATCGGGACATTAGTACAGTTGAAATATTTATTTATGTTTAGATATTTTACTGACGACAGTTTTTGTTGTTGTTTAGCATTGTGTATCCTTCATTTAAAGAAAAAATGATAGACAATATAGAGGATACGCAACGCTGAACAACAAGTAAAACTCATCGGTTTAGGAGATCCTGAAAGGCATTTTTGTTTTGTGAATGTTCCCCCTTGGTTTGTGAGATCCATTTAAACACATCTAGTGTCATACTAGCTTAATAGTGGGATCTACGAAATTCCCATCGAGAAGATTCCATTTTTGACAACCATTTTACTTTTTTTGACAACTCTATTGTGAATACAACATTTGTTGAAAAACACACGAGTTTAGGGTTAGGAATTCTTCATTCTTCTGTTCCAGGCGAGTTTTGTGTGTGCTGAAAAGTTTTATTACGAAGAAAGAAAAAAAAAATCTGTGAGAAAAAATGGCTTTATCCGTACCAAAAGCACCGGGTGTATCCCAAATGTTAAAGGAAGGTGCTCGTGTAAGTAAAATACATCGATTATTCAATTAAAGCATTTAATTTCCTTTCGAAAAAAGTAAAAAATAAATGAATTTATGTCGTGCCTCGTGAGACGAAGCTCAACAAATTTTGGGGTGCCGCTAGACGTTGAGTCATCCTCATCTTTTTTTTTAAACCATCTGCTTCAAAGTTTTTTTTTTATTAGAATACCATTATTTCATATAACTCGTTTTTTTTTTAGATGTACACCGGTCTGGAAGAAGCTATCTACCGTAATATCTCTGCTTGCAAGGAATTCGCACAGACAATGCGTTCCGCCTACGGGCCCAACGGCATGAACAAGATGGTCATCAACCACATTGAGAAGCAATTCGTCACCTCAGATGCTGGAACCATCATGCGCGAGTTGGATGTTGAGCATCCAGCTGCAAAATTGATGGTTATGGCCAGTCAGATGCAAGACGCTGAAGTCGGTGATGGCACCAACTTCGTGGTCATCTTTGCCGGTGCCCTCCTTGAAGGAGCCGAAGATCTTCTCCGTTTGGGAATCACCACAAGTGAAATCGCTGATGGCTATGAAAAGGCCATGGACAAGGCATTGGAAATCCTACCCAAATTAGTTTGTCACAAGATCGAAGACTTCCGTGATGTTCAAAAGGTCAAGGACTGTCTGACTTCAGCAGTGATGTCCAAACAGTATGGTCAGGAGGAGTTCATCACCGAACTCATCGCCAAGGCTTGTGTTTCGATTCTGCCGGATAAGAGCACCTTCAATGTTGATAACATTCGAGTTTGCAAGATCCTTGGCAGTGGTTTGGCCAAGTCAGAGGTCCTCCGAGGAATGGTATTCAAGCGCCAGGTTGAAGGTGAGGTCAGTAGTGTTGAGAAGGCAAAGGTTGCCATATTCTCATGCCCCGTGGACATTATTCAAACCGAAACCAAGGGAACAGTCCTCATTAAATCCGCCGATGAACTGATGAAATTCAGCAGTGGAGAAGAAAATCTTCTTGAGAAGCAAATCAAATCGTTGGCAGATGCAGGCGTGAAGGTTATTGTAGCAGGAGGCAAGGTCGGTGACATGGCTCTACATTACATCAATAAATACGGCCTCATGGCTGTCCGCTTGAACTCCAAATTCGACCTACGTCGTTTGAGCAGAGCTGTTAATGGCATTGTCCTTCCCAGGTTGACTGCCCCTACTCAAGAAGAGCTCGGCTATTGCGATAAGGTTTGCATTGAGGAGTTGGGCGACACTGTTGTGGTTTCATTCCGCAATGAAGGCGTCGACTCTCGCATTGCAACCATCGTAATCCGTGGAGCAACTGATAACTTCATGGATGATATCGAACGTGCCATTGACGATGGAGTGAATAACTTCAAGGGACTCACTCGCGATGGTCGCTATGTTCCTGGTGCTGGTGCAACCGAAATCGAATTGGCAATCCAACTGGCCGAATATGCTGACACCCTTCCCGGTCTCGAACAGTATGCCGTTCGAAAATTCGCAACAGCCCTCGAAGTATTCCCCAAGGCCTTGGCCGAAAACAGTGGTGTAAATGGCACAGAAACCATTAACAAACTCTATCTCGCCCACAAAGAGAACGGTCCAAACCAGGGTTTCAACATTGATGATGAACGATGCGGAACAGTGGATGTGACCACCTCCAAGGTATTTGACTTGTATCAATCAAAATACTGGGCCATCAAGTATGCAGTTGGTGCCGCTACAACAATCCTCAAGATCGATCAAATTATTATGGCAAAGAGGGCCGGAGGACCTAAACCACCCAGGCAGGGTGGTGGTAGTGATGACGAGAGTTAAGTTATTCATCTTCTTTTTATTTTAATATAATTCTCTGCATTTCTTTTGTGTTTTTACGAAAACTTTTCTTTTTGTTTTTAAAATCGCTTAACATCTTTTCACATTCACACATATAATTATTTTATATTTTGTATTTATAACTGAGGTGTTGGGAGTAACTTTGGAGTGTCCCAACCCAATGTAAGAACAATGCAACAACAAAATAATAATAATAAAAAAAAACTCACAAAAAACTTCATGAGTAATACGATTTTCTTTTTTCTACTTATTATACTTTGATATTCGGTTGCATTTTTACATTTTTTTTTTTTTTGATAGATAATCAATCATACTATTAAAATAGGTTAAAAAATGTCTGGATTAGTCATATTTTCGGGAAAACTTGAACCGAGTCTAAAGACAAGTACAAGTACGTTTGTACCGGTACTTGTCTTAAAGTTAGTACTAAGCTCACCCTCACACCATGGACCTATTATATCTACTAGGTCCATGGCTCACAAAAATGTGAAGAAATGAGAAACACAAATTCGAGTATAAACATTAGGACTAGTACCGTCAGTGAACGTTGAACTTATGATGCCTTAACAAGGCAGACAAGACATAATCCATCTTCCGTAGATTCCACGAACGGTGTTCTTTTAAAAATGATTTATTTCTTTTTCTTGTTATTCTAATTTTAAGTATTTTATACCGAACTTGGACCAGTAACCGTTGCTTGCCTTAACGGCTACATACAGACGATTTTATGATTTGTGCAAGATTACCTTTCATTTGATGTGAAAAAAATTATTTTATCCTTGATTTTATATTTTGGTAAAAAAATTAATCATGCAAATTTTAAATGCAATAATTGCTGAATAACTAAGAAATACCGAATAGCAAAGTAATGATAAAGCCAACCAAGCCAATGACGATATATGAGGAATATACATTAATAAGAATAGAAAAGGCAATTTTTCATAACCATAACTTTTCTTTAATTATTCGAATTTTCTGGTAAAACTTGGTATGCAGTATTATTAGAACTGGTCTAGATTTGTACGAAGAGCCGCTTTTGAGAAAATTTGATAAAACCGAATTCGTTGTATGGCAGCTACCTCTTCTAGATCAGCTCGAACAAAATTTCCCCTCCAGGGAATCACATATAAATGCTTCACACCAAATTTGAAGCAAATCCGTCCAACCGTTAAGGCTCTATCTCGATGTACATCAGGGCGCACAGACAAACAGATTGACGGAC
Organism: Melangyna quadrimaculata; assembly: GCA_949320155.1. NCBI lineage: Eukaryota > Metazoa > Arthropoda > Insecta > Diptera > Syrphidae > Melangyna > Melangyna quadrimaculata. Next base: position 64,918,612 of record OX439483.1, on the reverse strand, counting down.
GTCATCGTAATGTTAGTTTTGATTAAAACCTCGACACTTTTTTTTGACACACAACCAATACTTGGCCTATAGAGGAAGTAAAAAGTAGAAAACCCTCCAACGGCCAATATTTGGTTTTAGAAATGGTAAGTAAACTTTTCAGACTTACCGTACCGAGCTCTTAAATTATTTAAGAATTCGACCCATATATTAATATTAATATACATATAAATACACTAAAACAAAGTTTTCATTCACGAACGCGTCGCTGCGTAAATGTTGTGCAATCGCTTAAAAATACCAAAAATTGTCTAGGTTTTGTAATAGTGAGGTTAGATTGAAGCATTTTATGCAGCGATGCTCTAGTGAATTTACACGTAAATTTCAAAGAATTGGGTAGGCTTGAAAAAACATGTTAATGATGATTTTAGGATGAACCTATTAAAGTTGACATTACGGCTTGAATAATTATTATTAAGTTATTGTAGTTAAGTGACGCCAGTTTAAGCTTTTTAAATGAAACCCATTTACTAAAAACGCTTAAGTCACCTGTGTCATAACGGCGTCTCACAGTGGACCGACTCCATACACTTAGAAGTGAAAAATTCCAATCTCAATTTTAAGTGTTTCTTTCACTCAAAAAATTCAAGATAAATAGAAAAATGTTAAATATATTTATTTTACTAGCTGACCCATCTAACTGTGCTCGGAAAAACTTTATTTTCAACTTAATAGAATAAAATGTTTAAATCAACACTTTTTTCAATGAAAAACAAAATATAAGACTTATTTTTTTATAACAATAAAGATTATAAATAATATTAATTCAATAACAAATAACTTTAATACACAATTGCCACACTTAAATATTGACCGTTTGGAAAAAATAATAAAAACAGAATAATATTCATTGCGTTTTACATAGTTCAAATACAGGAAAAATAAATTAAAAAAGTTTGGTGTCATAAATCATGAGACATTTTATATATGTATATACATACATATGTATGTATTTTTTAAACTAAAATTAAAAGGATGTAAATAAAAGACGTATGAGCTTTCTAAATACAGTTGCTGTGTATTATCGTTAAAAACAGAAATTAATCCGAGCTAGAATATTCGGTATCTGATTTGTGACTTTCGTCACTTACATAAGTAATTTTCTGTACCTGTTGGTAGTTCTTGACGTATGGTATCTGTTTCAGGTTCAATTGAAAATTGTAAGATTTTTGTAATGGTTTTTCCCAAAATATGAATTTATCAATGGATCTGATAGTTGTCCAATGAGGACGATAAGCTGTTTAATGACATCTACATAATGGCATACAATTTTATGAATAATTAGAGGCATAGGATACCAACTGTATAGTCGTAAATAAAGGTCCTTGGCTGCGTTTAGGTGTATTTCAAACTTCAAAAAATTCCATACGGGGAACGAAAAAGTGTGATTCTAAAAAAAGATAAAATACTTGGCAATGTTTTGCGAGGTATACCATATACATTTCCAAAAAGAAGACACTCACAGCTACTCAAAAATCACAATTTGGATTCAAAGCAGCATCAAGCACTAATTTAGATTGCCCAAAATATCATCAGAACATAGATTTTTTCAAAATTAATTTCACAATTTTTCAACATTTTTTATCTAGCAAACTAATACAGACACATGTTTAAAACTTAAGCCATATAAAAGATAATACCATTACAAATCACTGCCATTTTTTTAATCAAAATTGATCAATAATTAACACTTTTATTAATAATAATGTGAACTACTCAAAAACTTAAAATTCGAAAATTAACGCAATTTTTTTAACAATTGACTTTGCTCTTCAATAAATTGGGTTAGACAAGGAACAAATGCATTTTGGGGGTCAACAACATTCCATTATAGATAAGAAAAAACAAAAACATGTTATCTACGTCATCGGTTTTTTTACGTCTAGCTATATGGGGTCGGTCCACTGTGCGTCGTTGTGGCTACTTGGCTTTTTTCCTTATGTGAATAATAACTACATATACTATTGTAGCTTTATTTAGAATACTCTCAATTTAATGTTTTTGATATTTATGTCGATCAATTAATAATTAGTTTTTGTTTAATGAAACTTATAAGTTCGTCTTTTTCAATTCAATTTGTATTAAGGAATAAATGAAATATTTTTTTGTATAGATATTGGGAAGATGAAACCAATAAGGACCCGAAAGGTAAATGGGTAAAAGATTCATTTACTAACCACTTTTCTACTAGCTGAACTATCGAAATGGTCCCTCAAACCAGATAGAACTGGCTGATTTATGGATGTCAGAAACATCTGCATACATATATATGCACATAAGAATGGTTTTCTCAACTCTCAAATATGAGTTTCAAGGAGGAAGAGAACTTGGATTGAGAATTTGAATTTTTTAAATATGCGGATTATGTGTACCGAGACTAATTTTTGTTTTATTCTGTCGAAACTGAAGCTTACTTTAAACGATACAGACGCTGATGTTATACCAAAGAAGGGTTTCATTAGGCGTGTACCATCAACTGAGCGCTCCGAGCGCTCAGATATTTTTTAAGTGAGACAAAAAATCTCAATTGAGCACTGAGATTTTTTGCGGAGATTTCTGATCCAAAAATTTCTTGGATTCACTGCTCAATTTTTTTTCTCAGTCGAAACAGCTGTTTGATTGACAACCAAGTTATAATTTTTTGAGGGTGTGCAAATGAGAAAGTGGTAAATAATTACAAAATAAAGATGGAATGTTGGTGAAAACTCAAACTAATTGAATAAGGTATAATCATTTTCATTAATTTCAATAAGTTTTTTGCTTTAATAATTAAATATTTAAAGAAAAGTTGAAAATTTATTTCCAAACTTGTATGAGAATAATAACACATGTTTTTTTTTTGAAAGAGAGCGGAGAATGTTGTCCCACCAAATGATTCTGCCTCCGTTAATCTGACATTGTGGTACACGCCTATTAAAACGACACGTAGTCCCAAACAGATGTTTGACATGGCAAAGGCTCAAAAAGCAGGTTGGTTACAATAAATGTACATAAGCTTATGGTTTTCAATATGTGAAGCCGTAGCCAAAATCATGATGATTTACGTATCACAAATGCGTGATAGTATATTATTATGCAGTAGCTATTTGATTACGGATCACAAATGCGTGTTCGGTATCAATACTAAAAGCGGTTATGGATCACAAATGCGTGATCATAACCAAAACCGATTATGGGTCACAAATGCGTGATCGTAATCAGAACAGGTACGATTATGGGTCACAAATGCGTGATCGTAATCAGAGCAGGGACGATTATGGGTCACAAATGCGTAATCGTAATCGGAGCAGGGACGATTTTGGGTCACAAATGCGTGATCGTAATCAAAGCAGGAGCGATTATGGGTCAGAAATGCGTGATCGTAATCAAAGCAGGAACGATTATGGTCACAAACGCGTGAACATAATCAATGCAGAAATTATTATAGAAAAAGACTTAAAACAAAAAAAGAGCATTGGCTAGTATTTGATTGGCTACAATTGAATTAGGAATACAGTCAGAAATCAATATAGAAACAGAAAGGAATTGAAGAACCCGTACGGACTCTTCAAGGGGGGAATGTGTCATAACGTCGTCGTTGTGGCTACTTGGCTTTTTTCCTTATGTGAATAATAACTTAATATACTATTGTAGCTTTATTTAGAATACTCTCAATTTAATGTTTTTGATATTAATGCGATCAATTAATAATTAGTTTTTGTTTAATGAAACTTATAAGTTCATCTTTTTCAATTCAATTGGTATTAAGGAATAAATGAAATATTATTTTATAGATATTGGGAAGATGAAACCAATAAGGACCCGAAAGGTAAATGGGTAAAAGATAAATTTACTTACCACTTTTCTACTAGCTGAACTATCGACATTGCCCTTATTCCCCAAGACATTTTACTAAAACGCCATGGATCTTGAAGGGAAACTTGGCGTTCCCGAAAATTAACTTTAGGAGTTAGAGGAGTCCAGAGGACCAGAGCCATGGCGTTATACTGGCGTTTTAGTAAAACGCCTTGCGAAGGGTGATTATCTTGTCGGTACCAAAAGTGATGTGACCCAAAATATTTATATTTTCAAACTTTCACCCACGTGCAATGTTATTTAAAATCCCGCTTTTTATAAACTTGGTTCTATAATCACGTTTTTCCAATCATAAGTAGTTGTTTTATTTTAAAAAATCAAGTGATTTTTTGAATAAATTAACTCATTTTTGTTTCAAAAGCGTGTACCTATTAGCTCTTCAGTTTTTTTTTAATTTGTTATTTTTGTAAACAGAACAAAAAAAATTCTTGTGGTACCATTTGCTCAAAAAGTGTCCAACCGATTGCGATAAATTATACAGGGTGTCCCTTAATTCATCAAGAGTATTTTAGTGTATGATTCTCGGGTATATTCTAAGAAAAAAATTGTTTTACAGTTAGGGCCTATCGCCAATTTTGATATCATTTATCGGGAATTAAAGAAACGTCTTACTTTGGGGTACCCAGGTCCATGATACCGGTAATTGCACCGTAAGTACTTATGACAGAAACTTCGTTTAGGCCTTTATTTTTAGAAGAAATATCAGCCTTTGTAATTGCGTTTAAAGAAATTTGATATTTGATTGAGTCTTGAGATATCCAGTTTTTAGCCTGCTCTATTTTTCTTGCCCATGCTAATTTTTTGACTTTGGGGTCAATTTTCTCAAAAAAATGCGTAATCAACATGATGTTTTAATAATTTTTTTGAATGTATGTAACAATACTAAAAATAAAACTCGGAAACGAGTTTGCCGAAAAATCCATAGATTTTATGATAATTTGGAAAAACAGCGGCAAGTAAAATTAAAAAAAAAAAAATGTTTTCTTAGCTTTAAGCTCGAAAAGCTATGAATAAAAATTATTTGTGTGGTTTTAGATAATTTTTTAAGTTTGTTTTTTACCAAAACAGTTATAACGGGTGCACTTTGACATTCCTTGGTTTGAAAAAATGCTAATTTTAGTAGCCACTTAAGTTGAATTCTACAAACTATCTGCAGTTGTTGCAAAATGATTTATCAGAACTATTGAAGGACATTCCATAGGTTCAACTAGCTTCATCTTATTCATAAGTGGATGGTGCTTCCGCCCACTTTGCTTGAGAGGTTTAAAATTGAAAAGATGCAATGTGAGCGGATAGGAAAAAGTTGGAGCAGTTCAATGGCCTGCAAGATCTACTGTTCCTACAATATTGGATGTTTTTGAATGGGGAAGAATGAAATAAATCTTTTATTCAACCAAAATGGCAACTTAAAGTGAATTAGAAGAGCACATGCTCCAAGCGTTCTCCGAAGTGATGCAGTAGCTAGGATCAATAATATCAATATATATATGGCTATAGCATGCATACAAAATCAAAGAGGACTCATTTTTACACCTGTTATAACTGTTTTAGTTCACACATAAAATAAAAATTAACGATAAGCACACATATCATTTTTTATTCATAGCTATTACAGTGCAGCGTTAAGTAAAAAAAAAACCTTTATTAAATTTTACCTGCCGCTGGTTTACCAAATTATCATAAAATCTATGGGTTTTTCGCCAAACTTGCCAAATTTCGGTCAGTGGGCGATTCTAGTAAAAATAATTTGTTTATCAGAAAAAGTCTAAAGTGTTTTTAAATATTTCCCTTTTTCGCGACCTTTCTTCAATAATAAATAAAAATCCTAAAGTGGGCTTTAGGTCAGATTTTGAAAATTCTTATTTTATTTTAAATGTTGTTTAAATAATTTAAATACATTTCTGGGATGTTATTTTTAAGTTTTTTTTTTAATAAACTGAAATGAATTAAAGCGAAAAAAATGTTTTCTGAATTTTCAAAACTCGCCTGTTCCTCATCAGTTACAATCAGTGATGGGCGACTTCCTGTAAAAAACAGTTTTTTACATTTTCTGTGTAAAAATCGGTAAACAATGGTAAATAACTTGTAAGAAATGTAAAAACTGTAAAAACCTGTAAAAAAACGGTAAAATATGTATTTATTTTGACAGATTGTCATTTAAACGCATTGTCAGAGTGGAGAAAACATGTCAAAAAGTTATTAACAAACTAATTAAAATTCCGCGTCCAAAAACATCTCTTATATATAGAAAGGGTGTTTTCAAATTGAGACAATCTGTCAAAATAAATACATATTTTACCGTTTTTTTACAGGTTTTTACAGTTTTTACATTTCTTACAAGTTATTTACCATTGTTTACCGATTTTTACACAGAAAATGTAAAAAACTGTTTTTTACAGGAAGTCGCCCATCACTGATTGTAACTGATGAGGAACAGGCGAGTTTTGAAAATTCAGAAAACATTTTTTTCGCTTTAATTCATTTCAGTTTATTAAAAAAAAAACTTAAAAATAACATCCCAGAAATGTATTTAAATTATTTAAACAACATTTAAAATAAAATAAGAATTTTCAAAATCTGACCTAAAGCCCACTTTAGGATTTTTATTTATTATTGAAGAAAGGTCGCGAAAAAGGGAAATATTTAAAAACACTTTAGACTTTTTCTGATAAACAAATTATTTTTACTAGAATCGCCCACTGACCGAAATTTGGCAAGTTTGGCGAAAAACCCATAGATTTTATGATAATTTGGTAAACCAGCGGCAGGTAAAATTTAATAAAGGTTTTTTTTTTACTTAACGCTGCACTGTAATAGCTATGAATAAAAAATGATATGTGTGCTTATCGTTAATTTTTATTTTATGTGTGAACTAAAACAGTTATAACAGGTGTAAAAATGAGTCCTCTTTGATTTTGTATGCATGCTATAGCCATATATATATTGATATTATTGATCCTAGCTACTGCATCACTTCGGAGAACGCTTGGAGCATGTGCTCTTCTAATTCACTTTAAGTTGCCATTTTGGTTGAATAAAAGATTTATTTCATTCTTCCCCATTCAAAAACATCCAATATTGTAGGAACAGTAGATCTTGCAGGCCATTGAACTGCTCCAACTTTTTCCTATCCGCTCACATTGCATCTTTTCAATTTTAAACCTCTCAAGCAAAGTGGGCGGAAGCACCATCCACTTATGAATAAGATGAAGCTAGTTGAACCTATGGAATGTCCTTCAATAGTTCTGATAAATCATTTTGCAACAACTGCAGATAGTTTGTAGAATTCAACTTAAGTGGCTACTAAAATTAGCATTTTTTCAAACCAAGGAATGTCAAAGTGCACCCGTTATAACTGTTTTGGTAAAAAACAAACTTAAAAAATTATCTAAAACCACACAAATAATTTTTATTCATAGCTTTTCGAGCTTAAAGCTAAGAAAACATTTTTTTTTTTTTAATTTTACTTGCCGCTGTTTTTCCAAATTATCATAAAATCTATGGATTTTTCGGCAAACTCGTTTCCGAGTTTTATTTTTAGTATTGTTACATACATTCAAAAAAATTATTAAAACATCATGTTGATTACGCATTTTTTTGAGAAAATTGACCCCAAAGTCAAAAAATTAGCATGGGCAAGAAAAATAGAGCAGGCTAAAAACTGGATATCTCAAGACTCAATCAAATATCAAATTTCTTTAAACGCAATTACAAAGGCTGATATTTCTTCTAAAAATAAAGGCCTAAACGAAGTTTCTGTCATAAGTACTTACGGTGCAATTACCGGTATCATGGACCTGGGTACCCCAAAGTAAGACGTTTCTTTAATTCCCGATAAATGATATCAAAATTGGCGATAGGCCCTAACTGTAGAACAATTTTTTTCTTAGAATATACCCGAGAATCATACACTAAAATACTCTTGATGAATTAAGGGACACCCTGTATAATTTATCGCAATCGGTTGGACACTTTTTGAGCAAATGGTACCACAAGAATTTTTTAAGGCTATTTATATATATATATATATATATATATATATATATATATATATATGTAGATTCAATTTTGTTCTGTTTACAAAAATAACAAATTAAAAAAAAACTGAAGAACTAATAGGTACACGCTTTTGAAACAAAAATGAGTTAATTTATTCAAAAAATCACTTGATTTTTTAAAATAAAACAACTACTTATGATTGGAAAAACGTGATTATAGAACCAAGTTTATAAAAAGCGGGATTTTAAATAACATTGCACGTGGGTGAAAGTTTGAAAATATAAATATTTTGGGTCACATCACTTTTGGTACCGACAAGATAATCACCCTTCGCAAGGCGTTTTACTAAAACGCCAGTATAACGCCATGGCTCTGGTCCTCTGGACTCCTCTAACTCCTAAAGTTAATTTTCGGGAACGCCAAGTTTCCCTTCAAGATCCATGGCGTTTTAGTAAAATGTCTTGGGGAATAAGGGCAATGTCGATAGTTCAGCTAGTAGAAAAGTGGTAAGTAAATTTATCTTTTACCCATTTACCTTTCGGGTCCTTATTGGTTTCATCTTCCCAATATCTATAAAATAATATTTCATTTATTCCTTAATACCAATTGAATTGAAAAAGATGAACTTATAAGTTTCATTAAACAAAAACTAATTATTAATTGATCGCATTAATATCAAAAACATTAAATTGAGAGTATTCTAAATAAAGCTACAATAGTATATTAAGTTATTATTCACATAAGGAAAAAAGCCAAGTAGCCACAACGACGACGTTATGACACATTCCCCCCTTGAAGAGTCCGTACGGGTTCTTCAATTCCTTTCTGTTTCTATATTGATTTCTGACTGTATTCCTAATTCAATTGTAGCCAATCAAATACTAGCCAATGCTCTTTTTTTTGTTTTAAGTCTTTTTCTATAATAATTTCTGCATTGATTATGTTCACTCGTTTGTGACCATAATCGTTCCTGCTTTGATTACGATCACGCATTTCTGACCCATAATCGCTCCTGCTTTGATTACGATCACGCATTTGTGACCCAAAATCGTCCCTGCTCCGATTACGATTACGCATTTGTGACCCATAATCGTCCCTGCTCTGATTACGATCACGCATTTGTGACCCATAATCGTACCTGTTCTGATTACGATCACGCATTTGTGACCCATAATCGGTTTTGGTTATGATCACGCATTTGTGATCCATAACCGCTTTTAGTATTGATACCGAACACGCATTTGTGATCCGTAATCAAATAGCTACTGCATAATAATATACTATCACGCATTTGTGATACGTAAATCATCATGATTTTGGCTACGGCTTCACATATTGAAAACCATAAGCTAATGTACATTTATTGTAACCAACCTGCTTTTTGAGCCTTTGCCATGTCAAACATCTGTTTGGGACTACGTGTCGTTTTAATAGGCGTGTACCACAATGTCAGATTAACGGAGGCAGAATCATTTGGTGGGACAACATTCTCCGCTCTCTTTCAAAAAAAACATGTGTTATTATTCTCATACAAGTTTGGAAATAAATTTTCAACTTTTCTTTAAATATTTAATTATTAAAGCAAAAAACTTATTGAAATTAATGAAAATGATTATTGGATTGGATTTAAAGCTACTAAACATGCCAGCTTTATCAGCTCAAATTGAAAGGGTGTTTTCAAATTGAGCCCAAGTCCATACGCCTCTTCGAAATCGCCTAACCTTTGAAAGGTCGAAAAAATGAATACACGTTTATTTAACGTTAAATAGCAAACGGAATGAAGAATTTCATATGGAGTTTGATGACTACGATGATGAAGTATTTTGAATATTGTACATTAAAAAAAAAATTGAACGAATTAAAATATGTTTTGTTTTTTTTTTTTTGTAATAAATAAAGCCAAACGATTTTTTGTTTTATTTTTTACTGTTTTTTACAGATTTTTAAAAAAGTGGCTTTTTTGTTTAGTTTTTTACATGTAAAAAACCTGGTAAAAAAACTCGGTGTTAAAAATCGGCACAACACTGGTTACAATCCCATATTTCCAAAACTCTTCTTTTCCAAATTAAATTGATCTTTTTTACCTTTAGTTTTTAGTTCATAATTCAATTTTTTTGTCTTCTAGAAGGCGTTAAAAAATTTAGATATCAAGTTTAATAAAATTGAAGAAGTCGTTTTATCCTCTTTTTTTTTTAAAGACATTTTTTTTTGAAATATTTAACTTTGCAATACTATGTAAACTTTTTAAAAAATTCTTCATATTATACAAATTTATAATCCACTTAACAGTTTTTGAGAAATTCCAAGCCAGATCCAATAATTCTGCCCTTGCGCGAAGTAACTTATGAGACCTTTTTGATAAAAATAAGATTTTCCTTAAAGGTTAAATAAAATCGACCTATCCGTTTAGGCTTAGCAGATTTTGGACAGACAGAATAGCGAAACACAAAATTTTCATTTAAACTTTTTTTTACTACAATCCAAAAGCTGATAATGTCTATCCATAGATAAGGTTTATATGTACATTATTTACCATACGAATTATTTTAAAGCATTTAAAAAACACACCCGACCTAAGCGACGTATCGATCGGAACGGGAATTTCTCGAATCGGAGGATTTTACCTTCGATGTATTGTTCCGAAAAGTTGTTCTCGACCCCTTCTCCCGATGAATACCCCTAGATAGTAGTATCTACCTAAAAAACTACGCTCACATTTTTCTTATCAAAGTCGTTAAAGACGTGTGCAAAGAGGTTCCGTACTGTTTGTGTACAATAAGAGGATCTATTAATGTTATGGTAGACAATTTTCAAAAAATCCGATATTAACAGTATGTACCTTCAATAAAACTATTTTGTAAGAACGTCTTTTCGGTTGCAGAAAACCTGTTTTATAGGGTGTCCAGTAAATAATGGATAACCTTGCAACCGGTTATAGTATAGCTGACCTTAAGACCTTTCAGAAAAAAAAAATATAAAAAAAACTATTTTCCTTGTAGTTTTTAGGTTATGACTAAAAAACAAAGTACAACATGCCTCAAATACTTAAACATTACCACCACGGTTGAATGATTATTATTGTTTATTTTTTAAATTTATTTTTGTGTACAAAAACCAAACTTTTGTGAAAATAAAAAAAAACTAGATTTCTATATAAAAAAAAATATTATAAGAAAACTGCAACAGAAAGTGTTAAATTTGGGATAACATTTATTAGTACAATTATTCAAGAATATTAAAAAAAAACAATAATAATCATTCAACCGTGGTGGTAACGTTTAATATTTGAGGTTTGTCGTACTTTGTTTTTTAATCATAGCCTAAAAACTACATGGAAAATAATTTTGTTTATATGTTTTTTCTGAAAGGTCTTAAGGCCAGCTATAACCAGTCACAAGGTTATCCATTATTTACTGGACACCCTGTAAATGTACATATACATAAATTATAAAAAAAATACTAAAAGAAAACAAAATTGTCTAACTTTAACACGGAAAACCTCTTGACTAAAGTGATTTTTTATCCAATTAAAAAAAAACGTATTTCCAACTGCATATGTATAATTTAGAACTTTGTAGCTGTAAATAGCAATAAAAAAAATTTACTAAATGCTTTTCTTCCTTAACTATTTGATAACTTTGTACCTACATACATCTATGTACATTATGTACCTACATATGTAATCATAACATGCTCAATTGACACTTCTAGCTCCCTTATTTTGCTTCTTTCTTTTTAAATCGATTTATTTCAATTTCAAATGAACAACGTGTCTGAATAGGGAACGAAAATAAAATCTGGGAACAAAATTTGTGTTATTTTTTGTAATGCACTTACATACAAGACGACTTTGTTGACAACTATATTTACAAATATGTATGTACGTACATATCTACGCACATACATATTCGAACAAGGAAATTAAATTTTAATGTAATTATCCACATTTCAGTTTATTTATAATTTAATAAACGTCTAATGGTAGAAGTTTATGAAGTGCTTATTAAGTTAATAGCAGCTATGAACTCATTATTTATAATCAAGATCACTCATAAGACTTACAACAAGTGACTATGAATTACCCTTGAAATGTTCCACCACAGGCTGAACGTTACGTTTTAGTAAAACGGAAGAACTCTTGGAATCTTATGGATTTATGGATCCGAATCGGGCTATTTATCAAAGTGGAAATAATTTTAACTATTCGAAAGCTGTGCTTCTTTCCTTAATTTAATTCTTTTGTCACATAACATAGTGTCTCTCTAGAGCACCAGAAAATAATGCCTTCCACCTTATTTTTTTTTACAAAATTAAAACCATCATTATAGAAGATAATTTTTGTTTAAATAACTTTATTTAATCAATTTTTGTTTTCTATCTCTTATAAGAAGTTTTCTTTATAAACTGCAATGTCTTTGCCATCAATGGAGCCTTCTTAATCTTTAATCCGTTAGTACCTGCAGCTGACGGTTCTCTTCCAATCTTTAATCGAGGATCTCCAGCTAAAACAGTATTATGTGACCCGGAGGTCAAAGCAGCTACTCTTGCTGCCGGTGATGCTATTAATTTATCATTTGTCCCATATAGTTCCTGTTTGCGTTGGACATTGCGTGGTGGCTTAACCACATTGTCTACGTAGGCTAAGCGTGTCTTCTTGATTGGAAGCGCACTTTGCTTCTGAGATATTTTAATATTTTTAGTGAGAATATTAAGCCGTCGTTCCTTTTCGTCCTCGCACCTTAAGAACATTTCCCGCCAAGATTCGTCCTCTTCTCTCATCTTTCCACGGAAATGCCGTCCGACGTGTTGTTGCCACAGTACGTCAGTGTCTTCTAACAAATAAGCATTGAAGTCTTCAAAATTTAGTAGTTGTTGAGGTGTAGTTCGCTCCAACACTGGCCGCAGGACATCAAATGGAACTCCTCCAGTATATTCCAGAGCGTCAATGTTCTTTTGCAATATTCGAATGCAAATATCGAAAAGAGAGGGAACTGATAATAGAGCACCCGTCTTCACACCAGAGTAAACCTTGGTCCGCATTGTCTTGGAAGTAATACCCAAACTTAAGTCATTGAAGACAACAGGCTTTTCTGGCATTAATGTAGGATAAATACAATTCATGACATTTTGGTTAATAGGAGAAGGTTTGTAGTTGTCTGAAATCTTCACAGAAGTTGCTAGAGGCAGATTAAGTGATATATCGAGCTTAGTTTTGGGTGATGTTTTCAAAGCTTCCGGTATTAGGTCGGGAGTGTACTTGCTTTCCTTTTCGACAGCGACTGGTTTCGAATGGCGTGGTGTTTCCACGACTGGCTTTGATTCCACAATTTTCTGGAGTTTTTTGGTGTTCTTCTTGGAGCTCCCACCTATGCCGCACATGCCAAGAGCATCAGAAAAACTAGCACCCATAGTGCTGTCTATGCCTTCATTGACAATAAGTTTTGGTTTCTTTGCTTTGGAGTGATGTTTGTCCGTTGCTGCTTCATCATTTTGCTTTGACGAGGAACTAGATAGTTCGAGTTGTTCGTTGGGAACAGCATCTCTTTTGTGTGATTTGCTGTTGCTGGCGGAATCGTCTTCGCGGTTTCTCTTAGACGAATTCTTACTCGAAGACGACTTAGACGAACTTGAATTGGACTTGTCGGGATGTCGTGAGGATGATGATGATGACTTGTGACTTTTCTCCTTGCCATTCGACTTACTACTACTACTACTTTTGCTTTCGTGACGGTGATGATCAATTTGTTTGCTGTGGATGTCTTTATCTTTAACCCTATGATTTGAATCTCTTTGGCTCTCTGAATGCCTTTTTTCCTCTTTATCCCTATGCTTACCATTGTTATTTGAAAGACGGGCTTCACTTTCTTTAACTTCAATATGATTTTTCGGGGAATCGGAATACTCACTTTCGACAGCAACACTGCCATATCCGTTTTGTGGTTTTTCTGGTGATGACGAAGCTAATTCCCCTGTGGCAACCATCGTTTTCCATTTAGCGACTAGAACTTTCGCAGCATCCCCAACTTCTCCATTATACTTTCGCAGTGAATTGACTGTCTTGCCTACTCCAGTCCTTTGTAAATGATCAATAGTTATTGGCAGGGCGTCTAGTTTGCTAATGCAATGAAGTAACTTGACTTCATCGTTTCGGGCTTTCTTTATGGCTTTTTGGTAGTGCTCAATGATATTGCATCCATCAGATGACATGATTTTTATATTCTAAAACAATAGGCGTTTAGCCTGTTAAAACTAACCCACGAGTATATTGAAGTAATTGCAACGCGAAAGGAATAATTTTTGTTAAAACTACAATGCTTAAAAGAAAATTTTAATTATTGTTGAAAGGATATGTACGTCACACAAAAATAGAGAAATAAAACCAAGAAAAACCATCTGACACATGACGTTGGTTACGTACGCGAGGAATGCATAAAACGTAATGCGAACGTGACGTGACTACATACATGTCAATGAGTAATAAATTTTGAAGGTCAGTTAAGCTTTGTTTGATTAAAAATTTGTTGGCGATTAGGATATAGATTTAAATTATTATTCGTTATATATATAGGTCTTCTCGTTATTTTGTCCCGATCTACATTGAACGATTTTTCCGGTGCCGGTAAAAAATTGTCGTTGCAATCGTGTGCGATTGAGAGGTACAGCCGACATGTTCCAGTTTCGGCCGAAATTCGATCAATGTAGATCCGGACTTTCCGAAACTGCGAATATTATCGGGCCGCCTCCACAGGCCATAAACGATGGCAGGATTATGAACATGTCTAGAAAAAATCCAATAGAGTCCAAAAATCTATGTCCATGCAGCGACTGACGTAGGGGAACGTCACCAACAGTGAGACATTCCGAATAACTCCGAAGAAATATGTACGCACACGTAGCGCTTGTTGTAGTAGGTGATGCAACAGATGTTCGACCGATTGGTTAGATTTGTGACTGTGTTTACTTTCAATGGAGAGTAGCCACGCCGTGATAGGGCAGTGGTAAAAAACACTCAAAAGTAAATTTTAAGTGCATCAATAAAAAGAAATTACTTTTTATCTAGGTGCGTTTTTCAATCAATGTTTTATATATTGTGTAGATTATATTATAGAGAAAACAAATAACTATAGATTTTGAGGCATTTCGATGCAAAGTTCTTTTGTTTTACATATTTTCGGCGATTTACCAACAATGAGACAAAATCCTGTTGCCATCAGTGAGACAGTGCTTTTTTTTTTTTTTTTTTTTTTTAACTTTGCGCGCACAAAAGGGATTATTATTACCCTTAAAATATTTACACACAGTGCGAACGTTCAGCAAATTGGAAAGAGTTAAAAAGGAGATACCGATGAACATTTGTTTTGAATGTCTGAATACTGTAATAAGAGAGAAACACAGAGCCAGGTAAAGTATTCCACATTCTTGTGGTTCGAAAGAATCTCTATACTTAACAGTACGTCCGAAGTTGGGCTCGTGGGTAAACTGATGGGCATTCCTAGAAGCGCGAGTATTACGGTTGAATTGTTTAAGGGAAGGAATGCAACTGGCTATTTCACTAGAACACTGTTTATAAAAAATAACGGTAGAATAGGGAAAGACATGAAACATTACGGCGGTGTTCGAGAGATGTAATTGTTTCCGTTATAGATCCTTCACCTATCATTTTTAAAGCTCTCTTTTGTATTCTGTCCAACAAACTTAAGTGAGTTTTTGGAGCTCCTGCTCAGACATGAGAATTGTACTCAAGTTTTGGACGAATAAAGGCTTTGTAGATCATGGCCAGATCAGAAGGGGAAAAAATTTCTTGCATTTGCGGAGAAAACCTAAACACTTAGCAGCGTTTTTGGCAAATATGTGGTCATTCCTCAAAAGGTGGTCTGTGACACACATACCGAGAACTGAGAGCTGTTTGGTTTCCTCGATGCAAGTGCCGTCCATTGATAGCGGCATTGGGAGTGGGTTTCGCTTTAACGACGGAGACAGCATTGAGTTTTAGAAGCATTAAATTCTACGCGGTTTTTGATTCCCCATTGAACGATGCTGTTTAGATCAGAATTTAATGAGCTTATCATACGCTGCCGTTCAAGTTCCACATCCGAAGGACATGGATGTGAATCTGTAAACGAATATGAAAAGCTGAGGGTACTGTCGTCAGCGAAACAGTTTAATGGATTAGAATATGATCCCAGAGCTTATTCTTTGTGGCCACACCAGTCGGCAACATGCCAGTATCTATTTTGGAATCACATTTGACCAAATCGAAGTGCGCTAATTTTTTTTTATTTTTATTTCATGCATAATAAAACCGATTATTTTTATTATCTGTTTATTTGTCACTGAAGACATTTTTTGTAACTTTTATTTTTGTTTTTTTGTTTTTATTTAGTTATATTTATTCATAAGACTTTGTTGCATAATAAAATATTAATGTTTCTCAAACAAAACTTTTTTTTGGTAAAATATTTGTTGGACAGTCAGACACACTGTTGAGGAAGGACTGTCTCACTGTTGGAGTGTTTTATTTGTAATCTTCATTTGAGGAGATTAAAATCTGTATGGTAAATCTTGTAGATTTCAAGGAGATTTGTGATAATCTTGCTAAATCTCGGTTTTGTGTCTGGTGGAAACGTGGTATAAAGGTAAATTTAACTTTAAGTATGCAATCAACAGCACAAATAATAAACCTATCTAACGCAATTAAAATCAACTAATTACTCGAAATATTTTTCAAGATATAGTCCTTTGAAAGAAAGTGACTCACTGTTGGCGACACTCCCCTATCGACTCCCCAAGACACGAGCGCAAAGTTTGGCCATGATTTGACTATGAATCGGGTAGGGAGAAAAAAGAAAGAAACCGAATGTGACAACAGCAAGCTTGTGTGCTCTAATAAAAATGCTAGTCTTTCAAATGCATTTGATAAGCAACAAAACCTGCACTGAGATGGAGCTTGACATGTGGCTTTGGTAGCGCGATGCTACCCATAGCCTAGGCTGTCGGCTTCCGAATTTCAGTCACAGTTTATGTCTTAAGTTCAATCCCCATGACGGGCAAAGCTTTTCAAATAAAAATGAACATATTAAGACTCAGCACCACACAAAGAAGTCTGATGATCGGGGTGGCACTCGTGAAATAGCTATAACTTCAGCCAAATAACTTGGTGGTAGAACATTTTAGTTGTTTGATTTGAGTTTTTTGAATGTGAATTTTGTTGGAAAAGATAAATAGGTAGTTGTGAATGGCTAATGAACGACAGGCATAATAATAATATATTTTATTGAACTGAAGTATATACAATTGGGTCTTAATTCTAATTTACAGTATATTACATTGATGTTTTAAATTGTTTTGGCACATGTAACGCTCAAAATACTGGCAATATTTTTGCCAAAATAAAATGGCAGAGATAATTTGGCATAAAATGCTGCCATTAATATGACTATGTGTAAACACTTTACTGACGCCATTTTTCGAAATTATGCCATTCTAGATAAGAATGAACTTGCTCATTCTTTTATGGCATGTTGCCATTATTTTGAAATCTGCCATTATTTGAACTCGTGTAAATGCATGTCATAAAAAAATTATTTCTGCCATTATTTTACCATTTTTTTGGTAGAAATATTGGCAACTTTGCCAGTCGTGTAAATCCTGCATTATACTATTTACCTACATTATTATGGATGGTTCATCTCGGGTTGTTCATATCCGGTTCTTTGTGGTGGTATGCGGGGTAAGGATGGCTACTATGGCCACGGTGGTAGTTTGACGCTGCGTCCTCATAGAATTGGATTGCTTCGTCGTCGTTGATAGAAATTATTCCTTCGTCCAGTATTGCTGTTACATCCAGGTATCGAGGCTCGGGGTATCTCTCTTCGCTGGTTATGGTTCTCACTATAGGGTTCGAATGATTGCATAGATTGCTCGTCAATCGTTTGACAACATTGATCATGTATTTTTCCAGGGGTGTTATTCCGGAAGCTTCGTAGCGTCGCTTGTTGCTGTGATGCTTTCGTCGCTGTTGGTCGAAATGTAGTCCCGTGCAGATCCGCAGAATTTTCCTCTCTAACATTCCAAGCTTTCTTATGCTGGTTTTGGAAATAGTAAACCATGTAGGAAAGCCGCATGTGATGATCGGCCTGAGAAGTTGAACGACAGGCATTCCATAACGTAATTTCTTACGTGTCCACAATTTGGAATTATTTTAGATTAAAAAAAATACCAATAACCGCTACGGTACCTTTTTGTTGAACCGATTTCTAGATTTTCAAATTTATCGTTAAAAGGCTTCTCCGATTTCCACCAAATTTTGTATACAAGAGGTCCTTTGCGTATACATATGTACCTATGAATTTTCAAAAAAATAATTTTTTGGAGTTTTCTTTATTCATTGGCCCAATGAATATTTTTTAAAATTTGTGTTAAATTGTATTTTATTAAACACAAAGTTGGCCCTCAAGTTCGTGCGATCCAATCGTGTATTTTATTTTAATTCCAATCGCTACCGCAGATCGGTTCGGTTTTTCTTTTAAAATTTACTCGCTTAAGATTAGTTCTGACTATTCTCCTGACCACTTTGTTCAATAACTTTTGAAATTAATACTTTTCCTTCCACATACCCAGGGATATATTTCAACTGCAGTACTTAACACAAATTTACTAAGCAAAATTGTTCAAACAATCAGCTAAAAAATCGCAGTGTATAATGTAAGAATGTAACCTAATGGCATTCAGTTTAAAATAATAATTAATCCAAATGTTAATAAGAGTAAAAGTTTTTGAGACTGCAGTGATTTCAATGTTAACAGTAAATTTTATACAACAAAATTGATAAAACACTGAGCAAATAAAACTTTAAAATGGATATCGACACAATTTTTTAAGGAAGATATTCCTCAAATCTCTGAGTCCAACGTGAACACCGTCGTGGAATTAACTATTTTATTCATCAAACTTCTTGCGTAACTTACACCCGGTTTTGGTTTACTTATTTTGTTTTCTTTGTGTGATTACCTGTTCTCGCTTTCATTTTTTGTTATTGTAGAAGACATAATTTTTACACTTAAAACCTGCAATTTAAACTCATCTAATTCTTCCGAAAGATTTAAGCTCTCTGTCTTTTGGGGTGCAGAGCGAAACTGTTAAATCTCACACAATGATTTCAAATATTCAAATTTTCCACAAAACGGCTTTTTATGATTTAATTAAACTTTTTGCACTAATATTGGATTGTTGTTGTTGGCGAAAAAACTTTTGATGTTTCTCTTTTCAGATTTTAGCGTAGGGTTATTCTCCTGTTTCTGGGTAACGGCTTAACTGACTTTGTAAAGTATTCCTATGTAGTTTAAATAATACTAAATTTAAAACTAACTACTAGTCTATTATCAATTAATAACTTTGAAGCACAAGAAGATGTTCAGTCGATTCAATTTAGCATTTTCTATGCAGGAGCGCACAAGTTTTTTGGGAGTAAAGG
This sequence comes from Melangyna quadrimaculata, assembly GCA_949320155.1. Classification (NCBI taxonomy): domain Eukaryota; kingdom Metazoa; phylum Arthropoda; class Insecta; order Diptera; family Syrphidae; genus Melangyna; species Melangyna quadrimaculata. The sequence continues at coordinate 64,899,246 of OX439483.1, read as the reverse complement.
CTTTCCCAAACCTACGCAAAACATTCGGCGCGTCAGAGAAACATTCGCCAGTCAAAATTTATTTACCGATGATAAATGAGAGTGCCCACACCACCGCCAGTCAAAATTTATTTACATGGTGATAAATGAGAGTGCCCACACAAACAGCAAATAAGAAACATTCGCACCAAATGTTTCGCGTTGGTTTGGGACGGCCTTAATTCTTCAATATTTTGCTGCCCCCCCAAAATTTGCCGTTCTGGGCATGTTGCTCCTATAGCTAAAACACCGAGTGAGTTCAAAAATTCAGGAATGCTGCAAGATTGCAAGATACAATTGTACAAAAATGGTACCATTTATGCAAGTTTTTAGTAAAATTGATGTCATTGTTGAGAGGAAACATTAATTCTTCTAAGACAGTAGAAATATTTTCTAACGGACAGTATTTGTCTGCAGAAATGGAAAGCCAATTTTGCAGTTTTACTGAATTCCTGCTTTTTTGAACTCGAGGACCACTTTGAATACCGTTAAAAATGAACATACAACTAAAAGCCAATGCACCTTAAGTGTTTTTTTTCTTGTAGGTATGCGGCTATTACTGTTGCACAAACTTTAAATAAATGTGATTAAAACTCAACATTAACTGTGATCATGCATGTATTATAGATTCGATTTTACTTAACTTAAGTTAAATAAAATTATGACTCTAACAATTTATACATATATACATCGGTTATTTGAAATAAGAGATTTAGAGCTTATTTTTCAATCATCAGTTTAACTATCTGAGGAATAAATACTATAGCAACAGACACATTTTTTTATTCGAAGAATAAGTACTACCTGAGGTTCAACTGACTATGGAAAATTGGACCATATCATAGTGAAACTAGTTTCATAAGTTCGGTTAACTGAAACCTCCATTTAACTGAAAAAAAAAATTTCGGCAATTTTGGTGTTCTCGTTAAGCGGAGCCGATTGTGCAATGTTCATACTTTTGTGTATTGCGTTCTAACTAATTTGATACTTTGTCCGTCTTTATTCAAAGAATTGTTTCACATTGTCCTTAAATTGAAGACGTCTAGTATTTTCAATCTGCAACACTGGAGAATTGTTTCATACCCTAAGGCTGATGGTATGCACTATTTAGTATCCAGTAACTGAAATTGATTAATTATCTTTCTAAATCCTCTAGGCAAATGAAATTAATTTCGAATCACCCCTATCACTGAATCCGTCCGAAAACATCGTAATAAAAAATGTGCTTCGAATCTAGAAAAATCTATCACAGATAATACACTCGTAGTGGAAAATCTACGCATTTTGTAGATTATTATGTCATCTTTTTCTGCAAGTGATTCCTACCGTAGGCATGGTTATTTGCAGAGAAATATGAGTACCTATTTATAAAGAATTTTAAATATATTTATACGAAAGTTAATTTGATGGTTTAAACTCCTATTTCAGCTCGACTACGGATATCTTTGAAAATTTTATTAAAATTCTATTTCATCAAAAAATGTTAGAAGCAGCAATGAGGTGTCGGGGTCCTCTTTAGTTCTTTCAAAAAAGTTTTAACAATTATTGGTGGTGGATTGAATTTTATTAAACATGTTTTCGTAACATGTAGTTAGTTAGCTGTGTATTTATTTAAATTCACAGACATTGCGAAATAGAATGTAATGCGATGAGATTGGACCACTTTTCAAGTATCGATAGTTATGCTCCAGCAATGTTTTCAACAAGTTTTAGGCATCAAATATTGAAACTTCTACAGATTGTTCCATCAAAAAAGAACCTGACATATATACCCCTACCGGTAGTAGGTACACTAATTTTAGCGTATCATATTTCATAGGTATAACAACATGACTGTTCTCCGAGTGTAAAAGAAGTCCTTAACAGAACGTAGGTATAAAAACAAATATTTGAATTACTCACAATTAAAACGAAATATATATATTTTCCATAATAGTAGCAATTGATACAAATATTAGGCAAGACCCAATGAATCAGCCGTGATAAAAATTAGTTAGTTTTAGTTTGTTTGTAGTTTGTAGCAGGTCATTTAAATTACGACATTTATACGATATAAATTTATATTTTATATGCAATGAGCGACGTGATATTGATGAATCATAGTTATGGCCAGCTGCTAAAGCGGCCATCTTTCCAGTTCCACTCAACACCAATAACTTAAAGCACAATGCAGGAACTCTTCTCACGGAAAGGGTTCACCTTTTGGCTGGAAAATCCAGTCAGAAGGTGATCCTCCTGCTCGTGCTCGGTGATGTACTTCATCATTTTGGCGCACGACTCAGATATGGTCTGGCGTTCGATGGCAGCCTCCCGTCTCAATTGTTCGACATTCATACGCTGTTGCTGGAGTGTAGATGACATTACGTCCATTACTGCAGTCTCTGATAGTCCTATGATGGAAAGTTTTTTTTTATATTTTAAACAAACTTGTTTTTTTTTTATTTGTTTAGCGGATCAGCAAGTAAATGTATGTGCTGAAAAAATTGTTTTTATGTGCTGAATAAATAATTTAATAGGCGAATTTTGTAGGTGAATTGAAGTTTTTTCTTCGAATAAAATAAAAGAATTTGGAAAAAATATACTAAAAAACGATACACACCCAAAAGAAGTTTTGCGATTTATGAGAGTTTGACTTTTGACAGATGAACAGTGTTATCTCTTTCTAGCGCTATCTAAATGGTTTTCTTTGCAAAGGAGGATATGAAAACGTTGGTAACTTTTTACAGGGTGGTTACATTCTGAAAGGAGAAATCAATTTTCTTATGTCGATTTCGAAAAATGGAATTTTTTGGTTGTCTGATTTGATTTTAGATCAATTTTGCAAATCTTGATTTCAGGCAAAAATCTACACACTTGCATACACACTTAATTAATGTGATATTTTTATCTAAATCAATAGAAAATGGCACTCACACAATTGCAAACATAAATCAAATCACGTTTTGAGTTCTTTTTACCACGGTTGATCTGAAGTCTCACCACCAAATCCGAAATTGTTAAATTGAAATCGATATTTACCCCGTTTACAAACAGAATCGAGTTGGATTAGCGTCGGATTTTCGACCCAGGTGTTTCGTCACGTGAGTTGAGAGACCCATTTGAAGTTGAGTTGATATGGTGTTGAGATTACATTTAATGGAATGGCAACAATTTATTTATTATACACAAAATCAGTTCAAATTTAATGAATTTTAGTAAATACTTCACATAGCTATCAAAACAAATAAATAATTTTACTCGCACATGTGCAAAAACGCTGTGGTGAATACATCCTCAAGACCGGCTCTTCGAACCAGGTTTTTTATCAACAATTTCGACTGGACTCCGCTCCTGAAGTGGAATCGAGTCGGTTGAAGCTCATTTTACCCGGGGCTTAGACAAGCGAGTAGAACTAGTAGCGTTTATATGTGTTAGTGTATCTGAACACCACGAGAGAGCCAACTAGTAGCCCTGCCAGTTATCCTGCTAGTGTAGTGTATTGTTTTCATTTTTTTTTTTTTGTTTCCATAACCCGGGGTTTAGCCAAGCGAGTAGAACTAGTAGCATTTGTATCATAGTGTTAGTTTTATGGATGTATGTGTAACTAGTAGGTCTCTGCGCGTTTTGTCAACTAGTATGATTTTTTAAAATATTTCATACAGAAAAATATACAAATTATGGAAACTATGGAAACAAAACAAATAAATGAAAAAAATACTACTACACTAGTAGGATAACTGGCAGGCTACTCGCAGGCAAAAATATTATACTATTTGGGCTACTAGTTGGCTCTCTCGTATTCTGATACACTAACACACATAAACGCTACTAGTTCTACTCGCTTGTCTAAACCCCGGGTAATTTGTATATTTTTCTGTATGAAATATTTTTAAAAAATCATACTAGTTGACAAAACGCGCAGAGAGCTACTAGTCACACATACATCCATAAAACTAACACTATGATACAAATGCTACTAGTTCTACTCGCGTGTCTAAAATCCGGGTCAAGTCAACGCAGGTATACAAAGGAGCCAATCGAGCTTGAATCTCGCTCGAATACCTCATGTAAACGGGGTAATTAGCTGGGTTTTTTTTTGCGGGTTCAGATAAAATTGTCGAAAAAAACGACATCTGAACTTAGCAAAGTCATCGAAGCCATCACTAGCCTTTCAGCTTTTGGACAAGAATGCGCAATATAAAAACAAAATACATTCAAATAAAAAGAAATCTCGTATAGAAAATTGTTCCGATCGTTATTGAAACAAAAAAAATGTGAAAAAACTCAATTTTGAACCACTAATCAGAAAAAAAAAAAATAATTTACAAAACAATATGGTCGTTCATTTTTTTTTTATAAAAATATTTTCATTCGTATGCTCAGATAATTTGACGTTTCCATACAAACTATCGATAACAAAATAGTAATTTGAGCTGGCAGTACTTTTTCTATCGGAACTAAAGTTAAGAACCGAAAATTATTTGAACTTAGCAAAGTTCATATGAACTTCAGTTGTTTGTTGTTGCTTATTTAGGGCTCTCCAAAACCGACGCGAAACATTCTGTGTGACTACGAATATGAGAACATTAAAGAAAAAATCGGATTACAATTTCTTATGTCGTTTTCGATTGGATTCGGAACAGTACTATTCCTTTTTGATGTGTGTGTGTGTAAATTATCTGATATTTATGTATATTTTGCACGTTCAGTCGAGTAAAATTAATTTCACAAATAATCCCATGAAGAGTTTATATGTATATGTGTGTTCCGGATCTACTCCTTTATTAATTCCGGAACAGAAAAATACTCCGAAAACATTACTCGGAACAGCTTATCGAATTATTTTGGAGTAAGCAGTAAAGTGTAGCCGAGCGAAATAAAATAATGCACAAAGTGTTATTTTAGTTTAATTAAAAAGATAGATTTATTTTCTTAGCACGTTACAAATAAGTAGTTTTTTTCGTGTTGGGTGCCCTTTCAAATCTGTCTTCTCTCTTTCTAGCTAATCTTATATCCATGTATATTGTATCTTAACTTAAATCTCACCCAACTTAAGCATTTAATGGTAAGCTTACATGTATGCTTTAAGTTGGATGAGTCCACTTGTATGTTACACGCTTTTTCTTTTATCAAATAATAAAATAATCTAGTCATAATATTCCCAGTCTCCGTAACGATTCGGTGGGTGTGAAGAACGTGAGCTATGACGCAGTTGGCCACCGACAGCTCTATCTCCTGCAGCTGGTTCCACACTTGGTGCAGGTTCTCCAATAGAGAAGCTATTTCTATAATCTTCAGCATCATCTGCGGATTCAGCAGAGGATTCAGAGAAGGGACATGTGGTCACGAAGGAATCATTACATTCTTCGACATTAGCTCTACCGTTTAAAGCATTAGTTCCATCATCTAAGGCCTTACTACTTTTGACACCATTGTCATTTAAAAATTCTTGCTTACTATTCAAAGTGACCGCTAAATATCGATGGTTTCGTCTAAATATCTGACCTTTTGATATATCTAGAACTAAAAATGAATTATCATTAACTTGGCCAACTATTTTGCCGTAACACCATTTTGTATTTTTCTTAAACATTACTTTCTGATCAATATCAAGTCTGCATAAGGGACGCGTTTGACGATCATAATACATCTTTTGTCTTTCACGTTTTTGAATTAATTTTTCCTTGATCACTTGTTCTGGCAACTCTTCGCGCAATAAAAGTTTTTTTTTAATTGGTGCCTTTGTTTTGATTCTACGCCCAAAAACAATTGTGCAGGTGACACTGTCATAGTTGCCAATGTAGACGCATTATACTCAAGTAAACGACTTTCAAACTTGTGTGGGTTACCTTCATCAAAACATTTTTTAAGCAAACTTTACGCAATAGCAACACCTTTCTCCGCCAGACCATTACTTTGAGGATATCCAAGGCTCGAAAATATCAGATTTATATTGGCCCTTTCAGCATATTGGTGCATTTGTCGACTGTTAAACGGACTGTTGTCGGACCTGATCTTCGATGGATAGCCATATTTGTTAAATATACTTTCTAAATATTCAGTGACCATTTTCATGGACTTATCCTTCAACTAGCCAGCCATTAAAAAGTTTGAATATGCATCAAAAATTGCCAAATAATCTTTTCCAGCTAACTCGAATATGTCGATTCCGATAGACTACCATGGATTTTCCGGAATCTCATACTGTGTAAGTGGTTGCTTTGGATTTTCAGGGGTGTATTTTTAACAAATGGTGCATGTTTTTACTTCTCGTTCAATGTCTCAATGTATAGTAGCCCGTAGCGTAATGGTTAGTGCGTTCGACTGTCACGCTGGAGGTCTGGGATCGCTTCCCAGCCTCGTCCACCTAAAAAACTAAAAAGTTTTTTTTTCAGGGCTACTGCCTCTTGCGAGGAATTGACAAATCCTCCGAGAGTATCACTTGTCACGAATAAGTGCTTCTCGTCTAGCCGTTCTGATTCGGCATAAAATTGTAGGTCCCTTCCATTCCTGTTGACAGGCGCACACAGGAATGGTTGCGAGTTGTAAGTCACTAGGCCCTGGTTCTTCATGAGCCGTTGTGCCACCCGATTTATTTATTTTTTTTTTCAATGTCTCCCGCCATTCCTGGCGAGTAAAATAGTGGCCGAGCTCTTAACAGCGATTTTTGAATATCCAAGTGTGGCTCATGAGTCATTTTAAGTACCTCTTTTCTCAGTGATTGTGGCACAACTAATTTGTCCCCAAAAAACAGTACATCTTCTTCGAACCTTAGCTCATCCCTTTTCTTGTGGTACTGCTTGCCTTCAACACTTAGCTTTTTGAACTCCGGCCAACCATTTTCTAAATACTTATGATTGACTTTAAGATTGAATCATTCTGGGTTGCTTGTGCATAAATTAACTGATTTTGTTCTGACAAACACATTCGACTCCGAACTACATGAATAACTGCTTGTAACTCCTGATCATCTTCTCCCTCTTGCTTTAGCACCGCCCTTGACAAACAATCAGCAACAGGTATATTTTTCCCAGGCACGTACTTGATTACAATGAAGGGGTATTTTAATAGTCTCAGGAACAGTCGTTGTAGACGCATAGATACGTCATCAATCTCTCTTTTCATCAGTGTCTCCAATGGTTTATGATCGGATTGTACTTCAACCTCACGACCATAAATGAAATAGTGGAACCTTTCACATGCGAACGTGTATTTCTATTTCTGTTTGCGCCCAATTTTGTTCAGTTCTGGTCAAGCTTCGAGTCGCATACGCTACTGGTTGGTTATCTTGCAACAGTACCGATCCCAATCCATCCTTTGAAGCGTCAGTCTGAATCACAGTTGGCATATTGGGATCAAAAATTTTAAGTACGGGGCCTTTGGTCAAATCTTCTTTTAATTCCCGCACCTCATCACCATGATCCTTGCTCCAATGCCATTCAACATCCATTCGCGTTAGTTCTCTGAGTTTCGCTGTTCGTTGAGACAGATTTGGGATGTACTGACTTAAATATTTCAACATTCTGAGAAATCGAGCTACTTCAGGTTTGTTTTCAGGTAATGGCATGTTCTTAATAGCTTCTAGATACTCTGGGTTAGGTCTGACTTCCGACGCTGATAATTGTTGCCCATTAATCAAACTTCATCCATAGCTAATTGTAATTTTTCCTTATTAAATCGGATACCATTTCCTCGCGCAATCTCCAAAACACTTCTGAGTACTTTATTGTGCTCTTCCATTGTACGACCGGATATGAAAATGTCGTCAAAATAAATTTCAACGCCCTGAATGTCTCAATCCGAATGGAACACGATTCCATCGATATCGCTCAAACGGAGTCATGAAGGTCGTTAAATCAGCACTCTCATCATCCAGCTCTAGATACCAAAAAATATTATTGAGATCCATAACCGTAAACACAGACATCCCCGCTAATCTTCCAATTATTGACTCCGCTGTTGGAATCATGAAATGCTCCCGGCGAATGCGTTCATTCAATGGTTTTGGATCCAAGCATAATGAGAGAACCGTTCGCTTTTTCCACAATTTGAAGGTTATTGACCCAGTCTGTGGGACAGTCGCATTATACTCAAGTAAACGACTTTCAAACTTGTGTGGGTTACCTTCATCAAAACATTTTTTAAGCAAACTTTACGCAATAGCAACACCTTTCTCCGCCAGACCATTACTTTGAGGATATCCAAGGCTCGAAAATATCAGATTTATATTGGCCCTTTCAGCATATTGGTGCATTTGTCGACTGTTAAACGGACTGTTGTCGGACCTGATCTTCGATGGATAGCCATATTTGTTAAATATACTTTCTAAATATTCAGTGACCATTTTCATGGACTTATCCTTCAACTAGCCAGCCATTAAAAAGTTTGAATATGCATCAAAAATTGCCAAATAATCTTTTCCAGCTAACTCGAATATGTCGATTCCGATAGACTACCATGGATTTTCCGGAATCTCATACTGTGTAAGTGGTTGCTTTGGATTTTCAGGGGTGTATTTTTAACAAATGGTGCATGTTTTTACTTCTCGTTCAATGTCTCAATGTATAGTAGCCCGTAGCGTAATGGTTAGTGCGTTCGACTGTCACGCTGGAGGTCTGGGATCGCTTCCCAGCCTCGTCCACCTAAAAAACTAAAAAGTTTTTTTTTCAGGGCTACTGCCTCTTGCGAGGAATTGACAAATCCTCCGAGAGTATCACTTGTCACGAATAAGTGCTTCTCGTCTAGCCGTTCTGATTCGGCATAAAATTGTAGGTCCCTTCCATTCCTGTTGACAGGCGCACACAGGAATGGTTGCGAGTTGTAAGTCACTAGGCCCTGGTTCTTCATGAGCCGTTGTGCCACCCGATTTATTTATTTTTTTTTTCAATGTCTCCCGCCATTCCTGGCGAGTAAAATAGTGGCCGAGCTCTTAACAGCGATTTTTGAATATCCAAGTGTGGCTCATGAGTCATTTTAAGTACCTCTTTTCTCAGTGATTGTGGCACAACTAATTTGTCCCCAAAAAACAGTACATCTTCTTCGAACCTTAGCTCATCCCTTTTCTTGTGGTACTGCTTGCCTTCAACACTTAGCTTTTTGAACTCCGGCCAACCATTTTCTAAATACTTATGATTGACTTTAAGATTGAATCATTCTGGGTTGCTTGTGCATAAATTAACTGATTTTGTTCTGACAAACACATTCGACTCCGAACTACATGAATAACTGCTTGTAACTCCTGATCATCTTCTCCCTCTTGCTTTAGCACCGCCCTTGACAAACAATCAGCAACAGGTATATTTTTCCCAGGCACGTACTTGATTACAATGAAGGGGTATTTTAATAGTCTCAGGAACAGTCGTTGTAGACGCATAGATACGTCATCAATCTCTCTTTTCATCAGTGTCTCCAATGGTTTATGATCGGATTGTACTTCAACCTCACGACCATAAATGAAATAGTGGAACCTTTCACATGCGAACGTGTATTTCTATTTCTGTTTGCGCCCAATTTTGTTCAGTTCTGGTCAAGCTTCGAGTCGCATACGCTACTGGTTGGTTATCTTGCAACAGTACCGATCCCAATCCATCCTTTGAAGCGTCAGTCTGAATCACAGTTGGCATATTGGGATCAAAAATTTTAAGTACGGGGCCTTTGGTCAAATCTTCTTTTAATTCCCGCACCTCATCACCATGATCCTTGCTCCAATGCCATTCAACATCCATTCGCGTTAGTTCTCTGAGTTTCGCTGTTCGTTGAGACAGATTTGGGATGTACTGACTTAAATATTTCAACATTCTGAGAAATCGAGCTACTTCAGGTTTGTTTTCAGGTAATGGCATGTTCTTAATAGCTTCTAGATACTCTGGGTTAGGTCTGACTTCCGACGCTGATAATTGTTGCCCATTAATCAAACTTCATCCATAGCTAATTGTAATTTTTCCTTATTAAATCGGATACCATTTCCTCGCGCAATCTCCAAAACACTTCTGAGTACTTTATTGTGCTCTTCCATTGTACGACCGGATATGAAAATGTCGTCAAAATAAATTTCAACGCCCTGAATGTCTCAATCCGAATGGAACACGATTCCATCGATATCGCTCAAACGGAGTCATGAAGGTCGTTAAATCAGCACTCTCATCATCCAGCTCTAGATACCAAAAAATATTATTGAGATCCATAACCGTAAACACAGACATCCCCGCTAATCTTCCAATTATTGACTCCGCTGTTGGAATCATGAAATGCTCCCGGCGAATGCGTTCATTCAATGGTTTTGGATCCAAGCATAATGAGAGAACCGTTCGCTTTTTCCACAATTTGAAGGTTATTGACCCAGTCTGTGGGATAATCTACGAGTGAAATAATTTTCGATTTTTCCATCTCCAATAGTTCATCCTTAAGACGGTGATGAAGACTTTCCGGGATCCTTTTTCTATATCTGAGCACAGGCACAGCATCAGTTTTGAGATTAATATGACATTTCCCTGGTAACTTACCCAGTCCACCAAACACATCCCCAAACTCTTCAATCAATGCACATTTCGAATGACCAGACTTAAACATGAGCAAGCGTCACGACCCAAAATGGGTTGCAAATCACCCTCTACCACCTCAAACAATATATTTTGTTTTCTCTTTTGAGCCGAATCAAAACAAGACAAAGTTATTTGACCGACTGTGTTTATTTTAGAATTATTATAACTCAACAGTTGCGTGTTAGAAATGCGAATCAAATGATCAAGTTTCATTTTTTTAATAAAAAAATGCAATTAGCGTCTGCCCCCGTGTCCAGTTTGAAGTTGACCTAAACATCATTAACCACGGTTTACTTATGCTATTAAAAAAATGAACATTTACCACATTGCTTACTACTAAACTAGAGTCCCTATGCAGCCAATTACAAATTTTCGAATTACCTTTGTCACTCTCTCCTGATTTATACCGCACTAGTTGACTCTCCGGATGGCCCAATCGCTGACACCTCTAGCACTTTGCTCCTTCTCTAAGTGCTGAGCAAAATTTGTCGTAGTTTCCATTCGCATTTCCACCACAGCGAGGACACTGCTTCTCAAACCCGCTTTTCATTAGGGGAGGGCGCTTCTTCTGGACCAAATCCTGCTGCTTCATTTGTGGCACATCAAGCAATTGTTTGTTAGCTGCTGCCAACTCAGATGCCTTGCATTTATCGATCGTTTGCTCCAACGTGTTGTCACGATTTTCAAGCAATTTGATTTGCAGGTGCTTGTCAGCCACACCCAGGACAATGCGATCACGCAACATACGTTCTCCATATGACTTACTACAATCACCGCATACAAAACTGCAGTGTTGCATCTGAAGACGAAGCTCCGTCTCAAACTCACAAAACGGCTGATGTTCTTTTTGCGCAATCGAGTTAAATTTGAAGGATTCCATCACAATATTCTTCTGTGGTAAGCAGAACTCCTCGTAGCTTTTTAGCACATCAACCATTTTAATTGCCGAATCTGGTTCGCCGTCAAAAGGTTTATTAAAAAGAGTGCAATAAACCTCTATTCCTTTCTCTCCAATGAGATGCCGAAATGTTACAATCTTAATATTGTCAGGGTCACCATTACGACCAGACGCGAGCATAAAAATGTTTAACTTTTGTTTCCACAATGGCCATTCTTTCCCAGCATCAGAAAAATTTATTGGTGAGGGACCTTGTAATTTGTTCGATGGGGCAATCGCTATCGCAACATTCGCATTTGGCTCGTCATTCGCCATTTTGATTTTTCACACAATAAAATAATAAAGTTAGGCACTTTTGTTCCTTTGCTTTTGCACGTTCTATTTTATATATCAGTTTATTTTCTTTATCAGTTTTACACCTGACACCATGTAAAATGTAGCCGAGCGAAATAAAATAATGCACAAAGTGTTATTTTAGTTTAATTAAAAAGATAGATAGATATTTTCTTAGCACGTTACAAATAAGTAGTTGTTTTCGCGTTGGCTGCCCTTTCAAATCTGTCTTCTCTCTTTCTAGCTAATCTTATATCTATGTATATTGAGCTCTTTACCAAATGGCAATATATGGCTGTCTCATTCATTTTACTTTGCGGGGAATGCCATAACAAAGAAGACAAAGAAAACAAAATTGTAAAATTATTTCAATAAAATCAAAAATCTTGTGAAATCTTAAGATATTTCTTTAAAAATATTTATATTATATATTTATCCACTCTATCACTTTTCTTTCATCAACGCAGAACTTCATTAAAATTTTAATATTAAGCTTTTGTTTTTTTTTCAATTTCCTTTCGTTTGACATTTCCCACAAAGAGCTGGCTATTACTTTTGAGTTTGACAGGTTTGTAAAGAGATCTTTTGTATCTAAAAGGCCTTCCACACAAGCCCACTGTGTATTAATACATGTCAAAAAAGTGGCAAACAAATCATGTAGAATAGTATGGAAACAAAATATGAAAACACAGCCTACACAACCCGACATTCTATCCCACACGGTTTGACATGTGTTAATACAAGAATAATTTTAGGAATGGTTCTAATTCTATCCCACATTCTATCACACTTTTTTTTAGGTTAAGGTAATGTATTAATAAGAGCAAGTATGGAAGCAAAATATGAAAAGTCATTTCTTTCCCACAAATTTGGCAGTCGCGTGGAATTCTTTCCCACTTTCAATTTGACATGTATTAATACATAGTGGGGTAGTGTGGAAGGGCTTTTAACTTAAACCTCACCCAACTTAAGCATTTAATGGTTAGCTTACATGTATGCTTTAAGTTGGATGAGTTCACATGTATGTTACATAAGCGGAGTAACGCTGAACCTCCAACCGAAAACAACATTAATTTAAAAGTTTGCTAAGACCGCTTTCACACAAGGGAACTAAGTTTACAGAAACTAGCTAGTTTGTAGGCGTGAAGGGTGAGAGCGGAGATTTTTTCTTGCCCTTCGCGCCTACAAACTATAAATTGCTGGCTAATCAGTTTCCTTGTGTGAAAGCGGTCTAAAGATTTTCTTTGTAGACCCGTGCCATACACGTGCAAGAATAAATACGCAAACATAAATATAACGCTACACCACCCTGTATGATGATACAACTGAAAGTTCTCTTACATAACCCAACCGCCCTCTGTTAGAGACCAACTCTAACAAAAATCAATAAAAATAAATTCTGAAGTTTACCCCATTGCATTAACTCATTTTTGCATACTTACAGGCTGCTGCTTAAGAACAAAATCGAATTTAAGGGCTCCTGGAAGTATAATTTGATTTCATTTAATTTACAATTAAAATTATTAAAATTATATTTTCCAATACATATTTTTCTCCATCAGAATTTTTTTTCAAACATTTACTCGACCACCATCTGTACCTTTTCAGCCACAATCTGCCGCAAAGAAAATCCATCAACATAGGACTCTCCGAGACTGCCATTCTAGATATAATGGCTGCAAATTTGCATCAGCAACGGGCCATAAATGAGCAGCTCCAGCGTGAAGTTGGCATATCGAGGATGTCAGTTTCAGAGGCTAGTACTTTAATGATAAAATATGTGTCGGATCACGAGAATGAGGATTGTTTGTTAAGTGGCTTCTCTGGCCAAAAGGAAAATCCGTTTCGGGAGAAGGGCTCGTGTAGTATTTTGTAAGAATTTTAAATGAATTATGAGAAAAATGAGCTCAATTTGTGTTCTGGAAACAAAAGAAAATGAAACTATTGTCAATGTTGTGTGTACCTACCTATTTATGGGTACGAGTCTTTCTCGTCCTTAACAAAAACAAATAAATAAAAACCAAAAAGTATATCTCCTTCAGCACTATTTAGAAACATATACATGAAATGACAACTGCAACTGGAAACCGTCTAATCTAGATTTGTAGTGTAGTATGTTAGATATTATAATGTAATAAGCATTTATAAAACAAAACAAAAAGAAAACACATATTTTACAACTTGGAACTATTTACTGGAACTCCGGTGTTAAAGTAAAATACAAAAATATAGGAAAGTAGTTTACTATCAGCACCAAACTGTGTGCAAAACTCTAAGTATTATTATGCCATGTGATTGAAATAAGCAAAAATTAAATATTAAATATAGTAGTTGAAAATATACAAAACTTTATGAAAGAATAGTAAGTCTTTTATTTAAAAAAATTATTAACGAAAATTATAATTTCTGTTTTTGTAATGCAAACAAAATTATGTTTTTTTTAAACAATGTAACACTACCCAATGATGGAGAATTGCAAAAGTGTGGTTTTTGTCATGACTTTCGCCACCTTAACCGGTCAATAGGGCACAAATTATGCGTTTTGATTAACATTTTAAAAACAAATTGTTTGGTCGCCACTTTGGAAAGCGCTTGAATGTGATTTTCCCTCTGTTCATATCAATCTTAGAATTATTATTTTTAATAGTTTTGTAGGAACTAGTTGACAACGGTTGTTATAATTTTTTCGCCATTAGTAGGTATTTTGAGGAAGACCAGAATTTTAAGGTAAAATTCAATACTAAACAATCAAGTAAAAGGCTGAACACGTTTAAGTTCAACTTGTAATAATTTAATATCTGGACACTGTGCACATATGCGTGCACGCATCCGTTTGCGTCTCTCCCACTGAGAGAGAGAATTTATTACACTTTTTGCTGAGAACGAATTTCACTTTGAATTGTGGAGTTTTTGCCCACTTAGTGTGAGAAATAATGAAGCTCGATTCACAATGCGACGTGATAACGTGACAAGAGCGTGACGTGAATCGCTGTCATTTTTTTCTAGTTATAAAATCGTTCCCCAATTCACAATGCGACGAGTTTCTGGACGACGAGTTTTTTGATAGCGTTAAATTATTTATTATTTTTGTTCTTGCTGTGCAGTGTAGTCCGTAGCGTAATGTAACGTATATTGTCAGTTGGTGTGCTTCAGTTGAAAGCACACCAACTGACAACATAGGCGGCCGCCTGGCGACTGAGCATACCCTAAGCGGAGCGACGGAGTCACGTGAGCGGGACAGAGGACCCGAAAAGGGAGTTAAAATCCTTGAACCCGCGAAGCGTGCCACCAAGGTACTCTTTATTACACATAAGCTTAAAGTACACCAACTGACAACATAAACGCCTGCCTGGCGAGTGATTTAATATAACTGATTTAAAGAGATTACACACTAGTTGTTGAGAACAAAAACACTATTTAAAAATAATAGGAAATGAAGTGTAATTATTTCTCACAATAAGTGGGCAAAAACTCCACCATCCAAAGTGAAATTCATTCTCAGGAAAAAGTGTAATAAATTCTCTCTCTCAGTGGAAATCAACTCCACTTTGAAAAGTGAAGAAGATTCCCACTAAGAGTGAAATAAATGCTCATGTGTAGTAGATTCCTGTGGAATTATTTCCCTGCACCGGTTGCGTGCAAACGTTCGCTCGTCGTCTATATTCAGCTTAACGTCGGGGAAACTACATTACCTACTCTTACCTTGGGCGAAACACAATTATTTCTGGAGTTGTCACTTGTACTTTTTAATTGAATTTTATTCATTCACTCCACTTAAAACAGAAGTAATTTCAATATTTTAATATTTAAATTTCTTCATCTTCTTATTACTCACTCTTATCTCCAATTTTATGAAATAGGTGCTCTGAGAGAATTAATTATGTGAAATAATTTTTATCTGTCATAGTTTGTAAATTATTTTCTGAAATCTAACTAAAAATTTGAATCATTTGTCATTATTTTGCATTATAAATACAATTTTTGTGTCATGGCACACAAAACAAAAGCATTTTGTACGTATTTTTAAAATGTTCTCTCAAAACTGTGTTACTTTATAAGCGAAAATAACCCGAAAGTGTTAAGTAAATTTGTTACAATATTTGTAAAAAAGTTATTGAAATAAAAACGAAAAATACCCAGATGGGCTTCCTTAAACAAAACCAGTTTCTCCTCTAAAAGAATCATATTAAATGCTTTACCAAATTTGAAGCAAATCAATCTACCCGTTTAGTCTCAAGCTAGTTGTAGAGTGGACGCACAGCCACACATAATAATATAGATGGACTTCTCAATCATCGTAATGCATTTTTTATTAATAATCGTCTGTACAATACGACAAACGCTACAAATTAATTGCGGGTGTCAAAGTGGATGTTTTGTATAGGCGTGACCGATTCACTGGTTTATGGGAATGTCGAACTGTACAGCCGACGGGGAATGTTTCCCTTCGATAGTATAGTAGAATACAAATTGATGATTTTCGAATCATGATTCCCCCGAAGTTTAGCAGAATAGGGCTGAATTAGTATTTTTCGTGATGTTAGATTTGCCAAGAAAATAGAAGACAAAGTCATCTGGTTTTGAGAGCTTTATGAAGAATTAATAGAAGCACTTATTAACAAAGGAATTTAAGCCTATTTCTTACCTAATTCCACATTTTTTGAAAGAAAAAATTAGTTCGTATTTTTTTTATTTTTTCAAATTTGAGTTTGAAAATATTTTTTTCGAAAACTATTAATAGAAATAACTTGATTCAAAAACTCAATAAAAGAACAGACTTCTAGCTTTCAATAAATGTAAAAATGTTTTTAAATAACTTTTTAAACGATTTATTTTAATTTTTAAGTATTTTTTAAAAAGTTCCGCTCCCACCTTTACGGCAAGAGATAGATACTTGTATTTAGACCCTCTCCAAAAATCCGTTATTATTTTGCGCCAACTATTTTATTAGCTTTAAAACTAGAATGTAAATGGCACGATTAGTTTGAACTATTTTAAGTGTCTGGCTCACGGTAGGCCCCACTGTAGATGTCTGGAAAGTGTCCAATAAAGTTAATGACACCATCCCCTAAGACATACCAAAAATTCAGCTTTAATAAAATAACGCAATGTTGCAACATTTGTATGCTACCTCTTAATTGCACGCGGATTGAAGATTCTTAGTATTCATTTGTTCTTAGCTACCCTAGTACCTGTTCGCAGGCAAAATCTTAGCTTTGATAAAATGACGTATGTCTGGCGGTCCTGGGCTCTTACTCTATATGGACTTATCACAAATCACAATTAATTATGTTGTAGTGAGAACAGCTTCTATGTTCTATGTACTCAAAGAATAGATATAAATATGAAATTGATTCAATAAATGAATAAATGCCGGTATTCTGCGATGGCTAAAGCATCGATGTAGTTGCTTTGTACTCATTACAAAAGTATAAATATTATTTGGATGGATGCAATAGGTATTTGTGATGAGTAAATGCTGATTTAATGGGTAAATTTGCTATGTACTGAGAACATAAAAATAAATTTTGCATGGATTCATTAAATAAATATGTGTTGGGCACTTGTGATCAGTACAATGATAATGTAGTGGGTACAATTATTGTTATTTACTCATAACATAAACATAAATACTGCATTAATAAATTGAATAAATTAGGTCTGGGTATTTGTGCTGAGTACAAGGTAGATGTTGTTGGTACAGTGGATATATACTAATTGCATAAATATATGTACTCAGTATATAAATATATGTACTCAGTACATAAATATATGTACTCAGTACATAAATATATTATCTCAGTACATAAACATATGTACTCACCACATAAATAGATGTACTCAGTACATATATACATACCTACATGTACTCAGTACACAAATATATGTTCTCAGTACATAAATATATGTACTCAGTACATACATTCATGAACTCAATACATAAAATTATGTAATCAGTAAAAAAATGTATGTACTCAGTTCATAAATGTATGTACTCAGCACATACATTTATTTACTGAGTACAAACATTTATTCACTGATGACATATGTTTATGTACTTACTTACTTACTTAGGTCCTCGGACCTATTACGTCCGTGATGTTTCCCTTACGGGACATAGGGCCTCCACTACACCTACGCGCCATCGTGTACGATTTCTTGAAATGTATTTCAGCTCTCTCCAACTTTTCCCCAGTCGTGCCGATTCCTGTTCGACCGTTCTTCGCCATGTACTTCTAGGCCGGCCCACTTGTCTTCCCTCCTGTGTGAGCGGGTTCCACTGCATTGCTTGAGATGCAATGCACCGATTGCCTTTTCGAAGCGTATGGCCAATCCACTGCCACTTTCTTCTTCGTATAATGGAGTCTATGGGCTCCTGACCCATTCTCGCATGAAGTTCGGCATTGGAGATACGGTTGGGCCAGAAAATCCTCAAGATGTTTCGTAGACATCTATTAACGAAGGTTTGCAGCTTTCTAGTGACAGTTTCAGTGACTTTCCAAGTGCTGCAGCCGTAAAGCAGAACGGATTCAACATTGGAGCGGAACAGTCGTAGCTTGGTCTTTAAGCTAAAAGAGTTGTTTTTCCATATTTTGGACAGCATTCCGAACGCAGCCTTTGCTTTTCTGATTCGGCTGTTTACGTCCAGTTCAGTTCCGCCACCCGTAGAGACAATACTCCCAAGATATTGGAAATCCTGCACCATCTCTACGGGTTGTCCAGAAATATTTACTTGGATTGATGAGGAAGTTCCAAGGCTGATCCTTTTAGTTTTTGTCGAGTTGATCTTAAGCCCTACGATTTCTGCTTCTCTCTCCACCCTTGTTGTCATTTGATGGAGATCCATGATCCTATGAGAGAGTAAGCATACGTCGTCCGCGTAGTCCAGATGTTTGAGGTGAGATTGCAGAGTCCACTGAATTCCTCCATTTCCATTTCTCCATTTCTCTTCACAATGGACTATTTATAGTTTGGCGTAACGTCTATAGATTGCTGCGCTTGGGTTGCTGCGCTTTCTATCTTCTGGTTTGTTTGTCATCTCTTAGCTTCGCCGTTTTTCGGACAGTGACTGCTGGTTTTCCTTTAATTCTGAAATTATTTTATTTTATTTGAAAAAAATGTCAAGTTTTTCTTACCTGGATTTGAACTGGTATCCTTCCGTGCCGAGAGCAAGATGCATCCATTGAGATAATTTGCTATCCTATATATAATTCCTCGGCAAAATGTTAATCAGTTGAAAACTTTACACATTTTCCTTTTAAAAAGTACAAGTGACCTCAACTCCAGAAATAATTGTGTTGCGCCCAAGGTATTACAGTGGGCTCTTCAGTCGGTGTGTTATACCCTACTAAGACACAAATTTTGGTCGATGTTTACCGACTCCTATAAAAATCACAGCAAGAGATACTGTGAATTTTATTATTCTAGGGGAATTCGTTTAAATTCATGCACCCAGAAAATAATTACCCTTGGTCAGGTTTTTTAAATAAAGAAAAAGAAATTTAAATATTAAAATATTAAAATTACTTTGGTTTTAAGTGGAGTGAATGAATATAATTCAAATAAAATTACTTTGGTTTTAAGTGGAGTGAACGAATATAATTCAAATAAAAAGTACAAGTGACCTCAACTTCAGAAATTATTATTTATTTGAATTATATTCATTCACTCCACTTAAAACCAAAGTAATTTTAATATTTAAATTTCTTTTTCTTCATTTTCCTTTTATTTAATTGGGCAGAGAGAAATGTACTGAGTCTATAGCGCGTGTACAGATCACATGTCGCTTGTACCTGCCACAAAACTTGGTGGTGGGTCTTAAATAAAATAGCAGATACAAATGTATTGAGTCTATAGCGCGTGTGCTGAGTAAACGTAGGTACAAACACATCAAATGTAGCTTGTACCTGGCACATAACTTGGTGATGGGTTTTGAATAGAATATCAGAAAGAAATGTACTGAGTCTATAGCGTGTGTACACATCACATGTCGCTTGTACCTGCCACATAACTCGGTGGTGGGCCTTAAATTAAATAGGAGATACAAATGTATTGAGTCTATAGCGCGTGTACTGAGTAAACGTAGGTACATACACATCACATGAAGCTTGTACCAGGCACATAATTTGGTGGTGGGTTATAAATATTTGTGTTTGCATTACATAAGCTAACCAGATATAGATGTGTATTGAGTATATACGGCTTGTATTTATAGAAACAGAGCTTGATGGTTGTAGGTTTCACTTGGTACATAAATTCAATTGTACACATGAAGTTTACTCAGTAAAGATATTTCTTATAGCAAACCCATACAAACTTCAGTACATAACATTTACATTTAAGTTTCTGTACTGAGTGCATAGCTTTTTACCTCAGTGCATATACTTCGTCTTGTCCTCATTAGCCGCCAATCCTTTTTTATACTCGCCGAATCCGATTCAATGCTCGAAAATCCGCAAATGCAAGCAATTGAACGGACTTTTGATAAATTGTACCGCTCTGGTGTTGACATGTGCGTTGCGACAATTGCTTCAAGAACGATGTTGAATAGGTTGCATGATAACACGACGCGTCGCAGTGCCTCAATCCTTTCTCAACATCATCTTACCGATAGCGAGATTTCTCCATCTTCATCCTGCACAAGCGGCCAAGATTTGCAGGAGCATTTATGTTTGCAAAACTTAATATCAATTAAGGAATCTTAAATACAAAAAAAAAAAACGTTCTATGCGTTACAAGAACTGTGAAAAGTTAACAATTGTGAATATCTAATAGTGAATTGTATTTATCACAATCGTCGCAACAGTTTTTTAATTTTTGTATGATAAGAAAATGTTTGGGGGTCCAGAATACGCTATATGTTTATATCAAATTCAAGCAACCATTTAGGATGTAGCTGACGTGATAGACAGACGTAGTTGCGAGTTGTTGTTTTATAAAGAAAGTTTTGTATTCGTAAAAAAATTCTTACACGATATAATAATTTTCCCCAACATAAAGATGATGAAAATCACTAAAAAGTGAATCCCGAAATTATGCCTGTGTGAAATTGTAATTTTTTTTTAGTTCCAAAAACAACATAGGGTAGGGATGGGTTCAATTGACAGGTTAACAAACTTTCAGAAATATCTTAAAATCCAAATACAATATCAATTTTTTAAAATGTACATAAGATACAGTCTCGTTTTAGGAGTATAAAAATATCATTAAATATTGGAAATAAATATTTTTAACCAATTTGCCATCTACCTAGGGAGGTTTTGACAGAGGTAGGAGGCTTTGGATAAAATTAGCACAAAAACAAAAAAGACGTCCATTTCGCTTATTTTTCAGACCACAGTGATTATGTATCTATCACTCAAACCAAACGTTACTAACTTCATTTTCTTATCATTCAAAGTTCTGCCATGCTTTTAGTTTTTGAAAAAAGTACTAATGTCAATTCCTCCTGCCTGTCAATTTTTTTTTTTAAATAAAAATTCATTTTCTGTTATGCGAAAATAAATTGTTCCCCGATTCATCCACTTCAAGTAAATACAGTTTTTTTTTTTTTTAATTAATAGTTTATCCCAAAATTCGATTGTTTTGCTTAGGGAATTAAAGGGTACCTGCATAAAAATGTTCTAAACCAAATTTAAAGCAACCCCTTTCATGCTTGCAGCATCTACCTTTTGTACAGACTTCTACGTAATCGTCAAGTGAAATGTACATAATTCAAATAAATAAAACAGTTGTTTGCACGTATAAAAAGTGCGCATACGCCCCCGAGCACAAAAACTAAACATAACACAAAATCATGTATTAGTGTCAAATTTAAACCCGTTGGCTTTGCGCATTGCCTCAAGACCATAAAAGGAGGAGAAAGAAATGGCAGACATTGAGGTAAGTCAATTTTCCAACCAAGTTCAGTCTAAAATAGGCGTGTTTTATTGCAAAAGCCATCCACAGTACAGTAGGATTTTACATGCTTATCTAATACAATATCGCTAGTAGTTCTACAGCCGATAAGAAGCTAAAGTAGAATCCTACTGTGGATAGATTTTTGGCGCTTATTCGAGTCTCTATTCTACTTTAACTTCTTATCGGCTGTAGATCTACTAGCGATGTTGTATTTGTAATGTATGTAAAATCCTACTGTACTACGGATGGCTTTTGCAATAAAACACGGCTAATGTAGTTCTGGTGAGGAATATTTTCTAAAAAAAGCTTTCAGTTCTCATTTTTAAATAATATAATTTGTATGTATGTACCTATATGTATATGACTGCTTTGTTGAACTCAAAGAACCATCGAAAATCCATTTTAGCACTCTTAAAAATACGAACTTTTGTCTATTGGTACTCTTGATTTTCTCTCTTCACTTTTCAAGACACTTTATTATACTAGACAGTTTTTATGTGAAGTAAGGATGAAGAGGAGTATGAGAATTTCAATGGTTGCATTTTCTATGTTTTAAAAATAGAATCCGTCAATTCTATTTTTAGAAACTTGTTCTACCCTATCTTTATAACTGCTGATGCACTGGATGACACAGTTTTTAAATCTACTAAAAACGTCACGAAGTACAAAGTTAAAGATTGCAACAACAACAAGCTCATGATGAAGATGTCAAATTGCATTAAGCCCCAACTCCTTACCATAAGGGTGTTGGCCGTAATTGTTTCACACAGAGTCCTAGTTATCAGTCTTTATAGTTATGACATGAGATAAAAAGAGAGCGTCAAAAAGCTTTAGGTTTGGGTGAACGACCGAACAGCATATTATGTACTCGAGGACATAATCGCTTACATGGACGATTTACACCAAGAACAGTATGTTGCACCCAAACCGAGCGAATATGACTACGTCACTAGGACGAAGCTAGTTACGTATTTCATTCCGGCCCATAGAGAATGAACTGGATGTTCAACACATCCCTCTGCTCGCCTCCACGTCCACCTTGTTCCACCCCCTTGGAAGAAGCGATGCAATTTGACCTAGTTTTACATTTTTTTTTTCTTTAGGATATGCTTTTGTGTCGTCATGTTGCTTCGTAGTATGCGTGAATGTTTAGTTAGCATAACTGTAATCTGTGTTTACTTATGAAATGCAAACATTTTTTTCTTAATGTTTGCTGTATGAAGAAGTTCCTTTGCGTTATGTTTTATCCGTGGCAATTTGTTTTTTTACAAATAAAACAAAATATACACAGCCACATATAAAATAAGAGACAAAAGAATATTTTTGTAAAGAGATTTTTGTAGGTTATATGGCAAAAGGATTAACTTTCAAAGGGAGTTTTTGAGATTGAAGTTTTTTTTTTTTTGCATTTTGAAAAGAAGGCACAGTGCACATAAAAAACAACCACACCCACTTTTTCTACTTTTCAAACAAAAAAAGAAGAAAACTTTAGGTAAAGTGCAAAGGACTTTGGCATCCATTCAGAAAATATTTTCTCCATTCCCTCATATGTTCCTACATTACATATAGTGGGCTTCACCGAGGTTTTGTGTTCCAAATTGAAAAAGATCCTTTGGCAATTAACCAGCTAAGACGAAAGACTTGGTAGTTGTATACCTAACCTATGGATGTATGTATATGTGATGCTGCACACCCATTGATAAAAGGGCCATTTACCCAAGACGGTTCATGGATGAGGGCACGTTTGTAATATGTGAAAGCAAGCATGTGGAAGCAATGTCCTTTAGTGTCGATGGGCACCTAAACCCCTAACTTTATTATTCTTTAAAAATGAAGAAAAGGATAATTGAGGGGGCGAATAGAACGAAAAGTGTTTTTGGTTGAATGAGTTTTGGTTTAATCTCATTGTCCACACTATAAAAGAGTTAAATGTTTTCTAAAATGTATGTGATGGAAAATAATAAAATGAATTCTAATTGTATAAGCCCAAGAGTAGGCGGTTGATATACGTATAGAGTATGTTTATATGTTGGTAGTACTAAATCATAGGGCTGACTGCTTTAATTATATGCTGTTGTAAGGGTGCACTATTTCAGTTTCAGTTTCTGTAAGGATATTTCTGTAAGGATTTAACAAATGAATTAAAATAGCGAAACGAAAATGAGAGCAGGTATTCCTTTGTGCTTACATAATTTAATATTATGTAAAAAGGTCCATGTTGTAATTATATTGCATGAAAAGCGAATTTCTAAAGTAAGAACGTTGAGCCTTTGGCAGTGAGACCGTTGAGTTCAAATTAATTCTTATATAAAAAAATGTTTTTTTTTTTTTATAATTTCCAAGACTTCAAAAGTTATGTATGTATCTTACGAAAAAAGTACATTTATGTACATTTAATCCTGAAACTCAACTGAGAACAAGATTGAGCTTTTGTTAACTCGAATTTTTTAGTATAAATATGTATTCAATAATCAAAAACCTGAAGTGGGTACCTAAAACAAAAATACACCTTAAATAAAAAATCGAAAAAAAAGTCACTATTAAATAAAAGTGAAGAAGAGGCTACTAGCCCAAATGGAGAAGAAAAAGAGGCGTACCAAATTTCAAGAATAAAAAAAAATGTGCACGACTGGATCGCACAAACTTGCTCTCGTAGCTAACAACTTTAACGTAGCTAGAAATTGATGATGCACAATTACATAGGCATTGGTTCCAAAATAATATGATATCATTAAAAAAAAACCATTAAATAAATTATTATACTATAAATTACTATAAATTTATTATTTTAATGGCTTTGAAAGTAAGAGATCAAAATCAAGTATGTAATCTGATTTGGTTGATAAATATGAAATTATGAAAAAATAAAAAATCGTTGGAGCGGTTTTTTTAAAAATTAATTTTGTATGTATAAAATTTTTCGGTCATTTTAAAAAATTAAATCTGGTATGCCAACATTTAGTATTTAATAAAAAACAATTTCACACAAAATAAAAAAAATATCCATTTACCCGTTTTCAAAATACTGAGTTTAAAAAAAAAAAAAATTCAACATTTTTTTTTTAAATCCAAAAACTATTTTTTTGAAAATTTGTTTATGCATAATTATTTGAATTATGAAGGAGCTCTTGTATAAAAATTTTGGTTTAAATCGGTGAAGCCGTTAACGAGAAATTTGAAAACAAAAAAATTGGTTCTATGACAGGTACCGTTATTACCCGTTATTGGTAAAATTTGTTTTCATCAAAATATTGACCATACCTTAAATAGTAGGTAAACGCAAATCTTTTTATCAAAACTTCTTGAAGCTGTTTTCGAAAAAAATAAGTTTTTTCTTAACGGTTTTTCAATAATTGTATGGAAGGTACCGTTTTTTTTTTAATTTGGAAACATGAACTGTGAACCGAATGTAAGCGCTGGACGAACAACTGCCGTGTAGAGCTTTCCTTTCAGCTTAGGGGGCATTTTTCTATCACAGAAGATGGCAGAGTTTTCCCGTCACTTGATCCACCCTACGCCTACGCGATGTTTGATGTCGTCATAACAAGATCCTTCGTTTTTGATCATTGATTCAAGATATTTAAACTTTTCGCACTTGGGAAGCACTGTTCCTTTCAAATAGATGTCCGGAATAGGCCTGTGTGGATAAGAAAATGGACAGTATTCGGTCTTTTTTGCGCCAATGCGGTGTCCATTTCCCTCCAGAGCATCCACCCATACATCAAGTGCTCGTTGCTAGGACGCAGGATCTTCACTTATGATGGCTCCATCGTCAGGAAAGAATAGCTGATTTGGGGTCCGTCACCTTATCCTCAAGCAAAAAGTCAAGGATAGTAATAAATAGCAAAGGACTCAAGACGCTTCCCTGGACCCTGGTGCACACCTACTCTAATTGGGAACTCTTCGGTGATTCCTGCGGGGCATCTTACCTTTGTTTTAGCTTGCTCATACATGTCCATGACCATCCGCACGTAGACTTCCGGAACTCCTCGTTGGTTAAGTGCAACCCTTATCAGATCTCGTGGTTGTCTGTAGAATGCTTTTCAAAATCAACCAATACAATATGCAAATCTCTCGAGGAATCCCGATATTTTTCCATTCTGATTCTTATACTCTGAAGAGCATCTGTGGTTGATTAACAAATATTCCACAAAATAATAAAACAAATTTGTACACCTAGTTTTGAAAATATTGACCAAGTCGTTTTCAAAATATTCAGTTTTCAAAAAAAAAAAAAATTTTTTTTAATTTTGGTTCACAATAAATTTTATACTTTTTAA
Organism: Melangyna quadrimaculata; assembly: GCA_949320155.1. Taxonomy (NCBI): domain Eukaryota; kingdom Metazoa; phylum Arthropoda; class Insecta; order Diptera; family Syrphidae; genus Melangyna; species Melangyna quadrimaculata. The sequence goes on along the minus strand of OX439483.1, from coordinate 64,873,297 downwards.
AAGTTTAACCATAAAAATTTTAACTTAATTGTTTTCGAGAAAATCAAAAACCAAAAAAATGGCTGTATTAGAGGTTCCAAAAATATACAATTTTGGCAATACAAAAATTATCAAAAAGTAGTTTTTCCTTATTTAATTTGTTTGATTTTTTTTTCAACAAAATCCTCGTACCCGTTTTTGAGAAAAAAAATGGTATGGCAGGTACCGTTATTTTTGGTCCTAAAAAAAAATTAAAAAACGTGTGGGCATATTAGTCAAAAAACACTATTTACCAAGTTTGAAGAAAATCCCTCCAGCCGTTTATGATGTAGGGACGAGGACAGACAGACAGAATTGCGAGACCCACTTTTTTCGCGTTCTCTATAATCGTTATCTTAAGGAAAATTAATATCTCGAGTTCGATTTTTTTTTACGAATCCATAACTTACCATATATAGTACCTATATTGCAAGTAAAAATGAATAAAAATGTTCTATAATTTTTTTAAATTGTTTAAATCAGGCTTTTTTGGTCAATAGTGAGCTACGCTCTAGCCATTAAATACGTACCTGCCTGCCTACACTGTTATAATTTTCTGTTTGTTTTTTGAGATTATTAGTTTTCATATTTATTTATTGTAATTGTTTCAATTTTAACTTATTAAAATAGTGCCAGGTTTATGCATAGTATATATAAAAAATATTTTATTTATTAAAACAAAATTTTCGATGTAGACAAAACAAAATTTATAAATAATCTCCAAAAACCCCTGAAGAAGTCGTGGATAGCGACGAAACGTTGGGTAAATGATGAAATAAAGTAGTTCCATTTGCATTAAAAACCATAAATTGACCAAAAAGCCTGATTAAAACAACAATTATACGAAAAAAAATTGGTCGCATAAAATAATCACATAAAAATGTTCTATGCATTCTAGAGGTATCCCCGAAGTACTTAACCTGACTTATAGATGGAGATTGTTTTTTTTTTTTAAATAAGTACCTGGATAAAAATAAGCTTGAGTTCGAAATTTGATGAAACCAAGTGGTTTATTGTTCCTTTGGCATAGACAGTCATTTAAAAAGAACGCTATCAGTATATATGTAACATAGACAGTTGTTATTGTTAATCGTAACATGAAAGAATATTTGAATTTGAGGGGCGTTAGTCTAACCAATTACAAAGCGGAGGTGGATTCTACTTCAGGTGATCCTGATCCACCGTTTACAACTGCAAATATAAGGTGGCAAAATTTGAACTAGGCCTTTGCGAGCTGCCATTGGTCAACATCGCAGCTGTTGAACAAGTGAGATGATGGTGTACTCCAAAAAAAGTTATAAAAAATATTCGTTAAAAATGAAGAAGAAATCTGGAATTGATCGCTATTTTAACGAATTTTACGGGTTTTCATCTTAAGAAGGTATCGAAGTTTTAGAGAGACAAATATATTGAGCTAAGAGATGACTAAGTAGAGAAATAATAAATACTTGTATCGCCCAGTGGCCGAATATTCAACCAGAAAAAAAAAAAAAAACAAATTCATGTACATATACGTTATGGATTCTCTTTCTGTTTGACTGATTTAACACTTGGAAGAAATAAACAACAAAAGAAATTCATGTATACGTTGATTAATCAAGGGGTGGAATCGCGCAAGGTGAATTGTGATCATCACATTTGTGACAGTCACATGTGATAGGATTTTATTTTCCGTCTGCGTAAAGTGATCACACAAAATTTGTACTAAGATTTGACATTTCTTACATTTGAAGAATTTCTCTATCGTTCACCAAGCTTACCTAATTTATAGGGAAAGAAATATTCAAGTGTTAAAATTTAGCAAATCCGGTGAATAATTGCCTGTAAATTGATCAAAACTGTGCAGTAATCAGAAATAACAATGAGTTTCAATTTAAAGTATTTAAAGCACACCATCTTTGATGTGCTCTTTAGTAAATTTTAGGACACAGGCGCTTCGAATTTCTGCTTAGTTTTTTTTACTTGATTACATATATTATTTTATTCATGTGTGCAACTATTCACTGAAATAAATAAATTTTAATTCCTACTTAAAACCCGTGCCACATCAATTGTATTGAATATTTGTTCTGCACCTGTTGGCGCAATATTTAACTGGCCAAATTCCTGTATGCCCAATAATTTCTTGGTTAAATTCCTGCGATCTTCATAGAAAACATTTTTGAAATAAAATTAATGTTCTTTTGTGGAATATAAATTTATTCAAACAATATTTTGAATTGATTATAGCAAAATAGCTGTCACAGGAAATAATCACAAAAGTGTGATTGTCACTTGTGACTATCACCTTACGCAGATGGAATTTCTTGATAATGCCTATCAATTATCACAAATCAACTTAGCCGATTCTACATCAGCATTCTTAAAAATTCCGCCAGTAACATTGATACAAAAAAAAAATTATATTGCCATTAATTAAATTATTATTTTGTTTTGTTTCATTACTTTTAAACAGTAAACCTACAATCCATAGAGCAAACATTACACTACTTATTTTCAGTTTAACCAAATGTTGTCTTCATTAAAATATGAAAATACTAGGGTGCCCGCGATCGCATCGCTGGTCGTTAATAAAAACTCAAAGTTCTCTTCAAAATGTTTATCTATTGTAACGCTCTTTGGTATACAACATTTTTTGTCTTTCTATTTGTGAAATATATAAATAACGCTGATGGTTTGCCTACTCTGGAGAATGCAACATATAACTGCCCATGTGAAAATACTGGATATTCTAAATCTATGCCACACACTTCTAAAGACTGGCATTGTAAAAGCAAGGTGAATTGGAAATTGAAGCCGTTAAATTAAAATTGTGGCTTCTATTTATTAATAGCAAGTCTAGTTCCATTGCAAAGTTTTTGTTGATTTGTATTCCGAAGCATGGTGATTGGCACACTGACTTTTAATCGTAAATTATGGGGTAGCATTCTTGGTAAATACTAATTCACCAATTATTGCATTTTGAATATCCCAATTAACATCGTTAACATCTTTATTTTTTCCTGCCAATATTGCTCGTTCGCTCAACCCAGCATGATCGCTGTCCAAAATTTGTAAACATTTTTTTTGATAAGTTCTTCTTTAGTTTGGGTAATCTCACAAACATTTTCCGACAATATTATTGATCCATCATCAATGGGGATCTCCAATATTCAACAATTGCTTTGAAAACTCAACGGCCGATGAATCGTTTTGCAATTGGACACCCATATTTATTGTCAATCTGATTGTTTTAACATATCTCCACAAATTAGGTGATTTAAAGCATGCATTTATATCATCCGTTGGAGTTGAATGTGGAACTACTGGCAATGTTTGTCGAAAATCATCGGCAAATAATACAAAGAAACCATCAAATAAATTTTGATTGTTTTGAAGATCTTTCAATGTTCTATTCAAAGCTTCCAATGACTTCTTATGAGCCATCATGCATTCATCCCACACAAAAATCTTACATTGTTGTAATACCTGTGCTGTTCCCGAGTTCTTTGGAATTTTACATGTGGGTGTTTCATTAATATGAATGTTCAATAAGGTAACTTCAGTAGGCTAATTGTGAAAAGCGCGGCGGATCTCAGATTTGTATTTTCTTAGTCTTAAAAAGAATTCCCCTTTCCAGTTTTTGTTTTAAAATGATAGTTTTCTAGGGGATCGAAAAGCTATTGATCGATTTCAAACAAAAATCGGAAAGCAAAAGAGCTTTTGAGAATAAGAAAATTAAAATCCGCCAATGAAAGCGATCCGCCGCGCTTTCCTGATTCTGCCTACAGTGCAGAATGATGCAGTACGACCACCTTTCAATAAGATAACAGCGATTCCCGATGAAGCGAGCGCCAATGCTATTTTGTTTTGTGACCGAATACATACATTATGTATGTACATGCTAAAATCAGTGAAATTAAAAATATCTTTCCGGTACATCCGGTGCATCGCATCCAAAAAATAAAATTCATCTTTCTCATCATAAACAGCTTCCATGAGTTATAAACACTGAATTTTTGTTTCGATTCTATAACACCCCGACTCCACAGGACATGAACGATGGCCAGACTATGGAACATGTCTAAAAAAAAATCCCATGGAGTCGCAAAAACCCGTGTCCAAGCAGTGTCATATCCATACAAATCAGATTGTGGATTGGATTGAAGATTGGATTATGGACATCGTTCATGACCTGTAGAGTCGGGTTGTAAAGAATTGTTGTTTTGTTTGATTTTTTACTTTGAATGACAATAATAAAATCTGAATTTCCGTTTTGATTCTAAAAACAAATGTTGTTTGATTTTTCTTCGTTTTGTTGTTTTTGTTTTACTTTGAATACAAATTGTAAGCGTTCACACTCCTACAGAACAATACCTTTCCAACAAAAAAAAAAAAAAAAATCATCAAATTCGGAGCTGCCAAACTTGAGATACAAGAACACAAACGAACAAAAATTCATTTTTATATATATAGATGAATTTTGAAGTGAAATTCGATATAACGTACACTCTGGCGTATACTTACTTTTTTTCAATTTGCAAAATAAATAGAGGGATCACCTGTATTCCTTTGAAATATATAAAAAGGGTCTCCCTAACCGGCGCGAAACATTCGCTACGCTGAGCGAATCAGTCACAATGACAACAAAAATGACAGATAAACAATGCTAAATAACAAACAAATCTGTTGCGCTCCTTTAGCTTTGATTTGTAAAATTAAAAAGATACGAACAGAATTTAGTTAATTATTTTTTTCACTACATCTTTAACAGTACAATTTAGTAAAACCAAACTTCTATGCCTATATACAAAAAAAATCAGAAAATCATTACTTTTTCTTAATGCCGATAACACAATTTGAATAGCATTTGAGTTGTTCCACAATTCAATTGAAAATTTCAATTCACCTAAGAAGCTTAAGTCCATAGTTTGAAGAAAGTTGTGGTTAAGGCTGCACGTCGAGGTACAGACAGACAGAATTGCGGGACCCACTTTTTTGACGTTCTCTATCATCGTAATGATAGGGAAAAAAATTATCTCGGGTTTGATTTTTTTTTTGATTCCAAAACTTATCCTTAAGTACCTACAAATGTATACAGGGTGTCCCGTAAGGGATGGTCAAAACTGAAACTGGTGATAGGCCAGGTCATGACCTATCAGAATTTATTAACTTGTTCATACCGAATCATAACTTGTTAGAATTTGTTTCAGGAAACTTATGCTTTCTTGAAAACGGTAATGAGGTCGATGTTATTGCAACCGATCTTAGCAAAGCCTTTGACAAAATTTCCCATTCTTTGATCCTTTTCAAGTTGAATGCCCTAGGATTTCAACCCATCTTCCTTTCATGGGTTCAGTCATACTTAAAAGATCGGCAGTATAAAGTTATCTTTAGATCCTCTGAATCTGATCCCATCCTTGCAACTTCTGGCGTCCGCAGGGAAGCCACCTTGGCCCACTGATTTTCATCTTGACTATCAACGACGTCGACTGTATAATAAAAGACTCTTTTATATCAGCTTACGCCGATGGTAAGAAAATCTTTAGGTGCATAACATCCCCTGCCGATTCTATTCTACTACAAAATGACCTTAACCGATTTTCAACCTGGTGCCTTAAAAACTTTCTTGAGCTCAATGTTAACAAATGTCAAGCTATCACCTTCTCCCGTAAGCGCTTTCCACTCCCTCCTAGGACGTATTTTATCGACAATGTGCCAGTCCCCTCGGTTGATTCACTATGCGATCTAGGAATTATCTGCGATAGAGAATTGAATTTTCGTTCTCACATTGATAAATCCATCAAGAGAGCTATCTCCGCACTGGGCTTTGTGAAACGATGGTCAAAGGAATTCTCCGACCCTTATGTCACTAAATCTCTCTATACCACATTTGTTAGGCCACTCCTCGAATATGCAAGCCAAGTCTGGTCACCTTGTTACCTTAATCACTCTTAGCGAATTGAAGCTGTTCAACGTAGATTCCTTCGTTTTGCCCTCCGCGGCCTTCCCTGGTCTGATGCACATAACCTGCCTCCCTACCAACATCTTCTAAAGTTAATTAATATGGACTCCCTCGAATTTCGCCGCTGAGTGGCTGATATTGTCTTCACCCATCAGCTCTTAGCAGGCAAATACCGATTGTCCAGCTCTTCTTCAAAAAATCTCCCTGCAAACAAATTCCAATAATCTCCGATCCATACCTCTGTTCCAAATCAAGTTTCACCGAACCAATTACGGTAGCAACGAACCTATAAACCGTATGCTACGTACCTCTAACAGCGTGCACAACCTATTCGACTTCCATCTAACCAAAAACAGCCTCAAAACCTCCCTTCACCGTTCCTCGCACCCCTCCTGGCCATAATCTTAAGTTAGTGTAAGTTTTAAATGTTAATCTTTAAGTTAGTATAAAAGTTTTTGCTTGTATTAAGCTAATAAAGTGAAACAATCTCTTGGAGGCAGGAGAGGCCTTTCTCCCCTCTCCCTATGGGCGTTTGTTGCTATATTAATAACGGTTTTCGAGTAACGGTTATTTTTTGAAATTTAAAAAAAAACTTTACTTTGAACCAGTTTTTTGCTCACCCTGTCCATAATTGACTTTTGTTTTAAACAGTTTTTACACTAAAACTTTGGCTAATAGTTTGAATAATTTTACTGAATAAAAAAATGTTCATTTACATCACCATTTGCTTGCTTTTCGAGACATTTTCAAAAATACTGGACTTTTCCCTTTCACCTACAAAATCGGAAGTTCTTGCCCAAATTTAAGGTTTTTTTTTTGAAAAAGCGTAAAACATCAAAATGAAGCTCTCCACCGAAATTCAGCTTTGTCGGAGTTATATTTGAAAAGATATTTTAACTTTATCGATATAATTGAACAAAAATGTTTTATTTTTGTTTTATTTTTAACCTGTTTTATTGGGTTCAAACGGTTATAACTTTCTATCTGAACACCGCTTTAGCAAGTTTCATATCTTTTTAAAAACTGCAGAAAAACGGGATATTTTTGAAAGATAAAACCTGTATTGTGTCATACGAATTTTATTCATGGAGCTCTTAAAAAATTTAGGTCAAAAATTAAGTTTGGTCAAAGTTCAAGTTTATCTTTTAGTTTCTTTCTTTTATTCAGTAAAATAAGTCAAACTATTAGCTAAAGTTTTAGTGTAAAAATTGTAAAAAAAACAAAAGTCAATTATGGACAGGGTGAGCAAAAAACTGGTTCAAAGTAAAGTTTTTTTTAAATTTCGAAAAATAGCCCTTACTCGAAAACCGTTATGATTCGGTATGAACAAGTTTCCAAATTCTGAAAGGTCATGACCTGGCCTATCACCATATTCAGTTTGGACCATCCTTTACGGGACACCCTGTATATGTATTGGAAGTAAAAATATCACTCATTTTGACCTTCAGTATGATGATAAGGGCGGAAATGCCAATTTATTGTAATAATATTGCAAACATATACAAATTAAAAAAAAAATGTTTGGATTAAAAATAATAAAACGTAGTGCAAATTGTAAACTTAACTCCATACATAACATCCTAGCTTTTAAAACTCGTACCTACTTACCCATTCGTGTTTTGTTCTGGGTACCTACACCTAAGCTATAAAATAATTTGTCAATGAGATTTCACCCAGTTTTTTTTTTTTGATAAGTAGACCTATTTACAAATTTATACCCAAGGACCCTCGGGCAAAGTATTATTGAAATGGCAATTTATATCTAGGACAATAAAAAACGTGAATTTAAATCTGACTTTACAAAAAATTCCATTCAAAATCCACTTGTTACAACTTGAGGCTCATCCAATCAAACAAAAATGCACGTTTATAGCTAAGTACCTACTCCGTTTCTTTATCCCTAACTTTCCCATTCAATGTAATGCGCCAAATGGCTCATCCTCATCAAAACAGAATAAAGACAAAAAATATGAAAAAAACAAAGCCACTTTCAACCCCCTAACCCAACCCCCACAAAAAAAAAAATATATATAAATAAAAATAACTTAAACCAGCTTAAGTGCCCTCTTCTCTAAGATTCTTTAATTTAAAACATAGAAATCGAATTGAAAACTTTTTTCCGACTCAACTCCTCATTTATGGGACAATAGTTGTTAGGTCATTCCCTTAAACTTAATTTCACATTCAAAGGAACACTAAAACGGATTTACCAACCATCATCAAAAAAAAAAACTAGATGGTTTCATGAATGTGAAGTGGTTGCAGACAGATAAACTCACATTACTCGAATGCTCGACGAACTATCTCGCCCCAAAATGTTTTAATGTATAATACGACAATGTATGTATATTCTTAAAGTAAACAAGTGTTGCAAAAATCCAACTTAAAGGAATTTCATTGATTTTAGTTTCGACGAAGACGAGGACAAAACCAAGGAGCAGCAGCAGGTAGAGGCGAACGACGACGACGGGTACCCTATAACACCCATGACAATAATCTCCTTTTTGGAACCACCCCATAGGTTAACCACCCATATTTTGTTGACACCTAAAAGTACATAAAGTGCGATTTCGATGTGTATACTTCTTAGATTTCTCTTTTAAACGAAAAACAGAGCTCGAACTCTCTCAACAAAGTTCTTTGGTAAAGCTTACAAAAAAAGCTTAGCTCATAATTCAGTCTGGAAAAAGCTTAAAGTTGCAGTTTATATTGTCATTGCACGAATTGGTCTAGATTCATTCGATATTCAACCGGCGGAATATTCGGACTTCTTTTGGTAAGTGCAGTTCTTTTTCTTCACCTCGTGTTGTAAAAAAAGTGTGAGTAGGTATTTTTGTGAACAACAAAAGTAACAAAGAAAGAGAGGAGAACAACACCGAGAAGTGTCAGATTTGACAGAAGTATAAAATTGTATTGTGTGTTATCTTGTGCCCAAGTGTTTTGTGAATTTTAAGTGAATTTGTACGAATAAAAAATCATCAAAATTACTAACGAAATGGATGCTGATAACAAGAAACCATTCAAGGTATGTTTTTATTTGTACTCAGATTTGTTTTTCGTAATTTTTTGGGGTCAACTTAAATCTTAAATGGAGCTTGACATGAGAAATGGCAAATGGAAATTTGGGCGTCGTGCAAGATTTTTTCTCTGTTGTTTTTTTTTCTATTTTGTGTGTGTGTGTTTAACACTCCCTGAACCCTGACAGTTGTTGTTCGCTCTTATAAATTTTTGCAAGCGAATATTTATGCTTGTGCGTTGTGCATTGTTCATTGTTCTGTGGAATTTAAGAGCGGGAAAATGTTCACCTTTGCTTAGCGTTCGTCTCGCTATCTTGAGATATCTGGGAATTGTGAGTGACAGTGGAATTCTGTTTTTGTTACGTTTGTTTTGAATTTGCAGGGAATGGAAAACTAAAGGAAAATTATTTTTGCTTAGTTTTGTATGTTTATATGTTTTATTTAACTCTTTAAATAAATAAATTAATGTTTTTTTGTATTAAATGAAGTTTATTTCTAGTTTTTCGATGCGGAAAAAAGTTTAAGCTTCTTTACCAAATTTAATTGAAATAACCGACATTTATAAATTTTTAACGTCTCAAAATTGGTTATAAGTAGGTTATAGGTATGTGTAGTTTAATCTTTTAAATTTAAAGCCACTCATGCCCAAACTAAAATAAAAATCAATGCGAAATGATACGTGAACTAGTTATGACTGTATAGGTTAACGGGTTTAAATTGTTTTCAATTTAAAAAATAAAAAAAATACCTTATACTCGTAAAATTATAAAATTTAAAATTGTGTGCTGCTATACATTACATATTTTGTTTTTCCAAGAATATCTTCGTTGTCGTTTCTATTATGCCTGGACATAAAAAAAACATTATCATTTTGGTGGAAAATACGGAATACAAAATGAGAAAGTTTTCTTTCGTTCCTTAAGCCAACTAGCTTATCACTCTTGTTTATAAATTATTCTACTTAAGGCCCTTTGCAGCAAAGTTTTGTGACAGCATAGATTTAAGTATTAATATTTGAGAAGTAAATACAGCCGTCAATCGGTTCGAAATGAAGAAAAAAATTTATTGAAGAAGAATTTTATTTCACCTTTTTTTTACTTTAAATTTATAAATTTATCTATAAATGGTTTTTATAAGATAACACAAATGGATGGAGTGTGTAAGTAAGGCTATATACATCTATTCTTTTTTTTTAAAGAAGGGGCAATTTTATAAAACACTGACTTAAAACAGAAACATTTGAAGGATCCAGACGAAATACGACTTAAGTCCACTAAAAATGATTCCGTGAAAAACGATAAAATAAGTTTAATTACTAATAAAATGCTGAATTCAAACGAAAATTACCTAATTAAAGGATTCAAATAATTTGCATAATAAAATATGCCTAATTATACAACATATATAATGATTTTAGATTTATATGAATTATGCATTCTAATACAATGAAAATACAGTAGGAACTTTATGCCGAAAATTTGGTAATTTTTTGAAAATTTCTTGCAAATGAATTAAATATGATAATTAGTAACGTTTTTTTGCTGTCTGTTTATTCATCCTTCGATTTTCAAAATCTAAGTTTGAAAAGAAATAATTTTAAGAAACGTGACCTTTGACATTCCTTGACCGCGTTGTGTATCTATTTAAATTTGTTTTAGCAATTCTATACAACCAGAATTAGTCTTCTTTTTAATTTTTACTACTCATAACCCAGGCAAAATGTACACAAAAATTGTCAATCTGCCAAAAAAATCCAAGTGAATATTTTTATATGCAATTGTCTTTACTTTGGCATAAGAAATACTGTTGCGAAAGTCCATTACCAAATCGTGTGCGCGTCAATAGTTATCCATGGTTAAATATCAGTTTTTCGCATAAAATTCGGAAACGGTAAATGGTATCGAAAAGTGTTTCATGCAAAACTTGTAGATAATGGCATCCACCAAAATAAAAGTTAATATAATTTTTTTCTTACGACCCACTGTTTAGAAGATATCGACATTTCAAAAAACGTAAAAGGTCGAAAATGGTCGTTTTTCACGTATAACTCCTAAGCTATTCAAATTTTTGAAAATATCTGAATTCAAAATTTGTACATTATGTGAATCCTAACGAGAAAACATTATTATTTTTTTTTTTCTTAAAAACAACCGTTTTAAAGATTTAATTTTTTCTTAAGTTTGACAAAAAGTTCAAATTTCTGTTTTTATAATTTTTATTCTTAAAAGTTGTCGAAAAAAAATCTTACGCTCAGCTTAAACATCATAATACTTTCTTCAAAAAAAAAATATAACACTTTATTTCATACGAGTCATAAGTCGCAAGATATTGCTACTTCAATAAAGTCAACTGTCAAAAAGCTTAATCGAAAACAAATTTTTAAATTTAAAATATTATATTGTTTAAAATGAAGTTGTAAATATTATATGATTATTATATCATTTTAAACAAAATAATTTTTTTTTTTTAATTTTTGCTAAATATTTATTTGTTCATTTTTCGCAACCAATAAACCATTCCAAACATTTTTTTTTAAAGTGATATTTCGAAGGGGTCAGAGTCATTTTTGAAGAGATTTATATAAGATTATATATATATATATATATATATATATAAGTACTTAGAGAAAACTGCAAGATGTCGTCTTTGCTTTTATTAAAAAAAATGGACTTAGGCAAACCGTTTTTCCCCTGTACCTACCCTTCGTATTTATAAACTTACAGTAGCACTAACACATCAGTGTTTATGTTTTGTAATTAAATTATATTGTTTTCTGCATAGATTTTGAAAAAAAAATAAATATAAATTCTTAAAAAAGTGAAACAAATAATTTTTATTTTTTTGTTTTAAGTATTTATGTAGGTAGCTCAAAATCTTTAAATATTAAAAACCTTACTTAATTATATTATATTTTGAAAAAATCAGTACCTGGGTAGGGTAGTTACCTATACAGTAGATGTATGTAGATACAATTATTTTTTCTTTTTAATTTTGAGTTTAAAAAATTATTTTTGAAAAACCCTTCCCTGAAATAACATCTGATATTTTTTAGATAATTTGCTTTTGGATATAATGGCCACAATAAATTCCCCATCAATTTTTACTTACTCTGTTGGTTTCATATGTAAACAAAAAATGGCGATCTTTTAATGAAAACTAACGTTACGATGATGAAGAAGTCAAGAAAAGTGTTTTTCGACATGACGTCCGTGCGTCGCACAGTGGTTTCACCCATACGAAAGAAATACAAAAATGAGTCTGGGGTCGACCCACACTTGTAACTTCCCATTGGTGCACTTGAAGACCATATACATATTTACCTTAATGGTGGGTGCTAGAGTATATATTACATAATTATATATTATATAGTGTAATAACTTTGGGTTTTTGGATAATCAGCATATAGGTAGGTATAGATATAGAGATTCAGGGCAAACTGTGACATTACCTATATTTTATACTTTTTTTCCTAACTCTTCTCGGTATTAAGGTATTAATTATTTAAGCCAATTATTTCAAAACAGACTATTGGCTAAATTTAGTTAAAAAAAAACATGGTTTTAAAGAATATAAAAGTGTCATAATGCAAAATTTCGATGTTGAAGGAGATTTTGATAGTAAGAATTTTTCAAATTAAAGCATTTTTGAAAAAATGTTCTTGAAACATTTTTATTTTTACCTTTTTAAAGGGTAGTTTTAAAAATCTCAAAATTACATAACATGGTACAGGTATATTTTTTGGTAGAATTTTGAAATCGATATCATTGTTTGTTTTTCAAAATATTTGAGTTGAAAAAATTTGTTAAGAATTTTTAATAGTTTTTGTTCCAGTTTTTTTGCTCTAAACAAAAACTGTTTATTGAATTTTGTTAAAAAAAATATCAGAGTATGTAAAAAAAAATAGACTGGGTTCGGAATCATTTTTTGTTCTTGAAATATTTGAGACGAAAATTATTTTTCAACTGTTTTTCTTAGTTATTTACCAACTTGGTATTGTTTAATTATGTGTAAATTAAAATTAGTCTGAAGTGAATATCTTATTCCGTTCTCAAAATATTCCAGATAAATGATATTTTATAGCTCCTTTTTAAATTGATGCAGTAAAAAAACGGTTTATTGAATTTGTTAGAAAACCTTTTCAGCACGTTATGACAATATTATCTGTAAAATAAAATTTATCCGAGGTCGATATCTTTATTCATTCTCGAGATATGGTAGCCCGAACGTACGTATACATACACACATACAGACATCTTGCTAAAAACGACGAATTCTGATTCTAGAGACCTCAAAACGTGAAGATATGTCAACATTTTCAATTCGACAAATCGCACCAATTACAATAACTTCCAATGGGAAGTTAAAAATAACAGTGCATGTTTTTTTTTGATTCTTGACTTTTTATAATAGATTGTGGTTCAATATTTAGTATTAAAATCATTTCTTCATAAAGGTCACACATTATCAGTTTTGTTTTCTCATTCAAAGTGTGCTAATTACGCGGCCTCCACATACGTACATCCATACTAATGCGTAAATTCAATTATTTTTAAAGTGCATTTTTTTTAAAGGGATTTTTTGCATTTTTTTTACAAAAACAAGGTGTGTTCAGTATTTAATTAGTTTTTAAGTGATATTTTAATATTTAGTTTAAAAGTTATAATGGTAAAACTCCACAGAGGTTAAAGTTGCTTTTTTTTTCTTTTTCTTTGGAGTCTAGGTACATACGTTTTAACCTAATCTTGTTTGTAGCTTAAAAATTAAATTTTGACCTAAGTATTGAGAAAACTCACACTTTTGAAAAAAAAAATAGTCTTACCACCCACTAATAGTACCTACAATTTAAGTTTTACTGTTGATCTCACTATTTACAAATTTTGGTTTAGTAACACATTTTAAATTTCTCTTACTCCTCGGTTCAATGTATTTTTACTGCTTTTAATCGCGCATTTATTATATTTGTCAACGTTTAGATACTGTGTTAAGAGCGTAGATACAACGAAACATACTTTTGCCAAATATATTCGGAATGGTTAAAAAGTGTTGAAAAAACACCATGTCCCACATAAGAAACTATTTATACCTGCATCGATATCGATGTATTCTTTTTGAAAACGAGGACGGCCGCGAAACAATACCGGAATCAGTAGCGACAATTGTCTGTAATCATTTTTATGTTTCTTACTTGCGATATACATATGTAGTATATGTACTATAGGACAAGTTTTTTTTTACCATGCCAGCTAGTTGCATTCAAATTGTTTGTTTCGTTAAGATTTGATTGAAATGAGACTACTTTTCAATATAATAAAACAGATTTTAAAAACCTTCCAAAAGTAGGCGGAGGCAAAAAACTTACGTATTGATATAACAGCCTTATATAAAAATCCCGAATTTGTATCAATTTTAGCGTTATATTATTTTGATTCAAGTGCGCGTGTCAGTAAGCGGAAATTAATTGTGATGATTGAAATATCAAATATTTTATAATTCCTGAAAGTTTCATCAAGATCAGTCGAGTGGTCCAGATTTTATTGAATTTTTGACGCTCTCTCCATACAATCGAAACCACAGTTCGTTGGTCTGTTTGTCTGTGCGTCCTGGGCGTCAATTCTGGTTCTGTGAAAAAGTGAAATGAAAATCTTTTCACTCTTTCAAACTAAATTCGATTCCCGTTCTGTGAAAACAAAACGTCAGAAACTTTCATATGAATATTTTCCTTTCACGTGCTCAATCGATTGTGAATCTTGATGTGGAAAAGTGAAAATAGATGCTGAGGAAATATATTTAAAGAAAAATAAGGGAAAAAGCGTAACCAATGCTCGAAAAGATTCTCTTATTAACTTTTTAGAAGTTAATCTCGAGATAGCATTATGATAGATAAACAAATTAATTAGATTCATGTATTTATTCAATTTGTTGATGATTTTTGTAGATGTGTGTCAGTATATGGAGTGTGACAACGGGAAAATGCGTGTAGATCTTTAGGCAAGGATTTGAATGCATTAGGAGGAGCTCACAAAGCTGCGCAGCAGTGGAAGGAGACTTGGGCTCTGCATAAGTTTTGGAAAGCGGTACAATTGAATACCTTGGTGATCCATTCGAAAGGATTTTCATTGTCCCTTAAGTTTCGCCTGATAATCTTCATTTTATTCCTAAAGATTGTAGATAAATTAACACAATACATAATCACAAATAATATAAATATCCAACCTCTGCACATTTCGACGATTTGTTCGAATAAGAAGACTTAAATATATTGAAGGCAGTAAATATAAATATTGTAATTAATTAATTTGTATAAATTGAATGCAAAAAGACTGAACAAACTGAATTATGTAATAACGACGAATAATGTTTTTTCTTAGTTTAGTTTCGACATTCAACCTTCACAATAGCAAAAAAAATTCAGAAGAGACACAACAAAATTATGCACCACAGCGAATGGTATTGAATTCACCACTTAGTTTTCATTTACTGAACGAGAATCGCTTTTTTGCACCAAGTGAATCGAAAAAGCGAAAGCAAGGGATGAAAGCGAATGTAAAAACGAATTTTTCGATTCACTTTTTCACAAAACAAGAATTGACCCCCAGAAGTATGTAAAATGTACAATTGTACATACATTGAGCTGGAGCCTAAACGGCTAATAAAAAATAAAAATAAGCAATAAAATTAAATAAAAATAAACTTCAAATATAATTGAGCTTCTCTAGAGGAGATAAGTTTGAATAAATAATATCTATCAATGACAGAATCAATCATTTTTTTATTTTTAACTTTTTTTCCACATTTTTTTCGTATTAAATCAAGAAAATTCAATTAAAAAGTACAAGTGACCTCAACTCCAGAAATAATTGTGTTTCGCCCAAGGTATAACAGTGGGCTCTTCAGTCAGTCTGTTATACCCTACTAAGACACAAATTTTGGTCGATGTTTACCGACTCTTGCGAGGAATTGACAAATCCTGCAAGAGTATCACTTGTCATGAATAAGTGCTTCCCGTCTAGCCGTTCGGATTCGGCATAAAATTGTAGGTCCCTTCCATTCCTGTCGATACGCGCACACAGGAATGGTTGCGAGTTGTTAGTCACTTGGCCTGGTTTTTTCACGAGCCGTTGCGCCACCCAATTTATTTTATTTTATGTCTGTGTCTTAGACGTTGGAGTTGGAGTTGGAGTTTATTTTAACAATTGTTGTAGTATTACAATTTAAAAAAATGTGCCCTAAAATGTTGTTTTAAATCAAAACAAATTATAATTTATTTTCTTTTTGCTGAAGGTTTGTTACTATTTTATTTTTATTTTTGTATTTGGAACAATTAATGAATTAGTCAAAATTAAGTATAATATAATTTGGTACAATCTAAACATTATGACACAGGGTTTAAGGGTACTTTTTAATGCTGATTCTAACGAGGTCAAAACCAAAACGATACGACTTTCCATTAAAAAGGTTATATTAATTTGTATGTGTAATAATAATTTTTTTTTTTTAAAGTAGATTGTAAGTAAAATATTGTCGAAAACCCTTTGAAAATAATGGTATGTTAACTGAAACCTGGTACTAATTTTTCATTTTACATTAGATTAGAAGCAAGAATGAACAGTGTGCATTTCATAAGATCATCTATGGGGAAGGCTGATTTTTGAAGGGTCAATTGGGGCAATATTATTACCATACTCATTAAAAAATTTGTACACTCAAGCAATTTGACAAAAATATTCGATTTGTCATGGCAACAAATATTTTTTGTTTAGATATGTGTTTTTTGTTTAAAGACATTTCTAACTACGTAGAAAGAATGTCAAACTTCTTATGTTCATTTCTATATTGTCTATTGGTCTTATACCCAATTTTCTATTTGTATGCACATAGGTACACTTGTACATGTCCAACGTCTACAATACCAAGTATAACATATCCTTCTTATATATTTTGTTTGTCTATATCAACTTAGGTAATCGTGACCTTGAGAAGATGGAACAAATTCTCTCTATTGTCTAAAGTTAAACAGTTATGTATGTATGTTCATCATTCATTTTAAGAATGAGACATTGGTCACCCTTTTTGTGCCCCAAAGCAAATACATTTCAATCGTCTAATTGATTCCCTTTGCGTTGAAGAATGGTTATGTTTGTTTTCTCCGAATCAACCTTGGAATACATATATATATGTAATATACATTTGTCCAGTACCGCCTTTACCGTAAAGATTTTAGAAACACGAGCACA
This sequence comes from Melangyna quadrimaculata, assembly GCA_949320155.1. Classification (NCBI taxonomy): domain Eukaryota; kingdom Metazoa; phylum Arthropoda; class Insecta; order Diptera; family Syrphidae; genus Melangyna; species Melangyna quadrimaculata. The sequence continues at coordinate 64,856,084 of OX439483.1, read as the reverse complement.
GGGCCTCTGGGTAAATGAGAACCGAATCTTTATCAATATCTGTTCTACTTTTAGTGGTTTGGCTTGTTTATGTAAATTTTAGATAACAGTTCTACGTGCAAACAAAAATTAGCAAATCACTTTTTCACCTATGCATTTTTATTGAATAATATTATCTAAGGCCAAAAATGGTTGGCTTGGAATAAGCAATGTGTAAAGTGGTTAATTTACTCTGATCAAATAATTGAAATTCAATATTTTATCATTAAAACATCTTTTGAATACACCCAACCATGCAAAAATAATCAACCATAAACTATAGTAAAATTTTAAAAAATAAGTACGATGCTAAACCAATATGTCATTGTAAGTAAGAATTTCCGTAGAATTTCAATGAACTAATACATTTTTGCATATAATTTTATATTTTTCGCACAGGAATTCTAAACTAAGCTTAAATGACAACCATTTTACTAAAACAACAGTGTTTCACCCGTAATGTTTGGTTATCGTTAACACTACATGCTCAAGGCCCAGCATCATCCAAGACAGCCCCTTTCGATATGTCTGGATTAATATTCTGTCTTTGTTCGTTGTTTTTCTGTGGATAAATATTCACCTCAGACAAACAAATCAAAAATTAATATCTTCTGAGTTCTGACTGACACTGATGAAAAAAGAACGAGATTGTTTGTAAACGATTGGCAAAACCATTATTTTCAGCTATGTATAGTTGTTTTTAGTTAGATCTAAAGATGCCATTACCCATTATAAAACAAAACTTCTATGAAACAAAAACATTTCAGGTCATCTGTTTTGATGAAGGTAATTCCTAAATGTGTTGATTTTTATTTCTCAAATGGATACCCTGACAGCTATAGATATTCCGAATGTCCATTTATAGAAACTAGTATCACCTTGTTGTTAAAAATCGACACAGATTTTTGGTAGAAACTTCTAAAATAGATGTGTATATCAATTTAACATGCAACACCAGTCACGCAAATTTCCCATTAAGAATGATTCAAATTCAGTTATTTCTGCAAAAATAGAAATAGATACATCCAGCCGCATCTAGGCGAGATACCTATGAGTTGCAATCATACGAAAAAAAAACTCATGCTTGTGGAGGGAGAAAAGGAAAAATGAAATTGATTTTCACTTTTCCAAATGCTAAAGTTGATGAGTTTTCAAACACAAAATCACAACTCTTCGTTACAAAAAACAACAATGGTCTTATAGCAGTCAATAAAATGCACAGGCAGAGAGGTGATAGGAGAACTTTTATAGAGTCGGTAGAATCTTTAAATTCAAATCAGTTAACAGGTTAAATTTTCTTAATGATAAAAGTTAAAGACGGTCGTCATTTTTATTACTCGAATGATAGAGAATGGTCACCATACCTAACCATCACTCCAAATATCAAACCTAATGACAAGTAGTGCTCTAATTAAGGACTATTATACATACATTAGAATGGATGAGAATCTCTCAGACCTTTAATCATAATATTCGCATAATAAGAGACAGAAGATAATCCCTATATTATGGCGGATGTCCTTCATCAGTCAGAGAATAATGGTACTTCAGTATACATATTCGTGCTTCAGACCGACTAAGGATGCGCAACTGTTTCCGCTAACTATGGGAAATGCGGACAGACTTTTACAACAAAAGAGTTTTTCATTACTTCCGCGAGACAATGTTTATAAGGGAATTACCAAATGAGATTTCCTTCTCGAGTCGCACATTAATGACACTTGAACGACTATAAGGAGAATCAAAGGACATAATTTACATGCCATCCTAACTGCCATCTCCATTCGGTGTTGTGATGTTAGTTCAACTTGAAGTTGGTGGTTGTTTTTTTCTTTAATTTTAATTAAACCAGTAGACTTGTTTTTTTATGACTGTTTATGTTTAAATAAGAAAAGTGACATAACAAAGAGGACTTGCATTCTTTGTGTGGTTTAACTGTTTTTTATTTCTTTTATTATTAAAAGGAACAGTTTCTGATTGTAACCGCATATAGGGTTGAATTTACTTGAAGTAGTCGACCTACATGAGATATTAAACGGACAAACATTGCGTTTTTTCATATTGAAATTTTTAATCTGTGTCTTTAGTTTTATCCTAGGTTTAGTTGTATTTTCTGACGATGATTTGATTTTTGTAGTTCATCAGGTTAAGGCGGGTTTTTTTGAGAGTGTAGTATTTAATATATTTATTAATAAAGAAAGACGTGTGGTTCGGTTGATAGCTTTATTACTTATGCCTGACATAGAGCATATTTATTATAATGGAGACTAATTCTAAAGAGTGGTACAGTAATGGTTAAAGTTATAAATACAGTAATGGTTGAAAGTTATAAAGAGATTTTAATAAAATCTCTACATCTCCCCCTTAAAATGTAATGATAATTTTATTTATATTTATTTAAATTGTATACATGTAAATATATACTACACATGTACATATGTATTTGTGTATATATACAGCCACACATATACTATTGTTGTAAAACTATAAACTTTCTTCATATTTATTTATCTGTTTATACTTTTTTTTTTGTATATATCGTATTTAATTTCTACATAAACATTAACATTAATTTCATTTTTTTTTGTTTTGTTCTTCTGTTTTTTTATATTTATTACAAACCTGTTTACAATTTGTTTTAAAGAATCCAAATTTACATTTTTATTAATTAATTTTGTTAAATTTCATTTGATAATTTTTTTTTTGTTTTTTTTTTTTATTTAACATTTTTGTACTTATTTAATATTCAAAGATATAATTTTAATGAAAATAAAAGAAAAAAAAAAACTTAATAATATTTTTATATTATTATTGCTTGCAATTTTTGTTCCAAGTGAATGTGAGTAGTACCAGTAGCGGATCTAGGATTTGGCTGTGGGGGGGGGGGGGGGGGGGGGCTTGAAGTTTGGAGATTCAGTTTGAGACCTTATGTAATACAATTTATTCATCCTAAGATCAATTTTATAATTTAAAACAAATAATAGAGATCAGTTTGGGTTTAAGGCAAGACCGTACTCAACTTCAGCGGAACTACACTTTACGACGACACGCGGCAAAACATTATTTTTTATTAAATTTAAGGAGCTCTATCGCACTAAGCGGGAAATGAATGAATTTGTGTGAAGTGTAGTTCCGCTGCAGTGCAGTTCCGTCGAGTGCAGTCTAACCTTTAGGGTTCAATTTTTTTTTTTTGTGAAAAAGACAACGAATTCCCACTTTTCCACAATAACAACTATTAATTATTGCTGTAGGGGAGATAGAAGCAAATATAAAGGCGCACCAAAAGATGGTAGTATCTAGTATAACTAGTAATTGTATTGAATCAAATTAAATGGGTATGTTTTTATTTTGGCTAGTTCAGAAAAATTATATTTAAGTGGTCGTACTGGCAAAAGCTTTGACAGTTTCAGTCCTCTGAGATCTCGATTTTCCTGAATTAGCCAAATCAACGAGAAACTGTTTTGTTCAAACTGCCACTGTAGGACATAAGACTAAGCTGCTCTAAGAAATAACCAGCGGCCCAATTTTGCAAGCGTGAATGAATTCTCGTGTATTCATGCTCTAAAAATATGGCTACAAATTTGTCAGTCACTCTAGAGTCTAGAGTCTATAGAGAGATTGCAAATAATTATTTGCTTTTGCATGATTTTCTGAGTGCACAAAAAGAAAACTCACGCTAGTGGAATTTGGCTCCTTGACTAGAGAATTTGTATGTAATTGCTTAGTCTTAAAATGTTTTGTAAGTACAATTGCCTTGGACCTTTGAAATTTTGAAAACTAAGCCCGAAAATTCTTTAAGTCCAGACAAGGCCGTAAGAAACAATTCCTGTTGTATTAAACATTTGCAATAAACTTTACACCCCGTTCGTCTGGAATTGTTTAAGCCTCAACTGCGTTTCTTTCCTGAAACTAGCTTTGTTTTTAGGGTAAACAGTTGTTGCATTTGACACGTTAATGATTTAAGTCCCGACCACTTTTTTACGTATACGTACGTATACGATACGTACTGCGAATTGTAGTCTATCAAAAAAAGGTATGGAGAAAAATGGAGGCGGAACAAGACAGCATACTTAAAGGCACTTTATAAAAATGCTGATGCTCCAAATGCATTTGATAAACAAATAACACATCTCGACCTGTGACGTTAGTGGTCTAAAGCGGTGGAGTGCGTAGTGTACACGACTGCTAAGACTGAGCAAATCTGATATGCGTGGGTTCGAATACTATGGTGTGCATAAAAAGTTTTTCAAATAAAATTGGATTAAAGCTCAGCACCACAAAAAAAGGAGACTGATGAGTGCAAAAGTGGCAAAGCACGAAATAGCTATATCTCCAGCCAAACAATTTGTGGTAGCGCCTTTAAGTTGTTGTTGTTGTTGTTCAAAAATTCAATGAAATTGATGGAATAAAGAATGGTCAAGCCTAATAAGCTGACATTCTAGTACGAATAGTACAATAATAACTATAATCACTTTTTTATCTCTTTTTACTTAACTCTTCATGCCTTATCCCCAACTTAGGACTTTGACAGTCCCTAGACTTAAGCCCCCAAAACTCTCTGGAATAAGGTCAGTTTTTAGAGAGTAAGTTGCTTAACCCTGGCTATATTTTTTGTCCGATATTCTCAGACTTTATTATTCCGCTGCTGGGTTTTTTCGACCCAATTTTCTGGGTTTTGATTTTAGGGAAAAATAATCGTTGCATGAAACATGTCCATTATTCATAGCACCCAACTTGTTTTTTGTCCAATTTGCTAGCCCTAACCCAGTTATTTTGTCCATCAAATTTAATATCTTAACAATATTTTAGACGGAATATTAAACTCTTCACATTGTAATGTATTGCTTTCTTTCAAATTATTTTATGAATCGGTTGTGGAGGGGGGGGTGCTTTAGCCCCAATAGCCACCCCCTGGATCCGCCACTGAGTAGGACCTTTTACTGACGTTTTCTTATAAAGAATGAGTTTCTACGCAATGTTCGACCATCTTCAAGTTGAATCCAATATGATCTTGGTGAATTTTTTAGCTTTTCTAATATCGTTCCCGGTACCCAAAATTTGGAATCTTTCATCCATATTTTTTCATTCTTTATGAATTCAGCTTTAAATTTAGCTGTTTTATCATAATTCATTTTATTAATGCTATTGTTTTTATTTAAAACTGGTACAATTTTTTTGGCTTATCTGGGTGTTTTTAAAAAGATCAGTTTTGCTTGGAACTTGAGTTCTAGTTTTTCTGCCCATTTTAATCTCTGATGGCGAGAGAGTTGAGTTCTTTATTGAAGAGTTTCTATACTCTAGAAGAGCAAACCATAAACTGCTTCCCGTTTCCTTGCATTTTACTACTTAGCTTTTTGACACTTGCACTAATCTCTCTGCAAATCCATTAGATCTTGCATATCTCGGGCTGGTTGTAAAAATCTCTATATCTAAATTACTACAAAAATTAAGAAATTCAAAAGATCCAAAGGGAACATTATCAGCGATTATGATTCTTAGTATGCCATGGATGGCGAATACAGGCCAAAGAGCATTTATCACTGCCTGTGATGTTTTCTTTGTTACTTTTATAATCTCTAAATATTTTGAAAAATAATCACCTACCACCAAATATCTTTTGCCTCCCACTTCCATAAAATCCATTCCGATCTTATGGAACGGAATGTCGGGGATCTCATGATTAATCATAGGTTCTTTTTTGTTTTCAGATCTGTATTTCTGACAAATTTTGCATTCGCCTATCATTTTTTCTCTTCTTGATTTAAAGATGGCCAATAAACTAAAGTTCGAGCTCGAGCTTTTGTTTTTTCCACACCTACGAGTAGATGAGCACTATGTAGTTTTTGTAAGGTATTGTTTCTCAATGCCATCGGAACAAATATTCTATCGTTAAAAAAACAACAAATCGTCACTTACGTACAAATCTTGCCTAATATTCCATAACTCCCTCAACTGCACTGGAACTTTTGATTTACTATTCGGCCAACCATCTAAAATAATTCGTTTTAAATCCCTTAGTGGTGTGTCCTTTTCCGTTTCCATTTGAAAACCCTGTTTTTTTTTCTCCGCTTACATTAATAGAATGAACCATTTCATTTAGACCTTTAATCTCTTCTTGTTCATTTTCTTTTTTTAAATTCCTCGACAACAAATCTGCAATATACAGGAACTTTCCGGGTAAATACTTAAAACTTAGCCTGTATTTTTGAAGTCTTAATTTCATTCTTTGCAACCGTGCTGACGGTATTCTGTGGTATTCCTTTGACATTATACCCAAAAGTGGCTTATGATCCGTCACTATTTCGACCTCAAAACCATAAATGTAGGAGTGAAATTTGTGACATGCGAACACAACAGCGAGAAATTCTTTCTCAATTTGTGCGTATTGCACTTCTGTATTTGACAAGCTTCGCGAGGCAAAGCACACCGGCATACCCTTTTGCATCAGGCAACACCCAAGTCCGAATTGAGATGCATCGGTTTGAATTGAGATGGTCTCCCTGCAATCAAATTGACTTAATGCTGGAGCTATGATGATATATTGCTTAATTTTCTCTAGATATTTTGTATGGCAATCTAATACAACGTCTTTTGAAAGTAATTCTATCAAAGGCTTAGAAATACCAGCTAACTAAGGAATATAATCTCTTACATAATTAATTAGTCCCAACAACAAATACAATTTTTGTATAATGGTTGTATAACAGGTACCGTTATTTTTTGAGCTAAAAAAAAAAATTCAATTTCCCCTCTAGGGAATCACATAAGAACCTTAAGTCCAAAGTTTGAAGAAAATCGCTTCAGCCGTTTAGGCTGCTGATCCAGGCAGACGGACAGACGGATATAGACAGACAGACAGAATTGCCACTTTGTTTGCGTTCTCTATCATCGTAATGTTAGGGAAAATTATTATCTCGATTTTTTTTGCACGAATCCTAAACTAGCCCTATACTACGTACAGTGTCGGCCAAAACTAAAGCAACTATTTACTTAAGAAAATGTTTACAGGTTTACTTCGTACTTATCAGCCAGAATTTTATAATATTTTTCTTTTCTTATAGCTATGAATGTTGCTTATTTATTTTGTAAAGTCCATAAGCTCTGACCAGTTGTTCATAGGAAAATTTTGAAGTTAAGTTGAATTTACTTCAATCAACCGTTGGCCAAAATTAAAGCAACTTTCGAGCTCTCTTTTTTTGGTAGTAATTTGATGACATGAAATGAAAAAAAAAAATGTTAGTCTGAATTGGTTAACGTGCAACATGAAAAACAAGATAGTTGTCATTCTTTGCAGTTTGCAAAAACAAAAAATCTTAAATTGCAATTAATAAATGAATTTAAAAGTGGATCCTCACAAGTCGAATTATCAAAAAAATATTGCATTCCCAAATCAGTGATATCCCGTTTAATTAAATTTTATACTTTCAACGATTCCGTGAAAACGATTCATAGAGGTGGTAGGCCAAGGACCACAACATTGCAGGAGGATAAAATGTTGATAAGAACAATAAAAAAAAAATAAAAAAAAACTCCTTCATATCCTCAAGAAGATTAAAGAATGAACTAACGCTAGAAGCAAGTGAAAGAACAATACGTAAGAGAGCTGTCGATGGCGGGTTATCATCTTATAGGGCTGTAAAAAAGCCTTCTATTTCTAAAAAGAACAGAAGGGCACGATTGAAATTTTCCTGAGGTCAATCAATTGGACAGTGTCAAAATGGAAGACATTGTTATTTTCCGATGAGTCTAAATTTAATTTGAAAGGATCGGACAGACACCAACGTGTTTGCGGCCCAATCAAACAAGCCTTAAACCCTCGGTATACAAAACGCACACTAAGACATGGAGGAGGGAACATAATGATCTGGGGATGTTTCTCTGGGCATGGAGTGGGACCCATACATAAAATTGATAGCATCATGTACCGAGACACCTTGGAGAACGTTATGCTTCCATATGCCGAGGAGGATGTTCCGCTCAAATGGACATTCCAACACGACAACGACCCGAAACATACTTCTTAAATAGTCAAGGAATGGTTCGAAATTAAAAAAAATTGATGTCATGAAATGGCCGGCACAATCTCCAGATCTCAAGCCCATAGAATATGTATGGGAGATCGTAGATTGGATAATTGTCAGAGAAGATTCAAGAAATGTGAACGACCTCTTTATCCCGGTCAAAGAGGCTTGGAACAGCGTTCCAAGTTCAATTATTTCAAATTTAAAAGAGAGTATGCCAAGGAGATGCAGAGCTGTTAAAAAACAATGGATTTAAAACAAAATGTTAATTAATTTGATAGAAATTATTAAGTTTTAAAGAAGTTGCTTTAGTTTTGGCCATGTCAAAAGATATAATTTATCGTTGTTATTTTTTTATTTTATTTTTTAGTTATGAAATATTGTTTTTGTTATTATGTCTATCATGTGGATAGTCTAAAAAATATCATTTCATACAAATATAATAAAATTTCTTCTTTAGTTTAGCTTTAGTTTTTGCCGACACTGTATATCGCAAGTAAAAATGATAGCAATCTAATTTTTGTTAATGTTCGTATAAAAAAATTTACATTTTAATTGCTAAAATTAAATAAATTTGATAAAATAAATTGGTTTTCACGAATTGCAATTGATTGTAACGAATTGTCAAACTCTGTTCGCGTTCTACATACCATCCACACTGCAACGAATTGTTCGAGCGCGTCTAACCTCAAAATAACTATTGTTTTTGTTTTATTCGTCATTCGCGACGAATTAAAATTGATGCCATGTGAAAGAAATGTCAAATCGGACGAATGTTCGCTCATCGTAGTTCGTTGGCCGCCCCAAACACACGAAAAAATACTTAAAAAAAAAAAAAACTGTATGTTGAATAATCATTTAGCCGGATTATTCTAAGTTTTATGAGTAAATTGGTTTATGTATTGTTAAATATTTTGAAAAGTAAAACAGTCCTTGAACCATCCAGTTTTCAGTGATTGGCTAAGAATTAATAAGACCATTGAATTTTTGAAACAAAAATAGAACATCAGTAAAAATTTCAAAAATGTTTAAATTTTTGTTTCTAAGTTTTGAGTCTAAAAATTAATTTTTACAAACTGTTCATTAAAACAATTTTATTTAAAAATAAAATACAAGGAAGAGAATTGTGGCTAACACATGTTTGTGTTACCGTTGTTCTTAATATTTTTCTTCTGTTTTAAGTCAATTTATCAGAAAATTGCCCCTACCACCTAAACAGGGGGAATAGACTCCCCCCTCCCATATGATTTTTTTCTTTCACGCTCTAGATTTTTGTCACACCTTATACCCTGTACATCGTAAGTAAAAGCAAGCGAAAACAAAACCTCAAATAGACATTGTGTCATGGAGTAAAGAACAAAAACCAAAAACAGGAACAAGAACAAGAATATAATTATTAATTCTTTTCGGAAAAAAGCCGACAATTCTTCAAATAATCTGATATTGATTGTGTAAGTTTTTTTTTTGAAAAAAAAAAAAAAAAAAAAAATATACATGTATTAATACCAAATTTCGTGATTTCGCGGTATATTAGAATCGAAAAAAGGAAAGACGCACAATCGTATACACCGAACGACGTACTTCATGACGAAAACCACTTATTCCTCCACCAGCGCAAAAATTAAAATATTAAAAACTACCTTATTTTTACGTGATTTGTCCTATAAGTAGTGCAATTAGTTAAAGAAATCGTCTGAATCTCAAATGCGATTAAAAACTTTTATCCAACGTTGCAAATCTCTTCTCCAAGTTTAGGCATCTCTTACTTTTATTTCTCCGCTAAAAATTAATTGCTCAATTACTATACTTTACTCGCTAGAACCCAGTTTAGTTAAACCTAAGTACCTCCATTTTATACTAAACGCCACCGGTGACCGTTTAGAGCCACAAAGTACCTATACAAATTATTTTAAGCATACGTGATTCAATGTATAGAATAATAAAACGCCACGTGTGCACTTTAGTACTGTTGCTCATGATATTTTATACGGTAGGTGACCTTGAATTTTATCCAACAAGATTTCATCACATCCACTCAATTCACGTCATTTCAAATGGCCTCCATTTCGTAGGTAATTTTAAACTACCGCCATTTTGTTAAGTATAAAACCATCCACCAACACTCAACACACACACACACTCACTCTTGACATAATTGAAGTCGAAATTATGCGACCAAGTAATTGCCTGATGGCTGTGAGCAAGCAGTCCACATTGACTTAACCCTATTCAACATGGTATAATGTCCTCAACAATTATTACATACGTAATGTGCTTGCTCCTACTGAATCCTGATTGCTTTTCGGCAGCAAGAGGTATCTTCATATAACGTGTCTTACCTATGCCTCTGCTGGAATGTTTTTAAAGCCAAGACTTAAAAAACAAAAAACCAAATGCAGGTGAAATTTTTTTTTGTTCAATTAATTCCCATCAGTTAGTCCAGGCATGTTATGTTTCATTGGATATTTTATAAACGTAAAGCCACACAAGCACGAAAATGTGATCCCACTTCTGATGGAAGGTAAATATTTCATAAGACATAAAGTGGATATGACCATGACCGGTAGCGACCTCTATTTGAATAGAAATGACATGACTCTGAGCTACATATATGTACAATGCGTAGGCATAGTATATACCTGTACAATACACATACATACATACCTACTCGTATACTTTTCTCTGCTATATAACCATGTTTGCTCCTTCAAGTTGTGAATATTGAAATCCAATTAATACACGATGTTGGGAAACAAACGAAGTGGACCCTTCAAGATGACAACCAAGTGTCAAAGGCTATCCTACAATCGAGTACCTATACTTACTTAATGACATTATAAGAACAGGAGTGTATATGTGTGTGGTAAGCAAGGCTAGATAAAACACTCATATCCTACCTATATTGATCGATATCAGCTATGTTACATTTTTTAGGAGGAGTGGGAGAAAAACAGTTTATGGGGTTGAATACAATCCATCGAACTTCACATCTCCCTTGCTAAATAGGCAACAACAGACCGCTTCCGTTATACGGTACAATGAATATCCCAAATGCATCCAAGTGCAATGTCCTGATAATGTAAAAAAACATTTTTCACTGAATCGAAAACCCTCCGTTGGGTGGTTGGAATTTGGTGTTAACCATTTGAAAACACGCGTGAGATTTTCCATCAGCATCAGCATATCCGAATTACATTCACCTAGTTTCAGCAGCCGGAAATGAAAGTGTGTTATATACACTCTTTTTATTTAACTGGTTCTTCGCATGATGATGGCGATGGTAATGTAGGATTGTTTTGCAAATGGTGGTTTTTGTATCACGGCAGCCGGCAGGTACCTCTCCAGTCTACACTACTTCTACTTTTACACAAACACAGCTAGACCTCACAGCGTCATTATCGGGATAAACTGTACTGTATGAGTTGTTCTTATATACGAGGACAGATAAATGTTTTTGCTTGCAACATTTACCAATGGATTTGTGGTGTTTATGGTTGGGAAAACCACATTCTCTCGGTTTCACGGTTTCAAAATTCGAAATAATATTATGCTTAAGTTTAGTATTCAATGAGTGAAACACAACTTTTGGAATTTTTCAAGTTGAATAATGATGAAATGGCTTTTATGTGTATTATTAAGGATAATCTTTTACTTGTAAGTAAACGGGAAATTCGATAAATCCGAATTTAAATGGTGGCAAATCATACATAGGATTTGCGGCTCGTGAAAATCCAATAAGCTCATATAATAGAACACAGAGAAACAAGGTTATCCGCCAAATGCTAACGCCTGAAGGTTAGGTCAGAACAAGCAAAAAAAACTGGATTTATGATTTTTGTAGAAATCTACGTAAAAAGGGTTCAACATTTAGAACTTTTAAGTAAACTGCTTTAAAAAAATGTTAAGTTATAATTATAATAACAATACTACGATGTTTTCAATATAAACATTTGACAATATCAAAAACTTATACTATGATAAACAAACTAATGACATAAACAACCAAGTGATAAGGCTATACCACAACTCCCATCCTAAGATGTTACATACAATAAACAAAACAACATAATAATAATTATAAATAAATTCATAAACCCAAATTCTAATTAAAATATTATTTGTTAATGTACATACAAAAGAAAAATTTAAGTATTAAATGTCAATTCGATAAATGTTTGTATCAATACAATAAAACGATAATTTCTTTTTAACAAATTGTAAATTATTCTTTATATTTTAAACGTTTTATCTGCCTTAAATTTCTATGAATATTCATGGTTCGAGAACCGCGGGAAGGCCCTAACAACGCCAGATTCCTCCAACTTGAGAAAGAATTCCTACGGTACAACCTAGACATCTTGGGTCTGAGTGAAGTGAGATGGTTGAGCGCAGGGCAGGTGGATTCACCTTCGAAAAGCACTTTCTTTATTTATTCCGGAAAACCAGTTGGAAGCTCCCGATGTTCCGGCGTAGGTTTAATGTTGACTCCAAAGGCGCGGCAAAGTCTTATAACCTGGAAACCCATCAACGACAGGATATTGACAGCCAGGTTCCAGAGTAAATTAAGAAAAATCACCATCATCCAGTGCTATGCCCCAACTGAGGAAGCGTCGGACGCCGAGAAGGACGAATTTTACAGCCAACTTAGCGCGGTTTTCAGAAGCTCGCCGAATGGAGACATCACTATAATAATGGGAGATATTAATGCTAAGGTTGGCCAGGACAACACAGCGTTGAAGCACGTTCTGGGTAACCACGGTATCGGGGAACGGAACGACAATGGAGAGCGGTTTGTTGACTTCTGTAACGCAAATCAGCTAGTCATTGGAGGTACTCTGTTCGAGCATAGGATCTCGCACAAGATAAGTTGGTTATCCACAGATCGTCAATGTACAGCGAACTTAATCGATCACTTTGCTATTAGCAAGCGCTTTAAAAATTGTCTTCTCGACGTCCGAAACAGACGCGGTGCTGATGTAGGGTTAGCTCGCGATCACCATCTTATGCTTGCCTACGTTCGTCTTCGAATTGCTTCAGTACATGGAAATCGGCAAAACTTCCTGCGTACACCCAGGTACAATACCGACAGATTACGGGATCCTACAGTGCGCCAAAGATATAAGGACCGCCTCGCCGCAGAAGCAGAAGTCATCAGCATTGCCACGCCAGAAAATGCAGACCAACACTGGAGCAATGTGAAAAAGGCCTTTGCAACTGCCGCAACTGAGTCTGTGGGTATAAGGCAGAGAAGCCAAAGCACATGGCTTTCTGCAGATACATGGAGTAAGATTGAAGAAAGGAACGCGATTAGATCCCAACTTGCGGCTGCCTCAGTAGGTGAGAGATTTAACATCGAGTCTCAGTACCGTAGGAAAAGGAAAGAAGTGCAGCGTAGTGTCAGACGTGACAAAAGGAGGCGCGTAAATGTTCTCGCAGAACAGGCAGAGGAAGCAGCATCTAGGTGCGACAGTGGTACCGTCTACAAGATAACCAAGGAATTGGTTGGAAACAACAACTCCCGGAAACAACACCTCGTCAAGGATGTAGACGGCACCCTGCTAGTTACGGATGAGGATCAGCTCAGGAGATGGAAGGAACATTTTGCTAGCGTGCTCAACCACATAGGCGATAGCGGAGGTGTTCCAGCCCCTAACCCAAATGAGCTATTCGTAGAAACTAGTTCCCGTATTCGCACCTGCCCTCCCAGTTTAGCCGAGATAACATCAGCAATCAAATCCCTCAAGAACAACAAAGCGGTAGGTTTGGACGGAATTCCCGCTGAGCTCTACCAAGCAGATCCACAAACATCAGCGAAGTTGCTACACCCCTTAATAGCACAGGCATGGGAGAACGAAAGTTTCCCCATTGAATGGAAAAAAGGGATGATCGTCAAACTGTCAAAAAAGGGAAATCTTACGGATTGCGGAAACTGGAGAGGGATCTGTGTCCTCCCCGCGGTGGCAAAGATAATGGCGAAAATAATCTTGGAACGAATCAAAGAACATCTCGATTCTACTCTCGACAAAGAGCAAATGGGATTTCGTGCAGGCTCATCCTGCATTGATCACATCAACACCTTGAGGATCATAATAGAACAATGCGTGGAGTTCCGTTCCCCTCTTCATTTGCTCTTCATCGACTTCGAAAAGGCTTTCGATAGTTTGAATCGAGATTTCATTTGGTCAGCTTTACGTAGGAGAGGAGTACCCGAGAAGATTATCGCCGTTATAAAGGCTACCTACGAGGGTGCATCGTGTCAAGTCTTACACAACGGAAAGGTATCAGAGGACTTCGATATCCATAGCGGAGTTCGTCAAGGATGTTTGCTATCTCCACTACTTTTCCTGGTGGTTATAGGGGATGTCCTTCATGCAGCTCTAGCCGAGCAAGCGCGTGGAATTCGATGGACGATGTTTTCGTTCCTGCAACATCTTGATTACGCTGACGATATTTGTTTGCTCTCGCACAACATTATGGATGTTCACCATATGGTGACTAATCTGGAATGCGAGGCAAACAAAGTCGGTTTGAGGATCAACACCGGGAAAACAAAAATCCTCAACATTTCTGAATCTTCTTCTCAAGTTGTCGTTGCGGGACAGCAGGTTGAAGCGGTGGACAACTTCCTGTACCTCGGTAGTGTTGTCTCAAAAGACGGCGGTGGTACGGATGAAGATGTTAACTGCCGAATCGGCAAAGCTAAAGCTGCTTTCGGCATGCTGTCTAAAGTTTGGAGGAGCAACGTCTACAGTACGAAGACCAAGCTGCGACTGTTCCGGTCGAACGTAGAGTCAGTGCTACTATATGGGTGTAGTACATGGAAAGTGACCGCCTCTGTCACAAGGAAGCTACAAACTTTCGAAAATAGATGTCTCCGAAACATCCTAAGGATTTTTTGGCCGAACACCATCTCCAACCAAGAACTCCTTCGGAGAACGGGCCAAAGTCCTATTGACATCGTTATTAGGAAAAGAAAGTGGCAGTGGATTGGTCACACCCTACGTCGTGGTGCAGACTCTATTGCAAGACATGCAATGGAGTGGGATCCACTCATCCAAGATGGCAGAAGACCTGGAGGCCAGAGAAAATCTTGGCGCAGAACAGTCGACAAGGAATCACAAAAGCTCGGTAAAAGTTGGGGAGAGCTAAAATACATTTGCAGAAACCGAACGATATGGCGTGTAGCGGTAGTTGACGCCCTGTGCCACTTAGAGGGGTCAAGGATCTAAGTAAGTAAGTAAGTAAGTAACCGCGGGAAGATGCCTGTTCACCCTCCTCCATACTCTTTGAGGTTATTACTGTTTCCGTGTTGGTCACAGGCGCCACAGTCACTCCGAGATTCTCGATGTTGGTTAGTGTAGGCGAAAGACTATGATCATCCATAACCGCCGTCTCGACATTATTCAGATTATCACCAGGTGTTCTATGAATAATTTGATTTAAATGTCGTTTAATGGTCTTATTGTTGCGATTTAATATACAGCGATAGGATTGCGGTCCAACACGTTCTTTGACTGATGCTTTTTGCCATTTAGCTTTGTTTGGATCCGAATAATCACGAACAAACACTTGTCCACCGTTTTCAAATGTTGTGTTTCTTGAACCCTTATGATTCTTGATATTCGATATCTGACTCTCTAAAATCTTGCTTTTAACTAATGGATGTCTAAGCATACTGAAACGATTTTTTAACTCTCTACCCAAAAGTAATTTAGCAGGGGTTTCACCTGTAGTACAATGCTTAGAACACCTATAATCGAAAAGAAAAGTGTCTATAATCATATTCAAATTTTTTTCTGAACCTTCCAAATTAGCTAAAATAGATTTCTTAAAAGTTCTAACAAAAAAATTTTCAGCTTGACCGTTGGTAGCAGGATGACCCGGAGCTGTCAAAATGTGCTTTATGTTATTTTTCTCTAAAAATTGACCAAACTCCACCGAAGTGAACTGTCGACCATTATCACCGACCAACGTGTCAATCAAACCAAATCTACAAAATATTTCTCTTAATTTAGTTATGGTAAAATTTGTTGTCATATCTTTGGGTTTGAAAACTTCTACCCACTTTGAATCAATGAATCAATTACTATTAGAAACTGATAATTGTTGATGGGACCAGCAAAATCAACATGGATCCGAGACCAAGCAGACTCTGTTGGGGCCCAAGAATACAAAAATCCTTTTTCTGGACTTGGCTGCGTTATTTTACAAGGTACACAATTTGAAATCAAATTTTCAATACATTGATCTAATTTAGGCCACCACACGTATGAACGTGATAAAACTTTAGTTTTAACGATCCCTAAATGAGAACGATGTAACTCTCACAAAACTTTGTTACGCAATTTATGAGGAATAACTACTCTGCAACCCCATAAAACACAGCCATATTCAACTGAAAGTTCATTTTTCTTATTTCGAAATGGAATAAAATCCTGACCTTCTAGTGATTCTACACAGCCTCTTTGAATAGCCTCACATAATTTAGATAAAACTGGATCACGTCGAGTTTCTTTTCAAATTAACTTAAAATTTAAGTTTAAATTGTCATTTGCATTTATATAATTAACGTAAGAAAACTCATATTCACCTTCACAAGATGAATTTTGCTGCGGCAATCTAGAAAGATGATCTGCGGGATTCAATGATCCTTTAATGTGACGCATTGTGTAATTAAAGCCGGATAGAACAAACGCCAATCCTTGCATTCTTGCGACTGCCATAACAGGCAAGCCTTTATTTTCTCCAAAGATAGCAAGAAGTGGCTTATGATCGGATTCTAGAACAAAATGGTTACCTAATAAATATTGTCGAAGGTAAGCGCGTCAATTTGAAGATGCCCATGTGAGTACTCCATGCACACAACAATTGCGAAGATTCATCTTAAACTAGTTGATTATACGCATTTGACAAGTCTAATTTCGGAAAATAATTTACCCTGTAGACAAGAAAACAACTCGTCAATCCGAGGTAAAGGATATTTAACATCAACTAAAAATTTATTAATTGTTGACTTGTAACCTCCACAAATACGAAGCTCTCCATTGGGTTTGATTATGGGCACTTAAGGTGTTCCCCAGTCGGAGTTATCCACTTGAACCAAAACACCATTTTTTACTAATTGTTTTAACTGCTCTTCGATTTAAGACTTCCATGCTAAAGGCAAAGGTCTAGGTTTACAAAAAACTGGTTAAGCCTCTTCGACTAAATCTAATTTTATAGTATTTCCATTATAAGCACCCAGATCTTTTTTAACCACATCATCAAATCGTTTTAATATGCCCCGAACGTACTCATCAGTGTTTTCTATTGTTTTAATTTGAGAGAGACCGACACCGAACAAAGACATAAATTAACGCCCCAAAATTGACGGGCCACTAGTATTAGTAATTACTAACCTTAGTTTTCGAGACTGGTCCCGGAATCCTATCGTTGCAACAAATTCTCCAATTACTTCTATGCAATCACCATTATATGTGCAGAAAACATCAAGACACGGTTTTAAAGATGAGTTATTAAAATGTTTGTAAAACATAGTCTTCGGAACCAGTGAACCAGCAGCGCCTGTGTCCAAAACAAAATCGAGCAAGACGCGATTTACCTCCACTGTCATTGGAAATGGGGCATGTTGAGTTTGAACAGACGCCTTTCCGCTTGATACACTGTAAATAGAGTAATTATTGTCATTTAAATCTGAGCAAGAAAATTTATGATTAATATTAGAATTAGATACATCCCCTGATACAACATTTATTTGCTTGCTAGAACAGACGCTTGCTAAATGTCCCATACGGTAACATTTATGACACTTGCCATTTTTGTATTTGCATTAATCGCTCTCATGGTTTTTCCAACCGCAATGTGTACATTTCGTTCTAGCCTTTACGCTGTTGCAATTACTACTTTCTGCATTGGGTTTTGAAAATTCATTCCTATTTTTATTCCAGTGTTGTTTCTTATTAAGAAAGTGGACCTCATTTTCTTGGTATACGTTCACCTGCGCCAAAACTTTAGCTTCAACAGTTAATGCCTTTTTTAAAGCTGCAGCGAGTGTTATCTCTTCATCTTCTTCACATAGACGTTCAAAAATTTTACCATCGAAACCGGTAATGAATTTGTTCAAGACGAAACCATCTTACTGTGCTCCAAATTTGCAATCCATCGCTAGCTTTTTTAAGCGAGCATACCAATTGGAAACTGCTTCAACATCTGCTTTCCTTGCATCGAAAAATTTTCTTCGCTCTCGGAAAATAATGATTGGAGAAGAATAATGTTGTTCCAATAGGTTACACTCGTTGACGACTTTTGGCTATTGTACCCGGACAAAGATTGGTTTCTGGAATGTGAAGACGCTTCTTGACAATGGAAAAGAAGGTCCTCAGAATGCCAGATTCCTGCAACTAGAGAAGGAATTCATGCGGTATAGGATGGACATCTTAGGGATAAGTGAAGTTAGATGGCTGGGTTCGGGGAAGTTCAAGTCACCAACCCGTAACACTGTACTATTCTATTCCGGAAAAACACCTGGAAGCGCTCGGGAATCTGGCGTTGGATTGCTGCTTTCCAAAACAGCTCTCAAAAGCCTAATTTCCTGGGAGCCTTTAGGTGACAGGATCCTGAAAGCCAGGTTCCGGACTAGGGTACGTCGCGTCACCATCATACAGTGTTACGCCCCAACTTTGCTCTCTTCTGACGAGGAGAAGGAGGCCTTTTATAACCGGCTGAGTGCTGCTTATGATAGCGTTCCACGAGGTGATATAGTTATGGTGATGGGAGACTTAAATGCCAAGGTTGGCAATGACAACACTGGGCTAAGGCATGTCATGGGAAAACATGGTGTTGGTAACCGAAACGACAATGGCGAACGATTTGTCGATTTCTGCAACGCCAACGGCCTTGTTATTGGAGGGACCATGTTCGAGCATAAGACGTGCCACAAAGTCAGTTGGGTGTCGACTGACAGACAAGCAACTTCCAACCAAATTGACCACTTCGCGATCAGCCGGCGTTTTAGAAGCAGTCTCCAGGACGTCCGTAACAGAAGAGGTGCTGACATGGGAATGGCCCGGGACCACCATCTGATGGTTGCTACCGTAAGATTGCGTACAGCTGCAGTTCGGAGATCCCAAGGAAACACTCGAATGCCCAAGTTTAATACAGATAGACTAAAGGATCCTGCAGTGCGCCAACAACTAGGGGACCACCTTTCACAAGGATTGAACGCAATCAGCAGCACGGAAACCACATCCATCGAAAATCATTGGTGTGCTGTGAAAAATGTGTTCATATCCGGTGCTGAAAGTATAGTCGGCCGGGCGCAAGGAAGAAATAGTGCTTGGCTTTCCGACGAAACTTGGGCAAGGATCGAAGAAAGGAAACACCTTAAAGCTCGCATCGCAGCTACCCCAGCAGCAGGGAGAAACGAGCTTGAGTCTACGTACCGCATGAAGATGAGGGAAGTTCACCGTAGTGTGCGACGTGATAAGCGTAACTACATCAACGCACTGGCTACAGAAGCAGAAGAAGCCGCTAGTAGGTGTGACAGTAGGACCGTCTACAGAATTACCAAAGAGCTCACTGGTGTCCAGAGCTCTAAACAACACCTGGTTAAAGACACAAACGGATCCCTGCTAATTTCGGATGAGGACCAGCTCATAAGGTGGAGGGAACACTTTTCTGCGGTTTTAAACCGCGTTTTCGCAAGTGAAGTGAACCCTATTCCCACTGAGCTACCCGAAGTAACAATTTCCCGAATACGCACCGTACCACCCAGTAAAGAAGAAATTATCACCGCCATCAAAGCACTGAAGAACAACAAAGCGGTTGGACTTGACGGTATTCCTGCAGAGCTCTTAGGAGCAGCCCCAACGACATCGAGCGAGCTACTGCACCCACTTATTAAGAGAGCTTGGGAAGCAGAGAGCTTTCCTGAAGAGTGGAAAAAAGGAATGATTGTCAAGCTCCCAAAGAAAGGAGATCTCACACAGTGCGAAAACTGGAGAGGAATATGCGTTCTGCCTGCAGTAGCCAAGATAATAGCAAGGATAATATTGGACCGAATTAAAGACCACCTCGAAGACACACTCGACGCCGAACAAGCAGGTTTCCGCACTGGATCTTCCTGTGTTGATCACATCAACACCTTGAGGATCATCATCGAACAGTGCGTTGAATATCGATCACCACTTCACCTGCTGTTCATCGATTTTGAAAAGGCGTTCGACAGTGTCAATAGAGAATTTATTTGGCTTGCTTTGCACAGGAGGGGCATCCCAGATAAATTGATTGCTATTATCAAGGCTACATATGATGGATCCAGGTGTCACGTTTTGCACAAAGGTAGGCTGTCAGAGGAGTTTGAAATCCAAAGTGGAGTTAGGCAAGGCTGTATACTGTCACCAATACTGTTCCTGTTGGTGATAAGTGACGTACTGCACGCAGCTTTGTCAAATGGAAATGGGGGAATTCAGTGGACTCTGCAATCTCACCTCAAACATCTGGACTACGCGGACGACGTATGCTTACTCTCTCATAGGATCATGGATCTCCATCAAATGACAACAAGGGTGGAGAGAGAAGCAGAAATCGTAGGGCTTAAGATCAACTCGGCAAAAACTAAAAGGATCAGCCTTGGAACTTCCTCATCAATCCAAGTAAATATTTCTGGACAACCGGTAGAGATGGTAGAGGATTTCCAATATCTTGGGAGTATTATCTCTACGGGTGGCGGAACTGAACTGGACGTAAACAGCCGAATCAGAAAAGCAAAGGCTGCGTTCGGAATGCTGTCCAAAATATGGAGAAACAACTCTTTTAGCTTAAAGACCAAGCTACGACTGTTCCGCTCCAATGTTGAATCCGTTCTGCTTTACGGCTGCAGCACTTGGAAAGTCACTGAAATTGTCACTAGAAAGCTGCAAACCTTCGTTAATAGATGTCTACGAAACATCTTGAGGATTTTCTGGCCCAACCGTATCTCCAATGCCGAACTTCATACGAGAACGGGTCAGGAGCCCATAGACTCCATTATACGAAGAAGAAAGTGGCAGTGGATTGGCCATACGCTTCGAAAAGGCGATCGGTGCATTGCATCTCAAGCAATGCAGTGGAACCCGCTCACACAGGAGGGAAGACAAGTGGGCCGGCCTAGAAGTACATGGCGAAGAACGGTCGAACAGGAATCGGCACGACTGGGGAAAAGTTGGAGAGAGCTGAAATATATTTCAAGAAATCGTACACGATGGCGCGTAGGTGTAGTGGAGGCCCTATGTCCCGTAAGGGAAACATCACGGACGTAATAGGTCCGAGGACCTAAGTAAGTAAGTAATAGGTTACACAGCTGATCATACTTCTTCGTCGCTGGTAAAGTCGGATCGCATAATTCTCTTAACAATCCATATGCCTCTAAGCCAACGGTTCTAAGCAATACAGATGTTTTAATGCGATCGTCTTCACATGAAGATTCTACAAAATGTGAATCCAAGACTTCTCGCCAATTTCGCCAGTTATCAAATCCAGGTCTATATTCTCTTATTCCAGAAGTCATAGAAATAGTTTTGCTTATAGTTTGATCCTGGGGATTATTTTTGTTCATATCTTTTGGTGGCATTATGTATATATTATATAATTATTAATTTAAAAATTTTATTTTTATTTTTTTATAATAAGAAGATGAAGAAATTTAAATATTAAAATAATGAAATTACTTCTGTTTTAAGTGAATTTTATTTTTTTATTTACTATTTTCTCCTCGTCGCCAATACGATGTTTTCAAGTTGAACGTATAAAATGAACTGATTTATGTTTCTAATATTTTAAATATAAACATTTGACAATATCAAAAACTTATACTATGATAAACAAACTAATGATATAAACAACCAAGTGATAAGGCTATACCACAAATACTAAAACATTACGCTTTTTTAAAATGTGGCGCCTTCTATTTCTTAATTGCTCCATGAGGCAAGTATTAGCTTCGTGTCAAAAAAAGGTCGAGGTTTTAATCGAATCTAGCTATAACGGAGAAATCGAAAAAAGTGATTTTCGACAAGACCTGCCTTTGTTTTATTTAAAAACTTTCACAAATTTCTGTGCACATTTTTATGTATAATGTACTTGAACTGCAAATACCCAAAGTAAATAAATACATTCATTGTTCATATAGCTATTAGCTGCATCAACAATACTTCAATCATTTCCATTCAACAAAGTTGCATCACCACCGTCTAATGGAATTCAAATTGTCTTAGTTGCAAGAGATCCAAATCGATTAACTCATTCTCGAAATTTTAATTGAATTTTAGACAAGTAAAAATACACTTGCTTATTTGTCTTTGAAACATTATTATCAATGCCGTAAGCAATTTCAATTTAAAGATGAAATTAGTTTTCATTTTGCATCCACTTTCACAGTCACATTCTATGTGGGTTGAAATTAAAACCTGTATAAATACAAAATCTATCAAAGGGCACGGTAGTGCTCAGCCAAGTTCTGGCACTACACCCTTTTTACAGGATCAAACTCAGGCGATTTTTGACCCCCCTCTAACTTCAGTCCAATAAAGTCAGAAACTTCAAAATCGCAGCATTTGCTAAACTCACAAGGTTCAGAGAACTCACCAAATTTCAATTCTTTAGCATCAGTGGTTCCCGAGATATAAGACTGCAAAAATCGCAAAAACCGTAACTGACTCGCTGACACACTCACTCACTGACAGATCATCAAAATTGTGGAGCACTTCCCGACATCGTAGAATCTTGTTATTTGGCACAACATTAGGCCTTGTGGTGTATACAAAGGAAAAAACGGAAAATTAAAGATTTTCCATTCAGGGGGCGTGGTACCCGCCCATTTTCATAGAATTGATATAAATTACTTGGAGCACTTCTGATTGTCGTAGGTTGATGAAATTTAGTACAGTGGTAGGGCTTAAAGTGCAAGCAAAGGAAAAATTTTGAAATTTGAGATTTTTCATTCAGGGGGCGTAGTAGCCGCTCATTTTTATAGAATTGATATAAATTATTTGGAGCACTTCTGACTGTCGTGGAATGATGAAATTTAGTACAACGGTAGGACTTAAAGTGCAGACAAAAGGAAAATTTTAAAATTTGAGATTTGACATTCAGGGGGCGTGTCATCCGCCCATTTGAATTAGAATTAATATCAATAATGAGGAGCACTTCTGATTGTCGTAGAATGATCAAATTTGGTAGAACGGTAGGGATAGAAGTGCAAGTAAATGCAACATTTTAAAATTTGAGATTTTACAAGCAGGAGGCGTGGCATTCGCCCATCTTCTCAGAATTGATATCAATTATATGGAGCACTTCTGGTTATCGTGGAATGATGAAATTTGGTAGAGCGGTAAAACTTAATTTGCAAACAAAGGCTAAACTTGAAAATTTGATATTTAACATTTAGGGGGCGTGGCATCCACCAATTTTCTCAGAATTGCTATTAATTATATGGATCACTTCGGATTGTTGCAGACTAAAAAAATTTGGTAGACTGGTGGATCATGTGGTCAATAGAAAGGAAATATTGGAAAATTTAAAATTATCCATTCAGGGGCGTGACACCCGCCCATATTTCCAGAATTGTTATCAACTATGTAGAGAGCTTCTGATAGTCGTAGAGTGATGAAATTTGGTAGAGCGATAGGAATTGACATGGAAGCAAAGGGAAAATTTAAACTTTGAGATTTTACATTCAGTGGGCATGGCAACCACCCATTTTCACAGAATTAATATTAAATATATTGAGAGCACTTCCGTTTTGTGCAGGATTTTGAACTTTGCTAAAGTGGTTAGTTTTCAGGTGTTTACAAAGAAAAAGTTGAAATCATGAACTTTTTCATGCAGGGGCGTTTCATCCACCCACTTTTTCCTGATAAAAAGAATCTTTGCAAAAAGTAGTGAAATCACACCAAAAACATAAATGTTAAAAAAGGAGCCAAGTTCTTCTATATACAAAAACCTTTGCGTAGCAAGTCAGCCGTAAAATGTTATAAGATCTAAAAGTACGCCAAGTTCTAAGTTTATTAATGTTAAATATCAAATATTTTAAGTAGAGTGATATTGAAGAACCTCAAAATTATCAGAGAAATCTGTTATCTAATGATTACTGACTTAAATTGATTCTAAAATTTTGCGCCATTATTTTTATTATCAGAAGTTGGATAAACGAGTAATTAAGTTGACCAACTATGCTATTTAGGCCCAAAGGTAGGAAGTAAGTGACACAAAAATGTATAAATAAATGGGTCGTTAAGTGCTAATAGTAGCTCATATAGCAAACATTTCGATTCCTTGAGGAAGAGGTGCGTGTAAAAAAGTTCAGATAAGTCAAAAAAGTATATGTGGTGCCTAATTAATAGCATATGGCGACATCAACAACAACAGACTTCTTGTTGATTGTTTTAGACTTTCATAAATCAATAAGATTTTGCATGTAGGTTATTCTTTTGGTAGGCTTTTTAGTAAATTTGTGAATAAGAAATTACTTAAACGGTTTTCATCTTATAATTCAGAACATTATTACTTTGGCATAGGTCAAACTGTTTTTATTCATGGTCAGTTTGTTAACGACTGATCATCGAATGTTTTCGTTAACCAACATTTTTATCAAAAAATAGTCACACGATTTTATTAAAATAAAGTTACTAACATAATTTAAACCTGTGAAAGTCACATTAAAAATTTTGAAAAAAACTTGTTCTTAGTGTCAAAAATATAGAGACAGCTGAATTAAAAAAAATTTAAATTGGAATGCATCTTTTGATATAACATACTTACAAAAAATAAGTCTGTTTGTGTGTAATTGTATCGCAAAAACCAAAATAAATAAATAATACAACCTTAATAATTCGTCAACTTGTAAGTATCAAAATATTTTTCGTTTAATAATTCTTAGCCCTTAATTTTTAATGACAGTTTCTACTCATCAAATACCAAAAAAAAAAAGTTTATGGCTATCTTATGTTATCTTCCAAAAGTGACACAGCACCAGTGATGGTGTCCTTGACCAAAACTAAGCATTCCTTTTTCAAAGCACACCGAAAAATCAAATTAAAAGTATATCTCTTTAAAAATTAATATTCGCCTCTTAAGACTTTTCCACATCAAACAGTATTTTTAATATGTCCCACAAAACGTAGTGAGAGTAATAAATTTTGCCCTTGACCATTGAGCAACAAAAATAATTATAAAAAAAAAATATAACTCTCTTGTGAATATAGAATGAAATTAAGATTAAGCTGTAGGTAAAGTATAAGAATTTAAGTATAAGAATTTAAAGAGCAAACACATTTAAGGTCAACACATGAGTTAGGTTCGGTCTTAATGAAAAGTCAACATTTGAGAGATATTTCGTTTGAATTGTCCTTGCTGCTTGTTCATGGCCAAAGTTCACATAAATGGTTGTAGGAGTTTTTTTTTTTATTTCATCCAAAGCACCCAAAGAGAACCGACTCATTCTTGGAAACATAAGCACCTGCAAATGTTTGTCTCCAATGGAGTATATGGAGTTTGTTACTATAGTGACTTAATGTCTGCAAGAAAATTTCAAAAGTGGAAATTCGATAATAGAGTAAAGTTTTTTTTTTTTCTATTTCGCCTACAGCTCTTTTTCTGTTTCAAAAATCAAACAAAAATTAGATTGAGCACTTCTTTTTATCTTTATTTTAAAAATTGTGCCGCAGAGGTAGCATCAGGTCTCGTTTTTTTTTGGACTATTATTAGGCGCGTTGTATTGGTAATTTATAGCAAGCGCAGCGATACAAATTCCAATAAAACGCTATATCCACTAAGGTTTTAAAATAAAATAATTTATGGAGATTTTGTTAAAATTGGCAACACTGTTACTTGTGACAGTAAATTTGAAAGCTGACAGAAGATTTGTGTTAAGTATATTTTAAGTTTTTAAAATTTAGGCCAGTACGTGTGTTTTGCGCTTGGTAAATGGGTAGGTTGCTCGATAAAATGGGCGAAAATTTAACTTCCTGATGGCACTAAATTCGAGTGGGCCGGCCACGCAATGCAATTTAAATACTTTTGTCATAAAAATATCTTATACTTGCCTACGCTCTAGAAAATAACTTGCAAATTTCTCGCCAAGCAGAAATTATTAATATATATAAAAATCGACATACACTTTTAAACTTAATGAAAAATTAAATTTACCTAGTAAAGTGGGAACACTGAAATTATGCCAAAATGTACGCATATTAAATACCTACGTTCCGAGGTATAGCCCGTTATTGTGCGATTTTTGCTTTACGCTTCAGAAAATAATATGCGATTTTCGCGCCACCCAGAAATTATTAATTTGTATAAAAATCGACACACACTTTAAACTTAAAAAAATAAAATTTACCTAGTAAAGTAGGAACATATAATGTACATCTATTCAATACCAACCTTCCGAGGTATCGCCTGTTATTAGGCGATTTTTTGTTTACGCTCCAGAAAATAATTTGCGATTTTCGCGCCTAGTAGAAATTATTACATTGTATGAAAATCGACAGACACTTTCCAACTTAAAAAAAAGTATACCTAGAAAGTGGGAACACTGGAATTTTGACACAAGGTAGCCCTATTTAATACCTACCTTCCGAGGTATCGCCCGTTACTGTGCTATTTTTTTCATGCTACTGTATTATTTGTTATCCTACTCGGTCAAAGAACAAACAAAATTCTGTCTTTCCATCTCCCTTAATTCAGCGCCCCCTTTGCTTTTAACTTTCCTTCAAAGTCGACTAGGTCGACATGAACAGCTGGCCGTGGTGATATCAAACAAAATTAAGGAAGGTAGGTCGTTTAATTGAATTGATGTTGTGGCCTTGGCTGGACGACATTATTTTATCCTTCTTTGCCTCTGTGATGATGATGCCTGATGGCAAAAGCGGGGTGGAATGAAAGAAAAAGTATAGATATCATGAACGTAGTAGGTATATTTAACTAACAAGCCCATTGATTAAGCCATTACTCTGTTTTGGTAGTTTATATGTTCTCATAGTCTGTCGGGCGAAGAACACACTTTAATTGAAATTTGCTAAAAGTGAGGCAATTTATGTGTCTGAGTGTGTGGGAGTAAAGGGTTGATATCCAGATTCTGGTGTGTATGAATATTTAATTTTGCACCACACTTACTTTAATATAAATGCTTGTTTGTTTGTTTGTACAGCCAGCCAGCGCCAGCGTGCTGAGTATCAATACATAAATTAATTAATTCATGGAAAGTTTACAAAGAAGAATATTATACTGGCCAACAATCCCATTCCATTAAAATATTTAGATGGACACAACCAAGAGACAGAGTTAATGGAATTTTAAATAGGATTTAAATTTTTAATTAATCTACAAATGCTTTTGTATAATTAATAAGCGAAACGATCATAATAATTTTTTTCCATCAGTCTCATATTATAAATATCCATCAGAATCAGAATCCGAATTGGAATCAGAATCCATGAAGGATATGCCATCCATATTACACACTTATATAGAATTTGAAGTTTATGTAGATATTTACATTTGAGGATTAACAGCGCAAAAAGTTTGAAATATTTGTTTTCAGAGAAATTGATGAAAATTTGTTGGAATTCAATTAAAAATATATTGCGAAAATGTGTTCAATGTGTCTGAGAATGATTAGCGATGCTAATTAGAAAGTCATTTTTTTGTTGCCAAATTACAAATCTCACTTAATTCGTTACATAAATTAGATAAGTGCAATTGTTTTTACTACGAATATACATAGGTACTATAGGGCAAGTTTTGGATTCGTAAACAAAAATCGAACTCGAGATAATAATTTTCCCTAACAATACGGTGATAGAGAACGCGAAATAAGTGGGTTCCGCAATTCTGTCTATCTGTCTGTCTGTATCTCGACCTGCATCCTAAACCACTGAAGCGATATTCTTTAGAGGTGAAATTGATTTTTTGTTTAGTTTGAGAAATAACGGTACCTGCCAGACAAACAATATACCATAATGAATTTATTTCAAAAACAGCTCCAATGATTTTGATAAAAAAAAATTATTAATAACTATATACTAAAGGTTTTGGTCAATATTTTGGTAAAAACAAATTTTACCAATAACGGTTTTTAACGGTACCTGTCATATAAATAATTTTTTGTTTTTAAAATTTCTCAGTTATGTCTTCACCGATTTTAACCAAATTTTTTATACTGGAGGCCTGTTTTAGTTTAAACAATTTTGCATACAAAAATTTGCAAAAAAATATATATTTTCGATAAAAAAAAATCATTATCTGGAAAACCAGTTAATGATTTATTTTTAAATTTGCATTTTAATAAAAACTAACAGGTTTGATAATGTGTACTCCACTTAAGAGGCCCTGACGATCAACGCTATCATTTACGGCTTTGAAATCAGTAAAAAAGATGGTGGGTCTCGCCTGGTAGTTCGTTGGTCTTTTCTAAGATACTCGATAATACTTGCAAAATATAGGATAACCTTTAACCCCAGTCAAAAAAAAAACATTTCCCTGAACAAAATTCCGATAACGCTTAAACTTGGTGGGGACCTGAATATAACGAAGCAATGGCAAAAAGTTCCCGTCGATCCGACAGGAGCACAACTTTTTACGCATGGTCAATTGTCGAAAAATTCAGTTTTTCGCAAATAACATTTTATTAATAAATGCTATCGAAAAGAAATTTGAGAACAGTTTGTAGATCACAAAATTCTCTACAAAAAAGACACACTTTTTTCCTACGACCATTGATTAAGAAAGTACAGCTATTTAAAAAAAACACCTAAAATGACGATTTTTTTGAGTTTAACTGTTAAACCGTCAATGCTATCGAAAAATGTCTAATAATGTTTTGTAAACCAAAAAATGTTCTATAAAAAAGATAAAGACACTTTTTTTCAGTTAATCAGTCAGTTAATATACTAAAAAAAACAATATTTTCGTCATTTTGTTTTTTTTTATTTTTTAATAGCTATACTTTATTTGTCATTAGTCGTAGGAAAAAAGTTTACGAATCTTTTTGTAGAGATTTTTGTGATCTACAAACTGTACTCAAACTACTTTTCGATAGCATTTATCGATAAAAAGTAATTTGCTAAAAACTGTTTTTCGACACTTGACCATGCGTCGTTGTGCTCATGTCGGATCGACGGGGACTTTTCGCCATTGCTTCGTTATGGTCAGTGGAAGGTCCTTACCAAGTTTAAGCGTTATCGAATTTTTGTTTTGAGATTTGCATGTCTATTTTGACTGCGGTATTTTTTGAAGATAGAGAGCATATCGATTTGATAGTCAATTCAGTGGGCATGCTTCATTCTACCCATACTTGATTGCTTATTTATGATTCATGCACCCTTGTAACACATCTCCATCGTTGGAATTTCTTCTTGCCCTATCATTGCCCTATTATTTGCCTATTTAGCAGCTGCTGGAAATACTGCTTCAATACATCTTGTATTCTTTATCCTCCGAGGAATTGGTTAATTTTACAGTTCTGAAGAGCCTTCATCCTGGTTTTAAAACCAACAACCTATTTTGTATAAAACCACATAGACCAAGAGCCCACAGCAAATTTTGGTAGTGGATTGATAAATATGAGTATGAGGATTTGTAGGTGCATATATCATTGTATCGAAAACAAAAGTCTGGCGAGTTTATTTTTCAGCCTTTGGCTCTTTTAATGCTATTAATTAGAAGCTAATATCTTGAGTTATATTGGTCGGATTGCCAAGATTATATATTGTTTAAATTTATTTAAGTGGTAATACCTGTGACAACAAAAATTGGCAAATCGCTATTTTCAAACCCCAATCCCCGCCAAAGGCTGAAAAAGAAACTTGCCAGGCGTTTGCTTTTGATACCACGATATAATGCACCTTCAAACCCTCATACTCATATTGTGGTTATCAATCCACTCCCAAAATTTGCTGTCGGCTCTTAGAATAACAGAGTGATTGTGAGACTCTGCAATCTCCTTCAGGATAGAAGTTACGTGCGCCACCTTCTTTCTTTCTAAGTTACTAGCTTACAAGTCTTCTTTTTCCATTTCTATACTCTTACCTCGCTGCTCTTATTTTACGCTGCAGCATTTTCCTACATGCTTTTAGTACGGATACTATGGTTTTCGCTTATAACACTCGTGTGTCATGTTATACCATCCTTATACCACGAGATCAAACTAGTATCAGCATGGAATCAAAACTTGGGTTTTTTACCGTAGTATACGCTGCTTTTTAGCGATACTAGCGCGTTTCTCCAAAAGTGATAAGCACATGAACTACAATTTTGACAAGCAAAACAATTTTTGTTGTTTTTATTGACTTAGGGGACTTGCAAGTAGGGCAAATTTCTAGTCTGTGATTGGCCAGCTATCGAAAATTTACCTTCAAATGAAGGGAACTTTTATTGGAAAGTGACTGGAAAGCAGGGTTCGGACTTGAGTAATCGCAAATCGCAGTGAAACCAAAATTTTCGCAGTAGAATTAAGGTTTTATTTTTAATCATTAATTAAATTAAATTTCATCATTTTTTTTTTAACACAAAAAACTGAGAGGTAATATCGCAGATAAGAGATCGCATGTATTCTGAAAGATCTTGAAAAATAAATTCTTCTACGACATTTTTCTGCACTTTTAAAGAATACAAAAACTAACAATGTCCTCTGGATTCAATGCACTTTTATCATATCGGACAAATATTCTCCATTTATCATTAATAATTTCAACAGCTATTTTATTGAATAGAAATGCTTTAGTTATTTTCAAAACTGAAGGAAGATAACCTTCTTGATTTTTTTTCGGATTAATATACATTCAAGCATCTTTCTTTGAACCTTTTAATGAAAGTCCATATTGAATTTGTTTGCAAATCATATCTAATATAATAATTCAAAATATTTGTTTCTACTTCAAAAAGGTTCGCGTCTGATAAAATGCGCTCATGTATTTAAAAACAAAGACCACACAAAATTCTTAAGACAGGAACATGATAGCCTTGGTTTGCAAGATCAATCTTCTTACTAATAAACTCTTTCTTTATAAAATTGTCAAGCAATTTTAAAAAGTGTTTCTTAACATATAATTGCATAAAATAGAATGTACTACGGTTTTCTCCGTTTGGAATAATTTTTTATTCATGTTATTTCTTGAACCGAGAATAGAATAATCGCAGTAGATTGTAGGAAATGCGCAGTGGTACAGTAGATTTGAAAATTTAGGTAAAAGCGCAGTAGATCTACTGCTTTCGCAGTAAAGTCCGAACGCTGCTGGAAAGTAAGTCTAGAAATATCTGCCTTAATTTAAATTCAAGTGTGTTCTTGTCTAAATTGTATGTTTTGAAATTAAAAATAAGTTTAACTTTTTACAAATTGTTTGTGCGGTTTATGCGGAAATTTGTATTCATGTAAAGGATTCTCTTTTTCTTAACGAACTTGACGTAAAGTATTGAAGAAAAGTTATAAGTTTGACATAATGACATGTCGAAAAAAAATGGATGCAGTTGACTAAATATAAAGTCCCTTATGTCTCCTGAACGTACCCATTATTTTGTAGGTATAATAATTTATTGACGTCGAACATATTGACAAACATCAAAAAAGTAGATCTGCCAATTGAAACCATAAAAGCTCATTAAAAAGAATAACGTCATAGTTAAGTAAACGTCAAACTTCAGAAATCGCAATTTAAACTTTGCATGGCTGTATTTCATAATCATCTTCATTTGTATCTACTTTTTTATTTTTTCTTGGTAGATCAATTAATTAGAGATTTATCGCAAAATATGACACTTTTCAAATATTTATTGGATTATTTTCACTTCCAAGGTCCCTGCGTAAATGAAAAAAATACAGTATTTCCACAAAAAATTTAAAAGTGACAGTGTATATAACGACAAAAATTGCTCTATAGCCTTTAATTTTTCAGTTCTAGAAATGAAGTTTTGCCAAAAAATAGTTTATAGAAAATGAGTTTCAACTGTACCTATTATTGAGCAAAAATGTATGTTTTTTGAGTTATGACGTTGTTCTTTTTAATGAGCGATATGTGTTTACAGTATGTAAGCCCCATGTGAGTCTTTAGTATTACCGGTGCACGCGTTCATTATCATACCACGGCTTCTTTCTCTCATGTGGTTGTTAGACTACTGTAGTTTTGGATGACTCTTTGATAATGTCGGGATACTTGCACCACTGATAGTTGACGTCTTTGTTAGGTGAAAGCGCAGCGAAGAGTAACTCGCTTGATTGCTTCTCGTAAACTCTGGCAACTCCATTAGCCCTAAAGCGCCCAACGTCAAATATGAATTCTTATGTAATTGTTTAGTAACCAGATGGTTGCAGGACGGGGACGCCAAAGGTACCCTGTGAACAAATATTGAGATATTTATTATCAAAATTGACAACCTCATCCTTCACCTTAAAAAAAAAAATTACTTTTAGAAAAGTGGTACCCTGAAAATTGTACCCAACCTACCTACCTTTCAACATATTGCCTGTATATTTTCGATTTTTTGCTTAGAAGAAGGAGGCTACTTTCGTTCCCCACTAAGTGAGTCCGTATAATCCTGAGTTGTAGTTTTTTAATTTAATCCATATGTTTAATTTTAATCTTCCTAGCTACGCAAGTATCTTAATAATTATTGAAACAAATTGGCACCAAATGTCCTAACCGCATTTTGAAACATAATTTTTGAACGGTGTGATATTTTGACATAATTGACTTTTGGAAAATGTGTTGCTCGGTATCTTCTTAGTCACTCCAGGAGTCACGACAGATTGGTAAAACCCATTATGACAACAAATACTCATAACCAGGGAAAATAATTTTTCTAACTTTGCCTATTTTTTTTGCGTGATCGTTAGAAAGTATCGACTTTATACAAACACGTTTCATTTCCTCCTAATTCAAAATATATGTATTTTATTTTGCCTTTTTTACCCGTTAGTGCTTTTTTTTTGCCTTTTTTACCCGTTAGTGTCTTTTTTGACTTGCTTGCTTTTATTTTTATCAAAGTTAAACGCAAAAATCTTCAAAAAAATTCTACAAATACAAACTGCATGTAGATTTTCCATTTCCAGTTGAGATTGTTTCACTTCAAAAAACATTATCCTAACACAATCTAAAGCGCACAGAAAACAAATTTGCTTTCCCTCATCATACAAGAAAAAGAAAGCAGGTTGTGTAGACTGTAGACAGAGTTACTATGATCTTTTCTCAATAAAATTTGTTGTCATTTTTTTGTTTTTTTTTTTACTCATAAAATCTAGATCTTTGCATTTGTCTTTGAATGTGCATTTCCTTGCACTGCAAATATCAATGAAAATTTGGAAAAATCGAAAGGGCCAATAATTGGAAATGACGTGTTGAAAAAGTTCACTGCTGTTTTTAATGTAACTCGTGTACCTAAAACTGTTGAGCAAATGCTGTAATAAATGGCGACGTCAGCTCCACACTTTCCGAAAACGTTGAAGTGAATGTAGTAGAGACTAGTGAGTTTAAAATGGGCTCGACTCGTTTCTGCTCAAGTAGAAAGGTCCTTTAGCTCATTTAAGATGCTTCTAAGAGACAATCGTAGAAGGCTGTTACCTGAGAACTTCAAAAAGCTGTTGGTAGTTCAATGCTATTATAATTAGACGTTAAGTTATGTTTATATTCTCTTTATTTAAT
The DNA here is from genome assembly GCA_949320155.1 of Melangyna quadrimaculata. NCBI lineage: Eukaryota > Metazoa > Arthropoda > Insecta > Diptera > Syrphidae > Melangyna > Melangyna quadrimaculata. The sequence continues at coordinate 64,822,375 of OX439483.1, read as the reverse complement.
AAATGCCTTTTTAAGAATTTTTATTTGCCTTTTGGATTTTTTAGGTCAGAAAAATCCTTTCCCTGCTCATAACTGCTAACTGAAAGTCTTCACTTTTTTGTCTCTGACAAATAAGAATTTAAATATTTCTGTCTGTTAACTTTATTTTTTTTTTTTAATTTAAGACAAATTTCATTGGTCGTCATCCAGACACAAAGACACGTTTCGGAGAAATTGAAGACAAATTTTGGGTAAAATGTTTTTGAAATGCCATCATTAAAAAAAAGCATTTAATTATTCTACAAAATAAGAGCTTATATGATCTGTTACAAAAAGAATCCAGAAATGCAAACATTAAAGGATGCTCAGTTCAAATTCAAACAAACAAGCAAAAAATTCCGAATTGTGAGACTAGAAAAGTCAACAACTGTACACAATTTTGTTTCAAATTGACCTCGGACAATAGTTTCTCTTGGGTTATATTTGTTTTGTCCATAGAGAGGTTTTTATTTTAGATTTTTTCAAGTGCATTTTATTTCGCAACGTTGTCAATCCAAATTCTCGATAATACATCAATCTCCTGTGTGTAAATTCGTTAAATACTATACCATGTTGTGTATGTTTCTCTACTCACAAGGACGAACCACATTGGATTGCTGCCAAAATTTTTTCATTTCAGGTGCGGTATACTCGTAAAAAAGATTGCTATGGTGTTGGTGATAAATACACAAACATAAATTCAATCAAGATTGATTTACGTTTATATCAGGATTAACATCGATTCGTTTTTTCATTTAATTTGTCTTTAACATCCCTAACTGACAGCGACACAACGCAACGCCACGTTTGCAAAATGTGAATGACTTATTGAAGTTGATTTTAAGAGTGCTTTCAAAAAAGAAAACTGGCGATATCACGCAACTCCTTGAAGTTCTGTTTTCTCTAGTATGTGTCGCAGAAAATTAACATTGACTCTATGTACTTGTCGTTTGACGTCGCAATCGAAATAACCTAATTAATATTCATATATATAATATATTGACGTACGCATGAAGTATATGTTTGTGTGTATACAGACTGTTTTATGACGTTAATTTAGTTTGCCAACTAAATTATTTTCTTTTCTTCATTTAACATTCAAGAGAAAATGTTTTCAATCTTGACTTAGGGGTTTATATATAATACACACCTACATCCTGGCTCAAATAAATATACGGCTACCATAACAACTAACAATTTTTGGCGTCGTAAATCGTTAGATCTGTTTGTGATTGTGAGTTAAATAATTTATTGTATATTGGTTGTATGGCAGGTATCGTTATTCTTGGAGCTAAAAAAATTCCTTAAAATTTGTATATCCAAAGCTTTTAAGAAAATTGCTTCCTACGTTTAGGCTGCAGGTCAAGGTACAGACAGAATTACTACAATTTTTGTCAACTTGTTCCACAGTTTTGCATTAGTTACATACTTGTAAGAATTTTGACTAAAGAAGGGCAGTTTACAAAAAAAATTAGCATGACTGGATCGCACAAACTTGCTCTCGTAAAAAAAAAATTTATATATAAAACTAGCTGACCCGGCAAACCTTGTTTTGCCACATAAATTATTTCTAGTGAATACTTCTGTTGTTAAAAAGAAATAACGAATGTATTGTAAGCGTGTTTAAATGTTTTAACGATCGATAAAATTGATCAAGTGTGATCGATAAAATAGAACGATCGTTTATCGATGAAATAGATCGAATGAAACAGTTTGAAAGAGTGTTTAAAGTCTACAATGACGATGCGAATTGTCATTCGATAAACAAACGTGAAACTTTCGTGTCTCTTGTGTTCTATTGAGACGAAAAATGCCGCGGCACTATATTGGTGCTGAGCACTTCAGAAATATCGGTGCAGTAAATAATTTCATGGTGTATGTCGTCGTTGTTTGTCGCAGTTTTGTTCTAGGAATTTGTCGGGCCCGTTTTTGGATGCAGCTGTACCGGGCCAGTTAACTCAATTACGACGTGAAGGGTTGACCGTGTTTGGCGTTGCGCCGTTGGAAAATGGTCTTCCCAAGCCCGATTATGATGACGGTCCATTCTTTGATGAATATGAAACGGATATGTTAGGATTGGATCTATAAAAAGGAATAGAACGCTGTAGACGATGACTGCCGATGAAAAAACAGCAACCCAACAATTCATTTGCAATACGTTGTTCTGCCATATAAATTATTTCTATTGAATATTCTAGTTGTTAAACAAAAAATTAATTTACAAGTTTCTTTGAACGTTTTAACAATCGATCAAAGTTGTCGAATGTGATCGATAAAATGGAACGATCGTTTATCGATAAAAAAGAAGGCATACCTCTTTCAGACTTAGATCCCATTTCCACACATCAGTTTGATCTTCATCAGAAAATGGAACATCGTGCTGTCATTGTTCACTGCAACACACACACAAATAGACCAAATTCTTATACTTATCTACTGAAGAAAAACGGTATGCCGATAATGTTTTTGTTGTTTTAGGGTGGTACCCTTTTCAGTCACAAAACACATATATTTCTTGTAAATTAAAATGAATCGTGCAAAATCGGCGCGACACTTCACGTCAATAAAAAGTCAATGAGGCAGGCGGACGTAGTGCCATCTGGCATTTAATAACATAAATAATTTCGGTGGAAAATGGGCTTAGTGGTATTTTTTGATGCCAAATCTAAAAAAAAAACCAAAAAAATACATTGCCATCGAAAAAATTAAAAAAAATATATCTGTTTTTTATAATATTTTCTTTTACTTATTATTTAAATTTCTTACCGTTTAAACCTTCCCTGAACTTCAACAAATATTTTAAGATCAAAATTAGCCAAATCGGTCCAGCCATTGTCAAGTTTTAGCGAGACAAACGAATAGCAATTCATTTTTATATATATAGATAGATAGATTTGTATGCCCATTTTCAAAAATAATATCTGGTATGCCAACTTTTCGTATTTAATAAAATACAATTTTATACAAAAAAAAAAAAATATTCATTAGCTCGTTTTCAAGATATTTTCAAAAAAAAAATTCAATATTTTTTTAAAAATCCAAAAACTATTTTTACGAAAATTTGTATATGTAAAATTATTTGAATTATTTGAATTGTGAAGGAGTTCTGTATAAAATTTTTTGATTGAAGCCAGTATGGCCATTAACGAGATATTTGAAAACCAAAACATCGATTCAATGACAGGTATCGTTAATAAGCGCTGTTGTTAAAAATTTCCATGCAAATATTGACCATACCTTTAATAGTAAATGCACATCTTTTTATCAAAATTCTTGGAGCCATTTTCGAGGAAAATAAGTTTTTTCTTAACGGTTTTTCAACATTTGTATGGAAGGTACCGTTATTTTTAATTTAGAAACATGATATTTTTAAGTATGTATGTACATATTCTTCAAAATAATACAAAATTATAATTATTCCCTTTTCGTGAACTTTTTTAATACAGTTTGAAATCCTAAGTGAGCTTTAGATCTTTGTTGAAAATTTTGTTTTTAAAATAAGACGACGTGTCGAACGTGGTAAACGATTTGTTTTCTTTCGTACTAGTGCGGTTGCTCGAGTTAGAGTTCTGAAAGATCTTGACATTCACAAATCCGCTGGTTCGTATAGTATCCCTCCAATTGTTCTGAAGGGTGTTCTTCAACGCTGGCACAACCACTACGTAGGCTTTTTCATCTGTTCTATACTACTGGTCTCATTCCGAGTGGATGAAAAAAAAATAAATAATTTTTGCAGCCAGTCCCTAAAAAGGGTCTCTCTACTTCACCCTCAAACTACCGATCAATTGCTCTTACGTCCCTTCTTCCCAAGGTCTTGGGAACGCTGATCAATTTTCAGCTCAAGAAATATCTTGAAGATCGAAAGCCTCTTAATGTCCACGAGTACGGTAATCTGATGGTTTGTCTCACCGAAAAGTGGAGAAAGTAAGATTCTTACACTTGATATTTCAAAAGGGTTTGATCAAGCTTGGCATCAAGCTCTCTTATCGAAAATACCCCCATATGTCATCGATGGATTAAGTCTTCGTTGGATTGGAAATAACCTTTCAGACTGGTCAATACAAGTTGTATTGGTTATAAGTCTGAAACTTACAAAGAAAAAGATGCCGTGCCGCAGGGCTTCGTTTTGTCTTTGACTCTTTGACGTTCTCCTGTCTGAAATTGCTAATCCATTTAACTGTTTTCCTGACGACAGTACCTTCAGCTTTTCACATTCGTTTATAGATTCACGTCCACGTCCTTCGGATGTGGAACTTTCACGGCTGCGTATGATAAGCTCATTTAATTCTGATCTCGACACCATTGTCCAATATGGGGAATCAATAACCGAGTAGAATTCAATGCTTTATAAACTCAATGCTGTCTCCTGTAGTTAAAGCGGAACCCTCCACCCATGTCGATAAATATGAGTAGAACTTGCATCGAAGAAAGCGAAAAGCTTACAGTCCTCGGTATGAGTCTCACAGACCAACTTCTGTGGAATGATCACAAATTCGACAATCGACAAAAATACTGCTAAGTGTTTTCTTTGTATATGTAAGACATTTTTCACCCCCTCTGATCTGGCTGTGATCTAGAAAGCCTTTCGTTCGTCTAAAGCTTGAGTAACTAGTAATGGGCGGGTGCTCCTATAACGCATTAAAATCTCTTGGATATAATTTAAAATAGGGTTTTAAAAATGATAGGTGATAGAACAATAACGGCAACGGCAATGCCACATGTTTATCACTGTTTTATCCCTATTTGTATAAACAGTGTTCTTATGAAATTGTCAGGTGCTTCCCCCCCCCATTAAACAATTCAACAGTAATACATGCGTTTTTAACAATGCTTATCAGTTTACCCTTGAGCCCAACTTCAGACGTGCAGAGGTTCTTTATTTAGTTGCACAACAATAATGTGGAATTCTCTACCTGGCCCTATTTGCCCCGCCCTCATATTGATATTCAGAACTTCAAAGTCAATGTGCATCGGTATCTTCTTTTAAATCCTTACTTATTTTCCTAACGCTCGGACTCTGTTTGTTCATAATAAGGGTAGTCTAAACCCATACAGCGCGCCCTATTAAAAAAAAAAAAAAACTACTACGCAACGAACTAACCAAGATCTTAGATTAAAGAAAATGAGTTCTGGTGTAAAACATTTTTTTAAATAGAAAAATATTCATAAATTTTTGTTTATTTATTGAAATACAGAAAAAAGTTGTAAGTTGGTCTAGAAAGTTTTTCAAATTTTTGACTAAAAATGGCAAAAATTCAGGAAAATACTTATTTTTTCTGTTGCCTTGTAACTTTTTAAATATTAACAATAACAACAAAAATGTTTAACATAAAAATAGGAAATTGTATTCTACGCATTTTCTGTCTTGCAATTTTTCTTGTAAGAGTAATTTGAAACGAGATTTTTAGTAAAAAGTAAAATCCAAGATGGCGGTAAAACTTTAAATGTTGCGAATGCGAAAACTGAGATCAACTCTCTATTGAATAAAGTAAACAAATTTGGTGGTGGTACAAACTGCTGGGTCAGATTATAAATGCACTGGACTATTTTAAGAAAACAAACTAATATGACATACAAACAATTTAAAATCATATTTTCTTTCATAAACAATATCAAGCTATTGGTAATCATATGAACAATTGCGTTCACGGGTGTTTTTTTATTATATATGTTTTTCTGGAGCTTAAGCTTGCTTCACACACAAAATTCACCCAAATTATTTTAAGCATTTCTGAGAGAATGGTTACACTGGTAATATTTTAATATTTTTTTGGGTATAACTCGAAAACTAAGTCGAATTTTGCGAATTTAACTTAATTGACTTTTTGTTGGAAATAAGATTTTCTATTAAAATGTATGGCTTAACAAAAATTAAGCAGGTAAAAAATAAAGACTGACCTAATAAACGTCCAAAAACCATTGATTTGATTTTTTCTTACTTAACTGCTCACAACTTTTTGTTGGGCAAAGATAGATAGATACAAGACATATTTAAGTGAAACGAAGAAGAAGAAGCCTTAAATAGGATGCATCAAAAAAGATGTTTTGATACACCCAAAAATAACCTATATTTTTTATTTTTTGGAATTTTAGGAAGTTTGCTTAAATATTTTAAGAATGGGTTGATGATTTTTTTTTACTATTGGTTTATGTTGTATACAAATATAAAGATATATAAATATGACTTTAAATATAACTTTTTAAAGTAAGTTTTTATTAGTTTTTCCTGCTTAATTGATTCTATAAATTTTCTTAGACCATCCATTTTAAGGGAAAATCTAATTTCCAAAAAAAAATCATTTAAGTAAAATTCTCAAATTCGGCTTAGTTTTAGAATTATACCAAACGTATTGAAAAGTTACCAGTTTGACCATTCCCGCATAAATTAATTTTGTGTTTTAAGCAAGCTTAAGTTCCAGACGAACATATTCAATAAGAAAAATGCATGACCGCAATTGTTCTCTTCTTTTCCTTAATATTCCGGTCTGTCTTTCTTAAAGTACTTATTTTATTATTTTCTGTAATTAGTCATTTTAATCTTCAATGCTCTTCCATATTTTAGTAAGTTTATGCAATCCAAGCATGTATTTTATCGTAAACGATGAAAACTCTTGTGTAAGCGCACTTGGCTTGTAGAAATGTGAGGAAGCATGTGGCAGTATTTCATTGATCTGGAGTGTTTTTGTATGACACATAGAAAAATGTTCTCACTTCCTCTGCCTTTTTAAGTGAGTCTATTTGATTTAATTCATTATAATTGGAAGAAGGATAATGCTTTGGGGATGTAAGAAAAATATTATGCCATCTTGCGTCTGTCTATATTTAAGATATACATAACCGCGGTGTATCTTCTTTTTTTTAATTAAATTATACAAGCAATGTGTGTAGGTATATACTACGACCTTGGCCTTTTTAGTAAGATTGTCTATTTTTTGATGGTTAAAAATACTCATACTATGTACGCAAATAACATAAACAACATTAAACATTTATCCTTGCGAGTTGCGAGCTTATACCGCTTAGGATTTGATGTCGTTGTCGTTGTCGTTGTTTTTTTTTTTTTTTTTTTTTTTTTAGAATGTTGTCTATTTTTACCAAACGTATGTATGTATGTATGTCCATCACAGCTATAGCAAGTGGAATGATGTAGCATTTTGCTGAGAATGTCAAGTGTGATAAGCTTGAAAAAGTTTCTTGTACCTAACCTATGATGAACGAACATGACCTTTGTAACAGGAGTGATGAATTTTAGCTTTTTACTGTGGTTGTGAATCATTGATATAAATATAAGAAAAAAGTTGCCTTTTTATGTTGACATTTAACTGGTTATTTTTATTTTGTAAAAAAAAAATGTGATGATGCTACAAAATGAGAATAATAACTCACAGTGTTTTTAAAAATTGTTTATTTTCTTTGAATTATTAAATTTGGCTAAAAGACCATTTAAAAAGTTTTATATTTAAATTTTTTAAGTTAAGGTTGTTTCGAAATTGGTTTCTAAGTCATGCCAACTCATGTCTAAGCCCTACTTCCGTTTAATCATTTAATTCAAATATTATCAGGAACAAAGTTTAACTAAAATCATTAAAGCAGTTTTCGAGGAATTTAAGAGAAACCGAACTCCGTCTTTTTGGACTTCTCTAGAATGTTATATTTTTGATAAAAACCTCATTTATTTGTTGACAGAAGACCAATATGTAGGTTGTTACTTACAAGGACAAAAACCTCTAAATATGTAGTTTTGGTTCCCCCCAAAATAGGGACTTAGCTGTTTATGAAACTCAGTCACATACTTTATAGTGTTCGTAAATCGTTACGCCAAAAAAAAAAACAGTCCATTTGTTATTCAACTCATAAGAAATTCTTCTTATCTGTCATATCATTTCATCAAACAAAGTCTAAAAATATTAGGGGAAGGTGAAATATTGCGTCAAAATATTTTCAACTCATATAGCACAGCACATTTTTGATCTTATCCTGTAACCTGATGTTAAGTGGTAACATAATGTGACGTTATATCTGCATAAATGTGTGCCGCATATGGTTTCCTTGCTAGGCAGGATATTGCGTTACGTAAGATTGATAATAAATTTGGAAAGGCTTTTCAAAATACCTCTTCGTCGTCGTCTCTTTTGGCTTTGCATACAAATTTGCAACACAAACTATAGAATTCCATCATATAGCAGGTATTTGGATCTAGAAGGGTTATATTATTTACTTATTGCATTCTTCATCAGGGTAGGTACCACAAGGGAAAAGCATTTTGTGACGTGAATATTTGTTTTATTTGTAACTTTAATTTGATTGATGGTTAAAATAGTAATGTCTTCTAAATGTTTTGTTTAGGGTATAAATTGTTTGTTAAGTCAAAAGAAATAAGTTTAGGATAATTTATAGAGACGGCTCGGCGGCGCGGTGGCGGCCCAGCATTTCGGGCGGACAAAAATCATTTAATTGAATGCTAAATGTTTAGCTTTTAATTATTTCAGTTTCAGAAAGTTATATGTAGCTGAGCTTTTTGGATGAGGATTTTTTTTTATAAAATAAGTTTCTAAACATAATAATTGGATAATTCAGCAGTTTTTGAAAATTCTTATTTTATTTTCATTTCAAAAACTGACCTGAAGCCCACATTAGGATTATCATTTATTGTTACAGAAAGGTCACAAAAAAAGGAAATATTTTAAATATTGGACTTCAAGGAAAAAAAATCAAAAATTGTTAGAGCGGTTTTCTTGAAAAATAATTTTTTAATTTTTTTTTTAAATAAAATTTGGAATGCCAGATTTTAAAATACAATTCGAAAAAAAAATTGTAAGAAAAAAACATTTACAACTTTTTAAAATATTAAATTTTCAAAAATAAAGTTTAATATTTTTTTAAAAAATCAAAAAAAAAACATTTTTTGATAATAAAGTAAGTTTAACCATTCTGAAACTTGGCAAAAACGTTGGTAAAACGGGCAAAGGTGACTTCTTTGATTAGCTGTGTGGGGAAGGGTGGGGGGGTGTAAGGGTAAGTGAGCAATAATTTTAATAATTTTAAAATGCCACATGATGTCCAGGTAATTTATAATGCTGAGTGCAATACAAAATAAATTAAATTCGAGTAAATCGAAAATCATGGTTTTCCGAAATGGAACAGGTCGTTACGCTAGAGACGAAAGGTGGACATGGCAAGAGGAGGAACTTGAAACGGTCAAACAATATAATTATCTTGGAGTTTTGATCACCTCAAAGCTGTCCTTCAAGAAACATCTCATTAGAAAACTCAATGAGTCCAAAAAAGCAATAAACTGTACTTGGAAAAACGTTTAAAGCAAAGGTATTATTGCTCCAAGTGTGAAATTTTAAATTTTTGAAGCGGTAATGAAGTCAATTATGTGCTCCGCAGCTCAAGTTTGGGTTGTTTCTGAATTTGATGAAGTTGAAAAACTGTAAAGATATTTTATTAAGAGAATTTTCAAACTACCAGAACATACACCAACATACATGTTGCATCTGGAAACGGGTCTACCCGTTCGACTCAACTTCACTTACATAGTAAACATTATGGGACAACAAAGTCATCGTAGGTGACAATTCTTCACCGAATGCACGAGATTGCGTCTGCTGACCACGGAATTCCACTTTTTGAACAAAGTAATAGTTCAGCTGCTCTTAACGAATATTGGAGAAGCGACAAGAATCGCGTTTAAAACACGAAGTCACCAAAGCCAAACAAGAAACACTTATAAGCTACTGGAATACGATCTTTGTGAAAAATCGACTTTGATGACCAATATAGTCTGGATTTTATATAAACGATATTTAAAGCCGGAGGTGAGCCAATCAAGCTGAACTACGTGCCTTATTGAAACGATGTAAACACTGAATGTTCTTTGTGCAACCTGCGTAGCCCATAAGACATACTTCATTTTATTGAAATCTGTCCCATCATAAACTCAATTCGAAGAGCATTATGGGGTTAAATCACGCTGTCATCGGATAAAACTATTCGCGCCCTGAACGGAGAAAATTGGAAAGTTCTCTATGACTATCTGAAATCTGCCATTAAATATCGCCAAGAAATCACCAACGAAGTATTTTAAAATTACATCCAATGTTTTTTTTTGTCTATTTTTTCTTTTTAATTCATTGGAACTCATAAACGAAGAAAGTGAATATAAGGAACTCCTTTTTCGGCTGACGTCAATGCTTTATGTGAAAGTTTGTATTAAATTATATATTTATGTATCTATATTTAATGTACATAAAATCACCTTTACTACTTACTACTATTCTATAAAATAAATGAAAATAATTCGATAATTCTAGAAACAAATATGTAATTTTTTTCTAAGTGTATTTTTTAAACAATTTTTGTTTGCTTTTTATTTTGTGTTAGGTACAAAAAAATCACTCATATGCCACAGTGAACTTTTTGTATTAACCTAAGGTGTGACAAAAAGCTTGAGCACGTAGTTTTGGTCTAGACAAGAAAAAAATCGTATTTGAGGGGGGATCTATTCCCCCTCGTTTAGGCGAAAGGGGCAGTTTTCTACATAATTGACTTAAAACATAAAACAAATTATTCAAAAACAAAGCCCTGTTGTCCTTTTTTTGCAAACCCAGAAATTGCTTGTTTTATTTTATTTTTAAATAAAGTTCTTTTACCGAAGAGGTTTTCAAAAAAAAAATTAAAAAAAAAAACTTCACTACATATTTTGTTTCAAAATTGTAGCCTATTAAGTACGATTTTTGTTTTTAAATTTATCAATTTTTAAGCGTTACGCAGTTGAAGCGAAACGAATATTTTCATACAAAAATTGACACAACGAAATCAGAAACGAAAAATTTTATTCTCGTTTTGCTCAGCAGTACGCAGTTCGATAGCAAAAACAGAAAATCGTAGTAGATTACTAGAGTCAAGTCTCCATACTTTTCCGCACAGAATTTATTGTCCGGAACATTATTGCTGGTAAAAAAGTGACAGTTTCTGTTTTTTTTTTTAGAAAAAAAAAAAATGCACGAAAATTATAATAAGTTTAATATTCACTTTTTAAAGAAGAAATAAGTAAATAATGAGTCACACCATTCCTTAAAACTATTAACACAACACAAAAAGAAATTGAAATATATTTTTCGTATGAAGTATTTAAAATATCTATCAATATTTATTTGTTTTTTTTTTTTTTTATTTTTTGACAAACATCTGATAGAGCTCTCCATAAATATTTTTCGTAGCATTTTCGTTTATGTTTTCGCTATTGATGTGGAGAGCGCAGACATTTTTCGTTTCGCTTGAGCTGCGTACTAGGCTTTAGTCTAAATATTGAAAAGCCGATGCTTCTAATTTTTTAGTAAGTAAGAACAGGAAAAAAGGAAGCTGGTGATAATCAACCGGTTGGCTGAAATGATAATTTAGTCGGATTCTTCTTAGTTTTACGAGAAAGTTTTTTCATTTATATTTGTTAAACATAGTAGTCCTAGAAACATTCGGTTTTCAGTGTTTGACTTGGAATTGATTAATGCATTGAATTTGGATAACAAAAATTATACCTAAATTTAAATATTTAAATTTTGAAAAAGAAACTAGTTTCAACAGTTTTTTTCTTATTTATTTTTTCAAAATTTTGAAAATTTTGAGTTTAAAAATTATTTTTTCCAAAGAACTTTATTTATTCAAAAATAAAATAAAAGAAGGGATTTCTAGGATTGAAAAAAGGTATAACAAGGCATTGTAAGTGTTGCCGTTCTTTTTTTAATAATTTGTTTTCTGTTTTAAGTCAATTTTTAGAAAAAACAAAACACCTCCCGCCTCAAGGAGAAGGAATACATCCCCTCCATTTTTATATGACACAGATAGAAAAAATGAGTCTGGGGCCGACCCACACTAGTAACTTCTAATCGGTGCACTTGAAAACCATATACATATGTACATATTTACCTTAGTGGTGGGTGGTAGAGTATATATTATATAGGTAATTATATATTGTATAGTGTATCTAAGAATCTTACTTCTAGGGCTTTTTTTCCTATCTCTTCTCGGTATGGAGGTATTAATTATTTAAGCCAGACTTTATTGGCTAAAAAAATACCAAAAATCAGGGTAGTATACTTAAAAAAAAAAAACGGTTTCAAAGAATATAAAAAGGCAAATTAAGCGTCATATCCAAAATTTCGATCTTGAAGCGATTTTGAGTGTAAGAATATTTTGAATTAAGACATTTTTGAAAAGTTTTTCTTGCAACATTTTGATTTTAAGCTTTTTAAAAAGTGGTTATAAAAATCTCAAAAGTACACAACGTTCAGATGGTAGATGTATATATTTTTGGTAGAAATTTGAAATCGATATCATTGTTTTTTTTTTTTTCATAATATTTGAGTTGAAAAACATTTGATAAGAATTTTCTATAATTATTTTGCTCTAAGAAAAACTGTTTATTGAATTAAAAAAAATATCAGTTGTTAACTACGTCATTATATGTAAAAAAAGAGCGCGTGTAACTCAGTACTCGTGGCAGAATTGAAACTTTTTTGGCTATCTAAAAATCTCGATATGTATAGGGATATTAAGCTTATATGCGTAAGACGCAGCTATGTGATCTATATCAAAATGATCGATGGGTTGTGGTTGTAAGCTTGCAAATTAAATAATAATGCTGCAAATTTAAAGTAAAAAAGGTGAAAATTTAAAAGATATAAATCGGTTTATTTGAGTAGGCTTCCCGACTATTTCCAAAAATTCCTACACTCAAAATCTCTGCAAAATTAAAAATTTGTTTGTTGGTTTTATTTATTTTGCAGCCATATATAATTCAAATTTGTATCGGACTCTCCTGATTTAATTCAATTTTTTGAAATTAGTCTATTTTGAGATAAAATGTTTAAAATAATTTATATCTCCATACCAGTAGGAGACAGATAAAAATCTTAAACTAGTAAGGTTCTTAGAATTTCATTATCTTTTCATATTGAAGTTATTTGTTAACGCTGGAAAAGTATCTACCGAAATAACAAGTCGAGACTTATAAAATATTATAAAAGGATGTTTATTGAACAAGAAAAGTATTGTGAATAATAACAAACAATTAAATCATTACTACGATAGAATTTGATTATAAATTATAGCTCTAAACAAAATATTAAAGTACTTTATTTAGGAACAAGTATTTTCCAAAACCTTAGTACAATATATTCAACACTCCCACTTTTTGTCAAATACTCCCATTAAAGCTCGTAATAATTGAAAACGTTCTCTTGGTAGTGCTTTGGTTAAGATGTCAGCAATCATATCTGTTGTTGATACATTCTCCAATTTGAAGCATCCCTCTTCGAATCTTTCACGGATGAAGTGATACCTGACATCAATGAGCTTACTGCGACGATGGAATTCTGGATTCTTTATTAAACGAATGGCACTTGTGTTATCCATGTAAAATGTTGTAGCACTCATAATTTTGTCTGGCACTATCTCTTCAAACAATCGTTGTAACCAAACTAACTCCTTCACTGCTTCAGATGCTGCTACATATTCTGACTCCGTTGTAGAGAGCGATACACATTTCTGTCTTGTACTGCTCCAACTGATAATTCCATCATTGTATTTGAAAACAAAGCCTGATGTCGATCTTCGTGTGTCAATGTCACCAGCATAGTCCGCATCACTGAATCCGCATAAATTATGATCTCCATTTGTGTTATATAGGATTCCATAGCTGACTGTACCTTTGATGTATTTCAAAATCCTTTTTAGAGCATTCTCGTGTACCACCAATGGTTTTTCCATATATCGACTCGCATTCCCAATTGCATAACTTATGTCAGGTCTTGTAGCGATGGCCAAGTACATGAGACTTCCAACTAGTTGTCGATATGGAAACTTGCTTGCTTCTGACTCTTCAAAATTAGTTAGTAATTGGTTTGGATCAGCTGGAACGGATACTGGATTGCAATCTTCAAAATGGAATCGTTTTAAAATCTTTTTGCTATATGCTGTTTGGTGCATAAATATAGAACCATCGGCTTGCTGGTCGATTTCAAATCCCAGAAAACAACCCACTTGCATTTGTCTGACTTTGAAGTGTTCTTGCAGATGTTCAATTACGCATATAACATTCGCTTCATCGTCTCCAGTCACAATCCCATCATCCACATAAATTGCCATTATGAGTGTCTTTCCATTTTTGTTACTTACAAAAACACATGAATCTGACTCACAAGTTCTGAACCCAAAAAGATTGATGAACGTCTTGAACTTCCGGTTCCAACAGCGTGAAGCTTGCTTCAGACCATACAAGCTCTTCTGTAGTCTACAAATACGTCCACTGTTGTCGTCAAAACCAACTGGTTGCTGCATAAAGACGACTTCTTCCAGATCTCCGTTCAGAAATGCTGTTTTAACATCGTACTGCTTTATGTACATCCTCTTCTCTGCAGCAATTGCCAGAATCGCTCGCAATGATGTAAATCGAACAACTGGGCTGAATGTTTCTAAATAATCGATCCCATACTCTTGATTAAAACCACGACATACTAGTCTTGCCTTAAAACGTTCTATAGATTCGTCTGTGTTCTTCTTCACTTTAAAAACCCATTTGTTGTCGATTACCTTCTGATTCTTTGTTTTTTCAACCAAGGTCCAGGTTTGGTTTTGCATAAGTGAATCGAACTCCTCCTTCATCGCTTTCAACCACTTGTCGCTTTCATCTGATTTGATGGTTTCTTCATAAGACTTCGGTTCCTCACTGATCGCCAATAAAGCCATTGCTATAGAAGCTCCTTCTTGATGGTTGCGTAAACGTTTTTCTAAAATATTACTTTCATCAATTTTAGCTTCTAGAATTGGTTGTCTTGGAATTCTTCTCGCTGGCTGGCTTTCAGCTTCCGTTCTTCTTTTTGCTTGACGACTTTCAGTTTCCATTATTGCTTGTTGACTGTCAAGGTGATGATCATCTAAATTTTCTTCAACATCGTTTTCTTGTTTTTCAAAACTTAAGTCATCTTCGATAAAAATGGCTGTAGATGATTCCTCTGCCCAAAACTTTACATCACGTACCACTGGTACGCAATTCGATTCATCAACGACACGAACTCCTTTTTGACTTTCATCATATCCAACAAATATACATTTTCTTGACTTTGCATCTAATTTTCTCCGTTTTTGCTTTGGGATGTGAACGTAAATCTCTGAACCGAAGATGCGAAAATGATCAAATTGTGCTCGCTTGTTGTACCACAGTTCGTATGGCGTTTTGTCTTTTACAGTACTAGTTCCTGTACGATTCAAAACAAAAACAGCTGTTTGAACTGCCTCCGCCCAAAGCTGAGGATTAAGTCCTTTGGCGTAAATCATTGACCGAGCCGATTCCATGATGGTTCGGTTTTCACGTTCGATACATCCATTTTGTTCAGGAGTGTAGGCAATTGACCGACGATGATGAATCCCATTTTCTTCTAGAAACTGCTTGGAAGATCTGTTCACAAATTCCAGACCATTATCCGTTTGAAAAATCTTAATTGGATGACCGCATTGTTTTTCAGCTATCTTCAAGACTATTTTGAACTTTTCAAAAGCCTCCGATTTGTTTTTGAGAAAGTATACAAAACGATACTTTGAGAAATCGTCCTTAAAAAGTACAAAATACCTTGAGCCTCCAAGTGAATCTTCCTCCATTGGTCCGCAAACAGCCGCATGGATGATTTCACCGCACTTCAAAGATCTGTCTGGCCGTGAGTTGAAGCTGAGCCGATGTTGCTTCCCATATGCGCAACCATCGCAGTCAAAGTTTTCATCGACAAATCGAATACCATTCTTTTTCAAAAAATTTCTAACATGAGGCAGGTTTTGATGGCCTAGACGTTCATGCCAAATGCGCAACGTATCACTTTTCACAGCTACCATTGATTTGTCGGACGTTGGCTCAATAATCTTGAAAAGCATTTGAAACATACCGCCTTTTCTTGCTCCCACTGCAACAACACTTTCGCCATCCAACAGCTTAAATGAATCTTTGTCGGACCAGCTTGTGTGACCATTGTCCATGGCTTTAGTTGAAGAAAACAAATTTGCATACAAATTTGGTGCATACAAAACATTCTGTATTGTTTTTTCTATCCACTCAGCTCCACTGTATGATAGAACCTTCAAATCACCTCGTCCAATAGCATGCATCAGTTTTCCATCACCAAGGACAACATCAATTGGTTTATCCAATTTAGTAAATGTCATAAACCAATCACGACGCCTACACATGTGATTAGTAGCACCTGAGTCTACGAACCATGCATCACACGTTCCCAGAGATTGAACAATGTTGCTGAAAAATGCTTTGTCCCCATCTGATCGTGTCTGTGTCTGTACCTTACAGTCACGTTTCCAGTGTCCAGTTAATCCACATTTGAAACATTTTCCTGGTCGTTTCAGTTTGTCCATCTTCTTGAATCTTGGTAGACATTGCTTCTTAATTGCACCAGTGTTCCGCTTTGCCAATAAAGCTTCACTTGCTCCAACTTCGCCCAAATGCATATTGTCAACTCCAAGACGACTTTCTTCAACCAAGAGCCGATTCGTCAAATTAATAATCGTCTGATGTTCCTTAGCCGTTGAGTCCCATGCTGTAGAAAAATGTCGGTACTGCGATGGCAACGTCATTAGTATTTTCGTCATGAACATACTATTGTCTACGGTGACTCCAGCTATCTTTAACTTCTGTACCAAATTTTCTAAAGTAGAAATGTGTGTGGCAATATCATGGGCTGGGTTTTTCTGATAGAGATAATACTGCTCTTCTAAAAGATGCTTAGCTGAATCGTTTGTCTGCTCGTAAATCGAATGTAACTTGTCCCACATTTCCTTTGATGTTGAATAATTACATACATGAATGAGAACCTTAGAACTACATGAGTTAACAATGACTTTCTGAGCCTTAGCATCATTTTTTGACCATGCTGCTAGTTTGGTTGCTTCACCTTCACCTGGCCTCTCCAATGTTCCATCGACGTAGCCATATAGATCCAAAGCCATTAAATTCACACGAACTTGGAATTTCCACATCATCCATTGGGATGGGTTGGTAAACTTTTCAATTGTTGATATATCCTTTTCCATCTCGTCTATTTGTTTTTAATAATACGCCTTATCGTTCTTATCGATTCTTCTCGAAGTATATATCCAGCAATTATCCGAAAAATATTTTCAATTGCAAATACTGATTAAGCAATCGACTCAACGTAATAGCGTTTTCTTTGATATGCGATGATCCTCGCACAAACAAAATATTTCAGTTATTTCCTTTTTTTTTAATTATACTTTTGAACGAATAACTGGGCCCATAACCTATTGAAGTTATTTGCTAACGCTGGAAAAGTATCTACCGAAATAACAAGTCGAGACTTATAAAATATTATAAAAGGATGTTTATTGAACAAGAAAAGTATTGTGAATAATAACAAACAATTAAATCGTTACTACGATAGAATTTGATAATAAATTATAGTTCTAAACAAAATATTAAAGTACACTATTTAGGAACAAGTATTTGCCAAAACCTTAGTACAATATATTCAACAGTTCACAAAAACAAATTCAAAAATCTAGCATTCTAATTAAAGAAATAAGAAAAAAGACATAGAAGGAAATTTTCCCTTTTATCTGCTACAACAATAAGGATATAAATTAGCCCATTAATAAAAATGTTTACTTTTACTCTACCTCCCACCACTCTTATCAACGATCTCAGCGTTGCACATGTGGCGTTACATTTTTTCACTCTCAACGCGCGCAAAGAAGTTTCACTTAAAAAAAAAAAGAATATACTGGGTTCGGAATCATTTTTTGTTCTTGAAATATTTGAGACGAAAATTATTTTTTAACTGATTTTCTTAGTTAAAAAAAGTGTCTGTTGATTTTTTTTTAATATTTACCAATTTGGAATTATTTAATTATGTGTAAAATAAAATTAGTCTGAAGTGAATATCTTTTTCCGTTGTCGAGATATTCCAGATAAATGACATTTTACAGCTCCTTTCTAAATTGCTATAGTAAAAAAATGGTTTATTGAATTTGTTAGAAAACCTTTTCAGCACGTTATGACAATATTGTCTGTAAAATAAAAATTATCCGAGGTGGATATATCTATGCATTCTCGAGATCTGGTAGACAAAAAAAGGTACCCCGAACGTACGTACATACACACATACAGACATCTTGTTAAAAACGAGACCTCAAAACGTGAAGATATGTCAAAATTTTCAACTCGACAAATCGCACCAATAACAATAACTTCCAATGGGAAGTTAATTACAAATTTATCTACCTTTTACAAATTGCGAGTAATTATCGCAGTTGAAAACATTCAATTAAATATTTTCGTAGATGTTTTTCTTTTCAAACTTAAAGCGTGTTCAGATGACTTGTCACCATTTATCTTGAACAAACTTTTGGATAACTTCTTCTTATCCAATTTATTGCTTAATATAGCTATTAATTGAAAAAAAATATTGACTTTTTGTACGCTATACGTATTAACATAAATAAAGTTATTGCAATAAAGATACTTGAAAACAAAAATTACACTATACAAAATTGATAAAGAACTTTTTTTAAATTTGAAAACTGCCTTTTCTTTTAGTTTTGCAATTTCGAATCTGTCAATTCCCAGCAAATTATAGTGAATATGCCCCCTCCCGCATGATTTTTTTTTTGTCTCAGTCCAACCTCTAGACGTTCTAGTTTTTTGTTTCATCTTTTGCGAATCACCCTTTATACTTAACTGTTGTGCATCAAATTAAAAGAGAATTTACGAAAATATTTCTTATCAAATCTATTTCAGAGATAGATATTTTCCAATAAAAGTTAAACGAAATAGGTCTGCGCAAACATACCTCTTTTTCGAGAAACCGCTGAGCTAAACAATATTTTTGTGTCCAAAAATAGACGTGGCAAACATTTTTCATAACTGAATTATTCTTAACATATCGTTGGGGCAATTCGGCTTTTGAATTTACTGAAATTTAAAGGCAAGAAACAATTGCTTTTTGTGTGGAACTTCAACTTACTTTACAAAATCTGCTTAAATTCACCCATGTATTTCTGATATAATGGTCACAGTGGTCATTTTTGAAATTTGTTGGTACAGCTCCAAAAGACTAAGCCGAATTTGTGAATTTAATAAGGCCTAATTTATTCGCTTTCCATTAAATTTAAATTTGCTATTAAAAATTAGAAATTGATCGATTTTAAATATTTGTATTTATTCACCCTCATTTAACGATTAAAAATGAAGTTTCCTCTATTAACTAATTGTTTATTTAATTTAAAATTGGCTTTAGCTAAAACGACAAAATCCACTTTTTAAGGGGGATATTTATCCATAATAGAGAGTTAACGAACTGTTTTCTTTTATTCACTCTCAATTAGCGTTGACAGCAGTGTTGTCGAAAGTACTCCCATAGTAGTATTGTACTGATTTTTAACACCTCCGTACTCCCGTACTCCTCCTTTTACATTCGTACTCCTATTTTTTTTTAAAGACCTTAAATATCTTACACTTGCAGCAAAGTGTAATGTCAACCTAAATAAATTTAATTTACTTTAAATTTAATGCAAATTTGCCAGCACATTTATCTTCAAAACTGTCGTCTAAAGGGAATTTCCCTCTTTCTTGTTTTTTTTTTTTTGTTTGTCGTTGGCCGCATTCGGGTGGTAGGCAGATACGTATCTGAGATACGTTAGAATCTGATATGTTTTCGAACGACCAAAACCGGATAAGTACAGATAAGATGTCAGCTGTTAGTATAATCCAAACAGATCCGAACATTTTTGGGATAGGTTTGGATTTTTTTTTGACATCAGCTGTTTGGTTCGTCAGCTGGTTTTGCCTTAGGCATTACAACAACACGAACAAATCCAGATACCTTTTGTTACGTACCCGATCGGGGCCGTTGGCCTTATGCAATTTTCATCTGTCAGTTCGGTATTTATTTTAGTGCCCGATTACACGATTCGTTTTTTCGGTTGTTTCGTGTTTCGTCTTTTTGACAGCTTGGGTGAGGGGAGTCTAAATGTAGAGGAAAAGAATTAACGAAAGTAGGAATGAAAATTTCAAGACTTTTTCTGGTTGAACTTTGACGTTTCTGATTTGGCAACGACAATGCTCCTCGATGTAAGCAAAAAACGATTTGAACAAAAATGAATGAATGTGAAAATTGTTTTTTGTGATTGAATATACCTAATATACGAGTATATTTGAGAAAGAAGTGATTACAAGTTACTTTTATTTATTACTACTGATTATTTTCACACAAAACAACCCTAAATTCCATGAAGTTCAAAATAACGAAATTGAACTCCGTGAATTTGTATGTGTAGTTCAATAAAATGAAAAGTATTGTTAAATTAATGCTTGAAATTTTGTTATTCTTTGTAAGAAAAATTCAAAGTAAGCTTGCGTTATAATACTTTTGTTTTTAGAATTAATTATTTATTTATGTTTTTTTTTTTTTTATTAACTGAATTTATTTTTTGATGACTTTTTTTTAAATAAAGTTAAAAAAAATGTGTTCACGCACTTATTTTTGAAGACTAAAAAATAATTGTACTACTATTTCTTTCAAAATACCCCCCTTTTTTGGCTGCAGTACAACCATCTAATATTTTTCTCCAGCAACACTGGTTGACAGTCGATATGTTGTTTGCTTTTTTTTTTCTAATCATAAAGTGTGATGTGGGAAACAAAAGCAAACAAGATTTGAAAAACATTCTGGTGCAAAAACAATCTAAAACTATTTTAATGTTTTTAATGCACTGAATACGAGTCAGACCTCAATATTACCCTATAACGTTTGGTTTTTGAAAGTCTCCAATATTTAAGTGGTAAAAAACTGTTTTGCAACGATTTTTCATTGCATTATAGCGAAAATTCTAAAGAAATTATTTAAGGGCTCGATTTTTATATGAACCAAAAATATTCCGAAAAGTAGGTATAGTTTGAATTTCCACCAGAAGGGTTTATTTTTCAACTTTGCGGGTTTTTGTTATTCAAATCACACTTTAAGATTACAAATAAAAGAAGCAAACACAAAACTGATTGTCAACGTTAATTGATAGTGAACAAACAGACGCTATTTTAAACGTGATTTAGTGCTAAATTGATAGTTCATCAGTCAAAATAAAACAAAAATCCCAAGGATATTTTTAAAAAGCATATAAATTTAAAGCAGCAATTTAAAGCGAGCCAGTTAACTAAAGGCGAGTGAATAAATCAAAAATTAATGAAGTGTTCTTAATGATAATTTTATATTAAACGTGATATTAGTTAAAATGACACAATTCAATTTTTAATGGACTGTGAACAAATTGGCCCTACGACTTTTTTTTGTAGGAAATCAGATTTGCTGTCAATATTTGTTGTTTTGAAATTTTATAAGAAATTTAAAGCATTCAAATTTAATAAAAACTGACAAACAAAATTCGAAAAACCACTGATTTTAATAATTTAGAAATCAGGTAGAAAAACAAAATTAAAAAAATCGCACCTTCAAAGTTTGGAAAAAAGTCAACTGAAGTGCACAACTCTCATTTTTAACAACTTTGATAATTAGATGATTCTTTTTATAATGTGGTCGTGTTAAGGTGTTATTTCATCAAAATCAGTTGATTATACTTATTTATAAATTAAGACTTGAACAAAACTACTTCTCCAGTTTTTAACTGGTGGATAATACACATTTCTTATAACCAATCTAATGCAGATATATATTCAATCTTGTACACATCGAATAACATGTTTAAATTGAATGTAAAACATAACACTCTTCAATTTTGTTTAACATAGATTTCGCTAACATTCGAATTTAAGAGCCTACACAATTTATTGCCCCTCTATCCTTAAGAAAAAACAAATCCATTAAAACATCTACGAGAATAATTTGTGCTTATCTTTGAATAATATCTTTTTCTTCTTAAAATCTATTATATTCACAACTGAATAAATAACAAGAAATAAGACACAACAAACAAAATAAATCAATCTAAAATTTTAATTCGCACATACCACAATATTCTATTTATTGCTATATGGGAACCATCTCCATCAAACAAAGAAATTTAAATTAAATTTAATATTTTAAAGAAGCACATAAACATCTTGTTTAACAAAATAATTTCCCTAACTGATTTAATACCATTACCCAGTCATATATGAGAGCAAAAGAAGAACATGACACTTTAAAAGCACAGTATGCTCTTAATCTTATTAAAAGTTTATATACAGAAGTATCTGTGTGTCTGCACGGGTTGGAATGTACGATATACATACCTATTAATGTCAGTACGAGTATCATATCCTGAATTTCACATATCGAATTTTATCTTACTTGCATTTTTGTCACGTTTTCTTTGAAGAAGAAAAACAAAAGTTTATATAAATGTAACTTTTCAAAATGATTTTACAAACTTTATACACACAACACATGCACTTCGATTGATACTTTTTTGTTTAAAAATTTCTTCACATAATAAAATTCAGCACAAAAAAAAAAGGATACAAAAGGTTCATTTGAAATGAAACTGTCCTTCTTATATTTTGATACTTGTGAGTTGTGAATTACTTTGGAAACTACTATTCTCTAAAAGAATTTAAATCGGTTATATAATAAGCGAACAACTAAGTCGCATGTGTCTACATTTTCATACTATGAATGGGAACAAAAATCATGAGAAAAAAAAAAGAAATGCTTGAGAACAAATAGCGATACTAGAAACATTATTTTATAAAATAATCAAACCCACGCCTCTTTCCCCCCCAGATACCGCACACGCTGGGGTAAAGAAAAGAACTACCTAACCTTTGAATGTAGATATATTCAGTACTGTAAAGTATCGCCTACGCGAGGGGGGCTACTACTTCCCAAGTAATTGGCCATTTCAACATATCTACTAGTATATTTTTATTTTTGTACTAGATTTATAAGGAAATACACAAAAAAATTGAAAACCCATCTTTATAATTTCTAAAAAGAGGCTGTGTGCGACCTAGACTCAGTGTTGCCGCAAGCTGAAATGAAAAGTCGCTAGACTAACCTCCAAAAGTCGCTAGATTAGCTGAAATTCGAGGGACAAAAAGTCGCTAGAAGTCGCTAGACAAAAATTGGTAAATAAGTGTTACAAAAAAATCTCTTTGAATAACTTTTTATTTTTGTTCAAAAATTTAAAGTAAATTAACGAAAAACTTAGGTCTAACTATAATAATTTTGAAACAGATGAATTGCTTAAATCAGACTACTGCGCTCATTCGCACTTACATTTTGCACATGTTTTTATGTGTGTGTGCCTAGGTGTGGTGAATTTCAGTATCCAATTATTGGAAATAGAAAATGTCAAATTAATTGAAATGACAGGAATGTAAAATCACCAGGGCAACTTCATACAAAAATAGTATTTGCGTATCACAACTCACAAATGCTCACCTTCAAAAGTCGCTAGAAATAATCTAGCGACATCAAAATATTTTTTGTCGCGGAAGAAATTGAAATTTGGCTAGATCTAGTGACACAGTCGCTAGAACGGCAACCTTGCCTAGACTAGTTACTTTCCATTATTGCTACAAAAGTTTTTTTTTAAATAAAACAAGAACGATTTTGGATATCAATGAAATTCTTTATTCCTGTGAAAGAACGTTCGATGCCATTATGTATGGCACTCGATTTTTCTTGCATGGCCACCACAGGCACGCTTGCAGAAGTCCAGACGCTGAAACCAATTTTCGACGGTTTTCAAGCATAAATCGGCCGATACTGCTGCAATTTCACGTTCGATATTCGTACGAAGTTCATCAATCGTCGCTGGCTTGTTGGCATAGACTTGGCGTAGACTTGACGTAGCCCCACAGGAAATAGTCAAACGGCGTCAAATCGCACGACCGAGGCGGCCAAGCGACTGGACCATTTCGTGAGATAACACGTTCTCCAAACTTGGTTTCCAATAAATTGATTGTGACATTCGCTGTGTGGCTTGTGGCGCCGTCTTGTTGGAACCACATGTCCTTCAAGTCCATATCATCCAATTGGGGCCGAAAATATTCGGTTATCATTGAACGGTAGCGATCCCCATTCACAGTAACGTGCCGGTCTTGATCAACACGGAAAAAGTACGGCCCAATGACGCCGCCGGCCCATAAACCACACCAAACCGTAATTTTTTCGGGATGTAATGATGACTCTTAGAGTACGTGTGGATTGCTGACTGAGCAATACCGCATATTTTGTTTATTGACGAAGCCATTCAGCCAGAAATGAGCCTCGTCGCTGAAGATGATTTTTCGATTTTTCATTTTCAAGTTGTTGCTCAGCCCAATTCACGAACATACGACGCTTCTGGTGGTCAAGCGCCTTCAGTTCTTGCGTCAATTTAATCTTGTAAAGCTGTGGGCCAAGATCTTTTCGCAAAATTCGCCACAACGACGTCACAGAGATGCCGAACGCTTGAGAACGACGTTTGAGAGACACATTTGGGCTTTCTGCGACTGCAGCCTCAGCGGCAGCAATATTCTCGATACTACGGGCACTTCTTTGTCTCACTGGCACGGGAACATTTTGTACTGTGCCTGTGGTTTCAAATTTTTCCACTAGACGCTCAATTGTTGATCTGCTAGGACGATTATGACGACCATAAATTGGACGTAGCGCTCTTAACGTTGAGGCCACTGACTCCGAATTTCGGTAGTAAATTTTAATAATTTCGACTGGTTGTTAGCTCGTATATCTTTCCATCATGAAATGGCAAACCTTACAAAAGAGCGGCAAGAAATATGGCGTCGTTTGCTGTCCCTGTTGCTCTACTTTTGTAGCTTCCCTGTTGAAAAACCCTTTACTTAAGGCATCAACTATGACTGCCGACACCCTACCCATGCGCTATAACCCAAAAGCTTTAACCTTAACCAAATATTACTTGTGATAGAATACTTAAGTTGTTGTTGTTTCTTCTTTTCTGTTGTTGTTTCTTTCTTTTCAATATATTTTTCTGATTTGAGGAAGCATGTGCTCATTAGCCTGACAAAAATTTCACCATGTTTAGTAACTTGTCCTCAAAAATTGTGAAAAATGGGTGAAAACTAACATTTAACAGAAGTACTAAGTGGATATACCAATACTTCAGGAGACATTCTTCAAGAACAGAGTCAAGAACAAAAGTGTGCAGTCTTTTTCAAAAACACAATAATTTCTGTTTCCTATTTTTAATAGAAATTTCTTAAGAGTATTTATTTATTTCTTTAAATGTACCCTTTTAAAAATGATGGTTATGGGGACTTTTCTTCTTCGATGTTATTTTCTTCATTTTTGAACTTTTTATAAACCAAATTGAAAATCCATGGCAGTTTAGTCATTCCCAGCCAAGAAATATAATAGTCCACCACTGCCCCGCTTCCTATATTATATGAACATACATACATACAAAAATATATCTTTAACTGGTATAATAAAAAATATATTACCTCCTCTTCAACATTTTCTCTCTATCGTCGCGTCAGGAAATATTGTCATATCTACTCTTTGTATTGTTATAGGAAGCAATTTGAATATACGATATATGCAACGCTTAACCACACATTCTTTTCTATGCATGAGTACCTACATATAAAATTAAATATAAAAAAAAAACATCTCTATGTATACTTGTACATATCCACAAGTATGTGAAGAAAAATTACGACGCCTCAATATCCTCGTAGGATGGAAAAGTCGTTGTTCAGCTAACATCTCTTAAGGAGAGAAAAAATATGTACGTCATACATTTATAGAAAAATTCCATTTAAATTATGTTTACCTGTACACTCTTCTTTTTCTCCTCATTTTCTATTAGAATATTT
Source organism: Melangyna quadrimaculata (assembly GCA_949320155.1). Lineage (NCBI taxonomy): Eukaryota > Metazoa > Arthropoda > Insecta > Diptera > Syrphidae > Melangyna > Melangyna quadrimaculata. Next base: position 64,796,508 of record OX439483.1, on the reverse strand, counting down.
TTTTTCTGTAGATAATAAATTTATTTGACAAAAAAAAAATATCCGCGCTGAAGAAGAAAAATGCATAAATATCGTGGTATATTTTCAATTCAAAACTTGAGATCATTTTAATATGAATAAAATAAATAAATAAAAAAATCTGGTGGCATAACGGCTCATGAAGAACCAGTACCTAGTGACTAACAACTCGCAACCATTCCTGTGTGCGCCTTTCGACAGGAATGGAAGGGACCTACAATTTTATGCCAAATCCGAACGGCTAGACGAGAAGCACTTATTCATGACAAGTGATACTCTTGCAGGATTTGTCAATTCCTCGCAAGATGCAGTAGCCGTGAAAAAAAATTTGTTTAGGTTTTTAGGTGGACGAGGCTGGGAAGTGAACCTAGAACTCCAGCGTGACATTCCATCGCACTAACCATTACGCTACGGGCTACTACATTTTTTTAATATGAAATATAATTAATAACATTATAAAATAAAATGCGTGAATGGATCGCACCATCGCACTAACTTGCTCTTGTAGCTTATGACTCAAAATGAAGTTAGACAGTGACGGTGTAGATATAGTGATGGTTTGATAATAATTTTATCAAGGGGCACGGTAGTGCCCAACCACGTTCTGGCACTATACCCTTTTTACAGGATCAAACTCTGCCGATTTTTGACCCCCCTCTACCTTCAGTACCAATAAAGTCAGAAAGTTCAAACTCGCAGCATTTGCTAAGCTCACCAGGTTTAGACAACTCATCAAATTTCAATTCCTTATAGCACCAGTGGTTCCCGAGATATAAGACTGCTAAAATAGCATAAACCGTAACTGACTGACTCACTCACTCACTGACAGATCATCAAAATTATGGAGCACTTCCCGACATTGTAGAATCTTGTAAATTCGCACTTCGCACAATGGTAGATTTTCCATTTAGGGGGCGTGGTATCCGCCCATTTTCATATAATTGATATAAATTATTTGGAGCACTCCTGACTGTCGTGGGATAATGAAATTTGGTACAGCGGTAGGGCTTGAAGTGCAGGCAAAGGTTAAAAATTTAAAATTTGAGATTTTACATTCAGGGGCGTAGCATCCGCCCAATTGAATAAAAATTGATATCAATTATGAGGAGCACTTCTGATTGTCGCAGAATGATCAAGTTTGGTAGAACGGTAGGGCTAAAAGTGCAAGCAAATGCAAAATTTTAAAATTTGAGATTTTACATACGGAGGGCGTGGCATTCGCCCATATACTCAGAATTGTTATTAATTATATGGATCACATCGGATTGTTGCAGAATAATAAAATTTGGTAGACTGGTAGATGATGTGGTCAATACAAAAGAGATATTGGAAAATTTGTAATTATCCGTTGAGGGGTGTGGCACCCGCCCATATTCCCAGAATTGATATCAACTATGTAGAGAACTTCTGATTGTCGTAGAGTGATGAAATTTGGTAGAGCGATAGGACTTGCTATGCAAGCAAAGGGAAAAGTAAGACTTTGAGATTTAACATTCAGTGGGCGTGGCAATCACCCGTTTTCACAGAATTAATATTAAATATATTGAGAGCACTTCCGTTTTGTGCAGGATTTTGAACTTTGCTAAATGGTTAGTTTTCAGGTGTTTACAAAGAAAAAGTTGAAATCATGAACTTTTTCATGCAGGGGCGTTTCATCCACCCAATTTTGCTGATAAAAATAATCTTTGCAAAAAGTAGTGAAATCACAACAAAAACATAAATGTTAAAAAATGCGCCAAGTTCTTATATATACAAAAAACCTTTGCGTAACAAGTCAGCCGTAAAAAGTAGTGAGATCTAAAAGTACGCCAAGTTCTAAGTTTATAAATGTTAAATATCAAATATTTTAAGTAGATTAATATGGAAGAACCTCAAAATTATTAGAAAAATCTGTTATTTAATGATTACTGACTAAAATTGAGTTGGTTTACTATTCAAGTTTTCATTTCCAAATTGAGTAATTAGGTAATAAATGAGAACTTGCCAAGTATACCAACTCAACTTAAGTCAGTTATCATTAAATAACAGATTATTCTGATAATTTTGAGGTTCTTCCATATTACTCTACTTAAAATATTTGATATTTAACATTAATAAACTTAGAACTTGGCGTACTTTTAGATCTCACTACTTTTTATGGCTGACTTATTACGCAAATGGTTTTGTTTATATAAGAACTTGGCGCATTTTTAAACATTTGTTTTTGGTGAGATATCTTTACCGAGAAAAAAAAATGGGTTGGGGTTATAATTCTGTATGTGCCAAAATTCGCTTCCAAAATTCTGTAATCCGAAATTGTGTATTTTAAAATTCTATAAACCCAAAATTCTTTTTTCAAAATTTCGGCAATCCAATAATCTGTTATTTTAAATTCAGTAAATTTAAAATTTTGTACTTCATTATTCTGTAAATTGTAAAAAAAATTATTATGATAATGAGCTAAAATAAAAATTCAAATTTTTCCTCTAGGAAATCTAATAAAAATGCTTCACACCAAATTTTAAGTAATTTGGTTTATTCAGTAAGGCTCTAGGTCGATGTACATTTATCAGGACGTTCTTATGCAATGCACAACTGCACAGAAGCACCGATCGATGCAACGGACGTCTAGTTTTGCTTAAAACCTCGAAATGTTTTATTGACACGGAACCTATGGGTGCCGGCCGTTTGGACGAAAATTGTTTCGCAATTCTTACATCGCAATTATTAAAATACATTTAAATCGATTCGCAAAAGTTGTTTCGCAAATTTTCTTTTGGCCTTTGAGTTAACCCGCAAACCGATCATTTCGCAAAAGTTCTTTTGCGGATTTTTATATCGCAAATGATTAGGTAGCAGTTTCTCGTTTTGCAATATTTCATTCAGATTATTGTTATTTTGGATTTTTTTATCTCGCGTTTCGTTATTTGGCTGTTTCATCGTCTGGCCGTTTTGTTGTTACGCCATTTCGTTGTCTCGCGCTTTTGAATGTATGCATGGTAACTTTATTATTATTATTACTTTTTGTTTTCAAAATGAATAATGAGTTTAAATATTGGTTCCTTAAATAAATTTATTGAAAACATAAGTAGCTGTGTTTTTTGAGAGAGTGTATAGTAACTCAGCAAGCATTTTATACGCACAACAATAACAAAACAAATTATTATAAAGAAGTTTGTTTATGTTTTTCATGTAACAAATTTGCTAACATGCTATTCACTTTTTCATAAAACACGGAGAGTGTTGTTTTTTTTTTTTTTTCATTCCATCTTAGTAAGAGAATTCACAAAATGGATTTCGTTTTTTTTTATTATTTCGCATATTATTATTTAGCTTTTAAATTGTTTTGCCTTTCGATATTTTTATGCGAAATAATAAAATGCTAAATAATAAAATGCGAAATAATAATTTGCGAAGTAATAAAATGCACTGCAATAAAATGCGAAATGGTGAAATGCGAAATAAGCAAATGGGAAAAAATTGCGATGAAAAATATGGGAAATGATTATTTTGCGAAGCAATAAAATAGCAAAATAAAAACTTGCGAAGCAAAAATTGCCAAACAATTTATTGCGAAATGATTAAATTGCTAAACAAGAAATTGCGAAATACTCATTGCGAAATGAAAAACAGCCAAACAAAATCCGCCAGATAACCCCTACCCGGAACCTATACTTGCCATATATAGATAACGTAGGTACAAAATAGTTTTGAGTTCATGATTTCTTGAATACAAAATAGTATATAGTTTTGAGTTCATGATTTCTTGAATAAATGTGGTCTTATGAACACTAAGAGCCATTTTTTCAATTCGGGGGTAAGGTTAGACTAGAGTTTACTCAGCACATTTGGTGAATTAACTCTGGATTAGCTCAACTAACAAAATATAATTAATCAACAATTATGTGGGTCACTGTGGCGTATTTTTTTTTAAACTTATTATTTAGTATTTTTTTCTTTTATTTCATTTGTGATGGTGAACGATTCTTTAAAAACTTAATTTCTTAAACTATTTTTGTTACAATTCATATATACTGGCTAAGTTAAAAATATATCTTAGTCTAGTGTCCAAATTTAAAGTAACATTCAATAAGCTTAATTTTTCTCTGAGTGTACAGAGTATTTTGCATAGCATAACGCGTCCAAGTGCTCTCTAATTAATTTCATTGAAATTTGATTTGAATTGAATATACAATCAGTACCCACTTTGATCTTTTCTTTTTACTACCTATGTATATTGCTTTTAGTTTTTAACTGATTAATGTACGTGTTAGTGGTTTCATAAGTGGTTGATATCCTTTTGAGTTCTGTCTGTATTGCTCATCATAATTATTAAATGACTTAAGTGAAAAATCAATGAGAAATCGAAAATAGCGTGAAAATTATTTAAGGGTTTTAAACCAATATTAAACGAAAGGACGGACAATCATGTTCAGCAGTACTGATATATGTACATAATTATGTAGATATATAGCGTAAAACATATGTATGTAACCTGCTCCAAAATACAAACACCAATAACATTGAATGCGTAAATTAATTGAAAAGTGTAATTTAATTAAAATTCTATGAAACCAAAATGTTATTTTCGGAATCAATTTTTATTTCAGTTTGATTTCCAATCAAATCAATTTTGACTGCTATAATGAAATTGGTGAAGTGCCAACCATCGTTTAGGTTATGAGGCTAGATATTTTAATGCCACTAAATCGAAGGTTCTAACCAAGAAAAAGGAAATGCTGTGCGAAATGAATTGCTGAGCAAATTATAGTCATACAGGGCCTAAAAGTGACAATTTCTGGTGAAAACTATAATCAAAATGTAGAGCTCAATTAGATACAAATGTCCAAAACCCATACCCGCTTAAATCGATTTTGAATATTTTCTAGGAAAGCCGTTATAAGTTTCAAAATGATTTGAAAAGTGTATGTAATTGTAATTGTGTATGTATGACAATCCGCATCAAGACTGAATTCGCCAACATGAGCCTAATATGCATGTATGCCCCGCATGAGAAGAAAGATGAAGACACCAAAGACGAGTTCTACTAGATCCTGGAGAAGACTCACGAGCTGTGCCCAGCTACGATATTAAAACTGTCCTAAGCGATTTTAACGCGCAGCTAGGAAGAGGGGACGTTTTTTTTTGGTCACATTGTCGGAAAGTACAGCCTGTAGGATACCACCTCCGACAACGAAATCAGACTGATCGACTTCTCTGCGGGACGAAACATGGTGATAGTTAGTACGCAGTTTCCTCACCTCAATATTCATAACGGGACCTGGAAATATTTTGATCAATCAATCGTCAACCAGATTGATCATATTGCGATCGATGCAAGGCACTCCTCTAGTATCAGGGATGTCCGAACGTTCCGAGAAGCCAACGTTGACTCGGACCATTACCTTGTTGTTTCCAGAAACAGCTTCGGATATCTCCAACACAGCCAAACCGATGAAATGCTGTAAGGAAGTTTGACGACGGGTCCTTCTCCGATCGGATCTCAAACAACCTCTTAAGAGCTTCTATGCTGGAGCCGACGCACGGGCTCGCTGCAGAGCTTTTCAAAGCAGCAGGAGATGACTTGGTAAGGAGTATGCACCAGCTCATCTGTAAAATATGGTGGGAGGAAAGCATGCGCGATGAATGGAATCTCAGTACTTATTGTTTTCCCGATCCACAGGAAAAGAGACCCTCTAAACTGCGCCAACCAGTCTCCTTAACATCGCCTACGAGATCTTCTCTGCCGTATTATGTGAACGCCTGAAACCTTTCGTCAACAACCTGATAGGTCCATATCAGTGTGGCTTCAGGCCAGGAAAGTCCACCATCGACCATATATTCACACTACGGCAGATCTGGAAAAAAATCCCAGGTACTTCAAATCGACACTCACCACCTGTTCATCGATTTTAAGGCCGCGTATGACAGTATTTATAGAGACGAGTTATACAAAGCAATGTCTAGTTTTGGCATCCCTGACAAACTCGTCTGTTTGTGGAGGATGACGATGGAGAACGCACGCTGCTTATTCAAAGTTGGCAAAGACCTCACCGACACCTTCGATTTCAAAAAAGAATTTAGGCAAGGCGACGACGACGCGCTGTCATGCGACTTCTTCAACATTATACTTGAAAGAATAGTGCAGAACTCTCACGTCAACACTAGAGGCATAATCTTTCAAAAGTCCATCCAATAACTTGCATACGCCGACGATATTGACATAATTGGAAGAAAAAAGAGTGATGTCACTGGAGCTTTTGCAAGCGTTGAGGAGGAAGCGGCAAAGATGGGTTGAGTGGTGAATGAGGACAAAACAAAGTATATGCTGGCATCTGGAAAGGACGCTCAACACCAATGTCTTGGACAGAACGTCACCATAGACAGATATAACTTTCTGGTAGTTAAGGACTTTGTCTACCTGGGCTCAGCTATATATTCAGGCAACGAGACCAGCACTGAGATCGAACAAAGGATAACTCTTGCCAATCGCTGTTTCTTCGGGCTAAGAAGGAAAATAAAAATAAAAGCCATCTCTCGAATGACTAAAGTGTTCTTGTACAAGACACTCATCATACCGGTCCTGTTGTATCGTGCAGAAGCATGGACCTTCTAAGCGGCGGATGAGTGCGCTTTAGGAATATTCGAGAGAAAAATTCTTCGGGTGATCTTCGGTCCCGTATGCATAGACGGGGATGGAGGAGAAGATAAAACAACGAACTGTACAGGCTGTACAACGACATCGACCTAGTCACAAAAGTGAAAAGGCAAAAACTCAGGTGGCTGGGTAACATAGAGCGGATGGACACCAATGCTCCAGCCCGAAAAGTCTTTGAATCCATCCCCGAGGGACGGCGCAGCCAAGGAAGACCGCGAAGCCGGTGGCGCAGGCAAGTGGAAGAGGACCTCAACCAACTTGGCGTGCGAAACTGCAAGTAGCTTGCTAGAGACAGAGCTGGCTGGAGAAGGCTTGTTGGTTGAGGCCCTCGTCCACACCGGACTGTAGCCCCAGGATAAGTTAGGAATCAAGTATGTAATTTAAATATCACTTGAATAATTTAGTAATTTGAATAAACTAATTTTTAAAACTGTGCATGAATCTTGTCAGATGGAGTGAAGCATGTACGTTTGTAACTACATACATACATAGTTCTATACTGAAAAGGTAAAATATTTTCGATAAAAAAGTAAATGTCCTGCAAATTGTATTCCTTTATCCACTTCACGACACTTTGGGAAACATACCCGACACATAATACTTCAATTTTCATTAAATGCATTTATTGTCATTAAACTATAATACACTTATATCAGTCTCTTTGTGCCTAAAGCTCATCATCGATTAAAAATTAAAATCACCCAACCCTATACCCAATACCATCAGCAAATAATGTGAAATCGAAATTACACACATCCACCCACATCCAAATAATAACAGCATCTCGCTTTTCAAAGTAGCCCCATGAGGATGTACACTGAACCAAGAAGGAATCTTCTCTGCAGCGAATATAAATACATATGGGGACAGGAACATTATGTATGTTGTATGTAGGATATCCAAGTGCACCACTGCAATCTGAGTCCTGATGTTGCTGTGTCCTTAAGTTCTCTTATAATATGCACATAAGCCATTTATAGTTCTATACGAGTATATCGTCTGCAATGAAAACGAGAAGTTCTTTTCAATGAACTCCTTGATATGTCAAGTGAACTGTTGTTGCTCTGTTGGTCCTTTTAATAGTAGGTATGTACATAGTTGATATAGGAGAATATTATTGTGCTGTGCGATGTGCGTCCCCTGAGATAGTTGTTGCTCCATCCAATGTGTAAATTGAATGGAATCGGATTTCAATAAATTTTCAAATTCCACTTATTGCTCTTGTGCGAATATATGTTAGTAAATGACATCCATACATATTTCAGTAATAGAATACCAAGATGATCACTCTATCCCTGAAGTAATTTGTTTGTTTTGAATGTTTTAATTTTAATGCTCTATATTTTTTTTTCAGATCAAGGACATAACACGACACATTAAGAAAGCGGTTGTTGCATCCTCACTCGAAGAGATTCGTACAAAAGTGGCGGAAAAGTTTGAAAAAGTCGATTTCCTGCCAACGATACATTTAGATTCGGATGGAACGGAAATAGACGATGAGGAATATTTCAGAACTCTTGAACCTAATACTGAACTAATAGCTGTATTCCCTGGTGAACATTGGATTGATGTAAGTTAATGAGAAAAAAAAAAGAAAAAAATCAGTGGTGTTTAGATGATAAGGTAATGTTTTTAAGCTATCATTTGTCTTTATAAACTATCATTTGATTTAATTCCGGAAAATCCTTTGGGTCCGATAGTGAAACAAACAACACGTCTTTATCTTTTGGCAATACACAGCAGACTCTGCGTTCTTTATTTTCAAAACAACTTAAAACTATCCCTCAATCGGTTATCTCTTCTCTCTTAATTTCCACTCATTCTACATATTCTTTTCATTTTTATTGAGTTTATTCTTTTATTCATCAGTGTTGCGACATGTTAATCCGAGAACTTTTTTTGGTTATAACGTAGTTTTTAATGTATTTTTGAATTGACTATGAACTCATAAACCCCTCGGAAATTATATAAGTTTATATTCTGCCCTAGTTTGGGTATCCATCAGAACGCAAAATTCGATGGATTTTTGTTTCGTTGGCTTATCGGAAAGAATATCCATACCTTCCTGGAAGCTAAACTTCCTCATTTGCATTTTTAACGGATGCTCAGCTAAGGCTGCTTTGGCGGATGAAATTGCGGAGCTTTAGATTAATTTTGTATATCTGTAGAAGTGTGTTTTTGGGAGTTCCAGACAGTTTTTTTTTATTTAGACACATTTAAATGCAGAGTACATAAATAACGAAGATGATGAAGTTAAGTGTTTGAATTGAATTAAAGATTTCAAAAAACCTCAACTCCAAGATGCGTTTCGTCTAGGTTTGACGGAAGGCTCATCAATTTGATGCTGTCAAACCCTTTTAGACGCAATTTTAAGTCGATGATCGTTTTAATTGAGTAGGCAGTCTAAAGACCATCTCTAATATTTTGGAAAGGTTAATTTTGTAAAGCTATCGGTCTTAATTTTAATTTATCAGTTTAAAACTCATTTGAGAATATTCAACAAAAATAAAGTTTGTGAGGGTAACCCTGAAAGTTAATCTATTTCCATTTACCAATACTTTCATTGTTAATGTGTCCAAATGAAGATCTCTCTAAAACACACAACCTATTATTTATAAAGGCCTAAGTTTCAGCAACCTTTCTTAAGTTTTTGTCGAAGAAATGAGTTTAATTTTGAAGATTTTTACGAAATTTTATTTAGTGTTGGGTTATTTCCCTGTTATTTCCCACCCGCTCGTAGGCACCTAATACAAATATATTTACGTTCCAAAATATTTCAAAATTATTATCAAGAAATAAAATCATAGAAAAACTTAAATATTAAAGGATTATTGTATCCGTTTTTTAATAAACAGTGTGGACTTCTCAATATCTCCAATGCTATACCACATAAGCCTTAAATTACAAAAGCAAGTTCTCTTGTACTTTTTTTATTTTTATTTAATAAATGCAGATACTTTAATAGTGAACGCAGGAGGATGGGTTATTGGCTGAAACCAGCTCCTAGAACGTCGGGAAGAAAATTTAAAATAAATAGCCAAATGATAGGTAGTTCTCTTAAAAATTTAATAGTTAGATCACCTAAAAATTGTAAATTCAGTATAATTAGGCATACAACAGATGAGGCATCCAGAAAAGAAATGTCAGGGATCGGCAATTCATTTCAAGTGCGGGGTCTAGATGACACAAATATTTCATGCGTCCAAAAAAAAAGCATTTTCCGGAACGGGAACGCAACGGAACGGAATATAAAAAACGCACGATTTTTTGTAAGATTATTTTAATCTGATTTACAACATTTTAAAAGGATAGTTCTGGGACACTTATTAAATAATCCTACACAAACATCACGATTATTTGATTACTGTCCCAGAACTATCCTTTTAAAATCAGATACAAATAATCGTAAAAAAATAGCCCCAAAAGCCAAAAATATGAAAAATCATCCCAGTTCAGAAACAGTAAGGACCTATTTTTGGTTGTTGTTATAAATGCAGGGTTTTGGGGCCATTTTTAATGATTAGTTTGATGCTTTTTTCAATTAAAAATAGTTTTGAGGCCTTTTTTCATTTTTGATTTGGAACGATATTTCTATTTTAATATTGGGGCAGTTTTTCAGTATGAAAAATGACCCGCCTTTTGGGGCAATTTTTCACTATTTTAAAAATAAAATTTTGGGAACATTTTTCATAGTGAAATTTTACTCCAAAACTTAAAATGAAAAAAAGGCCCCAAAACCATGAAAAATCACCCAAATTTATAAATTTTAAACTTTTTGTTAGTTTTTGTTTTTGTCTTTTTTTTTATTATTTAAATTATAATTTATTTCGATTGTTTAAGTTAATAAATACTTTACATTTTTACCCTTTTTGTAATCGTCCTTCAAAATAAAATGTAAAACAAAATTAAAGCAAAAAAGAGCGCACAACTTTTAAAAACTAAGTATAGGTATGTGTATCTACAATTCTACATTCTAGGACTTAAAAAAGGGATATAATAAAGATTTTGGGATACGAAGTGCTTGGTGCTTGTATATTTACATAACATAACAAATTGTTTGCATTGTGAAAAAGTAGGTATTGGGGCAGTGGTAAAGATGGGACTCGTGTTAAGCTACTATTAGACGGTCAACGCAAATGGTCAATGCGTTGACTCTCTGACGTCACCAGAAAAACGGTCAAAGCACTGACATGGCAACGTCAACGCTCACCGTGTCAACACCTGAAATATTGACGATCACAAAAATGACACAAGGCCGTCAATGTTGTCCCAAAATCCGTTGACAGGTAATTTGTGTCAACGAGATTTATCCAAATCGGTGTCAATGCGCTGACAAGTAATCGTTGACGATCACACGGCTTGACTATGTCCACGGGTACAAAAGTACAAATCTGTAATTTTTCGAGTTCAGGCTCACACATAGTGGTGGCGCGCTGTGACACAGTCAAATAAATTTATGTATTTCGGTTTAAATTTTTTTAAAGCAAGGAAAAATGTTAAAAGCAAACGAAATGGAAATGGCAATTTAGGTTTAGGCAGAAGGGACAATGTTTTAAAAAAAATATCAAAATATCATGTTATAGCGTTGTTGAAAGCCAAAAACCTATTCTTAAATTAACCTTTTAAACCAAGTTGTTTGAGCAAACAGTTTTTGAGAATATAATTTTCAAACTTAAAATTCTTTCTTCTTACCAAGATGGCGGACGCCCCACAAGACCAAAAATCCCGCAAATCGAGATTTATGCTGAGAACTAACCCATCTTCAAAACTGCGTTCAAACTTTTTAGACGTCAAAACTTTTTTCAGATTGCCCTTATTTGACTCCCCGTTGCCTGTACTAACTAGTTTATAGTCGCTGCATCCTCCATCCCAAAGCGCTGGTCGTTTCTCTACTGCAGCAATCAAAGCGGAGACCTCGTATTGTTTGGTCCACGAGTAAATTAATTTTCTTTTACGTTTCTCCGACAACTTTTCCTTCGATTCATCAGCAGGACGCTGATCCGACTCACTGGTGCTTAGGCTCATTTTTTGAACTCAAACTAATTTAACTTTAAATAATTTTGTTTGGAAATGTTTTGTTTTCTTTTATGTTGCTGTTTTTTTTTTTTGTTGCTGTTTCTTTAAATGAATAGAATGTCAACGCCAGCTACTTTGACACAGCAGAAAATTATAGCGTGTCAACGTTGGTACCTGGACAACGCGTGGATGGGCAGTCAGGAAATATCTGTCAATGTGTCCGAAAAATTCTGATGGGGTGATTACACGGTAAATGAAAACAGTCAACGCGTTGACTTTTCAAACCATGTCATAGCAAGTGTCAACGCTGATGTCAGTGCATTCTGACGTCAGAGAGTCAATGCGTTGACCATTTTAATTGACCGTCTAATCATAGCTTTAGTAAACAAGGATATATAGACAAAGTTTTGTAATTTATGTGAGCACGTAAAAAAAAGTGTTTATAAAGGTTTTTATGCTTAAACGTCCTACAAGCAGTTTACGCGTTTTAGTTTTTTTTTTGTTCTTATTTACATAACAATAAAAATGTATTATACCGTTGTTGTATATATATATATATAATATATGTATAATATATTTTTTCAAAAAATACGAACAAATTTATAAACTATATAAATTATTATTTATGAATCTATATCTGTTTTATAAAAAAAAAACTCCTTCTGCACATATCTACACAAATTTCATCGAAGATCTCATTATCCATAATTATAAATTCGGAAACGACCAATCCAAGTTGAAATACTTGTCAATGAACTGATAAAGGCATCTGTTAAAAATTCTTTGTCTTTGAAAAGACAAAAAACTAAATTGTGGCAGTTAAAGACACAAGTGAAAATGAACTGGCATTCATGTTGTTAAAATACCAGCTGTCAAACTGTGTCAATTCAATGACAAGTAGATGCCTACCATTATGGTTGAATTTTTCAAGGGTGAAATGCACTTGGCTATTTCAAGAACACTGTTTATAAAATAAGCCGGTACTATGAACTTAACATAGAAAGTTATACTGTAACATTAAAAAAAAATATAAATCGGGTGGCACAACGGCTCATGAAGAACCAGGGCCTAGTGACTAACAACTCGCAACCATTCCTGTGTGCGCCTTTCGACAGGAATGGAAGGGACCTACAATTTTATGCCGAATCCGAACGGCTAGACGAGAAGCACTTATTCGTGACAATTGATACTCTTGGAGGATTTGTCAGTTCCTCGCAAGAGGCAGTAGCCCTGAAAAAAAACTTTGTAGTTATACTTTAACATTATACTGTAACATTACTTTATACTAAATTTTGGAGAATTAAGTGTACCTAGCTGTTTTCCAGTCCAAACACACGATATGTTTTATTTAAAAAAAATGCTCCTGTTTATTTCATAAACATTGATTTTTTTTTAACCAAAAAGTACAATTCGATACACTTTTTTTTAACATTCGATACATTGCTGAAAGACGATTTTTCATCCCTGCTACAGCCCGGTTTAACCATTGACTAAAAAATACTTTACTGTGATATATTTTTCTCTCTCGATCTTCAGCAGTTTTTGTTGTTTTTTTTTATTGATTATCATAAACAAGATATTGTTCAAAACAAACCATTTAAAAAACTTTATTTAAAAAGAAAAAATAAATACTGAAACAAATAAAAATATTTAATATTTTGAAAAATCGAAATAAATTATTTCTAATTTGTTTTTTGATATTTTATTTAATGCAGTTTTACAAGACTTATTACTTTATGATAATCAATAAAAAAAATAACAAAAACTGCTGAAGATTGAGAGAGAACAACAAGAGCAAAATATATAATATTTAAGTATTTATTAATTAAAAAAATCGAAATAAATTATAATTTAAACTTTTTTAATACATTTTTAAATGCAATTTTTTAAAGGACCAATAAATAAATCAGAATTCTCAAAAAAACTTAGAATAACTATTCTGCCGTCCTAAGTAAAAAGGGCCTAAGCGCCAAAAATCAAAAATCGAGTTTGAGGTATAGTTGGAATCTTTAAACAGTGTCTTATTTGTGTGTGAACAAAAAAAAATCATAATTCCAACTGCAAATGGCTCAAAATCACGATTGAAAATGGGCATAAATCCATTTTCGTGTGGTTTAAAAAAAAAAAAACAAAAACATTACAACCCATTTATCTCAAAACTACAAAAATGGAGATGTGCCCTTTTTACTTAGGACGGCAGAATTATATAGTTCCAGAGAAAAAAAAAAATAAAATGTGAAGAGTGTAAAATTCCCATACAAATTTGTATGAAAAAAATTATTTTGGGCAATCATTTTTTCTTTCGGCATAAACTTTCGTTTGACGGGGTTTGCTATCCAAAAAAATTAATTTTGGGAAATAACGGATACCATTAAATATATGTACTTTGTAACTTTTATAATTCCCAAACCTTTATAGTTTTTGAACAAGCACCATCCTTCAAAATCTGATTTTAAGCATACTTAGACAATTTTTGACAAGTGAGATCCATGGGTTTATAGTTTTCTTTGTTGGTAAAGAAACAGCAAAACAGATAATTTAATATAAACTCATTATATTTCCATAAAACATTTTTACCCTTTTTGTAATCGTCCTTCAAAACAAAATGTAAAACAAAATTAAAACAAAAAAGAGCGCATAACTTTTAAAAACTAAGTATAGGTATGTGTATCTACAATTCTACATTTTAGGATTTAAAAAAGGGATATAATAAAGATTTTGGGATACGAAGTGCTTGGTGCTTGTATATTTACATAACATAACAAATTTTTTGCATTGTGAAACAGTAGATATCGGGGCAGTGGCAAAGATGGGGCTCTCCACTCGTGTTACTAAACAAGGATATATAGACAAAGTTTTGTAATTTATGTGAGCACGTAAAACAAAGTATATTTATAAATGTTTGTTTGCTTTAACGTCCTACAAGCAGCTTACGCGTCTTAGTTTTTTTGTTTTTATTTACATAACACTAAAAAAAGTATCATATCGTTGTTGGGCCAGGAGAACACCGAAACAACTCAAAAAATTTAATTTTTCAAAAAAATACGAAAGGAAATTAAATTTAAATTTCTATTTTTATTTCCAAAACATACAAGAGAGCTTTAAGTTTAAAATATTAAACTTGAGTGGTGTATATTTGAAGCGGATTGTTTTTTTTCCTGCTCAAAATTACAATACATATAAACCCAAAATATAGTTTTATCGGATTTCTTCTAGACTGAGGAACATGCACGGTGAGGGCTAGAGCCCTTTCCGAAGTGATTCTTACACAAAAAACAAGTAGGTACGTACGATTTAAAAATGCAACACGTTTCAAAAGCCTCAAAGCAAATGTGTAACTATTATTAAAATTGAACATCCAAAAAACTGAATCTACTCTTAATTTGACAATAAAAATTCGGGAAATATGTCTCTACTTAGAAAATTATGGAAACTTGAATAATGAAGCTAAAAAATTGGATCCCGATACCAACAAATTCCGACGGAATCCTTCGATCATTACAATTAACGTTCTCAACTTTCAAAGAATGAATGAGGAAAATATTTTCAAAGAAATTTAACCAAATTAAAAAGAGTCATCGTCAATGAAGTCCTGAAGTACTGAAATTACTTTAAAACACTAGTCGTTTTTTTGAAAGTAGTTCAACAGTTGTTGTGACGCAATTATTTTGTTTCTTAAGTGTCACGGCCATTGTCAAATTTGAATAATTTGAATATAAAAATAGTCTCACTCATAAATAATGCAAACAAATGAGTAATATTAAATATAGAAATTCGCACTTTGGAAAATCATATGTAAAGTTAAAGTTATAAATATCGCATTCTGTCAACCCTCTGTGAAAAAGTATACCTTAGGGGCGAACGCAGTTTTAAGAATGTAAAGTGTTCATAATTATTATACTTTATGATGAATTAGTCGAAATCTTCACTTGAAGAGCCGATTAAAATGAACCATAACTATTTTTAAAAGGGTTACGTAGGAATTATCCACAAAAAAAAAAGTCGACTGGTCTAAATGTTTCTGGAAAAAAGTTTTTGGAATTTAAAATATGTACATTGAAATTTAATTGACTTAAAAAAGTCGATATTATGAAATCTCGACTTCAAAAAATGTCGACTGCCTTGAAAAAAAGTCAAGTGAAAATCAACTTGTCGGTATTTTTTCCCAAAAAAATAAAATTGGAAATGTCGACTTAGGTAAAAAAATGTCGACTGGTGAATAAAACCTTTTTTCTTTAATGTAGGAAAAAAAAATCTTAAAATTTTATGAAAACTTGAACACTTAAAAAAATACAAGATTATTGATAAAAGCCTTCTTTACAAATATGTTTGTAGTTTTATAAAAATGTCTACCGGGAAAAGCGTTTAGGGGACTTGAAGCATTTTTTTTTTCCAACAAAAACGATTATAGATTCAAAATAACTTCAAAACGATTATAATTAATTAAAATATGAGAAAGGTCGATTAAGCCACCTATGTATAGAAGCTTAGAACCTTCATAAATGTCCGATATTTTTTAAGTACGTAAATAAATTAAAGGGGAAATGATGACTTTTATTAGTTAACATTGTAAAAAAATATTCATACTAAAAAATGTGATTAAATGAAAAAGCAATTCGATTTCAGGCCGTTTACCTAAATTTAAAAGTTGATACAAATTTTTGAAATTCACCCCCTCTAATATAATACTTATAATTGTCTTAGGATTAATTAAACAGTAGCGACGCACGCTTAAATTGGTTACATCAATTTTTTACCAAACAAAAAATTAATTGAAAAAACGAATCGACTGGAGTCTTAAATAAATCTTTATCTCACAAGATTTTTGACGTATCTTATAATTAAGACTTTAAAATAATATCATACATATAGGACAAAATTTACAACATATTGTGTACCACTAGATAAGAAAAGAAGTGTGGGGCGGACAATTCAAACGCTGGAAAGATGACGTCCAAGAAATGTGCCCTTTATACTAGCGAGAGGCATTTGACAGAAGAAGTTGGAGAAGTCTGGGGGAGGCTTCTGCTTACATAACATAAATATTTGCGTCTAAGAGATTTATACAAAAAAAAAAAAATAATTTATCAAAACTTGTATCTATAAATACATAATTTGTAATTATTCCTTTTTCGTGACCTTTTTAAATAATATTTAAATCCCAAGTGGGCTTTAGGTCTATGTTGAAAATTGTTATTATTTAAAATAAGACGACGACAATTTTTTTTCTGAGAATGGCGGTATTTTAAAGAAGGGTAGTCTACGACCGTAGACCACGCGCCTACTGGAGGGTTAATTTATTTACTTTATTTAAACTGAATTATTTTCATTATTTTTTAAAAGATATTTAAGTTTCTGAATGGAATTATTGTGAAAAAATAACAATTTAAAATAATTAACTTTTCCTACTTTCACATAACGATACATAGTTAGTACCTATAGTCCTGCCAGCGGCGCTTTCCACTCATTTGTTCATTTAAATAAAAGTTGATTTATCTACATCTATATATGAATAGCCTTAAAAAATTGTGGTACCATTTGCTCAAAAATAATTTAGAGCCATTTTCTTCACTATTGCTCAACTTGAGGCAAACTCTCAAGTTCTCCAACTTGGGAGTGGACCTCAACTCGAGAGTTATAACGCAAGTTGAAATTTCTTTTTATTCAGTTTGAAAAATATCCTTGGGATATTTGTCAGTGGCGGATCCAGGGTGGTGACTATAGGGGCTAAAGCCCCCCACCCCACAGCCGATTGCTAAAATAATTTGAAATATAGGAAGCAATACATTACAACGTGTAAAGTTTTATATTCGTCTAAAATATTGTTAAGATGAGAATTTTGATGGACAAACTAACGTGGTTGGGGCTGAACAATTAACATGTTCTGCAACTTCTTTTCTAAGCCCTAAGGTTGGGGCTAAAGCCTGAAGTGAATTGAAAAAAAACCAATCCGGAGCTATGAATAATGGACATGTTTCATGCAACGACAATTTTCCCTTAAAACAAAACCCAGAAAATTGGAAAAAAAAAACAACTTGGGACTAATAAGGTCTGAGAATATTGGACAAATGTCAAAAGCAACAACTGTTTACCTACACTAAAAAATTAGCTATTTTAACGAAAGGAACGCCATTGAGGCTAAAACAATAAGAGAACACCGGGGTGTAAAGCTTAGTGTAAATGTTTAACACAACAGGAATTGTTTCTTACGGCCTTGGCAGGGCTTAGAGCATTTTGGGCCTTAGTTTTTAAAATTTCAAAGGTCCAAGGCAATACATACAAAACATTTTGTGCTAAGCAATTCAATACAAATTCCCTAGTCGAGGCGCCAAATTCCAAAAACTCTGTGAACTCAAAAAAATCTTGCAGGTGGACATAAATATTTACAATCTCTATAGACTCTTGAGTGACTTACAAATTTATCGACACATTTTTTGAGCAGGAATATAAAATTAAAGTGTGCAGCGTAAACGAAAATTATTAAGCAATATACCTATAAATAAACGAATTTGTTCGTGTGGTTTGGGGCTGTAACGTGGCTAGAACTTAAAGTTATAAAATTAGTTATACTACCATGTTTTGATGAGCCTTAATATTGGCTTTTAAAAATAATTTTCATGCTTAACACATCAATCCCAAATTCTTGTTATTGTGCTTTATTTTGAAACAATTTTAAAGCGCGATAGCAGCGGATATAAAGGCACACAAAACACGGCTATTATTAAAGGAAAAACGATGTCAAAATTCGTTTTCTGTTATATAACTTCATATGTACAAATTGGATTCCCAAACTCCAAGCCCCCCCCCACAGCCAAATCCTAGATCCGCTACTGATATTTGTGAAAAAAAAAACTGTCATATTCAAATCATTTTCAGTCAATTAAATTGAAGTCCTGTCAAATTGTATGTATTTTTTGTGTTAAATTGTGAATTTAAGCCAACACCAATCATTTACCACGACAAAGAATATTTAGTTGGTCATCGGTTTAATATGGCGAGACGCAACGCTCTCGTTTATACGTTTATAATTTAGTTTGATAAGATAAAATCTCGTTGTAGAGCTGAACAGTTCGTGTTGTTTTGGGAGATCCTTTCTTATTCTAGACAAAATCATAGATATTTCTGATAAGGATTGGACAGAATACATCTAGCCAATCTACAAAAGCGGACAAGAAGCGAATATTTGAGCAGCCGTTTGTCGCTCAACACAACTTGGAAATTAAAAAGAAGACTGTCTTGCTGAAATATCAAACCCGATATTTTTAAGCATGCATATATGGGAAGAATATTTAAGTTAAAGATACATTTTAGTTGTATAAGTTTTTATTCAATAAATGTTTTTTTTTTTTTGTAAAATAAATTCTTTTTTAATCTTCACTCATCTTCCAATGAAGAAATAGTTTCTAACTAGTCTACATAGGCTGAAAAATATGTGCTTAACAATCGGAAAAGAAAGTTACTCGTGATTGTTGCCGTTTCCCTCAAAATTATTGACGATGGTGCATTTGAGCAATATCATTTTTGTTGGTTTTGAGAGAAGAACACGCAAAATAAAGTCACGGTTCTCCCACTTTTGAATTCCAATAGCAAGTTCTTGTACTGTCTTCTCTCAACGTACAAAAGCTCGTCATTTTTATCTTCTTCACTTTTATTAAAGAAGTTTTAACTAGAATATTATTTGATTTCTTTTTTGGGTTAGCTGAAGCCTTCAAGCTTTCAAAAGAAAAATAGGAAAAAAAACAACAATTATTATATCTAAACTGCCAAGTTTGCTCGGTCAACTTCTACTCTTTCCGGGAGTTGAGAAAATCTAAAGTTGATCAACTCTAGAGTTGAAAATCGAAAGTTAAAACGTCAACTTTGAGTGAATGAAAACAAATTCACAAGTTGAAAATAAAAATCCTCAATTTATGTTCAACTTTAACTGAAAAAAAACAGCCTTAACCGATTTTGATAAATTTTATATGGTTTTGAAAGCCATATGGTGGGAGATGTGCAGAATATACCTGAGACATGTTACATTCTGTCGGTCATTTTTGCATTGCTGATCACTTTGCATATTAAACAAAATTAAAACAAAACAAAAATTGTAATTTAATTTTCAATGTTTGACTCTAGACTCTAGAGTGAACGTGAGTTTTTGGATGTAGGAATTTGGCCAGCAGGCGATTCTTGTTTCAATAAATGTCCCATTTAAAATTCTAAAGGTAAATTATGCCAAAAGGTAGAGGTAAGGTTTTAATTTTGTAAGGTGAACACGTAAAAAAAAAAATAGTATTTGAGACTTTTGCTGTCCTCTTCCGTTAAAAAAAAAACTATATCTGTATCTATCTCTCTTCCGCTAAAAAAAAACTATTTCTGTCTCTATCTTGTTTGTCAATAACAATTAACAATAACTCTACAGAAACTTTGACCTAAGGCAAAAATGTCAAAACCTTTGTCTCGCCGCCGCAAGGTCCAGGCAAGGTACTTTAAATGCTCTCCCGAACCGACGCAAAACATTTTTTTGTTGTTCTTGCTTTTCATATAAATTTTGGGGCAGTTTTATATTTTTTGTTTGGGCCCATTTTTCATCAGTTTGGGTTTATTTTTACATTTTGAAAATGGGGTTATTTTTCATTATGAAAAAAGGCCCCAAATTTGGGGAATTTTTCATTGGGCAAAATTTCATGTAGCCTATTTCAATGCTGATTTTAATTTTTCTGGTTTGACTCAGAAAGATTTTCGACTTTGAAGTTTTTTTTGCACAGGCTATGCTATCATGAATTATTTAGGAATTTGTAAGATCATTGTTCGAAAGCTAAAAAATAATATATTAATGATTTATCGAAAATTAATGAATGGATTTGAAAGATTAAAATTAAGTCTTGAAGAATAACAGATTACATAACAATTTTCTTGAACAAAATTGTATTTATGATAGCATAGCCTTTGGAAAATTTAAAGTCGCAGGTGGTATATAAAAAAAGTCGATGGAGAAATCACAGGCGATAGGCCTGAAAAAGACTGAAATAAAACTGCAGAGATTTGATTTACGTTCATTTAAGGCGGGGGCAATTTGGATATAGTGTTTCACTGCTAACCTGGGTTCGAGCCCCAGTCTAAGTAGCATTCTTTTCCATATTCCCCAGTTTCAACTGGATGCCAGCTGTGGAGTTTCATGAGATAATTAACATCTTATTCTCAATTCACTGAGCCAACAAAAATCTTTCCTTCAATTTCTTCTAACTAGTGCCGTGCATTGCATTTAAATGACCTGAGGTCTTACAGGCATATAGTTAAAATTATTATTACTAGTATCGCCCACTGGCCGAAATTCGTCCACCCAAAACTCACATTCACAGACTCTAGAGTCAAACTATTTGTTTGAAAATTAAATCACAAAATATTTTTTTTAGTTTTAATTTTTTTTTTTTTAATACGCACAGTGATTTTGCAGTCCAAAACCAAAAATGGCCCATATTGTGTTTATAAGAGTCTCAGGTATATTCTGCACATCTCCGCACCTATGGCTTTCCAACCATCGAAATTGGTTGGACAAACTTTTTTTAAGTCTATTTATACATACTAGTATATCGCCCGCTTCCCAGCCTCGCCCACCTTTAAAAATAAAAAAACTTAAAAGTTTTTTTTCAGGGCTACTGCCTCTTGCGAGGAATTGACAAATCCTCCAAGATTCACGAATAAGTGCTTCTCGTCTAGCCGTTCGGATTCGGCATAAAATTGTAGGTCCCTTCCATTCCATTCCTGTAGAAATGCGCACACAGGAATGGTTGCGAGTTGTTAGTCACTAGGCCCTGGTTCTTCATGAGCCGTTGTGCCACCCGATTTATTTTTTTTTTTAGTATATCGCCCACTGGGCGAAATTCGACCAAAAACTGACTCAAAAACTCATATTGACACTTGAAAGAAAATTAAATCACACAAAATTTATTCTATAAATTTTAAATTAATTTTTTTTTAAATGCGTGTCTCAGGTATATTCTGCACATCTCCGCAACTATGGCTTTCCAACCCTATAACATTTATCGAAATCGGTTGGATACTTTGTAAGCAAATGGTACCACAAATTTTTTTTAAGGCTTTTTATATATACATAGATATAGATTAAGTATTATTAATTTAAAAATCCATAACAAATAAAATGAACCCCAAATACGGCCTTGGACGGAGCACGTCCGAAACTTGAATTTACCAAGTCCGAATTTATATTGGACGATTTTTGTCAGGGGACAGTTATGGCGATCAGTTAAAAACCATCAGTCAAAATTTTCTTTTGATAATTTCATGTGTTATAATATGATTTGAAACATAAAAATCGATGGAAAATCAATTAAAATATTTTTATCTGGCAAAAAAAGCATTTATTTATTTTACTGATGGAAATTCGTCTTACTGAACAGCTGACTGCCGTTTCAGTTTTCTGTGTTCCTTTTTTGATGTGTAAACATCTTAGCGCTAGGTATTAAGAAAAAAACAAACTCTAGGTATGGGTAAACTTGAAAGAGGAAAGACAAAATTACGGATACGCCATCATCTTGTTTATTTAGGTTTTTAACTAATGGATGCGAATGGTTCGTGCATTGAAAAGAGTAAATTGAGATAATGTGGTAAATGTCGGTAATGTGGTTGGTTATAGTAATACACCAACGACACCAACCAAGCCAACGGTTTGTGCATTAAATAGTGTCGGGAAAATTATCATCATCATATAATTGTGGAAAATGCAGTTTTTTAAGGCATGGTGCAACAGTTATGATTTTAAGGTCTAAATTGGGTATGATTTTAAGAGTTGCCACATTCTCTAAAAGTACCTTTTTTGAAAGTGGAGGGTGAGGTTAGAAACAAAATTAAATACATATTTACGCTCAGCCCTGAATCACATGAAATAATATAACATGTTCGACGGGCGCCTTTGGCAACCTCATCAGTTTACTATATACTGTAAGCTATAGTATAAACTATATACTACACTCCTTGACACCCCTTGAGTCCCGGTACTCACACATTTTTTTTTTTGTTCCACTTCATCAGTAAACAAATTACTGAAGCATTTTCTATTATAAAAATAATAAAAGTTTGTGGCTGGTGGTTTGACAATTAATTACTGATATAAATTTACTGATTGCTATAACCACCCGTACCTAAAAAAATCCAGTTTTCACCTGTTTCAACTTTTACTGATGGTTCTTACTGGTCAGGTAACGAATCAGGAAACACTTTCAAATGAATTTTTTGCACTATTTTCATTCGATTTGAAACACAAATACTACACTTATCAATGACAAATAACTCATTGAATTTTTTGATCAAATAAAATTTTCAATTAAACAATAATTTTGTGCTAACAATGTATTTAATTATTTTCCTGATGCAAATTCATTTTTCGTGCCAGCTGATTGTAATTTCTCACAAAATGGAACAAAAAATTCCAATTATGTATTTGAATTCCAATTTCACTGATTCCACTGACAGAATTGTGGACGAAAAAGTTTTTCGTGTGCATTTCAATCAGGAAAACTTGGAGGTAGGCTGGCCAACTGACTAGGGCTGGCCACGAGACGAGACTCTGCGCGACCTTTGTAAGTCTCGTCTCGGACTCGTTAAAATCGAAAATTTCCAGTCTCGTCTCGGTCTCGTGTCGGCCTCGTATAATTTAGTCTCGTCTCGGTTTCGTCTCCGAAAAATGAGATTTCCGGCCAACTTGTTAATTATTGGAACAAAATATTTGCGATTATAGTTTGAATACGTGCAGAAGAAAATAAACATTTAACTGAAATTGGATTTTTTAATTTATTAGACGTTCTGTAAATTTCCGTCCAAATATACAGTCTAGTCTCGGTCTCGTCTCGGATGCTTAAAAGCCAGTCTTGTCTCAGTCTCTTCATGCGAGACCGAGATCGAGACCGAGAATTTTCTCGTCTCGTGGCCAGCCCTACAACTGACATATTTTATTCCTGTTCGCTATAAACGACCATCAAAAAAAATATTCAATTTCATTCTGTTTCTACTTTTCCTGATGCGTTTTCCTGATCGCTATAACTGGCCCTTAAGGCGCCATATGTGAATTAACGATATGTGTTCCTTTCTCTTCCTGTTCTCGTCTGTCAGTTTTTCGTTCAATGATCAACTCTAACTGTTCGCGTACACTGAATCCGAATAATCGGCCGATTTCGGGTCGGAGCTATTCGGACGAATGTCTCGGACGTTTGTCTGCGAAGCTGATTTTGAACAATGACAATCGGACTGTGAAACTTTAGGAAATTAATGTATTTTTGTTGGTATTACTAGCTGATGAAGCCTATCCACTTCAACGGTACATTATGAGGCCATATCCAAGACGTAACCTCGGAGAAGAGGAAACGCGTTACAACGAACGTTTATCAAATGCGCGAGTAGTAATTGAATGCGCTTTGGTATAATAACACAAAAGTGGAGAATTTTGACGAAATGTATCTGAACTACTACAGAAATGCAGAAACTATTGTTAAGTGTGTATGTTTAGTACACAACATTGTTTAAGACAAAGAAGGACCTCCAACATCAACGTATTCCACAGTTGAAAGAAGAAATTCTGATCAAAGAATTAACTTTCCTTCTAGAGGGCAAAACAGAAGTGCAAATGAAGCTTATAATTGTTGTAAAGTACGCACTTCACAACCTCCAACGGTCATTTCTCATGCCCTTTCATGACCCCATCCATCCATTCAACTCCAAATTCCCATGGTCATCATTTCCTTTGATTGACCAATATCAATCCCACTTCAAATTCCCATGGTCATCATTTCTTTTGATTTACCAATATCCGACCTACTTAAAATTCCCATATCATCATTTCCTTTTAATTACTTACAAATTCTATCACACTCCAAAGTCGTCAACCACGCAGTCAACGATCACTCAACTTAAACCCATTCACTTTTCCAATCCGTTAAACTTCTCCAATTTCATTGCCTGCTCCATTGAAATAAAACCCATAATTCCCAGATCATCATTTTTCCATTTTTCTATATCCAACAATCAATGCACTCCCTTTCCAATACACACTCTTCAAACCCATTAAACGTGCATTGATCCCAAATTTAGTATCGCAACTACACACAGGCACACTTGTGCTGATGTTGCATCTTTTTCCTTTTCTTGATATCGAATCGGTCGGACGGTTTCTTTAAAATATTTTATATTCTATTTCTTTACTAAATCTCTTTAATTGTAAAATTAATTGTTAAGAATAACCATAAGACCTAAATATAAGCTTTTCAAAAATAAAATAATACTTAAAGGTACAATTCAGTTACCGAAAGAAACTATTTACTTTTATTTTTTTTCACTAGACACTAAAGAAAAATACACGAAAATACAGGTAAAAACCCAACTGAGAATCGTGCTTCTCAGGTAATAAAATATAGCACAACATAATATTCGTGAAGCTTTCAAACAGTTCTTTTGTAATGAAGATATGATTCGCTAAGATGTGAAAGTTAAATAAACGCACTAATGTATTCTATGAACTGGTCGTTTTATTATTTTAATTGAAAAATTATTAAACATAGAAAAAGTTAATAAGTAAAAGTTATTATTAAGTGTACGTGTACAGTTCACTCTTCCGGGCAGGTTTTGATGTTTGTGAAGGAGCCATTTGATTTGTGGTCAATGACGGGCTGTTCAAAATTGACAACATATGCGGGAAGTGAAAGATTTGATGTAATTTCTACCGAGCTGGGGCGACTTAATTCTTCCGCAGAATAGCACCTTATGGGAGAATATTAAGGCTGAGGATTTTCTTCTTACAAGAACACGTCCAACAACTTTCGTTGAACAGAGATCTTTCTATTTCGTGGCACTTCTTTAAAGTAAACTCCAAAGAAATATCCGATCTGGGTCTTCTGCAGATTGATCAGCGCACCTTGTCTAATACAATTGAAGTTTTCTCTTTTCGATCTCTTAATACTCCTGGTCGACGTCAAAATTTGTTTTTTTCGTAAGTCTTGCAGTTTTGTGAGGTTTATAACGAGAGTCTTGCGTTTAAGGAACAGATTTTATGTAAGTTTTAGTTTGTTGTTTTCTCTTGGGGGTCTCTGGTTGGGACATTGTTGAATTTTCCAGCTGCTGCAATAAAGGCGAGGACTCATACTGTGGTACCAATAGCTGAGATTCTGAGAACTCTGGAAATTGTGGTGATTCCAAATCATCTTCCGGCCTGGGGCTTTCTATTTCATCTGGAAGCTTAGCCGTTTAGGGGCAATTTGTTTTGCCAAAAACAAAAGTAAGTTATAATAAGTCCAACAAGATGTTTTATTATCGGCCGCATCTCCTGATTTTCCAGGTCCATTGCATTTGTTATACTCCTTTCGAAATTGGTCCCTTAAGTTGCTCCATTTTTTTTTTTGATGTCTGCAACACACACTTCCATCTCATTTGGAACTTCTTTCCATAATTGATTAGCAATGTCCCTATTGTTATACATTTTTGAGAATTTGCCCAAGAGTGGTGGTCAATGACGGGTTATGTGTACGCGAGCCGTAAGGGGCCAGTTATAGCGATCATAAAAATGCATCAGGAAAGGTTGAAACAGTATAAAATTGAACCTTTTTCTTGATGGTCGCTTATAGCGAACAGGACAAAAATATGTCAGTTGGCCGGCCTACCACCAAGATTTCCCGATTGAAATGCACACGAAAAACTTTTTCGTCCGCAATTCTGGTGACTATTCTCATGACTTTTTTAGCCAACAAAAAATTCACTGTGTGCCAATTTTCAAAATAAAATACTTTCAATATTTCAACGATCATTGGTTCAATCATTGAACCAATAAAACTCATTTAATGAAAAGGGTTGGCACAAATTAAAAATTTTTCTTCTTATAGAAATGATACTGAAGTGGTGATTTTAATTTTGACATTTAAACATAAAAATGTTTTTGTTATGTAAAGGTCTAAAAATTAGAAATCAAAATTTTGAATGATGAGTCTCAATGAAAGTTACAACTAGCGAGCGCCATTAATCTTGAGGAACAATACATTCCAAAATCCCAGCCTGTTTTTTTGTGATATTAAATATTTAATAGTTTACCGGTATACTACATATGTATATGTAGGATTTCTGTACTATATAAATGTTGGATTCCTTAAAAGTGTTTTCGTCACTTAATTTTTATTTTCCACAATTTTCTAATTGTAATTTTAAGCTTGTGGATTTTTTTTTTCATTAAAAATAAACCGATTTTAAGTTAAAGATAGGGGTATACACATATATAATACTTTTGCATCGTTATTTTGTAAGGGGTATTTATTTTAATATCAATTGCTATAGAAATCTCTCTCTTCTTTTTATTTTGATAATATACAAACAAATATGTACTGCACAGGGTACATATGTACGTGTGTATGTATTCAACCAGTATTACTGTATAGATAAAATTTCAATTTATCGTTCATCTCCAAGGGAGTAAGTTATACAATGGAGAGTATAAAACAAATTACAGCTTATAGTCGTGCATTCATTCTTGCATTCAAATGATTTTGAGCACAATGTAATATAAATTGGTTTTTATGTTTGTTTTTTGTTTAGTTTCCGGAACGGAACATATAAAACTTGAAGTTACAAATAATAATAATAATAGTTGGTATGTTTTTTTTTTTCTTTAGAGAGAAACCATATTTTTACTGGACACAATTGGAATCCGTATCTGAGTAAAATTTCATATAGATTCTCATTGAATGTTGAAATTTTGAAAAATATAACAAATAATTTATCTTGAACATGATCTCAATAGTGTATAACTATTGTTAAGAGCTCAGTTTGTGGAATATTGCAATGAAAAACTTCCTTTTTTTGTTGATGCTCTAGCACTCTTAAACATTTCATATTTAATTGCTCCTTAGGGTAGGCGCAAGGGTTTCGTATAAAAAACAATGAAAATGAAAACAGCAAATCTAACAAAACTTTGATGAAGGGTAAACAAAGGTGTTTTCGTCAGGTCGTTGCGTCAGCGTTGCATTCGGTCTGTAAGTCTGTGGGCTTGTGGAGCCACTGTGTATCGACCTAGCGCCTAAACCAAGCACGTGCACCAGTTTACTTCAACTTTTGTACAAACCATTTGTATATGATTCCCTAGGCCTAGAGTATAAATATGTTTTTTTGTTGTTTGGTACTGTGCAAATAAATGTTTACAAACTAGAAAAAGAATTTTAACAAAAATTATGACTAAGTGTTAAAAATTCAATAAAATAAAAAAAAATAGTACGTATACGCCCAAGTGCACCATGTGTATCAACTGAAGGGATCATGGAGTCAGACTGATTAAATGAACAATTTCTGAGCTTAAACAGATGTAACTCTGATTCGTACTGTATCACTATTAAGCATGATCTGACTTTTGTCACACCCCTAAAGCCTTTTAAAATTGTTTACCTTTGAAAGAAGAACATTCACATTGATTTAAACCTAATACAATGCTTTAAGGTTAATTGAAGATTTCGTTTGACTAAGTCGACGACGATGCACTCGTATCCCCAAATACCTATGTTAGAATACACAACGAGTATTCCTATGTTAGTATGTACATATGTATGAGGTGGAGGTCATTTGGGAGACGTGTACTGTACCTATGTTTCCATTTATGTTGGGGTTATGGTTAAAGTAATGTCTATATATAGATATTTTGTCAGCAATCTGAACTCAAAGGTAAACCAGATGCATTGATATAGGCAAAATGTATTCACCACATAATTCTTGCCAATCAAGTGGTATTTCTACTTTTCGAAAAGCCATAATACAGAACTGAGAATGTTAATTAAATGTGGTTAAGATGGCACTTTAATTAAGCAACATTAAAGTAGAATGGTTCCGGTGGGCGATTGCACATTCAAATGAATATTGATTTTCAACACAAAACATCATCAGTTAAAGATAAGACTTTAAGTGAAATATTTTTTTTTTCATTCATTATAAAATTCATTGAAATGACTTTAATTTGCTAAAAGTGACTTTAAAACTTAATAAAATTTCATCGAATATTATGTTTTTTTTTGTACATCGTCAGAACCTAGCTTTAGTCCTGTAGGCTGTAGTTTTTCTTTTTACGAAAAGTTTCTTTACAAAAATTAAATAATTATAACAAGGAAAGGATACTTTTTGTCTTTTTTTTTTCAAAAAAAACTTTTATTTTTGGTACCTCCCAGTAGAACCATTTTTTCTTTTTAATTTTATCGAAAATGGTGAAGTTGATATTTCTTCATTATTTTCATGGCGAAGCTTCAAAAAAGTTCTTACATTATTGTGCATCAATATTTTTAAAAACTTTTTTTTTAAATTTTTGAAAATGTTTAATTTGTTTTTGAAAACTCAATATTTTGGAAATGAGTTTGCCAATTTTTTAAAAAGTCAGTTAAAGAATTTTTTTTTTATTTTCTAGAAAACTTACACAAAAATCATGTTTCTAAGTTGAAATATAACGGTAACGGAAAAAATATTATTTTTCTCGAAAATGGCTCCAAGAATTTTGTTGAAATGATTTGTTTGACATTTCAATTAGGCTTCCGAATTCCAGTCACAGCTGATGTCTTAAGTTCAATCCCCATGATGGGCAAAGCTTTTCAAATAAAAATGAACATATTAAGACTCAGCACCACACAAAGAAGTCTGATGATCGGGGTGGCGCTCGTGAAATAGCTATAACTTCAGCCAAAATAACTTGGTGGTAGAACACTTTATTTGTTGTTGTTACATTCAAAATTGTCAACGAAAATATTTGTTTTACGTTCTTATTAACAGTAATTCCCAATGCGACACTATTCATATTTTCGTCTTTCTTGGATAAGCCTAATTAACATTATATTTGTATGCAGATGCTCCTAAAAAGATTACATAATATTGGATATCAAAATTTTCAAGTAAATGTTTTTCTGATTTAAAAAAAAAATATTTCAAAATTTTTTAAAAATGGGTTGATGTAATTTTTTAGCATTGCATTATTGAACCATTAACATATCAATCAATCAAGAGGTACGTCGCTTCGTGGCAATTTCCTATGTGTTTTTTTTATTCAGTATTATTTGGCGCCTTTCATCATGGATAGACTTACACCTGAACAACGTTTGCAAATCGTTCAAGTATCGGCTCTCGAGAGACTTGCTGAACATCCACAGTTTTCGACCAATATTTTGTTCAGCGATGATCCCATTTCTTGGTCAACGGATATGTCATGAGCAAAATTGAAGAACAATCAGAAAAGGTTCAAGAGTTGCAGTTACATCCACTTATGGGGCGGTGGAATCATCGATCCGAATTATTTCGAAAATTAGACTCATTATCGTGCCATAATAACGGACTATTTTTGCCTGAAATTGAAGCCCAAAATCTCTTCATCTCGACAATATTTGGCGCTATTTCCACACGGCTTGTGAAACAATGGACATATTAAGTGACCGCTTCGGTGAACGCTTCGGACCAGTAAATTGGCCAACTGGATCATGCGATATCACACCATTAGGCTGCGCGTATAGAAGTGCGACAGAGCGATGCGATGCGAGAAATGTTTTCGTGCGAGAAAAATATTTACATTTATTCTTATAAACGTGGGCACAGTGAAGCGATATTTGCTGCGAGTTTTGCGATGTTCTCACATAATTATCGCAAGCGTCACGTTCACAAACTCTTTTGACGACTTTTGCTCGAATATCGAGTACCTTCTCGCATCGCTTCTCGCACCGCATCGCGTTGTCCAACTACTGTACGCGCAGCATAAGACTTTTTCCTTTGGTGCAACGGAAAGTCTTAAGTGTTTGTGGATAAGCCAGCTATGATTGAAGCATTGTGGGACACAATTACGCGTGTTGTTCGCGAGACACCGACAAATACGCGTCATCGAAAATTTGAACGTCAACATATGAAAGGGTTTTTCATTAAAAAGTGCATGTCAAGAATGGTTATTAAGATTTCACGATATATTTGAATTTTTAAATTATTCGCATTTGGAAAAAAAACATACCTCTTGATTGATCACCCTTAACGTCAATACGTCAACTTCTATTTACACGATATATTTGAACTTTTAAATTTTTCGCATTTGACAAAAGAAAAATACCTCTCGATTGATCACCCTTCACGTCAATACATCAACTTCTAGTTACACTCTAGCATTTTGTTTATAAAATTTTATAACTACATAAATGTACATACATATTTATTTTGATAGAAAATTTTATTTCCAATAAAAAGCGTTTTAAGCTAAATTCTCAAATTCGGCTTGATTTTCAAAATATAACCATTCTCACAGAAATGTATGGGTGAGATATGAGCGACTTTCATGTTTTAAGGAAGTTTCACACAAGCGAAATCAATAATAAAAACCCTAGCTAGCAGTGGCGTGGCGTCAATAATTTGAAATGGGAAGACGTAACGAAAATGATTGATCTGCGAAATTAAACAAAACTCTCTTGTTTCTTGAATAAAAAAAAAAAAAAAAAAAAAAACAAGCAGATACATACAAATTAGTTAAAAAACAACTCTTCCGTTTGCAGTCTATTTTCATAGGACGCATAGAATGTCCTTTCATTAAAACGATTTTTTATTAATACATGATAAATTCATACCTAGTTAGCTTAATTCATTTAATTACTCCAAGAGAAAATCTGTTAAGTAACAATTTATGCTTTAAAAAAAATGTAAACTCAATCGAAAACCTAGCTCTTAAGTATTTACATAGCTATCAAACAAAAAAATAAAGAACAAAACCTTCAACTTCACAACTACATATGTAACTAAATAAACATTATTTCATTACAGATATTTTTATATGAACTCTTTTGTTTCTTGTTTAACAACACCCCAATGAAACTTTTATTCCAAATCTACCATTTTTTTCTAAATATTTAACTTGTTGTTCTAAAAAAGTCCCATAATAGAATAGTTTCTTTTTAAGATACAGCGTTAAAAAGTACCCTAAAATCATGTGTCATATTCTTACATTTAACCATACCAAATATTTCAGATTGATAAACCATACCTTCTTCCCTTGCCCCTCTTTAAATGCCTTTATACCAAAAGCCACTGCTGTGATTTTGCGGGACTTTTGATATGCTGTAGAAGATGAAATTCTGCAATTATTATACCTAACATAATATTTTACGAATTCATTTTTCACCGCTTACCCATATTAAATTACGCATTTAAATCTTTCCTAGACTATACTAGGGCTGCCAGACGTCCCGATTTGGGCGGGACACTCCCGATATTTGAACCCTGTCTCGATATCTGTCCCGATTTACAAAGTGTCCCGATTTTGTCCCGACTTTCCATTCTTACTTGCTATATTTGCAATTATTGGTTTTGTGTCAAAAACAAAATTCGAGGTTTTAATAAAATTTAAAATTACGAAAATGTTAAAGTCCAAAAAACAGATATTCGACAAAAGACGTCCGTCGGTTTGATAGTCTCTGTTTCCTGATTTATATCGAGCTAGAGCCTAAGGTGCCAGTTATAGCTTTCATTGAAAACCATCATTGAAAATATTAATTGCCAATTTTGAGAGATTTTGAAGAAAAAATAAATGATTATTTTGATGCAAAAGTGAAGCTAATTGATTTAATAATTATTTCTAGGTAAAACAAAATTCAATTTGGCTCAACTTTTCTCATAAAATGACTTTTAATTTTTTAATGATGAACTACCTTACCAATTGATCATTGAAAAAATTAAAAGTTACTTTATGGGGAAGATAAAGATCAAAATTAATTTTTTTTTGAGGAGAAATAATTTTGAAGTCGTAAGATATATTTCTGCATTTAAATATTCAATGATTAAACAATCGAAGGCCCCCAAAATCAACACCTTACTTTTTCAATGATGGTTGTCAATGATAGCTATAACTGGAACCTAAGCGAATCTCGAAAACGGCTGTAATGGTTTTGATGTATATAAGATCCCTAGAACAGTTTTTATAACACAGTATACACTGCATACGTTTTTGACAACAAAAATCGAAGAACTGAAATAAATTTTTGGTTTTTTTGTGCAAATTACAGGTTTCTTCATTGTTTGAGATACTACCAAATATCTCGTTATTGGCTTTTTTGATTTTGACAAAATTGATTGTAACTTAAGTAGAGTGTTATGAGATAGTACGGTGCTTAACTCATTTTAAATTAGCAAAATACAATTTTTAACCTAGTATCATCCTAAAAATGATATAACATTGCACAAAATCGACTAAAATATTGCACCATTGCATTTAAGATTTGTATAAATAGGTTTTTTTTTAATGTCCCGATTTGTCCCGGTTTTTGGCCCGTGGTGTCCCGATATTAACAAAATTTTATCTGGCAGCCCTAGACTATATATACCTACTAAGCTAAACCAAAAAACAAGCAAACAAAAATAGAAAATGTATTATTTAACAACTTTCATAGCAAATAAGTCGAAGAAGAGCGTGTTATTTTTCACCCAACAGAACGAATATTAAGAGAAACGGAGTCAAGCAAAGGAATAAAAAACATTCCATTCCATACTAAGTGCCAGTTTAACACGAGGAACAGCGTCTTATATTTTCCTTTGTTGTTGCGTGTTGGACAAAGAGGATCTAGAAACAAAAATGCTCAGAGAAGAAAGGGATACAAAACAAATTTTATAAGACGGTGGAAGACGTGTTTTATTTCTAAATTAATTCTTTCAAAGAAAGCGTATGTTCAGCAGTTGAGCAAAGAGGGAAGAAAAGAATGAATTGACGGTGTTTATTCGATAGCTTATATTTATGTGCGAATTTTATAATTCAATTGGTAGGGTTGCATAGTTTATGATTATGTTTGTTTGATAGGATTTTTCGTAAAATTTTTAAAGGGGAAGATTGTACGAATAGAGTTATATGGACGCCACGCTACTGCTAGCTAGTCAATAAGAGAAATAGGCTATTGAACAGACCTTTTAGTAAGGAACAATTGCGTTCACGGGTTCTTATTATTGAATATGTTAGTGTGGAACTTAAGTTTACCTAAAACCCAAAATTCGCTTAAATTCATCCATGCGTTATGCATATTGTCGGTATAACACGAAAACTGAGCCGAATTTGTGAACTAAACTCAAGAAACTTTTTGTAGAAAATTAGATTTTCTATCAAAATTGGTAGTTTAAAAAATTTTATAAAAAAATTAAAGCAGGGCAATTTGTCAAAAACTGACCTAAAAAAATCGAAAAATCACTGATTGCTCACTAAATTGCTCATAACTTTTTTTTGGAACAATGGTTTGCGCGAGATATATAAGAATGAAACAAAGTAGATGCTCAAGCATTTAATATGAGAGATCGAAAAACTTTTTTGGATGCAAGTTGGCGAAAAAATATCCTATTAAAAATAACCTTTTCTTAAATTTTTTTGTAGTTTTTGCTCGTAAGCATCTTTTTGACTTGCAATTCATTGGTACTATATGGCAAGTTTTAAAAATATTAAAATAAAAGTACTTGATACATCATATTTTAAAATATTTATATTTGATAATAAAAACCAATGTTGGAAAATAAATCATGGATGTCTTCTTAAAATATTAAATAAAATAATAAAATAAATTATTTTTTTTTTATTAATTTAAAATTTGTTTTAAATCAAAATTTTTGTATGCAATATTACTAAGGTTGATTGAAAACTTACTTATGATACAAATTCATTCAGTTCGGTAACGCGGTTAGCTCGAAAGAAGGAAATGCTAAAAATGGTTCTATGCAAGCTACCACTATTTTTGGACCAAAAACAAAAATTTCTAATGAAAATATAAAACATACATTAAAAACAGAAAGTACTAAGTTTTATAGAAATCGATCCATCCGTTCAGTCTGTAGGCCTAGGTGTTACAAATTGACAGACGGACAGATAAAACTGTGGGACAAACTATTTTCGAATTCTCTATTATCGGAATGACATATTTGATCAAAATCTCTACTTAAAACTATTTCAGGAATGGGAAACTTGCCATATAGTACCAATGAATTGCAAGTCAAAAATATGCTTACGAGCAAAAACTACAAACAAAATTTAAGAAAAGGTTATTTTTCGCCAATTTGCATCAAACATTTTTTTTTGATCTCTCATCGACCTATCTCGCGCAAACCTTTGCTCCAAAAAAAGTTATGAGCAATTTAGTAAAAAAAAATTCAAATCAGTTATTTTTCGATTTTTTTATAAAACTTTTTAAACCACAAATTTTGATTGACAAACCTAATTTCCTACAAAAAGTTTCTTGAGTTTAATTCACAAATTTGGCTCAGTTTTCGAGTTTTACCGATAATATAAAAAAAAAATGACCAGTGTGACCATTCTCTCAGAAACGAAGGATGAATTTAAGCAAATTGTGTGGTTAAAGTAAGCTTAAGTTCTACACTAACATATTCATTAATAAGAACCCGTGAACGCAATTGTTCCTTTCTTCCCTTAAAATTTCGGTCTATTCCTACAAGAAAATATCTGGTCAAACAAATCTTAATATTTTTTTTTAAATAAATCGCTCCGTTAATGTAAAAAAAATGTGAATAACAAAGTAATATCTCAACTTTGAAACCCAATTTTCTTCTTAAAAATGCAAATTACGAAAATCAAATTCTTGAGCAAAACAAATTTAGTTTTCAATTTTAAACAGCGGCAACCCTACAAAATGTTGATAATAAAAAATTAAAATTTGAGCTGTTTTCTTAGTAGGTATACCGAAAAAATGCAAAACAAAAATTGTGCATAACCATTCAATGGCACTTTCCTAGAAGTTATAACTTTGCTGAATTTTAAATTGGAATTAAGTTTGTAAAGCTTACCAAGAAAAGTAACTTTTGACAGAATATACAAATAAATTGTTTTTTAGTCGACTTATAATCTATTGAAATTGTATAGAATATTCCTTGAAAACAGTTAAGAATA
The DNA here is from genome assembly GCA_949320155.1 of Melangyna quadrimaculata. Lineage (NCBI taxonomy): Eukaryota > Metazoa > Arthropoda > Insecta > Diptera > Syrphidae > Melangyna > Melangyna quadrimaculata. The sequence goes on along the minus strand of OX439483.1, from coordinate 64,760,941 downwards.
GATTTTCATCACTCAACAGAACGTAATGCATCTAAATTTCACACAAATTTAATTCGAATTAATAATTTTCATCGTCTCTTAAAATATTAAATTTTCCTTGAAAGCAGTTTAATATGGATTATTTTGTAATCAACAGCACTTGGAAAGTCCAAGTTTTACATACATTTCATCTGAGTTAATAATTTTCATCGTCTTTTAAAATCTTAGATTTTTAAACATACATTCATGTACGTACATTAAAAAGATACAAATACAAAAATTCCGAAAATTTCAGTAGGAGAAAATTATTTTTTTTTTTTTAATAGAATATGCAAAACAAAAACGCATGGATACAAAATTCCACAAATTATGGGTAGAATACTTGTATTTCATCTTTCCAAATTAATAAAAATCTTAACAATCCTATTCCTGTTGATTTAAGAGAAAATTCTCTGGGAACTGAAAATTATTTTAGGGATGAATGTGCAAGTATTGGAGTGTATAAAACGATGCGCATTCTTAATTCAAATGGGAAAGTCCTTGATTTGGTCTTCTTGTTTGAAAATTTCTATTCATCATACTACCATTGATGATCATTTTCATATTGATGGATTCTCAAAATATTCAAATTACAGTGAAAAAATTCCAGATTTTCGAAAAATTGATGACGTATGAATGTATGATTTCTTATACTTCTGGAGAATTATATAAGAATTATTATGGAATAATATTTTAATATTAACGAAGCAACCGATCTAGAGCGTAGCTGTGCTTTATTTTACTATGCCTTTGTGTTCCGTTTAAAAAAACTCAAGCCTTGGGAAGCCCAAGTGCCCAAGATGGTTAACAAAAAAAAAAAAAATCAGAAATTCTAAAACTTGACAAGATCTATTTAGCATCAAAATCTGTTGTTGACTACACCAAATGCTCTTCAGTTAGGAGACAGCTCCATTCAAAAACCAGGTCATGCTATCCACTGTACTTGGGCTTGAACTTCCTAAGGGTGAAATCCGAGATGACCCTAGACAATTTTGGGATTTAACATAAAAGGAAAGACAAATAACTTTCCAGCTGCGATGACATTTGTATAAAGATGTTGTTTCTAACAATATGTGGTATGTTTTTGAACTTTTTTCAAAGCGTTTATTAAAAGCGTAAGACCTGTGATAATACCTGTGGTAATACCTGTGATAATACCCGTGATAATACGTGTGCTAACACCTATGATAACATCTGTGTCTGGAACTATCAAACTTTTTCCAACTTAGCGTTGCTAGACCAGTAATTGATGAAAATGATCTCATGGGCAGCGTTGCCAACCCATTTAGGCAAAATCATGCCTCATTTGAACAACAATAATGCCTTTTTCGATGAAATAATGCCTCACTGGATTTTTTTTTTTAGTTTTTTAAGCAAAAATAAAAAAATCAACACAACAAAAACAATCTTTTTTTTTAGAAACAAAAAACATATATAGATCACAGAAACAATTAACATTTAAAAAAGATTTTTAGGTATAAAAAATAAACATAGTTTTAAATTTTAATTTAGGTCGTCCTCACCCTGATTCTTAAAACTGTAAATGGATTTTTGAAATAAAAATGTATGGTTTTCTTGTAATTTAAACTCGTTGCAATTATTATTTTTGGATCTGTCTTTAATCAGTTGCTGATCTTTGTTTTGTTTAAATGTACTAACAAATTAATTCAAATGTAGCCGAGGAATGCGGCAGGCAAAGAATATGATAAACTAATTTCTGAAAAAAAGGAAATTTTTTAAAACCATCTAAGTCCTTTTTATAATACAGTTTTAATACTTTTTTGCTTCCTTTTTTTAAATGTTTTAGGAAATTAGAAATAAATCTTTCTAATGAAGATAAAATCTAGTATACTTATGTATAAGAAAGGAAAAAAGCCTTTTTGTAAAAAAATAAGCCTCAAAGCCTCAGGCATTAAAAAAAGGCCTAAAAGGCATTAAAAAGCCTCAGTTGGCATCGCTGCTCATGGGCCATGTGTCCAAGCTTAAAGATTCATCATCCTATGGACCTGATGAAATACCAGCCTTTGTTGTTCGACGTTACATTTATATTTAAACTAGTTCTGTATGTTATCTTTTTAATTTATCGGTTTTGGCAGGTATTTTTTCAAGTGTTTGGAAGCCCTCATTTTTATCACGCCACTTTTTAAAAACGGAAACAATATTTTAGAATATCCAACTATACAGGCGTTGCCAAGTTGTTATGTCTAGCAAAACGCTTTGAAGAGAGTTTCTTGTAATTGATTGACAAAAAAAAAAAATTATTTCGCACCTCAGCGTGGATTTATGAAGTTTAAATCTACTACAATTAACTTGATAGAGTTTTGTTCGGATATTGTTTTAAAAAAAACAAAATGAAATTGAAACTGACGTCGCATACTTGTATTTTTCAAAAATATTGTCCAATTGTTTTTTAGATTGGCTGGAGTCATATTTATGTTGCAGATCACAGTGTGTTTACTTTAAAAAAAAAAAATCAAAAATAATAATTATGCATTCCGGAGTTCTTCAAGGAAGCCATTTAGGTCCCTTTTTATTTTTACTACTTATTAATGATTTCCATACTGCAGTCCACTATTCCGAACTACTTTTGTTCGCCGATGACGCTAAACTTCGCTTATCCTACAAAAATAAAAATGACTATGATCACTAAGATCTAAACAGTGTAAAGTCAATGACATGGAACTCAATGTATCAAAGTGCAGGTGTGTGTCTTTAACTCGCAAACGTGCGCCTTTTTTGTCTATATATGTTGTTCCGTCAAACACTTGAAAGAGTTGATCATTTTTGTGATCTTGGCGTTATAATGGACTATAAATTAGACTCTTATCAACGCATATTGGGTGTCGTATTTTAATTTTCAAAAGTATATCGAACCCATACATTTTAAAAACTTTATACTGCTCTCTTGTCCGATCGAATATCCAATTCTATAGCTGTGTTTTTGAGTCTGAGCTACCAAAACAATATAAATCGATTTGAATCTGTACAAACGATGACACTCGACATCTGCTATGGAATATCAACTTACATCGACCACCATACAGATATCGTTATCACAGCCCTCGGGAAGTTCGAAGAAACTCTATGTGATATAATTCAAAGAGGACTAACAATTACAAGGAAATGGTGTCCATCTGTAGGACTAAATATTAACCCAACAAAAACTACGATTGTAAAAAAGACTTATAGCACGCATGAAACATATTCGGTTAGCTGGCGAAGTAATTGAAACGAAGAGGGATGTAAAATATCTAGGAATTACACTAGATAGTAAACTCCTCTGGAACAAGCATGTAGAAAAAACCGTCGGGAAAGCCACAAAGGCCCTTATGATATGGAAGAGACTTGGAGGAAAATATTGGGGTTGCAAGCCTAACATCCTCAGATGGATACACACCATGATGGTTAGGCCCATCATTACCTATGGTGCGGTTGCTTGGCACAAACGAACCGAATAAGAAACAACTAGGAAAGCTCTAGAAAAATTACAAAGGCTCGCATGTTTATGTATAACAGAAGCAATGAGAACTTGCCCTACAGCAGCTATGGAGGTTATCCTCTACCTATCCCCTCTGCACGAGGTTATTGTAAGTGCTGCAAAGGGAGCCATTATGAGATTTGCCAGGGAGGGAACGGGGACTGGAAAATATATCAGTCTGAGGGAAAGAGACTGTATTAAGAAGTCCTCAATAACAAACCTTATTGACATTCCAAGAGATGGTATGATTAAAAAATATAAACTTCGGGAAAAACTTTCAAACGAAGCTAAGTTGCAAAAAGGTTGCAAAAGGTAGGCGAAACAGTGAACTAGACTCTCAGTACAAATACCATCTAGTGGTACACTGATGGATCGAGAGCTACAGAAGGGACTGGTGCGTGAATTTTTGGCCCAAGAACCAAACTTTCCAAACCAATGGGACAGTCGTCTAGCATTTTTCAAGCTGAAGTACAAGCGATAGGAACATGCGCTGCGCAGGTTAAATTCTCGAAAGGAATTACAATAAACAAAACATTGCCATTATGTCAGATAGCCAAGCCGCACTTAAGGCTTTGAGCTCCTACTCCATAACTCTAAGCTGGTATGGGAATGTGTAGGAACGCTAAATGAACTCGGCAAAAATAACACTGTCACACTTCATTGGGTACCTGGCCACGTAGGTGTCCAGGGCAACGAAGAGGCAGACTCCCTAGAAAAAAAAAGTGCAACGACTCCCTTAACGGGACCTGAACCATATTGCGGAATAGGAGAAAACGTGATAAGAAACAAAATCAAAAAAGAAGAGGAGACAATAAGATCCAAAACTTGGAAAGAACTCCCAAAGCTAAGACATGCTAAACTATTACGTGGAATTATAACCACCAACGTTTTACAGATTGTATCAGCTTAAGAAGAAACAACATAAGAATTATAACGGGTCTCCTCACTGGACACTGCAAACTAAAAAGTCACCTAAGTATACTTGGCCTAGTAAGTAGTACCACAGGCAGGATCTGTGACACAGATGAGGAAACGCCGGACCATATTCTCAAAGAAAAAAGTACCTGGGACGCTAACAGGTAGAAGAGAGCGACTTACCATCTCTTAAAATACTGCAAATACTCCAATTCTTGAGAGGAATACATCTGGAGGAAGAGCTGTAAGATGAGCAGGCCTCATCCAGCTCTAAATGGGGGCAGTACTACGACTTAACTTCAATTGAAGTAGATCTACTTCTTTTTTCAATTAATTTTAAAATCTACTTCCTACTTCGCACCATCGCCAAAATATTGATAACTACTTCCTTTTAAAAATCTCTGCTTCAACCTACTTCAATTTTACAAAAAGAAGGCTATTCATTCATTCATTCAAACAGTCAAGGCCTTGTTTTAATTCATTTACCATCAATAACTTATAGAAGAACAGTTTTTAGAATATTATTTAGTTATGATGTTTTGACTGGAGAAATTGATTCAGAAAATATTTTATCACAGCTCACCCTAATTATATACTCACGGTGCATTAGATCTGAATATTTCTTAAGCCAGCGATTTAACAAAACAAATTATGGAATTCGTGAACTTTTGTTTGCTGCATGTTCAGATTTTAAAAAGTATTTTGAATAATCTATCGACCTCACAAGAAATTATATTTCTAACTCCATCCGTTTAGAAATAGCGAAAATCGAGTTGATTCTTCTTTAAATCAAGATGACGGAAACCCTGCAAGCCGTTGATGATCGGCAATTCGGACTTAAGCTTTTACCAGTTTCTTTAACGATGATAAAAACAAAATTTCTGTTAAAATAATCATTAAAACTTTTAAAATTTGAAAGTTGGGCTATGTAAACGTTTGCGTTACGGTTTCCTTTATTATTAAATCTAACACCCCAAAAGGCATTTTTGTCAAACATTTTCTTTGCTTCGATGAATAAAATTAATGAATAGTTGGCTCTATTTATTTTGGTTATTTGATGTGGTTGTCTTTGGGTGTTTGTTTCTTGAGGTTAAGTTTATCAAATAATCCAATTTCTCTACAAATTAATTAAATGTCAATTAAATGTTTTTTTTTCTGTCTTTCTTTCTAATTTCAGCCAACACACTACGTAACAATCTCCAGCCATCGAGATTACGCCGACACCACAGATGCCGTAGCCGAGACGAATCGTATTAAGAAACTCGTTGGCCAACTTCAGAGCAACCTATGCAACGTGTCCGTGATGAGTGACCCTGACTTGGATTCATTGTCGAACATGGACCCCAATTGCTTGGTCGATATCACCGGCAAGGATTTCATGGAGCAGCTGAAGGATTCAGGCAGGTTAGGGGGAGGCCGGATGGTGGTTTTCCTCCCATCTTTGTCTCGATGTTTATTTTCTCTTTAGTTTTAGTTTTAGTTTCTGTTTTTTTTTTGTCTTTGTTAAATTTTGTTCTCCATTTTATTATACTGGTATATTCTTTATTAGTTTATTCGCTTTTTGTGTGTGAAAGTTTCCCTCTCTGCTTTTTGTGTTTATCTTATAAATTCGTTTTCTATTGAATTTCGTGAACGAGTTTTGGTATTATTTTTTTTTGCAGGTACATAGTTGTTGTATTGCACTTTGGTTCTTTTTTTGGTTGTTGGTATTTTTGTTTTATATTTGTGTGGGGTTTTTCTCTCGAGAGATGAATAAAAACTTACCAACCTACTTTGCCGGCAAAAAAGTTTTCTCCATGTTAGGAAAACCCGGCTAGAAAACTTGGTCGGTGGTCTTGGTGTTTTTTTTTTTTTTGAATATTAAGTAATAATGATAACTCATTATATTCGTTCTCTACGTTTGAATGTGATTTCAAATAATAATAAATAACCATGAAATGGAAAATTTGAAAAGTTTAAAACTAAAATATCGGATGGTTTCTGATAAAGGAATTAATGCTCGTTCATATAAAAGTTAGTTGAAAAAAAAATAATATAAACGTTTTCGACCTTCACAATAGAAAGACGATTCTTTCAATGGCATTTGGAAAATTGCAAACGGACACTGTAGAATTCAAATAAAATTTTATTTTGTTTAGTTGTATAGCTTTGGAATTTTTGAAAAGCAAAAAAAAAAACGTTGTATCGAATATGAAAATCAACTGAATAAATTTTATCTTTTGATGGGGTGGGCTTAGAAGTCTGAAAATTTCGTGTGTGATTGAGATTATTGATATGAATATTCGATAGGGACGTCAACGGCAACATCGAGAGTAAAACTGTGTGTATTAAAAGCGTACTAAAAGCGTATTGCGTTCACGAGCACAACAAATCATAAAAATTATTATGTTGATACCTCATTTGTTACTGTAGGTATTCTACAAACTCCGCAATCTTAGATTTCAAAATCTTCGTTCAATAGAACAAAAATTTTTAAAATTCACTGTTTTGTCCATTGACAATCATCATCCGCTATTGGAAAAGCACTGTTATCAAAAGTTGATAAATTATTTTATATGGATTTCATTGATTTCAAAAAATCATCAGGTGCAAAAAACATCATACTAAAAGGGTGTGTAAGACCTAATTTATTCGCTTTCCATTAAATTTAAATTCGCTATTAAAAATTAGAAATTGATCGATTTTAAATATTTGTATTTATTCACCCTCATTTAACGATTTGAAATGAAGTTTCCTCTAATAACTTATTTTTTAATTAATTTAAAATTGGCTTTAGCTTAAACGACAAAATCCTTTTTAAAGGGAGTTATTAAGCCATAATACAGAGTTATAGAACTGCTTTCTTTTATTCACTCTCAATTAGCGTTGACAGTCGATATTTTGTTTGTTTTTTTTTGTAATCATAAAGTGTGATGTGGGAAATAAAAGCAAACAAGATTTGAAAAACCTTCTGTTACAAAAACAATCTATAACTATTTTATTGTTTTTTATGCACTGAATACGAATCAGACCTCAAAATTACACCATAACGTTTATTGTTTTTTGAAATTCTCTAATATTAAAGTGGAAAAAACTGTTTTGCAACGATTTTTCATTGCAATATAGCGAAAAACCTAAAGAAATAATTTAGGGGCTGGATTTTTATGTGTACCAAAAATATTCCGAAAAGTAGGTATAGTTTGTATTTCCACCAGAAGGGTTTTTTTCAACTTTGCCGGTTTTGGTTATTCAAATCACACTTTCAGATTACAAATAAAATAAGCAAACATACAAAACTGAATGTCAACGCTAATTGAGAGTGAACAAACAGACGGTGTTTTAAACTTGATTTATAATAAATTGATATTTCCTCAGTCAAAATAAAATAAAAACCGCAAGGATATTTTTAAAAAGCATATAGATTTAAAGCAGCGATTTAAAACGATCCAGTTAACTAAAGGCGAGTGAATGGATCAAAAATTAATGAAGTGTTCTCATTGACGATTTAATATTAAACGTGATATTAGTTAAAACGTTACAATTCAATATTTAATGGACTGTGAAAAAATTGGCCCTAAATGTATTAAATTTTTAGATTATACACACAAAAGTCCTTTATATTAAAAAAAAAAAACATCCATTCTTTGGCCAAATTCACCCCACCCACCAGGCCACTTTTTACCCAGCTACCTAGTACGTTATTACAAATACAAACATGTTTGACGTTTGCATTTTTTTTGTTTGAAATATGATGTGTTGTTATTCATTTTTTACTATCGTTAAAAGTTGGGTACCGAAATCTATTTGGACCTTGTTAAGGGTTCCAAAGCTTGAAAAGTTTGGGAACCGCTTTTATAGAGGATACCCAAGCAAACAAGTATTTTTAGTTCTGGGACATTTTTCGAGCTGGAAATACCAGACCCCGCGGCTGTTTTTTTAGGTAAAAAGAGAAATTTTTTTCAAAATAAAAAAAATGTCGAGGAATTCGTGTTTCAAACGTGGTTGCACCGACTTAAAATGATTTGTTTTGGATCTCTAGGAAATCATATATATTATTTTTGTTGTCAAACTCATTTTTTCTCATTTATGTATAAAAAAATCAAATCCTCTAAAATAGGTACATTGTACAAAAACTTTATGTTATACCACACTATTTTCTATAAATTTCGGAAATTTCAAATAATTCAATAAATGAAAAATTTGACACAAAGAATACCTCACTTTAAATCCATTGAATGAGTGAAAGAGAAAAATATGTATTACTTCTGTAATTTAAAATTCTCTTTTTTTTCGCTGCACCTTGGGTGAGTGGGGGAGAAACATTCCTTAGTTACACGACACCATGCATGAATGAAAGAAACATATTTATTACTTTTGTAATGTATAATACTCTTTTTTCGCTTGCACATTGAGTGAGTGGTGGAGAAACATATTTGTTACATATCTGTTGTTTGTAATCTTTTTTCTCATTATAAAAAGCCGAATGCATTTATTAGGTATCACTTGATTGCATGAACGAAAGAAACATATTTATTAATTCTTTAATTTAAAATCTTAGAAGAAGAAATAGAGGAATGGGCATATCGATGTAAAAAATAGTGTGAGTTACACAAACACAAATGCATTCCCACAGGGTTGGAATGCAGTGAGATAGCTAAATGCTGGGGCCCCCAAAAGAATTTTTAGCTGTGTTTTTGAGAGATGTATTTTTGAAATTCAAGTTTAATAGTAAAAAGGCTTATTAAACTAAATAAAAAAGTGAAATAAATAATGTAAATATAGTGAATACATGCAATATTAGAATAACTGTTATAGTTCCAGAGAAAAACAAAATAAAATGTGAAGGGTGTGAAATTCCCATACAAATTTGTATGGGAAAAGTATGACCTTAGAGGCACGGGTTAATGACCTCGGAAATTTTTTTTTTGACGGGGCAGGCTATTGACAAAAATGAGTTTGGGAAATAGCGGACACCCTAATATGTATGTACATACCTTCATTCTTCTATTGTAAATGGCTGAAAATAAAATACATACTATAATGAATAGGCCATAATAAATAAATAAATCGGGTGGCACAACGGCTCATGAAGAACCAGGGCCTAGTTACTAACAACTTGCAACCATTCCTGTGTGCGCCTATCGACAGGAATGAAATGTAATGAATAGGCCATCTAGTATCTAAAAGGCCAAGATTTCATTTTATCCAGTCAAAGACAAAGTCCTTTCTCAATCACTGCTGGTTGATTGAACATTTTCTCAATTTAAAGAAACAAAAAAAAAAAACTTGAATAAATCCATCTCGAATCGAAAACAATCCAGAAGGACTCAATCAATATCACTATAGACAACGACAACGAACAGTTACCAATTTCCTTGTAGAAAATAATGGGCTGGGATAATGAAAAAACAGATTTTGGCTCTCTCCGTCAATTTCAAATCCATTAACCTAAATCCTAAACATTCAATTGACTAAATGTCTATGACTACTTTTTCTTAAGATAGGTATACTTTTAGGCAAACGATAATAATCCAATAAAATTATATTTATTATACAAAGAAGATTTCTCGGCGCATGGACGTAATGCCCAGAGAAATAATGTCCAATTTTTATTTTGGGGATTAGGTCTCACTTGAGTAGGATATAAGGCCCAAATTAAAGTAAGGGCTTAAGTCCCACCCAAGTGAGACCCAAATAAAAATGTTGGGGGTTATTTCCCACTAAATAAGAATCACCAAATGAAAAACATGGAATATTTCAAGGCTAAAAAAGATTCTTAACTGTTCCTAACTAATTAGGGTGCAGTGCATTAACGCCCAAGGAACTATCTCCCGCGGATGATAGTTCTCAAAAAAATTGTGAACTAGTTTAAGGGTTTAAGGATTTTAATTCCCTATTTGGGGCCTCTGTCCCGCTCACGCAATTTCGTCACAGGGTATGCCCAGTCGTCTGGCAGGCGCCTATGTTATCAGTAGGTCTGGTTTTAAAGTTTTTGTACTAAACAGTACTCAAGTGGGACATAAGCTCCTAAAATAAAAATTGGGCGTTAGGTCTCTGCGCCGGATTTCTCCATGGGTGAGAAGGGAATTTTCTTTTCAGAGCTTAGCATTTCATTTAGTTTTATTTAATATAAAGAAGTGACTAGGGCTATGCTTTCTGAGTTGTGGACTTATAACTCACCCAAATCACCCAAATCACTCAGTCCATTGTGATGGTGGATTTATGACCCTGCACCCACTAAAAATTCTATTTCCAAGCAGAAGTGAAATATTAAAGCATTTATATATATATATAAAAATAATTTATGAGGAAATGAAATGAAGACAAGTTTCAGCCTTATAAATTTCCCAATCCACTTATTTTCAATTGATAAAATCTAATTCAAGAACAAAAATATTTTTAAAAAGGTGATTGAGTTAGAATTGTCTGTTAGAAAATATTGAATTATATTTTGAGAACCAATAAAATTCGTTTTTTCCTTTGTACGCACTGTGAAAAATAATATTACTATTCTTCTCAGGGGATATTTTATGATTTTATTATTGAATATTTTATAAACTATACATTTGGCTTGGATATTCTGTCAAAATCAATAAGCAATTTGAAATAGATATCCATATCTAGTATCATGTAGTACTTATCGGTGGACAAAGAGACTCTGTTTATTTGCACCGAATTAAGGCCGTTCGTTTATTCGGTCATTGAGTACCAGCAGAAAGTGGGGACGAACCCACCAACGACGACGGCGAGCAACGAGATTTAATTTAATCCCCTTTGTGAAATATTTATTTGCGTATTGCATACTTGGTTGGGACATAATAAATTCGCGATGCTATAGATGATGGGAAAGCCCCTTTACTCACTGAAGCAATATATTCATTCAAATATCACCATACACTCGGATGTGTTTTTCGAATATAAAAAAAACGAAGGGAACGGATTTTATTTTAGATTTTAATTTTTCTTTTGGCTTCGACTTACAGATCATGAGTGCAGCCAAACCAATTAAAAAAAAATTGATTGTACAATGTACATATCTATAAGCTTATTCCATATACAACAGCTTTCAAAGCAGTTAATTGAGTGAATTTTCATGGATTCAAATAGGGATTAAGGTGTTTCGGCTAGAGTGGTTAAAGGGTAAAGGTTGATTTGTACTTGTGATACATACTATGCATGTACTATGGCACTCTATGTATTCATTATAAGTTTAACTGGAGAAACTAGCTATTTCGATGATTTGAAAGACGAAAAATGTGGGTTTCACATTTCTGTCTCTCCACAACCTAAACGGTTTGATGAATTTTCTTAAAATTCGAGTTTTTTTTTCGCTATAATTTTACTGTGAAGTAAAAGGACAGTATTAATTTTTTTAAAATTTAGACGCAGCCTTTTCTTGAAATTCAAGAAATAAACTGCAAATTTCCAGCCTTACTGCAAAGTTCAAGCATGCTTGGTTCTTGAGATACACTATTTGACCTGCTTTGCTTTTTAACTGTGAAGTTGGCAGGTCACTCGCCGTTACACGCACTTTTTGATGAACTGCAAATTCGGGAATAGAAATGCAGCAAAATGCAGAAGTCACAATGGTTGTAATGTTTGTGCAATTTTTATGGACTAATTTTAATAATGATCAAAAATAATACGGGCTACTCAAAATAAGGCTAAACGAAATAAAGTAAATATAAAAAATGGGGCCTTATTTCGTTTTTAACATGGAAATAACGCTAAATTTTTGTTTTGGCTTTATTTCGCTTTAGAAAACGGGCCAATTTAGATTTCTTCGTTTGCATGTTTTTTTTTTTCAAAGAAGTGCAAAACAAATCGCCGTTTTTTAACCAACGGGGATTAATTCCTTTTTAAAGTGGTAACAAGGCTCACCACAAAAAAAGAACTAAGAACCGCGGGTGTTTTGGCGTTTTGGATTTTGCATTAAGACCCACACTTCATGCATATTATTATAATCAAATACTTTTAACCAAATCACGGTTTACTACAAACACTTTGAAAGCAGACCGACTGATAACATAGGTGCCTGCCAGGCGATTGACCATACCCTTAGCGGAGCAACGGAGTCTCGTGAGCGGGACAGAGGACCCAAAAAGAGAGTTTTAATCTTTGAACCTTCGAAGCGGGCCACCCAAAGTACTATTTAGTACAAATAATTAGAAAGCAGCTGACTGATACCATAGGTGCCTGCCTATTTTAAATAGGAATTAAAACCGACCAAAAGAAGGAATTAAACCCCGCGGTTGTTAGTACCCAATTCAAAAAGGAATTAACACCCGCACCCCGGGGATTAATTCCTTTTTTTTTGGAACTAACACCCGCGGGTGTTATTTTTTTTCTCGATAAATGGTATTTATTGGAATAGAAACAATTTTGTTTGGTTTCTGATTTAATAGTAAATGGTTTAATTAAGATTTTCCTATTTTTATTCAAGAGAATCTTCTAAAAAAATTAAATTGGTAGTACGTATTTTATGCAAAAATTAAAAAAAAAACCTTTAGTACATTCCAACTAGGTTTGGACAGCACGAAAATTTGTAACAGGCTATTGCAGTTACTTTATTGTTTCTCAAACACAAAATATTTGGCTTATTCCTCCTCCCAGCGCTTCCCACCATTTTACTCCCATTATAGGTATTTGACATAGGTACATTTATTTCTGAGCGAAATTTTAAACTTTTGCTGATAACTCTCTGTGCTAAGTGCCTAAACATGGCACGAAATTCAATATAGCAGTTTTATAATCTACATTATTTCACTTCAAAGAACAATAGACATTTTAACGAAATAAGTGCGAATTTTGATGAAATATATGAATATTCGTCTACAAATTAGTAACACGAATGGTTAAACTGGTATTTTTTGTTGTAGGTACCTACTACACCACGTTTAATATTGATTTTGTTTAGGAAAAGTAGAAGAGCACGAAAAAGAAACGTTTTTTTTTAATTATTGCATCAAAATATATTTTCGATTGGCAACGGTGACTTCATGGATTCTTTAAAACACACCTGTTTAGCACACAAGGTATTATTTTTTGTAGATCGTCAAACCTTAGACAACAAAAATATTAAAAATATCAAACCGAATATTTGTTGCTTGCATAAATATTTCTTTCTTACTGGCTGATGTTAGGGCCCACTCAGAGAAAATGTATCCCAGTTTCTTACAATCTTATTTAGGTTCGGTGCCTCTGTATCTCGGGGCCCCGTATAGTTTATACGACTGATACTGATGCGGTAGCTACGCCTCTGCGCCCACTGTATATGTCTGGCAAGTTTGAAAAAAACGTTAATGACAATATCCCTTAAAACATACATAAGTAGATTTTTGATAAAACAACGCTAAGTGCAACACTTATGCAACTTCAACACTTCCTTCCTCCTGTTTTTTGATGACCGGGCTCTTAACCTATAATTGAAGAATGTAATGATAGACTTATGTCATAAATAGCTATTTTTTATACTAAATATCGGTTTTCGTCTCTTCAAAAATAAGAGCTAAAATTAGCTACTTTGAATCTCATGGCCTAAATTAAGCCGCCAAATTTTAGCGTGTCCACATTTTTGTCTGGTTTATACAATACATTTTGTATTTTTTTCTTGAAATTAAAAAAAAATAAATATAAAATTTGTAGGGCCAGTTTTTAAGTTCGAAATCATCTAATTAATTTAATCATTTAACTCGTATTTAACTTTAATTTGCACACTTAAACACATGGCCTTCGATAAATATTAAAAAACTTTGATTTTCTAGGTTTATTAAATATTTCCGAACTTATTTTTAGTAAAAGGTTGCATTTGCTTGTTTATTTTGTTGCTTTATTTAAAGCATGTCCATTACCTACGTACAAAAGTCATCATTAAATATCAGCTTATCTTAAAATTTACTTTTGTATTTTAAAATATTAACAATTTAATAAAAACTAACCTTCACATAATAAAGTAGGTTAATGCTCATTTCATTTATTAATATTCTTTATCTTTTAATTTCTAAACTTAAAACAGACCACTGTGTGCAAAGCGAACCGCTGAGGACCGAATTAACCTGCTAAAACTACTGAAAGAAGGAGCGATCTTCTGTTCGGAGCGTTATCCAGAAGATGCTGAAGACATAGATTTGGAAATAAATAATCGTGATGCTTCACCTACCGCCGATGATAACACACCCCCGATGACAATCGAACTTCACCAAAACCATCATCATCCACAACAACAGAATCAACAGAAGAAATTTTCAACCACAGCCTCAAAAACCGACATTTGACTACCAATAATATCAACAATAACATGAGATTTAGAGAATATTTACAAGGACAAGGGTTGATATACAACAACAGCGAATAACAACGATCGATGATTCGACGAACGAAGGCTTCTTGTCTTGAGTAAGATATCAAATTTAGTTATTTAAGATTTAATTTTAAGTTTTTTACTTAATAAACAAAATATTTTTGGTTTTTATTTTCTACTTTTAATAAAAATGTGAAAATAATACGAGTGAAAACTCAACTCAAAGTTATTTATATCTTTATTAGTGAGAAGATAAATTCGATTTAAAACAAACAAAAAAAATGTCTTATGGAAAAAAAGTAGATAGAAAGGTTTTTATTCAAAATTTTTACACTGAATTTTTTTTTTGTTTAGTAGAACACTTTTTTGTTTCTCTGAAAATTAATGGATAAGCTTACGTATATATACAACATATGTTGTCTCACATCAGCTAGATTGGTCAGAGACTGAAATTCTTGCAATGTTTTGATTTAAGGCACAATGCTTTCGCTCCATCTTCTTATAACACAAAAAGTACTGCCTCTTTCTTAGCTTTTTCCTTCATGAAGCCTTTTTAAAGTTATTCCAATTCATATTTATTGAAGAAAAAAAGTGTATTGCTTTTAAGTCAAGATATACAAGAAACACTGATTCTTAAGCTTAGATTAGACTATGTGTGAAAACCACATTATTGTGTGCTTTCTACGTCATTTTGAAGTCAGAACTCTGCTTTTTGGTTGCATATCGTCTAATAGACACAATTGTGTCACTCGCAAATAACACATATAATTATGTTCGCAAAATGTCGGATCAATTCCACATGTGTGTTTATTGTGAACACATACAAAAAAATGTTACTGCTCAACATACAATGTAATCAACAAGAAAATATGTAATATTTCTTGTGCAAGCATATTTTACTGCACATATGTAAAAATCAAAGGTACACAATTTTCTGTGAGGTTGTGTACATTTTACTCACTTCGTGTAATGCACATAATTATTCTATGTCGAAATTTGCCACATATACGACATTTGTCATATGCAACACATGTTTTGATTTTTCTGTGACGTCAAAGACACACAATTGTGTAGTATTAACACATCGTCTAGTCCTAGCTTTAAGTGAATTTTAGTGCTTGAATCTTGGACACTAACTACAGAAAATTGAATTTAAGAAATGGTAAACATTTCAAGCTACTGACTAAAAACTTTTTACCTCCAACCATCGAAAATCCAAATTAAATAGTTTGAAAAATAAAAAGGTAAGAATGAAGTAAATACGCCAAATTTGGTTTGTATGATTTGATTAAATTAAGACTAACAGCTATATAATTGGATTCAGCAGAAACTACACCTGACTCGTGTGTTCTTGTGTTGTGGAGTCAAGTGTCGCTGGCCCTCCATATTTTTTTATACGGCACCAGTTATAAAAAATACGACATAAATTTGGTTCTTCGATTATTTCAAATTATATATAGGCACTTTTAAATGTAGAAACAATTTTATCAGTGGATTAAGATCTTAACTCATTGATTTGAGTAGATTAAGGCTTAAAAGATTTTAACGCATCAATTTCTGTATATCAAATGAGGTTTTGCAGTGTAATCTACCAAAATCAGTGTATTAAAATGTTTGATCCACGAATTAAATATTTGTACAACTGGCCTTAGCTAATGATCAACCAAAGGTTAAATCGACTTAAATACATACCTCGACTCTGAACCTAGTTGGTTCTTAGACAGTCTGTCAAAATCCATGGGTTAAAATCTTGATCTGCAGGTCAAATAGTTTAAAAAAAAAACACACATTTTGTGGAATAGTTAACTGGAGTTTACTAATTACTGTTTACTGATTAAAAATGTTAAATGATCTATAATTTTCATTAAAAAAAAGAAAATAATTTGTCTACTTAATGCTTAAGCTTAATCCTTCGTTAAACCACACTCTGTGGAGAGTTAACAAACTCGCATCACCTCCAATTAGTAAATATGTTATTAATGACAATTTGCATTTACTTACCCCCAGTTTCACAGTGGGAGTTTAATCTTAATACCAGCTGAACCTCAAACTGAGTTTACATTTTTGGTTTAACTCTTTCGGTTTCAAAGTGAAATCTGATCTTCAGATTAGTTGAACTTCGTTTAACTAGATTTTATGAAAAAAAAACGTTGCCAGCATTGTATGTTTTTGCTTCGCCAAGTGATTGCAAACAGTACGGAGTTTTCCTTGTCTATTTTTTATCTTTCTAAATAAAAGAATACGCGAAACAGCACAACGATTCTTTTGGGTTGTGGATAATCTGTCGACATTTTTTTGTTCAAGTAACACGAACTTGATTTAAAAAAAATGGAAAATAAACCAATAATTGTTCAAAAAAAGAGAAATAACAACTTTTCAACAGCAGACATAGATTTGCTGATGGAGTTAGTTATGAAGAATAAGTAAATAAAATCCACAATCTATTATGTATAGTGGTCCCAAACGTGGAACTTAGGATTAAGCGGAACAATACTGTCGTCTAACTTAAATTACAAATTGAACTCAGTTCAAGGTTTTTCAAACGAAACTGAATAAATTGTTGAACTGAAGTTTAAACCAAAAGTAGAGTTTAATAGCCAAATCACAATCACGCGTAAGGTCGCTCCGACTTTGACATATTGAATAGAAACAATGAATTCGTATGAAACAAACCAAAATGTTACCTCAGGCGTTGCGTCGCTTCAGATCGTAAATATCGTAAGCGCGAGCTCCAACGCCCGAATAGATCTATTTTCTATTCTGGCTTCGCTTTGACAGTTCACAGTTCTCATTTTATTTTTGTTGTGGTTGGATTTTATTTGGGTGCGAAAGTTTTTATTCAATTTAACATTTCTTATTTAAAAAAAAACTCTTTCAAAAATTTCTATCAATAAAAAACTTAATATTTTATTTATCTGAGTGACTCGCTTAATTAATGCAACAACAGCAGCAGTGAAATTATCTAGTTAATATGAGTTTTTTTTATTGTGGTTCAAAATCCAGTACCTACTTCGTATGGAGATTCTGCAAACTGAATTGCATACATAATTATGTATTTTTATTTTGATTATTCCAGCACGTTATGTACCTACATATTAATAGTTGTATTGATTGAATCAAAATAACATTCTTAACATAACCAAAAGCAATAAAATAAATCAATTTCCTGTGAAATCTATTCTATATTTTGTTTCGTTTCAAAAGAAAAAAAAATGTTTGATTCTTCACAGCTGTTTTGTCAATACCTTCTTTGGACGTGTTCGATTAAGTATGAATTTAGGTTCCGGAGAGTGAATTCACTCCGGTTTGCGTACATCTGATACCAGAGTACTTTTATTTTTCAATGTAGGTTTTCTTGATAGAAATTAAAGGACACTATTTTATTTACTTGCAATACAAAGTGACTTAACGCACAATATAATATATCACACATTGTATGATTTCATATGTATGTACATAAATAAAATAAGTTTTACATTTTAATGAAATGATGTTTTGATATAATAGTTTATTAGGTATGCACTATACGAAGATAGACAATGAAAAAAGTAAGTTCTGTTTGTGATGAGTACTTTCCAGTTCATTTTCAGCGTCTGCTTTTGCACGACGACTTTTGAGCCAAGACTTTTCGAAATTTGTTAGATTATTGCGAAGGTGAGTTCAGATTTTGTTCTCGTTTGCACTCATTTAATTTCAAAAAAGGAAAAAAGGCATGGCTCAAAAGTCGTCGTGCAAATGCAGACGAGAGAACGCACAGATTCTGCAACATCTACAAAGTTGCGAGACTGTATATAGACTTTTAGGCCTAATTTATTCACTCAAAGTTGAATATAACTTTGGGATTTTTACAGTCAACTTGAGAAATAGTTTTTATGCACTCTAAGTTGACGTTTTCAACTTCTGATTTTCTACTCCAGAGTTGATCAACTTTGGCTTTTCTCAACTCCCCCAAAAAAGTAGAAGTTAGCGAGCAAACTTGGGATTTTTCTTCATTTCTGTCTCATCATTTATGCTATTCAATTCTCGACCGATCACCGAAATCAAGCATTGTCGGGAGAGTTAGTACTAAGATGGTGGACCGCATGAGTTTTTTGGTTTCTTATTTTTTTATTTTATAATTGAAATTTGTTTATAAAAATGGTGCCTTTCCCCCACCAAAAACTAGGACAGGTGTACAATTTCAATAAACAGATCACTTCAGCATTGTGTTCCAAGTTATATACGGAACGATTTGCTGGTCTTGTGATGTTTAAGTAGTGACGATTTCGCCGGACAAGTGTTAAAACATACTCATGAACATGGATCCATTCATGATTCCATTACACAATAACAGTTTTTACGTTTCATGGAGTTGTTGATTTTTGTTTGGCTTTTCCTGTTTGACCCTGCATAATTCTTCTCAAACATTAAAATTTCTACACACCAAATTTTTCCATTTTCCGTAAGCAAATTATGAGAAACTAATTTAAAGAAACAGATCTTTTATTCTGTCACATTCCTATCTTGTCAAAGCCCGAAGCCTGACGCGACATTCTGTTTTGCAAATTTTAGGGTCGCGCTCAATGACACATGATATCGTAAAGTCGGTAAAAAGCCTGTCAAAGTCGGAGCGACCTAACGCGTGATTGTGATTTGGCCTTAAACTTCCACTGTGAAACTGGGGGTTAACGTGTTAACAATTCAATTAAGATACAAAAAAAAAACATGTGGGTTGAACAAAGTTCAAATTTGTCAGTCGTTTTATCGAAAAGCAACAGGTTCATTTGTTGAAAATGCCAAATAAAATAATACAACATTAATAAAACCGAAATTTTATTTACAAAATATTGGAAACAATTTCAGATAAAAAAAACCTAACAATTTATTTCCACACTATTCCTAAAAATGTGAAATAAGTTGGAAGATAAAACACCTTTTAAATAACTAACAGACATGCGTTGACTGAGTTGTGTATAGATTTATAAAACATAGATAAACATAATTGCATTTTTGTACGAAAAAAAAAAAAAAAATGTAACACAGTGTATCTGGACACAATTAGTGGAGGTAGGTACTAAAAAATGGAATGAATTTTTAAAAGCACTCTAGGTACCTACTGCTACTGTTGCTATACCTAGAGAACAAAATGAATTGTGAAAACTTAATTAAAATGTCTGCAAATGTAGTTTTACTCCTATGTCGTCGACGTTCGCTGTGGATTAAATGTATCTACGGCAACGCCAGCCAACTGTTACTCAGAGGCTTAGAAAAACTGTAATCACAGGTGTTATACACCTACAACATTTCTGGTTCAGTGTGATAATTTATATGACTTTTGTGTTGGGATTAAATGAGATACAGAGGTGTAGTGAACGTTGAAGGATAAACTTTGTATCTAACACATTTGACATGGATATGCACATTGCACAATTTGACACGAGTACGATAACTCAGGCGCCAAGAAATAATAACGGTTTTTTGTAAAACCGTTAAATACAAGCATTTTTTACTATGGGAGGGGGAGTCTATCTCCCCCCGTTTAGGCGGGAGGGGCAATTTTATAAAAAAAAGTACTAAAAAAAATATTAAAAAATAACGGTAACAGTTACAATTAAGTTTTAGGTCTTTATTTAAAGGCAATACTTTGTTCTATTAGCTAGTTTTTAAATCAAGTGAAATCTATTCATAGTTTTTCAAAATATGGGGTTTGAACTCAAAATTTGGGGGAAAAAAACTTAAAAAAAAAGTTTAAAGTGTAATTTTTCAGAACTGTAAAATTATATATATTATTTTTTTTTCTAAAATTCGTTGCTCTATTTAATTCCCAATCAAAAAATGAAAACTAGATGATTTTTTGTCTTCTACTTCTTGAAAAAATTAAAAATTACTGAAACTAATTTTGTATGAGATTTTTTTTTTTTTTCTTGCTTACATAAATATAGTGCTATATAGCACCCAGCATTACGACGTATATATAAACCGTGAGGTATGAAAGGGGGGGCATGCTGCCCCCCTGCAACTCCCCTGCTTATGCACACTATAGGATTTGGGGTAGGTGCGAGGTTGGGTGTATGCAAAGTTTGAACTTAGAAAGTCATTAAGCGTTATCCAGAATGCACCGCGAGGAGGCATTCCACGTCCGAGTCAGTCAATTCGTGTGTAGACGGTGTCTCAGTGAGTCAGTCAGTGAGTCAGTCAATTTGTTAAGTTTAACTAGTCAAGTCCGTGTTTTAAAATATCTTAAAAATGTATGTTAGTTTCATCAATGAAGTCATACCAAAGATACCAAATCCCCAAACGAACAGAACGTCGAAAAACTTTTGAGTTTTGAATGGAGTAGTGGATGCTTAGCCGCCATTGTTAATTAACAAAAGAAAAACACTTAATTCATTCAAAGGTTGAACAAAGAATGATCTTCGTAAATATTAATTTGTATACCACACGTGCATGAAAAAACAACGGTACAAAATTCGATTGTTTGTTGTTTTTTTTTTTAATGATCTAAGCAGGTATACATACTTTGAACATTACAATTGCATTACATAGGTATGTAAGACATAAACATAAATATTAAGAAACTATATAAATTTGCTGCAGAGCAAAAAAAAAAATTCATAAAAAAGTAGTTTTAGTAATTTTTAATTTAGGAGATATAAAAATCATCTAGTTTTTAGTTTTCGATTAGGAATTAGGAAAGAAAAAAAAAAAATAATACATATAATTTTACAGTTCTAAAAACTTACACTTTCAACTTTTTTTATGATTTTTTTTCCCAAATTTTGAGTTCAAAAACTATGCATAGATTTCAATTGATTTAAAAACTTGCTAATAGAACAAAGTATTGGCTTTAAATAAAGACGTAAAACTTAATTGTAACTGTTACCGTTATTTTTTGATAATTTTTTTTTTGTTTTTAGTACTTTTTTTTTTATAAAATTGCCCCTCCCACCCAAACGGGGAGAGAAAGGAATTAATTAGTGCAAAAAATGCTTGTATTTAAACGAACTACAAAAAACCGTTATCATTTCTTGGCGCCTGAGTTATCGTACTCTCCCCCACAATTTAATATTCAGTTTCATTTTGTCGAATCAAATATGCTCTTTGAGCTTTAAATAGGTGCACCATAGTTATAAGTGGTCCATTTCGATACGACAGTTCTCGTAAAATTGGGTTATTGATGTGAAAGAGATGTAAACTCTTTCCTTACACCCTGGCTTAGACAATAATCGTTTGGATGGCGAGGCATGAGATGGATAGATTTTTGCGATTGAGAGGGATATGAAACATTATTAATAGCAGAGGAAAGATAGATTTTTTTGTGGAACGAAATATAGAGCGGCTGAATTTTGTAAACCTGAAAGAGGACTACTAGAAAATATTTAGTCCTATTTTTCGGGACGCCATCGCCATACCCCTTGGGAAATCCACCATTACGGAAAACGCGAAATGATCTATAAGTCCAAAATTATTGATCTTAGTGGAAAAATTGTAAGGCCAAGCTTGTAGGCAATTAAATTATCTTTCGTTCATACATACATCTTTTTCGCTGCGGGCGATATTTTCAAATAAATTGGGAACCCGCACCGAAAAAAAATTAATGTAAGAAAGATGGTTTAATTGCCTACAACCTTGGCCTTACAGTTAATCCTCTTAGATCAATAGGTTCGGATAAACAGGGTGATTGGTATAAGGTGTAACAAAAAGCTGTAACAATTAGCTAGGTTGGATTAAGACAAGAAAAAATCGTATGGGAGGGGGGTCTATTTCCCTCCATTTAGGCGGGAGGGGAAAATTTCTGAAAAATTGTCTTGCTACTGAAAAACAATATTTAAAAACAACGGTAAAGTTTGCAATGCCCTGGCAAACCTTTTTGGAAAGCCAAAAATCTCTTCTTTAATTTCCATTTTAAATTAAGTTGCGTTTGTGAATAGTTTTTAAAAAATTACAAACTCGGAATTTAAAAAAAAAATTAAAAAAAAAAAAAATGTATACTAATATTTTTAAAAGTTTGCTCTTGTCAATTTTTAGTCAAACACTGAAAACCACATGGTTCTAGGACTTTGACTTTTCAAGATATTAAAAAAATAAACAAACCAGCATCTTAGTAAAAACAAGAAAAAACGAGGTTGATGATAATCAACTGGTTCCTAAAATGATCATTTAGCCGAATTCTTCTTAGTTTTATGAGAAAGTTGCTTCATTTATTTGTAAATATATTGAAAATATATACAGCCCTATTATGGTTATCAAATATCAACACGATATTTGACAATATTTGATAATTATCAACGAAATTGATGAATCGGTATTATGATGATCAATTATCAATATTTTTGATAAACTGTGATTTGTAAGATCTATTGTGAATAGTTTTACTGATAAATTTCGTATTACGGCTATCAAACATATTGATATCCATCAAATATTCTATCAGCCACAAATTCTTCGTTGACAATGTATCAAATATTCACAGGTGGTAATTAATTTAAATACAATTTATAAAAGTTTTTTTGTAGTTTTTACTGAAAATACAAATTTAAGAACAGAATGTCTTCAGTAGAATTGTTTTTTGAAGGCAATTGTGATGAGGGAGGAAGTGTTATCGTGCAAGCCAACATACACAGAGATTCTTTAGACCCACTGAATAAATTATAAATTAATGAATCAAAATTAGCCAAATTAAAAAACTCACTCTTTTTGCTTCTTATTATAGTCCCCTTGTGGAGGCACCAAGCTATTTAGTTCCAGAGTTATGTCCTCCCATTTCTTGGTAAATACTAGCTTATTTCCTTTGCAACGTCTCGATTTTCCTCTATCAGTTTTATTAGCCTTTCAATTTGTCTTCTGGTGCTTACTATTCTACTCCTAAGTAAACAGAATATTATTACGAAGAAAACAATGAATTGTATTTAATACAAACAACTTAAATACAACCAAATTTATTATGTTTATAAAACAAAAACGCAGAAACTTATGCAAATAAGGAACGTCAAATGTCAAATAAGAGGCTATGCACAATTGGATTTTGATAAGTATTCACAATGGGTACAAAATTATCAATCGATACTCATAATACCAAACTATCAATGAATTGATATAATAATTGATATTTGAAAACATCCAGTTTTCAGTGTTTGAGTAAAAATTGATAAGAGTATTAAATTTGGAAAACAAAAATAGTACCTAATATCGTAAAATTTTGAAAAAAATTAGTTTGATTTTTTTTTTCAAAATTTCGAGTTCGAAAATTAATTTTTTAAAAACTATTTACAAGCGCAACTTAATTCCAAAATGGTATGGCACGGCATTGCAAGTTTTACCGTTGTTTTTAAATAATATTTTTTCTGTTTTAAGTCAATTTCTTAGAAAATTACCCCTCCCGCATAAGCGGAGGGAAATAGTCTCCCGCCTGTACGATTTTTTTTTCTTAACCCAACCTACTCGTTACAGCATTTTGGTGCACCTTGTACCAATCACCCTGTATATGTCCAATCGCATTTTTCAAAGTGGTGGATTTCGCCAGGGTCAAGGCGTCCCAAATACACGGCGGACATAAGCTTTTCTAATAGCCCGTTTTCATTTATAAAGAAATCAACAATAATATTTCATTTCAAGAAAAAGTCTATCTTTATTGTACATAAAACATAAAACGAAATAACCTCAAAAATGTTGTATAGGCAGAAAAAATTTTTCATGACAAATAAAAGATAATTTTATTTCCAACAAATTTGATTATAACAACTTTTCACCTCAAATCGACAGTTTAGGAGATATAAATCAATTCAAGTTTTCCAAAATAGCAGATTTCCCCAGGGGTGTGCCGACATAGAGACATCAATAACTAAAAGTAAACCCATAATTAAAATTTTTTGAATGAATCACTCCACAAGTTCACAATTTTTTCAAACCTATCGTGAGACAATTTAATAAATTAACATCAAAATTTCCACTTGTTTGTTTGATTTTTATTTGTATTTTTTTAGAGCAAATCATTTTTGAATAATATATGATGAATTTATTGGCAACACGTTTTTCATTTGAATTCCAATCAAACATAAAACATATGCATATACTTTATTTTTCCTGTATTTAAAATATACCATTAGTCAATAAAACCATGTAGGAAAGCACAAAACACGTGTGACATTGAAAACATATTCCCAATCCCCAAAAGCATTAAACAAACTTTACGGTATCTCAGGTGACGATAAATCTCAAAGGCATGTTGAGGGATAGCATGTGTATGCTATGTATGTTTTGCTCTGTACCTTTGGGTAAACCTATCTAAAATCATTCTCAATATAATTTAAGATAAGAAAAACCACGCTCATATATCATTACCTAGATAGAAAATTTGTCTTTGGTGTAACGATAACATCATCACAGGCAAAGAAAATACAACACAACACAAATATGCCTTTTACAATTCTCCTTAAATCGATGTAACCTGACAATAAAGGAGCCTCTTTTTTTGAATAGAAATCAAAATTAAGACCGAAGATAAAAACAGACAAAGATACATGTTTAATGCGTATATGTATTTTTGCATATCTGGGTATCTTTTTGTATATAAATCGGGTCTAAAGCTTTTGTCCCACTTAAATCCGAAACCAACCAATAAAAATGTATGATGAATGGAGTGTCTTTTTATACGATTCTTTAAGAGGTGGTTCCCAAAAATGGATAACAAAATAATCCTTGCTCTTAGATAGAACTGAATAACTGATGATGTATCAGGATAATAGACACATGTGTCACACCAGTGTTCAAACTATTTCTAATCGGATTTATCTGGTTGGAATGGAATGGCTGCGCTGTGCTGTGGTGACGATGATGAAATGTGTTCTGGGGAATTATAAAGAGCGGGTGTTTGTTGTTTGAAAACTATATTTTCACATTTTTTTTAGATTTTCAAGTATTAAAAATCCTTGGAAATATAATTTCAACAGCTATGTGTTGTTTGACGCAATTTTTAGCTGACAAATTTTATTGATTAATATGAGCACAGGCTTTATGTTTGTGAATGTCTCAGAATGTTTCTTCTTTAAAGCCTTTTCGAAGGAAAAAAATCAACTTTGTTTTGAAGTTTAAGTTCTTTTTTTGTATTCGAAGGTTGCAAGTGTTTTCACAAAAAACTTTTTTGAATTGTCAAGTATATTAATGAATAAAATAAAATATATAAATGTACAAGCAGCTATACAAAAAAAAAACCTTCCTTTCAAGTGAGAATAAAACTATATTTTCGTCAAAGTAAAAGAAGTTTAAACTTCTTTGAAATTCTAACGCAAAAGTTTCAGAAGGTACGGCGGAACGATGATAGTAGTTGGAGTAAATATTTGAATGTGTTAACTCCTTAAGGATTGATGGTTGTTTGTTGCTGTTTGGAAGTAATTTGCTTTTGTTGATTCCATTCTATTGGCTTTTTTTTTTTTTTTTTTTTTGAAAAAAACTTTACTTTAAAAGAAGTTTTTTTTAATTTTTTTAAGAAAAAAGATTTGTTGACAAACACTTGAACTTTATATAACAAAACCACAAAGGCGAGCATATATGAATAAGACGATATAAATTAAGGTGAATGTTTAATGGTTACGAAACTTTCAAGTTTGATTCGTTTGAAAAGAGTCTGAACTGAAACCTGGTTGAAAGTTTTGCTTGGTTTTGTTTACCTATTTTTTTTTGTGTTAATAGAATGTGCATCCATGCATTCCCACATCTGATGTAGACATTGCAGAAACCAGGAACTATAATGGTTTTCTTAAAATGTATATTAACAGAAGATAAATATGTATATTTATTGCCAAATATGCGTTTGTATATCTGTCTGGAAACATACACAGATGTATAAAACAGCAAATAATTTTTTTTTTCAAAAGCTTTCATAACTGAAACTGAGTTTTGACGTTTTTTAAGAATATTCTCGTTTATCTCGTAAATAGCGTTTATGTTATAATTTAGCAATAGTAGGTAATGGGTGATTTTTTAAGAGGTTTAGAACTTTAAAAAAAAAAAAACACAAAAAATTCGAAAAAATGAATGAAATATTTATTTGAATCGATAGTTTGAACCTTGCAATTTAATGTTCAAAGATAATTTCATGCAAATGTTGACCGCGGCTGCGTCTCAGGTAGCCCATCCGCTGAGTCCAATTTTTGCATACTCTTTCACACATATCGGCCGGTATCTCACGAATGAATGCATGGATGTTGGCTTCCAGTGCGTCAATCGAAGCGGGCTTGTCCCAATAGACATTAGCCTTGACATACCCCCACAAAAAATAGTCTAATGGTGTCAAATCGCACGATCTAGGCGGCCAATTGACCGGCCCGAAACGTGAAATTAACTGTTCACCAAACTCGCCTCGCAATTGCGCCATTGTTTCGCGTGCTGTGTGGCATGTGGCACCGTCTTGTTGAAACCACATATCATGCAAGTCAAGAACTTCCATTTCGGGCAAAAAAAAGTTTGTTATCATCGCTCGGTAGCGTTCACCATTGACAGTAACGCTGCGATTCGCATCATCTTTGAAGAAATATGGCCCAATAATGCCGCCGGCCCATAAACCGCACCAAACAGTGGCTTTTTCGGGATGCATTGGTAGCTGTTGCAATGCTTCTGGCTGATCTTCACTCCAAATGCGGCAATTTTGCTTATTTACGTTCCCATTCAACCAAAAATGAGCCACATCGCTGAACACAATTTTTCGATAAAAAAGCGGATCCTCGGCCAGCTTTCCAAGAGCCCATTCACCAAAAATTCGGCGTTGTGGTAGGTCGGCTGGCTTTAGTTCTTGCACCAGCTGTATCTTAAAAGGCTTTACGCCCTTCTTCGAGGTCGTTTAAATATGTTAGGGTCTTTATAAAAAATGTGTCTTAAAGACATAAATTAAGCACAACACCAACATTCTTCATGCAACAAATTTTCATGCATTTATAACAAATCGGAATATGCACTTGATATATTTACCTTGAAAATAGAAAATATGCTATTAAAAATGGAAAATATGCACTTAAACCCTTTATTTAACGTTTTTTTCCAAAAAATTAAACAATGAAAAAAAGAGGAAGAATTTTAATTCAGTTTTTGCATTACCGCTCCGCTTAATGGAACCCTATAATTGGAGACCATTTGTTTCAGTTAAGTGGAGTTTTCATTTAACCAAATTTCGGATAATTGAAACTTGTTTCAAATAAGAGGAGTTTTTTCAAATCAAATTAAAATTCAATTCAAACAACAAAGGTATTTACATTTTTTATCACAAAACGAATATAAATATATATAGCCCAGTCAATAATTACAAAAAAAGTGCTAAATTCGCAAAGCGCGATGTAGTCCTGCATTGTTTGAAATGATGTTGGGGCATGTTAGAGTAATCTGTAGCTAATTTTGCAACTTCGAAAAACCTGTACTCGCTGCATTAAAAATGCAACAGTGAACAAAACGCTGAAATCACCCCATTTTGTCCAACATTTTCCTTTATAACTTTGGAAATATGCAACTTAGGAAAAAATCATCCACTATAAACTTGTTTGTTATTAAATTTTCTACAAGACCACATCAGTCTTAAATTCAAGCATGTTATGTTTGTGTTGCTATCCAACCAAGAATTAAAAAAAAATCTGAAAAACTAAGTAATTTTGAAGCACTTAAGAAGTAGGTCAAACATTTTCACATTCTGCTAAAAATTTGGAATCAAATAGTCTAGAGTATTACAAAACGAAATATGAAAATTTCACCCAAATCGGTCAAATAGTTTTGGCAAGAAACATGATGTTAACTAAGTGCAACAAGCTATGTTTGCATCATTGCTGTGGTCAAAGTAGGATACTTAAGTTGGCCCTGACTTTTGTTCACGTACTTGGAACCCTTAACTATGAAAAAATATAGTTATGATATTTATATCATTTTCTTAGCAATTTTGGTAGCGATTTTAAAAGTTACGAAAATTGTTCACTTGGCATGTAAATATGTAATTTCGTGAACATTTTCAAGACTTTTAAATTCACTACAAAAGATAAAAATATTATAACTATATTTTATGATAGTTAAGGGTTCCAAGTACGTGTACAAAAATCAGTGTCCACTTAAGTGTCCTACTTTGATCACAGCAATGACGCAAACATTGCTTGTTGCACTTAGTTAACATTATGTTTCTTGCCAAAACTATTTGACCGATTTGGATGAAATTTCCGAATTTCGTCTTGTAATACTCTAGACTATTTGATTTCAAATTGGAAAATGTTTGACCATTTCTTGTGTGCTTCAAAATTACTTAGTCTTCCAGATTTTGTTTTTAATTCATAGTTAGATAGCAACACAAATACAACATAAATGAATTTAAAACTGATGTGGTCTTGTAGAAAATTTTATAACAAACAAGTTTATTGTGGACGGTTTTTTCCTAAGTTGCATATTTCCAAAGTTATAAAGGAAAATGTCGGAAAAATTGGGTGATTTTGGCGTTTTTTTCACTGTTGCATTTTTCCTGCAGCGAGCACAGGCTTTTCGAAGTTGCAAATTTAGCTACGACTACTCTAACATGCCCCATCAACATATCAAAAATGCAGAACTACATCGCAATTTGCGAATATATTGTCGAATTTGACTGGGCTAATACTATTCAAAAACAAAAAAGGTCGTGTCACTTATGCGGATTTGAATAAGCGAAGAATGTTTATTTTAGGCAAACAATTTTGTTTCAATTATCCGGAGTTTGCAATTAAGCGGAGTTCAGTTATGCGAATCAGCATGTGTGAAAAATTCTCAAAAATCATCCGGAATAAATTTCTTGTTTCAGATAACCGATGTTTTTAGTTAAGCGGAGTGCAGTTAAGCGGAGTTGACTATATATCAAACCAACTCCTAGACCTGGGTTTTACGGTACAAATTTCGACTTGACTCTAGTCCCCGAGCGGAATCGAGTCGTTTCAAGTATTTGAAAATAAATAACTGAAAACAGTTAACCGCACCGAGAAACATTATTCATAAATAGATTTGAATGGCTAGAAATTCTTGTTTGAATAACAAAAGAGTTTGTGGAATAATTCAAAGTTAGACAAAATGTAGAGCCAGTAAAATAGAGAGAGTCGTTTTTTTCAAATTGCGATATAAGCTCATAAAAATCTAACAAACTGCCTCCGTTTTAACTAGATGACAGACATAAAATAATTAAGCATTTTTAAAAGTGCATTTTGAAATGATATTTTACTAGTTTTAGGTCCGCGGTATCGCTGCCAGACCGATGGGTTCTAGTCAGTATAGGTACAAGGCCTTAGTGATGTAAATTTGGAGTGTTATAAAGCTGTTTTGGAGGGATTATTACTGTTGTTGCATTTTGAAAGTGCATTTTAGTGATGTTGGGCCGCGATATCGCTGCCAAGCCGATGGCATTTAGTTTGCACTAATACAAATGACATGGCCACAAAATTTGGAGCGGTAGAAGACACTTTCAGCAAATGTTCACCAGCTCTCGGGCTATAAATATATAAAAAAAAAAACATATTTTTGATAAAGGCTATAACCGTTATACAGATTTCGCTAAAAAAAATGCAATTTTTTGATACAAATGGAGAACATTTAGGTTGGTTAAAGACATGAACAAAATTGTGCATGAGCCAAAACTAATCTTTTTTTTAAATTTTATATTAAATTATTTAAGAGAATGTTTTGTTTTTTTTTTAATATTTTTTTAACTCACCTAAAGGGGACGAAAGAGACTCCCCTACCACACAATTATATTTGTGTTGAACCAACCTACACGCTATCTTATGTCAATTAAAAGCATCACCCTGGCATTTTTAATAAAAATTGAGGGTTTTTGAGCGAAATCTGTATACTTTATGTAAACTTAAGTACTGCTTACGGGAGTCCTTATCAAGAAAAGGCAACCTTTATAATTGTGTACAACAAAATTTCCTTTTAAAATAAGTTTACCGATTTCTTCCAGGCTTAACCGTTAAGAAGTTATGCACTTCCAAAGTTTTTCACATTTTTTTCCAATACAAATTGGTATGGAACAAAAAAAATCAAATTAGCAATGTGGGGCCTCTTTCTAAACTCTGTCTAAGAATGTTAAGCCCATTTTTTTACCAAGGATTGTTTTTTTTTGAGGCACCATTTAAATTAGTGCAACTTCATTTTGAACAACCCTAATATAGGGTTAATTAATATTTAACACGTACTGCCCTATGTAGTTTTTAAATTAAACTCGATAACTTTGTGTTGTTGTGGCGAGTCCGACCACTTTTGTAAAAACAGCTATTTTTGTATCCATTGCGTTTAACAGGTGGACAACTATGCAAAACTATTTCATATAGCCTAGAAAAACGCTTTTACCACTTAAATACATTTTAAATGCAAAGGTTAAAAAAATAGCTGTTTTTAAAAAAATGGTGCGGCAACAACCAACAAAAGTTTGTCCGACCACTGGTTTTGTAAAAAGGGCAGTCTAATTTCATTTGATACCCCATTTATAAAAATCCATCATGGTTTAGGTGCCCTTAGCCAAAAATGCAACCGAAAAAGTGCGTTTTCTACCCATTGACACCTGAAAAACCTTGTCCGACCAGCGGTTTTGTTAATGTTAAGACTAAAGCTATGAACTAACATCATTCTTTTCTGTAGCCGCGATGAGATAGGTAAACCTACGGTCGCCTTCCATCCTATTAGCCAAACATATTAATAATAATAATAATTTAAGTATTTTAAGTAGGTGACGCAAATGATGAAATGCGGAACAGTAAGCGCCAAGACTTGCTGTCTCGGCGAAACTGTTCAACCTAGAGACCAGGTGTGCATGAGCATTGCATGCATTATGCGCATTATTTTGATTAAGTAGGAAATAAGATTAAGAAGAATTATACCTATAAATAAGAAGAGAATTACCCAAATAAAGACACTCTTGAAAATACAGTCCACTGTTTATCTTACCCTACTGAGCCGTCACATATTGGATATCTAAAAGTTTTTCAAAAAATTCAAGTCTCAAAAACTAAATAAATGTATCAAACATTTATAAAATTTTAATAAATTGACAATGGGTAACTCAAACTTTTAAAGGAAAAGAAATTCCCCTAACAACTTTGTATGGGATGAAAATCCTTTAAAAAAATTAAAATCTTAAAAACAAAATGGCTCTAAAAAGTTTTTGAAATACTAAATTGTATAATATTTGTGACCTTTTATCGTAAAGATTGATATAACTTTTTGTGGGCTATAGGTCAATAAATTAAAGATTAATTGATGCCCAACAAGTAACTTTGTACAAGAGCGCACTTTTCATTCCCCACCTCTCCAACCGTATCGTCACCGCACCTATAAGAGACAAGACGAAAACAAAAATTGCTTTCAAGTCTGCAAATCCCCTGAAAGACAAGCTTTTCACTAACATCAAAGGGAAAGTGGATAAGATGGAGAAAGCCAACATTATCTATAAGATCAATTGCTTGGGTGGGAAAGAGACAACATGTTCATCGGTCTATATAGGTACCTCCAAGCAAAAACTAAAAAATCGTCTGTCTGGTCATAGATCTGATTTGAACAGCAGGGCTGCACAAAAAACTGCATTAGCTCTCCATTGTTTACAGGAAAAACACAAACCAGATTTGGACAATGTGGAGATTTTGCAAACAGAGCAACATTATTCAAAGAGAATGTTGCTGGAGATGCTACACATAAATAACAACAACAATGCTGTCAACCGGAGATCGGACTGCGAAAAGCTTAGCAGCGCATACAGCCAACTGATTAAGCGACCAACAACATACAGCAGGTTAAAGTATAGGTGATTGTTTTGATAAATGGAGGTTTTTTTTTTCCTGTCCACCAGTAAATTCAAATTCAAATTTAAAGTTTAATCTTTTTAATTAATGTGTTTCTTTGTAATAGATTTTATTTCATGAGATTATCATGTAACTATAATGACTGGTTTATTCCCTTAACGTAAATTCTTTAAATATTGTTTGTAAGTTACTTGACGTCATATATAATACTTTTTATATTAATGTATGTATGTATAACTTTTATAATTTTTATAAATAAAGGCCTGATGAAGAGCATAAACATGCTCGAAACGTTGCACATCAAATAACATCTTTAATTTATTGACCTATAGCCCACAAAAAGTTATATCAATCGTTTTTGAAATACTGTTGGTTGTTTTGAATTATCAAAACGCCATGTTGGAACGACTATTTTGTTTTCGAGGATTGAAAAAAAGGAAAAAATATGAATTTTTTTCTTATACATACAAACAAAGTTATCGAGTGAACTTCTCTGCATTAAAAGAAGTTTAGCTATGGTGAATTTATTAAAAGTTAAAGTTAATGAATTTATTAAAAGTTAATAAATTCCATATGTTATTTAAATGCAAAACTTTAAGGAATAAGCATGTTTAAATTCAAATAGGTCTGAAATATTTTAGAGGATTTTTTTTTTATATTTTATTTGGGACCTATAATTTTTAAAATTACACTTTTATAAACCACTCTTGTTAAATATGTATAAACGTACACCAAAGTCAGGCCTTTCCTTTAATCAAATAAAATGCAATAAATTATAACTGAACTTTCTAGAACGTTGCCAATTTCTGTGAAGTGAGTTCCAGACAATTTATGATCAAACCTCAATTTCAATCTTTCGCAGAGATTATGTATATTAAAAGTCATTAAAGACTAAAGTACAAACATTAAAAAAATATTCCACATTCAACATTTTTTATTTTCCTTGAATTGTAACCCTGCAAGCCATCTTGTTAAGGGGACTATTAGCTATGGCAAATAAAAAATTAAAGAAAAACGAAGAAGTACATTTGAATGGCAACATAGTATTGTTATACATATACAGTGTCGGACAAAACAAAAGCACTTAATTTCACTTGGTTACATTTTGCTTAAGTACATTTCTAAACTTAAATATATTTAAATGAATTTTATTTGGTTAATGTAGGTATACATAAGCTCTTCAATCGTAAAGAAAAAAAATATATTAGTTACACAGTAAAGGAAATACAATAAAAAAATTAACAAATTATTAAAAGCAATTGCGACAAAACTAAAGCACGTAATTAAATTCTGTAGTGTTTTTCCAATATTTTGTTATGAAGCCACTATTTTTGATAACTGGTGCTTGACAACTACCAGGCATTGACTGAATCAAGTTCTATGATTTCCTGGGGTCTACTTTCAAGCAATTTCTGATAGACAACAAGAAAATCCTTGCTTTTGTAGCTATCACGTTGAATCTGGCGATCTGCAATCTCCAATGGTTTTTTTTTATGGGGATGAAGTCAGGTGACTATGCCGTCCACTTCAAAACGTTGATTTTATTTTCCAAAAACTAATTTTTTTTTATTGCATTTTATTATCAAAAATAGTGGCTTCATAACAAAATATTGGAAAAACACTACAGAATTTAATTACGTGCTTTAGTTTTGTCGCAATTGCTTTTAATAATTTGTTAATTTTTTTATTGTATTTCCTTTACTGTGTAACTAATATATTTTTTTTCTTTACGATTGAAGAGCTTATGTATACCTACATTAACCAAATAAAATTCATTTAAATATATTTAAGTTTAGAAATGTACTTAAGCAAAATTTAACCAAGTGAAATTGAGTGCTTTTGTTTTTTCCGACACTGTACATTCTACTCTGCAAATCAATCCCAAGTATTTCGAAGTACACTTTATATAAGCTAAGTAGAGCATTCTGTGGAGAAGAAAACAAAGAAAAAAATTAATAAACTATATCTGCAATTTATGTTCTTCGATCGAAAAACAAAGTTTGTCTCTAAAAGAATAAAAAAGACAGATTGATTTCTGAGGAAAATATAAATTCACAAGAGAATTGCTCTTTCTGTTTTCTTCTCCATCTCTGCAATTTATTCACATCATATACAATATCGTAAGAATATCCACATTTTTCAGAGGTTAATTATTATAAATACATTTATATATATATATATATATTTTATTTAAGAATAAGGTTTTATTCAATTTATTTTTAACCAAAATTGGCAGTGAAACATCCCATTTATGGTTAAAAAAAACAGCTATTTAAAAACATTTTTATGATTAAAAACCAAAAAAAAAGAAACTCAAAGTTAAACATGGAAGGGTAAACAGAAGGATAGAAGTAAATATAAAAATAATTGCATTTTTAAAACTTATGATACTAAAAAACAACATGCTAAAAATAATATACGATTTATAAAAATAATTAAAAAAAAGCAAATATATAAAATGAAAATAAAAATAAAAACAAACAAAAAACACACACATTTTAAGACTGAAAATGAAAACAAAAAAAAAAAATAATTTTTAACAAAAAATATTGTGAATTGAAAATTGAAAAATAAAATAAAATATATAATAATTTTGTTTTTATTTTAAAAATGGAAAAAGTCATCAGTTTTTAAATTTTGCCTGATTATTTTTGCAATAAATTATATGAAACAGCAAAAATTTGGTCGAAAAGTTTTTGTATTTAATTTATTTTAAAACATTTATCTATGTAGATTAATTTAAAACTTAAAGAATTATGTAGGTATGCTTAAATATTATATAATTAAATGCATACTCATATAAATAATCCTATTAAGTTCAAAAAATTTAAGAAAGCATGAATTCAAAAAATAACTGCCAAAATTAAGTTTAAATACCTAATTTAAGTTTAGTTAGACACAAAACAAATCTGCAGAGCAAATCGAATCATTCAACTTCTTTGATGAGAATCCGTTGGGAAGAAAATATTTTTGAATTAAAATTGTCCTATCAAAGTATAGTACATATATACTTTTGATAGGAATCCGTCTCAACAGATAACTCGATAGGGCTGATGAATAAAAGTTAACTAAAATCTACATAAAAGCTATTCGATGGACTTAAAAAAACAAACAAAAAATTAGAATGAATCGGTTTAGGTTGAAAATGAAGGAACATAAAGCTTAAACCACGAAAAGAAAAAATCAAATTCTTAGCCCTCCTCCACAATTTAGGTCCTAATCCTAAATCTAACACAGACCAATCACCATCTTCTTAGCACAGTCCTAACTCTTCAAACTAAACTCAAAAAATACTCTCACACACTATCAGAGGTAGGTAAAATTTATTAAATAGTTTAATTGGCTGAAGGATGTTTTTTAAATCACCTCCAAGTTGAGGTCTTATAAAATTTGTAATTAAAAATTATTTTTCTTAAAAATAAAAAAAAAAAACAATTTCAAAAAATTTATTGAGTGTTTATGGCACAAAAATATCTACATTTAATGCAAATAAAAAATTCATAAAGTTAAAAGAAAAAAAAAAAAAACGAAGTAAAACTATACCTACGTACGCAAAAAAAAATGTACTATAGATTTAAATGTTTGATGTCACATATATAAGGTGATTTGCCTACATAGAGACCAAAGTAAAATCGCATTTTCAAACAATAAATATTTTTATTTAAAATAGAGCAATAGTACTCGTAAAACATGTTTAAACAAAAAAATAAATAAAAATTATTTTAACTGCTGAAAATATGAAAAAAAAATTAAAATTAAGAAAGCAAAATGCATGAAAAAAAACACACAATACCCGATTTGTCAACATGAAACAAAAAAGCTACATAACCGCACATCAAAAAAAAAATTAAAATAATTACAAATCATAAATAAAAAAAAACAAATTATAAAGTAGGTATACACAAAAATGGAAAATTTATAAAGAGTTATGAAAACAACAAAATAAAAAAACCAACAAATAAATAACACAAAAATGGAAATGTAAGCAAACAAAAAATGATTAAAAAACATTCAAAATAAAATCTAGAAAAATAATAAACATTTCATTAAAATTTAAAACTGTTTGTTTTATTCATGATTTTTTTGCAGAACGCTCTATTGATTAAATCAGAAGAAGAAAATTTAAAATGGTACCTATTCATGCAGCGTCGTAAGTTTACAAATTGTGTCAAATGAAAAGTTTAAGAAAAAAGTTTGCATGAACGACCTTTTTATTCATTTGGTAGAAGGCTGTGTAATTGAATCAGCTCTTTGTTTATGTGACAGATTAGATGTGTTCGAAGTTAAAAATGGAGAACCTCTCCCGAACCAACGCGAAATCGTAGCCAAATGTCTCTGAACAATAAAAAAATGTAAGACAATAGTAACATTTTAAGGTAGAAATATAATGGTCGCAAGCTCACGGCTGGAAGTGTGCGGACGAAAACATTTTTAATTATAACTTCTATCGCCAACTACTCGCGATGTGATGTTATAGAACATTAAGTAAGAACATTAAGTATAGATTCATTAAGTAGGACTACTATTTTGTCAGCTGCTAGAAAATCGCGTGCTAATGTGTGTCTTCTTGATTCTCTTGGACCGGGCACCTTCCAACAAAATGAAAAATATACTCTGTTCTGCAACATTACACATTTTTCAAAGTATTGTGGTGTCTTCGCGACGAGGTATAAAATTTAAGTTGAGAAGCTCCCCTCTTAGTCGAGATTTGTTCGATGGTATAATCATCTCGAAAATAATTACTTAGGTTGAGGTTACCTACTAATGGGGGATTTTTTAAGAGGTTTAGAACTTTTAAAAAAAAAAAACACACAAAAAATTCGAAAAAATGAATGAAATATTTATTTGAATCGATAGTTTGAACCTTGCAATTTAATGTTTAAAGATAATTTCATGCAAATGTTGACCGCGGCTGCGTCTCAGGTAGCCCATCCGCTGAGTCCAATTTTGGCATACTCTTTCACACATATCGGCCGGTATCTCACGAATGAATGCATGGATGTTGGCTTCCAGTGCGTCAATCGAAGCGGGCTTGTCCCTATAGACATTAGCCTTGACATACCCCCACAAAAAATAGTCTAATGGTGTCAAATCGCACGATCTAGGCGGCCAATTGACCGGCCCGAAACGTGAAATTAACTGTTCACCAAACTCGCCTCGCAATTGCGACATTGTTTCGCGTGCTGTGTGGCATGTGGCACCGTCTTGTTGAAACCACATATCATGCAAGTCAAGAACTTCCATTTCGGGCAAAAAAAAGTTTGTTATCATCGCTCGGTAGCGTTCACCATTGACAGTAACGCTGCGATTCGCATCATCTTTGAAGAAATATGGCCCAATAATGCCGCCGGCCCATAAACCGCACCAAACAGTGGCTTTTTCGGGATGCATTGGTAGCTGTTGCAATGCTTCTGGCTGATCTTCACTCCAAATGCGGCAATTTTGCTTATTTACGTACCCATTCAACCAAAAATGAGCCTCATCGCTGAACACAATTTTTCGATAAAAAAGCGGATCCTCGGCCAGCTTTCCAAGAGCCCATTCACCAAAAATTCGGCGTTGTGGTAGGTCGGCTGGCTTTAGTTCTTGCACCAGCTGTATCTTAAAAGGCTTTACGCCCAAATCCTTCCGCAAAATTTTCCACGTAGTGCTGTAACAAAGGCCTAACTGCTGGGAACGGCGCCGAATCGACATTTCGCGGTCTTCTGTCACACTAGCTGATACGGCCGCAATATTTTCTTCACTACGCACAGTACGTAAACGTGTTGGTGGTTTAATGTCCAACAAAGTAAATTTGGTGCGAAATTTGGTCACAATCTTCCGAATAGACTGCTCAGAAGGTCGAGAATGCCGACCATAAAATGGAAGCAGCGCGCGATGAACATTTCGAACCGAGCACGAATTTTGATAGTAAAATTCAATAATTTGCAAGCGTTGTTCATTTGTAAGACGATCCATGGTTAAATTGCAAACCAAACTGAAGCTGTTTGACAGTGACACAAGGTACTAAACACACGGCAGCTGTCAAAACCAGTGTTGCCAAAACAAACCAGCTAAAAAATCACCCGTTATAAACCACCCGAAGTAGAGACCTTGCCTTGAGGCCTCTTCCATGTACATCTCTCTATATTTTTCGTACAAACGACTGACCAACTCATTCATAGTCGACTTCCATGAACTCCATTCGTTTCTTTCTAGAACAGCGCCAATTTCCTGCGCAAGCTCCATCCAATCTTTGAACCATCCTTTCTTGCTTTGTATAGCTTGAAGCTGCTTTTTTTGGGCAGGCGATCATTAGACATATTCAGTACTTTTAAAATGTAGTGGTAGTCCACTTGTAGTTTTAAGGTTTTGACGAATAATGGTGATATACATGTTTCCAGCATTATCATGTAGTTGGAGATGTTTGGAGGAAGATGAAAAGTACGTTTTATGTAAAACCTTGACCACACTTGAGTTGCATAAAAAAGAATGGATTCAGACAGATACTGCTTTAAAAACTTTATATTTACTGCTATGCGCAATGTACTAATTATTCAAACATTCTCCCCAAGCCATACTAATTACGGTTTTAGCCTTTACCAGCTTTTCATTGAGCTGCTTATCCATGCATAGATTTTTTGTGAAAAGAACTCCTAGGTATTTATACTCTTTTACAACTTCTATTCGTTCGTTGTTAAAACACCATTGTTCGTTTGAGTAAGACCTGCCTCCACCATTTTTGAGCACCATCACCTTCGACTTACCCAAGTTAACAACTAGTTTCCATCTCGTGCAGTATTCTGACAACTTGTTTATCATAAGCTGCAGCGATGCCAGAGTTTATGAAAACAGCACAATGTCATCAGCAAAAAGCAGTCCTTTGATAACAACTCCTGCATAATCTACACACCTCCTGGTAATGCTTTAGTTTTGTTTTCATTCATCGAAATAAACTTGGGCTTAGTAAGCAACCCTGCTTGA
Source organism: Melangyna quadrimaculata (assembly GCA_949320155.1). NCBI lineage: Eukaryota > Metazoa > Arthropoda > Insecta > Diptera > Syrphidae > Melangyna > Melangyna quadrimaculata. Next base: position 64,721,532 of record OX439483.1, on the reverse strand, counting down.
CTCCTGTCTTTGTCTCAAACCATTCAGAGACATTTCTACCATTCCAATCTGCTGTCCATGTACAAATTATGCAGTTCTCTCCCAAACCTTAGCGACATTCTCAATCCAAACAATTTGTAAATTAATACATTTCGATCAATTGTATCGAAGGCGGCTTGGAAATCTACAGAGTCAGCAATGCTTCTAACAAAAAGATGTGGTCTATCGTTGAGTACCTTGCTCAACCAGCCTGGAACTCGCTAAGTAGTTGGTTTGCGTGTATCCATGAGTTCAATCCTTTCAAAAGAATCGGTGTAAACATTTTATAGGATGCGTTTAAAAAGGATATCCCTCTATAGTTTTATGGTACGGAAATATCAAGGCATCCTTGAACTGCCGTGGTGTCATATATGTGTACCATATTTCTGAACACGCAATTGATTGCTACCCTTCTACAAGGACTAGTTTTTGGAATATTTGCATCCAAAGTTATTTTTTTAGTTTTGAAACCTTGGTTATCTTTGGACGCCTACAGTTCCGCAAATAAGCGGTTTTAATCAGATTTTTGACATCTTTCCCTAGCTGGAAACTAGAAATTTAGACCGCTATAACTTAAAAACTAATTGGCGTATTGAGCTTGTTAATCACCCCTGTTCTGAATTTCGTATTCAATTTCAGTTTGTTGTTTTTGTTTCCCTCGTTCAAATTCGGTTTGTTGTTTATTTAATTCGTATTGCGGAATCAGTTTCCATATAGAAATCAGTACAAATATTCAGAATATCAGTTCGGCAAACAAAACCTAACCGAATTCAAAAGTATGAATTTGCCTTAAAACTGATTCCACAAATACTATACCTTAAACAAAATAAACAAACATAACAACCGAATTTGAACAGGGAAAACAAAAACAACAAACAAGTTGAATACGAAATTCAGCACAGGGGTGAATATGTCAGTTTGTAGATAATTATACTGTTATTCTTATGCAGCATCCACATTATGACAATCAACATTGTTTATTTACATTGTCGATAAACACGCTCAACATTTTAACAATACAAATAAGACACAAATCAAAATACAAAACAAAATATATTGCATGCAGACCACACAGCCGCAATAAAAATGACATCTGTGTTGATCAACACGTCTAGACTTAAAAATGATCGTTCAGTCGACTCAACATTGTTGCTTTCTAAACATTTGAACCGGGCTTCGTTCGGGTCAATAAAAGCTGATCGAATCTGTTGTTTTACACATCCGCATTAACTCAACATTGTTGATCAGCACTGTTGATAAAAACAAATCCACATAATTTGGACGCTGATTTGGATCATTTTGCAAATAATAAACTTCTCGGGAGCTATTAAACAAAATAAGAAGTATCAAATTTTTCAACATGGTGGCATTTCCGTTCTGGTACCACTCTTCCTACTTGGTTCTTTAATAGAAAATATGTTTCCAAATATAACCCCAAACAAAATTCGCCATCCAAAAATATAATACATACATCCATATATCCTCTCATATAACATTTTTTGACTAAATGCACTGCACCCCAATATTTTTGCCTGTTTATCTACAAATTCTACGAAAAAAAGTGTTAAAATCTTTTTTGTGTAGAACAACATGGGCTACAATGTGTACCTACAACTTTTTTCAAAAAAAAAAAAAACTATAGTTGTCGAGTAATTTGGAAATTTTAGCCACTTGATTGGATTTGTATGTTTTATATTAATTTAATTACTATGATTGATGTTACGCGACGAAATGGCTCTAGGACAAATTTCGGCTACGTCTGCATTATACCTTCCGTCGATTCCCTATGATCACAAGATAGTAGACGAGGGTTCTGGTGGGTGTTTGTGGTGCACAGCGGCCGGATGATCATCCAATCAGAACAGTGGACGCTCCAGTGCCAGCCAACGAACTGCCTAGTGGGCTTACTGTGGATGGTGCGGGTGCTGATCTGGTGGAGTGAGTGATCCACTTTCTGATGATTGTGCTAAAAGCTACAACAAAATCCTATTCTAAACTCAAATAAAAAGCAACGATATCCTGAGGATATGCCCATATTCTCTCTCTTCAATTCCATCCATAGGTTCAAACTAGTTATGGTACCAAAACGGCGCACTTCAGCGCTAATTGGGCTATGGGCTAGACTGCCCGTGGCCGCCATTTCTACCTACCTACTTATGATTGATGTTATTCTAAAGGCGCTTCATCCCGCGCAGAAAAAAATCTATTTGGCACTACAGAGTTTTGCATAGGTTATGGCATGGCGCTAGCGAGGGTTAACCAAGGCTATAACAATGGCCTTGACGGTTATGAACCCTTTTGCCTCGTCAGGCAAAAAAAAAAGTTGGCTTATGTGGCACTTGATCCCGCGATCTTCTACTTGTCAGTCCAATGCGTTACCCAGTTGGCTAACTCGCTCTACAAAATTTCAATGCCGAAAGTGAATAAGTTTCATACTCCTATGTGTCATATCATATTGCATAACAAATACATACTGAATAGAACCGGATTTTATGTACTAGCTTTTTAGGTAGAACAACTTAGAACAGATTTGGTATACAAAAGACGTACCTGATCGGGTACCGATACATGTCCAACCAGTTTTTACTAGGAAGGGCCTCACGAGTGTTTAAAAAGTTTCCCTAGTCTAAATTTGTTGGGTACAGAAATTTAGCAACGGCTTGTTTAGAATCTGACAAGCTTGCCTCGTTTAGATTTTCCCTACTGAAAACAGGGCCTTGCCCAAACTAGACAGAAACTTTGAATTTTTCCAGCCGGGATTTAGCAGGCTTTTAACAAGATTAGACCACCACTGTTTTCTACAGAGTGAAGTGTAAGTAAGTGCCTGGAAAAAAAAAATTAAAAAGTTAAAGCAATGCATTGAACAAGAAATTATACAACAAAATTCTACCACTCTGCCGCCACTGTCAATCCACCTGGAACAGAAGATCTCTCTATTTTCTTGTGTAACCGCCTAAATTCATTTACAAAATATTAGTCTTAAAGAAATGTGTTTACTTCTAAAAAACAATTCGTTCCTAATTTCAAAGCTAAGTCCATGCAGCTGCAATTAGTTAACCATATTTTTCACGATTCATATGTCATTAAATTAACCTCTATTTTATGATATAACATACATTAATCTTAAATTAATTAATTTTGTATAACAACATTCACTGTATTAAATCATTTTCAAGTCGATTATTTCATCACCTTTCGTTGGCTTTCATTATCCTCATCCAATATACCCCTCCATTTGTTGGGTCTTTTTCCATGCCACATATGTGGCTTAAAATTTGCTGCAGCATTTGTCCGAACGATTACCAAAAAACCGACACACACAATTTTGTATTGAAGTGTAATTATTCGGTGCTGGAAAAGTTTTTCTAATTACACAAATCCTTTATATAGGGTTGGCCTAGTTGCAGCTGCTGCTTCATGTATTAAAAAGTGTTTAAGCCAACAAAGTGCTCAATCTAAAATTAAACTTTATATAATGCAAGTTTTGCTCTAATTACAATGCAATTTAAAAGCTTCCCTTTTCACTTTCACAGCCACTTTACCATATCGATTAAGCACTATATTCAAATCTAATTCAAATGAAAGCCGCACGCAATTTTACAAAAAAAAAAACTAGAAAGAGGCCTATAAAATACTCATTAGGACACTATTAATGCGGATTGGAAAAAAGCGAAAGAGGTAGGGGGGGGGGGGGGCGAATATTAACTGCAGTGTTGTTTAAAAACGTTCCTCAATATTAAATAGATCCGTTTTATTCCGCCAAATCATCCATTAACCTATGCTTGGTGTAGCACGAAAATGTGCAGAAAAAAAAAAAAAATATACAAAAAATCTTTTTAGTCACTTTGCTAATGGAAGTCCTGCTCCATTTTGCCAGTCATTGCTTGCATATCAAGAACAAAATAATATAGGTGTGTGTGCTTGTACACTCCGCCTGACAGGATTGATTCAGTCTTCCCGACTGGAAAATGCCAAGTTTCTGTCTAGTTTGGGCAAGTCCCAAGTAATTTTTCAGAAGGAAATGAAAGAAGGGACTTCTGGCCTTTCATAAAAATAAAAGAGGGCATTGTACATGTTACCGTTGTTTTTGAATAATTTCTTTTCTGTTTTAAGTCAATTTTTTCCCACTTAACAGCCGCCACCAGGGTCTGCAAGACTTGCATTTCTTTTATACGCCTTAACACACCTTTCGGCTCATATTATTTTTTGTTGGTTCTTTTTCGCACCCCAAATCTGCTGTGGGCTTGCATTCTTTTAACATTAATGGCCAGTTGGACCAAGCTCTTTTAAATTTGTATTGCTTCGTTAGATTTTAAAATGACATTTATCGGTTGCACTGACCACTTTTAATTTTAAAAGGCCAATAAACGAACCAATAAACTAAAGTTCCATTTTCCTCCAGTTAAATTTTAAAACTGATTTTATTGGACATAACTCAGAAATAAATTAAAAAAAAAAAACACTGGAAGGATGAAAAACACAGATGCATCAGTTGGAATTCAAATTCATTTTTTTAAAATTTTGAGTGAAGTGGAAAACAACCCCATACAATACCTACTAAATGAAAACGAATATTATAATAAATATTAATGACCTGAAACCATTGTATATAAAACCTAAAGTACTATTAATGAGTCGATTTTCGGGACGATAGTCTACGCCTATAGGTGGTGTATTATCGCTAGAGAGATTTAATGAGATTTTCAATGTATTTTTAACTCTACATTATCTACAGAGCAAATGCCCTCCCAGGCCAGTGGCACCTCCACCGTCGTTTTGGTTTTTTGATAGTACTATAGATATTTATATACAATGCTGAAACCCAGCCAAAATTATAATAATAAACTGACGAGTTACAAACATACAAATTTTTTACAATTTCATGTACCACAATGCATGTACCAGGTACCTACATATTTATGTTTGTATGGATTGGTACGTAGCACATCCCAATGTTTATTTATTTTCATTGACATTTCTCGTATTGCTACCTCAGTTGCACTAGTTCGAACTTGTTCGTTCAGTTTTGAAAGCGATGCTAAAATGCAGGGATGGTTAAGGAACTCAATTTTAGCTAAAAATCTGTGATGATGATTGTTGCAACTCAGATTAATTTATCGTGCCGATAAATTTAAATAGCCTTTCAGCAAAAACTGGTTTTAGAGCATTTTGGTGCAACTGGCCATAAGTCTTTTTACTGCTTTTAACTAACTTCAAAATTAAATGCGAATTACATTTTGAAGCTAAAATACTTAGAAAAAGTATTAAACTGCATTCCAAATGATATGTCGAATGACTGGGATTTCAAAGAAGGAAATACCAAAGTATTGCACAGTTTCCCAACTCTGCCCATCAGGAATGTCTGCCACAAGCTGAAATAAGAAGTCGCTAGACCAACCTCCAAAAGTCGCTAGATTGGCTGAAATTCGGGGGACAAAAAGTAGCTAGAAGTCACTTGACAAAAATTGGTAAATAAGTGTTAAAAAAAAATCTCTTTGAAAATCCTTCTATTTTTGTTCAAAAATTCAAAGTAAAGTCTTAACTACGTAGATCTACTTTTTACAAAAAGTACAAAAGTGAGAAATAAATATCTATGCAGTTAGAAATTTTGTATGGTGGTTTAATTTATACGTCAGAACAATTTTCCAATGTTTTTTTTGCAAGCAGGTGTCTTTAGCAAGCATTTTAATTTCTCACTTTTGTACTTTTTGCAAACACATTTCATACGTTTGACTTTTTCCATATACTTAATTTTAATATTAGTTCGAAACTCATCATAAAATAATGCTAAATTTTTAAAATATGTAAACAAATGTGTCAGTTTCACGAACAACAAATCAAAAAACCCGCTGAAATTAAATGACTCAGGGTGTGTTTTTTTTTTGTTGAATTGTTTGGAATTTGTGATGAAATAAAACCGAAACTGACTTTATAACGAAACAGGAGATACTTGGTGGAGTAGTTTTTTTCTTTTTCATCGTTTGTTTTTGGCTACATTTCAAAATTAAAATTCCCTTCTGGCAAAGAATAAAAATCCCTGGAAGAATATTATGAGACGAAAGACAAACTGTTTCTTTTTTGGGTCAACTAAGGAGCAGAAATTAAAAAAAAAAACTATTTACTCAACAACTTCAATGGATCTTTTCCATTCTGATGCATATGATGAGAGGACACTCTTAGATATGGATGCAAAAACAACAGGGCAGCAATGGGGAACTATTAAAAATTAATCGTGCAAGGAATCTCGTGAAATTAAATGGTTCTCTTTGGTTTTATTAAAAATGCTAGCTGAATTACAATAAAGGACATGTGCAATTTTAAAATTAATAATAATATTTTACAAAGAAAGATAATTTATTTATTTTATAAGCTTTCTACAAACTTCAAAACTCAAACGAATGTAATAGACCGTGAGCCGGGGTTGGGACTTTGATTACTTTTACGTTATGCTGCATTGAAAATGCATTTTTTTCTTAAAGCCTAGGTACCAAATGTGGGAACTTCAAAATTGTATTTAATTAAAGAGCTGATCGCCCTTGATATGAATATGGGGTTCAAGACCTTTCGTGTCAGGCCAAAATGTCAGCAAGACGTATTCAAAAATTCAAGCTTTGAGTGTGTCTTGCAACCATATAGCTCTATGGAAAATATCTTGGGCCCCATACACATGTCTAGGGAAGGGTATTAGAAATGGCGGCCACGGGCAGTCTAGCCCATATCCCCATTAGCGCTGAAGTGCGCCGTTTTGATATCATAACTCGTTTGAACCTGTGGATGGAATTGAAGAGAGAGAATATGGGCATATCCTCAGGATATCGTCCCTTTTTATTTAGTTTAGAATAGGATTTTGTTGTAGCTTTAAGTACAATCATCAGTAAGTGGATCACTCACTCAACCAGATCAGCACCCGCACCCGCACCAGCCACAGTAAGCCCCCTAGGCAGTTCGTGGGCTGGCACTGGAGCGTCCACTGATCTGATTGGATTATCATCCGGCCGCTGTGCACCACAAACCCCCACCTGAACCCTAGTCCACTATTTTGCGATCATAGGGAATCGACGGAAGGTATAATGCAGAAGTAGCCGAAATTTGTCCTAGAGCCATTTCGTCGCGTTGAGGATCTTCATTTCAGAAAGTTCGTTAATGTCATCAAAGAATGTTCTTCCGAGTGACTGTTTTCTAGCTTTGGTCAGAGCAGGGCATTTGCAGAGCAAATGAACTACTGTTTCCTTTTCCTGCTGGTTCTCACAGCTCCGACAGTGAGTATTGTGAGGTATGCCCAGCTTCGCTGCATGCTCTCCTATTGGCCAGTGTCCGCTACAGGTTGCAACTTCCCTGGCTATGTCTTGCCTGGGTCTGCGTATTAGATCAATTGTTCGGTTCTTGTCATAGGTGGGCCAAATCTTCCTAGATATAATACAGTTTGATAAACTGCTCCACCTACGGTTTGCTTTAATAAGATAAATTGAGAGAATGTTGCCTTTCATAACTCCAAGCGGAATGTTGACTCTTTCCGCAAGTGAGCCATGAAGGGCTGAACCTTGCCTGGCCAGCTCGTCAGCCCGTTCATTGCCCTCAATGCCACTGTGACCCGGGTCCCACATAAGAGTGACATTGAGGTCAGTGTTCAGACCCGCAAGTTTATCCCGGCATTGCTGACCAGTTTGGAGGATGATGAAGCTGAATTAATGGCTTTAACAGCCCGCTTGACTGTCTGTTTTTAGTAACTTGCAAGCTTCTCTGATTGCTAGCAATTCAGCTTGAAAGACGCTAGCAAGGTCAGGTAGCCGAAAGGACCTAGAGACATTTAGAGACTCAGAGAAGATTCCTGCGCCAACGCCACAGTCCATCTTTGAGCCATCAGTAAAGATAGTTTTGTCGAAATCTTTCGTCACGACGTTATCATTCCAATCCTTCCTGGATGGAAATTTAACTTTAAAATTCTTACTGATACTCATTTACCCTGTTTACATGAGGTATTCGAGCGGGCTTCAAGCTCGCTTGGCCCCTTTGTATACCTGCGTTGACTTGAAATCTGCGTTGACTTGAAATGAGCTTCAACCGACTCGATTCCACTTCAGAAGCGGAGTCGAGTCGAAATTGTTGATAGAGAACTTGGGTCGACGAGTCGGTCTTGAGGATGTGTTCACCACAGTGCTTTTGCACATATGCGAGTAAAATTATTTATTTGTTTTGATAGCTATGTGAAGTATGTACTAAAATTCAATAAATTTGAACTGTGTTTGTGTAAAATAAATATGTTTTTGCCATTCCATTAAATATAATCTCAACACCATATCAACTCAACTTCAAATGGAGCTCTCAACTCACGTGACGAAACACCTGGGTCGAAAATCCGACCCTAATCCAATTCGAGCTCTCGATTCTGTTTGTAAACGGGGTAATTGTAGGGGTGCAGTAGTCAGTGGGAGTCGAAAACATTTCCATTGGAATCAAGTCTGTGATATTGCTGTGACCATAGGCCTTGGCAAACCAAGAGATTGATGTCTAGGGAACTCAGCTTTTTTATTAAATACGATTTTGAAGTTCATACACTGCATTTTCAATGCACTGCATTTTCAATGCACTGCATTTTAAATGCATTATTGCATACAAAGGCTCCAACCCCGACACACAAGACTTCTATAGTTGCAGATAAAATAGTACGGAAATATTTAAAACAGCAGGAATTTTATCTATCGCTCACACTAAAAAACGTTTGCGGGCTCTTAGTCTTAGTGCGAGAGATTTTTGAATTAAACTAATAGTTACAAATTTTGGCATATAATAGCTACCCGCACATAAAAACAATCTAGTTTTCGACAAGGCACGAAAGAGTTTTAGATAGATTCTGGCAAGGGACTAGTAAGGGTTAGGTTAGTGGGCTGACAGTTGGTCCTGTTACCGTCCCACTTAGATCAGTGTAGATGCATTGTGGTAACTAGTAAGGGTAAGCAAAGGCTAGCACAAGGTCCTTGGCGATTATGACATGGGCAAAAAAAAAGGTTGGCTTATGTGGGACCTGATCCAACGATCTTCTGATTATCAGCCCAATGTACTAGACACTGGTCTAACTCGCTATTCAAAAATTCAACATCAAAAGTCAAATATCAAATACGTACAGAATAAAACAACTTAGAACGGGTTTTCTATTATAACTTTTCTGACGTTTCTCACAAATCCGTGCTGTTCTGTTCTGATCCGACTAATTGACGTCCGCGTGATATGAAAGAGAAGAAGAAGGATTGGAAAAAAATTGTCGTATGATACTGAAATTGCATGGTGCTTATAAAATGTTTGTTTTTAGTGTACAAGAGACATTCCTGATGGTGTACCGAAACATGTTCAATAAGTTTTTACTAGGGAGGACATCACGAGTGTTTAAAAAGTTTCCCTTGTTTAAAATTTCGGTACTGAAATCCAGCAACGGCTTGCCAAGTATCTGACAAGTTTTCCTCGTCTAGATTGTCTCTACTGAAAACTTACTAGGGCCTTGAACAAACTAGACAGAAACTTGTCATTTTTTCAGCAGGGTACTATTCGTTAAAAAAAAAAAAATCAACTGAACTGCTTTCGAAAAAAAAAACATTTTATTAATGAATGGTTCCACCAGAGGTATACGATTTATAAGTCATTGTTCGGAAAACAACATATTAAAATGTAGCCGTTTTTCATATAGCTACCAACTCAATTTGGTTGTTTAACATCTTAGAAGCCGTTTTTGAAATGTAGGTATTATTTTTTCCCCAGAAGCAACAATTTTTTGTACGGCATGCTACTGTTATTTTATAACCCAAAAAATACTACGTACGAAGAAAGCCACTGTTTTTGTCTTCTCTATCATCGCAATAGCAAGTTTGATCAAAATCTCGAGCTCAATTTTCTTTTTCGAATTCATAACTTGAAATACAAATAATACCTATTATTATGTTCGTGCTGTTTCATTTTTTTAAAGTTAAAAAATGGGATATGAGTATTTTTTAATGCTCACCCTTTTTTGCCTTTAATTTAGTAGCCGTGGAGCTAAAGAAGTGTCTAAAAGCTTTGTCTATGTGCGATGTGGCCAGACATTTTTATATTGGGTTAAGCCTTCAACATATGATAATTTATTTCGCTTTGGTAAGTTGTTAGTTTTGGTTTCCCCTTTATACATACCTACCTATCTAACTCGCGAAGCCCCGCACTCAAAACTCAAAAGTAAAAACGAAATGGGAAAAAGTAATATTAATGAAAAATTCTAACTGCATTTGGTGATGGAAAAGGTGGCTATTTAACTAGCTCTTAGATCTTGCAAGAGTATAAGGGAGAACAATTAATTGTTAGGCCTTATGTCAATTGCGTTAAAATTTTGGTTAAATTTGATCCCAGTTAAATTTGACCCGTTTTCATGGGGCTGAATAAAATTGAAGGACTTTGCTGTGTCAATTGCATTAAATGGAGTTTTTTAAAACATATATTTCCCATTGACGTTCCTTGCGTTAAGGAACCCATCCGAGAAGGTGTCAACCTATCCAAAAATGTTGCAATAGCTTTTTTCAGAAGGAATTACAACACAAATCTATCCAAATCGCTCTGGATACGATCTCGAACGCGAAAATTGCATTTTGGCAATCATGGACCTAGTATACCTGGACTGCTAGTCGATCGTCATTCTCATACAAAAGTTGCATTGAAGATGGTTTCACCAATTAAGCGACAACAGTGCCTATTGTGCTGCGCCAAATGTTTCGCATTGGTTTGGGAGAGCCTTTAAGGTGAAACATTCGCTAGTCAAAATTTATTTGCATGGAGATAAATGAGAGTGCCCAAGCCAAAGGCGAATGTTTCTCCGCCGCCGCACCGAATGTTTGGATTTGGTTTGGAAGAGCCTTAAGCGGGATACACATTATCAAACCTGTTTGACAAATCTGTTCACGTTTGATATTGTGTAGATGATCTCTTTTTGACAAACACGTTCTTTGTTCACAATTTTTTTAAGATACTGGTGAGTGTTGAGTGTTTGACATGAAACAGGTTTGTCAAACAGGTTTGATAATGTGCACACCACTTTTATCCATGATTATTGAAACTGAGAAATCGTCGAATGTGTTTATTGCTGACCAAATTGTTTTCGAAAATCCAAAGTATGAGTTCACAAACATGGATATCGCTAACAAGCCAATTTTGGTTGATAAGCGTTAGTTAATTAAAGCGTGTGAAAATCGCATACTAAATTAAACCCACACTGTGAACAAACTAAGTCGTTAATGAAGGGAACCATCGTGATGTTGGCTCCTAGCAGTCCAGGTATAATAAGTCGATGATGTACGTAATGTGCAAGAAGTTTAACACAAACGTCAAAAGGTATCCACTAGTTGACGACTGTATTCACCTTAGTAATGTCAAAATTTAGCCATGGGATACAATTTAAAGCACTTTCAACGCAATTGGCACACGGCCTTAGGTTCAAATTTTGTAGACACAATCAATCATATACCTTTGTGGAAAACTTGCTTAATTATTTTTATTATTTTTGTTTATTTAGTTCATGTACCTACTAACAAAAACAACATGGAACATATTTCATAAAAAAACATGTTCTGTTCATCAAAATAAAATAAATTGACATCAATTAGATAAACCAATATAAATGTTAAAGTTAGTTAAGTTAACTTTTCAAGCTGGCTTTTATTTATTTGTACAATATTTTAACTAAGGCCAAACATCATGTACAATGTACAATAATGCTGCTTTTCCATTATCGGAAAAAAAACATCTTAAAAACTGCCATTAATTGCTAAACCTATGTTTTCAACTGAAATTTATTAGGTATGATGTGACATAGTTTGGTTGATTCCTGAGGCCCCGAGAAAGCTCATGAACTCCACCTATCTTCAACCATTGTCAGGCATCCACCATCTCGTACACCAGGTAACGATATGCGTTATTTGGGTTCGTATTACCCCCTCCAATGACTCTCCCAAGAACAAACTACTTATATGAATGTTGACATTATCGCTTAAACTCCGAAAAGCCTTAAATGACCAAAAAATAAATTACCTCACATCCAAAATGATGACTGAAAAGACATACCTCAGATAATGATAATGGATACAAAACCATTTATTTTGTAATTAAGAGATACCTACACTTTAGTTAACCTTGAAAAGCTTAAATAGGTACCTTTGGGTACATCTATCTGGAGGATTTCTATGGATGAGGAAATTATAGGAAGAGCCACGTGCTGGTTTTATGAAACAAAGAAGAACAACCAGTAGGTATAGAAGTGTCCTTGAAAAATAACTTTATTTTTTTGCTGTGGAAAAAAATATTATTATTTACCTTTATATCTATATAGATTATTGTGATGATGTGTATGTCTTGTTATGGGAGCGATTAACACATTTTTGGGGATATGAAATTAGTATTCCCTGTGGCTCCTTGCGTTTTTATGTTGGCTTTTTTCAATGACATAACAGTGCAGTTTACTCAATTAGACCCACAACAAATACAAACAAAAATTCTTAAGATCTTATAGACCGAGAGCCAACGACATAAAAAGTCAAGTCATTTGCGTAATGTAGAAACCCGGACTAGGGCTGGCCACGAGACGAGACTCTGCGAGACTTTTGTAAGTCTCGTCTCGGACTCGTTAAAATCGAAAATTTTCAGTTTCGTCTCGGTCTCGTGTTGGCCTCGTATAATTAAGTCTCGTCTCAGTCTCGTCTCCGAAAAATGCGATTTCCGGCCAACTTGTTGATTATTGGAACAAAATATTTTCGATGATAGTTTGAATACGTGCAGATGAAAATAAACATTTAACTGAAATTGGATTTTTTAATTTATTAGACATTCTGTAAATTCCGTCCAAATATACAGTCTCGTCTCGGATGCCTTAAAGCCAGTCTCGTCTCGGTCTCGCATGACGAGAATTTTCTCGTCTCGTGGCCAGCCCTAACCCTTACCAAAACATAGCTTTGGCAGGGTAAAACCGGGATTACCTTGTCTGCCTGCCCATACCCTTGACGAAGGGCTGAGGGAGGGGGGTTGAAAATGGAGATTTTCTTATTTTTCTATTCGGGGTATTATCACTTCAATTAATTTTTTGAAAATATATCATGATGCTCTGTCATTTTTCTTACTTCTAAATACCTTGATTTTGATGATCCGACTAGTAGAACTCAAGATATAAGCATTTTAAGCGAACCTTATATTTGTTTTCTTGGAGATTTTTAAAACGCAAAAAATCAACAAAACAAAGTCTAAAAAAAAAGTAGATTATGGTTCGTTTAAAAAGCTTATAACTTTAGTTCTACTAGTCGGATCATCAAAATTAAGATGTTTAGAAGTAAGGAAAATGACAGAGCATCATGATATATTCAAAAATTTATTGAAGTGCCAATACCCCTGATAATTTTTTTAGAAAATCTACATTTTCAAGACCCCACCCCCACCCCTTCGTCAAGGATATGGGCAGGCAGACAAGGTAGTCCTGGTTTAACCCTTCCAGAGTTATGTATTGGTATGGGTTTCAACATTACGCAAACGACTTAACTTTTTATGTCATTGGCTCTTAGACTATAAAGCTTATGTTAGAAAATTACGATTTTGACAAATAAAATCACAAATTTGAATAAGGGGTTTATTTAGCAAAATTTGCCAAATTGGAAAAATCAAATTCAACAGGTTGTATATTGGTATATATATTTTATTTTTTTTTTGTCATTTTGTGTTTATTAATATATCAATATATTCATATTAAATAAAATACGTCTGTTGAATCCATGAACTATCACGTTTTACTATGTGAAACGTGTCTAATAAATTTACCCAGTGTGTAAATCGATAAGAACAATATTATCCATGTCTTATGTTTTTTTTGTTTGTTTTATTTTTGTTAGAGGCGAGTTATGGCTCGTTGAAACTTTTTTCTGTTGATGGAAACCATAATTTATACGTAAGGCAAAGAACCCTCTTTGCCTGTGAATTCGTATACCTATCCCTTTAATAATCAATTACCCACGACTTGAAAAAAAAGTCTTAAGAACGAAAAAAGTTTGGTGGATGTCCTTGTGGAAAATATTACATAATTTAATGGGTTCAAATTTGTTGGAAGATAAGGGCATTACCCATGGAAAATTATATAAAATAAAATCAGAGTATATGGGTGGAGGTAGCTAGCAGAGTCTACAATATCCACATAATAAGTATTCAATGAGTAGAGATGGTTGCGAGTCGTGAAAAGCCTGGGCTTGCCTTATGTTACCCTTATAGTCACAAAGTCTCCTATGAGGCATTCCAGGGTTATCCATTCTTTACGGGGGCACCCTGTATAAAATTTTGAAAACAATTTCAAACTCGAATTAAAAGTAATTATTTATACACCCATACAAATTTAATTCCAAAAAATTTTATCAACCCGTTTATGCAAAATCGAATTTTTAATGCAAGACAAGTAAAAAAATAACTTTGGATGCAAATATTCCAAAAACTAGACATTATAAAAGGGTTTGCTTTGGATGTGCTGATTGCATTTGACAATACCTTTCTATTTATGTACATTTTAATGGGTTCCTGAGACTTTCGTGAAAAAATGGATTTTTTGTGGCAAGGGGGTAGTCTATGCTTTTTTTTCAAAAATCGATTGAAAAAAAAATTTCTCAGATTTGAATGGAAATGCAAAGTCCTGGCCGGCCGTTTTGTTTTGAAAAACGTCGACCGCAACCCCCTACGAGCCTTTTTCGAAAAGTTATAGCCACATGAAGACTTTTAGTTTTGGGTCGAAAATAAAAGAATGACTTTGAATTCAAATGTCTTCGCAACCAGACCTCGTAGAATGTTCAAGTTTTCAGCTATGGATAAGCTTTTAAAAAACCGCAATGCCCTCCGAGGCTTATTTGCGGAACTGTAGGCATACAAACATATCCAAGGTTACAAGAACAAAAAATTATTACACAGTGGCACATACACACTTAAAAAAAAAGAAAAAATCTAACTAAAAAGAAACTAATTTTATTTTTAAGAACAGTAATACATACATATTTTTTTCTATATAAACTTAGCATTAAGAAAAATTAAAGACTTTATGTATTTAGGGTGCATACCTAATGCATTGCCTCTCTAAATAAAACAAAATAAACTTTAAATAATTGAAAAAGGTAGATACATTGTATGTGCACGTGACATTTATGAAAAATACAAATTACATTTTATATATATTATTTTCGTGTTCAAACTTTAAATTATTAACAAATGCGTTCTCTTAGTGCATAAAAGCAACCATATAAATAATAAATCATCATCATCCGAATATACTATTAATCAATCGGAATTTCATTTTACTTCCTGGCATATAAAGCCTCATACAAACCAGTTGGCAAATGTTCGGCCATGAAGATTTGAAGCTTCTCAGTTCCAGTAACGGGAGTGTAACGAGCCATTGGAAAAGTGCGTGTTACAGCATCAATGAGGACACGAAGTGTTGGTTGGATATCAGCAGACTAAAATTATTCGTATAAGGCGCAAATAAAAAAAAAATCGTTGCAATTATATTTTTGCCATTTCTTACTTCTTTGTTGTACATTTCCATTGACGTCATAGCAGCCTCATAGTAATCTTCACCATAGATTTTCTTCTGTTCATCAGATAATTGCTCCCACATTTCCTTGGCCTAGAAAATAAAAAAATATTTAAAAAAATATAGGATTCAATTAAACTCTCGTGTTAATTTTAACAAGACATCAAAAAAAAATCATCAACTCAAATATTCACACAAACAAACAGACGCTGGAAATTTTACAAACTGTTGACCCAACAAGTGAATAATAGCTTGAAGCAATTTTCCCCATCAAGGCCAAACAAGCGACTACGACGACGACAAATATGAAAACGAAGAAGAAGAAACTCTGTGCCTACAACTAAATTATCCCCACTGAGAATTTGCAATCTAAAAAAGAAAAAAACAAAAAAAAAAAAACTATTCCACCCCTCCTCAAGCAGCACTTAACCCATGATTGTCATAAATTATAAAAAAGAAATCCTGCTACCAACATACAGAAGTGAAAAACTATTTTGGTCGCTTTGCTTATAACAAACAAAGCAACTGCATTAAGTTTTAAACTTAAAGAAAAGCCCACGTTGGGCGCCAGTTTCTCATTCTACATCTTCTCCTTCTCTGCAGGTGCATTCATTGCTTTTATCTCAAGGAGCGACCAGAGAGCGAGAGGATTTAAATCCTTGCTTGAGTTCATAACTAGGCAAGTGAAAGTAATTAAGAATAAATCCTTAGGTCTATGTACCTGTGCCTACCTGGGATTTAGTCAGCATTTAATTATTCGAACAGCAAGGATATAAAATACTAAGCGCAATGGTGTGACAATATCAAACAAAATAAAAAATGAATTGAGAAGATTTTCCGCAGTGACGTTCCTTGTTTGATGGTTAAACTATAGGGGGAGGGCAGCATTGTTCTGAAGTTCTTTTGCACTGAACCATGGCAGAATGGGTACCTTATAGTCTTTATAGTGGTATGGTGTTGTATGTGTCATGTTGTACGCTTTTGTTATTCGGTTTTGGAAAGTGTTTAAACTTGTTTATGTGTACCTATTTCCGTTTCGTCTTCTTCTTTTGTATCTCTTGTATCTGCTGCACCATAACAAAAAGCAGACGATGACACTTTGTTGGAAAGTCATGTATAGCCTAAAGGCAAATTGTTAAAATAGCTGCAAAGAAGAATTCTAAAATGGTTTTGTGCTACTCTGCTATAGCTTTATATACTGTTGCTAGATGCTGATCCTGGGGTAAAAAACACAGTGACAGGAATGAATAAGAAATCTTGTGTCATGAAGCCCATAAAGCTATGTTATGTAGAGTGAACGAAATTTTCAGGGGTTGAGTTAAGTGGAAGCCAAACGAATTCACAAAAAAAAAAAATGCCTCCAAGGTCACGGCTAACTCGTTGTTGTGGATATTGATTTTTGTTTTTGAATTTGCCTAGAAAGAAATTGAGCAAATAAAGGGAGATGAAGTTTTCCACAAAATTACTTGGTTCTTCTAGAGATAAATTCTCTAACACCAACACCAAGGGTTGAATAGATATTAAGGTACAAATATATTTACATTCACAAAAGCTATACATATACACTGTACGTTAAAAGAAAAGGATTAATGTAAACGTTTCACAGTAGAAAGCTGAGGAATTTAAAGGTTAAATTCAATTTGATCTAGAACATGCAAATTATTTGTGAGTGTTGCTTTTTTTTATCAATAAAATAGCACACAAAGGTTTTCTGTTTGAAATTGAAACTATTTTATGAGGATGATGATGGATAAATTTAATTCCATCAATGGATTACTTAAAGATCTCAATCAAGTGTTTGACATTTGACATTCCACCTCTGGATATTGAATTTCTTAATAATACACTTACTTTTAAGACCTGGGATATTGAAGCATTATAATATGGTACACAAAATGAGATATCAGGACTTCAATACAAATAGATGATTGCGGACACCTAGCTCAAGGGAAATAATGTCTAGTCTTCACTTTTAAACATTGTTGTTTTTTTTAACTGCTGACAAAATTTCAGTCCAGACATTCATTGCTTTCCAAGAAAATTACAACGTTTTTTATATGGATTCTATTCATTTCTTTTTCTGTAAAATCCTTGAACTCTTCCTTTCAAATTATAATAAGAAAGGAAAAAAACAAAAAGTTTTGAAGCTGTGTATAAAATTACATGGTTCAGTGTCATTTTGTTGTATACATTTCCTTCTGAGCCAACAAGCCAACACCCATAATAAAATATTAAAAAAAAAAAAAATATCAAAAAGGACAAAGGTATTTTATATTCACAGACGTTAAGATAAGACGTTGTTTGATGTTAACGATAGACAGACAAAACGCACGTGTTAATCTCGCGCAGGTCCTTGTGCAATGTGTTGACATACCTATATATACACAATACACACACATATCTATAGCAGACCTAGTAATTCAAATATGACATTTCGTTTGGGACGTTGATTGATATCATTTTAGCCGCAATAAGGGATATGACTTTTATTTAGAAAAAGGCAAAATATAAATATGTATGTATGATGTGTACAGGGTGTCCAGTAAATAATGGATAACCTTGGAGTGCCTCATAGTACACTTTATGACCGTCCTGAGAACTAATAAAAAAAGTCTATCCCAACCACAAGAAAAGATATGTGCATTTTTTTGTTCAGTGCATTATTTTTTGCGTTACTTTACGTTTTTGAATACCACGACTACCGTTTTTTTTTATAGCAATATTTAAAATTGTTTGTGTCAAAACATAAGAAGACAAAAATTATAATAGCTGTTGGAATTCTTAGAGAAAAAAAATAGTCTAAAGACTATAGTGGCCAGAAACAATTGTTTCCTATGCGCCACCATGTAGAAAGCTGTGTGCACTGGGAACTATAAAATTTTTGGGTGGGGTTTATCAGAATCGCTTGTCTATCGTTTTCCACGTTTGTCCAACCAAAAAAATCGTTTGTCCACCCTCAGTAAAAAAGTTATTAAGCTTTTCTCTTTTATAGCAACTCCCCAAAATCAAAAAATTCGTCTACCTATACAGCCCCCAATACATGACTTAGGAGGATGAGACTAAATACGTTCATTTGTCCACCAAAATATAAGCTTTTTTAAAAATAATAATGAAAAACCGTCGTCTAAAAACCAAAAGAAAATTACTTTAACTAACGGTAACTTTTTACTTATCTGTTCAAACAAAAGAAACTTAACATTAAATGCTAGATAATTAAATTACAAACAATACGTATTTAAATTTTTTACTGTGCAATCTACTGGAGCCGAGATATTTGCAAAAATACGTTTTTACGAATAACTTTGGTAAAAAAAGTTGTCCATGTCGATCAACGCAAGGTCAAATGACAATTCGACTGCAATATATCGTCTTAGTTTTAATTTCATTAGGTTCTCCATTAAAATGTACCTCGAAATCATGTGCCATATATGCATAGATTGTACCAAAGTATTTTTTTTCGTTTGATGCACAACAACGTCTTTCCCTTGAAAACGTCATATTGAAAAATCCTCAAGGTTGCCAGAGGTATACCCGGCATATTCAGATTCACCACTCTTTTTCCATGCAGATACAATCAAAATATTTTGTATATACCGACATTTTTGGGCTCAGATCAATTTTCCCCAGACTATTTAAATTCTCCAGAATTTTAATACAGAATTTTGGTCTTACAGAATTTAGGAATACAGAATAACGACTTGTTCCTGGAAATTTTTTTCTTGCAATTTAGTCCCATACCCATTTTTTGAAAGTATAAGATAATTTTTAGACTTTAGTACCATATTTTTAACTTGCAATATTCGTAGTAAACGGCAAGTTTAGCATTCGTGCAAAAAAAAAGAAACTCGAGATAATAATTTTCCCTTACATTACGATAAGGAACGATAGGGAACGCGAAAAAGGTGGGTCCGGAAATTATGTCTGTCTGTCAGTCTATCTGTTAGTCTGTCTGTGTGTACCTCGACCTGCAGCCTAAAACACTGAATCGATTTTCTTCAAACTTTGGACTTAAGGTTATTTGGGGATTCCCTAGGGGGGAAATTGAATTTTTTTTTAAACGGCTCTATAGATTTTGAAAAAAAAGAGGTACTATTATTACTATAATAAATAAAGGCAGAAAAAAAATTATTTATTATGGTTATCAACGGTACCTGTCATAGAACTGATTTTTTGGTTTTTTAAATTTCTCGTTAACGGCTACACGTATTGCACCAATTTTGTTTTTATATAAGAGGTCTATTTAAATTATAACAGTTTTGAATATACAATTTTTCGAAAAATTAATTTTTGGATTTTTTAAAAATATAATGATTTTTTTTTTTTTTGAAAATTCAATTTCTTGAAAAGGGGTTTATGATTTTTTTTTTTTAATTTTCTGCAAAATTGTATTTTATTAAATATTAAAAGTTGGCAAATTTTATTTTTAAAAATTATCAAAAAATTTTATATATAAAAAAAAATTATTTTTAAGAAAACCGCTCTAACGATTTTTGATTTCATAAATTCATATTTATCAAACAAATCAGATGGCATACTTTTTTTTCTGAGCTCTATCTATTTAATTTGTAGTAATTTATATTAATTAATAGTAATGAACCAATACATATGCTTCCTTATAGTTGTTAGCTACGAGAGCAAGTTAGTTCGATCCAGTCGTGTCAATTTGAATCCATCAGTCGGCATAGATAAAAAAGTTTTTTCATAATAAGTACTGAGTATTCAAAACAAAAAATGGCGTCGTTGTAATGGATGAGCTTTAATACTATAAAAATAACGGCTGGTTGCACAACTAATTTGTTAGGATCATTTAAATAAGAAACTTTAAATTCTTTTAATTTATTTCTTTATTGCTTTAATATAATTTGAATTTCTAAATTTATGCTACTTAACTTGGAGCCGATAATAATTGATGATGATGGTGCAAACTGAAAAAGAAAAAATTCTTCTGTCTCCAACAATTCTTTAACAAAAAAATAACTCTCAAATTTTATTCCAGGGAATTGTCTAAACATATTTTCAATGTTTGAACATACACACATAAATACACACAAATGTAAAAATGTATGTATGTACATACGCTGTATAAAAAAAGTCTCCGTACAGCTTCAACTTTTTTTTGTTTGCTAAAATCGTATTTAAAGTACTACTTACATTTGAGAGAATATGACTTTAAATGAAAGAAATACTTTTAATAAAACAAAAAAAATTAAAAACTCACATTCTTGTTTCGAAAAAATAAAACCAAAATTCATTAAATTCAACCCCTTTAAAATTCTTGAACAAAAAAGTCTCCGTACATCAATAGAATTTCACCTAAAGGTCTTACAAAAAGTTAGAGCGCGTAGGTTGGGGTTGAACCACTCAAAAACTCACCACTCACCTCCCCCCATAGAGTCAGGAGGGGCAATTATCAAAAAACATTGACATAAGACAGAACAAAAATGATTACAAAACAACGGTATATACTTTTTTGCACACCCAGAAATCCTTACTTTTATACTATTTTTAAATAAAGTTATTGTAGTAAACAGTTTTCAAAAAATTAATTTTCAAACTTAGATTTAAAAAAAAAAAATGAACACAAAAATGTCAAACTAATTTTTTTCAAAAGTTTTCTTTGTTAGGTACTATTTTTGTTTCCAAAATTCAATGCTCCAATTGATTCTCAGTCAACCGTTGAAAACCTGATGGCTCTAGGACTTTTACATTTCCCAGGAGTCGAATCCTCCTATCGTCAATCTCCCCCGAATTGAATCTCCCCCGGAAATTACTTCGAATCAGTTTCGAAATACTCTGAGAGAATTTATATTCTGAAATTATTTATCTGTCAAAGTTTGTAAATTATTTTCTGAAATAAAATTAAATATTTGAACTATTTGTTGTGATAAAGACATATTTTGCATCATAAATTCAATTTGCGTGTAATGGAAACGCATAAAAATAGTCCAAAGTTAAAAAAAGCAGTTTTTGTCTATTTTGTTGTTGTAATATATTTGTTCTCTCTCTGTGAAAAACTGTCACTTTATGAGGGCGAATAACCCGAAAGTGTTAAGTGTTATTTGTTCCAAAATGTGTAAAAAGAGTATAGCGGCAAAAACGAAATTTAGATCGGCTAAACCAAAACCAATTTCTCCTCCAACCCGTTTACGGGTAAACTAAACTATAGCTTATTGTAGAATGTAGAGTTGACGTACACCCACAAATACCAATACGGATGGACTTCTCAGTAAACGTAATGTTCGAAACTTGTCCTTTAGAGCAAGTAAAAAATTATAAAACCTTCAAAAATAGTTAGTAATATGCTTCTATTTTTAAAATTCTCCAACTAAATTGAGGTGAGTTTTTTCCAGGGAAACATCATTAATTTTCGCCCGGATAATGGATTTAAGACATCTCCTTTTTTAATTGGAGTTTTTAACCATTTTTCGAACATTGTTTATGATTGGTCTCATACGGGGGAAAAAATCCGTGGGAGAATTTATTCCCGATAAGGCTGATTGATAAGGGGAATGTGTTATGTCCCCTGTATGGACTGCGTAGCTGTGCTGAAAAAAATGGAAGAGGTTAAAGTACACTTCCTAGCGTGTTTGGTAAAAATTAGGATGTATGCATCAATCTACGGGCGGCCGAGACATTTGGAACTGTCAATCCACTTGGAAGACATATTTTCTACAAAAGAGCTTAACATTAAACTATGAAATAATTTTTATGGTTCTTATACCAATTATAAGGCCGTTGGAAAAAGTGCATTTTTGTGATGCATCTTAAAATGCACTTTTTCCAAAGACCTTATTATAGGTATTACAACCTAAAAAATCATTTCATAATTTATGCTCCTTTGTAGCCAATATGCCATTACAGCGTGTTGTAAGTGGATTGACAATTGGAAAATTTGTTGAACGAACATATAGGTTAATACACATATGTATATGTTTCTGCATAGACACATTTAAATGCATTATTTGAGCCTGAAGCAGACCATTTATTTACCAATTTCATTCAATATTAACATTATGTACCGTTTCCTTTAAGTTTGTTTTGTTACTGTAAATGTATAAACTTTTCAATTTCATATTAATCAAATTATTTTTTCAATGTTTACTACAATTATTTATTTATTTTTCGACTATATAAATGTTGTAGAAATTTATCAATTATTATTATATTTGGAGCAGCGGTGAAAGACACTCTAAGGAGCTACCTAGGAGGTCCTTTACATTTGATCCATTTGTAAGATTTGTGTACTAAGGAACTATTAAGGAGCAACCTAGGTCTTCCTTAATATTCAAATATTACTATGACCAGTTTGTCTTGTTAACTTATCTGTAACTATTCAGTCGTTCAATAAACTATTGGAGATCAACTACGAAGAAACCTTTCTTTATTTAAAAAATAAGAGAAGAAGAGAATCACGCTCTACAAGCCTTGAAAAAAAGCGAATTTTTGTGATGCATACTAAAATTACAATTCCATGAAAGTCCTTGCAATTGGCAAAACAAGAACAATTCTTAATTTAATTAATACCTTGGTAATATGATGTTGCAGCGTTTTCTTGTTCTTTTTCCCAACAAATCCTCATGTGTTTTTGTAACATATTTCATGAGTTTCCGTCATCGATTTCTTGATTTTATTTTCTGATGAAAATAACGAAAAAGCGTCAAAAGTAGTTCTGAAGTCCTTAAAACTAGATATTTCCAGTTTTATGAATTTCTAGTTTTATGCAAAACTATTTTTAAGATTTCAAGTTTTAGATGTCAAATTGTTGTTCAATAATACCGATTTGTTCAAAACTCTAAACTAGAAACCTCTATAGAACTAGTTTTATCGTAAAACTAGTTTTGAAAAAGTCAATAATATCTTTTATTTACTAAATAAAAACAAAACACGTTTAAAATCTTAAAGAACAAATAAATTATTATTAAGGACCAGTGGCTTGTCTCAATATAAAGTTGAGGATGCCATATTGAGATCGGAGAAAATTATGTTTTGTTTGGTCTTAAATTAAGAAAATGATGTGAATTCTCTTTAAACTCATTTCGATACTTACACAATATAATTTGAGAAAGTAAAAAAAAGCCATGTATTCTGTGCTTTTTTATGGCTTTTTGTGTTTGTGACGTTGGCCTACGAATTTTATCATTGCGGAAGCAATTATTTTTTGGTTTACAAGCTGTTCTGTTTATGTTATTGCACGATAAATAAAATCTGCCAAGAGAATTTCAGATGTTTAACATTATCGTCCACAAGTAGTGACCTCAATTAAAAAAACGAAAATTCACCACATCCGACATGATTTTTAAATATAATGTTAGTATGATAAATTATCCTCTGAAGTGACACGTAGCCCACATAAACCTCATTATCTCAAAAATGATTTGATATTTTTTTTCTTTTTTCTTTTTAAATTGAAAACCTCATCATTGGAAATATTTTTTAAGTCAATCCCTTCCTGATGCTCATCATTATTTGTGATGGCTCACCTGTAAACATCAAGCGCTACTGAGATTTCCAACCCCAACAGCGTAAAATTAGTTGACAAATCGATGGTAATCAACTTCCTGTAGTGCTTGTGATTTATTGGAATTGTCGGCCTCCAGTGAAAATTTCTAAAAAGAGAAATATTTTCGAAAATAACGATTTTGAGCTTTTCACACATTGCACGTTTGAAAGTCATAAATTATATCATTCAGCCGAGCTGAACTATTGGCATGATGGGTGGCCTATAGGCTTTTTTTTTGTTCTTGTTGTTGAGTTGAGGTATTTACGATTTATCATTTTCCTGAGGAATTTCATTTCATTCACACCACACAAAGTGTTTATATTTAAAAAAGAATTATGTGAAACGATTTTGCAGACAAAATGAGTTATATTGGAAAAATAAATAATGTTTGAATTCAATCCACCAGATGTCATCGCAATTAATAATCGCTTTTGAAGCACACAATAAAATATTTGATCTATTATTCTTTTTGGAGGGAAATTATTTTGTTAGCATTTTGATTTGAAATAATTTTTTGTTAGGGTATATTTTTGTATTCAATTCAATTAACTTCATGTCTTATTTCATATTTCAAGTTTTTATAGCATTTTTGGTTACATTATACGTCTACAGAGGGCACCAAAAGTTGTATCACTCGGAAATTGCGAGTTGCCGTTCGGAAATCTTCAAGGGCAGTCCCAGAAATACCCGACCTGACATAGAAGGAGGTTGTTTTTAAGATATAAGTACCATGTAAGGAATTAGGACTTTTAGAAAGCTTGAGTTTGAAGCTTAATGACAGCACGCTGTTTATTCTTCCATTCGCAGCCATTTATTGTTAGCATAGACAAAATGTTAATCTTTACGTGAAAGAATATTTGCATTCCAAAGGTCCAGTTTGTTCACAGTGGGTTAAATTTAGTATGTGACTTTCATAGGCTTTAATAAACTAAAGCTAATCAACCGAAATTGGCTGATAAGTGATAACCATGATTAGCAACTCATACTTTGAATTTGTTTTAAGCAATTTGATCAACAAACACATTTGAAAGGTCAAGGGGCTTAAGTCCATTTTTTTTGAAAAATTAAACTAATGATGACATCTTGTAGGTTTCTGTAAGTACTATATGGTTGAATAATAAATTTCCTTAAAAATTTTTGATACCTCTCGAAATGACACTTTTTGTTAAAAAAACTATTTTTCAAAAGTTTTGTTTTGGCTACAAAACTTAAACAAAACAATTTTTTGAAAAAGTTTGTATCCAGTCCTTGTAGCACATCTACGTGGTAATAGTTCAAATCAAAAACTTACCCGATATTTTAAATACTTATTTCGTAGTGATGCCAAAACAAATTGAAATACATGAAACTGTCTAACACCGCATTTCTTAATATTTTTTTTCAAATATATGTAAATTTTTAAAATCGAAGGATGTATAAACAAAAAGCAAATAACCGTTTCTAATTATCATGTTTAGTTCCTTCGCAAGAAATTTTCAAAAAATATCTTCAAGTTTTCGGCTATCCTGTAGGCCGTAGATGGAAGTCTCTCTTAACGCATATCATTTTATTAGAATATGCTATTCATAAAATTAAAATTTATTTATTTTGAATAAATAAGAATATTTAATTGGAAAAAATATTTTCATCCTTTATTTAATTTTCCTTAGAATTTAGCATGTAGTAGCCCGTAGCGTAATGGTTAGTGCATTCGACTGTCACGCTGGAGGTCTGGGATCGCTTCCCAGCCTCGTCCACGTAAAAACTAAAAAGTTTTTTTCAGGGCTACTGCCTCTTGCGAGGAATTGACAAATCCTCCAAGAGTATCACTTGTCACGAATAAGTGCTTCTCGTCTAGCCGTTCGGATTCGGCATAAAATTGTAGGTCCCCTCCATTCCTGTCGAAAGGCGCACACAGGAATGGTTGCGAGTTGTTAGTCACTAGGCCCTGGTTCTTCATGAGCCGTTGTGCCACCCGATTTTTTTTTTTTTTTTTAGAATTTAGCATTCGTTTAGAAAGTAAACGTATATTATCGTTTTTCTCGGAATCAACTTGAATGGACTTACGCCGTTTTTCCCCTGGACCCTTCATTTGTGGATTTTCCAGCTCCACTAATCATGGATTAAAGATGATTAGCTGTGAACAAACTGGCCCTTAGTCCAACCAATTAGAAAGCTAAACGATATTCTTGTCAACATAAATCTGATCCACCGTTCACGACCATAAATATTGAGTTGAGTGACAACATTTCAGCGAGGCCGTGCGAGCTAACAAGGCCAACATCTCAGCAATTGAACATGTTAGGTGTTTCATCCCAAAATGGATAAAATATACCATACATTGGTATGGGATGACGTCGAGTGAAAGTGTGTGGTCTTCCAGACAAGTCAAGTATTTTAAAAAGTACTATTCATTTCATATTTCCCAATAATTTGGACCTGAAAAAGCTGGCAGCAAGATGGCTGCCGCGATAACTCAAAATCAAACAAAAACACAATATTGGGGGTGTTTTAACCAAGTGTTTGGCGATGTTTCACAAACTTAAGACGGAATTGTTAGGTACTATGGATGAAACCTGAATCCATCATTTTACACATGATATGAAGCAGTATTAAAAAAAGTGGACTGTAATGCGTGAATTGGCCCCAAAGAAGGTGATTACTGTTCAATTTGCAGACAATGTCATGTCACCGTTCTTTAAGTGGCGCTTGGGATAATTTTGATTTATTTTGTTTTTTTAAATAAGGAACAATAAACGGAAAATACTATGCGAATTTGTTTAAGCGTATGAGTGGAGAGATATAGAAAAAATAAAAATTAAAATTCTTTCAACGAGACAACACTCCAGTTTTCACTTGTCTTATCACGATGGCAAAAATCAATAATTTAAAGTTTGAATTGTATCCTCTTAGCGCTAATCATCAGATTAAAGTCCCCTCGGATTATTGTCTGTTCCCAATCTGAAAAA
The DNA here is from genome assembly GCA_949320155.1 of Melangyna quadrimaculata. NCBI lineage: Eukaryota > Metazoa > Arthropoda > Insecta > Diptera > Syrphidae > Melangyna > Melangyna quadrimaculata. The sequence continues at coordinate 64,694,510 of OX439483.1, read as the reverse complement.
AATGGATTGGTATAATAAGAGATTTGTCAAAAATTAACACGTTTAATATGCAATTCATCGCAATTTTTTAGAGTTGTGCATATTTTCATATAAAGAGGGTATCAAAGCTCTAGCCCATTCGTAAAAAAAAATTTATCCAGCTAAAAGAGGACTAAGTATAGAGAAATATGGAATAATATTTTTTTTGTTAGGTCAGGTACTTCTGGGACCGCCCTCGTAAATGGTCAAGTGAAAATACTAACAAATAATAAAAAGTTTCCAAAATTTTTTTTCTTCTTAAGCAAAATCTTTTAAAATAAAAGAACTAACTCTTAGTATTTATTTAAGACAAAAATTGTCATGGAACTGGTATGAAAGAACTTCTTTTCACTTTCAAAGTTCATTTATTATTTCTAAAACACGAATTTCTATTCTTCTTAAAGAAATAAATACATATGTAGTTAAAACTTATCAATTCATTGACCGTTCAACAAATTAAAATAACCTAATAACCTCGTGATAAAGCACAACAGCTTCTAAGAAATCAGTAAAGACGCTGGAGCCATTTGAAAATTACGAAAAATATATGAATTTTTAGTACCGTATTTTGTACGGTTTGGTATGGATTTATTTTTAGAGCTAAGGCAAATTAGCATTAAAATGAAGATTTTAAAATGTTTGGAAGGGTGCAAGGGGGGAATGTCGCATGGGAAAATTAAATAACGTGTTTCAATAAAATCGCAGTGGCTTACGTGTCGGTTAACCCGCTTTTTCACTGCAGTGTTTTATGGCAAACCACGGTATTTCATTCTATTCTCGGCCGGGTATACTTACAAAGCGGTATGTTCACCGACACGTGAGCACGCCACATACAATTGACCATGTGTGATACACGGGAATTCAAGTTTGATGCCACAGACATCCTTTGACTTATCAATTCTCATAGCGAGACGAAGAGGAAACTCAAGACGCTTAAATACGAATTGCAAATGGCTTGGAATAAGCGGAATTTTCACGTTAAAATCGCCACTAAAATGCCGAATTCCGTGAGATGGTTTGTGGCTTCGTTTTCATCCATCAAAGAGTCGATGGATTTGTTTGAATGATACACTTCGGCGACTTGATTATGAATAAAGAAATTCAAGTGATCGACACCCTTGTTGCTCGCAGCCGGAATCGCTCGAGCACTCAGCCAATTATGGTCGACATAATTCTAAGCGAAATTCGGGAATACATTCGTGTAGTTGCCCAAAATTCGGGAAAAATTCAACCAGGCCAGCGAATAAGTCGACTGGAATCTTTCTCATTGCCAACAATTGCCTGGAGAACTCTGCAGCGGACTGGTCCTATAGTAATGCAACTCGCGTGTTCATTTTTCAAATACAATTTTTTGTAATATCTCCATTAAGCCAACGCCTTCAGGCAAGTGTTTAATTTACTGGCGGATGCGGAGTTGATCTTGGAAAAACAGGCAGCTTATGAAGCATAATCATTACGCCACCAAAACGTCTTTTATCATTTCGTATATCAGTCAATATGCGATTCAGGACTTCCAATGCGCGTTTGTGAGAGACTGTGCACTCGTCCTAGATGGTCACGTTACATTGGTGCAATACTTTCGATATCGCGGACTTCTTTGAAATGTTGCATGTAGGTTCTTCAACCACTTGCAAATTGTTGATATGGCAATTTTAATGCAGAATAGTTTGACTGGCTTGTAGCCTCAATCCCCAGAGTTGTACCAATGCAATCTCAGATCTTGTACAAATCGTATCCGACTGGTCGAATCAAGGAAGAAAATGCCACCATTGCCGTTGACGACTACTTGCATCAATTCATCAAACATCTTGACTCAATGCGACTCGGTCGAAATCCATTTCGCACTCCAATTCTCGCTTAATGCGAATTTTCCCGGAAATTTCCGGAATATTTCTCCATAGCCCTATACTACGTATATCGCAAGTAAAAACATTTTTTTGTTCATATTTTTTGACTTTGCGGACAATAAAGTTTTATTGAATATATTTTTACACTTAGTGAAGTTAGAGAGACAAAAATTCACTATGAACATACTCAAAGGTTGCTATTGACAACCAGTAATGAACGGACGACACGTCTGATATAGGGCTGGCCACGAGACGAGAAAAGTCTTGGTCTCGATCTCGGTCTCGCATGACAAGACCCAGACGAGACGAGACGAGACGAGACTGTATATTTGGACCGAAATTTACAAAGAGTCTAATAAATAAAAAAATCCAATTTCAGTTAAATATTTGTTTTCTTCTGCACATATTCAAACGATAATCGAAAATATTTCGTTCCAATAATCAACAGTTTGCCCGGAAATCGTATTTTTCGGAGACGAGACCGAGACAAGACTTAATTGTACGAGACACGAGACCGAGACGAGACTGATAATTTTCGATTTTAACGAGACCGAGACGAGACTTACAAAAGTCTCGCAGAGTCTCGTCTCGTGGCCAGCCCCTACGACTAAACATACTAAACTCAATTTATTGCTTAATTTTTGTATAACTCGAAACCAATACTTATCCTTTATAATTATAACAATTAAAAAGGAGGTAAGCCAAACGAGTATCTACATCCATGAATCTGGTATCAAAATCGTTTGTGGATCTGAAGATTTTCTTGTTTTTGAGCGTCTTTAAGTATTAATTTAGTACTTCAAAAACTGAAGCTCTGAGTCCATTGGATTTAACTTTTAACTCGAGAGATAGTTAAATCCACTTTCATTTGTACGTTTGTATGTTTATTGTCGTGTTTATGTGTTGGTATGTGCCTAGGAACTTAAGAAAATCTCAAAGGGCCTTACCAATAATAAAATTTAGTGTCGACTTAAATATTTCTGTAAAATGAACCATAATGGTATGGAATCTTACTAATTAACTGTACATGGTACGACCTTAATATTAATGTAAATTCTGAATAGTGAATCAAATGTGGGATTGACTTCAAAAAATTAAACATTACATAAATAGTACATTATTTGTGATCAATACAAATAAGGTTTATTTACTGGAATAAATATAATTATTGGTAAGGCCCAAAATCTCTACACTGGATTTATAGAACTATATGTTAGTTTGTAGCAGGGCCGTAGCGTCCATTAGGGCAGCCGGTGCAAAGCCCCGGGGACCCCGACCAGAGGGGCCCCCAACGGATATCTTCTTTTGTATCGCTCGAATCGGTATAACCACTGTTAAGTTAGCTTCTTTAAGCTCAATACAACTTTTGAATCTTTGCAACTAATATCCAATTGAGGATTAAAATCTTACCCTAATCAACTCTAATACCCGTGACACACTGGTGGTACGGATACTATGGTATTCGCTTATACCACTAGTGTGTCATGTTATACTATCCTTATACCACGAGAGCAAACTAGTATCAGCATGGTATCAAAACTTGGGTTTTTACCGTAGTATACGTTGCCTTTTAACGATACTAGCGCGTTTCTCTAAAAGTGACGAGTAGTGAACTAAAATTTTGACAAGGAAAATAATTTTTGTATGTGTTTTATAAATTTTAAAATCGAATTAAATATGTAAAGGTCAGAATTTTGAAAAAAAAAATGAAACAAAACCAAAATGAATAACAAAAAAAGAAAAAATACTCAGTTCTTCAGAAATAATTCTCAATTATTTCATTTTATTATTATGTAAGTATAATTAATTATTGACAGCAAACATGTTGACAAATATCAAAAATGCAGATCTGCCAATTGAAACTATACAAGGATGTTTGTCACCCATCGTGGTATCGGCAATACCACAGTATCTGAACTATAGTATGTAAGCCCCATGTGTGTCTCACTATGTAAAAAAAAAAAAATAAATTGGGTGGCACAACGGCTCATGAAGAACCAGGGCCTAGTGACTAACAACTCGCAACCTTTCCTGTGTGCGCCTTTCGACAGGAATAAAAGGGACCTACAATTTTATGCCGGATCCGAACGGCTAGACGAGAAGCACTTATTCGTGACTAGTGATACTCTTGGAGGATTTGTCAATTCCTCGCAAGAGGCAGTAGCCCTGAAATAAACTTTTTAGTTTTTTAGGTGGACGAGGCTGGGAAGCGAACCCAGACCTCCAGCGTGACAGTCGAACGCACTAACCATTACGCTACGGGCTACTACTCACTATGTAGTGAGTTCAATTAACCGATGTATTACACCAGTTCTAAGTTTATCCACTAAAATTCAAGTATTTTTTGCTTCGTTTTGTGTATATGTGATCCTTGAAATATTCATTTGTAAAACTAAAATAAAAGAATTCAAAGAAAACTCTAAAAATATTAGTGGTCATCTTCATGGTTAGCGAAAGCTCATGCTAGTCAGATGGTGGAACTACTATGGTGCATTTAGATTTCATTATATGGTGCTCTGGGAAAAAAGTTTGACTTTCGGTATCAGTATACGAGCCAAAAACTAAATTTTGCACAGTTGTACCTAGTGTCGTTGTGCTCCTTTGTTTTTAAAGGTTAATTCTTTTTCACACGTAACTCATATTTGTAGCAAATAAGAGTTTCTACTAATTATGTTTTCTAACTTTTTTCACTTATTGCTACGGCTTAAAAGTTAGTGCATTTTGTTAAAAAAGTCATCTGATTCTTCTGCTCAGTTACTTTCTATCAGGTCAACATTTTTGAACGATATAAGTTCCATGATAAAATGTTAAAGTTCATTAAAAGTTCTTCACTGTCTTTGAGCTATCCAGATGCACCACTCTTATAATGTTTTTAACTCTTTCTGTTACCACAGCAAAAGCGAAAGGATATTTTTCAAAGCTGAAATTAATAAACATTTGCAAAGCACCTTGGAACAACAAAGGCTTAGCAATTTATAATTGATATCAATCAAAAATCTAAGACCACGGCAAATATATATTTTAGAAAAGTAATCGCTTCTGCAAAATCCAGATGCGACGTCAATTGGCCGCCTCGGAGCTGCGATTTGACCCCTTTGAACTTTTTTTTTTTTTGTTGGGAACCGTAAACGACCGATGTTATGCCAACAACAATTTTATTGCATTTTTAAAAAGAAACTTGTATTTGGCTCACCCTGTATATGAAATGGCTTTGAAGTACATATATACATATATCATCAAGATATTTGTCTATCATAGCATTTTTTTTGCCAAATTTCACACAAAAGACAAAATCACCTTTTACCGCGCCAAAATTTAATCTCAAATTTTTTGTTTTAATAATCGCGATTTTTTACAAATAATTTTCTGCGCTGCGATGTTTACGAATACAATTTTTTCAAAAACTGCTGCCTGCTTACTTTCTGGGGGCAGAAGAAAAATAAAATCGATACGCAGAAGCTAAGCAGACATGCGGCAGATCTGTCGCAGATTTCTGCGATTACGAACTCGCCCATGCTCTTACTGTAGAACGATTTGTGTCTTAGAATATACCCAAGAATCAAGCCCTAAAATACTATTGACGAATTAAGGGACACCCTGCATAAGTACTATAGGACAAGTTTTAACCTTTATTTTAGTATCTGGCTACCTAACCTTTTAGTTCTGTGTAAAATAGAATCAGCATTTTTAGTTTAAATTAATTTAACCATTATTAAGGCAGTCATTGAGAAATAGGGACCCATATTTGGTTTTGCCCCGGGGCCCCACAAGCTGTAGCTTCGGCCCTGGTATGTAGTAGCAATTTTTTTGTTACCTACTTGTTTCATTGGTTTCATAATTTTCCCCACATCTCTTTTATATTTAATTTTTTTTTCTGAATATTTAAATATTTATTTTATATTTAAACAATCATTACTCTAATAATAAAATTTCGTAGTCTTTTTTTATTTTAAAGTGTATCTTCATAAAATACTATTATCAATTTTATTTTAGTTTAAATACACAATTATATTCTCATAAACACCCCTTTACTTTGTGTCTGGTTTATATATCTTCCTCAAATTTAAATACAAACATCCCTTGTTCCATGTATTCATTATTATTTTAATCCTTTAAGAACTGGTTATTAAAATAATCGCCGATGATATCCTTTTCGGTTTTATGATTTAACAAAATTAAAACAAAGAGGAAAATTAAATGTAGGTTCGAATAAATGAAAATGATAGAACCAACACCAACAGCATCAGTGAAGAGTATTTTCGGTGAACAACACAAATTGGATGAAATGAGATTCACCAACAAAAATACATATTTACTGAATTTAAATATTGAATAAATCTAAAATTTGACACAAACAAACAATTAATTCTTGTAAACATTTTGTTGTTTTAAGGTAATAATGGATAATTTTACATCAAATATTCTTTGTTATAAATTAAACTCTATAATATTTTGGTAGGTGGCAGCCTGTGGCGTAATCGTTAGTGCGTTGGACTGTTAAGCCATATATGCAGCCTTTGATTATTATTATATTACCCGTGTTTTATAAGAGAGCGTAAAGCTAATAACCAACATTTGTACACGTAAACAATAACAAACAACAATTATTATAAATAATGTTGTTTTTGTTTTGCGTATGAAAAGTTTTCTGAATATACTGTTTAAAAAAAAAAAATCGCTATGATAATACACATTAGGGTGTGCGTTTTTTCCTAGACTCATTTTTTTCGAAACCCACTAAATCGAAAGTTTAGATTACAAAAAAAAGCTTCTCCATCAAAGTACTTTGATTTTATTTCTATTCCATAACTATTTTTTTTGTTTATTTTTGTTTTATAATTATTCCTTTAAAAACCAACATCAAGAAATATACATATATGTTGAAAACAAAAGTTATATTTAGATTGGTGAAATTCTAAAATATTCTGACTTTTTAATCTTCTAATTTGTTTTATTTATATACAGTGTGTCGCTTAATTCGTCAATAGTATTTAAGGGCATGATTCTGGGGTATATTCTCAGAAAAAATCGTTCAACAGTAAAGGCCTATCTCCAATTTTGATATCATTTATCAGGGACTTAAGAAAAGTCTTACTTTGGTGTACCCTGACCTATGTTAATGGTAATTGCGCTGTTAGTACTTATGACATAACATTTTTTTAGGCCTTTATTTTTAGGAGAAGTACCAAAGAAGTTGTAAACTAAAACAGTTATAATAGGTGGTCATAAGAGTACTCTTTGGTTTTGTATGCATGCATGCTTTTCGTATTTCACTGATATTACCCGTGTTTTTTTGGCATTCTATAAATAGTACAGTAGAAAATTACCAAAAAAACGCATCCGCAGTAGCCTGGTTTTTGTATTTCAAAATTGGTTAAACTGAAAGAGCACCTGTCAGAATATTAAAAAACAAATATCGTATTTGTGAGAATCAGAAGTAGTCAAAATTAACTTCACGAAAAAACTAACAGTAACCAACATTTGAGAATGAAATCACCAAAAATCCATTCGAGACTCGGAAAACTATCCGCAGTATGATTCTACTTTAACTTTTATCGGCAGTATTGTATTGCCGATGTTGTATTTGTTATTCATGTAAAATCCTACTATGGATAGCTACTATGGACTACTACTATGGATAGCTTTTCCAATAAAACACGGGTATTGATATTAATTATACTAGCTACTGCCTTGCTTCTGAGGACGCTTTGAGCATGCGCCCTTCTTATTCACTTAAAGTTGCAGTTTAGTACAAACAGCAGAATTACCGTTAACATGGGTCCGGGTACAACAAAGTAAGACTTTTCTTAAATCCCCGATAAATGATATCAAAATTGGAGATATGGGGCGAATTCGAAATCGTCTGACTAAGTTGTGTTCGTAAACAAAAATTGAAATCTGACTTAAGTAGGACTGCAAAACAAATTACGTTCGTAAACAAAAGTACGCAGAAATCAAGTCGGCGTCAGGCAGTGTGTGCGAAAAAAAAACATTCTGCAGAAAAAAAAAATTTAATTAAAACAGGAAAACATTTACATAGGTGGGTGGGTCATCATTGGACCATTTTTCTTCGAAAATGAGGCTGGGAACAACGTTTCGGTCAACAGTGGTCGTTACAGAACCATGTTAACCAACTTTTTTTGTTTACTAAAATTAAAGACATGGATTTGCACAACCTCTGGTTCATGCAGGATGGTGTGCCATGCCACACAGCCCAAACCACAATCGATCGCACCAAATTTCAAAATCGTGTTATCAGCCGTCTTTTCGATGTCAATTGGCCGCCTCGGAGCTGCGATTTGACCTCTTTGAACTTTTTTTTTTTTTGTTGGGAACCGTAAAGGACCGATGTTATGCCAACAACAATTTTATTGCATTTTTAAAAAGAAACTTGTAGTTGGCCCACCCTGTATATGAAATGGCTTTAAAGTACATACATACATATATCATCAAGATATTTGTCTATCATAGCATATTTTTTTTCCAAATTTCACCCAAAAGCCAAAATCACCTTTTACCGCGTGAAAATTTAATCTCAATTTTTTTTTTTGTTTTATTAATCGCGATATTTTACAAATAATTTTCTGCGCTGCGATGTTTACGAAAACAATTTTTTTCTGCGGGCAGAAGAAATATAAAATCGATACGCAGAAGCTAATCAAACATGCGGCAGATCTGTCGCAGATTTCTGCGATTACGAACTCGCCCATGCTCTTACTGTAGAACGATTTGTGTCTTAGAATATACCCAAGAATCATGCCCTAAAATACTATTGACAAATTAAGGGACACCTTGCATAAGTACTATAGGGCAAGTTTTGAATTCGAAAAAAGTGGTCCCGCAATTCTGTCTGTACCACGACTTGCAGCTTAAACCACTGAAGTGATTTTCTTCAAACTATAAACTTAAGGTTTTGTCTGAAAAGTTTTGCAGTAGTTTTGAAAACTCTTCATTTTCATAGACTTTGGGGTGCTCTTTCCGAATTTTCACTTTGCCACCTCGCACCTTTGCCTAGGGCTGAGACTATGCGAGACTTTTGTAAGTCTTGTCTCGGTCTCGTTAAAATCGAACATTTTCAGTCTCTGCTCTTCTCGTGTCGGTCTTGTATAATTAAGTCTCGTCTCGGTCTCGTCTCCGAAAAATACGATTTCCGGACAACCTGATGATTATTGGAACGAAATATGTTCGATTATAGTTTGAATATATGCAGAAGAAAATAAATATTTAACTGAAATTGGATTTTTTAATTTATTATACTCTCTGTTAATATCGGTCCAAATATACAGTCTCGTCTCGGTATCGTCTCGGTTCCTTAAAAGGCACTCTCGTCTCATCTCGGTCTCGTCATGCAAGACCGATATCGAGACCGAGACTTTTTTCGTCTTGTGGCGAGCCCTACCTTTGCCGCGAACACCAACATTCAAGGTTAAATGTCGAAAATATCAGGTTTTGGCATAAAACTCCGAAACGGTAAATTCTATCGAAAAAAATTTTATACAATTTTTTCCTACGAGTCACCGTTAAGAAGATATCGTCATTTAAAAAAAAAACGTAAAATGTCGAAAATGTCCGTTTTCTTGTATAAATCCAAAACGGTTCATATTTTTGAAAACATCTGAATGCAAGGCGTGTACATTATGTAACCGCCTATAGGAAAAAATTATTATTATTTTCTTTAAAACAACCGTTTTAAAGATATAATTATTTTAAAAGTTTGACAAAAATTCTAAATTTCTAGTGTTTCCCGTTTTACTCTTAAATGATGAAGTTGTCGAACAAAAATTAGACTTAATTTGTAGACCATAATATTCTCTAGAAAATAGTGTTGACACCTTCTTCCAGGCAAGCCATAATTCGCAAGATATTCGTACTCAAATAGCAAAATAGTCAAATGTCAAAATAATAGGCTTTTGCATATATCTTTTAAACGGCACGTTCTATAGAAAAATGATAAAAGCAAAATTTAAACATCATGTTCCCTTTTATAAGCTTGCATTAACAATTTTTATCTAGCAGCCGAAATTATATTTATATCATTATTTCAAGAAATCACAAAAAGTCAAAAATAATGGTTTTTAGCCCTTTACTATTATATGACGAATTTGACGGAAAATATCTATATAATCTATCTTGTAGATTGGAACATTTTCTAGAAGAAATTTTAGGACACTTTTTTACGTATACCTAACACATCAGTTGTAAGATATTGCGACTTCAAAAATGGTCTTTTTTTCGCCCTGCATTCTACCTCAAATGTCGTGGGGAATTAAATGCACCCAAACGACAAACTTTCCTCATCTCGAAATTCCGTAAATTATTGACCTACTTAAATGTTGTAAGGAATGTTTTTCATATTTCTGTATTTATGTTTTCATAATCAAATAATAACCTCATATACTAGACAATATTTTTTTTATTTGTTTGTATTCAAAAATCCTGTTTTCGAAATTTGACGTTAAAGTATTGTTAGCAACAAAAGCAAGTTCTTGCGATCTTGCCGTGTATATTTTGTATTGTGTGTGTTTTAAAGGAATAATTTGTAAGACAAGAATCAATAAAAACAAAATTAAATATAACTGCAATAATTCGAGACATAAATAAAAGGAAAAAAGAGCTAAATTTCCATTCAAATTTTCATGAGAAAAGTAAGGCACGGGTTAATGACACCGATCATTTGAGGTAAGCAAAGCTACTCCTTGGGAGCTACAACCAAAAAAGCTTTGTATCCTGTATAGACTTAAGCAGGAATAACCTGAGAATGATAACTGGCTTCCTCACTGGTCACTGCAAACTGAAAAGACACCTAAGTATTCTTGGCCTGGTGAGCAGTGCCACATGCAGATTCTGCAACACTCATGAGGAAACACTTGGCGATGCACTCGTGCAACAAAAACATATAGGTATCTGGTTCGGCACCAGATAGAAGAGAGCGAACTACCATCTCTGAAAGTCCTCCAAATACTTAAGTTTCTCAAAGGAACAAACTTGGAGGAAGAGCTATAGAATGAGCGTTCTCATCTAGATCTAGACGGGGGCACAATAGATCTTAAGGTCGCAGTGTACTTAAACCCCTTATATTATTCATTCATTAATGACACCGATATTTTTTTTTTTTTGAAGGAGAACTAAACTTTCGATTTAGGGATGTCGAAACCCAAAAAATTTGTTTGGGTAATAACAGACACCCTAAGTTTCAACAATATTTTTGACTCACACATTTTTATGAGATACTTATAAATATGGAAAGTCCCTGTTTTTATGGATTGTTGCCACAAGGTAGTTACAAGTGTTTAATTTGTTTTCGCCCTCTGTTTCAGAAATGTAAACATTGAATTATTACCTACCACTGACTGTATGTAGCTTAAACACTTTGTCATACAAAAAACGACAGAAGGATACCATTCCTATACCATTTGAATTATTATTATTGAGACAAAAAAAAAAGGATAAAAGCTAAAAACCATTAAAACACCCGCAGGATATATTTCTTCTTTGAGTGGTTTTATTTTATGAGTTTGACGTTATGACCTTTCTATTCACATGCTAATAAATATTTTTTGTTTAGAGTTTGAATCTCAAATATGTGTATTCGAAAATAAGGGTTTGGGTGATGATTGGCTGAAACTAAATGAAATTATTTAGTTAATTTTGATGTTAAATAAGGAACATATAGTTATATTGAGCTTACCATCAATGGATTTCCTCACCTCAGCAAGGATATAACGTTCGTTGGTTATCTCGAAACGTCGCTTATAAATTCTTGTCGGCCATCCTGTGTGACCGCTTAAAACCTTTTGTCAACGATCTGATCGGCCCCTATCAGTGTGGTTTTAGGCCAGGCAAGTCAACCGTCGATCAAATGTTCACACTCCGACAGATTTTAGAAAAATCCCGGGAATTCCAGATCGATACACACCACCTTTTTATCGATTTTAAAGTCGCGTATGATAGCGTGAATAGAATTATACAGAGCCATGTCGAGTCGATTCCTTTGATGTTGAGAAAGGATTGAGGCAAGGCGACGCGTTATCATGCAACCTATTCAACATCGTTCTTGAAGCCATTGTACGCAACGCACATGTCAACACCAGCGGTACAATCTATCAAAAGTCCGTTCAATTGCTTGCGTATGCGGATGACATAGACATTGTCGGCAGAACGAAGCGAGCTGTGGCAGGGGCATTTGCGAGCATTGAATGGAGGCGGCTAAAATGGGATTGGCGGTTAATGAGGACAAGACGAAGTATATGCTGTCATCTCGAGAGGAATCTCAACATCGTCGACTCGGGCAAAATATCACGATGGACAGATATAACTTCGAAGTTGTCAAGGACTTTGTCTACCTGGGCTCCACTATTACATCGCAGAATGACATCAGTGCAGAGATCAAGCGAAGAATTACTCTTGCCAACCGCTGTTTCTTCGGTCTAAGAAGGCATTTAAGTAGTAAGGCCCTCTCTCAGAGAACCAAGGAGACTATACAAAACCCTAATCATCCCGGTCCTGCTTTACGGGTCAGAAGCATGGACACTGAAAGATTCGGATAAAAATCTGCTAGGGTGCTTTGAGAGGAAGATTCTTCGTGTGATTTTCGGTCCGGTGTGTATCGAAGGAGTATGGAGGAGAAGATTCAACGACGAGCTATACGGGCTATACAGCGACGTTGACCTGGTCAAAAAGCTGAAAATACAGCGGCTTAGATGGCTGGGGCACGTGGAGCGTATGGACAGCAACGCACCTGCCCGACGAGTCTTCGAATCCAACCCCGATGGGGTACGCAGCAGAGAAAGAACCCGTAACAGTTGGCGCAAACAAGTGGATGACGACATCAAATCACTCGGTGTGCGCAACTGGAAGCGGCTAGTTAGGGACAGAGCTGGCTGGAGGTGCTTGTTAGTTGAGGCCGAAGCCCATCCTGGGCTGTGAGTGCCATCAAAAGTAAAGTAAGTAAGTGAGTAAGTGGTTATTTCGAAACACGTGTGCCAATCAATTTCAAAAATACTAGTCTAACCCTCCGGTTCGGACAATAAAGTCCTTTTTTATCTATGCCTATTCTTTATGCAGGGTGTCCCATCGTCACCGGTCCAGAGGAAAACTATGGGTTCCTGAGTTAATTTTAAGTCAAATAACATAAGAGGTAATTTTCTCGTTTTTGCTTCCTTTTCGACTTAAAAGGTTTTTATGATTTTTGATATTTTTTCTTTTAACTAGCTCTAATTTTGCCAAACTGCATCCGATTCTTGATTTTGTTGTTTTATTTACACAAGGAGAGTAAGCACTTCATACTGGCAATACAATTTTTTTCTATGCGCCTAACGATTTTCCCACAATTAAAAATATCAAACCTATTTTCGTTGGCATTTTTAGGTCGTTTTTTTTTACTTTGGTGTCATTTTTTCCACAAAAAAACACCTTATTAAGGGGCCTCCTTTCTATTTTATTATGAAAGCCCATTTTATTTTCTTAAAAAAACTTAACATTTTTTTAACAAAATACAACATTTAAATTTATTAAAAAAAAAAAACGCGAAGGTCTAGGAAAAAGAAAAGTCAAACAATTGTCAACAGGTTGCTCTGCAGGTGCAAATTTCGTTTTTTCAGCACCATAACTCGAGAATGGATCGTTCGATGTTCACTATTTTGGATTTGATGGATTTGTATTTGACCAAGGATATACATTATGAAGGAATATCCCGGAAATTTCCAGGAAAATTGAAAATCCTGGAAGATCAGTGTTTTAATGTATTTCTTCGCATTTAATCGACAATTGGAGCGAGAAATGTATTTCGATCAAGTCGCATTGAGTCAAAATGTTTTATGAATTGATCCAAGTATAGTCGAAAACGGAAATGGTGGAATTTTTTTCCTTCATGCGTCCAGTGAAATTGTAAAAAAACATTCCTGTTTTCATTGGTTTTGGCTACGACTCGTCCGAGATCTGACATTGCTGACTCGCCTCTTAGGGGATTGATGCAGGTCCGTCAAGCTGCGTCGTCCACAACGGAAATTCCTGGGTCGTCCACGGGTTTCAGTGGGAAGGCATTTAAGTGCTCCGCCTGGATTGGGGTACTAAATTAGCCCAAAAAAGCCCTTAATTCCTGCATCATTAGAATTTCCGTTGTGGACGACGCAGCTTGACGGACCTGATTGATGCTACGTTGTCAGAAGGTGGTTGAACCACTTTGCATTGAAATTTCCATTAAATTTGCAAGTGGATGAACCTAAATGCAACTTTGAAAGAAGTCTGCAATGTCGAAAGTATTGCAGCAATGTAACATTCCCATCTTGGACTAGTGCACAAAGGCTCACAAACACGCATTGTAAGCCTTGAATCACATGGTGAAAAAAAAAATAAATGATGAAAAATTTATTGGTGGCGCAATGATTATGCTCTCAGGTGATTTACTCATTAGCTGCCTGTCATTCCAAGATCAACTCCGGCAGATGAATTGAACACTGGCCTGAAGACGTCGACCTAATGGAGATGTGTAAAAAAAATTGCAATTGGAAACGAACACGCGAGTTGCTTTACGAAACTACCAGCCCGCTGCAGAATTCTCCAGGCAATTGTTGGCGTTTGGCAATGGCGTTATTCCAGTCGACTTTTTCACCGGCCTGATTGATTTTCCACAGAAATTTTGTCAAAATCACGAATTTTTTTCCCGAATATCGTTTCGAATTATGCTGACCATAATTGTCTGAGAGCACGAGCGAAAAACAAGGATGTCAATCATTTGAACCCGTCATTCAAAATCAAATCGACGAAGAGTTACATTCATACAAATCCATCATCGACTCCTTGATGGATGAAAACGAAGGCACAAACTATACATCTCACGGAATTTGTCATTCAAGCGACGATTTTGAAAATAACGTTCATTCCGAGCGAAAAAGGGCCACTCTACTAGGAGGAATAATGTGACTTTACATCGCAGAAGGTACCCGAAATACTAAAATGTCCAAGAGAAATAAGTTTGCGGGAAGATTTTCAAGATGAGCAACCTATTCCAACTCTAGGGGAAGGCACATAGGCCGCAGTACAAAATTCCAACATATAATTCATTCATAAAAGAACTTATTAAGACAAAAAGTTATGGGAAGTCAAGAAGACACAATTACATGAATATTATTTGTTTCAGTTTTTTTTCGAATTGATAACTTTCTCACTTATTTCTGAAATAAAAAATGTAAAGCAGATTCAGTTGAAAATAACATTTTATTAGCCAACAAAAAATTGAAATTCATGAAACTAACGAACAACTTTCCAATAAGCGTAGCCCCAATTATGTAAATATGCCATAACATAATTAAATTCACTTCTCAAAAACTTGACTTTATTCACAGAATTATTTTCCTCCAATATAAACTAAACAAACAAAAATTAACGCTGTTATGTTCAATTTTTTATTTGGAAAACATTTTAAAAAGGACAAGTTTACCTGTCGTAATGTTTTTTTTTTCTGTCAATTCCCAGAAAAAAAAGCCAAAGAAAACTTAACATTTTAGTCTAAATTTTCGCTTGATTAACAAAAAAAAAAAAGTCCTGTAGAAATTCCCATCTGATTTCCTTGTGGGCTTTAGCCTCGGGGATTTTCTTTGAATTCTCCATTATATTTCTACCTTTCTTGAGAGAACTACAAAAAACAATGAAAGTTAAAGTGGGCATGAACTTCTTTTCTTTCTTCTTACTTTAAAGCTTAATTTATACCTTTCGTTAAAAGATTTAAATCTTTTGTTTGCATAATTTTTCTTTTTAAGCTAAATTCTACACTTTTTTGTGCGAGAAAAGACTTTTCAGTGCTTGAAAACAGAAAACACCTAACCCTAAACAATCGAATCTTAATTGGCTTTTCCAGAAGAAGAAACTGGATTGTAATGGTGACAAAAAAAGTCACAGAAAATTAGAAACAACCGTGACAACATGGCACAACCCTTGCTATATACGAGTACATATAATGAGAAAAGGTTTTTAATTAGGAAAGTTAGGATTTCGGAAAGGTATAAAAGGTAGAACACATTATTAAATCTTAATTGAGTAGATTTTATATTTGCACATTGATTTTAAGTTTTTTTTTTTTTTGGGTTGGTTTGAGGCCCAAAAGTAACATTTTCTATATCCATGTAAATTCAATAATTAAAAGAGTTAGTCTTGAACTTTATTAATTTAAGTGGGAGCTCTAATGGGTTCTTGTCTAGAAGGCAGATTTGTTGATTTTTAAACTGGCGTTAATATTTAATTTATCACTTTTACTAGTAAATGATCGCAGCAAAAAATGGCGTGGATACTTGATTGCACTTTACAGCCATTTTGTAAAAAAAAAAATTAGTTTGGAAAGACACCGCGTCTGGCCCGACAATTGGTTTGTTCCATACGCCATCGGTACTGTTTCGAGAAAAACGCATTTAAAGATTTGCGTACTTGGTACTCCGTAACTGTTTGATAAGATTATTTTTTTCATTTTTTAACTTAAAGAGTTAGTCTTATAAAAAGTTTACCTTCCAATTTTCAAAATGTTCTGCCAAACCGTTAACAAGTTACTTATTTAACGTAAAATTCTACTTCCTTGTCTTGTGTCCCCCACCTCCTACATTTTGAAACTGAACTTTTTTTCTATATTCGTGCAACACAAACAAATTGCACGTAGGACAAAACAACTTCTCAACTTTGTTTATATTTGCACGTAGAACAAAACAAATCTCGCAAGAAAATTGGAAAAATTGTATCCGAAATCTGTCCCCAGCGCCAAAAAATGGTTTATAGCGCAGAACAATTTTACAAACTGTTGGTTTTGGTGGACATATAGCACAAAATCGATGTTCGATATCAAATCCCAGAATCCCAGAAATCGCAGATGTAGACAGAGCATTCAAAATACCATAGAATTGTTTCCTAACTCAAAAACGACAAAAGTGGCTTATGGAACAAAACAATTCTCTTCCCAAATCGTGTTATCAGCCGTCTTGGCGATCTCAATTGGCCGTCTCGGAGCTGCAATTTGACCCCTTTGGACTTTGTGGGGAACCTTGAAGGACCGATGTTATGCCAACAATCCGGAAACGATTCAAGTACTTAAGGCCAATATCATGCAAGCAATCCGTGAGCTACAGCCAGAAACCATCAACAAGGTCTTGGAAAATTGGAGTGGCAGAATGCGCTACTGCGAAGCCAGCCAAGGCAGCCACTTGTACAACGTTGTGTTCCATATTTAATGGGAATGTTTGCTAATAAAGTCTTAATACATGGAAAACATTAAATGATCAATAGCGAAGGATCTTGTGATGACTACATCAAACATCGCGTAAGCGTAGGGTGGTGGGAAAACTCTACCATCTTCTGCGATAGAAAAATCTCCCCTAAGCTGAAAGGAAAGCTCTACACGGGAGTTGTTCGTCCAGCGCTTACATACGGTTCACAGTGTAAGGCAATGTACAAAAAATATGAGAGTTAATTGACGGCAGCTGAAATGAAGATGCTTCGCATGACGGCAGGAGTGACAAAGCGTGATCGAAAAAGAAGCAAGAGAATCTGAGAAAGCCAAGGATGGAATAAAGTACCAAAACAGAAATGACAAGTATGCTGTGTTCAAAAAATTATCAAACAAATCAGTTACGACTTCAAAATTTTAATATATATTTTCGATAATCTTAGAAATAAGCACAATAAAATAGAAAAATTTATAAAAACAATCTTGTTTCATTTAATTTGCACGGGTGTAAATATGAATGTTTATATTGACCACATAAGTTATTCCAAGCCTTACCTAGGAAAATCTCAACAAATATAATAAAAGTGAACAGAAAATGTGTATGAGAAACTTAAAAATAAAAATACAAGTGGCATTTTTAAAATTTTTAAAATAAAATAAAAACCCATCTTCTCTTTCATTTATTTTGACTACACATTTTGGGTCACGACCTGAGGTTTAAAAAATTGAGGTTGTCGTAGAACCATTTTTGTGACATCTTCCTCGAAAAGCGGTTCGGCCGATTTTGTTTTCAATTTGTATTTTTAAATATTTTGTTTACATTCTAAGAGCAAGTATTTATTTCATATCTGATAAATTCCAAATTTCAATACTCAATGTAGAAAACCATTCGTTAGGTAGGTACGAATGATCACCAAAAAAGGTCGACTGGTCAAAATGTCGACTTTTATCGACTTTTATGAAATTTAAATGCCGTAAATTTTTTGGTCGACTAAAACAATGACGATTTTATGAAATATCGACTTAACAAAATGTCGACTACGTTGAAAAAATCGAGCAAAAATCGCCTTGTCGATATTTTTTGAGAACAAAATTGTACGAAGTTCCGACCGCGAAGTATGCATGTTTAATAACTCCGCTAACTAAAATATGTTTTTTCAATAAAACACTCTTATTATGAATTCAAACATACATATTTCATGAGAAGCGATACAATACGAGTTTATTCACTCATAAATTAATTACTATTTAATAGTAGTAAATGAAAATCCCAAAGTGGGCTTTAGGTCAGATTTTGATAATTCTTATTTTATTTTAAATGTAATTATCAAAAGTTGACCTAAAGCCCACTTTAGGATTTTCATTTAATATTGAAGAAAGGTCACGAAAAAGGGAAATATTTATTTAATAGTAGTACTAAAACCATATAGTCTAGGAAAGATAGGAAATTTAATATCGGTAACCGGGAACAAATTAAATCATGAAATTTTATTACTGGTATCGACGCAGAATTTTATCGTCAACAACATATCCAAAGTCCACCAAAATTCCCGCATTGGTTTTTTGTATAGACACATTTTAAGAGGTGGAGAAAGAGGGAGGCGGGAGTTTATCAAGCTGAAAAATTTGTTATAATACAATCTTATCATATGACACATGTTTTTAGGGTGCTTTTCAACGCTTTTCTTTAGAGACCAAAACTGAAAAGATACATGTATCCTGTAGAAAGTTAAAGTACTTTTTATGGAATGATGACTTTTTTTAAGTACAAGTAAAATATTACCCAAAACCATTTCAAAATAATGGGATATTAATGAAATTCGGTATAAATGTTCCATTTGGCATGTTTACCAAGAATCAAGAGTCCCCAAAAATATCTGTGGTCAAAGGGTGGTTTTTTTGAGGGCGAGATGTTCGTGCGTTATTATTACCATCAAATCTATGAATAAGTTTTGACCCTGATGAAATTGGCTAAAAGTATTAAATATGTCATGTCTTCCAAGTTTTTTTAAGAGAGTTTATTTTTGACCTGTCCTATACGGAGCAAAATGTTAGGTCTTACGTAAAATTGTATTTTCGTGTAATTGAGATAGTACATATGACATATGATTTATGATTTAAAGGTATTTTTTAACGCCGAATCTATTAAAAGAAAAACCAATATGATAAAAGCCACCCTTAAAAAAGGAAGATTAATTTTGAAGCCAAAATGAATGTTTTTTCCGTTAAGCTGGTCAAGCATTACACTCCCAAAAAATACCTTAGATATTTGTATGAACTCTTTTGATCCTTAGGTGTCAATATAAATTTAATATTTTTAGCAAATTTCATAAGTGTCAAAATTTGTTCATGGATGTGATGGTAATATACACTCACTTGCATCTCCCCTCCAAAAAAAAAAAACACCCTTTAAGCACAGATATTTTTGGGGACTCTTTTGATTTTTGGTAAATATGCCAAATGAAACATACAAATTTCATTAAAATCCCATTATTTTAAAATGGTTTTGGGTAATATATTACTTGTTGTACTTTAAAACAAGTGATCATTCATAAAAATGACATTAACTTTCCACAGGATAAATGTATCTTTTCAGTTATTGTCTCTTTAGAATCAGCGTTGAAAAGCATCCTCAAAACACGTGTCATATGATTAGATTGTATTATAACAAATTTTTCAGCTTGATAATCTCCCGCCTTGTAAAATACGTTTATACAAAAAGCCAAAGTGGGGATTTTGGAGGACTTTTGATATGTTGTTGAGGATAAAATTCTGCATCGATACAAGCAATAAAATTTCATGAACAAATTTGTTCCTGGTGCGATCCTATCTTTCTTAGACTAATATATTTTGCTAATAAAATCTGAAATTTTTTCTAAAAATTCATCACTTTTACTGTCGAAATGCTGATAGTAAAATTGTTCATTATTTGTTGTTGCTGTTGATTTATTCAAACAAAAAAAAAAAAAACGTTTTAAAAACGAACGTAGCCCAAAAATGTAGGTTTCGTTTGAATTATGGGAACAATACAATTTTGTATTTGTACCTTCAATGTTTTGCAGCATTTAAAGCCCTAAGACTAAACAAGAGCAAGTTCGTGCTATCGAGGCATTCTTTATTTTGAAAATTGAATATTTCTAAAAAGACTTGGTCATTTTTTTTAAAACTTGACATCAAGTGGGTTTCTCCTAGAACCAACAATATCGATACTGTTCCATAATACAGCTGTTCAAAAAACGTTAAGAAAAATCTAAGTTTTTTTTCGAAAATTTTTACCTACGATTATGATACATGTTTTTGTGTTCCCTAATAGAATCTATTACTCCGTTTACATGACAGGATTTGATGATCGAATCGAATCGGATTTATATTTTGATCTAGGTAAACGACCTCACTGAATCGAATTCAAATAGAATCGAAGTACACTCGAAGTGACACTTTAACTTTAATCTGTGCGTGCGGAAATAAGTTTATGAATATGATAGTTACTACGAGAGAACAAAAAAAAAAAAAACAAAGCAAAGCAAATTGAAATACACACACTTAATACTCGATTTTTTAATTTTTCAATCCAAGTCTATGTACTTGTATTTTTCGATTCGATTCAGCTTGCAAAGTGGAATCGGATCGAGAAATCCTGTTTGAATCAGATGCAGGTCTATATGGAATTGAATTCGACTTTAAGTCTGATTCAATTCTCCATGTAAACGAAGTTTATAAGAGCCGACAGCAAATTTTGGAAGAGCAAATCTTGAGTTCTACTTGTCGGGTTACCAAGTGTTTGGAATTAGGGAAAATGACAGAGCATCATGATGCATTTTCAAAAAAATTAATGGAAGTGATAATACCCCTGATAAGAAATATAGAAAATCCTTATTTTCAACCCCCCACCCCAAGGCTGAACAAAAAATCTACCAGACTTTTGATTTCGATATCACAAAATATGCACCTATAAGCAGTGTTGCCATAATCTCAAATTTCATAGTTTTAGATTTCAAATTTTATAATGCCAGATCGTATGGGAGCTCCCAAATCAAAATGCTTGATTTCAAAATCCATATAAAAACGTACATATCGATGATTAAAAAACAAAAAATTCATAAAAATACAAGTAAATATTTGTTTCTCATAAATACCTAACATACATACATACATAGGTAGTTATCTCCTTATATAACAAAAAAACGAAAACAAAACAAAATGGGGCGTATTCAAATTCTATTTTTTTAAGTTTATCATTTCAAAATATTTGAAGCTAGTTGTGTAGTACACCAAGTTAATTATCTTATAAAAATATAAAACCAACAATTTGTAATTAAAATCGGTCTGTATTCATTGAAACAAAATTGTCTTAAACTGTAGTTTAGTTAAACCTGGGGTATCTACGACTATGAATATGCCCCAATTAATTTAAAAATCATGATTATTATTTATTAATCCGTTAATTAACTAACGTTAGAACTTATTACTATTTAAATACAATTTTAATACACTTAATATTACCTACAATATAAATACAAGTATAACTACAATGAAATGTTGAAAAAGTTTTCTTTAATTTTTTTACTTTTTAAATTGTCGTTTATAGAAGTAATTAAATAATAATAATTATTGAAGACTGATATCAATTGATTTAAAGGACTATTCACACCATAGTTTGTTCTGCTGAATATCGGACATAATGGCAATTGTGTTCTTATGCTACTTAGACTGTAGCTGAAATTTAAACGACATAAAGCTGATGGGGAATTTATTGATCCATTGATTAATTTAATAATGAAACAAAGCTGGAGATACTGTCTGTGTTTTAACAGTGAGGGAAGATTTATTAGCATGAGTCTATGAGTATAAGGAGGAAGTGCGGATCTTGAGGACCACGGAAGAAGACGAAGACAAAAACGCATGAACCTTCTCTGGATACTTTCAAGTCTACTTATATGAATTGTATAGTAAGGTGCTCAAACTATGCAGCCGTGTTCAAGTATTGGCCTTACGAAAGATATATAAAGAAGTTTGAGGACGTAAGGGTCACGGAAGTCACGAGAAAATCGTTTTATGAAACCTAGAATTTTATTGGCCTTTTTAATTATAAAGTTATAGTGGTCTGTAAAAGTTTATTTAGTGTCAAGTATAATACCTAGATCGGAGAAAACGGAAAGTTTGCACAAAGGAGAAGAATCTAATAAATAATTATAAGTTATAATTTTTTGTTTGCGTGTAAAACACATGGTTTTGCATTTGTCTATGTTTAACAAAAGTCGGTTTTTTTTACACCATTCCCTAAACCTATATAGGTCTTCTTGAAGCAGTGAACAGTCGTTTATTGAACTTATCATTTTGAAGATTTTAATATCATCGGCATAAATTAGAACCGAGGAGTATTTTCTAATCGAGGTTAAGTTGTTAACATATAAAATAAACAATAAGGGACCTAAATGGCTTCCTTGCTGGACACCAGAGTTGACGAAAAATTGAGTAGAATGTTCATTCCTAAATTTAACACTATAGCTTCTATTGCCTAAATAAGACAAAATCCACGTTAAAATACTTTTATTAAATCCTAAGGCCTTTAGTTTATGGGTTTACGTTTTATGACACAATTAATCGAAGGCCTTACTAAAATCCGTAAACACACAGTCTACTTGTTTTCTATCTTCAAAGGAATCAAGACAAAAGGAAGTAAAAGGAAAGAGATTTGTTACAGTTGATTTATTTTGGACGAACCCGTGCTGACTGTCGCAAATAATTGATTTACAATTAAAAGATAAGACATTACAGATAATGGACTCAAACAGTTAAGGAATAATAGAAAGTTTGGCGATAGCTCGGTAATTCCTGATGTCGTTTTTGGACCCTTTTTAATGAATTGGTGTTATAAAAGCACCTTTTCATAATTTAGGAAAAATTGAGCACCTTAGAAATTTATTGAATAGAATAAAAAGAGGATAAGATAAATTGGAAATACATTTTTTTAGTATACAAGATGGTACACCATCAGGACCAGGGCTAAAACAGTTGTCAAGTTTTGAAACGCTATAAACAATTGAATCTTCACTAATGGTAAAATGAAGTGTGTTAAGGTGAGAAAAATTTTGAGACGGAAAGAATGGGTCGGAACTTTGGGAAGAAATAGGGACTTCAAAAGCATCTTTGAAGAAATTTGCGAACATGTTTGAAATTTCTTCGGAGTCTTGGCTGGTTCTGTTATCATAAGACATGGAGTTAGGGTAGCCATCAACAATTCTTTTACTATTCACAAAGTTCCAGAAGTTTTTTGGAGACTGTTTCAACTCATCTTCAAGTTTGATAATATAATCTGTATAAAGAGTGTTGAAATAGTCTGTAAACATATGTTTCAGTTGGGAATATATCCTAAAATCTCCATCAGCCTTCGGTTTACTATATTTAAGCCACGCCTTATTTCTTTTATTTTTTAAGTTTTTTAAGTGAGTATCAAACTATGGTGGAGTTTTGGGATTGCAGCAAGATTTACGTAATGGCGTGGTTTCATAAAATCAGTCAAACAGAGTACTATAAAATTTAAGACACATATCATCAATATCACGATTAAAAAGTATTTGATTCCAGTCAACATTACATAACAAATTAACTAGTTCATTGAAAAAAAATAACAAAACTTAAAGCTTTATATGTACATATGTAGGTAATAGGAACTTTTACAGCTAACTATTTTTAAATAAGAACATGTTTTAGTAGTTAATTATTTAATTTTAAATCAGTCAGACTTATCACATTCTTATTTTTATAATATGTATTTTATGATTTTAATTAAATAATGAGTTAGCCCAAAGTTCTTCATATAAATAATCTTCTTCACCCTTAGGTTTTTCATACTTCGTCGAGGCTCTAACTCCCTCTATATCACTTCTTGAAACCTTATAAGAAAAGTAGCATTTATCTTCTATTTTTAGCCTCTTGCGTATTTGGATTTGGACAATGCTGTTCAATAATTCTTTTTCAATTTTATGACGAATTTTTGTTTTAATTATATTCGTTTGGCTGAAGAGGGGCTCAAACTCAGCATTTGAAATGGGTAGCAAAAACAGTCCAATGCCAATCACAAATCGACCTAGTTCCTTAAACATATTTTCCCCAGCTGCATCTTTAAAGGTTATAAGCTAGATCAAAAACGTATTGTTGTGTGAATTTCGAACTTTTGACATCTCATAGCAGACTTCTTAACAATTTAAGCAACCGAATACCACGTTATAATTCATAAAATATATTTTTTGACAGCTAAGACTTTTGTATTGAAATTAATAACAGAATAGCAGAATAACAGAACAAAAGGCCTAGCTAAATAGAACCAAATAATTGACTTTCCAGATTGCACAGCAACAGATGCTTTAATTAATTAATTTCTATTAGAATAAGTCCTGAATTTTGTGAATCTTCGTGATTTGACGTTATTAAGGTTAAATCAGAATGCTTTCTATTTTTTTTAAATATTTGTTTCCAAATATGATATCATAAAATCAATGATTCGAAATCATTTTTGGCATTCAAGAGTGCAAAAAATAAAAACAAGAATGCCAGAAAAGCATTTAGCATAAATTTAAAATTTCATAATGCTTTTCTCTTCTCTATAATGCTAGATCTAGCATTAATAATGCCGCTACGGGAACACTGGCTATAAGCCCTCATACACTGATTTTGGTTATAGATCCACTCCCAAAACTTGCTGTCGGCTCTTACGAGTTACGACTATAATGTATCATCAACATTTCGGTAAGCAAAAATTACTTTTCGTTGAAGGTTTTTAATTACTTTTCGGCGTTACTAATAATACTTATGATTTTCGACTTTCTCCGATTCAAATTATTTGCTTGTTTTTGTTTATAGAGAAGCTTCTAAATTTGGATTGGAAAAATAAGAATTGACTATAATTATTATAATGATTTCTTAAAAACGTTTTTAAAATTTGTTATAACATTTTTTTTTAAAACACCTCGAACAATTATAATAAGAGCCAAATCAATTATAAGAGCCAAAAATCAAGAACTGAATTTTCAGTCCTTCAATTTTCTGACGGAACAGGAAACAGGAACACTCTTAGTATGATATATACTTGGCTATTGGAAAATTGGCACTTAAATAATAAATTTTCCCTAATATGAAAACTTAATCATAATATTCGTTCTTTGTACGTAAGTGACCGTTAGAAGCGTTTATGTATGAGATGACACCCATCTACGACGACGACGGCAACGATAATGGTGATGATGCAGAATGTATGCTTCGTTTGAAGTTGTAGTTGCTACTAACCACTGTAATTCTCCTCTATCTCTTGTTTATTTTTCTGTGTCAAGGTGATATAGATGATATTTGCCATTTACAAACACTAATAACATTCCATTTTAATCCCCCAATGTCAGTGGCCCCTCTTTCTATTTCTGGCACCCTATTACAAACACTAACCCGCACGTATACCATCGCAGAGCGAAAAACAACTTTTAAATAAATATTTTATGTGGCTATAAAAAAAAAAACAACAACATCCGGAAAGTGAAGTCTTGTTCCGCATTTATTGCTCAACAGGACGAAAAGTAAGATGACGGTGGGGAGGTGGTGTTCAATATTTTGCACAAAGTTGAACTCTGAAGAAAATTTGCTGAAGTGTTCCAAACCACACAAGCTACACAACTGCCATTAAAGATTCAAAAACATTTCACTTACTCACTTTGTATTTATCCTCAGAGTATTATCCGTATCTGACACCTGATGCTCTACTATTTTTCTATGTGTGAGTGTGTGATTTTGTCCTTGAAACAGGATCATGGGTTTTTATTTATTTATGTTTTTCTTTATTTTTTTGTGTAAACAAAAGGGGTTAGAGAAGTGCATTATAATTTCACTCCCGTTGTTGACTGTGGAGCTGCTATGACGTCTTGGTCTTCGTCGTTGATATGACATTTTTAAAGATACATTTATAACTCCTTTTACTGGAATGTCTTTATCATCGCATCAAGGATTCTGAAGATGTTTTTTTTTCTGAGAGTTTGACTCCACATGCATTGGTTGTTGTCTTACAGTTTGCGGTTGAAAACAATTCGACACAAGCTACGTACTGACATTTTTATTGTTAGTGCTTTCGTGCGAGGTATGTATTTTATGACTTTTTAACAAGAAGTGCTTGTTTCGTTCGTTTCCACGAAGTAATGATGAGATTACCTACCCCATTTTAATGAAGGAAATTTGCCGAACTCATACTTAAAAAAAAAGAAGTTGGGTGACTACACATCATGTATAAAATGCATTAAAACATTTTACTTTAAATTTTTTTGTATCGTCGTTCGTCATAGAAAGCTGCAGTGCAAATTAGGTTATGAAATTATGTGGTAGATATTCCTTTGATAAAACATCATAATGCAGGTGCACCTTGCTCCTTTTCCTACCACAAAGTTAAGTGAAATGGAACCATTTTTTGTTTGGCAGAGTTTTAGAGGAGAGTTTTAGAGAGAAGAATTGTGTTTTTTCTTATTTATAAAATAAAAGAAGTTCAGGCATAAGTTGAATAGTTGTCAAGAACTTTCTGGCATAAGGGGTGCATAATGCGGGCCACACATATTGTGTGGTAAATGGTAATAACAAAGTTTGACCAGAAGATGTTTCATACTCTTTGGCTGTAACCCTATAATGGTGAAAGTAATTAATGGTTTGGTTGATTTTTAGCTACATTATACCATCATACATAGGGGATGAATATATGTATGTACTGAGACATTATTATAATATAATCCTTATGGGTTTACCTTGTTAATAAGTTTTGCGTTTTATGGAATTGTGGTTGTAGCAACGAGTATTTTATACATGCGTTGAACAATATTTCTTCTTTTATATAAATAGAGATTTATTTGAGTAGCAAAGATGTTCAAAGTTTTCTCTATTAAGTTTGAGTTAATTAAGATAAATTAAGATAATTTTAGTTCCTGGAAAGCAAATGACCTCTTGTGTACGATGTACGGTAAACTTTGGTCAGAGATTAAATAATATAGAAGGTTTATTTTGAGAATAGACATTGATTTGGCAGTTTGGAGATATTCACAGGTTTGCAAAGGTCAGAGTGTATCAAAATAATTAAAAGAAAAAAAAAAATTAACTTTTGAATTACTTCTCGAACTAAAAAGTAGAATATAAAATATTTTGTTTCAAAAAAACTTTAAAAAATATCTATTTAAAATATTTAAAAAACAAATGAAATACATCAACAAGAAGTATGTATTTAAGTCAAAACTGTAAGAAATAAAACTTTAAATATTGCTAATTGCATTTGTATGATGATTCCAAAATGATAAGGAATAGTAAAACTTGTTACTTTAATTGATTTGTTACATTTTTATTATTCGATTCACCTATAGTACGGGGTACTTAGATGTCATTATATGGTGCTCCGGGAAATCATTCCGAGGTGAAGTTTGACTTTGCCATTCGAAAGAGCATCAGTACACGAGCCGAAAACCACATTTTTCATAACTGTACCTACCTAGAGTCATTATTATTATGCCGCCATTTTGTTTTTAACGGTAATTTTTTGTTTTCTGCTTAACTCTTGTATTTTTGATCTTAGAGAAAAAAGTTATATGACAAAGTTGTAGCAATTAAAATTTCCTACAAAAAAATATTCAGAAACTTTTTTCGGAAAACCATACTGTTTAAAAGTTAGAGTGCATTTTGTGAAAAAAATTAGGGGTTTATTTTTTGTATTCGTCATAATTTTTTTTTTGTCACTAAAATCGAAAAACAATATAAACAAAAATTATAGACCTTTTAATTATCTATATTTTTTAGTAATACAGATTCTAATTACGAAGTACGGTTCTCGCTCTACAGCGCATACAAGTTCGAGAAAACCGTGCAGCATCATTTTCATGGAATATTACAGATACGAGTTTGGCATTCGATTTTCGAAATGTAAGCAGTACACGACCTAGGAGTAAATATCTAAGTGTTCCTTAAACATCGATAGGCTATCGATAGTAATAGATAGTTTAAACTATCGAAAAACATCGATGTTTTCAAAACTATCGCAAGTGCCAAAAATGAGAGCTTAAAAAAGATGTAACGTATAAATTCATAATTTCCCACAAAAAAAAAATATTTTTTCACGCTGAGTGCATTCAACAAATTCTGAAATTTCGTTGCAATTTGTATTTTGCATTCAAGATTATTCTCTTTCTGTTATGGGGCAAGTGAATCTACAACAAAAATAAGGGGAATTCTTGCTTGCTATATTGATAAACTTTTCTGTCTTAATCCCCTGTCACACGGGGAAACCAGTTTCTGAAGTTTTTTTTTGATGTTTTCCTTTAATTGACTTGTAGTTTTCATACGAAGAAACAACATTTCCAGAGATTTTTGCTTGTGTCCTTATAAAATCTATTGGTTGAACGCACATTACGGACAGTGTAAGAAGGAATGTGATAAAAATCTTTACGAATCGTTGACCGGGGAGATTTTTTTCCACCCCCTTACTTCCTGCCCTTCTCACCTATAAATTTCCAGTTCCTGGCAACTCAGTTTCCTTGTGTGAAAGAGGACTTACCTTAGGAGCCGGTTATAGCGATCAGGAAAACGAATCAGGAAAAACTTTTAAATGCATTGTTTGAACTATTTTCATTCGATTTGAAACACAAATGCTACACTTATCGATGACAAATAACTCATAGAATTTTTTGATCAAATAAAATGTA
Organism: Melangyna quadrimaculata; assembly: GCA_949320155.1. NCBI lineage: Eukaryota > Metazoa > Arthropoda > Insecta > Diptera > Syrphidae > Melangyna > Melangyna quadrimaculata. The sequence goes on along the minus strand of OX439483.1, from coordinate 64,665,729 downwards.
CAATTAAACAATTAATTATCTTTTGTTAAAAATGTATTTTTTTTATTTTCTTGGTGCAAATTCATTTTTCGTGCCAGCTGATCGTAATTTCCCACAAAGTGGAACAAAAAATTTCAATATTTTGAGTTCCAATTTCACTCAATTCACTAACAGAATTGCGGACGAAAAAGTTTTTCGTGTGCATTTCAATTAGGAAAACTTAGTGGTAGGCTGCCCAAATATTTGTCATCGATTAGTGTAGCATTTGTGTTTCAAATCGAATGAAAATAGTGCAGAAAATCCATTTCAAAGTTTTTCATAACTCCTAAACGAGAGGCAGAATATTTTTTTTTTTAAGCTGAAGCCAGATAATGATTGAACGCCAGAACAGACTCAAACTGAAAGCAATAAATTAACTTTTATTCTTCAAACAAAATGAAATATTTTGTTAAAAATGAATCATGGTTTAAAATTGAAACTGAAATCTCAGGTTAAATGTTGTAAGAAATTGTACTGAGGGCCAGTTTGTTCACAGCTAATCATCTTTAATCCATGATTAGTGGAGCTGGGAAATGCTCAAATATGTTCGTTGATCAAATTTTTTTCATCCAATTTTGGTTGATTGGCGTTGTTTAATTAAAGCCTATGAAAGTCACATACTAAATTTAACCCACTGTGAACAAACTGGCCCTTACTCGTACATTCCTACTAAGGCGCCAGTTATAGCTTTCATTGAAAACCATCATTGAACATTTTGTCTCTCAATTTTGATGCACTTAAACAAATAAAACTGATGGCGTTTAGGTACCAAAATAATGGTTGTTAGTTATATATTTTTTTTAGTAAACAAAATGTTTAGTTTTCTTTAACAGTTTCTAATAAAATCAGTTTTAGTTTTTCAATGATGAAAATCGTTTTCAATGAACAGCCGATATTTTTTTCCCAAAAGTGGAACACATTCGTTCCAATGAAATGTGTTCCTTTCGCTTCCTGTTCTCGCCTGTCAGTTTTTCGTTCAATGATCGACTCTACCTCAAAGTTAGTTTTTGTATGGGGAATTGAATTTTCAATGAAAGAAAATTTCATGATGGCTATAACCGACTTGTCAGAAAATATTCCACTGTTTCACTGATTTGTGTTTCAATGATGGATTTCAATGAAAGCTATAACTGGCGCCTAACTTAAATAAAAATAAAGGTAGTCATATATTTCGATTTAAATTGTTTTTATTTTTTTTTTGCAAACTATCGATAACTATCGACACTATCGGGTATTTTTCGAAAACTATCGATTATTATCGCAAGTGCCGACTATCGACGTTTAAGGAACACTAAAATATCTAATTTTGTACAGATCTTTTCAGTGGTGAAGAGGCTTCATATTTTGTTTTTTTAAGGGTTGTTTAAGTATTTTGCAATTGTATACAATTTTTTGCGTAATTTTAGATTTTTAATGAAAAAGACACAATTTATGTATTTTTTTTTGGTAATTTATTATTCCCTATCGTTAATTTTGAATCGGTTGTTTTCATGTGTTTTTGTTATACCTGTTCATAAAAATTTCAGACATTACCTACTGGAAAGGCTTAACTCTTATCCACACCACCCATGAGGTAGAGTTTTTTACTGCAAACCGATTAGCTGTTGTTTTGCAATGTTAGGCAGGTTTTTTGTTTGCGTGGTTTCCCTGGAGGCCTAATCCGCAAGTCACAGTTACATAAATAGGGCTTTTTAGAAAAAAAGCAATATATCTCTGTTTCAAAGCTTCTTAACGTCAAACCGAAATTTTGGGTTAATGAAGTTCAAGTACTTGGCGGTATTTGTTTTAGTGGTGCGTTCTTTATTGTTGCTATGGTCAAAAACAAGAGTTGCAATGTCAAAGTTTAAAAAGTTACTTTTTATTTAGAACGATCAAAGTTAAAAAATTTGGAAGGGGTTGAAAAAAAAACGAAAAATAAGAAATAATAAACAAAAGACAAAATTTTGATTGCGTTAAATTTATTGATAAATAATTAACAAAATACATGGTTCATTCAAATTAAATCACTATCAGCTTCATTTTTGCATGGAATCGAATAGTAATATAAGACATTTGTAATTTGTTTTTGCTTTTTTTCTTAATTTTTTATGAGCCACACATTTCTTTATTAAAAAAATGACCCAATTGGAAGAATAAAATTTCAATGAAAAGTGAATTATTCAGAAATCAATTCCAAATATCAAAATGAATAACAAAACAAATAAATTTATAATAAATTTTTACAAAATTGTAAACAATTCCTAGCGGGAAGACGAAAAGCAAACACAATCCAACGCCAAAATGAAAACTCAAAGTAACTTTTTCTTATTAAAAGAATGATGAAGGTAAACTAGTTAGAAACAAAAAGAACGCACAAATGTCATTAACACAAAATGTTGGCTGTCAGTTTGAAGTTTGAGAATTTGGTAAAAATCCCCATACTTATTTCTCTACTTATAGTAGGTATTATATCCTTCTTTTCTTTTTGGAAGGGCCTAATACGGTGATTTCTTCATTTTCTTGGTATTCTTTATTTCCAGTGTCGGAGAAAATCTTTCGGTATGTAAACGAACCCTCCTTGGAAGTGTCTTCAGCCACTGCATCGTCATCACCTTCTATTTCTTCTCTAAACTCTACCTGATGGGTGGTGTGGATAACAACCCTGATGGCCTCCAGGGGAAACCACGCAACAAAAAAACGCGCCTAACATTGCAAAACAAACGCTAGTCGGTTTGCAGTAAAAAACTCTACCTCATGGGTGGTGTGGATAAGAGTTAAGCCTTTCCAATAGGTAATGTCTGAAATTTTTATGAACAGGTATAACAAAAACACATGAAAACAACCGATTTAAAATTCACGATAGGGAATAATAAATTACCAAAAAAATTACATAAATTGTGTCTTTTTAATTAAAAATCTAATACTACGCAAATAATTTTATACAATTGCAAAACACTTAAATAACCCTTAAAAAAACAAAATATGAAGCCTCTTCACCACTGAAAAGATCTGTGCAAAATAAGATACTTACTCCTAGGTCGTGTACTGCTTACATTTCGAAAATCGAATGCCAAACTCGTATCTGTAATGTTCGATGAAACTGATAATGCACGGTTTTCCGTAGAACCGTAATTCGAAATGAGAAACTATATTAGCAAAAAATAAAGATAATTAGAAGCTCTATAATTATTGTTTAAGTTTTTTTTTTTGATTTTAGTGACAAAAAAAAAGTATGACAAATACAAAAAATAAACCCCTAATTTTTTTCACAAAATGCACTCTAACTTTTAAACAGTATGATTTTTCGAAAAAAATGTCTGATTATTTTTTGTAGGAAATTTGATTTGCTACAACTTTGTCACATAACTCTTGTATTTTTCCTCAAAAATACAAGAGTTATGACGAAAACAAAAATTACCGTTAAAAACAAAATGGTGGCAGAATGACTCTAGGTACAGATGTGAAAAATGTGGTTTTCGGCTCGTGTACTGATGCTCTTTCGAATGGCAAAGTCAAACTTCACCTCGGAATTATTTCCCAGCAAAAGTCTAATTGCCCTGGACTAACAAAAAACTTGAGTGTGTAGGTTTAGTCGAGACAAACAAAAATCGCATGGTAGGGAGGCGTATTCCCCTCGTTTAGCGAGTTATTTTTCTAAAAAAATTGACTGAAAACAGAAAACGAATTATTAAAAAATAACGGCATGACTAACAATGCCCTATGTACTTTTTCATAAAAAATACAAAAAAAAAACGCGGTTGGTTTCTTTGAAAAGTATAAGCCCTAAAACCATCCGGTTTTCAGTGGTTGACTAAGAATTGATAAGAGAATTGAATTTTGAAAACGAATGTAGTACTTACGTAACATTTTGAAGAAAAAAAATATTTGTTTGAATATTTTTTTTTTCAAAATTTTGAGTTTGAAAATTAATTTTCCAAAAACTGGTAATTGAAATAAATTTATTTGAAAAAATTATAAAAGAAGGGATTTCTGGTTTTGGAAAAAAGGTAAATGAAGGCATTATAAGTGTTGCAGTTGCTTTTTAAATAATTTCTTTTCTGTTTTAAGTAATATTTTTTTTTGAAAATTGCCCGCCTGAACGGGGGATAGACCCCGTAGGATTTTATCCTCGGCTTAAGCTAGACGCTCAAGACGCATACCTTAGGTTAAGTTGCCTTGTAGATTAACGGTTCAACGAATCAATTTGAAAATTTACAGGAAATCAGTATTAGTTTTGAAATTTAATGTTTATAAAGCAGAAAAAATAATCACGAAAAGAAATTTTTATTAACTAATTTTTCGAAACTAACTGAAAAAATTAAAACGATTCTTAAAAGGTCTTGAAAATACTTTTTTTGGAAATGAATTAAAAACTGGCCTTACATTTTCTCAATCTTTTTTAATTCAGTCAGATACCTCAGCAAACAAAACACAAATTAAGTATTCTGGTCAATTCATTTGATGGAATACAAAAAAATGCGCAAAAAATGAGACCCTTACAAAATATATTGAAAACGTTTGTTTTTAGCTGTTTTTTTCTGGATGCAGAGTAACCGTATTTAAAAAAATATTTGCTTAATAATCTAAAACAAGAAGAATACAATTTAGAATGGTTTCTCAAAAAGACCTATTTCACAAAGACAAGCTCATATTTCATAAAAAAAACTCTCTAACAAAATTGTTTTTTTTTTTAAATAATTTTTATCATTTTGCATTTTGGTGTGTCTTATTTTATTAATTGGACAGGTGTAGTTAGACACACAATGCTGTGTGGCACAGAATTACAGTAAAATGTGATTAAAAATGTTTTTTTATTTTTTTAAGTAAATATTTTTTTTATTTATTCACAAAAAATTGAGATACTTCTTTTTTATTTTTAAATACCTGACAAAATAATAACTACTCAATCAAAATTTATAATTAGTTTAGCGACAGCGTATCGACATTTTTGGCAATTTTTTGAATATGCATACATTTTATTTTCTGTTTTTTTAACTTCAAAACAATATATTGCAAAATATGTAGGTATTTATGTAGTTATTGTTTTATAATTGGTGTAAAATATTCATAACTTAAATTTGCTATGAGTTTTAAACTAAGTATGCCAATGTGATTTTGTATAATTAGTTTGAGTTAATGAAAACAAAATTCAAAAATCAATAAGAGCGATTTTAATATGAAGGGTCCAGAGAAAAAACGACTTATGTCAACTTAAGTTGATTCCGAGAGAAACGATCACTTAGGCTAAGCGCGCACATGCAACTCTCACGAACTTAAATAGTTTAATCGCTAGTTGATCAACGACCGCGCACATAAGTAACTTTTTTACCAACTTTTAAATTTTATAATGCCAAGAATCGAATTGATTCTTCACTCAATCTGACATTTTAACTTTAATTGAGTACTTAGTTTTTAAATATCCAGCAAATATAACTCAAGTTATAAGCCTCATAAAGTGGCGAAATCGGCTTGTTTTCAAGGTGTAATACCAAAAAAGAAGAAATCTATATCTTTGCATGGGATTTATTTTAGCAACCAAACTGTTTCGTTACTGAAATTTGCATATGCGCGCTTACTCTTAAGTTTACTTTCTAATCACAGGCTAAATTCTAAGGAAGATGAATTTCAGGGTCAAAATAATATTTGTCTTTTAAAATATTTTTTTTTGTACATAGCAGCAGAAAAACAATAGATTTAAACCTTTTCAGTAATAATGCACCTTAATACAGTGATATACGAAAAGGTGGATGGTCTTCCGTTTACGACCGAAAATGTCAACGTATTTTTTGAAAATTTCTTGCAAAGGAATTTAACATAATAATTAGAAGCTGTTTTTTATTCATACACCCTTCGCCTTTAAAAATTTAAGTGAGAAAAAAAAGACAAGAAATGCGTTCTTATATGGGACCTGACCGCATCATGTATTCCATTTTGTTTTAGCAACGCTACGACCAGAAGTAAAAAAAAAAATTGGGTCAATTTTTCAAAATTATTACTATGGCATACATATATACATGCTCCCTATAGTACGGGAGGCGATCGTAGGTTTACCTATCTCATCGCGGCTTCAGAAAAGAGTAATGCCAATTCATAGCTTTAGGCTTAACATTAACAAAACCGCTGGTCGGTCAAGGGTTTTCAGGTGTCAATGGGTAGAAACTTTTTTTATTGTACCTTGTCCGACCAGCGGTTTTGTTAATGTTAAGACTAAAGCTATGAATTGGCATCATTCCTATCTGAAGCCGCGATGAGATAGGTAAACCTACGGTCGCCTCCCGTCCTACTAAGTCTGAATAAATGATTTTTCGAAATATTGTTTTGTTTAATTTTCGCAGCCAAAACAAAATTTAAAAAAAAAACTTTTATTTTGAAAGGAAGTGTATAGTACTAAGAGAAAACTACAAAACGTCACATCATTACTTTTATTTTAAAAAAAAATGCACTATAGCACTACCATAGTATTTTTAAAATAAAAAAAACACCGTTGTCAAAGGTAACTTTAAAAATGTATTTAAGTCATTTTCTTTGGCCAATATTTTTATGATTTTTATGAAAATGGTGGTTGGTGTTTTTGAGATGGATAATTTTGTGTCAGAACGGTTGTATAGCAGGTTACACTTATGTTTGGAACTACAAAAATCAATTACCTATTCCTATGGGCCAACTATAAAATTTAAGAACATAGTTTGAAAAAAAAAAATCTTTTCATTGCCATAGGCTGTAAGTCGAGGTCGAGGTAGAGGTCGAGGAGACAGACAGACAGATGTACCGAATTGAAAGTCTTACTTAAAATCATGAAATTTATTTTTTCAAAAACTATTCACTTAAAAAATTATATTTCAAAAACAAAGTATTGACTTTGGCGTAAGAAAAAGCAACACCATAGTATTGTGAGGGCTGTCTTAGATATTTTTTAATTTTTATGTCCAGTTAATTTTATTTTATACAAAATTGACCTCATCGTATATAAAGGGGTAAGTAGACCCCCCACCCCTCAAGATTTGTCTTTCCTTGAAATGGCACATCGAACAAAATAAATTATACCGTAAATATCTAATATCTACACATGACAGGTACACTAGGGCGTATACACACTTTTTTTTAGGTTTTTAATAAACAAATAGTTAATTTAACAATGGACCTCTGAATGACAGTGAATGGGTATTTCAATACAATTCACATTAATCTGAAATTGCTTATAGTCTAGACAGATTAGGTTTTAACTCGGACAAAATTATTAATAGGCTGGAATTTGCTAGACATGCTCATGAACATTAATTCAAAATATATTTGCAAAAACTTCAGAGAGGGGTTATATCAACAACTTGAACATAACACTACCTTTTTGACTTTGCCAAAATCTGGCAAGTCTATAAATAAAAGGAGTTACACCTGTTTTATTGCTACTGTCTTAAATTAAAAGACATTGGCAGAGTAAAACTTGAAACTTGCCTAAGTTCCCTAAATCTTGAAAAAAAAACCATCAGTTTTATGTTAGACTGAATCATTATCTGGGGAGAAGACATGTTTGCGATAAATTGAGCAGTTTCAACGGAAAAAAAAACAAAACAAAACAATAAAAGCACAGTTTATTCCATTTGAATAAATTATTTGTACAGATATTTCTAGAATATTAGATTCTAGGGTGACAAAAATAAGTAATAGAATTTTTATAAAGGAGGAGCAAATGTTTTGGCCTGGGGATGTTTTCTATTCAAAGAATCGGACCAACTCATTAAATAGATGGTATAATGGATCGTTTTGTGTATGATGACGTCCTTCCAAACATCATGCTGCCACACACAGAAGTAGAAATGCCCTACAAATGGACATTCCAATATGACATCGATCCAAAACATACCGCTAAATAAGTGCAAAATTGGTTTTTGAAAAATAAAATCAACGTTTTCAAGTGGCCGGCACAGTCACCTGACCTTATCCCCATAAAAAATCCTATTGGAGATTGAAGATCGCCAGATTCAACGTGATAGCTGCAAAAACAAGGATTTTCTTGTTGTTCTAATAGAAATTGCTTGCAAGAATACCCCAGGAAATCATATAGAACTTGATTGGGTCAATGCCTGGTAGTTTTCAAGCACCAGTTATCAAAAATAGTGGCTTCATAACAAAATATTGAAAACAACTACAGAATTTAATTATGTGCTTAAGTTTTGTCGCAATTGCTTTTAATAATTTTTTTGAATTTTTTGTTGTATGTATTTCCCTTACTGTGTAACTAATATATTTTTTTCCTTACGATTGATGAGCTAATATATACCTACATTAACCAAATAAAATTCATTTAAATATATTCAAGTATAGAAATTTACTTAAGCAAAATGTAACCAATTGAAATTGAGTGCTTTTGTTTTGTCCGACACTGTAAGTGTGGCAACTTAAATGTTATATCCGTTGATTTGTCGACGTTCATGTTTAAGTAATCATAACAAATTTACTATCCACAAAGTCAAATTTCAAGCTATTTCCCTTTATGCATGTCCAGTCTGGGGAATGTGCGCACAATCGCATTTCAATAAATTTCAAATCTCCTAAAACAGAACTTTTAAAATGATGTTAGACCTGTCCTGGCATTTCTCGACTTCACGATTACATGAGAGGAGTGGTGAATGAAAAATTCTTTCTAAAATTTAAAGTTTCTGAATATTTGCATATGATGAACCTGCCAATGTAAACTTTAAATCAATTAAGATAATTACTGTGATATTAATGTCATTTATGATATTTTAATGATTCTGTATTTATTTATGAACTTGTGTATTTACTCTCGTTCATTTAATAATGTATTCATTTATTTGTTTGTTATTTATTGATTAATTAATTTATTATTTATTTGGTGCATTTATTTATTTACTTATTTATTGAACTATTTTTTGTGTTGTTTTTGTTTATATGTATGTTATATATGCATATTTATTTATTTATTATATACAATTTTGCTCTAAAATAAGATGTTAACATTATTATTATTATTATTTCATGGACGCAGTTTTTTTTTTTTTTTGAATTTACACTGCAATTCACTCTTCAAAAGTTGTTTAGAAAAAAAAAAAAAAAACAGAAAACAAGAGAAACTCGATTTTGGAAGACGAAAAATGTCAATTTAAAACCTAATTGGCCTCTCTAGGTTAACTAGATTCACTGATTTACCCAAATCAAATATGGCCACCATTTTTATCAAGGTTTTAGTCCTAACTCCACCGTAGATTTTTTGGAAACTTACGCACATATTGTGAATATTTTCACTAAATTTCAGCCTGTTAATAATTTTCCGCGTCAAGGTTTCCTAGTCTTGCGTCTTTGTTTCCTAGTTTTCTTATTTTTGATTTTTTAATTAATGATTGAAGAGATTTTGAAACTGCTTGGCAAGTTTTATTTGTATTACGTATGAGAAACAGAATTCATCATATAAGAATCACTCTGTTCTCATAATTATTAATTTAAAGTGAATTGAGAGACACGAAATGGGAGTGAATTGAAAATAATGTAAAAATGGTAAATTGTTTTGTAAATATATTTCGAGCTCAACGACGACCATCTAAGACAATCCCAGATTAAAGGGCCAACATAGTATAGCTTTTGTATAGAACTTAGAAAAAACAGCCCCTAAAAATTCTTGAAGTATAGTCTTATTTATGTGTCTGTACCTCATATGATATTGTAAGTACGTGAAAACATGTCATTCCAGCAACAATAAACAGTTGATAGTTTTTTTCAATATCATTTTTGTTCTATTACCACAGTGACATAGAAACAACTATATGTACAGACACGTACCTTAACCTACCTTTCCTAGGAATACATATCATCATCTATAATAAACCTACGTTTTATTTCAACATAAACCTCCTATCTGTACAACTTTTATAACAAGCCAAATCCCACTGTTATTAACCCACGAACGTGCTAGCGATTAAACTAAAAAAAACCTTGTCCTTACACAAATCGTAATATTTCAAAATTTCATATAACATTATTGTCTGTGCCCGCACAATAAACTATGCAATATATAAAGTAATTACAAATCCTCAGGCAACCCTGAAAATTGTTCCCCTTTGTGTGGGAAAGGAAACCCCAACGGAGCATATAATTACGACTTGAACGCCTTTCATTAGAACCCTCAAGGTGATGGGTAGGTTTACCTACCTACTTCCCGCTAGTTGCTCCCTTTCCACCGTACACACTTATTTGTCTGCCTATCTAACAATAAGCCCAGCTATACGAGGGAAGTCACTACTACTGCTTGCTAATAACGTGGCCATATTATTAAAATCACAATGGAAACATCCTTTCTCTCAAACCATCATCAGCATCACATCACACCATTCTCATCAGCACACCTCTTCCACTCACCTGTTCCCTGAGTTTGCTATCATCCAGCCAGCCATTGCCGGGGGAGAACTCCCCAGCTGCAACAACAGTCACATCGACGCCACGAGGACGCATTTCTTGACGCATGCAAGCGGCAAGAGTTTCCAAAGCTGCTTGGGTGGCACAATGAATGCCACGAACAGGCGACGGAACTTTATTTAAGCCTGTGTTGAAAGAAAACAAAGAAAAACTGTTTAAAAACAAGAATTACATTGGGTTTGTTTTTTGTTGTTGTTGAAAAAATATCATGTTGCAAGGTCGAGTTAAACGGTAAAACATTCACTATCTCATGTTGCCATTACGTCCAAGGAAAACTTTTCTTCGGAACTGACATTCCATTTAATTAGTTCACCTGAGATATAATGCAATCATCTATAACTTAGCCTCCCATCACATGGCTAACATTGCTGTTTTAAATTTTAATATAAGAGATGGAAGGAAAGAATTGCCATCGAATGGTGGAATGGGCAGAGTCGTTATAACTTACCGGAGGTTAAAAATACAATACGTCCATTAGAGCGTCGGATGAGGGGCAACATGATTTGTGTGAGGCGTGCAGCTCCTATATACAAAATATAATTCAATTAAAAAAAACTGTAACGATATAATAAACTAGCGCCATCTGTTACCGAGTAGGTTGAGATCCAAAGATTTACGAAGCACTGCAAACGGAACCCACTCAAGCTCACCAAAAGCAGTCCAATGAGCGCAATGAATAACTGACCATAATCCATTTGCTCCATAAGGAAGATGTTCTGTAATAAATAAGCAAGCTTCCAAAAGCTTTTTAGGTTGTTGTATTAGCTAAGGTGATTTCGGTAATAAAAGCAAAAAGTTCTAAGCTTACAGTTTTTTCGGAGCACACATCAACATGGAGAAGTTTCAATCGCCCAGAAGTTTCTTCTTTTAATATTTTCGCCTCTTCGCAGTCTTCAATGGGAACACTGAATCCAGCATAAACGGTAAAGCCCAAGTCATCCAGCTTTTTAGCCAAGTACCAGGCAATGGGTAATTCACATCCGGTTATAAGGACACCTTTACCTGATGCAGAAACCTAAATAAATAAAAATGGCGTCTTTAAAATAGAAGCTTCTTTGAAATTTAAAGAATGAACTGAATGAAAATTAAAGAATCTAGTGATGCAAGGATGTATCTCCCACTCAATCAAGCAACAATTTACCATTTCAATGGTTTTGATAGACATTTCCTATTTTTAATCCATTGAACTGTTGTATTTTAGTTTAACAAGCTGTTTTGTTATTTTCATCAAAATGAAGCAGGGAATGAGATTGAGATTGTATTTTGAAAAGGCAGGCGTGTGGTGTATTTCGTTAGCATCATCACAAATACAAGAACGAGTCGTCCTTTCATTAGTTTCGATGATGTTCCTCGATAAAACTGCGCCATAGTCATTAATAACGTTGGTTGGCAGCTAAATACAAACTCGCGAGATGGGGGTGTTCTTATAATATAGACAGCACAGTTAAAGGTCAAACCAATGAGTATTAATTTTGGAATGGAAGCATTATGTTATTTGTTGAAGTTGTGAACTTTTTCGAAAGGATAAACATTTGCACACAGGTGGAATGTTCCTAATAAGTATCTTCTCTTCTCTGTCAGCTTTGCCTATGTATGTATATGTACAGTACATATATAATTATAAGTATATATGCAGCTATATTCCTATTTAATTAGAGCGGTAATCAATTACGCTGTTAGAGATAACTACAATATTTTTGGAATTTGAAAATGGTGGAAATAAGAAGGTGATTTACGGAATTATTGATACGGTATATAGACGAATAATTTGTAGGACGGTAATAAGGTACTATGTATGTAAAGTAAATATTGGACATCAGGTATAATTAAAAGCTGGGAATCAGATGACACGAGCAAAACAACGCAATGGAAACGGAAGAAGAATAGATCCAAATGTGGTATGAAAAAAGGGATAAGAAGACTCTGTTTTGTTGAAAGTCTTAGGCCTCATTCACACGGAGATATTCTTAACGTATTTGGCAAAAGGGATTTTATCAAATACAGAATACTACTGTAGGTAGGCAGATACGTACATTCAAGAGGACACAAGCGTCCACAAGCTTTTTTCAAAGCGAACCTGTCTTTCAACTCCTACTTTCAACTCCCCGTGGTGAACATCGGATGCCAAGTACCTTTAACTGAAGATAGGGTTCCAATTCCTGTAGACGGTTTAAGGCGGCAGCAAACGAGTAAGGGTGGAGTTGTGATCCAAAAAAGGCACTTCTCCTTTATCCAGGCGGCAGCGGAAGAATTCCCCAGTTGGAATGAACGCTGGCATCTACAGTTCCAGTTAGGTTGAATTACTTTAGTGAACACCTTATATGGGTTACTACGACATATTTGTAGCTCAGGCCTATAAGGAGCGGTTTATCCAGCTCCGTACCCTCGGAGTTATACTAAGGGTCTGGCCCTCTAGGTTGGGGGCTGTACGTTGGGGAAACTTCCCTACCATGGAAAAACAAAACTGCTGCCGGGAGGTCTACGGGCTGAAAAGAAAAGAGGAACCCCGACTTCTCAGTAGGAAAAAGAGAGAACACGAGAAGCGAGCGGTCGAGTCTATTGAGAGTTGTAGCGGCAGGGGTGATGCTCGAAAATTTCATCAAACTGTGAAACGATATACCAAGGATTCAAAGCCATAACGGAAGCCTGCCGAGATGAGAGTGGGGATATGGTAGTAGATACACAGTCAGTGCTGAGGATCTGGAAAGATCTTCTTTAGACTGCTTAACGGCGAAGACAGTCAAGATACCACTAGTAGACAGAACGCTCCATTCAACTTGGACGATGATGGTGAACAGTTCCGTCCACCCGACCCAACCGAAATGCGGCTGGTGAAATCCAAAATTAAGTCGTACAAAGCTTCTGGTGTGGATGGCTTACCAGCCGAACTATTTAAATCAGCGGGAGATGAATTGGTTAGGAACATACACCAACTCATCTGCAAAATTTGGTCGGATGAAAGTATGCGCGATGAATGGAACCTCGGTATCCATCCATAAAAAGGAGATGCTCTGAAATGAACCAACGACAGAAGAATTAATCTCCTAAACGTCGCTTGGTCGCTTAAAACATTTTGTCAACGATCTGATCGGCCCCTATAAGTTTGGTTTTAGGCCAGGCAAGTCAACCGTCGATCAAATGTTCACACTCCGACAGATTTTAGAAAAATCCCAGGAATTCCAGATCGATACACACCACCTCTTTCTTTATCGAGTTTAAAGTCGCGTATGATAGCGCGAAAAGGGGGGAATTATACAGAGCCATGTTAGTCTCGGCATCCCTGCCAAACTCGTCCGCTTGCGCAGGATGACGATGTAGAAATCTCACTGCTCCGTCAAAATTGGTAAGAACACCACCGATTTCTCTGATGTTGAGAAAGGATAGAGGCAAGATGACGCGCTATCATGCAACCTATTCAACATCGTTCTTGAAGCCATTGTACGCAACGCACATGTCAAAAGTCCGTTCAATTGCTTGCATATGCGGATGACATAGACATTGTCGGCAGAACGAAGCGAGCTGTGGCAGGCGCATTTGCGAGCATTGAATCGGGGCGGCTAAAATGGGATTGGCGGTTAACGAGGACAAGACGAAGTATATGCTGTCATCGAGATAGGAATCTCAACATCGTCGACGTAGACAGCATTGAGTTTTTGAAGCATTAAATTCTACGTGATTTTCGATTCCCAATTGGACAATGCTGTTGAGATCAGAATTTAATGAGCTGATCATACGCTGCCGTTCAAGTTCCACATCCGACAGTGGCGATTCCTGGTCCTTAGTATTGGTTTATATATATATATATATTGGTATATATATATATACAACTCTAACATGCCCCAACAACATATACAAAATACAGAACTACATTGCGGTTTGCGAATTTAGCACTTTTTTTTGAAATTATTCACTGTGCACTGTGCTAAAAGAACTCAATCTCAATGTTTACTCATATCATCATATCAATCAATAGGGATGGGTCATTATTTCGGTAACAGGTATACAGTAACAGGTATTGGAAAGTAGCAATAACGTATTGATACTGCAATACAAAAATACCTGTTACTGAAATAACATATAAAATTGATAATTTTTTTTTTTCAGAATTGGTTATATCAAGACACAAAACAATTTAAGAAAATTCAAGACAAACATTTTCTTCGGTACTGATATTATTGCTAAACTGTGATTATGCTTAAAAGTGATTTTAGAGGCATTGTGTAAATTCCTAAGACATTGATCTGACTTCTGAAAATTTATAATGGTTAATGGCTTAGCTTTTTTGGAATTATCTGTTTATAACTGATTCGAGACACATTGCGTTAATTAAACTAAAAATTGTTGTTAAAAACTGAAATTGCCAACTGTTATTCTACTTATAAGTAATTTAAGGGTTATTGTGACAATTCAAGAAACTTAACAGTGGTTTTGCTTGTTGTTATTACTTATTTCCGATTAATCCTGTAAATTCAACAGAAAGTTGTTTTTTTATTACTGATTTAGCTTAACTGCGATTCTGCTTATGAGTTATTCTAGAGTTATCGCGTAAATTCACCAAAAATTTTAATACTGATTTAGCTTAACAGTGATTTCGTCATCGTGTTAATTCAACAAAAAGTTGTTCTTTATTACTGATTTAGCTTAACTGCGATTCTGCCTATTAGTTATTGCAGAGTTATCGTGTAAATTCACCAAACATTTCAATACTGATTTAGCTTAAAGGTTAGACCGCACACAACTGCAGCGGAACTGCACTTCAGGACGCGGCAAAATATTATTTGTATGAAATGGTATGAGCTATACCGCACTAAGCGGCAACTGAACTTCATAAAATTGCATACAAATTAATGTGAATCGCAGTTTCGCTGCAGTGCAGTTCTGCCTAGTGCGGTTTAACCTTAGCAGTGATTTCGTTTTATTAGTGATTTCGGAGTCATCGTGTAAATTAAACAAAGACTGCTTTCACACAAGGAAACTGAGTTGCCGACAACTGGGAGTTTATAGGCGAGAAGGGCGTTAGGATAAGAAAAAAAATCTTCCCTCTCGCCCTTCTGGCCTACAAACAAGCTAGTTTCTGGCACAGTTTCCTTGTGCGAAAGCGGTCAAAAAGCTGTTCTGATTTAGCTTAACTGCCACTATGCTTACCAGTTATTGCAGAGTTATCGCGTAAAATAAAATGACGCCCGGGCGTCAAAAACAAAATGTTATTAAAATTATTTTTGACGCCCGGGCGTCATTTTATTTTTGACGCCCGGGCGTCAATTTATTTTTGACGCCCGGGCGTCATTTTGTTTTTGACGCCCGGGCGTCATTTTTTTTGACGCCCGGGCGTCAATTTTTTTTTGACGCCCGGGCGTCATTTTGTTTTTGACGCCCGGGCGTCATTTTGCTTTTGACGCCCGGGCGTCATTTTTTTTTTGACGCCCGGGCGTCAATTTTTTTTTGACGCCCGGGCGTCATTTTGTTTTTGACGCCCGGGCGTCATTTTGCTTTTGACGCCCGGGCGTCATTTTATTTTTGACGCCCAGGCGTCATTTTATTTTTGACGCCCGGGCGTCATTTTTTTTTGACGCCCGGGCGTCATTTTTTTTTTGACGCCCGGGCGTCATTTTATTTTTGACGCCCGGGCGTCATTTTATTTTTGACGCCCGGGCGTCAATTTAGTTTTGACGCCCGGGCGTCATTTTTTTTTGACGCCCGGGCGTCATTTTATTTTTGACGCCCGGGCGTCATTTTTTTTTTGACGCCCGGGCGTCAGTTTGTTTTTGACACCCGGGCGTCATTTTATTTTTGACGCCCGGACGTAATTTTTTTTTTGACGCCCGGGCGTCATTTTGTTTTTGACGCCCGGGCGTCATTTTGTTTTTTGACGCCCGGGCGTCATTTTATTTTTGACGCCCGGGCGTCAATTTAGTTTTGACGCCCGGGCGTCATTTTTTTTTTGACGCCCGGGCGTCATTTTATTTTTGACGCCCGGGCGTCATTTTATTTTTGACGCCCGGGCGTCATTTTTTTTTTGACGCCCGGGCGTCATTTTATTTTTGACGCCCGGGCGTCAATTTAGTTTTGACGCCCGGGCGCCTTTTTTTTGACGCCCGGGCGTCAATTTTTTTTTGACGCCCGGGCGTCATTTTGTTTTTGACGCCCGGGCGTCATTTTGCTTTTGACGCCCGGGCGTCATTTTATTTTTGACGCCCGGGCGTCATTTTATTTTTGACGCCCGGGCGTCATTTTTTTTTTGACGCCCGGGCGTCATTTTATTTTTGACGCCCGGGCGTCAATTTAGTTTTGACGCCCGGGCGTCATTTTTTTTTGACGCCCGGGCGTCAATTTAGTTTTGACGCCCTGGCGTCATTTTTTTTTGACGCCCGGGCGTCATTTTATTTTTGACGCCCGGGCGTCATTTTTTTTTTGACGCCCGGGCGTCATTTTGTTTTTGACGCCCGGGCGTCAGTTTGTTTTTGACACCCGGGCGTCATTTTATTTTTGACGCCCGGGCGTCATTTTGTTTTTGACGCCCGGGCGTCAATTTAGTTTTGACGCCCGGGCGTCATTTTTTTTTTGACGCCCGGGCGTCATTTTGTTTTTGACGCCCGGGCGTCATTTTGTTTTTGACGCCCGGGCGTCATTTTTTTTTTGACGCCCGGGCGTCATTTTGTTTTTGACGCCCGGGCGCCTTTTTTTTGACGCCCGGGCGTCATTTTGTTTTTGACGCCCGGGCGTCATTTTTTTTTTGACGCCCGGGCGTCATTTTGCTTTTGACGCCCGGGCGTCATTTTTTTTTTTGACGCCCGGGCGTCATTTTATTTTTGACGCCCGGGCGTCAATTTAGTTTTGACGCCCGGGCGTCATTTTTTTTTGACGCCCGGGCGTCATTTTATTTTTGACGCCCGGGCGTCATTTTTTTTTGACGCCCGGGCGTCATTTTTTTTTTGACGCCCGGGCGTCATTTTTTTTTGACGCCCGGGCGTCAATTTAGTTTTGACGCCCGGGCGTCAATTTAGTTTTGACGCCCAGGCGTCATTTTTTTTTTGACGCCCGGGCGTCATTTTGTTTTTGACGCCCGGGCGTCATTTTTTTTGACGCCCGGGCGTCAATTTTTTTTTGACGCCCGGGCGTCATTTTGTTTTTGACGCCCGGGCGTCATTTTGCTTTTGACGCCCGGACGTCATTTTTTTTTGACGCCCGGGCGTCATTTTGTTTTTTGACGCCCGGGCGTCATTTTATTTTTGACGCCCGGGCGTCATTTTTTTTGACGCCCGGGCGTCAATTTTTTTTTGACGCCCGGGCGTCATTTTATTTTTGACGCCCGGGCGTCAATTTATTTTTGACGCCCGGGCGTCATTTTGTTTTTGACGCCTGGGCGTCATTTTTTTTTGACGCCCGGGCGTCATTTTTTTTTGACGCCCGGGCGTCATTTTATTTTTGACGCCCGGGCGTCATTTTTTTTTTGACGCCCGGGCGTCATTTTGTTTTTGACGCCCGGGCGTCAGTTTGTTTTTGACACCCGGGCGTCATTTTATTTGTGACGCCCGGGCGTCATTTTGTTTTTGACGCCCGGGCGTCATTTTATTTTTGACGCCCGGGCGTCATTTTATTTTTGACGCCCGGGCGTCAATTTAGTTTTGACGCCCGGGCGTCATTTTTTTTTTGACGCCCGGGCGTCATTTTGTTTTTGACGCCCGGGCGTCATTTTGTTTTTGATGCCCGGGCGTCATTTTGCTTTTGACGCCCGGGCGTCATTTTATTTTTGACGCCCGGGCGTCATTTTATTTTTGACGCCCGGGCGTCATTTTTTTTTTGACGCCCGGGCGTCATTTTTTTTTGACGCCCGGGCGTCATTTTATTTTTGACGCCCGGGCGTCAATTTAGTTTTGACGCCCGGGCGTCATTTTTTTTTTGACGCCCGGGCGTCATTTTATTTTTGACGCCCGGGCGTCAATTTAGTTTTGACGCCCGGGCGTCATTTTTTTTTGACGCCCGGGCGTCATTTTATTTTTGACGCCCGGGCGTCATTTTTTTTTTTGACGCCCGGGTGTCATTTTGTTTTTGACCCCCGGGCGTCAGTTTGTTTTTGACACCCGGGCGTCATTTTATTTTTGTCGCCCGGGCGTCATTTTGTTTTTGACGCCCGGGCGTCATTTTATTTTTGACGCCCGGGCGTCAATTTAGTTTTGACGCCCGGGCGTCATTTTTTTTTTGACGCCCGGGCGTCATTTTGTTTTTGACGCCCGGGCGTCATTTTATTTTTGACGCCCGGGCGTCAATTTAGTTTTGACGCCCGGGCGTCATTTTTTTTTGACGCCCGGGCGTCATTTTGTTTTTGACGCCCGGGCGTCATTTTATTTTTGACGCCCGGCCGTCATTTTGTTTTTGACGCCCGGGCGTCATTTTTTTTTCACGCCCGGGCGTCATTTTTTTTTTGACGCCCGGGCGTCATTTTTTTTTTGACGCCCGGGCGTTTTTTTTTTTTTGACGCCCGGGCGTCATTTTGTTTTTGACGCCCGGGCGTCAGTTTGTTTTTGACACCCGGGCGTCATTTTATTTTTGACGCCCGGGCGTCATTTTGTTTTTGACGCCCGGGCGTCATTTTGTTTTTGACGCCCGGGCGTCATTTTATTTTTGACGCCCGGGCGTCATTTTTTTTTGACGCCCGGGCGTCATTTTGTTTTTGACGACCGGGCGTCATTTTGTTTTTGACGCCCGGGCGTCATTTTATTTTTGACGCCCGGGCGTCATTTTTTTTTGACGCCCGGCCGTCATTTTGTTTTTGACGCCCGGGCGTCATTTTTTTTGACGCCCGGGCGTCATTTTGTTTTTGACGCCCGGGCGTCATTTTATTTTTGACGCCCGGGCGTCATTGTGTTTTTGACGCGCGGGCGTCATTTTGTCTTTGACGCCCGGGCGTCATTTTGTTTTTGACGCCCGGGCGTAATTTTTTTTTTTTTACGCCCGGGCGTCATTTTGTTTTTGACGCCCGGGCGTTAATTTTTTTTTTGACGCCCGGTCGTCATTTTATATTTTTGACGGCAGCGGAACTGCGATTCATTATAATTTGTATAAAATTTTATGAAGTTCAGTTGCCGCTTAGTGCAATATAGCTCATACAATTTCATACAAATTTGCCACGTCGTGAAGTGTAGTTCCGCTGCAGTTGTGTGCGGTCTAACCTTTAAGCTAAATCAGTATTGAAATTTTTGGTGAATTTACGCGATAACTCTGCAATAACTAATAAGCATATTCGCAGTTAAGCTAAATCAGTAATAAAGAACAACTTTTTGTTGAATTTACACGATGACTCTGAAATCACTAATAAGCGAAATCACTGCTAAGCAAATAAGCCTATATTGAAATTTTTGGTGAATTTTCGCGATAACTTTGCAACAACTAATAAGCAGAATCGAAGTTAAGCTAAATCAGTAACATACAACTTTTTGTTGAATTTAGGTAATGACTCTGAAATCACTAATTAGCGAAATCACAATTAAGTAAAATCAGTATTGAAACTTTTCTCTCTGCAATAACTAATGAGCAGAATCGCAGCTAAGTAAAGTTAGTAATAAACAACAACTTTTTGTTGTATTTACACGTTTATCTATCAAACGCTCTTGATCTTACTTTCTCCAAAACGATGTAAAGATAAGTGGCACTGTTCGGTGAGATCACCAGTGGACCTATTGCTATAAGGCTGAATAAAAACAAATTCATAGGTATCTACCAAAATTTCGATTTAAGTTTAGCTTTTTAAATATATTTTTTTTTGTTAATTTATAAGTCTTTTTTAATTGCCGGGGTGGTAAAAAAAAATTGCTAGAGTCGCAAAAAAATTACCGGGTTGGCAAACAAATTGCCAGTATGCAAAAAAAAGTGGCAAAAAAGTTACGGGGCGGCGAATTTTGATTAAACTTCGTATATGTATAGTCTCTAGACCAGAGACAAATCGAATAATTTAAATTATGTATTGTTTTTTTTTTTTTTTAACAAAGTATAGGAGAATACAATAAGAATTGTGTTTGATTGCATTAAGCTTAGAGCAAAGGATATCTTGTAGCCAACGCAACACTGAAGACCTCTGTTATAAAGTGTACCTAGCAGTTGAAAATTTTTCACCAACAACAAAAGCCACTATCTTTTAAAATATCAACCATCTTAACTCACTCGTTTTGAAAGATACAAATCAACGAAATCAATACTCCCAAACAATTAGGGACATACAAATTTTAATAATTTTCAAAATTGAACATTCCTTACCGCACTTAGTCTCTTACGATTAACCGCACAGAAGTAAGAGCCTTCTGTAGACTCAGTTGTTCAAAAGAAAAACCCTTAGTACACAGCCTAGAACCAGATCCAAAAAAATGCCCCAATTTAAATTCTAATCTACTAAGTAATTAGTTCCGACTTCCGATTGATGGTCTCTTTACAAAATCAAAATACCTCCTATATCGAACAAAATTCCTCCAGGGCGAAACAGACTATTTTAGATTGACAAGACTTCCTTTTTATTACTTGCCAACATTTAACGGGTCAATACACCAGAAGCACGCAGAACTTACAAAAGACATACTTTGATATCAAAAAATTACTCTGCCTTCACCATCATTTAAGTCACGAGTAGGTCCTGGTAAACACTTCCGGTTTCAACGGCAATTTCCGTCATTGTCTTTGTTTTTGACGAGAAAAATAATAAACAACAAAAACTCTCTGCTGTCATTTCTACCTCAGGGCAATAAATTAATTTCACCAAACACGCAAAATCCACACTGACACGCTTACAAATAGAGAAATAGGAAAGGAGAACTAGGAAACCAATCAACCCCCCGTTATCCTGCCAATACATTAAGCATAGCAAAAACATACATACATACATACATAGTTGTCAGGTTCTCCATCAATAATAACAACAAATAAAACAAAAACTGCAACAGGTGGTGTCGTCTAATAGAAAATTAGTTCAAAAGTTTAACATCAGACAATTCCCTAATTGATTCTATTGTTCAAACACGAATGTTTCCGAGCCCCACATGATTTCGAAAATGTTCTAAGACAATCGAGTCCTTGAAGTTTTCTATGTTTTTATGTGAGTATGTGTTAGATGGGTAAAGTCTTATGGGGCGGACTGATGCACATAATGCCATCGTCTAGCCGACTGATATGAGACAGTATTATGTCAACACTCAATTTGTTCCCTTTCTCTCCTATAAACTGAGGCACATGACTGCATAAGTGCATTTAATTTAATCCTTTTACCTAATCAATTCAAGACTAGGGCTGGCCACGAAACGAGACTCTGCGAGACTTTTGTAAGTCTCGTCTCGGTCTCGTTAAAATCGTAAATTTTCACTCTCGTCTCGGTCTCGTGTCGGTCTCGTGTCGGTCTTGTATAATTAAGTCTCGTCTTGGTCTCGTCTCCAAAAAATACGATTTTCGGACAACCTGTTGATTATTGGAACGAAATATTTTCGATTAAAGTTTGAATATGTGGAGAAGAAAATAAATATTTAAATGAAATTGGATTTTTTAATTTATTAGACTCTCTGTAAATTTCGGCCCAAATATACAGTCTCGTCTCGGTCTCGTCTCGGTTGCTTAAAAGGCAGTCGCGTCTCGTCTCGGTCTCGTCATGCGAGACCGAGATCGAGACCGAGGCTTTTCTCGTCTCCTGACCAGCCCTATTCAAGACAGTTTATGATGAAATTCTATTCGTTTGCCTATATGTACGTAGGTATATACGTATGTTTCTCTTGTTCACAAGAAAACGGAATAATAACTCGTTTTTAAGGTGGGTGGATGAATTGAAAAGACGTGGATATCCAAATTGAATTGGATTGTTATTCTATTATTTTAGATCTTTGAAGTTCGTAGTATCAAAGATTAAAACTCATATGATACACAAAACACAAGAGAGGAATTCATGAAAGATACGAGTAGATGATAGATATTCAATCAAAGAGATATTTCAATTGAACAAGCATACAAAAAGGAGCTTCCTTTCATTTTCATATAGATTTGTACGACTTTTTGATTTGCAAATGACAGACACAAATTCTGTAGATGAATGATTTCGGATATAGGCTATGTGAAGGTAATAGGTTTTTTTTGGGATGGAGCTTTGAGCTTAAGAGGCTTATTGGTAATTGACTATGAAACTGATGCATTTTCCTTGAATTGAGAAGTTGTTAGTTTTTAAAGTTTTGGGTTTTTGTGCAGGGTGTTTGATAGTTGTGATTTGGAGCTATTACGTTTTACTAAATTATCTCCAAAAAGGGTTATGTTTTATTAATAAATTAATTTTAAAAGACACACTAAGAAATTTGGAATCACACAACTTGACGAAGTAAAGGGAAATGTCTGCCCTTTTTTTATTAAAAAAAAATGTTTGGACATAATCTTGCTCCTAAAATTAGTTTGAACAATTAGCCTTTTCTCTACCACCATTACGACTATGATTTTTATTTGCGGGGGGGATCACAGGGGTCTGATCCCCCCCCCTCCGAAATTTTTCAAAATGTGTATCTTGCTCCTACTTTCTTCTTGAAAACGTATAGACCCATCTTCTATTAGTGATTGTCATCAAATTCGATGATATATTGTTTTCCGCATCAAAATCTATTAAGAGGTATAGATACTTCTTGGCAACTCGAGAGCAACTTAGTTCGGAAAACTAATTTATTGATTGGCCTACTAATTTATTAATGACGAAATTTTGTCCCAAATGTTTGTATAACCTTAGGTTTACCAGTGATGTTTTTGCCTGGTTTTACGGAGCAAGATACACATTTTCGTGGTTTTCGAGACATCAAAACAAAATGGAACAAATGCTCTTGTGGTTATTTGAGGTTCATATCAATTATTTATTTATTTTTTTTTTAAGTTAACTAATTTTCCTCAACAAATCTCAATTAAGTATTGCAAATACGATCTTTTTCTTTCGAAAAAATTAAATAAGAAATTGTTTCTTATTTGTTTTAGCTTGATAACCCTTTTCAATTTCCTTTGTATGTATTTACTATTCTGTTTGAACAGGCATAATAGTCCAGTCAAATCGTCAATCGAGCGCCAGTTTCAGGAAAAAAATATAGAAGTTTTTTTCTCACTCGTCTTTTGTGTTTTAGGGGCGCTGAATTCGAATTTCAACTTTCCTACTTCCTGCCGATATGGCTTCACAGCTAAAATCATAATAAACCTCAAAATGTTCGACCTTTTTTTTTCGACTTTTTGGATAAAATTTATTTAACACTTTATAGAACATAAAATATCGTACAAAAATAGTCTACACATGTTTTTTGTAGAATTAACGGTTCTGTTCTTGGCCCTACAGCCTAAATTGCTGGACGGATTTTCTTCAAACATAGGTACATAGTGTTTTTTGACTAATATGCCCACAGGTTTTTTTTTTAATTTTTTTTAAGGACCAAAAATAACGGTACCTGCTATACGATTTGATTTGTCGCCAAAAAGGAAAATGATGTTTATCTCAAAAACGGGTCCGAGGATTTTGTTGAAAAAAATTCAAAAAAATTAAATAAGGAAAAACTACTCCAGTATGGTAAACCCGGGCCGGGACACTTTCATCATTCGATGGGGATCATTCAGCATTGGGAAAACTTTAAAAAAATACGTGAAGACTTCGTTCATAGTATTTTATATTTTTCTTTTGAAATACAATTTGAACAAAACAAAAATTACTTCAGGTCAACATAAAAAAATATAAAATAAAAACATCACCAGTATTATTTGCATAGAGCTATGCACACTTTAAAATTCCTCTGAACGCAAAAACGTGATCTATAAAACTTATGCAACGTTGTATAGAGGCAATATAAGCTAAACGCGTTTGGAGGTTGTTTAGAGCCTACATAAAGGCTGTTTAGTATCGAAATGTCACTTCGACTTGTACACAACATCAATAATGTAGACAGATTTTAGGGGGGTGCTTATTTGTGCAATATTTGTGTTGAAATCTCACTCATAATTTTAACATAAATTAATACAAACAATAGATAAATATGTTTTTGTGTATAGTAATTTTTAATTTTGTTGTTTTAAAAAGACAAGGAATATCTTTTGTACACTCATTATTTTATAGATTCTGCATAATATATGTACGTGCAAAATTTGAAGAACTTCTATCAAAATTTTACAACTCTTCAACTGCTAGGGCTTATTTGTTAACGTAAACCAGTTTCAATAAAATTTAACACAAAACCACGTTGATCAGTTTACGGAGAAATACAAATAAGAGCCACCCTTATATATTTCTCAACAAAAATATCACGCTGTGAGTGAATGGAATAATTCATTCAAAAAATTAACAAATACCCATTCTTTTCTTTTGAATACATTTTATTATATTTGAAACACACAAAAAAAAAGAAACAAAACAACTCGATAACTATAAGAACAAAAGAAATTAAAAAAACATAAAAAAAAAACCCTATCGTCAACAAAATTATTTTTTTGATTTTTCACAAACAGCTGAGTCTCCTTTTCAGTTTTGGAAGCAAAACGTTATAGTTTTCTATTTTTTGCTACTTTATTTGACACAAAGCCTGTATAAATATACTGGGTGGGGAAATGTTTTATAAATCACTATTTTATGCAACGTTGTATAGAGGCTACATAAATCCTTATACACTGTATAACTATTCACCCGTTTAGAGCTGTTGAGCGAATTCTATTAAATACGGCTGCGCATGTTTAGGAACTCAAATTCTTTCAAATTATTTAATTTTTTTTTAATACAATTTAAAATAAAATTTAAAAAAAAATTCAGGTTTAGTTATGAAATTTTTTATAATTTCGAACCATATCTGTAAAAATTAAAATAAAGTAAAATTTTGGAAATCCCGGGGTACGTTTGGCACCTGCTGAATGTGCCTCAATCAAAATGCTGAATCTACCCCGACCTCTCAAAATAGTTATTTTTTCACATATTTTTATCACAACTGAAAATAGGCTTTTTCTTAATTTTATTTCACTTCCTAACAAATTGAACTAGGAAATGAGTGAAACCTGCATTTCCTAGAATTCATTTTTCGCTTTGAAAATCACTTACTTACCTATAAGCCAAAATTATACCGTAGATCAAAAAAACACAAAACAACACACAACTTTTTTGTGCGCGAAACTACAAACGTCAAACTAAGAGTGTGTTCATGAATTCAGTAATGGATGTATTCAGCGCTATTTTCATTTCTTAACTCAGAGTGCATTCAATCGAAAATAGCTTCAACGAATGTTGCCCGATGATGAATGTGCCCCAGCGATTTTGTTGTTTTTGATTTTCTCGAAAACGGTTAAATTGAAATTTTTAATTTTTTTTTATGGTAAAACTTCTAAAAAGTATAAACATTATTGTGAACCACAATTAAAAAAACAATTTTTTTTGAAAATTTAAAAAATCAATTTTTTTTTTTTTTGAAAACTAAATATTTTGAAAACGACTAAGTCAATATTTTCAAAACTAGCTGTAAGATAGTTTTTTTTTTTATTTGGTAGAATACTTGAAAAAATCATGTTTCTTAATTCAAAAATAACGGTACCTTCCATACAAATGTTGAAAAACCGTAAAGAAAAAATAATTTTTCTCGAAAACGGCACCAGAATGTTTATAAAAATATGTGCGTTTACTATCTAAGGTATGGTCAATATGTTGATGAAAACAAAATTTACCAATACTGCCGTCCTTAGTAAAAAGGGCCTAAGCGCCAAAAATCAAAAATCGAGTTTGAGGTATATTTGGAATTCTTAAACAGTGGCTTATTTTTGTGTGAACAAAACAAATAATATTTTCAACTGCAAATGGCTCAAAATCACGATTGAAAATGGGCATAAATCCTTTTTCGTATGATTTTCAAAGAAGTCAAAAACATTAAACAGTTTTTATCTCAGAACTACAAAAATGGAGATGTGCCCTTTTTACTAAGGACGGCAGAATAACGGTACCTGTCATAGAACCGATTTTTTTTGTTTTAAAATTTCGCGTTGACGGCTGCAACGATTTTAACAAACATTTTAACGCAAGACCTCCTTCACAATTCAAATAATTTTACATATACAAATTTTTAAAAAAATGTTTGGATTTAAAAAAAAATATTCGATTTTTTTTTTTTAAATTCAGTATCTTGAAAACGGGCTATTGGTTATTTTTTTTTTTTTATTTTGCGTAAAATTGTATTTTATTAAATACTAAATGTTGGCATACCAGATTTTATTTTTGAAATATTTATTTTTAGCTCTAACATTATAAGCCATTAAAATAACAAATTCATATTAATTTATTTTTATAGCACTAATTTATTATTTCTTTTTTTAATGATATAATATTTTGGAACCAATGCATACATATGTACTTGTACATCATCAATATCAAGCTACGTTAAGGTTTTTAGCGACGAGAGCAAGTTTGTGCCATCCAGTTATGTCCATTTTTTTTTTTTTACAAAATTGCCCCTACTGCCTGAACGGGGAAAATGTAAACCCCTTCTTGTATGACTTTTTCTCTTCTTGACTCAGCCTTACCTTACCTAACTGTTTGTCACGTTGTGTCGGAATGACACTGTGTACCTGCACGCTACACCTTGAAACATTTATATCATTGAACAAAGATACATACTTCAAAAACTCTTACAAATAATAAAATGTCCCTCTAAAATGTTGTTGTTTTTTTTTTGTTTAGCTTCCGTAGATGAATGATTTTATTTTTATTTGCTCTTTGAAAGATATTTCTTTTGACCATTGTTTTATATTTATAAATATGTATACACGAAATGTCTTATGAGATATATTATCATCACCTGCGTGAATTACCTTCTATATAATGAAAACGAGGCAATACCGGAAACTCCTAACATCTTTCAAAGCTCTTCTGTTAAACATACAAACAAAAAAGACATACCGAATAGACGACTTAAGCACCACCCATACAACACCCGTTCAACCATATCCCAGAAGCGATTTTTTTTTCTTCACTTCAGAGACTCGCCACTTCGTTAGCACTTGTCTTCTAATGGACACAAGTGCCATCTATAAATCTGCTGGAAAAAAAATAGGAACAAAAACACAGACAAAAAATGAATTCAATCAGAGATAAAAATCGCAGAAAGAGAGAAATGCCAAAATGAAAAAAAGCCTCCTGTCCCACATTATCATTGTCTTCTATTTTACTTCCGAGACTGGGTATACGAAACAAAACTAGCAAACTCAATGCCAATATACCTACGACGTACAGAGTTTCAGTCACGAAACCCATACTGGAAATGTCTAGCTTTTGGGAATTAAAACAAACAGCACAATTCTTATTTCCGACTCCGACTACGATTCCTGCTCCGTCCCACCCTAATACCTTTAAGCACCATGTCGGTCGAATGGAACATAAGGAAAAATGTAAAACAGAAGGACATTCTAACTTGGAGCTGATGTGGAAAGACTTTGTGAAAGACGAAGGACAAACATAGAACTAAAGCCCAAACCACATCAATGGAAGCTTTTAAAAATAGAAACACAGATCCAGGAAGAAAGTGCCAGGGATTTAGTCGTTTTCGCCACCACAGTTTTACCAGGGCACAAGGCACAACCTGCTCGTTTAGCAAATCCTTGATAAAAGGTTAGATATTGAGTCGTAGGTCTACATCCCATCGCACCTTCCTGTAATACATTTGTGTGTAATGTGTATATTGTCCTCCTCTTAGATTAGAGCAGGCCTAGGACTGCGATCTGTAGGTACTGGTGGTATTTCTGGTTGGCATTGTTTTCGACAGGATGAAAGGATGATGGTGTTGGTGCATTGGTTAGTGACGTACGTATTGGGTGAAGCAACATCACTTCTTATTAACATCCAGAGGATTATAGGGTGGTATTCCGTTCACGTTCCAGTTATGCCAAACACGGGACGTGCTACTTAAATGTATTTAGCTGGATTGCTTATATCATCATCTACTTGCCTACTTTTCGGAAGTCCTTGCTTTATCTCTGCTGCGATGTTCTATACTGTTGTACAAGTATGTGTGTGTTTAAGTTTGAATTTTCAGTACGGGATCCCTGAAGAATGTTAATGAAATTCACCATCGGGTCCTGAGTCTCTCGCTCTTGGGTAGGCACATAAGGATTTATGGTAATTTCTTCAACAGAACTAAGTATACCTGCCTACCTACTTTTGGAATATAAGTTAAGAATGGTTTGCGCAGAGGTATTCTATTTTTAGAAATAAACATTGTCTTCGCTTCTTCTTCGTATCGTACGTCCCACAAGGAACAAGGCCCAGGTAAATTGAAAGTGTCATTGACTATATGTCGAATTAAAATGATAAGAACCCTCCAAGACATTGCAGTGCAAAAGAACAAGTCCTAATTAAGAAAACTTTAATGAGAACTTGTCGCAAAAAGTTCATTCAAGTCTTTAGAAAGTTTGGTGATTTTTATATTAGAAGTTGTAGCGCGTGGAGCTGGAGCCGTCCTTGGGTATTGTCTTCGTCATCGGTTGGGTTGTCTGGTGTTGGCCAGTGTTCCCGTTCCAGAGCAGCAATAGTAATAAAAAAAAGTTTTTAAATTGAGATGCAATTATGTATGTAGATTAGGGTGGTCCTAATAAAAGTCATTGTCTTATTTTGAATGATGCACCCCACTTATTTGTTCTAAATAATTAAAAAAAAATCCTGTAAAATTTTAGCTAATTTTATTCACGTTAACCCGGCCCCCAAGATTTCTGAAGTTTTATATGGGAAATCCCATATTTTTTGCTTACATCCAACTTTAAAAATTCATAACTTTAGTAATATGTAATTGATAAAGAAAATTAAATTTTTGCACACATGTAGTAACATTTATCATGTTTAAAAAAAATGTATTAAAAAATATTTTACAAAATTTATTAAAACTAAAATTAAATAAATTTTTTTTTGTTTAAATGGCTATTAGTAGAGAAATAACTGTTGTAAATTTTTTTCCAGATACATTTTTATAAATATGACAGTAGTAACTACAAAGTGAAGACTTTTCAAATTTGGATTTACAAAAAATACATGGGATTTCCCGTATAAAACTTCGGACGTCTTGGGGGCCGGGTTAACGTTAATATAATGAGCTAAAATTTTACAGGCATTTGTTTTTGATTATTTAGAACAAATAAGGGGGGTGCGTCATTCAAGGTAAGACAATGACCCTTATAAGGACCACCCTAATGTAGAATGTAGATAAATATTTGCATGAAATAGAAAAAGGTTCGTAGAAAGATGTGGTTGATGGTTAAATGGGAGAAACTGGAAAAGTTTGTTTTAGGTAGTAAAGTATAGGTATGAATAAGCTTTTGATAATGTTGATGGAGGGTTTTAAGACAGAAATTAAGAACAAAATTAAGAAGAATACAATGAAATACTTTGTACTACGATTATGTATATGTATGACAAATTATGGATTCGCATAACAAAATTGAAGTAGAGATTTTGATAAGAAGATGACAAAACATATTAATAGACAAATTGTTTTTTTTTTGTTTAATGCACTTTATTGAATATTTTAATTTGCATGTTTTTTGCGACTTTTAGTGCAAATACGTTTCGCTCTGACAACAACAATTAAGTACTTCAGTAAAAATTGTTGCTTTTATTAGACGCTATGAACTAAAAAATTATGCTTCTAAGAAAGACTACAGCAATCGATAACCCAATTAACGCTGTAGTGTGCCGTTTTGATACCATAACTCGTTTGGCCTGTGGATAAAAGAAGATTTTTTAAAGAAAAGAATTGCGTTTGGTGATAGACCACCCAATGGATCATCGTCTACGCCCTGACCAATTTGCTGATTTGCCCAAGACGCATACGATCTGGTCCCTTAGGGTGATCATCTAGTCTCACATTCGGATATGGTAATCTGTGTACACCTCCGTCTGCTTACACATCATGACTTGAGGAAACCAGAGAAAATACCACCCGCTCGTATGATCACACGCTTTTCTTGGATTTGGACATAGGACAAAACTCAATAGGATTTGGACGTAGAAAACACTCAATTGGACCGAGGTCCTAAACTTAAAACCATCTACACTGTGCCAACTAGGCATCTTGTTGACTGGTATTGAAGCGAAGATCGGCCCAACCGTGTGACCGTCCGGTCCTCGTACACAAAAACCAGTGGTCTGCTAGCCCACAGTCGTATAGGAGTTTGAGGAAGAAAATGGTGCCAACCGAAGTCGATCCTAAATCCATTTCGTCGCGTTGAGGAAAAAAATCAAATCTCTGATCTTCATTTCGGAAAATTCGTTAAGGTCGCCAAAAAAGGTCTTCCCAAAAGATTGTTGCCTCATTCTGACCAAAGCGGGACATTTATAGAGGAAATAAAAGACTATTTCATTTTTCTGCTGGTGCCCACAACTAAGACAGTGAGTGTTGTAGGGGATGCCAAGGTTCGACACATGTTCTCCTTTTGGCCAGTGTCCAGTGCATGTTGCAACGATCCTGGCCATGTCTCGCCTGGGTCTGCATATAAGGTTAATAGTTCAGGATTTATTAAAAGTAGACCAAATCTTTCTAGAAATGATGCAGTTGGTTAAACTATTCCACCTACGATTGGATTCAGTGAGAAACATTGAGAATATATTTCCCCTTATAACACCGAAAGGGATGAACCGTGCCTGGCCAACTCGTCAGCCCGTTCATTCCCCTCAATGGCACTGTGACCCGGAGCCCAGAACCTGAGGTTAGTGTTACTTAGTGTGACTCAAAAGCTCACCCTGGCATTGCCGTATCAATTTAGATGGTGATGTAGCCGAATTAATGGCTTTAACAGCCGCTTAACTGTCTGAAAGAATACATTTCTTTGGTGTTTGCTCTGAGCCGAAGCACCCATAGAAAATGACTAATTACCTATTGGGCAGAAAAAAGAGATCGGGACACAAACGAACTCAAATTGCTGAAATATGTAAAATTCTTTCAATTGGCAAGTATCAGATTGGCTGAGAAGGTAGCGCACACGAAAGGCATGCGGAAGTACTCGAGTTAGATTCCCGGTGGAACCACAGGTAAATAAAAAAAATGAGATTTAATACAAAAATAATTTAATAATTGAAATACAGGAAAATGCAATAATAAAATAGCTGAAAATAAATAAAAAAAAGAAGATAATAAAATCGCCAAATTGAATAGAATAATAAATCAAAATTTTGTTTTCAGAAATGCCACATACGTATGTACCTCTTAAAGAAGGAGTAAAGAATTATTAAAGATGACTTGCGAGGCAAAGAAAATGTCATACCGATTTAAGAAGTAGTTCGGAAGTAATTAAGAAGAATGTTTCAGTAAATCAATTTTGCGAAAATGTCATACCTATTTAAAAAGTAGTACGGAAGTATTTAAGAAGAATGTTTCAATTAAGCTTCCTTATTCGAAAATGGCATACCTATTTAAGAAGTAGAACGGAAGTATTTAAGAATGTTTCAATAATTCAATTTAGCTTCCTTATTCGTTCTATCGGACCACCCACTTGCGCCTTTTCTCTACTTAATATGAACTTAAATCCTTTTTAAAGAAGCATGCAAGTATAGTTTTAGAATTCCTAAATACTTCTTTAAGTAGTGCTACTTGTGTAGTGTGTTATCATATCTCTCGAAGGTTTTTGAGAAAAGCATGTACAATCAAATGATAAGCTTCCTAAACATACACCAAAAACTTTCTGAATGGCAGTCAGGTTTTAGGAGCAAACACAGTTGTGAAGTAACTTCCGATCTCTATTTTGCTTTGGATGCGGACAACCTTGGTCTTTCGGTGCTGTTGGATTTCTCAAAGGCATTCGATTGTATTGATCACTCTATTCTTATTTCTAAACTTCAGAAAATGTTTAGATTCGCTAGGACATCTCTTGGGCGTTTATATAATTATTTGTCAAAAAGAGTTCAAACGGCTGAAGTTGAAAGTGATACCTCTGCACCGTTTTAGTCAACGTGGGAGTACCGCAGGGTTCTGCATTAGAACCAGTTCTATTCTCGCTTTTCATCAATAATCTACCTGATGTTGTTGAAGATTACTTAGTTCACATGTATGCAGATGATGTATTAATCTACATCAGTCGCCCACTTGTATTAATTGAAGATGCCATATTCCGAACTAATGACGATCTAAAGCGTATTCAACTGTGGGCAAGTGAAAATAAACTTAAACTGAACCCTTCTTAGACTGTGGCTTTAATTTGTTCTAGAAATGAAATTCATTCGGCGGATATTCCCCCCATTATTCTCAGTGGAGATATAATCTCTTATCTAGATAAGTTTACCTATTTAGGCTTTACTTTAAATAGCTCTCTTAGTTGTTGTGATGCAATCTCAGTTACTGTAAGGAAAATTTATGCAGGCCTTCGAAGTCTGAGATACTCTGCACAATTGCTCCTACCTAACATGAAGCTACGTCTAATCAAAACTCTTTTAATGCCTTTTTTCTTGTTTAACTGTTCAGAGTATCCATGCTTAGATTCAGAATGTAAGCGAAAGCTGAATGCTGCCTTTAATGATTGCTTGTGTTTCATTTACAATAAACCTATGTCAGTGTCTCCCAACTACATACATCAGTTTTAGGAATTCCGTTTAACACATATTATAAGTTCAGAAATATTCTTAAATTACATAATATTATCCATGGCAGGTGTGCGGAATACTTAAATGATCCGTTGCAGTTTGCGCCATCGCGTCGAGGCCTTAAGCTCATTTTACCGCGTTTTTCACACACCATTGCAGAGAGATCTTTCTATGTCTCAGTGATTCTACTTTGGAATCCTCTGACAACTGAGTTACATGCAGTGGCCCATAAATCAACATTTAAGATAAAGCTACTCTCTCAACTTTCAAATTAAGTGTACATACCTTCTTTTATATTTATTATTATCATTATTCATTATTATTTTTATGTTTATCGTTTTATCTTTTTTTTTTTGTTTAATAAAATATAAATTATGTCACCCGTATTTAAAAAAAAATAGTTATTTTAGCTCCCGTGTTTAGGAAAACTAAACCATGGAAAAACAATTTTCTGGGCTCAAACTAAGGGCAATTCCTTACTGCTCCATTTGAGTCCGGAACATTCTAATTCCATGGTGTAGTTTTCCTAAATACGGAAGCTTAAAAATAAGTGACAAGATTTTCTCTTACCTATATATTTTTTGTTTGATTTAATGTTTATAAAATTTGTATTGCTCATCTAGGATACTGCTTAGAAGATTTTATCTTATTGTATCTATTGTTAATATGTTGTTTCTTTAAATAAATAACTATTTTTTAAAATTAAAATAAAATTTGTGTGAATACTTTGTACAATGTAGCTATACATATTTCGAAAACTTCTTATTTAATTGATCTATAGGGCAAGTATTGGTTTTGTCTCAAACAGAATTTCGAGGTTTTAATCAAACCTAACTACAATGATCTAAGAATGGTTGCTGCCATTCAAATTTAACCTTTTTTCTGCATATTTCTCAGTATCTCATCTATGGCTTAGTTGATTTTGTGACAGTTTTGGATTAGTTAGCAAATAGTGCATTTAAAATTTGTATAAATATAATTTTTACGATCAAATAGAATCACTTTTTTCACATTTTCTTTTTTAATGGTATTAAATAAAAAAAAAAAAAAATTGTTATGTAACTTTGATTTTAATATTTACTCGCTAACGATATAAACATTTGAATCCACATCCAAGGGATACCGAAAGCGCAACCAGCGTGTGCGGATTAGTATATGAAGACCGCAACTCAGGTGGCATACGCCAGTCGACAAGGTTGTTGGTTTAAGCCAGACTTTTATCCGTTCTTTGTCTTTACGATTTATTTTTTCTATTAAATTTACTTTAAACTTTTTCTTGTTGGCTTATATACATAATAATATATCTACTTAAAGAAAAAAACACTGAAATCATTTCTAAAATGACTTCTGAAAATAAAAATAAAATTTTCAACTTTATTTCATGGTCACTAGCTAAGTAATCTGCCTCTGTGATGGTAACTTTTGCTAAAGAGAAAACTGTCTTCGTTGCGTTTTGTTTCTCTCCTTTCCAAAGACTTTATGAATATTTTTGGATTGCATTTCCTGAACTTCACAAAACCGCCATAACTTTCATTCCCTTCATAACTTGTTTTAAAAGAAAAACCCCCAGCAGTATACAATTCCTTTACTTCGCGTCGTCGTCGGTCGTTCGGGTATAGATAAATAATTTCACATCCCTTCTACTACATATTACCATCGCATCGCCCCCAAATGCCACATTTTAAGTGCTCACTGCTCACGAAGAACTTAATAAGCCTTAAAACTATTTCCAGCACCTGCGGCCTTAAAAGTGAAACCGTAACCATACCAACCATCAAGCAGATAACGTGGGCGCCCATCGCAACATTCTGCGAATGAAGAAGTTTTTCGAAAAACATGCTTTAGGTGCTTAGGCTTAGAAGACGACGACCGCTTCGTCGAGTATTTAGGAATTCTAAAAAGAGAACCCAGCTTGTTTGAAAATAAACAAAATTAATGCAACTCTTGTGTCTCCCTGGTGAATCCTGAATGAACCTAGGATGTTATAGTCGTGGGCGCGTTCACCTTCACATTTACCACCTTCAGCGTGTGACAGCTAACACTGATGCATGCTTCGAATGCGTGACGATCCTAATTCCTACTCTGAAGCAAACACAAGCCAAGTGATTTGCCCATCAATCCTTGAAAGAAGGCAGAGCATCACCATCAGGCACAAGATGCATCCTTATTTTGCATGTCAAGCATGCAAACTACCGGCAGCAAAAAAAAAAATTAAAATAAAAAAAAAACACTCCATAGGAGATAGTTTCTTTTTGTAGTTCTTGTCGTGGTTTCGACATTTTCTTCTCTTTTTTTTAAGGAAATCTACTACAAGTGACGCAAGGAAATCACTCTGTAGCTACTTAGGTTTTGCTTACGGCGATGTGGTTGATATAAATAAGGACAACGAGGACGACATCCAATACATGCGATATGAGGTTGGTGAAGGGGGAGGGGTGCGGTGAGGCGAGTGGAGTTCGGGGTACGGGTCGAAATAGAAAGGACATGGAAAACTGCTAAACTAGCTTCTTTCTATAAATCACTCTGCCTCCTATATTTTCCTTTGAATTCAAGGGATGTTCAACGAATATAATACGCCTTGAATACAAAATAAGGATCATGCTTCTGAAACTTGATGTTGTTGCGATTTAACTTTCAAGTGATACACTTACTTCATTTTTTTTTGTTTACCCATTTTAGATGACGAAGGAAGACTCCTTAAGACTCCCAATCCTTCTAAGGCACGCTACGCTCCTGATAGCTGGCTCCTAGGATGGATATATACATACATATACAGAAAAGGAAGAAAATATAGGATGACGATTATTATACTTTATTCGATGCGCGCGTGGACAGAAATGATGAAGTCAGGAAGTTACTTCATCAGAATGACACAAAAGGCGGCACGTTTAGCTGAAACTTTTGTTTGTTACAAAAAAAAAAAAAACAGAAAGAAATACTCGTACTTAATAGGAATGTGTCCCAATAGGAGCCTAGCGGGGAGTTTTTTTTTTTTTGTTTTGTGTTGTTGTAGTAGTTTAATCTGTTTGAATTGAGGTTAAGTTGTTGCCTGGAATATATTGTTATAATTCTGAAGAACAAGTAACTTTTATTTTTATAGTCTAGTCAGCGGTGTAGTGATTTTGAATCTGATGATATTTTAAATCGATACAGTGATACAATCTAAAAAGAAAATTACTACAGAGTTTATTAGGAAGTTGAGTACTCAACAAAAATGGATACCTACTGTTCTAAGCGTATCATACTATGAAATCTTCTAAAGGGTTTCCAATAAGAGGTTTCATTTTGAATAGCCCGCTATTTGCACAGCTGTCACTTTCGAAGCTGTCAACCTTTATCAATTGACTAGTAGAAACTACGCCTTTACTAGATACGGCACGATACGCGATTACACGCTTCAACAATTCGTTGAAATTGTTAAAATTCACTACAAAAATGGTGAACATTTTGCAGTCACAGTTCGCAAAACTAGAGCACTTTTGGGTCGTTGTGAAGCACCTTCTTGGCCAGCAATAGTGTAAGGCCCACGAGATTACACTGCACATTTTTTTATCATATTCGGGTCTTACCGAACAAACAGCGGGGTGTTCACATGGCACTCTTTGGTTCGAGTAAAAATCGAAAAGCTGCCGCATAAATAAGAAACAACTCTCTAGGTGCAAGAATTTAACCAAATTCCCCTGAAAATTATATAATTTGCAGCACATTAGTGCATCAGCTTATTTTATATACTGTCGGTAGCCATCGACTAAGGACATGTATCTAAGAAAGGCAACAACAATTCTTACTGAAGAGCTCAATTGTTGTTGCCAGAGCGAAACACATCTGCAGTACAGGTCGCAAAAAACCAAATTAATAAATAAGAATGTATACTGCACAATGAAGTGAAAACGCTTCATTTTCGTATTATTGTTAATCTTGGGTGTATCAATATTTCTAATTTGCTCAAAATTTTACTAAACAATTATAGAAAGAAATAATTTGAAATGAAAAGTTCTGTAATAATTTTTGGCCTTTACATTTAATTAATTTTCATCAAGGTAAGCATTTGTATGTGCATAAAATAATGTGGTAGGGTAGGGTTTTTGATTTAATAAATATCCCAAAAGTTTCCTTTTGTCGATTCCCTTGGATTCATTCTGGGATTCTTTATTCTGAAATTAAATGGAACAGTCCTTATCGATGCAACTAATTTCTGATCTTTTGCCTTTTATTGAAAATCGATTTAAATCAATTTAAATCGATTGAAATTTACTTGAAATTCCCCTATTTTTCCGCCACAGTTACAAAACCACGACAACATTTGAACACCTATAATCGTTTTTAATCTATTGTTTTAAATTGTAAAATTTTTAGTCAACTTTTGAATTTACAATAGCAAAAGTAAAACTGACAACACATTTACACACAAATTTTGCGGTGTTCAGAAATAATTTTATGCACAAATTTAGCGCGACTTTCCAAGTTTTTTTTTTAATTTTAACCTTATAGATCCATTTTCAGTAGTTTTTAAGTTTGGATTTATTAACGCCGCGCCGGCCGATTGATTTTTTAATTGAATCCTATTTTTTTCTGTACAAATCTATATAACCGATTTTAACGCCGCTACTGTTGAAATAATCATAAAACGTTTGTTGGTATTATTTTAGAGGAGGGATAGATATCAATATGAACGTGGTAATTCTTTTCAAAATTTTAAAAAAATTTCATCAACTTTTGAATTTAAAGTGCCGAAATTCAAATTGATTTTTCACTTACTCACATTTTTAGTATGATTTTTTTCTATATTTTGCAATTAATTTTAAATATAAATGTAGATCATTGTTTTCCGATTAAATACATATCTCATTCATAAAGATCCTTAAGTTTTACTCAAGTTTCAAGCTTCAAAAGGTAGCTAAATCGGGCGTTTTTCAATATTTAATTATTTTTTTTTTTAATACAAATCGATTTTGTTGAAGTTGTTTTATTAAAGTACCTCTATTTTTTCCCCCGTTAGATCTACAAATATAAAACTACCGACATATTTGTAGAAAGTTCATATACCTTACATATAATCCTGTACAACTTGGTTTTTCAAATTTTAAAATTTTCATCAAGCTTTGAGTTTAGAAGAGCAAATATAAAGTTGACGGGACATTTACACACCCTCTTAGTATGAAATTCGTCACCCCTCCCCAAAAATTTGTAAACATAAATTAAGGCATATTCGTAGGCTTTTTTGAGAAAGCTTAATCTTAAAGATCTGACTAGGAGAAATGAAGTTAGGAATAATAATGGCGTAATAGTTGATTTAGTCCGATATTAAATCATTTTTAGTATGATCATTTTTTGCATAAGCTGTCACTTTTTTGGACGTGATCAGCATAAGTTTATGAAGGAAATTAGTTTAGTATGAGTTGAAAAGTATTTAAAATTTAGAAAATTTTAGTAAACTGTTAAATAATTAGAAAAATGTTAAGTTGTATCATACTAAACCCTTAATAATAGGCTGTTTAAAATGTTCGCCAATGTTTTTATTCAGATAATTGTGCTTTACCACTAGTTGGTGATGATTGGCAATGGATAAAAGAATCAATTCGGTTGATTTTGTTCAGTTTGTCTATTATTTTATATTTAAGATTGTGAAGCTTGCATAGCACGTACATTTACAATAGGGCATTTAGTCTTTTGCTGGGAAATAAATCCGAAGTCAGGTTTGACTTTCACATTCGAAAGAGTATTGGTACACGAGTGTAAAACCACATTTTGCACAACTGTACATAGTGTAATTTAGCCGCCATTTTGTCGCTTGGGTTTTGGCGCGTAACTCGCGTATTATTCATCCTCCTCGAAAAAGTTGCACTACAAACTCGTAGCTAATTTATTTGTCTATGAAATATGTTACAAATTTGTTCGCTAATCTTTATGGTTTAAAAGTTAAAGAGTTTTTTGTTCAAAAAAGTAGGTGTTGATTTTTTATTTTCACCATATCTTTTTTTTTGCTAAAAAAAAAATTGTCGCTACAAAAGGGTAGACACTTCAATTATCTATAATTTGTTCCTAAGCACTTTTTGAATTTGAATAATGGTTATCGCTCTGGATCCAATATAAAATCGAGAATTCCGAATACGGGATCATTTTATCAATACGAGATTTTCGAATGATGATATTACTACAGCTGGCAAAAAGCCGAGGCTTATTTAGATTTTAATATACGAAAGAGTATTAGTACACGAGTCGAAACCCACATTTTGCTACTATACCTAGTGTCATTTAGCCGCCATATTGTTTTTAACGGTCGCTTGGGTTTAGGCGCATAACTCACGTACTTTCCATCCTAGACGAAAAAGTTGTAGTAAAAACTTGGAACATAAATTTATATATATTCTATTTCTGCTTATGCATTACCTATCTGTGATATGCAATTATAAACAAAATTCAAAATCGTCGGCTGAATACTTAAGTGCCCCATATACAAAAAAAAATATTCCTCAGAAAACGAATTTTAAGGTTTGAAAAATAATTCTGTTATTTTTTGCTTGACAATTTCGACTTTTGAATTTTTATATATATTTATGGAAAAATCCTTTTTTGTATTTTGAAGTCCTGATGTAAAAAAAAGTTACGGTTATTAAAAAAAAAAATAAAGTTTGAAAAAAGTCATAATTGGATATAGAACCCTCTTCCATACGAATGTGGCAGGGGCATTTGCGAGCATTGAATCGGAGGCGGCTAGAATGGGATTGGCGGTTAATGAGGACAAGACGAAGTATATGCTGTCATCGAGAGAGGAATCTCAACATCGTCGACTCGGGCAAAATATCACGATGGACAGATATAACTTCGAAGTTGTCAAGGACTTTGTCTACCTGGGCTCCACTATTACATCGCAGAATGACATCAGTGCAGAGATCAAGCGAAGAATTACTCTTGCCAACCGCTGTTTCTTCGGTCTAAGAAGGCATTTAAGTAGTAAGGCCCTCTCTCAGAGAACCAAGGAGACTTTATACAAAACCCTAATCATCCCGGTCCTGCTTTATGGGTCAGAAGCATGGACACTGAAAGATTCGGATAAAAATCTGCTAGGGTGCTTTGAGAGGAAGATTCTTCGTGTGATTTTCGGTCCGGTGTGTATCGAAGGAGTATGGAGGAGAAGATTCAACGACGAGCTATACGGGCTATACAGCGACGTTGACCTGGTCAAAAAGCTGAAAATACAGCGGCTTAGATGGCTGGGGCACGTGGAGCGTATGGACAGCAACGCACCTGCCCGACGAGTCTTCGAATCCAACCCCGATGGGGTACGCAGCAGAGGAAGAACCCGTAACAGGTGGCGCAATCAAGTGAATGACGACATCAAAGCACTCGGTGTGCGCAACTGGAAGCGGCTAGCTAGGGACAGAGCTGGCTGGAGGGGCTTGTTAGTTGAGGCCGAAGCCCATCCTGGGCTGTGAGCGCCATCAAAAGTAAAGTAAGTAAGTTCCATACGAATACGAAATCTATGAAAACAAACTTCAAATTTCCTATGGATATAGGACTTTTATGCACTGGACATTCGGAAATCAACGAAATCAAAACTAATAAAAAAAATCACAATTTCTAGCATTATTCATTTTTATAATTTTACTTTAAGCGATAAAAACATAAAATAAAAAGTAATATTAATTTATTGGCTGTGCCTTCCTCTATACCACATTGGATTATTTTTAAGTCGATAAGAAACGTACGAAAATGATAGAGCATTTTAACACTTAATTATGAAAAATTCTGAAAATAAACTTTGGTCCATAAAATTTCCTAGAAAAATACATTCAATTTTATTCGGAATTGGTTTTAAAAATACTTCAACATTCGTAGGAGTAAGTTTTGGTATTTTTGTCACCTTTTTTTTTAATTAAATTTTTTTTTTACCTTTTTTGTTTTTATCCATTTTATTAAAAAAAAAATGTTTAATTATCATCGATAAAAACTTTATTTAGAATACATTAAACGCAGTTATTAAGTTTGAGAACATGAAGATATCTAAATATTATTATTTAAAATAATTTTTTTTCCTCAGTTCTACCTCTTTTATTATTTTGTTCACAATATTTAAAAAAAAAGTCAATATTACTTATTCAGCCCTGAAAAAGATCCAAACCATAATTAAAACGCTGGTAAATAATCAATAAATATTGAATTAAAAAAAAGACAGTATTTCTGGGTATAAATTAAGGATTTTACATTATTAATTTACTTCTTATTTATACTTTTCCAGCTGCCTGAACTTTTGTCCATGGATATAGAGCACATAAGCACCAAAAATCTGATTTTTTTTAAATATATTTTGAGTACTTAAATGCTCTATATCCCATCTCCCGCGGTTATGGGGCAATTAAACATTAAGCGTTTGTATTTCAAACTTTCCTACAAAAATTGTCCCACCTAGTATACATTTTGGATATACAGCAAATAAGCATCAAAATAACCCAACAATTTGTGGTTCATAGAGCAAAAGTGTTTTCTGTAACTTCGTTAATAATTGAGGTATAGCAACGGGGATAGCGCCAAACGATAGAGAATATTCGAATTAATATAACTGCATCTTTAACTCTGTTTCCCGAAAAAGTGGTCTATGGGGCACTTAAGTATTCGGCCGGCAAATTGAAGGTTTTTTTTGTAAACTATTTTCCTTCAAATTTATTTATATTAAAATATAAGCTGCTCAGAAACCAAATATTATTTTTCAGTAGTAAGATACAATTTGTAATCATATCTCTGTGCTGTGCAATGGCTTAAAAATATAGTAAACCTTGCAATTACCTTTGAAACAATAAAATATATCTATCTGCCTATCTTAAAACTTGTAGCAAATTAATTTATCAATACAAATCAACATATCTGTTTTTGTCACTTAAAAAATTGAAGAAATAGTATCGATAAAAGAGGTAGAGCTTTCAATCATATTACCTTATGAAAGCAAAAAATTAATTTTAAATAATAGCTACCTAACAAAATAGTTTAAGGATCACCTATTTTTTATGTTAAACATTTTGTAGAAAACATTTTAACATTGCCGGAAAATAAGGCTTTTATCTGAATTAAAATTAATTCAAACAAAACTTTAGAATTCGATTGTAAACAAAAACTGCTGAAAATGTGAAGGCTTTCACTAAACTGATAACACGTGGAGCGAACCGATTTAATTACTGACAAATCTGTTTCAAAAACGAAAAAAAAAAAACAGTTAAAAAAATGTGATTAACGAAGGACCCTGCGCCTCAGGCACTTATGAAATTAGTCGCGTGTTCATGCAAGACAGGTTGTGGAGGAGCTTGTGTTTGCCCTAAAGCTGGGCTTCATTGCTCATCTGTTTGTAAGATCTGTGAAGGGGAGACATGTGAGGACGTCCAGGAAATCTCTGTTGATTTGGATGAAGATGACCTAGAGGTGACGACGACGCAGTGGTTCAGTGCAATACTTTTGTGGAGAATAGACGAAACTCCCATATGATCTTTTCTGAGAATGGAAATGGAAATGACGAAGAAATGACCACCATCGGACCTTAAAAAAAAAAAGAAAAAGCATTTGCCAATGCTGAGAATATTTTAATTGACTTGTGGCCTCCTGGGGAAACCACACAAAAAAAAAAAAACGCGCCGACGTGACGCTGTAAAACGAAAGTGACTCATATGGTTTACATATAGGTAAGTCGTTTTGGCAGTAAAAAAAACTCTACTTCCTGGGTGGCGTGGCAAGGAGTTATAAAGGTTCAAAAGTTCAATAGCAAAGTGAAATCCATTATTTGCTAAGAAATCTGTTATGAAATAGTTAAGATGATTGAAAGCTCTACCACTATTATGGGAACTATTTATTTAATTTTTTTAGTGACAAAAAAAGATATGGTGCAAATAAAAAATCAACACCTACTTTCTTGAATAAAAAGCTCTATAACTTTAAAACCATAGGCGTTAGCCAAAAAATTTGCTTAACATATTTTATAGATAATTAAATTCGCTACAAGTTTCTACTGCAACTTTTTCGTCTACGATGAAAAGTACGTGAGTTATGCGCCTAAACTCAAGCGACCGTTAAAAACAATATGGCAGCTAAATGACACTAGGTACAGTTGTGCAAAATGTGGTTTTAGACTCGCGTACCAATACTCTTTCGAATGTGAAAGTCAAATCGACTTCGGATTAATTTCTTAGAGCCCCATATAACGAATTCTAAAAGCCCCGTACTATACAAATGAAGTATTACAATAGTCGCTGTTTTATTGACTTGTGGTATAAAAGAAAACCAAATCAATCGATGATCACAATCAATAGTAATAATCCAATACGTGAACACTTTGTAATACATGCATTTTACCCACCGACTCGACGGTACAGCAGATATCCTATTTGCTTACCAAATATTTGAATCAATAGTCTGAAGTATAATATGTACACTACATACAAATTTCAGACATCTAAACCCACCCCATCAAAATATAAAATTCATATTTGGTAACAACGTGTAGTTTTACACCGTGTGAATGAGATTATAAAAATTTATGGGCCACGAGAGACGAATACTTCGCAAATAGTACGGTTTTGTTGAATGAGGCTGGTGCAACTGTTACGGTGAATGGATTGCGCTATCGAGCTATGATTAATGATTTTTTATGGCGGGAATTAGAAGATATTGATGTAGACGACATTTATTTTCAACAAGACGGCTCTCCATGCCACACAAGCAACGAAACAATCGCAATTTTGCAAGAAAAGATTCTGGACCGTGTTATTTCTTGAAGAGGTGATCACAATTGGTCTTGTTATTGAACACCTTTAAACTTTTTTCTTTGGGGACCGCGTGAAAGATAAGGTCCATTCCAATGCTTTACAATCGATTTAATACCTTAAAGATGAAATTCGTGAAGTTATCGAGGACATACCGCCGCAAATGTGCGTATTGGTCATAGAAAAGTTCATGAACATGATATGGTTCTGCAACCGTAGGCGTGGCGGCCATTTGGTTGACATGGTTGTCCATTATTAATGGCATACCGTCCATTTTACAATGAAATAAACATATGCACATTGATTCCTTTTAAAAAAATACTTTTTTTTTTTTTTAATTTCAAAATATTTGAAATATTAGAAGCTTAGTAGTGTTTGCTCAAAATTGTTGCAATTTTTCCTTAAATCACAAGTCAAATAAAACACATATCAGTTAAAGAGGAAAAACTCAGGTGAAAAGTCCCTCAAATTCTTCGATTGACAATTTAAAATGAAAAAGAAATATCTTTTTAAATAATACATACACACAATTCCATCATATACTCGTATGTACATTATGTATGTATAAATAAAAAAAAAATATAATATATTTCAAAAAAACCTTACCTTAACGAAATGATAAAAACACACAGCTCCAACTGTTGATATGGCAAACCAAACAAAAATAGCAAATATTGACACATGAGA
Organism: Melangyna quadrimaculata; assembly: GCA_949320155.1. Taxonomy (NCBI): domain Eukaryota; kingdom Metazoa; phylum Arthropoda; class Insecta; order Diptera; family Syrphidae; genus Melangyna; species Melangyna quadrimaculata. Next base: position 64,621,311 of record OX439483.1, on the reverse strand, counting down.
TATGTCAAATGCGTGTAAGAATGTTGAAATAATAATGGCAGCTGCATGACAGAAAAGTAATGGCATCAGCAATCGTTCAAGTATGTCCCATGGGATTTCTTGTGTTTTTTGTGGCAATTGTGAGATGGATCCACGACGTAGAGAACCAATGCGCGATGCACGACGCTGTAAATGAAAGAAAGAAAATAATAATAAATATAGTTGATTTTTTAATGCAATTTAAGGAATTTGATAAAATCTCTGGTTGGATATTAACTTGAAAAATATGGTGTAAGTGTTCATTTATTGGTCGTTTACACCAGGTTTTTTTTTTTTTTGTTTGTAGTAAAATAATTTTTAAGGGGTAATAAAATGCAACAATCTACCGATGGCGATGTGCAAATTGTGCTCTTAGTTCATACAAAAATATTAATTTTTACTTTGTTGAAGAACGGACTTACAAAAAGGCTAATAGTCTAAGAGCCAGCAGCAGATTTTGGTCGTGAAAGGAAACCAAAAGATATGAATAGTATACGTAGTCCTGGTGAAGGTGATAACGAATACGTTCGTCTGCCAGCATGTAGTGGCCCCGTTACCACGTAAAAGTGCATCAAAAGTACAACTTTTCTGAAAATTGAAATCGGGTGGGAAACCATTTCAAATGTAATACAACTTGACGCCATGAACTCCCTGATTACAAAACTGGTTTCGACAGACGTGTAGGTGGCCCCAAAACCCAGACAGACGTCCCCGAAAACGCGTTTTTTTTGCGTTCTTAGGCTATTGGACTCCCTGAGTGTGAATATCTACGTGACAGACGTCTAAGTGGCCCCGAAACCACCGACAGACGTCCCTGAAAACGCCACTTGAAATGTATCACAAACGAAAGATCTTGACTTCCTGATTAAGAATATGTACATGACAGACGTCTAAAAAATTAAAATAAATCGGGTGGCACAACGGCTCATGAAGAACCAGGGCCTAGTGATTAACAACTCGCAACCATTCCTGTGTGCGCCTTTCGACAGGAATGGAAGGGACCTACAATTTTATGCCGAATCCGAACGGCCAGACGAGAAGCACTTATTCGTGACAAGTGATACTCTTGGAGGATTTGTCAATTCCTCGCAAGAGGCAGTAGCCCTGAAAAAAAAACTTTTTAGTTTTTAGGTGGACGAGGCTGGGAAGCGATCCCAGACCTCCAGCGTGACAGTCGAACGCACTAACCATTACGCTACGGGCTACTACTGACAGACGTCTAAGTGGCCCCAAAACCCCCGACAGACGCGATTAAAGTCGCGGATTTTTTATTGAAATTTTTAGATAATTGATGTATGCTACCAAAATGTATCGCAATCGGAAATCAGAAGGTCTTGACTACCAGAGTATTAATGTATAAAAAAAGGAGTTTATAGTGTCACCCAATAGCTAGAAAGTCGCGAAATAAATCGCGGATTTTTTCTTTTATTTTTTTAGTAAGAGGATTTTTAGGGAAACCACTTGAAATGTATCCCAATCAAAAGGTCTTGTTCCAAACAAAATTAAAATGTAAGTAAGAGACGTTTGAGTGGCCCCTAACAACTGACAGCTGCGATATAATTCGCGGATGTTATTATTTATTTTTTAATTGTATATTAGTGGTAGCTTCTCCAAATAGTTCCCGATTAAAAGGTTCTGACTCAAGAAAGTGATTTTATAAATTTCAGGTGTTTTAGTTTTGCCTTTCACGACAAAAATCTGCTGCCAGCTCTCGGTCTATAAAAAATTATAAGACTCAGTTTTTCATTTGTAAATTAAGCTAGAATAATTTTAAGAACAATTTTAAAGTGGAGGTTGAATTTAGGAAATAATAAAACAATTTATTGAGTTATTCCAGAGTTAACACACACAATTTGGTGAGTTGATTCGGGTTGAACTTTGACCCCACACTGACAAACTGGCCCTAAATAAGTATAAACTAAATTAACCACGTATGATACATACATATAGAACTATACATAGGTGAGGCATACCAATTATTTTTATTTAATTTGTTTGCAATGATTTTCTATTTAAATTATTCAAGTCAAGAAAACAATTTTCATAAACTATACAACTTCAAAACAGCAAAATAAAATGATGTATGTCAAGTTAGCACCACATTTGTGGAAATTCAAAAAACTAAATATGCACTTGATATCAATTTGGCACCACACTTTCTAGAATTCCTAAAACTAAGTACGTAGTTAATTCAAGCTTTTTAGTAGTAAAATAATTGTGGAGAGAAAAATTTCCAGAAAATTTTTTGTCGTACTTTTTTAAAAAATAATTTTCCCGTACTTTTAGTTTTAAATAAGGGTAGGTAGTGCTAACTTGACACTGGTGAACTACGCCATTAAAAAGGGAAATTCGAAAATGTGAACGTATCATTTTTAGTAGTAAATTAGTTGTGGAGAGAAAAAAATTTTACCGTACTTTTTTTTTTTTAATAAGGGAAGGTAGTGCTAACATGACACTGGTGAACTCAGCCATTTAAAAGGGAAAGTCGAAAATATAATCGTGCCATTATATGAAGCTTTTTAGTAGTAAATTATTTGTGGAGTATATGTCAGCAGGCGAATTTTGTTTACTCTCTCGCGAGCCCTCTCTTCTGCTCAAAACTACCAAATTTAAGAAGTGTGAAACAGGATTTTTGAAAGCAGTTGTGGACAATTGGCAGTTTTGTCCAAGGTTGGGAAAGGGAATAGACCTGATGTGTGTGTGTGTGTGTGTGATCGAAATGGGTTTGAAAAGTAAGGTAAACATTTTTTGGAATTTTTTTCTCTCCACAACTAATTTACTACTAAAAAGCTACAAATAATATCTCGTTTACATTTTCAAATTTCCTTTTTTAACGGCTGAGTTCACCAGTGTCAAGTTAGCAAATTTTTGAGTATTTTTGTCTCCACAACTAATTAACTTCTAAAAAGCTTGAATTAACTGCGTACGTAGTTTTTGGAATTCCAGAAAGTGTAGTGCTAAATTGATATCAAGTTAGCACTACATACAATTTTTTTTGTTTAATAGTAGAGCTACAATTTTTTTTCTACAACTAATTTACTACTAACGAGCTACAATTAACTGCATATTTAGTTTTTTGAATTTCCACAAATGAAGTGCTAACTAAACATACATTATAATTTATAACGCACGAATGAGATCACGTTATTTACTTCTGTGGCAAAAGTAAGCTTAAGTCAAAACAATAACAAAATATAAATAAGGGAAGTGAGGTCTATTTCTGAGATGGCTGGTGCACTTGGAGCGTATGGACAGCAACGTACCTGCCCCACGAGTCTTCGAATCCAACCCCGATGGGGTACGCAGCAGAGAACCCGTAACAGGTAGCGCAAGCAAGTGGATGACGACATCAAGGCACTCGGTGTGCGCAACTGGAAGTGGCTAGCTAGGGACAGAGCTGGCTGGAGCAACTTGTTAGTTGAGGCCGAAGCCCAACCTGGGCTTTGAGCGCCATCTAAAGTAAAGTAAGTAAGTGAGGTCTATTTCTCCCCTGGAAGGGGGCGGCAGGTACAATTTTATAAAAAAAATGTCAAATAGAAAACCAATATGCACGATTGGATCGCACAGACTTGCTTTCGTAGCAAGCAAGTAGAATGTAACTAGACATTGACGGTGTAGCTGTAGAAACAGTAATGGTTCGCTTATATTTTTAAATCGTTAACGAACAAATAATTAAAACATATTGGAATAGCAATTATGAAATTTTTTGATTAAATACAAACAAAATGTTAAAAATAAAAAAAAAATATATATATTGTTTTTTTGATTTTATTTTTTTTTTTTTAATTATTCACCCAAATTTAAAATGCAATAGTTTTGTTGACGAAGTACCAAATTTCAAAATCATGATAAAATCAACCAGGCCAATGTTGACATATGAATAAATATACCTATGCACATACTAAATAAGTATAAATTTAGGCAATTTTTGCATAAAGTGCCTTACTTTATTTTCCCATTCAAATTTTTGGTAAAACGTTGTATGCAATATTATTAGAAGAAATTCTAATTTCTCTGCTAGGGTTCACATAAAACCGCTTCACACCCAATTTTAAGCTAGTTGTAAGCTAACTACTACTATACTCATTACATATCGGTAATTTTAAAATTAGAATTTTGCAAAAAAGAACCGAAAAAAAGCAGAATTTTGAAAAGCAGAACCTTAAAATCAGAAGTTCAACCTGCTTTCCTTCATCCAAAATCATTTTCAGAGGTGCTTAAAAGCTTTTTCAAGAAGGAATTCAAATGTATGGGTGATAGGAATAAGAAAATATTCTTTTACACCGATCTTCTATTCTTTTCATTAAAATTAAAGAACTAAGTACAATGGTTTAAGACATATTGTTTCTACAAAACAAACGTCCAAACAAAAACCTTTAAAATAACAAAACAAAATACGCATACGCCATAGTGCACATTTGTATTCCATTTTTGTCATGTCAACAAACAATAGAAAGAGTCTATGTGTAAATATTTTTTTTTTTTGAAATATAGTGAGGACTACAAAATAGTCTACAAACCTTTATTTATCTAATTTAAGTACCTTGTAAATATTAAAAGAAACTCTGTATATCTTTATATCTATTATTGGAATGCAAGCAACTTTTCCTATTAAAGGAGAATGGGCAAAAATGTATGGGAGCTGGTCTACCTACTCATCACCAATGTGTCATACATCATTGAAAAGGTAATGACATGTACAAGTACATCAATTAATTATATGGACGTAAGGCTCTATACCATGGGGTTCCAAAGATATTGCCCTGACAGTAATGCAATTTTTTATTTGCAGCTTGTCTTACCACCCACAGTAAAGTGTCATACATCGTCGAAAAGATTATTACGAGTACTTCATTTTAGATAATTAATAGAAACTTCATTTTGTTAAAAATCCATTTAGATGTAGATAATGGGGTTCAAAAGATATTAAGCCATCAAAAACGGCAAAAATTAAATAATGCAATTCTTCCTTGGCAAATGGTCTACCAACTCAACAGTAATCTGTCATACATCCTTGATAAGGTTATTACGTGTGCTTCATTTCATTATATGGCCATTAAGCTCTAAACCACGGGGTTCGTGGGGTATTTGGCTTCAAAGCATCAAAAACAACAGTAATGCAATTTCTCATTGGTAAATAGTCCACCAACTCAACAGTGATATGTGATACGTCAGTGAAAAGGTTATTGCGTGTATTTAATAATTGTTATCAACCGATAAAGTGTTGGTAGTGGTGTTCGAGAGGTATTTGGCAAAAATGCATACAAAAGCAATAATGCAATTCCGAATTGAAAACTGCTGCACCTCTACTCAACAGATGAGACATATATCGTCAAAAAGTATAGAGCATGCACTTTATTTTTTTGAGAGCCGTTAAGAAATAGACCATGGGGTTTGAGAGATATTTGGTCCTAAAAATCGGTAAATAGAATAACAGTCAACCGGCTCAACAATAATGTGCCATACGTTTTTGAAAAGGTAATTGTTATTGAATCATTTAATTATAAGACCGATAGGCTCTAAGTCATGGGGTTCAAGAGATATTCGGCTTCGAAGAGCCAACAACTTCAATAATGCATTTCCTCATATTGTACTCTTCTAACTACTCAACAGCAATAAGTCATATATTGTTGAAAAGGTAATTGCGTTCTCTTTATTTTACTATGAGGCCATTAAGCTGGAAAACATGAGGTTCAAAAGATATTTGAAAAAAAAAAACACAGAAATGCGTTATTGCGTTATTCTGCGTTTTTTTTCTAAATATCTATTGAACCCCATGGCTTACAGCTTAATGACCACATAGTAAAATAAAGAGAACGCAATAATCTTTTCAACAAATATATGACTTATTGCTGTTAAGTAGTTAGAAGAGTACACAATGAGGAAATGCATTATTGAAGTTGTTGGTTCTTTGAAGCCGAATATCTCTTGAACCCTATGACTTAGAGCTTATTGGACATGTAATTAAATGATGCAATTGCAGTTACCTTTTCAAAAACGAACGACACATTACTGTTGAGTCGGTTGACCATTTCCAATGAAGAATTGCACTGTTATTCTATATGCCGATTTTTAGGCCTAAATACCTCTCGAACCCCATGGTCTATATCTTAACGTCTTTCAAAAAATAAAGTTCATGCTTTATACTTTATAACGATATATGTCCCATTACTGTTGAGTAGGTGCACCAGCTCCCAATGTGGAATTGCATTATTGGTTTTTTGTGCATTTTTGCCAAATGCCTCCCAATCCCCACTACCTACACTTTATCGGTTCTATACAAAAATTAAGTACAGGCAGTAACCTTTTCACTGACGTATCACACATCACTGTTGAGTTGGTAGACCATTTACCAATGAGGAATTGCATTATTATTTTTGATGCTTCGCAGCAAAATAGACCACGAACTCCATGGTTTAGAGCTTAATGGCCATATAATGAAATGAAGCACATGTAATAACCTTTACAACGATGTATGACAGATTTCTGTTGAGTTGGTGGACCAGATGCCAATGAAGAATTGCATTATTTTTTGTTTGCCGCTTTTGATGGCTTAATAACTTTTTAACACCATGATGTACATCTTGACGGTTACATAACAAAATGAAGTACACGTAATAATCTTTAAAACGATGTATGGCACTTTACTGTGGGTGGTAAGACAAGCTCCGAATGAAGAGTTGCGATACTGTCTTTTTCGGTGCTTTGAAGAGCAATAGCTTTTGAACCCCATTGTTTAGAACCTTACGTCCATATAATTAATTGATGTACACGTCATTACCTTTTCAACGACATATGACACTTTACTGTTGAGCAGGTAGACCACTTTGCCCATTCTCCTTTCTAAAACAAACTAGAAAGATGCCGAGCTGAGTGTCCCAAATATTATATATATATATATTTAATTTACTATACAAATATAAGATAAAAGCCTTGTGTGGTTCGTTAATTTCGAATGTAAATTGTATGTCGTTGAAATATAATGCGCATACGCCCTAGTGACCCAAAAACCATAAACAAAAATACATACAGGGTGTTCCTTGGTAAGAGACAATAAATTGGGTATAATCGGGTGATATTCTAGGAAAATAAATGTTGTCTCTACTTCCTACCGTATATGCTGGAGGGCTATTTTGTTTGTAAAATATAAATCGTCATTAAAAAAAATTAGTAACGTATTTGAAGAAAAAAAAAGATAATTAATTTAAAAATACTAGTATCGCCAACTGGCCGAAATTCGACCCCCAAAAACTCACATTCAAAGACTCTAGAGTCAAATAATTTGTTTGAAAATTAAATCACAAACAATTTTTTTTTAGGTTTTTAATTTTAATTTAGTTCACACAGTGATCGGCAGTGCAAAAACAAAAATGACCCAAAGTGTGTAAATGCGTATCTCAGGTATATTCTGCAAATCTCCGCATCCACACCGTATAAAATTTATCGAAATCGGTTGCATACTTTTTGAGCAAATGGTACCACAAAATTTGCTTAAGGCTTTTTATATATATGTACATAGATACGCTATAATGTAGTTTTTCTTAAAAGCATGCAAAAATGTCATTTGTGATCAAATACAACATTTATAAAACTTGGAATTGTGTGTTCTCTGCTGAAACTAACGACTTGTCCCTATTTTGCCGATTTGATCAAATTATAAATGACTGAAAAGTAAGAATTCCTTAGATATCACTAAGTTCTATTTATGTTATGTGAATTGTTTTAAAAACCTAATATGCAATATTATTGAAATATGATTAAATTCAGCAAAAGTACCAAATTTAATTCAAATTGCAGCTGTTAGTTTTGAAAAATTAAAAATAAAATAATTGAAAATGCGAATTTTTCTCACATTAAAATTAACTGTTCTAAATTTAAAACAAATTAGTTCTCCTATCAAAACTCTAGATCGATGTGCAGTGCACAACCAACCAGACTGATGGACACTTTGACGAAAATCACTCTTTTTGACTTCTTCATCATCGTATAGTTAAGTTTCATTAAATCCTGTGGAGTTTTTGTTTTTTTTAAACCAAAACAGTCAGAACTTGTATAGATACGAGTAGAAACTTTTGATTTTAAAAAAGACTGAGATAATGTTTTCAATGAGCCTGATTGTATTTAACATGAGAGGGATTATAGAAATACAAAACAAAACTCTTCTGTTTTCATCCATCTTATATAATTTTATATAATTTTTAAGTAGTAGCCCGTAGCGTAATGGTTAGTGCGTTCGACTGTCACGCTGGAGGTCTGGGATCGCTTCCCAGCCTCGTCCACCTAAAAACTAAAAAGTTTTTATTCAGGGCTACTGCCTCTTGCGAGGAATTGACAAATCTTCCAAGAGTATCACTTGTCACGAATAAGTGCTTCTCGTCTGGTCGTTCGTATTCGGTATAAAATTGTAGGTCCCTTCCATTCCTGTTGAAAGGCGCACACAGGAATGGTTGCGAGTTGTTAGTCACTAGGCCCTGGTTCTTCATGAGCCGTTGTGCCACCGGATTTGTTTATTTATTATATAATTTTTAAATTGTACATTTCTACCTACACCTACATTAACATTTACCTATATTGTGTTAAATTCACTAAAAAATGACAAAAGACTAAAAAATTCTATAAATCTATTGAGTTCCTAAAAAAAATTCTTTTAACATTTTGTTGCCAGTAAAAAATTGAAATGCGCCAAGAGTTATTCTTTTTATTATTTTATTGAAAAAAATGTCTTAAAAAATCCAATTTGACAGTATGTGTGATGAAAAAAAAAAAAAAAAACATTGGCTTTGAAAACATCCGAAAATATTCTAATCGTGTTTTGACTTAGACAACACTTGTACCTAAGAATAATTTAAATTTGTATAAACCATAATGTATCAAAAAATTTGGCTTCTTAAAGAAGAATATTTTTATTTATTACTGTATAAAACATATATTTTTTTGAAAATTAAAAGAAAATAAATTGGCAAACATGACTGTGTCTCTGGAATCACAATCGCTGTGATTTAATTAATTCTATTTATAAAAACTTCTCACAAAAAGACGTCAAATGCCATGTTTTTATTTTGGAAAAAATTCCCAATAAATTATAAATAAATACACAAAGTTAAAAAAAAATACGTATGAATGTATTTGAATTTATGTATAACAATTTAAGCTTACTAAGTAAAAGCGGATGTTGTTGTTTGTATAAAATATTCTGCCTTTTTTTCCAATTTATTTCAAAGGCATTATCAAATTTTTAAACAAATATTTAGTTAACAAAAAAACAAATAGAAATATGGTGGACAATTCACTTTCACTGACTGAACCAAGAGACACTATGACAAAAATAATATTAACCTGATGAAATTATTTACACTTTTGTTTTCGTTTTCAATTCAAGTTGCATTGACTGCGGTTATGCCATATTAAAAAAGCGGCCAAGAACATATCTTACTAGCCATCATTTCAGAATAATTATTTGAGCATTGAAATTAGAAATGAATCATAATGATTAAATTAAAACAAATGATAAAAGCGTAGGAGTGAGTTTGACACCATTTTTTGTTTGGATATTTTCGATTTCATTTTCTAAACTAAAACAAGTAGATAATTTTAAACTGATTTTTAGAGAACTTTTAAAAGAATTAAAAAGATAAAAGAGTGCCCACTGAGTCTTGAGTACTATGGATACACGTTTTTTTATTTTTCTTTAGGACCAAAAATAAAGGTACCTGCCATACATAATTTTGTAAAACCTATTCCTCTCTCTCAAAACCTTTTTTTTAATTCAAAAATGTTCGAAATTTGACCCATTTTGAAGTCATGATAACTTGCAACTGCTGCGTTATACGCAAAACAGTGTTATAATGTTCTCCCTAGGGAATATTAAAATCTGCAAAATAGGTATAAAATATTTTCTGAAAAATTCTTCATTTAAGAGTAAAGAGCAAAAAACAGGGAATTTCGGCTTTTGTTGTGTTTTTTTTTTAAATAATGATATCATAAAAATGATGGCTTCTAGAAAAAAGAAACTCTTAATGCATGCTTATATAATTTTATGCAACGTATAAATTTTGTGTTTATAATTTTTCGGTTAAACTTACAGTTTAAAATATATATGCGACAAACCCAGTTTTTTTGACAGTTGACACAGCAGCAATATCTTGCGACTTATGACTCGTATGGAAAAGAAAGTCATATTTTTAAAGAGAATATTATGATATTTAAACTGAGCGTAATATTTTTTTCGACAACTTGTACTTTTAAGAGTAAAAATTAACTTTTTCCAAACTTAAAAAAAAAAAAAACATTATATCTTAAAAACGGTTGTCTTTAAGAAAATATAATAATGGTTTCTTTTAGGGATTCACATAATGTACAAATTTTTCATTCAGATGTTATACGTGAAAAACGACCATTTTCGACATTTTACGTTTTTTGAAATGTAGATATCTTTAGGGCTGGCCACGAGACGAGAAAAGTCTCGGTCTCGATCGCGGTCTCGCATGGCGAGACCGAGACGACACGAGACGAGACTGCCTTTTAAGCAGCCGAGACGAGACCGAGACGACACTGTATATTTGGACCGAAATTTACAGAGAGTTCAATAAATTAAAAAATCCAATTTCAGTTCAATATTTATGTTCTTTGGCACATATTCAAACGATAATCGAAAATATTTCGTTGCAATAATCAACAGTTTGTCCGAAAATCGTATTTCTCGGAGACGAGACCGCGACGAGACTTTATTATATACGAGATCGACACGAGACCGACACGAGACTGAAAATTTTCGATTTTAACGAGACCGAGACGAGACTCACAAAAGTCCCGCAGGGTCTCGTCTCGTGGCCAGCCCTAGACATCTTCTTAACGTTCAGACGTAAGAATAAAACTGTCTTAACTTTTTTCTTGGCGGATGACATAGTCTACAAGTTTTGCATGAAACACTTTTCGATAGCATTTACCGTTTCAGAGTTTTTTTAAAACTGATATTTTGGACATTTAACCATGGATAACTATTGACGCGCACACGATTTGGTAATAGACTTTCGCGACAGTATTACTTATGCCAAAATAATGGCCATTGCGTTTAAAAACCTTCACTTGGATTTTTTTCCACATTGACCATTTTTTGTCCATTTTGCCTCTACTTACTAGTACAAACTTTTTTTTCAATTTAAACTACAAGAAGGCATTATTGTTTCAATTTTTTTTTTAAACTTAAACATTTTGAAATATTTTGGTCAATATTTTAAGAACTTGGTTTAAAGTAGTTTTTTATTATCTTTAGAATATTTTTGAAAAAAGTCATATTTACAAATTAAAAATTAACTGCAGCTTCCATACCGTTCAAAAACCGTTACAAAATTTAATTTTTTGCTCAAATACGACTTAAATAATTTTGAGAAAAAGGCCATATACTTTTAAATAAAAAATATTTTATCTTGCATTTTATTAATAGTATTTATTATATTTTGTTTGTTATACAAATGCTCCTTAGAAACATATTATGTAATTTCTTAAAAAAATCGAAGTCAAAAGCAAACTTTTTTGAAATTTAATTTATGTGTGTATGCAGTGTTTCCCAACGTGGGGCCCACGCCCCACAGGGGGGCAGTTTGATATTTTAGGGGGGCAATTTAATGTTATGCTTAAGCTGCATTACACTTTTCTCCGAAAAATATATGCTTCTTGTGTTTCCACCCTTAAAGATATATTTTGGAACATAGCCAGGATCTGCTTCTGTATTAATCAATTGTATCAACTGTTACCAACTTCAATAACACTTGACGACAAATATGAATCAGTTGTTCTTTCAAGTTGATTTTTAACCGAAATCAAATACCCCACTGCAAATATGCAAGGGAACTGTTTTATTATCTTTTCCATTATGGTATTTAACTGAATGTGGATTTAGTGCCATAATTAATATGCTGATAACAAAAAAAGAAATTGTCTGGATATAAAAAAAACGGGGAGACTTAATATTGTAGCTGAATTGAATGAAGCATTAATCTCAAGGGATTTAAATAATAACGGTATCTCCTCTTTAATCCTTCCCTGTTTTCCTAACGCTCGTGCTGTGTTTAATTCAAAATTTTAAGTGTATCAAAAACCCCTTGAGTGCTCGTACTGTATACAAACAAAAATAATAATTACATAACATAAAAATTTACAATTACATATATTAAATTATTTCGTATTTGAATTTCAGTTCTACATTAAACTCGTATGTTTTGAAAATAAACTTACGGTTTACTTAATTTCTATGGGTTTCTTACTTATGTCAACTATTCAATTTTTGCACTGGACATTACAGATTTTTTATGTTTAAAATTATTTTGGTATCTTTATATAATGTTAGGGGAACATGAGGATTTTGGAAAGATTCTGTGGGGCATAGCACACAAAAGGTTGGGAAACAGTGCGTCTAGGGTGTATATTAATTAATTTAAATTCGAGTTTCAAATTTCAAAAATGTTTTCAAAATTTTATATTAGTACCTATAAGAAATATTTTTTTTTTTAAATACAGTTCTACGAATTATTAAATTTTGTTGCCATAAATTTGTATTAGTTCAAGAAATCTATTGGTATTTTTTTGTTTAGGTGAAACTACTATAGGTAAGGAATTTCAGCAAATAAAAAATATAAATTTCATACGATTGATTTTTTGTTAATATCCATAATACTTTTACAAACTAGCTTGTATTCAAACTTAAAATTTCTTAATTTTATTTTAATTCGTTTTAAGCATTATATTTTTGAACCATTAACATACATCGTCAATACGTCAATTTGTATAGCTGCATTCTAGCTGTTAACAAGAGGAAGTGCGTTCAGTCGTGTTTTTTTTTTAATTTGCTTTTCGAGTTGTCTTTATAGTATAGGGAGCAAGCGTACTCCCAAAATTTGCTTAACACCTAAGTTTCCCTTAATTAATTGTTTAAATATTATATAACAACAATATTTCCTAAACTTGCTTTGTCTGGCATATTTGTAAGCCGACTTCATAATAATTACTTATAAGATTTATATATTATATACATAAGAAAATTTTGTTTCAAAAGTCTCAATAAAAAAAAAAAAAAAAAAAAAAATCAAACGGATAAGAATTTCGCGACCTTTGCCAGTTCAAAACCTATATGCAAAGTCAGTCTTTTATTTTATTTTTAAATAAAGTTCTTTTAATGAGGAGTTTTTGTTTTAATTATTTTAATTCAAAATTAAAAAAAAAAATGTTCATACTATTTTTTTTCTCAAAATTTTACGTATCTTAGTATTATTTTTGTTTTCAAAAGTTAATGATTTCATCACTTTTTAGTCAAACACTGAAAACTGGATGATTCTAGGAGTTTTAGTTTCAAAATATTAAAAAATAAAGAAAACAACTTCTTATCAAAAACAAGAGAAAACGAGGTTGATAATCAACTTGTTGCTGAAATGATTTTTCTTCTCTCGACCAAACTTATATGCTATGTCACACTTTAGGTGAATCACCCTATATAATAATTTCTCTGGGAAAAATATAATTTGAAGATCACCAATACAGTAAATTCTATTTGTGTCGGCGGCAACTATAGACTAAAATCTGTGGTGCCTGGACGAAACGAATTTAGACTTAAGGTTGCAAAAGAAAATGTTTTAATCGAATTTCACTCCATTAAGTAATAAAGCTAATTTTTATCTGAAAACTATTTAAAAACATTTTCCAATCACCCTAACACCTACAGTGGGACATACGGACATTTTTATTTCAGCTGTGCAAAGCCGTCCTACATTATGGGAGGACACGGGCTTTTAGACCTCAAAAAACAAAAAAAAACAGTAACCGACAACCTGGCGAGTGAAGTGGGAATAATGTGGGATAATTTTTTTATAAACATTTTGTGCAAAATCCCATAAATATATTGTGACGTCTGATGTGAACATCAAGTCGTTTTTTAAACGTAAAATAATATTTTGAATTTTAAGATGATTTTCACGTAGAACACTATTGCTAATAGTACTTGACAATGGCCAGCGTTTTAACAACTAACCGCTAACGAATTGCCGATCCATAAATGGCAATCTGCCGCTTAAACTACTCTCTATGCCACTCTGTCGCTTAGCCGCTTGCCGTTCATTGCGTGGCCTGAGAATTATTATAGCACCTCATTTTTGGGATATTCGAACAAAAAATACACCATCAGAAAATATACAAATCCACACAAAAGGTCAATTAATTTCAGTAATTCGTCAGCAGTTGTAGTTTTTTTTTTTTCTAAGGTCGTAGACATAAGACTTAAACAAAAAAAAAAAAAATTAAAAACGCATATAGGAAAATCTAAGTTTGCGTGGTCTTCAATAAGGTTATTTTATTGTGAAGATGGGACTGATTTTTTTGTTAATGTAACCTCACTACTTTGACAATTAGGAATAGTTAATAATGTAATAATTTAAGCTTTTGTGTTCATGAAATTGATTGATTTTTAGCTTAATTTAGCTCAACCATTCTTAAATTTCAAGCTAGTGAGGAATAGTAAGTGCTTTCGTGGGTTTTTATTGTTGAATATATTTGTCTGGAACTTAAGCTTTCTTAAAAGAAACAAATCGCTGAAATCCTCCCATATATTTTTGAGAGAATAATCACACTGGTTACTTTTCAATATTTTGTGTACAACTCGAAACCAATATCAAATTTGAGAATGCAACTGAAAACATTTTTTGTAGGATTTAATTTTCAATAAACACATTGTGACGGAAAAAACTTGAATCATCGCCATCTTCGTCGGAATGATAGGTTATTTTAATTCCTCGAAACCAATGGTTGTCTTTTAGTACAAAGAGCAACTTTCAAGTGAAATAATTCTATGGTTAACCTACCTACGTTATGATGCTTTAACTCTGCATCACCACTTGATTTACCATTCCTGTAAGTAATTGCCAATAATAAAACCAAAAATGAAAACAACGACACGGACGACTAACCAAAGCCATTAGCTTTATTGCGGGGCCCAATATTTAAATTGGTAATTGTTAAAATCAACAACACCGACCAACCGCGCAATGTGTACCTATTTATGTGTTTGTATGTGTGCGGCGACAATAATTAAACAACTAATTATGCAATAAATATTGCAGTTGGGGCACGTTTTTTTCTAACCATAGAGTAGTTATTTATTAAAATCTATGTAAGTTTGTATGTGTGGTACGTTAATTCAAATAGGAACGCATATAACAGAAATTAAGGCTTTAGTTCAAACTAAGGGTCAATATTAGTTTAAGCCCTAACAAACTTGTTAACGAAGTTTTATTTTATATTTGCTAAGCGAATTCCCTCTCGATTACGCCTAATTGCTCTTGACGAGGTGTTTTACCCTTTATAAGTTGGTTTAGGGTTGATTGTTGGCTGTGGACTCCGGTTAAAATCAACCCTAAATAGGGGAAACAAAGTAGGTGAGAAATATTGTGTAGGTATACTGTATAAGCTAGGGGATATGGCCTACGATTCCATATGACCTATTCTCAAGTTAAGCAAGCAGCAGCACTCAACTTGAGAAGAGGATAGGGGACTGTTTCGTAAACAAAACTTTCATCAAAAATTATTATGCACAAGTTTTTAAAGGATATACAATGCATACCTATCTATACCTCCTACCTGATGGTCTTGGCTGTTCTTGTTCTTTAGGTATTTTCCAACCCTTCTTTTTCCTCTGTACATATTATTTAACAACCATATAAGGGGTTAACGTAAAAAGATAAAGTTCAACATGGAGAATTTATTTTAATCGAGAAAGAACATAAGGGAGAAGTTTTTAAAGAACTTAACTGACTAATTGGTCAACTTGTTGCATACCTAGTAGTTTTACCGGGTGCTTTGCTTATATTTTGTGAAACGGTTTCGTTTATCAAGATCTTGAAAGACTTAAGAAAACTTCGAAAATAAAGGCGAAAACGAGTGAGAACAAAAAGGGAAAAAGTCCTGTTGAATGAAAACCCAAACAAACATACATATGTATGTACATATGTATATATAAAGAATTTTAGAAAAGTTAGAAACAAAATGTCAAAAGTCGCAGGCCCCAAAAAACTTTTGGATGTACTATACATATGTATATAATCTTACTAATACAGGACTATGAGAGAAAAAATACAAAAGTTGTTGCATACATCCTATAATATCTCAGGGTTCAGGGAAATAATTCCACGGGAATCTGCACTTGGATATTTATTACTTTTAGTGGGAATCTGCTCAACTTTTCAAATACGAATTGACTCCCTCCGAGAGAGAGAATGTATTTCGCCTTAAATTTTGTGGAATTGTTCCTCACCGAAAACCGTGCGAATTCTGTGTCGCACAAAAAACAAATAAGAAGTTGGAAAAATGGCCGAAAGCTAGTTTTGTTAAATGTTATAAAATGAAAATTTCACTCAAATATTTTTTACGTAAATTGTTTTTGTAGTATATGGTTTCTTTTTTTAGCGATTTTGGGGCAGGGATAAAAAATCGTCTTTCAGCAATGTATCGAAAGCTAAAAAAAAGTGTATCGAATTGTACTTTTTGATTTTTTTTTTAAATCATAATGTTTATGTCGAATAATAAATAAACATGAGCATTTTTTTTTAAATAATCAGCCTTATCGGCAATTCCGGGGGAGATTGTTTTCCCCCGGATTTTTATTTTTCCCAGGAGTCGAATACTCCGATCGTCAATCTCCCCCGGAAATTACTTCGAATCAGTTTCAAAATACTCTGAGAGAATTTATATTCTGAAATTATTTATCTGTCAAAGTTTGTAAATTATTTTTTGATATCAAATTAAATATTTGAACTATTTGTGGTGATAAAGACCTAATTTGCATCATAAATTCAATTCTTGTGGAATAGAAACGCGTACAAATAGTCAAAAGTTAAAGAATAAAGCATTTTCTGCCTATTTTTTTGTTGAAGTATTTTTGTTCTCTCTCTCTCTGTGAAAAACTGTGTTTTTATATGAGGGGAAAAACCCGAAAGTGTTAAGTGAATTTTATCCAAAATGTGTTTAAAATGTATAGAAAAACGAAATATAGATCGGTTAAAACAAGACCAATTTCTCCTCCAAGCCGTTTCCCTGTTAAGTCTCTAGCTTGTTGTATAGTGAACGTACAGCCATCACACATGTCAATACCAATGGACTTATCAGTAAACTGCGTAATGTTGGATTTTATTAAAATGCCTATATTTTTGAACCGAAACCAAAGCTTGTCCTTTAGCTTCTACTTTATAAAACCTTTAAAAATAGGTAGTAAAATGCTTCTATTTTTAAAATTCTCCAACTAAATTGAGGTGAGTTTTTTTCCAGGGAAACATCATTCATTTTCCCCCGGAAAATAGATTTATCATATCTACTTTTTTCATTGGAGTTTTTTTCCATTTTTCGAAAATTGTTTATGATTGTAGAGTCTTATACGGGGGAAAAAATCCGGATAAATTTTATTCCCGATAATGCTGAATATCATTTTTTAAAATCAATGTTTACGTAGAATAATAAATAAACATGAGCATTTTTTTTAAATAAAACATATCGTGTGTTTGGACTAGGAAACAGCTATATGTACACTTAAAGGTTAGACCGCACTAGGCGGAACTGCACTGCAGCGGAACTGCGATTCACAACAATTTGTATGGAATTTTATGAAGTTCAGTTCGTCGTGAAGTGTAATTCCGCTACAGTTGTGTGCGGTCTAACCTTAATTCTCCAAAATTTAGTATAAAGTAATGTTCCAGTATAACTTTCTTTGCTTAATAGTACCGCTTATTTTGTAAACAGTGTTCTTCAAATAGCCAAGTGCTTCCACCCCCTGAAAATTCAACCCAAATGGTAGGTTACAACCTGTCGTTGAATTGACTTACTTTGACAGCTGTCAATTTGGTCTTTGAAAGACACGAATGCCAGTTCATTTTCACTTTTGTCTCTAATTTCCACAAATTAGTTTCTCTTTTTAAAGACAAAGAATTTTTGACAGATGCCTTTTTCAGTTTTGGAATGCTTATTTTCGAACTTACACTCATGGTTAATGAGATCTTTGATGAAATTTGTGTAGATGTGTGCAGTAGGAGTTTTTTTAATAATAATAAAACAGATAAATATTCATAAAGAAAAAAAGTTAGCTTAGTATCTTATCAGTACTTACTGTACCTACATTTATTTAAAAAATTCAACAATTAGAATTGGAAATTACTCGTCGAATTTTCCTTTATTTCCGCTAACCGCTTAAAAAATAAATATGTAGTAAGAAAACTTTTCAACTGTGTTCTATTTCAACAAATTCCTGCACTGGAAATCGATGCAAAATCAAAAATTAGCATATGACATATGAAATTTATATTCGTCTGTTTTCCAACCATTTCCAATCAACATTTCTAGTCTAGCGCACTCTCTTGATTTATTGAACTGCATCATTTTTTACATTAAATATCGCGTCGTTCCTGATTGAACTGCAGCACTTTTTAAATAAAAGATCCGGTCATCTCCGTCCGTTGTCCCCTCCAGGAGTAGACTCCCTCTTTTTTTCTGTTAGCTTCTACAAAATTTTATCATCCTCTTAATTGCGATAACGTATATTCTGGACATTCATTTTACGGAATTAATTTTATTTTACCCATCAAATTACAAAAACTAACTTCAATTTGAAAAAACATTCAGTTCTAATAGCTGTCAAATCAGTGTCATTGACAAAGTATAAAAGATGTTAGACAAAAATTTTCTTTGTCTTTCAAAGACAAAATGGCATTTTGTTGGTCAATTCAGTTATTTCCACTTGTCTATGAAATTCGTTGTCTTTTATTGACAAACAGAGTTTGCCAGTTCGAACACAAGCAATTTTAAGATATTCCCCTTGTCATTTTGTTAAAAGACGCAAAAATAGGTATTTCGTTAGCTGGTAAACGACAAAGTGGAAACCTATCATAATGCTGCGTGCTTCGTGTAAAAAAGAAATTAGCTGCTTTTTACCCTAAACGGAAGATAAATCATATTGTGTTAGAAAAATTTACATTAAATAAACTTTTTAAAGAAAGTAGGTGTAGTGAAAATTTATAACTACTCAGGTAGATAGAGGAAAAAAATGAATACGTTTAACAAATTTAAGCTGCATTGTATTGAATCGACACAATAAGAGTACTTTTGAAATTGAATAAAATCGAACCTTTGTTTGGTTTCTTGCTTCCTGATAGCAAATTATGTTTTTGAATTTTATATGTATATGAAATTTATATATGGTTGAAGTAAATAGCTATTAAGTGGCAGAGCAAAAGTGTACTGAATTTTATAAAAGTGTATTTGTGTACTTTAACATTCTCGAGTGTATCGAAAAAAATACAATTGTATCGACTTTTGCAACCGTGTTTTGGGGTATTTTTCCAAACAATATTTTAATGGAATTTATTAAAACGTATCGCCCAGACGCCAATTTCATTAGTTTTCTTTAACAAGGGAGGGCACCTTGTGTGGCCCGCTTGGCCGGTTTAAGGATTGTAAGTCAGTAAGTAAGTAAGGGATTTTTTTGGGCGTTATTTCCTAATCGATTTAGGTGTTTTTTCCTTGGTCGTTATTGCCTAACTCACTTCTCAAAATCTAACAACTAAAACAAACATTAAAAATTCATGAAAAAAAAACTTATGGTATCGTTGACCAATTACCAGTTTGGCTTCACTAGTCAGTTGGTGGTCTTTCAAAAAGAACACTTTTTTTTGCGAATATCCCATAAATGAGGTGCTTAAAAAATATTATACGACCTTGAAAAAAAAACTATAAAAATTCATTAAAAAATACTATGGCTGACCAATTACTGAAATAAGCTAAACTTTTATGTGGATTTGTTTAACTTTTAAATGGATTGGCTTTTTTTTTTAATATCCCATAAATAAAATAAATAAATTAAATTGGGTGGCGCAACGGCTCGTAAAGACCCAGGGCCTAGTGATTAATATCTCACAACCATTCCTGTGTGCGCTTGTCGACAAGATAAGTGACACTTATTCATGACAAGTAATACTCTTCGAGGGTTTGTCAATTCCTCGCAAGAGGCAGTAGCCCTGATAAAATCTTTTTGGGTTTTAGGTGGACGAGGCGTGGAAGTGAACCCAGACCACCAGCGTGACAGTCAAGCGCGCTACTCAATAACCCATAAATGAGGTGCTAAAAATAGTTTTTTCCATGAACAAAATTTAAAAATTTAAAAATTCACGAAAAAAACTATGGCTGACCAATTACTAAAACTAGCTACCTTTTATCACGAGTCGGTGGCCTTTCGGATGTTATACTTTTTGTGAATATTTTATAAATGAGGTGCCAAAAAAAGTTGTTGACCTTGAAAAACGTTTACCATTGATTAAATATTTCCTATTGCTGACCAATTTCTAAAACTAGTTGACCTTTTTTGAATATTTGTTGACCTTTTAGGTGGCATATTTTTTTTTGCAAATATCCAATATATGAGGTGCCAAAGGTTGAGAGCTTAATTACCTAGTGAAAAGTTATAATTTTATTTTGTTTTACTACATTTGGACCAGTAGACTCACAATTCATCTAAACCAAAGATTTCACTATTTATTTTTATAGTTTCACCAAATTTTGTTTTGCTTAAAATATGAAAATATGAATTTCTGAAATTAAATTCAATATTAGGTACACTCTGGCGTATACCTACTTTTGTTTTCATTTAAAATTAAATTGTAGAGTGACCACATTTATACTCTTGCAATAAAAACATATGAAAATATATTGCCCCTTAGTGACTTAAATAGGTGTCATTGATAACAAAAAATCACCTCCATTTTCAGATAGATCTTATGAAAGCATGAAGGTCTTTCATGTTGTCCTTTTAACGTAATGGATGCCAAATTTAATTTTGTTTCTTCAGACCAAGACAAAAAGTTTAGCAAAACCACAATTTTGTTGGTTTTCGCGTTGTTCTATAATTCAAAATTTAATGAGAGCCCAGGGCCACCAGACAAAGGTACGTTATTTTATCAAAGCCAATTTTTAATTGCCAATTTTTATTGCAAATTAAAGAGGTAGAGTGGTTAAGTTGATGCACTTATTTTTTGATAACTTTATTTGAAACTTTCTAGACATTTACAGTGTGGTCTTACGTTAGCCAGGCACATTCAAATTAATATCTTCACTTCATATCGGCGCAGGAACACAACGCTTCGTTTTTATTTTCGGGCCTTAGGTATCATTAGGCATTTTGAATGAAACAACAACACCTAAAGTGTCCTACCACCAAGTTATTTGGCTGAAGTTATATCTATTTCACGAGTGCAAACCCGATTATCAGACTTCTTTGTGTGGTGCTGAGTCTTTATATGTTCATTTTTATTTGAAAAGATTTGCCCGTCATAGGGATTGAACTTAAGACATCAACTGTGACTGGGATTTGGAAGCCGACGCACGACTGCCTACCCATCTGCATGATGGGTATGATACAAAAAATCCTAATAAATTTCAAATTAAACCCTTGACCACCGTCAAATCTTTCACTACTCTCCCCCCTTAGGGTGATTTTTTAGCTGGTTTGTTTTGGCAACACTGGTTTTGACAGCTGACGTGTGTTAAGTACCTTGTGTCACTGTCAAACAGCTTCAGTTTGGTTTGCAATTTAACCATGGATCGTCTTTCAAATGAACAACGCTTGCAAATTATTGAATTTTACTATCAAAATTCGTGCTCGGTTCGAAATGTTCATCGCGCGCTGCTTCCATTTTATGGTCGGCATTCTCGACCTTCTGAGCAGTCTATTCGGAGATTGTGACCAAATTTCGCACCAAATTTACTCTGTTGGACATTAAACCACCAACACGTTTACGTACTGTGCGTAGTGAAGAAAATATTGCGGCCGTATCAGCTAGTGTGACAGAAGACCGCGAAATGTCGATTCGGCGCCGTTCCCAGCAGTTAGGCCTTTGTTACAGCACTACGTGGAAAATTTTGCGGAAGGATTTGGGCGTAAAGCCTTTTAAGATACAGCTGGTGCAAGAACTAAAGCCAGCCGACCTATCACAACGCCGAATTTTTGGTGAATGGGCTCTTGGAAAGCTGGCCGAGGATCCGCTTTTTTATCGAAAAATTGTGTTCAGCGATGAGGCTCATTTTTGGTTGAATGGGTACGTAAATAAGCAAAATTGCCGCATTTGGAGTGAAGATCAGCCAGAAGCATTGCAACAGCTACCAATGCATCCCGAAAAAGCCACTGTTTGGTGCGGTTTATGGGCCGGCGGCATTATTGGGCCATATTTCTTCAAAGATGATGCGAATCGCAGCGTTACTGTCAATGGTGAACGCTACCGAGCGATGATAACAAACTTTTTTTTGCCCGAAATGGAAGTTCTTGACTTGCATGATATGTGGTTTCAACAAGACGGTGCCACATGCCAGACAGCACGCGAAACAATGGCGCAATTGCGAGGCGAGTTTGGTGAACAGTTAATTTCACGTTTCGGGCCGGTCAATTGGCCGCCTAGATCGTGCGATTTGACACCATCAGACTATTTTTTGTGGGGGTATGTCAAGGCTAATGTCTATAGGGACAAGCCCGCTTCGATTGACACACTGGAAGCCAACATCCATGCATTCATTCGTGAGATACCGGCCGATATGTGTGAAAGAGTATGCCAAAATTGGACTCAGCGGATGGGCTACCTGAGACGCAGCCGCGGTCAACATTTGCATGAAATTATCTTTAAACATTAAATTGCAAGGTTCAAACTATCGATTCAAATAAATATTTCATTCATTTTTTCGAATTTTTTGTGTTTTTTTTTTTTTTAAAGTTCTTAACCTCTTAAAAAATCACCCATTATTACCAACGAATTGTATTGGCATATGAATCGAGTAAGGTGAAAAAAAGAAAGAAACCGAATAAGACAACAGCAAGTTTGTGTGCTCTTATAAAAATGCTAGTCGTTCAAATGCATTTGATAAGCAACAAAACCTGCACTGAGATGGAGCTGGGCATGTGCCTTCGGTAGCGTTATGTTCCTGGTCCCTGGGCTTTATATCCTTGCAACGTCTTCTGCAGTATCGAAGCAGTTTTTTTTTGACAGCTTTAAGTGGTCCTGTTGAAGTTAGGCCACACTGCCGGTGTTTAGAAAGTTATAAATAAACAAACCCCTATTTGGCACAACACTCATCAAAAACTAACATAAACAAAAGATTATTTTTTCATTTTTTGAGTAACTATACATCTGAACTACTACCATCGTGGCGGCCTAATTAAGAGCGATATTTTTATAAAATTTTAAAATGCATAACTTTTGTTTGGGAAATCTGTTGAGGTTGAGAAGTGGTTTTATTTATAGCCCATGAACTACGGTACGCTTTGAGTAATGTTTAAAAAATATAAGCATGAGAATATTTCTTAGGAAAAAAATAAATATTAATATTATACTCTTATTTCGTCTGGCAATATAATTAAGAACAGAAACAAAAGGTTATCATAACATTAAAAATCTTTGAAATTTCAATATGTTAATGTGAATATATTGTAGGAAAATCTTAATTCTTTATAATTTCAGACAAAATTCGTTGCATATTTTCACGTAAGGCATGGAACCTTGATAGTGGTGTACTCTATCAGATTTCCTCAATATTTAGAACATTCTGATCAAAATGTTTTTTTTTTCACTTTAACCATCCCTTGATGTCTCCCCACAAGTTCTCGATAGAATTTAGGCCCGAGCTTTGGACGGTCTAATCTAAAAAATGACTTCTTAGCAATCCGTTGAGGACATTTTGGATCATTATCGTCCTTAAAAACACAAATTTTATGGGCATGATTTCAAGTGAATAAGACTCCATAACATGTACCTCAATGTCTTCATAAACTTTCTGGTCAATTCGAGCATTTTTTTCTAACTTATTGACCATACAATGCTAAGTCATAAATAAATAAATCGGGTGGCACAACGGCTCATGAAGAACCAGGGCCTAGTGACTAACAACTCGCAACCATTCCTGTGTGCGCCTTTCGACAGGAATGGAAGGGACCTACCATTTTATGCCGAATCCGAACGGCTAGACGAGAAACACTTATTCGTGACAAGTGATACTCTTGGAGGATTTGTCAATTCCTCGCAAGAGGCAGTAGCCCTGAAAAAAACTTTTTTTTTAGTTTTTAGGTGGACGAGGCTGGGAAGCGAACCCAGACCTCCAGCGTGACAGTTGAACGCACTAACCATTACGCTACGGGCTACTACTGTACTCTACTACTATGCTAAGTCAATGCACCCAAAATTAAATTAAGTTTTATCCTGTACTCTGTACCGTCTTGAGAGTGTATTTTTGATTAAATTTCTTGTTCTTTTTCACCAAACAATCAAAAAACAAAATAATTTTCGTCATCTCTCAAAACACTCTTCCAAGCCCACTTTTTAAAACGATAGAAAAAATTATTTCACAAAATTCAAATAACTTAATGACCTTTCTTAACAGCTGCATACCCACAACATTTTTTAGTTTTTCCAAGTAGTTTCGTTGCGTTCATATGCAGGGAAAAGTGTAATTTGATCCCGTTATATTTTTTTTTAATTAGATTTTACACTTTTAAAATATTTTTTTTTTTTTACTTTTGCAGAAAAATGGTTAACAACAAAAAAAAATAATAATGTTTAGAGCATACCTTACTCAAGAGGCGATGTTCCTTAGTTTTTTTTTTGTTTTTAATATCAGCGTTTTTAACAATAAAACTTAAAAAAAACTTAAGCCCCTTTACTACTTCGGATCAACGAATGGTTCGTAAAAAAAGTACACGGAAAAATTTAATTTTCCAAAATCTAAAGGCGATGTTATTTGATTCACAAAAATAAAAATATGCACATAAGGTAAATATTGGAACTTAGATAATATTCAATTATGCAGCGTAATTCACCTTAGGTGGGACAAAAGGCTTGAGCGTATAGGTTTAGTCTAGACAAGAAAAAAATCGTATGTGGGGGGGGGGGTCTATTCCCCTCTCGTTTAGGTTGGAGGGTAAATTTTTTAAAGAAATTGACTTAACAGAAAACAACGAAAACACTTAAAATGCCCTGGTAAATCTTTTGCAGTGCCCAACTTCGGACGTACTGTCAAGCATAGAGATTCTTTTCTTAACCGCACTACCCGAATGCAGAATGATTTACCCGGCTCTATTTTTCCCTTCCATTTCGATATTCAAAAGTTCAAAACCAATTTGCACCGGTATCTCCTCTTAAATCCTTCCCTGTTTTCCTAACGCTCGCATCACTGTGTTTAATTAAACATTTTTAGAGTATCAAAAACCTCTTGAGTGCGCGTACTGTATAAAATTAAAACCTTTTAAAATACCTAAATTTGTTTTATTAAACAGTTTTTGAAAAATTATTTTTCAAACTCAAAATTTTTAAAAAAAGATTAAGAAAAATATTGAAACTATTTTACTTCAAAATTTTACATTATTCAGTACTATTTTTGTTTTCAAAAAAAATATATTGCTCTCGTCAATTTTTAGTCAAACAGTGAAAAGCGATTGGTTATAGGACTTTTACTTTTCAAAATATTAAAAAATAAATTAAACTTTCTCATAAAACTAAGAAGAATTTGGTTAAGTGATCACTTCAGCAACCAACTGATTGTCATCAAACTGTTTTTTTTTCTTGTTTGGACTTAGATGTTGGTTTCTTTATTTTTTAATATCTTGTAAAGTAAAATTCCTACAACCATCCGGTTTTCAGTGTTTGACTAAAAATTGATAGGAGCAATATATTTTGAAAAAAAAAAAATAGTTTGAACATTTTTTTCAAAATTTAGAGTTTGAAAATTCATTTTTCAAAAACCGTCCATTAAAACACATTTATTTATTAAGATAATAAAAGAAGGGATTTTTGGCATTGCAAAAAGGTTTATCAGTTGTTTTCTAATTTGTTTTCTATTTTAAGTCAATTTTTTAGTAAATTTCCCCTACGACGTAGATCAAGGGGAATAGACCCCCCCCCCTTTACACATCCTGCTGAAAAAAAGTAAATTCAGTTGAAACAAATTAAAATTAAAATAGGAATGCATGTATGTAATATGTACATATAAATAAATGAAATGGCTTCGAAATAAATATATTATCTATCATCATTTGTCTATCACAGAACATTTTGTGCCATATTATATCCCCCAACAGCCCTAAGATTGGCTTTTCTCGCCCAAAAATTTAATGTCAAAAATGTCATTTTTGTTTTTTAACATCTAATTATTCTAAACTTCGATTTTTCTGAGGTTTTTACTCCATCATCATCGTAGCCATCTTTCAATGGAATTAGAAAAAAATCGGATTTTCGCTGCCATATTTACGATCATAAATTTATTAAAAAACCTGATGGCTGCTTATTTCTATGCAAGCAGACGAAAAATAAAATCGATATGCAGATGTTAAGCAGGCATGCGGCAGATCTGCAGCAGATTTCTACGATTAAGAACTCGCACTAAGTTCTTAATCCATCGCATCGAACCTAGCAGTCTTTGAACACAAAGGACAATGTCAATTTTTGTATGGGAGCTGGCCCTCAGACCAATAGCGACGTGTCATATATCATTGAAAAGGTATTTTTTCGAAGATCAATTGTTTATGTGGCAACAAGTATCAATTTGCTGTGTGAAAAAAGTTATGGACATAAAAGTAGAACAGAGTAAGAAAAGGTACGACATACTTTACAAACGCCACGGAACGTAAAAAAATATGCGTGAAGAGAAGTGAGTGAAGGAGGTTAACAAAGAAGCTTCATTTTTATATAATCGATCAATCGCTAGTTGGCCTTGAGATGTGCAGAATGCATTTCAATCAATCGCGGCTAATTAATCTGGAAAGCTCTAAAGTGATTTAATACGGTTATTTTCTTTTTGTTTGTGATTTAAATCGAAGGGCATTATAATTAGGACCGTCTACGAGACGAGAAAAGTCTCGGACTGGATTTTAAGCAACCGAGAGGAGACCGAGACGAGACTGTATATATGAACCGAAATTTACAAAGAGTCTAACAATTTCAAAAAATCCAATTTCAAGTAAATATTTATTTTGTTCTGCACGTGTTCGAACTATAATCGAAAATATTTCGTTCCAATAATCAACAATTTGGCCGGAAATGGTATTTTTCGGAGACGAGACCGATACGAGACTTAATTTTACGAGACCCACACGAGACCGAGGCGAGACTGAACATTTTCGATTTTAACTAGACCGAGATGAGACTTACAAATGTCTTGCAGACTCTCGTCTCGTGGCCAGCCCTAATTACAATTTGTGTGTTATTTGCCAACATGGGCGTCATAATCGAAGGTATCAACATCAACTTCTTACAGAGATTATTATTCAAGGTCAACCTGCAATATGGCTGACTATGTGCGTGAACATGCTATTGAAGAGATTTGCTAAATCTTATTGCGGGGTACATGTACGAAAAACGAAATGGTCTATACGCAGAAAAAATATATCAAGAGAATGCCGTTTATATATTAAATATTGGCCCCCTAATTGGTTGTTAACAGGTCGTTCATATTCACGGCATGTTAGGGGAAGAACATATTTCTGTTGCATAATTACTTGATAGGGCTCAAAACTCAATAAATGCAATAGTACAATAATAAGACCGCTTTCACACAAGGAAACTGAGTTGCCAGAAACTAGCTAGTTTGTAGGTGAGAAGGGTGTGAGGGGAGATTTGTTGTCTTCCTTTTACGCCCTTTTCGCCTACAAACTTAAAATCGCCAGCAACTCAGTTTCCTTGTGTGAAAGGGGTCTTATGTACTTGTACTAGCCGACACTCTTGATGGGCTCAGAAGATGCGAACCTTTTAATGCCCCAGTGGCGTTTCTTAGCAATGATGACTTGGATTAAAAATTGTTCATAGATGGCGCGGAACTCATTACTAATTTATTCTGTTATAGAAGAATAAGAGATGTCGTTGTTTGCACAATTTTTCACCACAGTATATAAATTAAAGTAGAAATAAAAAAAATAGTTGTGCAATATAAGCGTTTTATGTATTCTTACTTATTTGGGCGATAACTTTTTTCCCACAGCGAATTGAGACAAACTTTCAATACAAACATTTTATGTACACAAATAGACCTTTTCAACGATACATGACACATCGTTATTGGTCTGACGGCCATAAAAGGACCTCAATACATACAAAAATGTGAACAAAATAATTTATTACTCAAAAAACGTCGGTCTAATTTCTGCAGGAATTAATCCTTAAATAGAATGTTTTTTTTTTTAATTTTATTTTCGACTTACTTAATAATAAATTGATTAATACGACCACCGACCACTAAACCGAGATTTAGGTAGTGAGATTTATTTGGTGTTTCCACTGCACAAGAAGATCAAAAAGAGGATTATGACAAAACATTCAAATGGTGTTTCATTTTTTTTGATGTCAAATAGAAGTGAGATAGATAGTTTTTCTTTACATTTCCATCATCTGCCATCGAATGAAAATGGCGTTTAAATGTGTCGGTTCTGTTGATAAGATTTGAATGAGATTTATTTGAAATCTTCATTTGAAGAGATTAACATTTGTGGTAAATCGTTTAGATTTTAAGGAGATTTGTCATAAATCTAGCTAAATGTCGGTTAAGTCGCCGGTTGAAACGTAGTATCTACATTAAAATCGATTTTATTTAAAAAGAATAATCCATTTAAACAAATAAAAATCATTTCCATCTGTCAACGAAAATAATGGCGTTTAAATGGGTCAGTTCCACAAGTATTCTCCAAAGAAAAAGAGTTTGTTTGATTTGACAAACTAATGTTTGCAAGAAGATTTAAATGAGATTTATTTGAAATCAAAAAGTACAAGTGACCTCAACTCCAGGAATAATTGTGTTTCGCCCAGGTATAACAGTGGGCTCTTCAGTAAGTCTGTTATACCCTACTACTGTGAATTTTGTTATTCTAGGCGAATTTGTTTAATTTTGTGCACCCAGAAAATAATAACCCGTGGTCACTTGTACTTTTTATGTGAATTATATTCATTCACTCCACTTAAAACAGAAGTAATTTCAATATTTAAATTTCTTCATCTTATTTTTATTTGAAATCTTCAAATGAAAAGATTCAAATTTGAATGGTACCTACACCCACACAAATATTTCGTAAAATCACTACGAAATACGTTCGTAAATCTTTTATTCGTTTAATGTACAAACATTTGTAAATTAAACTAAATTATCGTAGTTAAAATAAGTTGGAAACAATTCTTTGTTACAAGCATTTTAAAAATCCACGGAAGCACATTTTTAAAATTATTTTTAAAATTTTTTAGTAAACTGTACAAACAAATTTTTTCAATCTACTAAATTTATACGAAAAAAGGCTAACACCCGATTAGTGCTCCGCTGTACATATTTCCTTTCATAAAATAACATTTTGTGAATTTATCAAAACTTTAGTTGTTTTCATTCTATCAACCTATGTACATATGTTGGTAAGCGAATGCTTTTACCTACATATGTTCTCAACAAATTATTTCGTAAGATAACAAATATTTTGTGAAATTATCGCAGCAATCGTTGTTCTCTATCATGTATGTAAATAGGCGCATACTTTTGTTGTAGGCACTATCGTGCCTACATATGTTTAGTAAAATTACAAATAATTTGTTAATTTGAAGGAAAAATCTTTATTTAGATTCTCAATACATTATTTGGTTACTATATGGGTAACTAAAGTTGTTAGCTTGTTCACATAGTCTTATTTTATACACAAAATATTTTGTAATCTTTAGTTAACTAGACGAGATTTCAGTATCAGATGAAAATTCAATCGCGGATGTGAATCTTGTTCATCATTTGTGGTTCAAACGTAAAGTGTTTGGTTTTTGGAGTCTAAAATTTCAAAAAACAGTTAAAACATTAAAATTAAATTGTATAGTGCATATTGTGAGTTTCGAATTTGGCAAATTGCGTTGCGTCTAAGTCAAACAGTTAAGTTTTGTCATTAAACAAAATTGTATTTAACAAAAAAGTGCAACAACAGGGCTTTATTTTTTAATCTGAGTATTTCCAGAAAAGTGTTCAATTAGGTAAAATGAGTAAACAACCTTAGTTCGAAAGTGAGTCTTAACTATCTCTAGTCGTTGTGTTTGTGTCAAATCTAATTCAGCAAGTTCAACAAAACTAGTTTTACTCCCAAAACTAAAAGAAAGGAAGTTTTAGCTCAATTTTTGGAATCTAAAATTTTTATTCAATACATAGTTTTGTTTGTTGAGTAATTAATTGAAATTAAGCCCAATTTGTTTTTTTTTTATATTGAAAATACTTTAATTAAAAAATTGTTTGTGCCCTTACCAGTCTTACATTCGAAAACGCCGATATTTTTTACCATCGCATTATATTTTTTGTGACTAGGTAAGTGAATTTGATATTATCGTTCATTATAAATATATATCTGTAACAAGTCCATTTCTTAAAAAAAAAAAACTGATCTTATAGCTAACAAGGAAGAAAAGAAAGACAACAAGCGTTTAAGTTAAACTTTTAAGTTTATGTTTCGTTTTATCAAACGGCTCTTATAATTTCTAAATTTCTTCTGACCATGTCTGCGGCTGAACGCTGAAACAAGATTATGCTTTTCCTTAACGTTCTATTTAAAATTAATTGCAAACATTTCGTACAATACACAAAAAAAAAATAAATAGCATTTACAAAATAAACATTTTACTAAATTTTTCCCGCAAGTTTAGCAAAAATACAAAAATAATGTAATATTCACGAATGCATTCGTCCCATTTAAATGTATTTCGTGTATTTCGTGTATTTTACTAAATTTTCCCTGCAATTTTTCCAAATTAAATGCATTTCGTGTATTTTAATAAATTTTCCCTGCAATTTTTGCGAAAATAAAAAAATTCGTGATATTCACGAATGCATTCGTCCTATTTAAATGCATTTCGTGTATTTTAATAAGTTTTCCTGCAATTTTTGCGAAAATAAAAAAAATCGTGATATTCACGAATGCATTCGTCCCATTTAAATGCATTTCGTGTATTTTACTAAATTATTATTATTTTATTAAATTATTATTTCGTAATATTCACGAATGCATTTATCCTACTTAAATGCATTTTGTATATTTAACAAAATTTGTCCCTAAAGTTTAGCAAAATTTCAATGTTTTCGTGACATTCACTAATGAATGCGTCCTCTTCCAATATTTAAAATCCAACATTTTCGTAGATTTTACAAAATATTAAAAAAAATAATTTGTACAATCCACCAAAGTTTTTTTTGTGCATGTACACATGTTTCGTATTATTTACTTATGTACATATTTGTTTATTTACATTGAAATAAGATTTGTAATATTTACGAAAGCCTATTCGTGCAATTTACGGAAAACATTCGTGGTTTTGCACCACGAATGTTTCGTAAATTGCGCGACATTTTTAGTTAAATGCACCAATTATTTTTTTGGGTGTAAATCTTCGAGATTTCATGGAGAGATTTGTGATAAATCTAGCTGAATCTCGCTTAGGTGCCCGGTGACAACATAGTATAAGGCTAGCAAGTAATATTTTATTTCAGAGAAGATGTTTTTTTTGTTAAGATAACTCTTGTAATTTTAAAAATAACATGTTTTCCATTAAGAGCGGGTCGATTTTAACATTGAATATATCAAGTTGTATATGAGATATCAATAAGGTTTTATCTTTATTTGAGAGCCCTATCAATGACATTATGTGTGAAATATAACATGGTTAAAATGGCCGCCGCGGCTTTGCTTGGTGGCGCGGATTCGAAAGGTCCAGTTTTCGATGACTTTGGCGCATAAATCAGTCTCAATTTGACAGATGGCATCGATTATGTTGTCTTTGAGGGCCGCGATGGTTTGCAGCTTATCTGCATAGACATGCGACTTAAGAAAGCCCCACAATAAAAAGTCCAAAGGGGTCAAATCACACGATCTTGGTGGCCAATTCGCGTCACCTGGGCACAAGATAACCATGCCATGAAACCGCTCGTGCAGAATATCGATTGTGTCTTGAGCTGTGTGGCACGTCTAACACCATCCTGTTGAAACCATATGTCTTCGGTGTCCATATCATCTAATTCAGGCCACAAGAAGTTGGTGATCATCGACCTGTAAAGCGATCGCCGTTGACGGTGATGGCCTGGCCAGCTTCATTTTCGAAGAAGTACGGACCGATGACGCCTCCAGCCCAAAATCCACACCAAACAGTTACTTTATTTGGATGCATTGGCACTCGTGAATCTCGCGTGAATTGGTGTGGTCCAAAATCCGGCAATTTTGCTTATTCACGTACCCATTCATCCAAAAATGGGCCTCATCGCTAAAGATGATTTTTCGACTAAAATGTGGATCAATTTCCAAATCCATTTTGATAATAAAGTTTTATCATTTGCACGTGTTGATCGACGCTGTAACTTACCATGATGATTTGTCTTTTAACTTATTAAAAGACGATCTTTTGACAGAAAGTAAAAGAAACAGACCGCCACGGGCTGTCAAAATCAACCCTATTGGAAAACCCTTTAGTTGTTTTCATTTTACTCGGAGTTCCAGTAAATAATACAGAATTTCATATTGAATTTCATATCCTGATGTTATGGTGTATGTAGACCCAAACGGGACACTTTTCGAAATATTCAAAAATATCAGCAACACAAAACAAGTCTTCTTTGCATTTTTTCTTATTCAGAAAAAAATGCTTAGGTCAGAAAGAAAACTCAACAAAAAACATCACTGAATCCTTCTTTTGATGGATACCACCGATTGTGATTTAATATAATAACACATAAATGATAATAATCATCTCCTCAATTCCAATTTTTAAGAATATGCAATTATTTTTCTTTTTTCAATATCCTACCTATTCCTTTGGTTTTCCACCCACTCCCTAAATCATTTCTATGCCTACGAATATTATAATGGGAAAGAACTTGCATAACTACAGAGAATATTACATTTATTTCCGGCTTATTTATTTTTCTGTTTTTTTTCTCGAGAGCCCTTTTCAAATGTTATTCAAATTTTAAAGAACAAACAACGAAAAAAAAAAAAACAATATGTTGTAGGTATTCAAACAAAAATAGAATAGAAAATAATAAAATCAACCCAAAAAAGATGTTATACGAGTACGAAATCCAAATGGGGAAAAGATTTCCCGCAACTCGCACTTCAACTGCTGATTTGATGAATTCTTTTTTTTTTGCTTTTATTTTAATTCAAATAAACATTGTAGATTGATTTTCTACAAATCTTATTCGACTCGAGTGAAACAATTTGATGAATTTTTAATGATAGATCAGAATTTCTCGTTTAATCATTTAGTTTAGATTTTCTTTTATTTTGTATATAAAATTGCCGTCGCCACCGCTATGCCACCACCATACTCTTGGCAGAGTTGCGCTAATTTTTGTTCAACGACCTATTTGGCTTTTTGCCACACTTGTGTGTGTTCGTGTAATTAGGTAAAGTATCTTTTTTCATTTTAAGGGATTTTCTGATAAGGGATTTCTAGGAATTTGTATATTTTGTTTAAAGGTTCACTTACTGTTACATCCTGCATGATGATGATTTTTTTTTAATTCACGTGTTTCACAAAATCACGATCAGGGTTTGAGAAGTTTTCTTTTTTTAAAAAGGGAACACACTTTACAATAACACTTGGTCCAGAAAAAAGTTCAGATGCGGTTTTCTGTTGAACAAAATAAATTCTCGCACGGCGGAACGGTCACACTTCAACTGGAAATCTCAAGAACACACAAAAATTCTAGTGTCATTCCAACAACTGTCCGGTGGCGCTCGATACTTCAGTCTGGCATTGGGCGTACAAAAAAAACGACACGTTCACCGGCGACGAAAAAGCATTTGTTTCGCTTCTACTCATGGGAAATATCTTTGTATATAGAACAGGCATCCTTTTCGAATTTATTTTAAAATTCAAAAGATACTTTTAGATGCATTTGTGATGGGGCAGCTAGCAGGCGGACGACAGCTGCGTCTGTTTTTTAAGTGATTTATTTTTGTGATCATAGCCGCATTGACCGTAAAGGGCGCCTATAATAATACCTATTTATCGAAGCTTATAATTCGTTTTGAATAAAGGTTCATTTGATAAGATGTGGCGTTGAGAAAAAAGTAGGATTCGTCACACAGTCACGTGCGTCGACGGGGTGCTTTTGTCTTGAAATTTCAAGTGAACATCGATCTAGATTTAATAAATCTGGCGAAAATAGATGAAGAAATTCATATTTGGTATTATGTAGATAGAGATAATTTGGGTGTCATTCCCTATAGGAAAAGTTTCAATTTTAACTTAGGCACTTTGAGAATGAATAGCTTTTCAATACATTTTTGTTTTTATAGTGTTCTCGAAAAGGGTTAAAATGATTTTGATTTAATTAATTTCAGAAGAACGTAGTTGAGGATGAGGACACAAGAATGATCATTGTAGAATTTTTTTTAGAAATAGAAACATATTTTTACATAATTTCACAAAGGCATTTTTACTTGCGATATATAGGTACTATATGGCAAGTTATGGCTTCGTAAAAACAAATCTAATTCGAGACAATGGCGCAAAATTTTAAACGATTTAGTAAATTTTTAAAGCCATTTTAGTAAGTTTCTAAGTTAAAAAGAAGATCTTGCTGATTTTAAACGATTTTAACATCTTACTATCTCTTAACAATTTACTAAAGTTAAAATCATTATTGTTATTATTGTACTATTCGTACTAGAATGTCAGCTTATTAGGCTTGACCATTCTTTATTCCGTCAATTTATAGTACAATAATAACAATAATAACTTAATAGTCTGGTTCGTTACCGATCTTCCAACCTCTCCCTCTTTGATACGTACTGCGAATTGTAGTCTATCGAAATAAGGTATGGTATATGGCGGAACAAGACAGCATACTTAAAGGCGCTTATAAAAATGCTGATGCTCCAAATGCATTTGATAAACAAATAACACATCTCGACCTGTGACGTCAGTGGTCTAAAGCGGTGGAGTGCGTAGTGCACACGACTGTTAAGACTGAGCAAATCTGATATGCGTAGGTTCGAATCCTATTGTGTGCATAAAAAAAAAGTTTTTCAAATAAAATTGGATTAAAGCTCAGCACCACAAAAAGGAGACTGATGAGTGCAAAAGTGGCAAAGCACGAAATAGCTATATATCCAGCCAAACAATTGGTGGTAGCGCCTTTAAGTTGTTGTTTTTGTTCAAAAATTCAATAAAGCTAAAATCACAAAATGGGTACTTTAACTTTTAGTAATTTGCTAAATCCATACGACATCTGTCATTTTCCTCGAAAAAAATGTCGTACCCATTTTAATTGGAAAAGTGTATTGTGTTTTTTTGTATGATTCATGAGCTATAATTGTTTTTTAAAGTAAATAAATTAATATAAAATGTTTTCGGATCAATAGCAGATTCCAAAAAGGTATCAACCTCGTTTTTTGGATAACCCCCTAATAAGATACACTCCAATCCATTTTCAGATTTTACTTTTCAACGTGACAACGAAAAGCTTTTGAAGTATATCTTTGGAACGGCTTCTCCAATAAAGGTGATTGATACTTTTTTTGAATCAGCACTTCATACTCTCAAAAGAAGCATTAACAATTTTTTCAAAGAAGTAGTATTAACAAAAAAAACTCTTCGAATACGTACACCAGACTCCAAATATGCATATTTCAAGTGTGATTTTTCTTTATAAGCCTTTTATGTAAGAACCTTTGATGCTGGCTTTGAAAGGATCAAGAGCAGATTCCAAAAAGGTATCAACCTCGTTTTTTGGATAACCCGTTAATAAGATACACTCCAATCCATTTTCAGATTTTACTTTTCAACGTGGACAACGAAAAGCTTTTGAAGTATATCTTTGGAACGGCTTCTCCAATAAAGGCGATTGATACTTTTTTTGAATCAGCACTTCATACTTTCAAAAGAAGCATTAAAAATTTTTTCAAAGAAGTAGTATTAACAAAAAAAAACTCTTGGAATACGTACACCAGATTCCAAATATGCATGTTTCAAGTGTGATTTTTCTTTATAAGCCTTTTATGTAAGAACCTTTGATGCTGGTTTTGAAAGGATCAAGAGCAGATTCCAAAAACGTATCAACCTCGTTTTTTGGATAACCCGTTAAAAAGAAACACTCCACTTTGAAAAGTAGCATCAAAAGATTCGAATCAAAAAGGGGTAGTAGGTACTGTTCCAAAATTTAATCGAAAACAACATTTGTTAAATCTACACCATTCCTTCAGCTAGTTAAGAAATGTAACTTCATAACTTCTGTTCATTGAAATAAAAAATTCACAGCACCTTATTCTTTTCTTTTTTCTTCTTAACAAACTTTTTTTATTTTATTTTTCTTTTCTAAGGTTACGCAAAAAACTCCTCAGTCGAATTGAACTAGCATATTATTCTTTTTGAGCAATTTTTTTTGGCTAATCTCTTCAATTGGCTTGGTATCTTCTTCTTCGGTTTCAGCAAAGCAAACAAATCAAAATTATCCAAAACAGACTTCGCCATCACTTCAAAACAAGTTGACCTTCTTCATTTTCTCAGATTTTACTACTCGAAACTCTGACTTCTTTTTTTTTTGGTCTTGAGACTTGAGTATTTTCCATCTGAAAATAATACGATAAATAATGTGATTCAGTTTAATTTTTAATTTCAAACTAAACTCACTTTTAGTTTTGACCATTTGCTTTTGTCACGTAGGCTGTCCAACTGAATCCAAACTCAACATAGTTATAGTTACTTCAGCACCAGTACACGATTCAGGAGCATCAGGCAAGCACTTCAACTGTGAGAATGGTTTCGGTATTGTAGAGCTCTTGGGCGAATGCAACTTTTTTAATATCTTTTTTGCACTTTTAATAGATTAATTTTCGATAAACTTATTTAAGAAAAATCTTCTTCAGAGAGTAAAACAAAATTAAAATCACAAACAAAACAAATGTGACTTCTGAATGACATTTCCCAAGATTTAGTTTTTTTTGCTGTGTTTTCTACGAACTGTCACTGCGTAGACGTTTTCATATACACCGTTTTTAATAAAAGGAAATTAGCAATTTACTAGTTAGCAAATCGAAAAAAAAGGTTTAAAATTTTGAAATAGTTAGTAAATTGCTAAATATTTATAATAGGTTGTTTAAAATTTTGCGCCAATAATTTTCCCTAACATTACGATGATAGAGAATGCAAAATGAAATGAAAAAAAAGTGTGTCTCGCCCCTACAGCCTAAACGACTCTAGGTATTTTCTCCTTATATAGTAAAATTTTTGGTGACTTATATGCCCACAGTTTTTTTTTTTTTTTATTTTTAGGACGAAAAATAACGGTAGGTACCTGCCATACAATTTTTGCGAGGATTTTGTAAAACAAATCAAATAATTCTTCTTCGTCATTTAACCGGCGATTGTCATGATCTCGAGGGGGACCAAAACTCTCCCACTCAACTGCTTCACCTAAGGTTCCACTTGTAGGGTTCACCGGGTTGACCTCAGAAAACGTCAACAGACCTCCCGGTTTTGGATTCTTCCATGCCTGAGGCCAACTAAATGCAGGAGTCGTTGCATTTGTTTCATCCAAAAGTTCTTGCGCCTTCCTTTCTTCCGCGATAGTGTTGGAACGTCTTGTGCTATTGCCTTTTGAACTGGGTTCTCATGGCATCTTCTTTGTACATGATAGTACCAGCTAAGTTGGTCATGCTGTATTATGCCCAAGATGGTATTTTTGACGTGCAGACTTCCTCGGATTCTCTTGCTTCTTATTCGATCACGCTTTGTCACTCCTGCTGTCATGCGAAGCATCTTTATTTCAGCTGCCGTCAATTTACTCTCATACTTCTTGTACATTGTCCAACACTGTGAACCGTATGTAAGCGCTGGACGAACAACTGCCGTGTGGAGCTTTCCTTTCAGCTTAGGGGGCATTTGTCTATCACAGAAGATAGCAGACTTTTCCCGCCACGTCATCCACCCTACGCTTATGCGATGTTTGATGTCGTCTCCACAAGATCCCTTGCTATTGATCCAAGATAATTAAAACTTTTCGCACTTGGGAA
Organism: Melangyna quadrimaculata; assembly: GCA_949320155.1. NCBI lineage: Eukaryota > Metazoa > Arthropoda > Insecta > Diptera > Syrphidae > Melangyna > Melangyna quadrimaculata. The sequence continues at coordinate 64,583,234 of OX439483.1, read as the reverse complement.
GCACTGTTCCATTCAAATAGATGTCCAGAATAGGCCTGTGTGGATCAGGAAGCGGAAAGGATATGTATTCGGTCTTTTTCGCGCTAATGTGGTATCCATTTCCCTCCAGAACATCCACCCATACATCAAGTGCTCGTTGCAAGGACACAGGATCCTCACTTATGATGGCTCCATCGTCAGCAAAGTATAACTGAAAGTCAAGGACAGTAATAAAGAGCAAAGGACTTGGACGCTTCCCTGGTGCACACCTTCTCTAATTGGGAACTCTTCGGTGATTCCTGCGGGGCATCTTATCTTTGTTTACATGTCCATGATCATCCGCACGTAGACTTCCGGAACTATCCTTCTTGCCTAAGTGCAACCCATATCAGATCTCGTGGTTGTCTGTCGAATGCTTTTTCAATATCAACCAATACAATATGCAAATCTCTCGAGGAATCCCGATATTTTTCCATTCTGATTCTTATAGCATCTGTGGTTGATTTACCCGAAGCAAACCCGCACTGGTCGTCTGATAGCCGTATTATTTTTCGTAGGCGGCCATCCAATATCTGTTCAACGATCTGCATCAAATAATTAAAATAAGGGATTTTTTTTATTTTGAACAATTCGTTAATTTTGGTACCTCCAGTGCAACCATTTTTGGAATTTCTTATTTTGCAGGTCAAAAGGAAATTTAATGTTAGAGGCCCTTAGAACAAGAAATTGAATCAAAAATACACTCTTAAGACGTACAGAGTTCAAGATGAAACTTAATTTAATTTGTGGTGCATTGACTTGGCATAGTATAATCGATAAGTTAGAAAAAAATGCTCGAATTGACCAGAAAGTTTATAAAGACATTGAGGAACATGTTATGGAGTCTTATTAACTTGAAATCATGCCCATACATTTTTTTTAAGGACGATAATGATCCAAAAAGTCCTCAACGGTTTGCTAAGAAGGTGTTTGCGTATTCAAGACGTCATTTTTTAGATTAGACCGTCCAAAGCTCGGGCCTAAATTGTATCGAGAACTTGTGGGGAGACATGAATAAGGGATGGTTAAAGTGAAAAAAAAAACATTTTGATCAGAATGTTCTAAATATTGAGGAAATCTGATAGAGTACACCACTATCAAGATTCCATGCCTTATACGCGAAAATATACAAGGAATTTTGTCGGAAATTATAAAGGATTAAGGTTTTCCTACAGTATATTCACATTAACATATTGAAATTTCAAAGACTTTTAATTTTATGACAACCTTTTGTTTCTGTTCTTATTTATTTTGCCAGACGAAATAAGGGTTAAATTAATGTTTATTTTTTTCTTACCAATATACTCATGCTTATATTTTTTAAACATTACTCAAAGTATACCGTAATTCATGGGCTATTATTAAAACCACTACTCAACAGATTTACCAAACAAAAGTTATGCATTTTAAAATCTTATAAAAATATCGTTCTACGCCGCCACGACTATATAATATATGAATAATTAGCCTTTAAGTATGTAGTCGTTATTTTATGCTTGTCGCATTAATTTGAGAAAATCTATAGCCGTGTTTTTTGAAAGAGTGACTAGCAACTCAGCAGAATTTTTACACGCAAAACAATAACAAAACAAATTATTATAGAGAGTTGCTAGTCACTCTCTAAAAAAACACGGCTTAAATTAACAACCCTTTAAATTCAACACAAAGGGCCTTACCAATAATTAACGACTGAACAAGCGTTTAGATAAACGCCACGTTAAATTTTAGAGACGAGTTAATTTGTGTGTTTACCAATAACCAAATTAAACACGTCTTTAACTAATCAGTGATCTATTACATTATCTACTACATTTGTTGCCAAACAGACAGCTTCTGTGAATGGAAATGGCCGCGTTCAAGAATCGATGCGATAGCCTATCAAAGGGGCCAGTTATAACTATCATTGAAAACCATCATTGAAAAAGTTAGCTGTTGATTTTGAGTACCTTCGAAAGTTTAACAATTGAATATTTTAATGCAGAAATATAGCATACGACTTCAAAATTATTTCTCCTCCAAACAAAATTCATTTTGACCCATATCTTCCCCATAACGTAACTTTTAATTTGTTCAATGATCATTGGTAAGATAGTTCATCATTGAAAAATTAAAAGTCATTTTATGAGAAAAGTTGTGCCAAATTCAATTTTGTTTTACCTAGAAATAATTATTATGTCAATTAGCTTTACTTTGGCATCAAAATAATCATTTATTTTTTCTTCAAAGTCTCTCAAAATTGATAATTAATATTTTTAATGATGATTTTCAATGATAGCTATAACTGGGGCCTAAGATAGCTTTCTTTCCATATCCATATGGGTTCTTGGTCAACCAAAACCGGATACGTTAATTGAAAGTGTTTTTAGCAAAATACAACTCGATGGCGGCAAACAAATTTAAGCTTTGCATTTTGTAGTCGGCTTTTTTAACAATTTCGCTTGGGATACAAACGTGTTCTAACATTTTTCAGATAGAATGGGCAGCTACCCAACAGCAAGGGCTGTTTTGTAATCAGCAGTTTTTTTTTCACATGGGATTACAACAACAAAAACTTATGTGGATAGCTCTACACAGGGTTTTGATCGCGGCCAGTGACATCTTAGTTATCATAAAAAAAATCATCAAACAAATTTTAGGCTGCGTGCGATTTTTAGTGTTAGTTTTTCGCCATTCACTCTCAAATTGAAATTTACAAATAAACTAATAATAAGGAATAACGGACCATTCACATGAGAGCGACCAACGACCGACGAATGAACAAACAAATGGGAATTAAAACATTAATTAACATTAAAATTTTACAAAGTCTAGTCAAATGGTATAATTCTATTTAAGATTAATTTTAAAATTATAAAATCTGAAATTTTATTTTCTTAAATATGAGAAATTTGCGAAAATAAATTGATCCTAACAAATTGCGGCTATTCGCGACGAACAAATTGTTTTCTTTAAATTCTCTTATTTTAGTAATTAAAATCAAAATTTTAGTATCTTAAAATAATCCTTAATTATATTTCTTTCATTTTGTCTAGATTTTTTAAATAATTTAGGTTTTTTAATGTTTTAAATCCCATTTGTTCAATCATTCGTCGGTCGTTGGTCGCTCTCATGTGGACAGTCTTTAAATCTATTTGATTGGGTTTTTTTTGTGTGATAACACACCCGCAGTTAGGCTGCATAGCTTTCGCTCCGTCATTTATATTATTTATGAATGTTTGAATGTTCAACAACCACTTGAGTGGGCTACCACAATAGTCTTTAAAATTTTAAAATCTATGCTAGACAACCGTGTAAATCCAATATTATTTATTGAAAGCTTCGCCTTAAAATATTTGTTAGTATATGTACCTATGTCATAAATCCAGAAAAATCGTGTTCAAAATTTGAGAACATAAAATGGGCAACCGTGTAAGTTCAACAAAATAATTTATGTGTCGTAACATAAATTATGAAAGTATTTGCCGCCGCGCGCCGTGTTAATTTCAACGTGACAAAATTTCCGCCAACCGTGTAAATCCAACATTATTTGTGAAAGTTCCACCTTTAAATAGTACTAAGTCGTGTAAATGTTTAAAATGGAAGAAAATACGATGGTCAACCGTGTAAATCCATCATTAATTGAGAAAGTTTGCGTCACATTTATTTTAATGCGACGTAGTTTTCAAAAACCTTGTAACTCGAAAATCAAATCGTGACTTTAAAAACCTATACGGCGGCGGCAGCGGCGCGGAGGTAAGGACGCGATTACTGATTTTTTCTAGTACTGAATAAAAAAGTAATCGGAAAGTGGAAGGAACATATGTATCGACTGTCCCTTCAATCTCAACCAATCACAGCAACATACAAAAATCGTCAATGCCAAATACCAACTGGTACAGAACTGAATGCACCCATTTGCGTCGTTCAACTAAAGAAGAAAAAAAATACGAATAATGTTAACATCAGAGACGTCAAAAACGTCAAAATAATTTTTTACAGAGGTAAGTCCCCTTTCACACAGGGAAACCAGTTGCTGGAGATTTTTTTGACGTTTTGCTTTAATTGCCTTGTAGCTTTCACACAAGAAAACTGAATTGCCGGAGATTTCTGTTTTTTCCATATAAAGTCTATTGGCTGAACGCACATTACGGACAGTGTGAGAAGGAATGTGATACAAATCTCCTCAATCGTTGACCGGGGAGATTTTTTTCATTACCCTTACTTCTTGCCCTTCTCGCCTACAAACTCCCAGTTTCCAGCAACTCAGTTTCCTTGTGTGAAAGCAGTCTAAGGCAACATTTTTGTGTTATTGTTGGATATATCTAAAAAAAAATGTAGTTATTTTTTTGTTAGTTCAGACCCCTATACGTCCAAACTGACAAGAAAACAAAAATAGAATTTTATATATTTGTTAAGATTAAAAAAAAACTAATCTAGTGAGACGGAGTGTATCCCCATACCATGATATTTCTACCGCCGTGTTTGACTATTTTCTTTTTGGTCATCTAATATTACGCCCAGAATCCAAGGAGCACAAATTAATTTTCGTTTCATTACTCTACAGGACGTAGTGCCAATTTTGGACACCTTTAACATAATACAAATATTGAGTTAATATAAAATCAAAATCCTTATACCTATTTTTTTGACCATCTATGTACAGACATTATGTAATTTTTAAAAACAAGCTTAATTACAAAGTAGTGACGATCAAAAAATTCAACCTTATAAATATATGTATGAACATATGTGCCTGTCAACAAAACTATTCGCTTCGTATTGTCTTTTCATTTGTTTACTTTTTTCCTCGATTCGCTAAATTTTGTCCTTGAACATTTTACCCTCGACGCACCCAAGGAAATTTCACTTAAACAAATCATTCACTATTTCTCCTGTCATGACATTTATTGCTGTAAATGTTACTTGAACCAAAAATAAACTCATGCACTTTCTACAGGTGAACTCGTACCACACTTTGTGGCGCCCTTGCTTTTTTTGTTGCCATACATTTTGTAAACCAAACAGTTGAGATCATGTTTGTGCTTTTCATTCACTGCGTTTTAATTAAAGAGATAAATTTTCTCGGCAGCATTTTTGCATTTCCAGGACAATGGCATATCCAAGTCCAACGATTAAGTTGAATACGTTGGCGTGGGTGAGATCAGCGAAAAAGATTTTTGCAAAAACAATTTTTATGATTGAACATTTTTCTTTTTCTTCATACATTTTTATAAATTTGATGTGTTCTAAAAATAAACTGTATAATTGCATGAAGTGAAGAGAAGAAAAAAAAAAAAACAGATTGGAATCGGATCATCATCGTCATAATGTTCTGTTGATTGCGCTTTTCTGTTCTCCATAAGTTTTCCATTTAATGTTTTTTTCAATTAGCAGTCACTATTTTTATTTTGTGGGTTTTATTGCCAGCCGCCGGCATGCATCGGTGCGCCCGGCCGGCTCATCACCCAGTTCCGAATATAATATTGAGGTTTTACAAGTATTTAAAGATCAATAGATATGCGGGAAGAAATGCGAATAATGACAATTAGCGGTTAATGTGAGGCTGTATCTATTCTATTTATGGAAGCTTTTAATTTTATCGTGTTGCAAAATTTTGTTTTCAGCAAAATGTCACGGATTATGACAGGAAATTTTAATTATTTTTTTTTTTTTTTTTTGTTTGGTTCGGCAATTTGAAATGTGATAATTTATTGAACGTTAAAAATAATAATATTTGTGAATATGTGCAACATATTATTTTTTAAGCTTCAAAAGAATGAATCTGAAGATTGAGAAATGGATATATGACCGAGAAAACGGGTTTATCGCATGTATTAAGAAATTGGGTTTTGAATCACCGCATTTCAAAATTTAGTTTAAGAATATTTTTGCACTGCCGAATTAGTAAAATATTTAAATTTAAATTTGAGATATAAAATTAATAAAAAAAAAAACCTAAAATTCGTTCAGATAAAGCTTATTTTGTCTTGAAAAGGGCTTAATATACTGATAATAAATTCCACACACATAAAAGGCTCGTTTCACACATATTCAGTTTCATTCGGTTCGGTCTGTATTCGGTTCGAATTCGGTTTCCATCTAGACCCCTTCACACACAGCAGGTTCATATTCGTTTTGTACTGACTAATAATTAAAATTAAATAAAATGAATTAAAAAAAAAACTTCAGAAAAACCGAAACCGAACCGAATATGTGTGAACGCTGCGTTTACTTTGTGTGCCCTAGACCCGAATACGTGCCGTTTTAAAACCGAATGAAACCGATTCGTGTCGAGGGATCGTTCGGTGCTATGCGGTTTCTATTAGGTTTTTATTTTTGCCGTTTTATCGTTTCACACATATCAGGCACAGCCGAATACAAACCGTATAGAGACCGAACCGAATGAAACCGAATGTGTGTGAAACGAGCCTAATGGTCTATCTGTTTGTAAGAAATAATTTGTACAACTTTATTTTTTTTTATAATCTACTAGCTGGCCCGGCGAACTTCGTATTGTATTTAGAACCGACAAAAATTTGTATCTATCCCTAAGTATTAAGTCCCTGATTACAGATCCGTATGTCCAAGACCGATTGGGTGTGGCATTCGCCCTGGCAGACCGTTTGAAAAACTAGAAAAAAAATCAACTTCGAGTATAGTTGTATGAACCGAACAAAATTTTTATCAATCTCTATAGATATTGAGGCCCTGGTTACAAATCCGTATGTCCAAGACCGATTGCGTGTGGCATTAACCCTGCCAGACCGTTTATAGAACCCGAAACATTTGAAACGGATGGGGTACAAATTATTAAAAAACAACGGTTAAATTTAAAATGCCCTTTTATTTATGTATGCAAATCAAACATCCCTTCTTTAATTTTCTTTTCCGCCCACTTCTATGCCCACTTTTCTAATTTTGTTTTGGTTTCTCGTAATCGGCTCCTAAGATTTCGATGAAATTTGTCTGTTTATATTGACAAAACAAAAAATAATTTAAGTGATATCCGCCTACCACCAGACCACTTTTCCAGCTTTTTGGGATCTCGAAAACGGCAGAGTACAAATTTTGATAGTATTTTTTTTTAATATCTGCCCACTGCCAAGCCCACTTTTATCATTTTTTCGGTTTATCAGAGACGGCTCGAAGGATTTGGATGACATTTTTAGTCTAGTTATATGGGCACACCCCCTTTTCACACTTTATTGTTCCTCGGAAACGGCTTCTACGATTTAAATGAAATTTTCACAGTTTGGTGTTAAAAAATTAAAGTTTTCAGAGATTGTGTTTATGAACGAGAAACAATTAAAAAAATAATTCTAGTAAAATCCACCCACATCCACACCCCAATTAGTATTTCTTTGCTTCTTGGAATTTACGGAAATGGCTGGTTTTCTCAAAAATTTTAGAGTCTGTTTATATGGGCAAGGCGAAAACTTTTACTATTTTTTTCATTATTATAATTCCAGCCTAATGCAATACATTTAATGTTAATATGACAGAGCAAAATCTATGAACATGTTATCACACGAAAACCCCATTTTCATATTAAAGGTAGAACTATAATAATCGGTGGCTGTCGGAAGCTAATGTCAAAACAGAACGAAAAGTAGCGTTCCGAAACGTCAAATTGACATGTAACCTATAATTCGCTTAAGTGGTTTGAAGTTGTACCAATGATTTCCCCTCCAGTAGCTGATGATCTTCTTGCCATTGCAGCACTCACTTTATTGAGAAATTTAATAAAATTTTAAAGAAAAACTTTGCACACAGCTCGTATAAAATCTAGAATTAACTGGAATAACAAATGTAATTATTTTCAAATTAATTATTGTTCTAATTCGATTGAACAAAAACTTTGCAGCATAACAAAGATATTTTTGTTTTTGATGCAGTTTCAACTTTGCTTCACAAAAAATTCACAACACAAAACCCGTGCAATTTTTTTTTTTTATTTTGATTTCTGTTATCTGTCATTTTACTTTCGTTAGAGCGCTCGATGAGCGCTGTCGCTACCGATAGCGAAAGTTAACGAAAACTTAACGAAAATACCAAATCGCAATTATGGGCGGATCATATCAATTCTTTGTATTCGCTCAGTTTCGTACGACCGCGTAAGCTGACTTCTTTCTATTATAGTTATACCTTAATTCCGTGTTTAAAAAAATTTCGAATTTTTAATCAGAACAGAACTATAAAATCACGATGGTGGAGAGGTCCAAACAAGTGATTTTCAACCGAACGTCCTTTGGTCTGTACGTCAGTGTCAGTGTGTCCTGATTCCTGATTGGGTTAGGGAACTTGATAGATGTTTATTCACACACATTTTCAAAAGTAGATATAAGGCCTACACCAAACGCGAACGCAGGAAAAAATTTCGGGGGGGGGGAGGTTTTGAAAAATTTTAAATGTTATTAAATATTATATTTTATCATGAAAAGTCGAATTATTGACCTGAAGGACAATAATGTTTCAACTCCGATTTAAATGAAAACATCTATTTCTTAAATTACAAAAGATATTCTAAAAAAAAAACTGCATTTAAAAGTCACCAATTTATTTGCGTTAAAAATGCCTATAAGCCTCGCATGCTCTGCATACAAACTGAAATAAACGATTCAAGCAGCGATGTACCTGCATAACTAAAGCTTAGAAATCCTATGATGAAATTCCATTTGCAACGGTTTTCAAAGCTCCACCTAAGAAATGCGACTCAAGCTTCGATTTCATCGCGTTTCGAATGGCTCCTCAAATCATTTATCATAGCTCCAACAAAATATTTAATATTAAAGGAGAATGGGGCAAAAACATATGCGACCTGGTCTACCTAGTGCCCAGAAACGATACCTATGAAAATGATTGGGTACTATGGATGGAGTGTACCAACGTACGAGCATTTTTTTTTTTATCATAAACAGTGGGAGTTGGTTATAATAAGTGACCAAAAAAATAAAAAAAACACTTTGCAAATTCGAATCAACATAGACGAATTGTTTTATATTTTGTAATGTACTGCCTAAGCCCCATGGTTTACAGTTCTGTGTCCATATACAAAAATGATGCTCTTGAACTAAGCTTTCTAATATTGTATACCTCAATTGTGGGCACTAGACGAATAATTATTCCCGTTCATTAATTTCGCTAAATCGAATAAAAAAAATAGAATTATCATACTGTTAAGTGAGTTGTTCGCCAACCATAACATTTTTCGCTATTATTAGCCATTGGTATAAAAGTTCCTTTATTTTGGGGTCTATTCAGTTCATCAAAAGTGACCAATACTGTTATTTCAATGGAACACTATTGCAATTAATTTTTGCTCTAATTGCAGTCTTTGTTGCCATATACTGCCTAAACCCCATGGTTTACAGCTTTGTGCCCATACAACAAAAATGATGTACTAAGACCAGAGATTAGAAATAAATCTCAAACTTTTGAAAGGTTCCTTAATAACTGTCATTTGTTGACATTTTCAATAATAGTCAGTCAATAACCTTTATTCTCAATAAACAAAAAAAAAGGGTGCGTTTCCATATTATACGAATTATTGAAACCAAAATTGATAATCCTAATAGGTACTCCTTCACAAACTCTAAATGTTATAAAAACTATACCATAATAAATTTTTATTTTTGTTTTTTTTAGCGGACTCTCCTGATTTAATTCAATTTTTTGATATTAGCCTATTTTGAGATAAAATTTTTAAAATAATTTATATCTTCATACCAGTAGGAGATAGACAAAAATCTTAAACAAGTAAGATTTTTAGAATTTTATTATCTATCCACCAAAAAAAAATTCAAAACTCTAGCATTCTAATTAACGAAATTAGAAAAAAAGACATAAAAGGACATTTTCCCTTTTATCTGCTACAATAATAGAGATTATCAAAAAATCCAAACTCATTGCAATATAAAATATATTAGGCTATCAATAAAAGTGTTTACTTTTACTCTACCTCCCAACACTTAGCTATAGTCAATGATCTCAGCGTTGCATATGTGGCGTTACATTTCTTCGTTTCACAAAATTTCAACCTTGAAATTTCACTCTCAACGCGCCCAAAGAAGTTTCACTTCAAAAATCGAACAAGGCCTGACAGCAACCTTTATTTTGTTTTTTTTTTTTAGGTTACGGTCAACCAGTAGATTTATCTCTGAAAAAAAAAATAAATCTCATCTGCAATTTTATCAATCAAAATGCCCGTTAGTATTTTGTAAGCACTGATGCATGCGGAAATTAAGGTTATTGAGCTTTTTCGAAATTGCATTGGTTGTGCTTGGCGTCCCAGTAACTCAAGTCACAGTCAAAAAGGCATTTTCGACTTTGCACTTTATTTTAAGCGATTAGATATTAGTACGACTTAATACCTAAAATAAGAAAAAAAACTCATATGTATTTGTTTTTGAAAAATAAACATGTTCTCGGCAAAATCCAAATTTGTCTGCATTAACCATTTTTGATTTATTTTCAGCGAAAAAGGTTAAAGACTGTACACATGAGAGCGACCAACGACCGACGAATGAATGAAGAAATGGGCTTTAAAACATTAGTAAACCTAAATTCTTTACAAAATCTAGACAAAATGGAAAGATTATAATTGGGGATTATTTTATGATACCAAAATTTTCATTTTAATTGCTAAGACAAGAGAATTTTAAGAAAACAATTTGTTCGTCGCGAATAGCCACAATTCGTTACGACCAATTTATTTTCTCAAATTTCTCATATTTAAGCAAATAAAAATTCAGATTTTATAATTTTAAAATTAATGTTAAATCGAATTCTACCCTTTTGATTAGATTTTGTGAAATATTAAGCATTATTAATTTTGTAATTCCCATTTGTTTGTTCATTCGTCGGTTGCTCTCATGTGAATGGTCCTTTAAAGGTTGACCTTTTGCATTAACTTTTTGGAAAAAATCTCAACCATTGAGAGATATTTTTTGAAAATAGAAAATAAATCACAACCGATAACCTAAATTTATTTTTTTTTTAAATAAATCTCAACCCGAAACCAAAATATTTCTTAAGCAATGTAGTAACTCTCTGAGTGAAACCAATTGAAAATAAAGGTTGACAGTTATTTCTGATCTCTGACTAAGACTAAGCTTTCCAACGAAATATATCTCATTCGTGGGTAATAGGTAGACCAAAATGAGCATTCTCTTTTACTTATGGAAAATAAATGCAAATGCTTTTTATGTTCAGATCTTGACGCATTGGTTTTAAATAATATTAAATAAATGTGCTGCATAAGCCGAGCGAAGCTCGGTCGCCCAGGTACTAATATTGTAAATTCAAACGATGATGAGACACCATTAAAAAAAAAACAATAAATTATATACAGTTCTTCGCGGAGTAAAAGAATTATCAGATGGAAAGGCGGCCGGTTCGGATAGAATACCTTGGGAGTTCTATAAATATGGTACTGATGAATTACATAAGAATCTCGAAAGAACATGGAACCATACCACAGCAGTTCAAGGATGCCCTGTTTTTCCGATCCACAAAAAAGGCAGTATTGAAGAACCAGCAAACTATAGAGGGATATCCTTTTTAAACGCATCGTATAAAATTTTTACATCGATTCTTTTGAGACGATTGAACTCATGGATACACGCAAACCAACTACTTAGCGAGTTCCAGGCTGGTTTCAGAGCAAGGTACTCAACCATAGACCAGCAAAAAACTATATACATTTTTTGTAGATTTCCAAGCCGCATTCGATACAATTGATCGAAATGCATAAATATACAAATTGTTTGGATTGGAAATGTCGCTAAGGTTTGGGAGAGTACTGCAGAATTTGTACATGGACACCAGGGCAGCAGTTTGGAATGGTAAAAATGTCTCTGAATGGTTTGAGACGAAGACAGGAGTCAAGCAGGGTTGCTGACTAAGTCCAAGTTTATTCGCACTATTTATCGAAGAGTTGCTACAAAGCACTGCTTTTTGCTGATGACATTGTGCTGTTTGCATACACTCCGGCATCGCTGCAGCTTATGATTAACAAGTTGTCTGAATACTGCACGAGATGGAACCTGGTTGTTAACTTGGATAAGTCGAAGGTGTTGGTGTTCAAAAAAGGTGGAGGCAGGTCTTGCTCAAACGAACAATGGTATTTTAACAACGAACGAATAGAAGTTGTAAAAGAGTATAAATACCTAGGAGTTCTTTTCACAAAAAATCTTAGCATGGATAAGCACCTCAATGAAAAGCTGTTAAAGGCTAAAACCGCCATTGGCTTGGAGAGAATGTTTCAATAATACGAACATTGTACATAGCAGTAAATATAAAGTTTTTAAAGCGGTATCTGAATCCATTCTTTTTTATGCAGCTCAAGTGTGGGGAGTAAAAAAGTATGAGGCCGTGGAAAAACTGTTCAGGTTTTACATAAAACGTACTTTTCATCTACCTCCAAACACCCTGAACTTAACTATGTTAAATTTAGTCAAAACGCCTTATTGACTTCACTTTATTTTTGTGCACTTCTTCTTATTACTTCATTCCAATTTTAAAAAATAAAAAATAAATAATAAAAACAAATGTCAATTTCGGATGCATTTCGGCATTTTACATGCCATCCTCAGCACGTCTTTTTATTGACTAAATATCCAATATAATTATTATTAAAAGCTTTTAAACAATTACTAAAAAGAGCGAGAAAGAAAAAAGAAAAACAATTAACTAACTCATGTACATACAGAACATTAAGCTAATTTTGTCTAGTCATGATGTTAAAGAGAGATGACTTGATCGGTGCATCCATGGTATTCATTAAGATGTTGTTGTTTCTGTGCATGTACAAGCTTTCATATGCGTCTAAGAATCTGTCATCGCTTACGTGTTTAATTAGCTTTAAATTTTCTTTCGTCACATTATGCTCGTTCTCTATCATGTGTAGGGCCACCGCAGATTTATTAGGTCTGTTGAGCTTTCTGTTGGCTAAATGCTCATTAAACCTTGTTTCTATATTCCTTTTGGTTTGTCCATAATATTTTTGCTCACAATCATTACATGCAATCTCATAGATACCTGGTTTTTTATTGTTATCTGTTCTATCTTTCGTTGATCCTAATTTCGACTTGAGTTTTCCGTCGGATGCATAAACTAGTTGTATATTTTGTTTCTCGAAAACTTTGGTTAGCTTATTTGTTATCGAAGGAGCAAAATGAATTTTTAATCGTCTCTTCTCTTCTGTCTCCTTAAGTGTTTTTAGTTTTGTTAAACCCATTCTTTTTATTATTTTTGATTGTTTTTCGACCATTCTTGTTATTATTTCGCTGTCATATCCATTTAGTTTGGCGGCATATTTTATGTAGTTCAACTCTTCCATGTAGTTTTGTGCATTCATAGGAACTGAACACAAACGATATACCATGCTGTTAAATGCAGCCTTTTTATACTGCATTGGGCAGAACGAATTAATTGGAATATAACGAGGGATGTTAGTTGGTTTTCTATAAATTGAAAATTCGAGCAAGTTATTGAAATTTCTATTTATAAGGATATCTAAAAATGGAAGTTTCCTATCTTTTTCCATTTCATATGTAAATTTCAAAGAAGGCCATTTTGAATTTAAAATGTCCATGAAAGCATTTAAATTGTTTGGATTTATAGATGCAAACACATCATCAACATATCTAAACCATACTGTTGGTAGCTTCCCTTCAGCTTCAATGCTTTTCTCAAAGTTTGACATAAACAAATTGGCTAAGAACGGAGATAATGAGTTTCCCATTGTTGTACCCTCTGTTATTTTGTAGAACTTATTCAAAAATTGGCAACAGTTGTACTCCATGCATAAGGTAGCTGCGTCAAAATAAATCTTTTTCTTTTCTTGATTATCTTCACGTTCGTCAAGCCAATCTTTCAACAACTCTAACGTTTCTTTGATCGGAATGCTCGGAAACAATGCTACTACATCAAAAGATATTAAAACTTCATTTTCTTTTATTTTTAACTTTTTAACTCTTTCTATGAAATCATAAGTGTTACTCACGGATCGACTTTCACCTTGGCTGTAGTTTTGGAACTCGGATACTAACCATTTCGCGATTTTTTCCGTTGGTGCATCTATATTGGAGATAATTGGCCGCATACTTAGTGTAGGTTTATGTGTTTTGGGTAAACCATATAATTTTGGAACCGAAGGGTTCGCAACCATAAGCTTCCATTTCACCTTAGGTCCAAATACACGTAGGATTTCTTTGAGCAGTGCAGTTGTTCCTTTAATCATCTTAGGTAGTGGAGTTTTATTTAGTTGTACAAAGTTTTGTGCCGATGTTATTTCGCACATTTTTTCTTCATATTGGTTTCTGTCCATGATAACCAAGTCCCGCCCTTTGTCAGATTTCATGTAAAAACAATCTTTTTCTCGAAGTTTTGTAATGGTTCTTAAATGTGAAGAGTTTTTCTTTTTATTTTTAGTTACTTCGCTACATCGGGTGGTTTATAGCAGGTTAAATCAAAACCTCAACCTCAGTAATTATTTTCGAGATGATTATACAATCGAACAAATCTCGAGTATGTTTCGACTAAGAGGGGAGCTTCTAAACTTAAATTTTATACCTCATCGTGAAGACCTCCCAATACTTTGCCAAATGTGTCATGTCGCAGAAAGAGAGGATATTTTTCATTTTGTTGGAAGGTGCCGGCCCTAAGGGAAACAAGAAGACACACATTAGGACGTGATTTTCTAGCAGATGAAGAAGTAATAGTCCTACTTAATGAAATGGATGTACCAAAGATGTTTAAATTTTATGAAATAGCTCTAAATTATAGAAGGAGAATATTAGGAGAATATTTCTAGTTGATAATAACTGTTACTTAATTTATTTAAACTATCAGTACTTTTTAATTTTGTCAATCAGACAGACGGCAAATGCCATGTACAACTGATTTTTCTATATTATTATTGTATTGTATTATATATATATATACGGTTATTGCCCTAGGCGTGGCTATGTTATTATAATAAAGACCTATTTGTGTATTTAAATATGTTTATTCTGCTATGGAAAGTGTGATCGAACTCGAAAAAAAAAATAATTTGTCTCTTATTTTTGTATTTGTATTTATAGAAAAATTTTATTTTGTAAGATTCGGGTATTTGCACATTTTGCTTAAAAATACATGTATGCAGAATTGGAACCACATTTCTTTAACCACGTACGTGGTATGCGGAAATAAAAACCTTTAAAATTGTCAAAACGACATTTTGGTTAAGCAATTTCTTTGGGAGAAACCTAAAAGTCAGTTTTTGTTTTATAAATATTTACTTTAAACATCACACCGACAAAGTTTAATCAAATTTATTAGAGCAGTGTTTGAGATTGTTTGTATTTTGACAATAAAATAACAAATGAGTTAGAAGAACAAAAAGCCCAATATTGCATAATCGCAAATTACATACAAATGGTATTATGCTATGCTATTCTTCGAGATTTTATAAATTTATCTATCAAAAAGGTAAATATGATTAATTGCCAATTTCCAGTATTTTTTTTTTGTTCAACCATTAAGAATAACATTGTTCAGACGTAGTAGCGGTTCTTTTTTTTTATTTTATGCTCTTTTTTTTAAAATAAGGTCTGCATTGTGAACTTTTCATTATTTACAATAAAATACAAGGACAGGAACGGAAAAATTACACAGCGCGAATCCTATCGGATGATGCTGTTAAAAGCATTCTTTACTGGGAAAAGATTTTAAAATTTTATCTCTACTCATGGGTTAATGCTACACTTTTTGTTATACTACACCATATAAATAATGTATATATATGTATCACCATCACCTTCATCGAAATGAACATTGCATTAAGCGAAAATATAGGCGTTGGAAAATGTAACCATTTTAAGGATAGGTTATTGGTACTTTGGTTTCAGTAAAAGGTTAAAGCTTTATTTATACAAAGAGGCTATGAAAATATCACTCAAATGTCAATCAAGGTTAAAGGTTATTTTGTGTTCCAAACCACTATGATGAGAATGATGATGATGTTGATGATGATGATTCAAATGATTGACATTTAAATTGTGTAGTGAAATGTCTGGTCTGATACATGGTAGAAATGTAATTTTTTCGGTTATAAATTATGTTAGGTTGGATATATGTGGGTTAATTGGATTTTGATCTGTACAAAATGAAATTTTCATAAGGCCATGAAAATGATCAATTGTAAGTGTAGCAAAATTAAGGAGTGATGTTAAGCATTCTTGACTCTAAGAATACGAAAACATAATTGAGTTTTCTTTGTTTGCCAAAGGTATCACTAAAAGGTAGTTAAAATTTTCAATCCAAAATATAAGCTGGTGGCCTACAGTCTTATTTCCCAAAATCATACCATAACACCCAGTTTGAAAATGTCATAGAAAAAATTCATCAACAATTTGTTGTTGTAAAATTTTATTACATATTTAGGCACTAGATACTCACCCTTATTTCGATTGTCAATCATGAATTGATAGTTGCTATTTATCAAGCAATTTCTTTATTCGGCATTGTGTTTGTCAACCTTAGTTGAGAAAATTGTCAATAAGTATCAATTCGCCATTGTGAATACAAAATCGGTATTGTAAGTGTCAATTTCCATCGACTTTATTAATATTTGCCAATTTTTCTTTCAATTGAAAAAAGTTAGTAGACGGAAAGTAAATTTGCGGAGAGTAATGAGTGAAACGGTGGGTTGTACAAGGCCAATTGAAAAATCATTCCGTACGATTAATTCAATTGGCGTAATGCTGCGCACAATTTTATAATGTTTGAGACCGATGTGCATCTTTTAGATAATATAATTTATGTTCTATTTCAGATAAGATGTAAGAGAAGGCCGCCTTTGATAAACTGAATAAATAGTTGAATTACAAGAAAACACGATGTCACCTACATATTTAAATACATATCTGGAATACTTACTAGCAGGTTGCAGGTCGCCAAAGGCACCCGTCGAACATGTTCCCAGCGGGAAAAATTCAAAAATTCATTGAGGAAAAATCAGCTTTTTCCTTGAGGAATGGCAGCTGCACCGTCCACTTTTCAGCTGATTCCTTTGATGAAATTAACATGGGCATGTCCTAGGCGGGAAGCACATGCTGAAAATCCGATTAAAATTCGCCAACGAATAAACTACTTCGTTGGAAGTTGTTTATTCACCGACCCAGATGATGAAAAACATGGTGGTTGCATAATCTGAATTCACTGCATAAATGTATGTGGTTTATTCATCAGTTCAATATTTTCGATGAAAATTCAATTATCAAAACACAAGATATAGAAGTAGGTTAGGGGTGTCTAATTATTTTTGTTTGTCAGATATTCAAAATGGGTATCGTGGATCTTGTAGAGGATACCCACACAAGTATTTCTACGTTCCGGAATTTTTTTTTAAATGGTACCTCCAGACCCCGCGGCCGTTTTTTTTATGTAAAAAACACGTTTTTTTCAAAGACAACAAATGATTAAGAATTTCGCGTATCAAACGTGGTTTCACCGACTTTAAAAGATTTCTTTTGACTCTCTAGGGATGCTTTTAATAAAATAGCACAGGTAACTGCCCCTTAGGATTTCAAAATATGCCTTTTTTACTCGATAAATGGCTGAAAACCCCCCAAAAATCGGTTGATTTTTAAGCTTTTCTCGATTTTAAAGACCTACATCAGTTCAGGAACGATCAAGCAAGACTCGTATCATAGGTAATTTTGTGTGCTGAACTCAAATCTATCATCCGTTTTTCGCCATCAGCTCTAGTTTTTGAGATATTACAGTCTGAAAATGGAATATAACCATTTTTTCACCTATTTTTGAGATTTTATAAAAATTCGAAATGCTTTTTTTTTCAAAACAAATGCACCGATTCATCAAAGTACTGCACTATGACTCATGTTCATGTATGAATCGGTGCATTTTTTTTGAAAAAAAGCATTTCGAATTTTTCAAGAATCTCAAAAATAGGTGAAAAAAAGGTTATAATCCATTTTTAGACTGTAATATCTCAAAAACTAGAGCTGGCGGCGAAAAACGGATGATAGATTTGAGTTCAGCACACGAAATTACCTATGGTACGAGTGTTGCTTGCTCGTTCCTGAACTCATGTAGGTCTTTAAAATCGAGAAAAGCTTAAAAATCAACCGATTTTTGGGGGGGTTTTCAGCTATTTATCGAGTAAAAAAGGTACATTTTGAAATTTTAAGGGGCAGTTACTTGTGCTATTTTATTATAAGCATCCCTAGAAAGTCAAAAGAATTCTTTTAAAGTCGGTGAAATCACGTTTGATACGCGAAATTCTTGATCATTTGTTGACTTTGAAAAAAATACTTGTGTGGGTATCCTCTACAAGATCCACGATACCCATTTTGAATATCTGACAAAAAAAGCTATTAGACACCCCTAAAGTAGGTAGTTGTTTATTCAGCAATTAGTTAATTCAATATGAAAAATGTGAAGAAAATTAAATAAATAGTAAATTCATTAACTCTGTTGTGTTGTGGATTATTTGTGATTGGTTAATTAAAATATAGAATTAAAACTTTAAATTAAAGTTAAATCACTAGGTCAGTGGTTGATGGTTAATCACCACTTCATATGGGAAGTGGTGATTAACCAAAAAACTGAAATACTTTGAGAAAATCTGAGATTGCCTCTTTTTAATGAAAATTCATAAGTCCTCTTATAATATTTTCTGTCAGTAGACAATGTCAACACAGAGAACACAAAAAATATCAACTTCTATCAAAACACACAATGGCGGTGCACACTTTACAAAGCATATGAGTGGACATAGACGATGAACTGATGAACTTCTACATGACTTTTCAACAGTTTTTTCATCTTATAATTTTCCATATCAAAAGCAATTTTTAATTC
Organism: Melangyna quadrimaculata; assembly: GCA_949320155.1. Classification (NCBI taxonomy): domain Eukaryota; kingdom Metazoa; phylum Arthropoda; class Insecta; order Diptera; family Syrphidae; genus Melangyna; species Melangyna quadrimaculata. Next base: position 64,564,367 of record OX439483.1, on the reverse strand, counting down.
AACGTGTTTTCTAAACACAAAGCAGAAAGTGGGTTCAAATCTATGAACTGAGTAAACCTTGCATAACTCTTCACTTATTAAATCATTACATGTCGTTTCCTTGGATTATCTGGCTAGTGATGTCTTGTTGTTTTCTACACACGAAGCAAAAAGTGGGTTCAAATCTATGAACTGAGGAAACCTCGCATGACTCTTCACTCACTAAATCATTGCATGACGTTTCCTTTTATTATTTGGCTAGTGAATTGATTGAAGAATTCAGCTATAAAATTCATTGTGGACGATATTTCCCGCTGGGTTATGTTATTTCATCTGAGTCAGGGCTGAGCGTAAATATGTGTATAATTTAGTTGACAACCTCAACCTTCACTTTCAACAAAAAAAAATTACTTCTAAAAATGTGGCAACCCTTAAAATTTTACCCAATTTAGGCCTATTTAAGACCTAACTTCTGACATATTGCCTGTTTTCCGATTTTCATTTACTATTTTACTGCTAGAATAGTGGCAACCCAAACATTAGGGCTGGCCACGAGACGAGAAAATCTCGGTCTCGATCTCAGTCTCGCATGACGAGACGAGACCGAGACGAGACTGCCTTCTAAGCAACCGAGACGAGACCGAGACGAGACTGTATATTTGGACAGAAATTTACAGAGAGTCTAATAAATTATTGGAGAATCCAATTTTAGTAAAATATTTATTTTCTTCTGCACATATTCAAACGATAATCGAAAATCATTCGTTCCAATAATCAACAGTTTGTCCGGAAATCGTATTTTTCGGAGACGAGACCGAGAAGAGACTTAATTATACAAGACCGATACGAGAACGAGACGAGACTGAAAATTTTCGATTTTAACGAGACTGAGACGAGACTTACAAAAGTGTCGCAAAGTCTCGTCTCGAGGCCAGCCCTACTAAAAATTTGAACCAATGTTTGACCATTCAAATGTCTGGTCTGATACATGGTAGAAATGTAATTTTTCGGTTATAAATTATGTAAGGCTGGGTTAATTGGATTTTGATTTGTTTAAGATTAAATTTTAATAAGGTCATGAAAATGATCAATTGTAAGAAGCAAAATTAAGGAGTTATGTTAAGCATTCTTGATTCTAAGAATACGAGTACATAATCGATTTTTCTTTGTTTCCCAAAGAGAATAGACCACCAAAAGGAAGTTAAAAATTTCAATACAAAATGTTAGCTGGTGCAGTACGGTCTTATTTCCCAAAATCATACCACACGAACACCCAATTTTTAAATGTCTTGCAAAAAGTTCATCAATAATTTGTTGTTGTAAAATTTTCCTATACATATATTCATGAATTAAGACGTATAGATACTCACCCTTATTGGGATTGTCAATCATAAATTGATAGTTGTTATTTATCAAGCGATTTCTTCATTCGACATTGTGTATTTAAACCTCAATTAGTATCAATTTTCCATTGTGAATGAAAAAATCGATATTGTTAGTATCAATTTCTATCGACTTTATTGATATTTGCCAATTTTTTTTTTCAATGGAAAAAAATTAATCATTTGAGGGTAAATTTGCGAAGAGTAATGAGTGCAGCGGTGGATTGAGCACGGCCAATTGAATGACTGATGTGGTTCTTTTGGATGGTTTAATTTATGTTCTATTTCAGATAATATGTAACATGCCGCCTCCACAGGCCACAAACGATGGCCGGACTATGGAAAATGTTTAAAAATCCAATGGAGCCGCAAAAATCCATGTCCAAGCAGTGACATATCGGTACAAATCAGATTGTGGATTGGATTGTAAAGGGTTTTCCAACAGGCTTGCCAGATTGGGAATGTTTATCGGAAATTGGGCTATCTTTTTCCAAAATTGCCGACAACAATTTCAGTATGACAGCCCAGTCGTGATTGGGCTATATATAGCACAAACATAATATTGGGCGATATTTGTTCCTTAACGAGAATCGGCCAAATTTTAAGAATCTGCCCTTGGAAATAATTCCAAAAAGCAAGAAAAGCTTGGAAAATATTCGAAATTTGGAAGAACAATGGAATAAGCTCTCTCTATTTGACTGGAGTTCAGTTTTTCCCTACAAAACTCCAAGAAATTTAAAAAAAATTTGAATAGAATTTGCTCTTAACGTAAACAATATTTCGGATGAAATAGTTTTCGGGGATTTGGAGAATTTCGTTATACAATTAATACCTTTGCCTGTCAGCAACGCTGTTGTAGAAAGAACATTTTCTTTCATGAATTGTGTAAAAACAAAACCGAGAAATCGATTAACTACAGCTTCGGTCGATGCAATTATGCGTTTGCGTATTAATTCTACGGTTAAAAATATTTGCTGTTAAAACTTGTCAACCTCATTTCAAATGATAAGTCAAAATTCTGATTCTGACCTCAGAATTCCCAGGCATCACTTGAAGCTTCTACTGAGATTATAAACTTCGAAATAACCAGGCCAAAAATGTCTTCGATGATGTTTAAGCCAGACGAAATCCACCTCATGAAAGTGTGAATAGGAGCGTAGTCTTGTAAGAAAATCGAAGGAACATACCTATTCTAAAATATTAGTACCTATGCTTTGAAAATGGTCTTAATAAGCGAAGACTGATGAGCTATTTCCGTTCATTGTAGTAGGTTTAAACTTTAATTCAATAGGGTGACAGTTAACCACGTAATAACACCTGACGTACGATAGTGATTAAGAAAAAATATCCATGGCGGAATCCCTTGACAGTTCCTTATGTTCTTGACTTAGACCTGGTTTCTTTCACATATTTATGTTCCGTAATCTGTAAGACCATCGTTTAATTAAGTGGAATCCCACTTTTTGAAGTAATTTAAGGGCCCTATGTAGTGGAATCTGAGCCATTCGCAGATTTAGCCATATTTATCAGGATCTACTTCTTTCAACTTTCCCATGTTTTTCTCATAGTAACCCAAATTTGGGAGTTAGATGTGCAACTTGTTTACAGTTTTCTTGATTTTTTTCGGCCTGAGATACATACAGTTCCTTGAAAGCATTTATTTTTGCATTCTCCACTACCGTTAACGTATGACCAGACCCCATATTTATATAAAACCAATTAAAAATAAATTTGTATATCCTTTCTTAAATATTTCATACTTTGTTTTTTTTTTTTTTTTAATCCCTCCTGTAAAATTTTGTAACGCAAAATTCACAGTGGCCTCAATAAACTGACTCAACTTTGTACCTATACCCTTTTTTGCTGTTAAATTTCGTTGAATTTTTCTAGATAGCCCCAAAATGTTTGCTATTTGTTTTTCGAATATATTTTTTTTTTTTATTAATTTTCGAAATCGCGAAGAAAGATTCCCAAAAAAAGTGGCCTCAAGCAACTGGCGGAGAGTGTAAGTAAGTGGGTTCAAACTTTAGGTTAACAAGTTTAGGTTAATTTTGAAAACGTACAAGTATTTTTTTAAGAATTCGCGTTAATATAATAATTTTTTAATTCTTGTATACATACCTACCAGATATTTGTACAGGTACCAAATGTTTCTCAATTCTCTATTCAGCATTGAAAACCACAACCTCTTAAGTCTTGGTTTCCAGAAATATCACCACTAAAAGACTAACAGAGAACCTTCTACAAAATCTAACCACAGCAAAAACATACCAAGCTACACCTACTCAAAAAATATCTACCTATTTCTCAATCATCTTGTTCATTGAGGGATAGCTATCATTTTCCTTGGTAAATTGATATTTTTTTTTCTTATAATATTGATGCTTCTCAAAAGGAAAACTACAATTTCACAAAAAAGTTATATCTAAAATATAACTAGTGAAATAAATCTTGAAGCATACACACGTGTTGAGTCCCATATAACGTCATTATTATATTTTCTATATTTTCTTCCATGCAGACCAGAAGACAGAACATTTCAAATATATTTCTACGCTATTCAATCAATTTTGCGTCTACGTATAAAAAAAATATTCCCGCCTCCTGGTTAAATTTCCCACCTGGTTAATCTGTCATACCCTTTAAATGTCTACACCTGGCATATATCTAACATTTGTAGCCCACAAATCTGTCAAATTGAGCAGCACACATTCCATTTCATAGAACCAAGCCAACCAACAACCCAACCATTTGATTTAACGTATTTACAAACATTCGTCATCATCATCAGTATTACATCTTTATCTGACGCAGCCAAGTAATTTATCATGTGGGGGCCAAAATGTTTGTGGTTTCTAAGAGAATATACCTACTATTGGATTCTGCAAAATATGTATATGCCAATTCCAAATGAAGCACGAGCACAGCACCCACCAGGTGTACCATTCTTAGATGTTTGTAACGACTTACAAAACAATATTCAAGATTAACATGTGGAGAAGGCTTCCCCCGCCTCCTATAGTGACGTCTGTCTCTGCTTAACCGTAAACTATATGGGAATATTTCGTGTTTGATTAACCGGAAAGGATGCAAACATATATGCCAAATAAACGCAAGAAAGTATATAAGTAAAATTTCCCGAAATAAATACAAATATCAATATTATGTTGTTACAGGCTATAGAGCTACCTACCAAGAAAAAACACAAAATTGTCCTTGTTAAAAACGCATTTTTCAAAATGTCGGCTGAAGCACACCATTTTTTACTTGCGATGTATGCATACATATAAAATATGTAGGTACTATATGCCAGGTTATGGATTCGTTAAAAAATTGAACTCGATCCCGCAATTCTGCCTGTCCTCGCCCCTACAGCCTAAACGGCTGGAGGGATTTTCTTCAAACTTGGTGCATAGTGTTTTTTGACTTACATATACAGGGTGATTGGTATAAGGTGCACCAAAAAGCTGTAACGAGGGGGCTCTATTTCCCTCCGTTTAGGCAGGAGGGGCAATTTTCTCAAAAATTGACTTAGAACAGAAAAAAAATTGTTTAAAACAACAGTAAAACTATAAGTGCCCTGCTATACCTTTTGGAAAGCCAGAAATCTCTTCTTTAATTTTCAATTTAAATTATTGCGTTTGTAAAAAGTTTTAAAAAAATCATTTTCAAACTAGAAATTCTGAAAAAAAAAATTTAATTTTAAACTTATTTTTTTTCAGAATTTAACGTTATGAAGTACTATTTTTGTTTTCAAAACTCAATGCTCTTATTAATTTTTAGTCAAACACTGAAAACCACACTGATCTAGGACTTTTACTTTTCAAGATATGAAAAAATAAATGAAGCAACTTTTTAATAAAACTAAGAAGAATCTGGCTAAATGATCATTTCAGCAACCAGTTGATAAACCTCGTTTTTTCTTGTTTTTACTAAGATGCTGGTTTCTTTATTTTTTAATATACCGAAAAGTCAAAGTCCTAGAACAAAGTGGTTTTCAGTGTTTGACTTAAAATTGACAATTGCATTAAGTTTTGCAAACAAAAATTATGCTTAATTACATAAAATTTTGAAAAAAATTAGTTTAACATTTTTTTTTTTCGAAAATTCGAGTTTGAAAATAAATTTTTTAAAAACTATTCACAAACGCAACTTAATTTAAAATGGAAATTAAAGAAAAGATTTCTGGCTTTCCCAAAAGTTATGGCAGGGCATTTCAAGCCTTGCAGTTGTTTTTAAATAATTTTTGTTTTCTGTTTTAAGTCAATTTTTTAGAAAATTGACCCCTCCGCATAAACTGAGGGAAATATAACCAGCCCCCCCCAACCCTTATGATTTTTTTCTTGTCTTAATCCAACCTACTTGTTTCAGCTTTTTGGTGCACCTTATACAAACCATCCTGTATAGATAATATATGGCAAGTTATGGATTCATAAAAAAAATTGAACTCGATATAATAAAAAGGTTTTAGTCAAATTTAATCAATAAAATTAAAGCCGGTTTGTGGTCAGTTTATATTAACGTTTAAAATAATAACTTTCCCTAACATTACGATGATAGAGAACTCGAAAAAAGGGGGTCCCGCAATTCTGTCTGTCTGTCCTTGGCCGTACAGCCTTAACGGCTGGAGGAATTTTCTTCTAACTTGGTATGTAGTGTTTTTTGACTAATATGCCCAGACGTTTTTTTTAATTTTTTTAGGACCAAAAATAACGGCACCTGTCGCACAATTTTTTTTCGCCAAACAAAATTATTCCTATTCCCAAAAACTCACTTTGTGAGGAATTTAGACCAATCACCATTCTACCATTTTTGTCTAAAGTTTGTGAACGCATTATGCAAAAACAACTGAACGGCTACATAATCCGCCACAACAGTCAGGCTTTCGCGCTCAACACAGCTGCACAACTGCACTTCTTAAAGTCATGGAAGACATTAGGACCGAATTTGAAAAGGATAGTGTAACGTTTTTAGTTCTTCTAGACTTCTCCAAAGCTTTTGATGTGGTGAACCACACGGTGCTGATGAATAAGCGCGTTCGGAGTTTAACGTATCTTCAGATACAATAAAATTACTTTTATGTTATCTTAGCAATAGAAAACAAGCCGTTTGTTTGAATAATAAGCTGTCTGAGTACCTACCTATACTGAAAGGTGTTCCCCAAGGTTCCTTTTTATCACCCCTGCTATTCCCACTGTATATAAACGAAATCGCTTCTCTGTTCCCGACGCTTCAAAGCACTTTTATGCAGACGATATACAAATCTATAGAAGTTGTTCACTAGGCCTTATAGAAAACTGCTCTTTTGCTATCAATCAGGATCTCGAGCGGATCTCAAATTGGGCTGCTGATAACGGTTTGGCTCTTAACCCAAACAAATGCCTTGTGATATCCAAAAAAGAACTCGATTTGTCATATATTCCGTCAATCATGCTAACTGGTTCTATATTAAAATTTGTAAACATTTCTTGGAATCTTGGTGTGGTTTTCAATAGGACTCTTACATGGAATGACCATATTAACTTAGTCGTAGGTAAGGCATACAGCACCCTAAGAACATTATGGACTGCTCAGGGCTTTACGCCGATTAAAACAAGAAATCTATTTGCTAAGTCTTTGGTTTTACCAGTCTTAACCTACGGATGCGAAATCTATCACAATTGTGATTTCTACAGCAAAAACAAGTTAAAAGTAGCCTTTAATAGTATCATACGATATATTTATTGATTAAGAAGATATGACCATGTTTCCCATCTGAGAAGAAGCTTTTTAAAAATGTTTCGATAACTTTATCAAATTCCGAACATTGATACTACTTTTCAAAATTATAACTACGCGAAAACCAACTTATCTGTATGACGAACTTCGGTTTTCAGTATCAAACAGATCAACTTATTTAATTCATCCTCGTTTTACGTGTCTTACATCTGAGAGACAATTTTTCATCAATGCCTGTCGACTGTGGAACTCACTCCCACCTTATGATTTCATTTCTTTTCAAAACGACTAACATATCTTTTACAGACACCTCACTTCTCATTCTCTATTTCTTTCTTTTTTCCTTCTTTTACTTTTACTTTTACTTTTTTTAAAATTACCAATATTAAATATCCCATAAAGTCTTTTGCCTAAAGTTTTTTTCTTGTACATAGATGTACATATTATTATTTATTTATTTTGTTATACTGTTTTTTGTTTTTTTTTTTGTATTGGCTTTTTAAATTCTTAAATTCACTTTTATATTATATACAAATGTTACTTATTAGTTAAAATGTTATCATATATTATTTATCCATAAACTTTCACTACCTTATAAGATTTATGTTAATGTGTTAGTAACAATTACAAACAAATAAACGTATTCTTTAGAATATCAAAAAAAAAAAAAACTTATTCTTTAGAAAAAAAGGAAAATTATATTTTTATCAAAAATAAATTAAGTAAGGAAATGCTACTTTTTAATAATTTCTTTATTTTCATAATATATTGGGTACCTACAGTACAACCATTTTTTGTTTGGTTTTTGATTTTCTCGAAAACAGTTTAGTTGTGAACTTTCATTTTTTTTATGGTAAAACTTCTAAAAAGTATAAACATTATTGTGAACCAAAATTAATTTTTTTTTTTTTTTGAAAACCAAATATTTTTAAAACGACTTGGTCAATATTTTCAAAACATGGTGTAAGATAGTTTTTAATTATTTTCTAGGATACTTGAAAAAATTATCTTTCTAATTTAAAAAATAACGGGATCTTCACTCATAAATTTTATTAGTAAATTGGCTACGAATGACATTCGTAGCAAAAATATTCGTGCATTGTACGAATATTCGTAAAATGTACGAAGTATTCGTATCGTGATTTCCCTACGAATACATTCGTGAAGTGTTACTAATACCTGTGGTAGTATGCACGAATTCATTCGTTGAATATACTTATAACATTCGTAAACTAAAATTATACAATTTGTATGAGTACATTGAACGAATTGTTGTGTACATGTAACTCATAACATTCGTTAATTTCTCGTACGAATACATTCGTAATTTTTACCATTGCATTCGTAATATTTACTAATGGATTCGTTCTTTTTACGAAGTAAAACAAATATAAGTAGACAAAATTCATTCGTAGACTGACCGTACGCATTGTTCGTAGAATGTACGAAGTATTAGTAAAAGTTTAAAAAGTTTTATACGAAATATACGTAATTTTTTCTGGATAACGTATTCCATTCCTCAAAGGATCAAATGTGTTTTCGTTTAGTGCGTCGCCACGCGCGCCGGCCGGAAAAACAAATTTGTCAATTGTGTTAAGTGAACGAGTTACATAAGTGAACAAATTCGTCTTTTGTGAAAAATAAAAATAAGTACCTATGTAAGTATATTAGTAAGAAATTATTAATTATTATTAACTGACTCAAGTGATAGAAACAAACAAATATTAACAGACGTTTTTTTTATCGAAAGTTGTTTTTCTGGTTCTTTTAATATCACATAAAAAAAAAAATTCGTGATGACCGTACGCGTTTATTGAATACAAGCCGTATATACTCCATACACATCTACCTGGCTAACTCACGTACATTTCTGTCTGCAAAACTAAATAAAAAGAAACTGTGTGAATTTTTTCAACTGATAAACATTCTGCGGAGAATTTTATGTTGCAAATTAGCTCAGTGGATGCATTCTCGCTCTCGGCACGGAAGGATACCAGTTCAAATCCAGGAAAGGAAAACTTGACATTTTTTTTCAATTAAAATAAAACAATATAATTTCAGAATTGAGGGAAAACCAGCAGTCAAATTGAAACAATATACTAATAGCACTGTAGAACAAACGAATGAATAACGCCAGCATTGGTAATACTACAACAAGATTAGTAAAATGTACGAATAGCACTGTATAATGTACGAATAAATAACGAGAGCATTGGTAAATATTACAATACTATTAGTACAATATACGTTTGTTTTTGCACGAATACGAATAAAATATTCGTAATATGTACTAATATATGTACATTCTACGAATACTATTCGTGGCTGAAAACCTCGAACAAAATTCGTTAAATGCACGCAGTTATTAGTAATATTTACATACGAAAGTTTTTGAGTGTTCCATACACATGTTGAAAAACCATTAAGAAAAAAATTCTTTTTCTCGAAAACGGTCCCAAGAATTTTGATAAAAAGATGTGCGTTTACTATTTAAGGTATGATGATTATTTTGATGAAAACTTTAACAAAAACGATTAACAACTGTACCTGTCATAGAACCGATTTTTTGGTTTTTAAATTTCTCGTTAACGACTGCACAGATTTCAACAAAACTTATTCAAGGGCTCCTTTACAATTCAAACAATTTTGCACAACTTTTCCGAAAAATAATAATTGGATTTAAAAAAAAAAATATTGATTTTTTTTTTAAATTCGATATCTTGAAAATGGGCTTATGAATATATTGTTTATTTTGTGTAAAATTGTATTTTATTAAATACTCTAAATGTTGGCATACCAGATCTAATTTTTGAAAATGTTCAAACAATTTTATATATAAACAATTTATTTTTAAGAAAACCGCTCCAACAAGCCATTGAAATTAATATACAATTTATAGTAATAATTTATTTATATTTTTTTTAATGATGTCATAATATTTTGGAAGCAATACATAGTACTTGTATGTTACATACATCATCAATTTCTAGCTATACGTTAAAGTTGTGAGCTACGATAGCAAGTTTGTGCGATCCAGTCGTGCCCATTTTGTTCATACGTTTAACAGGGTGTTTTGCAAGAAATGCCACAAAAGGATAGAGCTTTAAAGTTGTACAAAAACAAGAAAATAAACATATTAGCAAGGTGGGTGGCAGGGACAATTATCTAAAAAAATGTAAGAACATTAAAAAAATAAAATGCAAGACTGGATCTCAGGAGTCGCGTATGATAGCGTGAAAAGGGATGAACTGAGCCATGTCATATCTCAGCATCCCTGCCAAAATCAAATCGTTCTTGAATCAATTGTACGCAATGCACAAGTCAACACCATAACCAAAGTACTCTTATGCTTGGTTTCCATTATTGTCATTGAAAGACAAAGTTGGATAAGACATATACTTATACTTTTACTCTACTACTACTTTCTTTGTTTTTTTGTGTTGGTAATAACCACCCTGTCATGTCAAAGTGTGTCAATTTGCGTCTTTCAATGACAAGTGGAAACCTAGTATTATATCATAAACTTTCGATTAGTATGTGTTAGATAGAGTTATCTTTTACTTGCTAGTCAAGTCTGAAAAATGGGAGCTAGTTGCAGGGTACTAGCGAGCGGTACAATTTATTCAAAGTTTTTTAATTGCTTACGTATGCAGACGACAGGCGCATTTGCGAGCATTGAATCTCAGATGCGGCTAAAACGGATTAGACGGTAAATGAGGACAAGATGAAATATATGCTGTCATCGAGAGAGGAATCTCAACATCGTCGACTCGGGCAAAATATCACGATAGACAGATATAACTTCGAAATTGTCAAGGACTTTGTTTACCTGAGCTCAACTATTACCTCGCAAAATGACATCAGTGCAGAGGTCAAACGAAGAATTACTCTTGCCTACCGCTGTTTATTTGGTCTAAGAAGGCAATTAAGTAGAAAGGCCCTCTCTCAGAGAACCAATAAGACTTTGTTCAAGACCCTTATCATCCCGGTCCTGTTCTATGGGGCAGAAGCATGGACATTGAAAAAATCGGATGAAAGTCTGCTAGTGAGCCTTGAGAGGAAGATTCTTCGTGTTCAAAAGGCTAAAAATACAGCGGCTGAGATAGCATGGGCACTTGGAGAGTATGGATAGCAACGCGCCTGATCGACTAGTCTTCGAATCCAACCCCGATGATGTACGCAGCAGAGAAAGAACCCACAACAAGTGGCGCGCAAAAGTGGAGAACGACCTCAATCAGCTTGGTGTGCGCAACTCGAAGCGGCTAGCTAGGAACAGAGCTGTCTGGAGGGGCTTGTTAGTTGAAGCCGTAGCCCATCCTGGGCTGTGAGCACCATCTAAAGCAAAGGAAGTAAGTTGGCCTTGAAAATGCCACTATATTAAGTTCTTCATCGGCAGCAAACTTTGAATTTTAAAGACCAACTTTAATTTAGGAAGGTAATAAAATGAATTATCATAATAATGTTTTGCAAAAACATATACCGAAATGAAAAGTACCTATGTACCACTTGACTTGTGAATTGCGATCAACCGAATATAATCCAAACTTATAGTGAATTTATTTTTTTTCGAATTCATATACTTATTCTTACAACCCTCCGCCCCCCCCCCCCCCTTTATCATAACGGACAACGATCAAGCAGGTTCGTTCTATGCTGACAAAGGTTCAGCATATCACCGCGGCTTAATACGAAGCCATCCCCCACAAAAACCACAACTTGACAACCGGTACGGAACATCCCGAGAACAATAAAGTCAACCGACTTTTTGAATTTTTTGACATGTACTTTATATTTTATTATCCTTTAAAATTAAGACATTGTATAAGATTTGACCCCCTATGTGCCAATAAATGTATAATATCAACGCATCTAGCTAGTTATAAGTCAAATTGTAAATAATTGTAATCTGAATTCAAAGCAAATTCATTACTAATCCTCCTCCGCCGATATATTTGACTGGCTACGTCCTTGACCAATGTGCAATGATTCCTAGATTTTTTCTATCGCAGCGAGAGGGAATTAAAATCCCTTAACACTCTATAGGTTTTAAATTTACAACTACAAAAATTGTGTTTCCTATAGGTATTTCCAACTTTAAAACAAAAACTTCTTTCATAAAGCTTAGTGTTGTTCTAATTTGTTGTGACTTATAGAAATAATTTGACCAATTAACTTACTTGTTGAGAGTGTAAATTATGGAGTAACCTTTTCGATATTTCATGTTTCTCCATGAGAAAGAAAAAATAAATAAGTAAATTAAATAAGGATAATAACAGACGCAGAAAACAAATTAAAACCTCCTTCATTTGTTTGTCTGTTCCGTGTCTTCTCTGTAATAAAAATTACCTTTGCACCTCCTTTTTATTCTATAAAGTTGTGTTTGTTCACACAACATATTAATTAGTATTGACATAGATTTATGTGTTTTTTCTTAACCCGGTTCGGTTGAATTTTGTATGAACTACCTACAATAAAAATATTTCACTGTGTGTGGGGACAAAAAATAAGACAGCACACGCACACAAGTATAAGGTTAAGGACATAAGGGAAAAGCGTAACAGGCTCGTTTGTCAAAAGTGATTTATCCATCATGAAGAATAATATTCTTAGAATTCAAATTAATATCATGCCGTTGTGTTTACCTTGAAATCTAATTCGCAGAATAGGTCATTCATAATCAACCAGAAGAATAAAGAATATGACTAAGGGAAATCCCTTAATGTTTCCAAGAAATAAAATTCTCATAATACATACATACATAAATGCTGCGATAAGCTGAAGTTCATACTCCTTCAGATTAATTCGTATATGCGGGAAGAAAAAAGAACGAGTATTTACCTCTTTAATTATATCATAAATAATCATATAATTTTCGAATGCACAGACAAATATTTGCACAATAAGTGTTCGGGGTGATGTCACTCAAAAGGTTATAGGTAGAGCGTTTATCAGCAGTATAAAATTAGGTAGGGTTTTAAGAAAATTAAATACAAGCAATATTAGATGCAGGCGGGGGGCTCATGGGGGTCATAACCCTGTTGCGAGGCAAGAGGATGGAATGCGTTGGGAAGAATGGAAGAAGTAATAGGTAGGAAAATAAAAAAAAAGGAAGAGTTCGGAAAGGGAATGGAATGCTAAGTCCCGGGGGACGCGGCCTGCTTGCTCAACTTGAACACGCCTGAATGGGGGGATCTTGCCCCCGAAACTTAACCCCGACTGCAAACAAAACATTAATCAGGCCAGAGAAAGAACAATAATCAAAAAGACTGCAGATGGACAATATCACCACTTCAAGGGCGCTGCGGATGACGTTGCAGGGTGCCATACCCACCCTACCACGAAATCCTTCGGCACTGTTTGGATTTCCCCAAGATAGAAAGGTCGATGACCAGCCAGGAAAAGGCTACCATCCATACCCCTGAAAAATTGGTCTTCAAAACATTATGTTAAAAACTTCAACGCCACTTAAAAGTAACAAATTAATGTGAATTTTAAACAAAAAAAAATATAATTATCCTTAAATAAAAAGTAATCTCCAAATAATAGCACAAAATTCCTTTCTCAGTAGTCTTTTGTCTTATTAACCAAGAAAATGAAAAACTTTGTACAAATGTGGCTTTTCTGCTCAATTTAACTGGGATAGCTGATTGGTGATTTCTTCTCGTGTTTTATATATATGTATAGCACTATATGTTTTTAAAATGTACCTCGATTTCCCACCTTTACTTTTCTTTACAGAACTCACTGTGATGATGTGAATAGCTTCCGGAGTGCTCGGGGGTTAAAATCGAACCCAGGGTCCTTCGGTTTGGAAAGTCGGTGTATGACCACGGAACACCTTTATATTTGAAGAGCAGCAACTCGGTTATTTTCCTCGTGAGTACCACTTTCGATCATCCCACTGGATGGAAAGTGTGATTTGGCCGTAACAGCCGAGTCCAGAAATTTGTCACAGGAGCGATTATTTGGAAGTCAGCGGTTCCAAGAAAAAATTGGTTCCAAAGATATAAGATGGTAAAAAAGGTTGCGGCGGCCTCGTCCTTCACTGGCCTCCGGGGACCGCCAAATTAAAAAAAAAGTAGTTGGGCTATTCTATAACAAAAATGTTCACTTTATAGCACCATTTCAATAAAACAAAAATCGTTAACTCTCAGAACTCACCCTATAGGTTAACCTTTATTATTTCTAAAGTAATGTGTTTTATTACGGATATAATATGACGAGCGCTCAATCACGTAAATACATTAATCTAATTTGAAAAATTTGGAAAAAAATGCGGTATTACTTTAAGGGTAATTTTGGTCGGTACAAAAGAAAAATTTAAAAAAAAACATGACCAATAGATCTTGGATACAAAAACGTTGAATTTCCGTATGAGGAGCTTGTTAAGACGTGCAGTTCTGGTTTCACCGTCTATGGAAGTTTTTTTTGTATGACAGTCGATCGACAGAGTCATTGGCGGTACGGGAATTCGAATCAGCCCACTTTGGATCGGCTATTCCTCCTCCCTCATTATTCGGGTCATCCGATTCAATCAATATCTTTGTGGTTTTGTGTGTATATTAAAAATTTAAATGTGTCAGTTTAAATATTTTTCTTCCTCCTTCCTTTGACATTTCGGATGTGCTCTTCTCTCCTCTAATTGTTAGTTTGACTAATAGAGGGCACGGAAGCCGCAACCAAAATTTAGGGTTCAGTTCGCACTATAGCCAAGTTCCCCCAGACGTCATCTATAATGCAGTGCTGAATGGATCCAGGTAATATCTAAGGCTGGTCTTGGGCGTCCACAACAACACAAATGCTTCGACCACCCACAACCTTTTCGTGTTCCGCTGAAAACTTCCTTATTGTTTCCATTCGTCACGGTCCGATTGCATGTCTTATAAATAAGTTTTCAACTATTATGAAGAAGGACGACAGGAGATTAGCCAAGTGTCAAAACATATACAAGTACAAAAGGGAAGACGGTGTAGCTGTAGAGTACAAAACTGTCAGATATTGAGCGATACATAGAAATAAGAATTAACTTTTAAGCCTAATGCTAGGGCTTGTCAGTCTCGTCTCGGTCTCTTTAAAATTAAAAATTTTCAGTTTCGTCTCGGTCTCGTGTCGGTCTCGTACCTATACCTAATTAAGTCTCTTCTCGGTCTTGTATACATAATTAAGTCTCGTTCTCAGTCTTGCATTTTTTGGGAGAAAATTTGAATTTGTAGTCTCGTCCCGGTTTCTTCTCTGAAAAATACCAAACGTCAAAATATAATTTGCCCCCATTATATAGTTTGAATATATGCAGAAGAAAATTTATATGGAACTGAACTCTCTGTAAATTTCGGTCCAAATATACAGTCTCGACTCGAACTCGTCTCGGATGCTTAAAAGGCAGTCTCGTCTCGTGACCAGTCCTACCTGGTACGCTGCTGATCTGAAACGAAATGTTTCGATGGTCTCCAAAAGGACAACTAAATGCTTAAAAAAACAACACATGGGAAAAATACTTTTGGAGATTTAAAAATTGCAAATACGTGAACAAAAAATTGTATTAAACCATAAATTAAAGAGAGATATGCTGGAATTTTAGAAACAACGAATACAAACACGAACAAATGCAAATGTCATTTTCCGCACACAATTAATGGTCTGGGTTATTAATTGTATGTAACTGGGACAAGAATCAATTTTGTTAATGTTTTCGCTGGTCTCCAACAAAACAACGAAATGCTTACAAAAACGTATCGGAAAAATGTTTTTGGAGAGTTTCACAAATTGCAAATAAAAAAAAAATAACAAAAGTTAGCAAAAACAAATCAAACAAAGCCATGCTTTTATGAAATAAACACCAAATAAAAACACAAACAAGCCAAAATGTCATTTTCCGCACAAAATTTATGTACCAGGGAAATAATTTTGTGCGAAAAGAGATTTGAAAACAATCTGGTATAATCATCATTTTCGCTGTTCGAACAGCGTACCTACCGTATAACTACTATAGCTACGAGATTTCGTGCGATCCAGTCGTGCATATTTTTTTCATCGATAGTTTTTTCAGAAACTTTCCCAAAGCCTATTTAGATGGGGTTGGCTACGAAATCTCGCAAACTAAAATCTCGCACCCGAAATCTCGCAATACAAAATCTCGCAATTACAGAAACCCGGTCTTTATAATCTCGCAATTACAAAGACCCGCTTTTTATAATCTCGCAATTACAAAAACCCAAGGTCTAGTTTTTTTTTTTATTAAGTTATCCCACACCTCTCCCCGCGAACTTATTACCGCACGCGATGGGGTCCATTTAAGAAATATTTACATCAAAAGATTTGATTTGGCTAGAGTTAAGACGCTGCGATTTTCAAAAACCATGATTATCTTTTTAAGATCTATCAGCTTAAAACTGTAACCTTCTGTAAGGTCTGATTGTTGAAAAATTTCAATCCAAAGTAATTTCACTGAATTTACACACAATCGCATTTCTGCAAAAATGCCTTTAGGTACTTTATTGGCGTAACTGAAAATTTACTCGCGAAAATTAAAATATTATTGACGTAAAACTTTAAATAAACCAGCAAATATTCTTACAATCGAAAAGGGGTCATTTATGCTTATCGAAACAATATATTATTTTTGACTATCCTCATCGCCAGTATCCAGATTTAAACTCTCTTATGTGAATAATCTATATGTAAGGTAAGTTATTAATTAATCAAAAATTATATTGACTTTCAAAATAAAAATGCTATAGTATAATACCATATGTAACACACAACTCCTCCTACTGCTTTCATGATTTCTTAAATAGAACGAGTACATGTATTGTATATACATCTAATTTCTTGGAAAAAATTAGCAAAATCACAAAATAAAAAACAGAATACATGCTGTAACCTAATTTGCATCATAATGCCATTCATTACATCCGAAAATTGTAAACAGCAAAATTCACCCATAATGCGTAGGGTTTATTTTCTTAAGATAAAGTTATATGGTTGTAGGACAGGGGCGGACTGGGCCACCGGGCAGCCGGGATTTTGCCCGGTGGGGCCCTGGGTGTGCAAAAAGTAGATTAGAGCATCTTTTTTAATAACAATAATAATCATTTTAACTATATGCCTGTAAGACCTCAGGTCTTTTAAATGCAATGCACGGCACTAGCTAGAAGGAATAGAAGGAAAGGAAAGATTTCTCTTGAAAATTCCACGGGTGGCGTCCAGCTGAAACTGGGAATACAGAAAAGAATGCTACCTAGACTGGGGCTCGAACCCACACGTCCAGGTTAGCAGTCAAACACTATATCCACTGTGACATTGCCAACCGCAACTTCTCTTAAGGGAAAAAGTTTCTCATAAAATTTGTATATTGAAGGTTCCTACAGTAAATATAAAGCTTTTGTAGCCCCAAAGGGATCTTGGAAGGCCTCTTCTACAGCTCTGTTTGAGAGCCCTCAACCATAGAGCTATGTTGGAGGTATCTACACCTCTGATAGAGGCCCTACCGCTCAGTCGGCGGTTTCTACACCCAAGAGCACATTTGGTGTGTCTTACACCTTTTTTCGAAGACCCTAGTGCTCTATGGGAGACCTCCAGAGCTATGTTGGGTGCCCTTGAGCTCAGTGAGCGGCCCTTACACCATTCTCCATTGACTTTATAGTTCTGTTGGAGGCCTCTACAGTTCTGTTGGAGGCCCTACATCTCTGTTGGAGGGCTCTACAACACTGTTAGAGGCCCTAGAGCTCAGTTGAAGGCCTCTACACTTTTTTTGAAGGACCATAAAACTGATTTAACACTTTGATTATTTAATTTTGTTTTTGTTTTCAAAACACTCAGTTTAATTTATTTAAGTAGTCTTTTGTTTTGTAAATATTTTTCATTTAATTATTAATTATTATTTTCTTCCTAGTTTTGTTCTTCGTTTTAACAACTCAATAAAAGTTTTTGTTTCGTGTTTTAAAACTAAATATTTATTTTAAGAAAGATTATCGTCCCAAATATTTACAGATCCCTATTGGAGGCTTCTACACTCTTTAGCTCTGTTGGATATGGTGTCCATCTTATCTCTTTAAAATAGAACATGTTCTCTTTTTTCACTCTGATCTTTTTTACACTATCATTTTCTTTAGGGATATACATATTTTTGTTCTTTATTTTTTTTATTGAAATTCGCTTTTGTTTTATTGCAATAATTTGTATTTCAATGTCAATTAATAGACTTAATGACCCTATTCAGCTTCTATAGAATTTGAAATGATAGAGTTATATATAAGAAAAAGTACAAGAGAAAAATTATAAGACGATATTATTGATGATTAAGGCAACTCTAGCCCCTTATCAAAACGAGCAGACCACATTTCTTATCTACTAAGGCGTATTTTGTATTTTAATTTTAAGTTGTATTTTGTTCAGCAATTCACACATCTACCAACTTGATTATGATCCTTGAAAATTAGGACACTTGATTCTTTTATTTTGATTTCGTTATTTTGTTGTGTTTTCTTTTTTGTTCACTATTTTGCTCTAAATATTCTCTTTTTTTTATAGCTTTTAGAGGGAAATGTCCTCTTTTTGTAAAGTACCCAGATGGACACCCTACTGTTGGAGGCCCGTAACCCCTTTTGGATCTCCCTACAGCTCGGTTAGAGGACCTAGAATAATGAATATTGAACTGTTAGGACTCAAGAGTGGACCCACACATTTCTGTGATAGTTTAAACTAAGACCATAGTTAAGATGTTTACCCAATACTCTCTCCATAAACGGCTTGGATATTTCTTAAAATGCCACTATAAAAAAAAAAATATTTTGATCCCAAAAATTAAGCAAAACATTATTTTTAAAAAAATCATGTATCCAGATTTCAAAAACATTTCAGTTTTTCAATAAAAACAATAAAGAAAATAAAAAGAGAGACACAACCCTCAAAACTTCCGATTTCTTAGAAAAATCCCAACTTTAACATTGAGATCACTTCTTAGTTAAATGTAGTATTCCAAACATCAACTCCAAACCAACCCATACAAATATCCCAATAAATTTTTTTCGACGCCTCATTCTTTGCATTTCATGCAGGTCAACAATTCGAAGACGACGAATTACCATTTCCCAACTTAAATTCCAAAACTCTAGAAGGCACCAGTAGAAAATGGAAGTCTGTTTGTTTTGTTCATTTTATTGGCGTTTGGGACGAAAGTACAGGCCAGAGCATCGAATGATTTTAATAGAAGTACAGTCTATGGAAAAAAAACAATTTGCAACAGGTAAATTTATTTTTATGTGAAGGTCAAAATTTGTATTTTGTGAATATTCAACTTTTAAAAGATCAGCCTTTAAAATGTTGCTATTCATAATTCTGTTTTAACAAATTCTTCAAATAATAAATGTTTGGAAAAACCATCCCGAATGCCGAATAAAATTCAGGATTTACCTTAGTGGCTGAGACGAGATGTCGCCCAGTTAGTCAAAAAAGTATTCTCCGAGGGCTGTTTTTCTTGTTCTAGCTATAGGCTGGGGCATTCACAAAGGAAATGAAATGAGCCCTCCTCCTCCTCTTCAGCTTGACACCCTCTACAAAGGTCAGATACGCTGACGCCCATTCTATTTAAGTGGGTTCCCATTGAGTTGTGACCAGCTAGAATTCCAACCAGAGGTATGGGTTGAGGCTTGCTAAGCGAGAGTAAGTATTCAGTTTTATTCTTTGAAATATCGGGCCAAAGATTTCTTGAAACTCAACACGTGTCAATCTGTGACAACATATCGTTGGCGGCTTCGAGGAAGCTCTGGTGGATTCTGCTCTTTTCGAGAACCAGTGGCATCAGAACTGACGATATCAGTGTCCTGGGACCCAATATAAGGTAACTGTGTTTGTTGCGCTAAGTAATCTTAACTCTCTGCGACAACATTCCAACAGTTTTGACTTTGTGACAATTGTACTGAGTAGATGGCTTTGATATGCCCGCCTGGCTGTCTATGAAAATGTTCTTATATTTACTAGTTCACATGTGGCAAGATGCTTTGCTGCCTCATAAACCGCAAATACCTCCGCTTGCAAGACACCACAGAAGTTCGGAAGCTTTATTGATCTATTTAAAGATGGTTTATCTGCAAAGATGCCTTCCCCTTCGCCCGTCTTGGTTTTTATCCAGAAATCCCTTGAAGGGAGGTCTATTAAGGCCACCGGATTGAAATCAGTGTGTGGTATCATATACATAGTCTGTTTGAATGTCTACATCAGTAAAGTTCATAATCCTTCTATGACTGCACTGTCTTAGTTGCAGAGCACTATTGGCCGCCATGTCCTTTGTAAAAAGATCGATTGGGCAAGTGAAATAAAAGTTTCTAGGGCTGCGGCCGGTGTAGTTCTCATGGCACTGGTTGTACCAATACACGCTTGTCTTTGAAATTTAGTCATGGTTTTAAGATGGGTTGCCTTGTCTGAGGCTGGCCACCAAACCAGACATGCGTTTTGTGTATGTCAAGATAGGCCTTATTATGGCTTTACATCTAATGAATGGTTTTGGGGCTGGGGCCCCATGTTTTCCCAAAAATTCTACTGCAAGTATTAACCTTTTCACACCAAACCCAGAACCCGGTTTTCGCGAAAATATCGGTTTTGGCTGAAAACCTAACTCGAAAACACAAGTTTTCCCATACATTTTCACTAAACCACAAGTTTTGATAAACCACAAGTTTTGATAAACCACAAGTTTTAAATAAAACCTGTCGAAAACATGTTGGATGTGCAAGATGAACTAAACAAACACACCTTGCGAAACATTCAGCGCTCAAATAACTTACTTACTTTTGATGGCACTCACAGCCCAGTATGGGCTTCGGCCTCAACTAACAAGCCCCTCCAGCCAGCTCTGTCCCTAGCTAGCCGCTTTCAGTTGCGCACACCGAGTGCTTTGATGTCGTCCTCCACTTGTTTGCGCAACCTGTTACGGGTTCTTCCTCTGCTGCGTACCCCATCGGGGTTGGATTCGAAAACTCGTCGGGCAGGTGTATTGCTGTCAATACGCTCCACGTGCCCCAGCCATCTCAGCCGCTGTATTTTCAGCTTTTTGACCAGGTCAACGTTGCTGTATAGCCCGTATAGCTCGTCGTTGAATCTTCTCCTCCATACTCCTTCGATACACACCGGACCGAAAATCACACGAAGAATCTTCCTCTCAAAGCACCCTAGCAGATTTTTATCCGAATCTTTCAGTGTCCATGCTTCTGACCCATAAAGCAGGACCGGGATGATTAGGGTTTTGTATAAAGTCTCCTTGGTTCTCTGAGAGAGGGCCTTACTACTTAAATGCCTTCTTAGACCGAAGAAACAGCGGTTGGCAAGAGTAATTCTTCGCTTGATCTCTGCACTGATGTCATTCTGCGATGTAATAGTGGAGCCCAGGTAGACAAAGTCCTTGACAACTTCGAAGTTATATCTGTCCATCGTGATATTTTGCCCGAGTCGACGATGTTGAGATTCCTCTCTCGATGACAGCATATACTTCGTCTTATCCTCATTAACCGCCAATCCCATTCTAGCCGCCTACGATTCAATGCTCGCAAATGCCCCTGCCACCGCTCGCTTCGTTCCGCCGACAATGTCTATGTCATCCGCATACGCAAGCAATTGAACGAACTTTTGATAGATTGTACCGCTGGTGTTGACATGTGCGTTGCGTACAATGGCTTCAAGAACGATGTTGAATAGGTTGCATGATTACGCGTCGCCTTGCCTCAATCCTTTCTCAACATCAAAGGAATCGGTGGTGTTCCTACCAATTTTGACGGAGCAGCGAGATTTCTCCATCGTCATCCTGCACAGGCCTAAAACCGCACTGAAAGGGGCCGATCAGATCGTTGACAAAAGCTTTTAAGCGGTCACACAGGATGGCCGACAAGATTTTATAAGCGACATTTAGGAGACTAATTGCTCTCTAGTAGGTACATTTCAGAACATCTCCCTTTTTATGGATGGGACACACTATACCGAGGTTTCATTCTGATTTAAATAGTTCGGCTTGTAAGCCATCCGCACCAGCAGCCTTGTACGACTTAAGTTTGGGTATCGCCAGCCGCACTTCGGTTAGGTCGGGTGGACGGAACTCTTGGTCTACTCTTGGTCATCGTCTAAGTGGAATGGAGCGTTCTGCCTATTAGCGGCATCTTGGCTGTCTTCGACATTAAGCAGTCTAGAGAAGTGTTCTTTCCAGATCCTCAGCACTGAATGTGTGTCTACTACCATATTCCCACTCTCATCTCGGCAGGCTTCCGTTCTAGCCTTGTATCCTTGGGTGGATCGCTTCACCCTCTGATACAATTTTCGAACATCACCCCTACCGCTACAACCCTCAATAGACTCTACCGCCCGCTTCTCGTGCTTTCACTTTTTCCTCCTGAGAAGTCGGCGTTCCTCTTTTCGTTTCAGCCTGCAGAGCTCCCGGGCTACTCTCTCAGCAGCTCTTGTTCGAGCCTGCAGCATTGCCTGGTAGGCCTCGTACTTAGCTGCATGCGCTAGGTGGCACTCTTCATCGAACCAGGGGTTTCGTGCAGTGGCGACTCCTCTCAGTTAGCAGGTTTATCGCCGCTAAACCAAGAATTAAGATGAATAATTTATATGATGTATGTATCTACTTTTTATTTTCAAAACGTAACATGTGGCAATGTTGAAATAATGATAATGATTAATTGCAATAATCAATACCATAAATACAAACAAATTTCCCACCTACCTACCTATTTTCAAATAATATTTTGCTTCACACAACACAAAACTCCCATCTTCCTATCTGCCTCAGCGTTACAATGTGCGATACCAAAACCAAATTCTCTACATAGAGCATTGATATAATAATACAAAAAATAGATACCTACTTAACCTACCCACATTGTTCTCTTAAAATTATATTTTCCTTCAGACACACAACACAAAACTGTCATACAACAAGTGTCCCTTGAAACATTTTAGCTTGCAACATCTGCGCTGCACAATTTCATACAATTTTCAATAATATCTATACAAATTACAAAGCCAAACACAAACACAATACAATCTAGAATACAAGGAGGCGTTTTACTACACAATGTCCTAAGCAAAGCCCAGCTAAATAAATGAAAGCGTAAGCGTAAGAATGATGCTATAAAGCACGATACACGATGCGCGATAGGTATGCAAGCCCAGGCGTCAAAAATAAATTGACGCCCGGGCGTCAGAAATAAATTGACGCCCGGGCGTCAAAAAAAATGACGCCCAGGCGTCAAAAAAAAAAATTGACGCCCGGGCGTCTTTTTTTTGACGCCTGGGCGTCAATTTATTTTTGATGCCCGGGCGTCATTTTATTTCTGACGCCCGGGCGTCATTTTATTTCTGACGCCTGGGCGTCATTTTATTTCTGACGCCTGGGCGTCATTTTTTTTGACGCCCGGGCGTCATTTTATTTTATTTTATTTCTGACACCCGGGCGTCATTTTGTTTTTGACACCCGGGCGTCATTTTTTTGACGCCCGGGTGTCATTTTTTTTTGGACGCCTGGGCGTCAATTTATTTTTGACGCCCGGTTGTCAATTTTTTTTTGACGGCAGCGGAACTGCGATTCATTATAATTTGTATAAAATTTTATGAAGTTCAGTTGTCGCTTAGTGCAATATAGCTCATACCTGGGCGTCAATTTTTTTTTGACGCCCGGGCGTCATTTTATTTCTGACGCCCATTTTTGACGCTCGGGCGTCAATTTTTTTTTGACGGCAGCGGAACTGCGATTCATTATAATTTGTATAAAATTTTATGAAGTTCAGTTGTCGCTTAGTGCAATATAGCTCATACAATTTCATACAAATTTGCCACGTCGTGAAGTGTAGTTCCGCTGCAGTTGTGTGCGGTCTAACCTTTAAGCTAAATCATGAAATTTTTTTTTTTTGATTTTTTGGTCAAGGAAAATTTTGAAATTGGTTAGGGAAAGTCAGGGAAATTTATTTTGACGCCCGGGCGTCAATTTTTTTTTTGAGGCCTGGGCGTCATTTTTTTTGACGCCCGGGCGTCATTTTATTTTCGACGCCCGGGCGTCATTTTATTTTTGACGCCCGGGCGTCATTTTTTTTTTCACGCCCAGGCGTCAATTTATTTTTCACGCCCGGGCGTCATTTTATTTTTGACGCCCGGGCGTCATTTTATTTCTGACGCCTGGGCGTCATTTTTTTTGACGCCCGGGCGTCATATTATTTTATTTTATTTCTGACGCCCTGGCGTCAAAAAAAAATGACGCCCAGGCGTCAGAAATAAATTGACGCCCGGGCGTGAAAAAAAATGACGCCTAGGCGTCAGAAATAAAATGGACGCCCGGGCGTCAAAAAAAATGACGCCCAGGCGTCAGAAATAAATTGACGCCCGGGCGTCAGAAATAAAATGACGCCCAGGCGTCAAAAAAAATGACGCCCGGGTGTTGAAATAAAATGACGCCCGGGCGCCTGGGCGTCATTTTATTTCTGACGCCTGGGCGTCATTTTTTTTCACGCCCGGGCGTCAATTTATTTCTGACGCCTGGGCGTCAATTTATTTTTGACGCCCGGGCGTCGAAAATAAAATGCCGCCCGGGCGTTAGAAATAAAATAAAATAAAATGACGCCCGGGCGTCAATTTATTTCTGACGCCTGGGCGTCAGTTTTTTTGACGCCCGGGCGTCATTTTATTTTATTTTATTTCTGACGCCCGGGCGTCATTTTATTTTCTACGCCCGGGCGTCAAAAATAAAATGACGCCCGGGCGTCAAAAAAAATGACGCCAAGGCGTCAGAAATAAATTGACGCCCGGGCGTGAAAAAAAATGACGCCCAGGCGTCAAAAAAAAATGACGTCAATTTATTTTTGACGCCCGGGCGTCAATTTTTTTTTTTTGACGCCTGGGCGTCATTTTATTGCTGTGTCCTGGGCGTCATTTTTTTTCACGCCTGGGCGTCAATTCATTTCTGACGCCTGGGCGTCATTTTATTTTTGACGCCCGGGCGTAGAAAATAAAATGACGCCCGGGCGTCAGAAATAAAATGACGCCCGGACGTCAAAAATAAATTGACGCCCAGGCGTCAAAAAAAAAAATGACACCCGGGCGTCAGAAATAAAATGACGCCCAGGCGTCGAAAATAAAATGACGCCCGGGCGTCAAAAAAAATGACGCCCGGGCGCGAAAAAAAAAATGACGCCCGGGCGTCGAAAATAAAATGACGCCCGGGCGTCAAAAATAAAATGACGCCCGGGCGTCAAAAAAAATTGACGCGATAACTCTGCAATAACTAATAAGCACATGAATTAACACGATGACTCTGGAATCACTAATAATCGAGATCACTGTTAAGCTAAATCAGTATTAAAATTTTTGGTGAATTTACGCGATAACTCTAGAATAACTCATAAGCAGAATCGCAGTTAAGCTAAATCAGTAATAAAAAAACAACTTTCTGTTGAATTTACAGGATTAATCGGAAATAAGTAATAACAACAAGCAAAACCACTGTTAAGTTTCTTGAATTGTCACAATAACCCTTAAATTACTTATAAGTAGAATAACAGTTGGCAATATCAGTTTTTAACAACAATTTTTAGTTTAATTAACGCAATGTGTCTCAAATCAGTTATAAACAGATAATTCCAAAAAAGCTAAACCATTAACCATTATAAATTTTCAGAAGTCAGAATTGAGCAATGTCTTAGGAATTTACACAATGCCTCTAAAATCACTTTTAAGCATAATCACAGTTTAGCAATAATATCAGTACCGAAGAAAATGTTTGTCTTGAATTTTCTTAAATTGTTTTGTGTCTTGATATAACCAATTCTGAAAAAAAAAAATTATCAATTTTATATGTTATTTCAGTAACAGGTATTTTTGTATTGCAGTATCAATACGTTATTGCTACTTTCCAATACCTGTTACTGTATACCTGTTACCGAAATAATGACCCATCCCTATTGATTGATATGATGATATGAGTAAACATTAAGATTGAGTTCTTTTAGCACAGTGCACGGTGAATAATTACAAAAAACGTGCTAAAAGCGCAATGTAGTTCTATATTTTGTATATGTTCTTGGGGCATGTTAGAGTTGTCTATAGCCAAGTTTACAACTTCGAAAAACTTGTCCTCGCTGCAGGAAAATTGCAACAGTGGAAAAAACGCTAAAGTCACCCCAATTTTCCGACATTTTCCCTTATAACTTTAGAAATATGCAACTTAGGAAAAAACCGTCCACTGTAAACTTGTTTGTTATAAAATTGTCTACAAAACAACATCAATTTTAAATTCATGCCTGTATATTTTTGTTGCTATCTAACCATGAATTAAAAAAAAAATCTGAAAAACTAAGTAATTTTGAAGCACTCAAAAAATAGGTTAAAAATTGTCCAATTCTGTTAAAAATTTGGAATCAAATAGAGTATTACAAGACGAAAATCGATCCAAATCGGTCAAATATTTTTGGCAAGAAACATGATGTTAACTACAAAGTGCAACACATAATGTTTGCATCATTGCTGTGGTCAAAGTAGGACACTTCAGTTGGCACTGATTTTTGTACACGTACTCAGAACCCTTAAGTATCATAAAATATAGTTATAATATTTACATCTTTTTTTAAGCAAATTTGGTACTGAATTTAAAAGTTTCGAAATTGTTCACGAAAAAACATAACATGCCAAGTGAACAATTCTCGGAACTTTTAAATTAAGTACCAAAGTTGCTTAATAAAAGATTTAAATATAACTATATTTTATGATAGTCAAGGGAACGTGCCAACTTAAGTGTCCTACTTTGACCACAACAAAGTCATCGAAAATGTTGATTCCGTCGAACGACGAACCGAATTTATGTATCGATACATTTTTAAACTTTTATTTTATATTATTTATTAACGTTTTTTATTAATTTTCGTTATCAATAAAATTAAAAAAAAATATGATTTTTTTTTTTACTTTAACCTTCCCCAGACAACGTAGCTAAACCAATACTAAGGACCAGGAATCGCCACTGGTTTCGTGGTATTCGCCTAGTGAAACCCAGCACATCAGAGGCGGCACTTCTGATGGCTTGTTGACAGTGTTCCCACTGGTCCTCTGCACTTGATGCTGGTGGCGGACCTCCTGAGAGATTAAGAGTTACGTGGTCTGCAAAAGTTCTGGCGGTCTCTTGCGATTTAAGCTTCTCGACATCGAATCTTTTCACAGCATCTGCTCTGCGTTGTCGCGTCATGTATATCCGCATACGTAGTCTAGCTACCACCAGGTAGTGATCCGAGTCAATGTTGGCCCCTTCGAACGTTCAGACGTCCAAGATACCGGAAGCATGTCTCGCGTCTATCGCAAGGTGGTCGATTTGGTTGACGGTTAGTTGATCACGCGAACGCCAAGTCCCCTTGTGAATATTGAGGTGTGGGAAGTAGGTGCTTGAGATGATGGCATTTCGCCCCGCCGCAAAGTCTGCCAGCCTGTGTCCGTTGCCGGAAGTTTCGTCGTGTAGGCTGTGTCCTCCGACTATCGAACCAAAGATGCCCTCCTTTCCGAATCTTGCGTTGAAGTCACCAAGAATGATCTTCACGTCGTACTTCGGGCACATATCATACGTTGTCACCAGGAGATCGTAGAATGCTTCTTTGGTTGAGTCCTCTCTCCTTTCATGGGGGGCGTGAACACAGATCAGTGTAATGTTCTTAAATTTGCCTTGGATGCGGATTTTGACAAGGCGCTTGCTTACACTTCGGAAGCCCAAGACTTCTTGCCTAAGTATTTCCTTATCACAAAACCACAACCAAAGACCCACTGACCCTGTTCCTTCAAGCACCCGCCGTAGTAGATGCCACACGATTTCAGTCTCCGTATATGGCTGTTACGTCAGCCCTTAGCCTGTCCAGGTTCTCCACTAATTGTTCGGCTGCACGTGTTCTGTATAAGGACAGGACGTTCCACGTGCAGATCCGAAATTCATTGTCCTTGTTTCGTTTGCTGGGGTCGTCAACTATAAAATCATCTATATCCGAGGCTTGTTGTCGTTTCGGAACAACCTTTATTTACGTAGTAGGGAAGTTACCCCGACGCACAACCCCCGACCCGCAGGACCAGACCCTTCGTATAACTCCAAGGGTAGTGAGCCGGATAAACCGCTCCTTATAGGCCTGAGCTACAAATATGTCGTAGTAGCCCATATAAGGTGTTCACTAAGAAGTTCAACCTAACTGGAACTGTAGACACCACCGTTGATTCCATTTGGAGAATTCGTCCGCTGCCGCCTTGATGAAAGGAGAAGTCCCTTAGTGGGAACACTCCTCGCTCAAATAAACAGAAAAAATAATTTTTCTGCTGGAACACAAGAGACCGTGACGCAATGTCGCGCATACTTACTACTACATGAAATTGATCGGGAAAGAAACAAATTAAATATAATGAATCAGGATTCATTGCAGTTCCTTTTT
This sequence comes from Melangyna quadrimaculata, assembly GCA_949320155.1. Lineage (NCBI taxonomy): Eukaryota > Metazoa > Arthropoda > Insecta > Diptera > Syrphidae > Melangyna > Melangyna quadrimaculata. Next base: position 64,535,860 of record OX439483.1, on the reverse strand, counting down.
TAACTTTCAATATTTATAAATTGTGTTTTAATTTCGCATAAAACACTTGATTTTTTCCCTTTACCGTGGCACTACAAATTTTCAAAGCAAAAAAAATGAAATGTCAAATGAAAACTTGTAAATTTTCGGTGTGAGCGCTTTTCAAGTTTTCGTAAACCTATTGCCGAAAACCTCGTTTTGGGTTTGGTATGAATGCCATTGAAGCTTTCTGCTCTCTTTCTTTAATGTTTTCTTTCCAGTTTAGTTTTCCGATCAATTACTAGACCAATATATTTTGCCGTACCTGTGATTATGTTTTTGGTGGAAGGGATTAAATTGGAAATGTTTCGTTTTCTCGTAAATAAATCCAGTTCTGTTTTGAGTGGGTTGACATTAAGTCCACAGCTACTAGCCCAATTACTGAGCTCGTTGAGGGATGTTTGTTAGTAGCTCGCACAGGGTGGGGACAAATTTCCCTGAGACCATGATCACGATGTCATCAGCGTACGAAAAGCAGGGGTAATAAGACGCTCCCCCCCCTGTGGAGTGGCCCTACACGTCCTAACTTTGAGCTTGCTATCACCCATTTCTGCGTTTACGAGTCTCGTTTAAAGCATCGGATCGATGGCTATAGATATAGAGTCAAGGGCTTGCCGAATTTCAAATTTGTCGACGTTATTGAAGGCCCCTTCTATCTCAAGGAAAGCTCCCAAAGTAAATTCTTTGAAATGGATTGATTTCTCAATCGTTCCGGCCACCTCATGAAGAGCTGCCTCAACAGATTTGCCCTTCATAAAGCATTTTGGGCCTGTGAGAGAATTTCATCATTTAGTTTGAGGCAAATGTGCGTTTCTATTAATCTTTCTAAGGTATTGAGAAGAAAGGAATATAGGCTTATTGGTCTGAATTCTTTCGGTTCAGTGTGAGTGGGCTTGCCAGCTTTCGGAATGAAAATGACATTGACTTCTAGAGGGAATGTAGGTGATGTTAAAACAACTCCTATTAATATAACTTTTAAGGTTTTCACGGTTGTTTATAGACATAATTAATTAATTTTCGGATTAGCCGCGTTATTTAAAATAAGAGTGCGATTTTGTACTCACCCCGAACGTTTCGCATCAAATTACATTGAGCGTGGTCTTTTATTTTAAATAACGCGGCTAATCCGAAAATTAATTAACTCCTATTAATTTCCACTCGAATTGGAACAATTACGTCTTTAGGGCTTTGGAGCATAATTGCAATTATTCTATCAGGTCCTGCAGACTTGTATGCTGAGAATTTATAAAAATACTATTTTAAACATATGTGAAGTATCCTCACAAAATGATTGACTGGCAAAATGGCACTTTAGAGCGGTTTATTAAAACAAACAGATTGAAAACATAAGCCACAATAAGATTTAAATTTGCCTTATTTATTTATATATCAAACAATTTGTCTATCTTTTTTTTTATTATTTTATAAATATGTAATTTGTGGCCCTTTTTCTAAGAATCCCGGGAGGCCTTTTGAGCCCCATAGTCCGCCCCTCTGTAGGTATGCCTGCTGTCTTCCTAAGTATTAGTTAACTTAACTCCATTTAGTTGAAATTCATGTTCCTTACACCATTAATAATTATAAGAACATAATTACCAAAGATATAAAAAATTATATTGTATGTTGTAACAAAATTCCTCCCTCAGCGAACAAAATGAAGGAATGTAACATTAACAAAAAAAGAAAACACACAAAAATCAGCGACGAAATCAAAAACAACATTGTGCTAAGATAACAATATCAATACAAGGTTTTTGTATTATTTGGTTGAACAATAAACAACGACAACCGGAGCGCGTTTAACTTTTGGAATTTTCTTAAAGGCCTCTACGTTTACGCATATTGTTCTCTGATAAGCATAAGAATTTAACATTTTTACACTTTCTTTTGCTTTTCAACACGAAAGCAACGGGTGGGTTCCCTGTGTAAAAACGAACTTCCTTTTAATGTTGCTGCCGTCAATTTATTCTGACAGAAGACATTTTGGTTTAACCCCCACACAAAATAATTTGAGAAGAACGGTGGTTGGTATAATAATTGGGACCTCAACCTCTCACTGAGGACAACATATATTTAAAAGCGAGTGGAGCCAATTTTGGCTTCCTGCTGGAATGCGTTTTCCTTCTAAGAACAATTCTGTTATACGTATGTATAACCCAAAGAAATTTTCCCACGAATTTTCCCACAAAATCATTGAATGTATTTTATAGAAGAATGTGCGGTTGTTAACAGTTATGCATATAATATATCGCATTATTCATATCGCATAAGGTACTTGGAATAATAATGCTATTGTCATATCCAGTTGATCCCCCAAACCCTTAATATCTACACCTGGCATTTTAACATATCCCACAAATCTCTCAAGTTTAGCGAACCAACTAAGAACCAACCATTTAATTTAACGTATTTTCTAACATTCGTCATCTCATCAGTAATATCTTTATCTGACGCACCCGAAGGTAATTTATCACGTGGTATAATATGGCATACCTAGACCTACCTTCTATTAGATTCTGGAAAGTATACCAACCCAAATGAAGCACGAGAAGAGCACCAGCCAGGTGTATAATACGTAGTGGTTCTTACGAAATAATATATTCAGGTTTAATATGTGGAAAATAGTACATAGTGACGTCTGTACTTAACTGTTAACTATGTTGGTACATTAAGGTGGTCCTTATACAGGTCATTTTCTTATTTTGAATGACGCACCCGCCTAATGTTAATCCGGCCCCCAAGACGTCTGAAGTTTTATGTGGGCAATCCCATTTGTTTTTGTACATCCAAATTTAAGAATCCATAACTTTGGTAATGATTGATAAAAAAAAATTAATTTTGGAAAAAATGTAAGTCACTTTTGACATATTTATAAAAATGTATCAGAAAAAAATGTACAACAGTTATTTCCCTACTTATAGACATTTAAGCGAAAATATTTTTTTTTTTTTATTTAATTTTTATTTATTTTATTTTATTTATTTTAACAGTAGGTAGATAATACATAAATATTTTGAACATTCCCTACATAAACTCGTCGGCTATACATTTTTCATAATAGCCTTTCAAAACAAATAGAATTTTACAAATCGGAGTTGTGGTTTCTGAACAAACAAATGCAGCAAATTTTTAAAAACCCGCGTGCCGCGTGCACAATGGGTCCAAATAAGCTTTTGCGTCTCAAAAAGTCTTATCTTTTTTTCCTCTTGAGATTTTGAACGTATGTTCTTAAGAGTATTGCGTTTTAAGAAACAGAATTTTTTATTGTGAAAAATCGTCTAATATTACTGAAAAGCAAGTGAATTGACAAAAATCAGTCACTCTCAGACCTCAGAAATATTAATAATTAGCCATGCTAAAGGGCTAAGGATTTGGATTAAATTTCTTAAACTTGAAGTTCAAAGCAATTTTAACAAAACTGTTTTTTTTTTTAATTTCCTAAAGCTAAAGGGGTTTTTAGTGATTCTCTCATAACTGGCTAAGCCGAATTTGTTAAAATTTTGGGAAAAAGTATTTCTAAAAAGGACAAACAATATTGCGTTCCAAAATTCACATCACACAAAATTAATAAACAAAAACAAAAATTCAGATGAAAAATATTTTGTTAGACATTTGACTTTTATAGACTTTTCATAAATTATTCAATTCTATAAATAAAGTAAAAAGCTTAGCCACATTAAAGTATCTTAACCCAAAAGACCAAGTTACTGTAATCCATTAGTGCATTTCATTTTTATGAATAACTTATGATGTATTTTTCAAATTTATTCGAAAACGATCGAACGGATTCTGGTGTTTGTAATAAACCCGCGTGTTTGTTTTTTGGCTTAAGGTTTACATAGCTAATGTGTTCTTACAAAAATGGTCTTTATTTTTTTATTTATTTTTTATTTTTCTTACAATTATGTTAATCAACGAAAAGCAAATAAAAGCATGAAATATTTTTCTACTACTGCACTTTCCATCAAAATTTTGTTAAACTTATGTTATCTTTATTAATAGACCACAATCCTTTTTACTTGCTCTTTAGGGCAAGTTTTGATTTTGTGTCAAAAACAAATGTTGAGATTTTTATCAAAACTAACATTACGATGATGGAGAAGTCCAAAAAACTGATTGTCGTCAAGACGTCAGTTGGTCTGTTTGTCTGTGCGTCCTAATGTACATCTCATGAATGAATAAATAGAAGATTATGATTAAGATTACGATAAGATTAAAATATCAAAAAATTAAAAGTTTTGTATAATTTGTTAGTTAAATACGCCAGTTAATGTAAATAAGTTTTATTTTGAGGTGGTTGTGGGTAATAGTCCCTTGAAAAGCTAATTTTTTGAAAAGAAGTGCTGAAAATATAAACAAAATATAATAAATTCAAAAGAAGAGATACTTAATTGATGTTTATGTTATTGTTTTATTGAGTTTTCTTTTTTGCGACTTTGTGCTTTCTATTATTGCCCGGTTTAGCGTTCATATTTGAAAGTACATTCGGGCTCGTGAAAAATAATGTTTTTATTTTGATGTCTACCGCAACATCCTCGGCCAAATCCAAAAGATTCTTAAGGTAGTTATTGCATATAACTATGTCTTCACCGTTGAAAGACATGAATATTTGGTCCAATTTATTCATATGCGACATCAACTCTGGAGATGGCTTCGACAAACCACCTTCACTAACGTGGCTCACCCATGAATTTGGTAAGACATCATGCTCATTAGTATGTTGGGCGAAGGTCTCAACTAGAAATCTGTGGCAAATATACCCAGCTAGATTTTCAAGTCCATCATACGCCAAGATTTTTAGCTCCTCCTCTTGACAAGTTTCTTCCTCCTCGGGCTCCCACGCAATGCTCTTTAAAATGGTGCCTTTAAAAGTAAGAGAATATTGTTTAGCTTTTAATCAAAAATGACGAAAATATGTATTACCAGTTATGGGTGCCACCAAATCTGGAGTTTCATCCGAGCTAACATTAGCGTTATCAGAAATAACGCCTTCGTTATGCCCGAAGATGTGAGACCGCAGTCTGTGTTTAAACTCCTGACGATCAGGGTGGTCATGAAGCCCTCCTTTAGCCCTAAGTAGACCAAACGTATTCTCCAACACATCTTGGTTGAGTCGATACGTAAGGATGTACCTAAATCCGAAGCGGTCCTTTATTTCTTCGTACAAAAGCCTTACCACTCTGTTTGATTGAATAATACCTTAAAAATAAATTGAACCTTTTATTTTTTGTACAAATCTATATAAAATAAGTATATATTCTTACCTTTTTGGAATGGCAATAGAGTGTTTTTGCCGATTACCCTCATATTTGTCTTTGCTTCGGACATGGTGTCGAGAATCTGGTTTGGAATTTCAGTTGCAAGCCCATAAGCATGAAGTCTTTCCATTGAATCGGCTTTGGGTACTCGAACATTCATAACATCAAAGCATTCATCGACCTTTAAAAAAGGAAATAAAAAAATGTTTATCAGTGTAACATAACTATATCTCAATAGGATCTTATGACTAAAACAGATGTGCAGCGACTCTGCACGCATCTCTGCATGCAGAGCTGCACACGAAACACATGTGCACAGTTTCTGACATTCATGATGCATAGTTATGTCAAACAAACACATGAAAGCATAGCGTTGCCGATGTCACACAATAGTTTTGGAATGCGATTTTCTTCGTTGGACGATGGCAGGGTGGCAACGCCGGCTTCATGGATTCTTAAACAAAAATCACCAACCCAAACAAATTTTTTGAAAGAATGGCAGGTGATGTCAATATGAGTAATGCCAAATAGCAATTATTTAGAAATGTTCGTTTTTCAGTTGTGGCTGCAATGAAACTAGGCAACAAATTTAGAAATAGAGACATCGTGCAGCGCTGCGCTGCATGCAGACTTTGAGTGAATCTGCTCCCATAAGAACTTGTGTAATTTAATTTCGCTGCATGGAAAAAGCTGCACATCTGTTTAAGGCATTACTAGCTTGAACAGTTGATAACATTCTCTCCAGTTATCACCAAGAAGGTTAAGTGAAGCTGCTTTTTCTATTGCTTTGGCAATGGTGTGTGAAAATAGCTTAGTTGCCAGCTTCACTTTTTGCCTTTCTGCACCCTTGACATTGATGTGGTATTCGCTTAGCTTGTGGGTTATTGTAAGTTCTGTGGCAGTACACGATAAAAGTTTCGCGATAGTGTCCTTTTTTACCTCATTTTCGTTTATAAGAAAGCCACTGTCTATGAAGTAGTTTTATTAGTGTGGGAACGTCAGCAAAAACAAAAACTATATGTTTTCCATTCAAAAACCTAAAATTATAGAAAGGGTTACCAATGATCTTACTGGCTTGAACGTATTACCATTGTTTTTCTGGTGTAATATTAAGTTCACTGTATAGTCCCCTGTTCCCTCCTCCCAAGTCACTGACCATGCCAACAACGGTATATCCACAGTCTTCAGTGGCACTTAAAATTTCTTTTAAGATACCAGACGTCATTTTGCAGTCAAAAGAGTAAAAAATCGGCTGCTTCCAATTGCAATTGCAATCCTACCAGTCTTCGTGTTGATATATAAATATTTTTTTTTTTTAAATGGTCAATGGAATTTTTTGTATACTTATCTAGGTACCTACATATATTTCCTCATATCTCGTAATTGGCTTGGTTGATTTTTTCATTATTTTGCAATTCAGTAGTTCTAAGTTATTCTACAAATATTGCATTTAAAATTTGTATAAATAATTTTTTTTACGAATAAATACACCAGAAGAAAAATTTTTTTTTTTTTTTTTTTTTATTTTTAACTTTTTTCCAAATACATATACACTCCGCGCCACTTGAATAGAAACAAACTTTTGTTTACTATCAGAGCGTGCAGCGCTTTGGTCAATTTATAAATTCACCTTTTGGCTTCAGTTCCTAAAAGAGTGATTTCTTGCGAATAAAACTGCATGGACAGAATAATTCAGGCAAATACCATTAGGTTATTTCTTATGACTTTTCTAATTATTTCATTAAAAACAATGTTTTTTTCTTGCGCCACTTGAATAGAAACAGTGTGCGTTTTGTATCTATAGATTACGGTAAGAAGAAAAAATATTGTTCTAATAATGGAAGTGTAGATTAAAATTAATAATTGTTTTATCAAAGAAAGGATGGGCCACGGAAAACCATTAAACCCTGCAGAAAAAGCCAAAATAGAAGTACACGCGGAAGTCAAGCTTCCACCACGCGCAATTGCCAACAAAATAAGTTAAATTGTGAAAACTGTTTGGTCGAACCTTAGAAATCAAGAAAACTATGGACAAATGTGTAAGGTAGGCAGTCATAACAGAAGCAGACCGAAGAAAGATAATTAGAATGGCTTCAAGTTAAAGCGATACTCTGCTGCTAAGATCAAAGAGAAGAGTGGTATTACAGCCAGTCTTAACACTTTTAGACGTGTTATTCGTGGGTCACAACATTTAAAGCGCCTAAAATTGTAGAAAAAATCACAGTTAAATCCAATACGAAGACACAATATGAAAAATGTTTGCAGGAAGAATATGACGTGAAAGGAAGAGTGGACAAAAGTGGTATTTTCCGACGAAAAAAATCAATTTAGATGGCCCGGTCGGATTAAATTACTCTTTTCATGTTTTAAAGAAGGAACTCAGGTTTCTGGAGCGCCACCATAGCCGAGAAGGCGGTGTAATGGGGTTCGATTTTTTGGTTTTGAATAATTGATCGGGAGTTTCCCACATTGAAAATGACGGCAAACTCCTACAAGGAAATATTGCAAGAAGCTTTCTCTAAGTTTACCGATGTCTTTGGACCAATATCATGGAGATTTCAACAAGAAAACGTGCCAATCCTCAATGCAAGGATCATTAACAGTTGGATATCCGAGACAAATGTTACCTTACTACAATGACCACCGGACCTAAATATTATTGAAAACTTATGGGGATGGATGGTTCGTAAAGCTACGATTCTGACCGACAATATGAGGACAAAGAATCACTTACTGCTGTAATCAAAGAAGCATGAAGTGCAATTTCTTTAAATTATATAAAATAACTGCATGATTAAGTCTCCAACTGGGTTTTACAAGTTATTTCAAACAAATGTGGTACCACACATTATTAAAATAGGATTACAAATAGAAAACTACCCACTTTTACTGCACTTTTTCAATTTGTTTCCTTATTTTAGAGAATGTTTCTATTCAAGTGGCGCAAAAAAAAAAGTGTTTTTAATGAAGTAGTGAGAAAAGTCATACAAATTTACCTAATGGTATTTTCCTGAACTATTCTGTCCATGCAGTTTTTTTCACAATAGATCACTCTCTTAGGAACTTAAACCAAAAGGTGAATTTATAAATTTACCAAAGCACTTCACGCTCTGATAGTAAAAAAAAGTTTGTTTCTATTCAAGTGGCGCGGAGTGTATGTATGTACGTCAAAATAAAATGCTATTCTAACATGTTTTATTATGTTTTCGTTAACGATATACGAATATTAGTAAGCCATCACTATATCTACACAATCAATGTCTATAGCTTTGTACATTCTAGTTGTAAGCTAGTTCGTGTGACCCAGTCGTGCATATTTTTACTTGCGATATACATACGTAGTTTAGGGTAAGTTTAGGATTCGTGCAAAAAACAAAATTCGAGATAATAATTTTCCCTAACATTATTATTATACAGAACGCGAAAAAAGTGGGTCTCGCCATTCTGTCTGTCTGTCCTCGCCTCTACAGCCTAAACGGCTAGAGGGATTTTCCTCAAACTTATGGTATATAGTTTTTTTGGCAAATATGCCCAGGTGTTTTTTAAATTTGTTTTTAGGACCAAAAATAACCGTACGTACCTGCCATACAATTTTTTTCGCCAAAAAGGAAAATAATATTTTTCTCTAAAACGGGTCCGAGGATTTTGTTAAAAAAAATTCAAATAAATTAAGTAAGGAAATGCTACTTTTTAATAATTTTTTTTTTCATAAATTAGAAATTTTGAGTACCTCCAGTACAACCATTTTTTTGGTTTTTAATTTTCTCGAAAACATTTAAGTTGAAATTTTTCATTTTTTTTTTATGGTAAGACTCTTAAAAAGTAAAAACATTATTGTGAAACAAAATTAAAAAAATTTTTTTTTTTGAAAATTAAAAAAAAAATATCCAAATTTTTTGTTCGAAAACGACTTGGTCAATATTTTCAAAACTTGGTGTACACATTTTTTTTATTATTTTGTAGAATACTTGAAAAAATCATATTTTTTTACTTCAAAAATAACGGTATCTATCGTCTAAATGTTGGAAAACCGTTAAGAATAAACTTCTTTTTCTCGAACACAGCTCCAAGAATTTTGATAAAAAATATAATCAATATTTTGATTAAAATTTTTTTGACCAATAACAGTTATTAACGGTACCTGCCATAGAACCTATTTTTTTTTTTTTTTTTTTTTTAATTTATTGTTAAAGGCTTTACCGATTTCAACCATTATTTTTATGCAAGAACTCCTTTACAACTCAAACAATTTTGCATATACAATTTTTCGACAAAATAAAAAAAATATTGGATTTTTTTTTTTGAAAATTCAATATCTTGAAAACGCGCTAATAAATATTTTTTTTTATTTTGCGTAAAATTGTATTTTATTAAATATCTACTAAATGTTGCCATACCAGATATTATTTTTCCAAATATTCAAAAAATTTCATATATAAAAAATTAATTTTAAAAATTAGAAAACCACTCCAACGATTTTTGATTTTTTTTTCATAAATTCATATTTATCAAACAAATCAGATGACATCCTTTATTTTGAGCTCTATCTTTTTAAGCCATTAAAATAAAATAAAATTATACTAACTTATACATAGTATAATAATTTATATTTAATTGTTTTTAAAACCTTTTTGTTATGGTATCGTAATACATATTATGGAACCGATTCATTTGGACCTCTTCAATTTCTACCAGGGAAGGTTCCTACAACGGCGTATACAGGGGGGGAGGGTTACGGGGTCATGTCCCCCCCCCCCGAGAACTCAAGATTATTTGGTTGATCTGAAATAATTATTTAGTAACCACATAAAAAAAAAAATTGGTTACTTAGAAAGCTAGAGGAATTTTCGATTGCTAATTTAGAATTCAATAGAGAATTTGAATGTTGGTGAAGTTAATTTTCATGGCAATGGAATACCTACGTTATTTTGTAGTCAATCGATGATACTTTGATTTTCTTCCTCGTACTTCAAATTTAACATAACAACAAACTTCTCATATGATAATACATTCAAATTTTAAAATATATGCAAAGGCTAGTTTCCGTTTTGAGATAACAGCCAAAACCTGTTAAACCAAACAGAAATCAAAGTGCGGAGTTGTTACCAAATTTTCACTCAGTAAAGTAAAAACTAATAGGATTTTCAAAAAAGAACATTTTTGTTTCTGAAAATTAAATCTTTAAACACATTATAGAACACATACAGAAATTGTTTTGTTTGATTTCTGTATGACAGATTATTTTTAAAAGCAAAAAAGTGATAACTTTCGATTTATAGTTATTCTAACCAAAAAATTTTAATGTTAACGATAAAAGACATAAATATATAAAACTTTTTTGTTTACACTTATTCAACATTTACGATCGAACAATATTGTTATTGATTTGGATGTGGATTACTTTTCCAAAGTAACCTATGAATCCCATAATGCAAAAGCCAATAGCTATGATAAAGGAGATTTTTTGGAACTTCTTGCGGTGAACCGTTTGACCGGTCGGATGGAATTATTGACGAAAAGCGACAAGGCTCGTAGAATTTAACAACTTTGTCCATTATTTTTACCAGAAAGGCTTACTGGTAAGAGAGATTAGGTATATTTGATGTACATATTTATTTTGTAAGGTGCCTTTCACTTTTCCATCGGTGGCAGCCTTAGAGACATACATTTTTTTCATATCAGAGGCATATCAAAATCACTCGTGAACTTTGTTCGGACTTTTCTTGTAACGCAACGAAAACGAATCTTTGTATTCAATTATAATACGAATATGTAATGTATTTTAGTTTTTCCATTATTGTAAAAAGAACAATTTACACAAGTGGTCATTTTTAAAAATCAGAGCTATTGTTTTCATTTTCAATAGTGAATATTATACCTATTTACTAAAAATAAGAAACAGAAAACAGTGCACAGTGCACAGTACCTATGATATTTTACTAATTTTTCCTGCAACTTCAATTCGCTGAAATAAAAACTTTGATAGGATTAAAATAAATTCTGAATAAAATTCAAAACAAATGATCAAGCGAATCCAAATTTTTTTTTCCCCAGTATTTTGACAGCGAGCTAAACTGATTTTTTTTGGTCAGGCAACTGGAGAAACTGGTGAGGCCCTCCGAAATACAAAATGTAACAGTCAGGAATAAAAACGAAGAGCGCGGTCACTGGTCCAGCTAATAAAGGTTCGTTCGACTCAGTTGTTTATTTTAATTTTCTTTGGAACCAAAAATGAGGTAACTGCAAATACCAAAAAAGTGTTTTGGTCTTAAATTTGTTAATTTTTTTGTATAGGTAGCTCATTTCATTTTGAATTGGCTTTGGCAGTTCGAAATATATATTTTCAACGAAATTGCCTAACTTGGCGTAGTGAAAATTTAGTATTACATTCGTAGTCTGCTATTTCACGCCGACTTTTGATTCTTAACTGTCTTGAAACTAAATGAGTTAAGGTACGATATATTTTTCCAGGATATAAACGATTTTAAATTATTTTAACTTATTTTTAACAAAGTTAATGTATTATAGGGTTTCCCATTAAGGGCGGGTCGATTTTAAAATTGAATAAAACAAGATATCAATAAGGTTTTATCTTTATTTGAGAGCCCTATTATAGTAATATAACATCGTTCAAATGGCCGCACCGGCTTCGCTGGGTGGAGCGGATTCGAAAGGTCCAGTTTTCGATAAATTTGGCGCATAAATCAGGCTGAATTTGACCGATGGCATCGATTATGTTGTCTTTGAGGGTCGAGGTGGTTTGCAGCTTATTCGCATAGGTGATGCCCTGGCCAGCTTCGTTTTCGAAGAAGTACGGACCGATGACGCCTCCAGCCCAAAATCCACAAGAATCAGTAACTTTATTTGGATGCATTGGCACCTCGTGAATCTCGCGTGGATTAGTGTCGTCCCAAATCCGGCAATTTTGTTTATTCACGTACCCATTCATCCAAAGATGGGCCTCATCGCTAAAGATGATTTTTCGACCAAAATTGGGATAAACTTCTAACTGCTCTAAAACATCATTTGCACGTGTTGCTCGATGCTGTTACTCACCATGATGATTTGTCTGTGGTAACTGATTAAAAGACGATATTTTGACCGAAAGTAAAAGAAACAATATGGCCGCCACGAGCTGTCAAAACCAACCCGTCCCTATTGGCAAACCCTTTAGTATAGTTAATTAAGATTTTTCCCCTTTTCTTTTATATAGCTACGCACAGTAAAATATGAAAAAACAAAAAAATATAAGGCACTTGACTTTTAACAAATATAAGTTCGTGTTATTTGACCCCCCCCCCCAAGAACTAAAGCTGTATACGCCCCTAGGTACCTAAACAGGTACCTACCAAATAATGTTTAATTTGTACGCATGATAGGTAGGTACATTCATATACCTATGTAAATGTTAACTAAACTACATTTTACATTACATATATATCTTTGCTACCTTAGTCACTGAATACCTACTTACATATAGTAGGCTCCCATACCTATATAGCTATGCATGTTTTTAAAGATCACCCTTGCACCTATCATTACTATATTATGTGCATACCTAGGTATCTATCTACACCATACACTTTCATTACAAAGGAAGATTTGTATGATCATAAATACCTAGGTTCCTTTTACCTATGTAGGTAATACGTAATTAATATCTACTTACCTTTATAATTTACATAATTCAAATCCATTATCTATACCTACAAAAACATAGGCAGTGTAAGATAGGTTGATTTATGAATAAAAACCAATAAAAAGAACACCACTTATCTAGTCAGATATCTAACTAGTGCCTATATTATGTGGATATAATTATGTGAGCCCCTGCATCCTCCACGCTTAAAAAAAAATAATTTTTAAATCAGGCTTCGTAAATACCTACTTCTTACAAATCAAACTTTTATATACAGGGTGTCCTTTAATTCGTCTGTATTATTTTAGGGCATGATTCTTGGGTGTATTCTAAGAAAAAAATTGTTCTACAGTAAGGGCCTACCTCCAGTTTTGATATCATTTATCGGGGATTTAAGAAATGTCTTACTTTGGAGTACCCTGACCCATGTTAACGGTAATTGCGCTGTTAGTAATAATGATAGAAACTTCGTTGAGACTTTTATTTTTTGAAGAAATACCAGCCTTTGTAAGTGCGTTTAAATAAATTTGGTATCTTTTTTCAGTTTTTTTAATATAATCAGTTTTTAGCCTGTTTCATTTTTCCTGCCCATGCTAATTCTTTGACTTTGGGTCAATTTTCTCCAAAAAATGCGTAATCAACATGATGTTTTAATAATTTTTTTGAATGTATGTAACAATACTAAAATTAAAAGTCACTCATAAGTTTGCCGAAAAACCCATAGATTTTATGATTATTTGGAAAACCAGCGACAGGTCAAATTTAAAAAAATTGTTTTTTTTTTGCTTAACGCTCGAATGCCTATGAACAAAAAAATGATATGTGTGGTTATCGATAATTTTTATTTTATGCGTGAACTAAAACAGTTATAACCAGGTGTTCAAATGAGTCCTCTATGATTTTGTGTTGAGGTCGCTTTGAGCATACGCTCTTCTAATTCACTTTAAGTTGCTATCGTAGTTGTATAGAAGATTTATTTAATTCTTTCCCATATTCAAAATCATCCAATATTGTAGGGTCAGGAGATCTTCCAGGCCATTGAACTGCCCTAATTTTTTCCTCTCCAACGATTACCGCTTACTCTTCATCTTGGCTATTTTTAACATCTCGAGCAAAGTGAGCTGAAGCACCATCAAGGTAGAGATAAGATGAAGCTAGTTGAACCTACGGAATGTCCTCCAACAGTTCTGATAAATCATTTTGCAAAAACTGCAGATAGTTTGTACAATTCAACTTAAATGGCTACTAAAATTAGCATGTATTCAAACCAAAGAATGTCAGAGTGTTCCCGTTATAATGGCTTTAGTAAAAAACATACCTACTTAAAAAATTATCTAAAACCACACAAATAATTTGTATTCATAGTTTTTCGAGCTTAAAGCTAAAAAAACATTTTTTTTATTTTAGCTGCCACTATTTTTCCAAATTATCATACAAAATTATTAAAACATCATGTTCATTACGCATTTTTTGGAGAACGTTGGCCCCAAAGTCAAAAAACTAGCATGGGCAGGAAAAATGGAACAGGCTTCAAACTGAATATCTCAAGACTGAGAAAAGATACCAAATGCACTTACAAAGGCTGGTATTTCTTCTAAAAAGAAAAGTTTCAACAAAGTTTCTATCATTATTACTAACAGCGCAATTACCGTTAACGTGGGTCAGGGTACACCAAAGTAAGACTTTTTTTGAATCCCTGATAAATGATATCAAAATTCGATGTATGTCAAGTTAGCACTACATTTGTGGAAATTCAAAAAAGTAAATATGCAGTTAATTGTAGCTTTGTTGTATTAAATTAGTTGTGCAAAAAAAATTTGTAGCTCTACTATTTTTTATAAAAATGGTATGTAGTGCTAACTTGATATCAACTTGGCACTACACTTTCAGGAATTGCGAAAACTAAGTAAGCAGTTCGTTGAAGCTTTTTAATAGTAAATTAGTTGTGGAAAGAAAAAAATTCTAAAAAATATTTTTGAGTACTATTTTTAATATTAAAAAAAAACTGGTATGTAGTGCTAATTTGATATCAACTTGGCACTACACTTTTTTAGTAGCTTTTAAGTAGTAAATTAGTTGTGGAGAAAAAAAAATTCCAAAAAAATGTTGTCCGTACTTTTTTTTTTTTTTTTTAATAAGGGTAGGTAGTGTTAACTTGACACGGGTGAACTCAGCTATTAAAAAAGGAAATTCGAAAATGTAAACGAGCCATTATTTGCAGCTTTTTAGTAGTAAATTAGTTGTGGAGAGAAAAAAAATTCCAAACAATCTTTAGCCGACCTTTTTTTTTTTTTTAAATAAGGGTAGGTAGTGCTAACTTGACACTGATGAAATAACTTGACACTGGTGAACTAAGCCATTAAAAAAGGAAATTCGAAAATGTAAACCAGTGTCAAGTTAGCACTACCTACCCTTATTTCAAAAAAAAAAAGTACGGCTAAAGATTGTTTGGAATTTTTTTCTCTCCACAACTAATTTACTATTAAAAAGCTTCAACGCACTGCTTACTTAGTTTTTGGAATTCCTGAAAGTGTAGTGCCAAGTTGATATCAAGTTAGCACTACATACCATTTTTTTGAAAAATAGTAGAGCTACAATTTTTTTTTTTCCACAACTAATTAACTACAAAAAAGCTACAATTAACTGCATATTTACTTTTTTGAATTTCCAAAAATGTAGTGCTTACTTGACATACATCAAAATTGGAGATCGACCCTTACTGTAGAACAATTTTTTTCTTAGAATAGACCCGAGAATCATGCCCTAAAATAATATTGATGAATTAATGGACACCCTGTATAGGTGTACCTGCACACTTCACACACCTACACACTGTTTATACATGGATAGGTACCATTAATTGCCACTCTTATCGCAATTACTTATTGATAACGATATGATACGCTTTCTTAGAAATTCATTAAAAAAAATTTTTATTGTCTTCCAGGGATAAAAAAAATATAACAAGTAGTATTATTAAACAATATAATGGAAAATAAATAATGGTTGACATAAATGCATCAAAGCACTGGAGCGTGTAGGTTGAGCCAAAATAATAGGACAATCATACCGGAAGGGGAGTCTAAGTCTATATACCCCCGTTAAGGTGGGAGGAGCAAATATCTGAAAAAAAGACTTAAGGTAGAAACAACACTAATGAAAAACATTGGTAACACCCACAATATTCTCCTATAGCTTATCTTAAGCCAAGAAACCCATTCTTGAATTTTCTTTTTAAATTAAGTTATTTTAATCGATAGTTTTTGAGAAATCAATTTCCAAACCCAAAATATTGAAAACGAAATTTGCTCCAAAGATCCTGCGTCTACTAAGTAAATAGTAGAATATTCTTTTTTAAAATGTTGAGTTTGGAAGTTAATTTCTCAAAACCTATCGATTGAAATAACTTTATTTAAAAAGAAAATTCAAGAATGGGTTTTTGGGTGTTACCAATACTATTGAATAGTGGTGTTTCTACCTTAAGTGTTTTTTTCAGATATTTGCTTCTCCCACCTAAACGGGGGTATATAGACTCCCCTTCCGGTATGATTGTCATATTATTTTGGATCAACCTACACCCTCCAGTGCTTTGATGCATTTATGTCACCATTCTTTATTTTCTATTATACTGTTTGATAATACTACTTGTTATATTTTGTTTTATTGCTAATTTTTGAAATATTATATATTGGAAACCATTGGGTTTACAGAGATGGTTTTGAGCTCAAATTGGAACAAAGTAGGTTACTTTGAAATCGTTGAACTATTTTTGTATTTAATATTGCTTCTTAAGGACTAACTAAAATCGCCAATAACGCGAAACAATCACGTTTTTTTTTTTTATTTTTGACCATGAAGCGGTCGCCGCTCGAGGTTGAAAACTTAGGTTATTTACTAGGCCAATATCCTGAACAACTCAGCAGAAAATCAGAAGTACCAGATTTGACGCAAAGGGTGCCTTCCATACAAACGCCAAGGTTTCTGGACTATATCTCTAATTAATTCAAGTTAGAATAAAAATATACATATTAAGCTACATATTTAAAATAAATTTCATCAATTTAATAACATACAAAAAAATAACTCCTTGTCAAAATTACATAACAGAAACTTATTAGCTATACTTTTCCGAAGGTTTTGATGGCTATTCTGAATTCTAATCCAGCTTCAGAACTACTACCTCGGGTAACATTCTAACTAATTAGTAAGATCGTACGTCATTCGAAATTTACAAATTGAATCTATCTACTAATCTGGGTTTCTTAATGGGAAATTTAATTAAGGAAGAAAAACTTTTGAATTATCTAATTGTCAAAAGATATAAATACCACCAATACTTCAGCATCTTTATTGATAATGGACCTATCAAAAAACCAATAAAATCGTTTAAGGTTATGATTGAAAGAAAAACCTTGTGAAATTATAACTCCACTCCCACCCTCGCGACACGATAAAATAACAATGAATAAATGTGTATTTTCCTTTTTCATATTTTTTTAGGTAAATTGGTCAGCAAAAATTCAATATCTAAGACAGTAAATTTTTTTTTTTTGTTACATTTGTTGATTTTCCTACCCCCTGCATATTTAATTTTGTAGTATATAATTTTCCGCTAGCATGCTAGGCTGGACCTAAGCTGGTGCCCTTGGATATGTTATACCTGGGGGTAACCCCTACCATATAAAAAGATAATCCAGAGAGCACTAGTTTTGCAAGCGAAATTCCTTCGTTGGATGTACTACATATCATTTGTTAAAATTAAAACAATAACTGCCAATGCCAATTTAATCTTGCTTACATTTTTCAAAAAATCCAACATTACAGTAACACGATTTATTTGCAATCTCTCGTAATACAAAAAAAAAAAACAACATTTTATTTACATTTTTATTCTTATGCAAATATGTGGATTTCAAACAAGAGAAGTTTCTGTGACAGAAAAAAAATACCCAGTACGTACCACAATAGAATAATATAAAAACAAAATATTCCACATACGCCACAGTGTACCAACACAACATTACCCAACTGTTCCCCCTTCAGTAAATGTTAAGGAAAATAACAAACGAATTTACTTGACCTTCGACCATTGCCGAACAAAAAGCCATTCACTTCTGGAACACAATGAAATTTTAAATAAAACAAACTTTTAATAGAATAATATCATCAGCATTTTTATGCAAAATAATAATGTTGTGTTTTTTTTTAAATAGCAAAAAATATATCCATTTGCCAAAAAACAAAACCATAAAAATAAAAATAAAAAAAAATAACAAACAAAATAAACTAAATACAATCGAGGTGTTTGTGTCGTTTGAACACCAGTTAAATCGGGAAACACATGCACATTAACTTTTCGCCACTAGGATGTCTAAGCAGAACAAAAAAAAAACAACAACAAAATATTCATAATTAAACCAAAAATTTAATTTGAAATCATAATAATACTTCTGTGTTTATAAGTAAAACAAAAACCACGCTATAAACCAAACCAGTGTACAGTAGAGTCTTGTATATGTGTGTGTATTATTTGTAGTGTGGTAGTCGGTCGAGTCGAGTTGAGTAACTTTAAAGTGCTTGTCCCATCGCAACGGTGGGCGATGTTTTATTCGAAAAATGAACCCTCTCACTCAAAAAAAAACAAAAAAAACTCCAGTCGGAATTGTAGGAGTTGATTTATTGTTTCAACTTTTTTGTTTTTTATTTACGAAAACTCATTTGCCGTGGTGAATTTGTATAAACCACAATTCAATTGCGTCGTAAAAAAATAAATAAACATTGAAACAATTCAACGGCACACGCTTGTCTCCTTCCACCCATCCGATCCGTCGCACCTCTTAGCAACTTTTAATAAATATTGTGCCTTTACAGATTTAGATGACATTTTACTATCACTCGGCAACTGTCTTCTTTTATTAGGGGGGGGGGGGGGGGCGGGTAGTTTGATTCTATTTTTGTGTATGCGGCTATAATGACAGTGAGTTATTTTTAGCTCGAAGAAAAATCTTTTTATGGAAAAACTTCAACATTTGGTTGATTCACATGAACATTATTGTGTTTTCTTTTCTTAGAAAGTTGTTTTGTTTGTTTAAAAAAAAAACACAATTTAACTTCTTTGTACTCTTGATATTATTTATATCTATCGTATCAATGATATTTTTCAATTAAAAATATTTTGTGAATATGACATTTGTTTATCAATAATTAATTGGATCTAAACTCTCTCTCTATCTCCGATATGAATTTTGTAGTTTAAAACTGAAATGAACAAGGAAATTCGGCACTTCAAATTTAGATAGTTATTAAATAATTAATTAAGAAACTACTTATTGGATATTGACAATCGTTTTTAAAAGATTTGTGTCACTTGATTTGTTTTGAGAACTTAGGTGGGGTAGGCTGTATTTGAGGCTTAGATACGTCATTAATGCTTACCTTAAAAAGAAATATAATCCATTCAAATTGTTATAGGTACATATATGATGGTTTACAAAAATTAGGATAGTTTTGAGTTTTTAAAATGCTTCTTGGGTTTATAAAGTGTTGATAAATCCAAGTACATATTCAATTTCCTCCCACCACAGGTTTCGTCATCTTAAGAAAACATAGAAACAGTTATACTTGACTTGTTTGCCCTAGAATTATACTTATTTAATCTGGAAAATTGCATGTACATCTTTTCTCCTATTTTCTCTTTCAATTTCTGATAAAAGCGCACTTTAGTTAGTTAGTCTTCAACAATTTTTTGAGGTAATTTAACAAAGTTACGTAATCTTTCATAGTTGCCACTATGTAATTTTTAAAATAAATATCCCTGACTTACCCTGACCAATTTGTATGTTTTCCTTAACATAAAAAAAAAATTGTTTTTTGAAATTGTTCAGCTGGTTAAACTTAAACTCTCTGGTTTTCTACCAGAAGAGTTTTGTTGATTGATGAGAAACCACTCTCAACTGAAGCATTTCCATGGGATAAGATTCACGCAATTCTTATGATTTTCCAGAAGTCTTTGAAATTTTCTTTTTTATCAAACAAATTGAAATAAAACTCACAAACTCTCCGAGTTGATTCATTCAGGTGAAAGTCTTTGTTTTGACTTTGCATCCATACATGCATTTTTGTACTGGATTTTCGGCCTTTCTGCACCATTTATCTGCAAATTTTAGAACATCTTATTATAAAGAGTTTTGTAATGAAGGATATTTCAAGGGTTTTAGCTTGAGACGTTTAATATCACAATATATAATTTTAAAGGCCTTCGTTCTTCAATTTTTGATATAAGAGATAAAACCACATACGTTGTGGCAATCATATTCAAATTTTGAAATATCTTTTTCCGATACGAATCCTTTCTGTTTTTTTAACGTTATTATTTTATTGGCTTTAAACACAATAGGAAATATTCATAGTCACCGATAAACCATGTGTATAAAGTTAGCAGGGCAACTCTGAAAATTCATACAAAAATATATAACCCTGAGTTGCTAATTTATTGCTAATTTATTGCGGAAAAAAAAATGATTGCGCTGTTGGATTTCGAGATACAGGCTAACTTGACGTCATGTTAGCAGGTCAACTTTCTCAAAAGTGTAGATAAACTACCCGGGAGTGGATAAATGTTTAAAAATAATTTATTGCTAATTTATTGCGGAGAAAAAATATTACTTTTTTGTTTCGTTTGCGAGATACGGGGTTACCTACTAACTTGACGTCAAGTTAGCAGGTCAACTTTCTCAAAAATGTAGACAAACGACCCGAGAGTTGATACATGTTTAAAAATAATTTATTTCTAAGTAATTGCAGAGACTGTTCATGAGCATTGCTAATGATGGCCCTCCGCGCAGAGTCCGTGCATCGCTGACTTGCGCAAAAAAGCACACCAGGTTGCAATGCGCATGAGCAATAATCTAATCGTGCATAAAAAGCTATTCTAAAAATATTTTGCACAAAAAATATTATATAAATGCACAATTATAACTAATTAAAGGTTAACTGTAGCGGAACTACACTTCACGACGCGGCAAACAATTATTTGTATGAAATTGTACAAGCTATGTCGAACTAAGCGGCAACTGAACTTCATAAAATTTCATACAAAGTAATGTGAATTGCAGTTCCGCTGCAGTAGAGTGCGGTCTTACCTTAAAAGTTAATTTGTAGTTGTAGTAAAAGAAATAGGAAAGCAATCGTCTGCCTCACGCTACCTTCAATAATGAACTAAAAAAAAGAGGTGAAAATATAAATAAAATATCTCTGAATACAAAGAATTTGTGTAGGTGTGCGTTAGAGGCTCATTTTTGCAATGATTCAAATGGAACCGATGAAGGCGGGTCAGCGAATTTGCTTGAAGGGCCAATACCAAAATAAAGGCTCCCCCAACCCAAAGCGAAACATTCGGTGCGACAATGGAATTTTCATCGGTCTTGGGGTTTAATATGACGAGTCACATGCAGTGCTGTCGAAATGGCTACTATAGTAGCATTTGGCTCCTTTACTGTGGAAAGGTCTACTTTGCTACCCATGTCTCAAAAAGGCTCCTTAATGCTGGTATTCACTGAGCGATCATAACTTAAGAGCCTCATAAACTTATTCACCAAGCAATATTAATGGACATTTACGAGCTCTCGCAAAAGTTATGAGTGGTCTCAACCACTCCTTAGTTACGAGCGCTCTCTTCAAAAGGTTGTCCGAAAACTTTCGCAATAAAACGTCTCTTCTCCCCAAGATAAACAGAAAAAAGTATGCTCATTTGATACACCCAATTCGCCATCATGGTATTTCTGGGTTTTTCTATGATGTCACAGCTGACAATCATCTTTTGTTATTATATTTTTGTTTAAAGAAGTCAAATTAAAGCATTTAAAAGAGTTATTTTTAGATGATAATAGTAATGTTAAATTCTTAAAAAAAACTACTACCTATTATTTTTGTTCAGAGATTATACCTATTTACAGACAAAAGTAAAAAATGTTTTTTGTTTATTAATATTCTTCTGACGTCTGCTTAGCCAGCTGTCTATCGTTTCCAATTGGGAATGTTTGGTTGGTTTTTCGAACATTTGCTATCAAATTCAAACATTGGCCCTCTTTTTCGAACATGGAAAAATATTTATGAGTGGTTGGTGAATAGCACAAATAATTTCCAAGTTAAGAAGCTCATAAAGTTAAGAGCAGTTTGAGCGATCGGTGAATACCAGCCTAAGTCTCGACATGGAAAATTTAATGAAAAACGTATTTTGCAGTTTAAAAATATTTTTAAATCCTTATTCACACATCCCTGCTCCGATTTAAAATTTCACAACACTGTTAAACTTCAAAATGTCATATTTTCATTTGGAATATGTATTAACGACAGTTTTTTGTTGTTATTTAGCATTGTTTGTTTCTCATTTTTGTTATCATTGTGAATTTTTCGCCATGCAGAGCGAATGTTCCTCGACGCTTTCGCGTATGTCGGTTTCGAAGAGCCTTTAAATGAGGCTCCCCAACTTCCCAAAATGCTCCCCAAAGTTTTTCGTCACTTGAGTTGGGAGCCATATTTAAAGCAATAAATTATTTTTACATTTTTTGAGAAAGTTGACTTTACGTCAAGTTAGCAGGTAACCCCGTATCCCGAAATCCAAAAGCGCAATCATTTTTTTTTGCGGAATAAATAAGCAACTCAAGGCTATATATATTTTTTTTTATGAATTTTCAGAGTTGCCCTGCTAACTTTATAAACATTGATAAGCCTAGGTTTTACTTAACTATAGTTTAAGACAATTTTGGCTCAATGAATAAAGACCGATTTGTTGGTTTTATAATATTTTCATAAGATTATTAACCTGTTATACTACTCAAATAGCTCCAAATATTTTGAAATGATAAACTTAAAAAATAGAATCAACGACCGAACATCCAAATAAACCTAGGTTTAACTTAGACACACTTTAAAAACGACTATAAATACGCCCCAATGTCAAGTTTTTTATTGTTCAAAAGATTGGACTCACAGGAGAGATCCGAGGACACATTCACTAATGACTTTTTTCCTTACAACCCGGTGTAATAAGTTTTTGACCATATTATGAGCAGATCCTCATAAAGATAAAATATTAATGGCTTTTCGCTTTGAAACTTGGCTAAAAACGGTTCAAAATAATTAGTTATAATGTAAAAAAATGCGAGTTTGCAGTCTAAAAGCTCATCTTGAAAGAACATTTTTACATTTTTGATTGGTTTTGTTTTAGGAAGCTCGGTACTTTTCATACTGAAGATTTTTTTTGATTCAGAGAAAAAAGTTCAATGTTCTATCTATACACTTTTTGTTCTCCAGCCATCGTATACCGCAAAATTGCAATGGGAAATGTTGTACATTGCGTTTTTACTGTGAACAAACTCCTTCTAGCTATCCTTCTAGTATCCTTCAACACAAAATATAAATGTCTTAAAAATATGTGCAGATCCCACGAAACTTTTTCCAATAAAGTCGGGGAGCCGGCCATAGGACGACCTACCCTCATCTCTTTACCGGATGAGAGGTATACAGTTTTCTAGATAGTGTCCAAGCAAACAGTTTGCGCATGGGTTGCCTAAAAAATAGTGGGCCCTTCATTGGGTGGCCACGGTTTAAAGGTCAATTTTTGCGTTTTTTCAATTATCTGACTGCGCTTATGTGGTAAGCCATAAAGAAATAAAAAAATATAAAATGAAAGGAAATTTAATAAAAAAATTTTAAATACCTACTAAAATTTTAAATTTAAGTAGGTAAAAAGTACATGTGACCTCAACTCCAGAAATTATTGTGTTTCGCCCAAGGTATTACAGTGGGCTCTTCAGTCAGTCTGTTATACCCTACTAAGACACAAATTCGATGGTTACCGACTCTTATAAAAATCACAGCAAGAAGATACTATGAATTTTATTATTCTAGCGGCGAAAGACAATCATTTCTGGAGTTGACTTGTACTTTTTATTTGAATTATATTCATTCACTCCACTTAAAAACCAAAGTAATTTTAATATTTTAATATTTAAATTTCTTTTTCTTTAATTTAAGTAGGGTAAATTAGGGTGAACGTATAAAAAAGGTCGAAATCTTATTTTCTAAACGGTAAGTCATAGCGAAATGATTTTTTTTGCAGTCGAAACATGACACCAAAAATTGTCAAAAATTTAGAACTCGAGATATGAACGTTTGAAAGTCAAAAATGGCGAAATAGATGTTTGAGAAAAAAATTACTATAAATCAGTGTGACGTTCTATTGAAATATATGGTATGTTGTTATGCAACTGATTAATAAAAAAATAATAGGTATCTGCCAAATTTTTAATTGAAACTTTTGTTTGAAAAATATTTTTTTTTTTAAATTTATAGGTTGTTTTAATTTTATTTTTTTACCATTTGGTATTTTCATTGAAATTAACATCAAAATACAGATAATTCTCCCATATAAGCATGATAGTGCCAGGATTTCTTCAAAAACTTGGTTAAAACTCAGGGTTGCCACACTTTAATATTTCTCTTTTTGTCAGAGCAATCATTTACTACTCCGTGTCATACAGATGACTAAAATATACGTATATAATGTATATGTAGGTATATCAGATGCATGTACTGCACTTTTTTATCAGAGTCTTGCATATTTCGGATCGTCTATGCTATAAACGTTTGATAAAGTAACTCAATAAATTCTTATTAAACTGTGTTTAAGTAATGCATCTGAAATTCACATCATATTTGACTGCTATGTAAGACCTTCGGTACAAGTATTCCAACCAGCATAACAGAGGATTTTCAATCTAAACCTACTAATTCCTTGGAAAGCTTAAAAAAACTATCAAAACTAGAAGTAAATAATTTTATTTATTATTGTTTTAAGGAGGTTTCGGAAAGGTTTTTGAAGCACTGGGAAAATGTTAATCTTGTTAAGATATTCCGAAGGAAACAAATATATAGGCATCTGTATGGCAGAGAGTGTAGTACATACCTGTTTTCTCTGACGTAAAGAGAAATATTAAAGTGCGGCAACCCTGAGTTTTAACTAAGTTTTTGTAGAAATCCTGGTACTGTCATGCTTATATGGGATAATTATCTGTATTTTGATGTTAATTTCAATGAAAATACCAAATGGTACAAAAATAAAAATAAAACAACCTATAAATTTAAAAAATCAAAAATTCACTTTGCCAAAACAAGAGCTTCAATTAAAAATTTGGCAGATACCTATTATTTTTTTATTAATCAGCTTCATGACAACATACAATATATTTCAATAGAACGTCATACTGATTTATAGTAAATTTTTTCTCAAACATCTATTTCGCCATTTTTGACATTCAAACGTTCATATCTCAAGTTGTAAATTTTTGACAATTTTAGTTGTTATGTATAACTTTCATGTATTCAATAAAATCTATCGATTGCAAAAAAAATTATTTCGCCGTTTTAATATGTTCATCCTAATTTACCCTACTTAAATTTAAAGTTTCAAAAAATCCCTTATATGAAAATGTTTATATTAAATTTCCTTTCATATTATATTTTTTGTATTTCTTTATGGCTTACCACATAAGCGCAATCATATAATTGAATAAACGCAAAAGTTGACCTTTAAACCCTGGCAACCCTATGAAGGGCCCACTATTTTTTAGGCAACCCATGTGCAAACTGTTTGTTTAGACACTTTCTAAAAAACTGTATACCTCTCATCTGGTAAAGGGATGAGGGTAGGTCGTCCTATAAACGTCTCCTCATTTGGACCATCCATTGATACTTTAAGCAGTTTCTGTTTTTTTTTTATCGGATTCCGTTTTCAAAATGGTTTTTAAATGTCATCTGACTTCGAAAACCCCATAAATTAGCTTTCCAAGTATTTGTTACAGAGACAATTGAATACACATTCTTTTGACGCAAAAATGTGGACAGAGTTCAACGAAAGATTTAATTATCTTGTTATGAAAAAATTCAGTATTGAACAAAACTTTCCCTGACCGCATTAAAAATTATCTGACTTACCCTGACCAAATTTTTGTTACCTGACTTTTCCTGACTTGCCCTGACTTTCCAGTCGAGTGGCAACCATGTTTTTGTCAGTTAATTTAACAACGATTCCTCATATACATAAGTGCTTGTTTTCTTCATCATCTCTCCAATTAACCCTGTTCTTAATTCCGATTGTTTCAAAAATCAACCTCCTGATTACAATTATGATTTCGACAGACGTCTAGGTGGCCCCAAAACCAGAAGAAGCAGAACCAGACCAGACAGACGTCTCCGTTTTTTTTTTGGCGTTTTAAGACTTTTGGGAAACCACCTGAAATTGTTCGCAACCGAAAGCCCTTGACTCCCTGAGTATGAATATGTACGTGACAGACGTCTAAGTGGCCCCAAAACCTCCGACAGACGTGATTAAAGTCGCGGATTTTGTATGGACATTTTTAGATAATTGATGTGTTCTACACTGTATGTCAACTAGTAGATTTTGACTATCTGAAAAAGAAATTTCAAATGAAAAACTTTTTGTGTACGCCCATCCATTGAAAAACACGATATAAGTCGCGAACACAATATTTTATTTCCTGTACTTCCACCATGGTTTGATTTATTTTTCGTTATCGTTAATCTTCTAGTTGCGACACATTTCAATTAATTACCATTAGAATTTAATAAAAAACAACAATATTATTCGTACGCGACTTATATCGCGGATTTAAATAGTTTGGCATAACTCAAAACGTCTGTCAGTTACATTTTACAACTTTAATATTAATTGTATCCGCTTCTCGATAAATCGTAGTCAAATAGCTTTTTCGTAATATTTTAGTACAACCACAAAGGCCCCTGTTTATCAGTGGAGAGTTAATCCTGAGTTAGCTAACTCTTAACACAAATTTAACATGGAGGATATAACGCACCTGTAAAGTTAATCTAAAGTTATCTCGAAAAAAGCTATAGCATTATACCGCAAGTGAGGTGGCTGTTTTATTACATACATCTTTCAAATTTAGAATGAAGAATGTTTTAAAAAATCTTAATAGAGACAAGAAAATAATCGCAGATGGTAGGGGGTCTCTTTCCCTTCGTTAAAAAAAAACGACTTAAAACAAAAAAATAAATTATTAAAAAGTTCTATGAACACTTTTTGAAACATTAATTTTCAAATTCAAAATTTTGAAAACAAAAATAATTCGTTTTCAAAATTCATTGCTCTTTTTAATTCTTAGTCAAACGCTTTTACTTTTCACAGTACCCAAAGGAGCCGTCACACACTGAAAGGAAAATCCTTGTAGAAAGCGTTTCGAAAATTCCGATTTTGAAATTTTCCTGAAAGTGCTTTCAGACAGCAACAGCAGTCACACTATGAAAGGAAAGTGCTTTCTGAAAACTTTTTACTTTCCAGAAAGCAAACTTTCTGAAAACATTTTTCGGGTCGTCACCACTATGATAGCGCAAGTGTTTTCTGAAAGTGTTTTGTATGTAAACAGCTGTGATATTTGAGCTTAGTTTCGTTTATTGTTTTATTCAGAGTAGCAACAAAATGCAGTTCGCTGAAAAAAACTTTGAAAAATGGGCAATTAGCTATAAAGGAAATTATCCTATGGATTTCGCAGCATGTTACTGAGCACAATGCGGGTAATCGTAGGTTCGTAGGTCAATTTTGGGTGCGACCGTTTTGGGAACGTGGTGCTAAAAATCAGTACCATATGCAACGCTCATGAGATATTTGCGTGCAGAAGGAGACGAGTTCTTCCGTAATTTTGCTCACGTTTCAGAGAAGCAGTTTAATTTCTTGTGTACGCGCGGTTTTTATTGAAAAACAAAATAATGTGCCCATTAGCGTAGTGGTGATAGTAGCTGTGACACCGGCGATAATTACAACACACTATCTCAAGTGTTTCGTATTTTTCGGCCAGAAGATGATGTGCTGGAGAAGAGTTCACTCTCCGCCAAGTCAAGTCTGGCTGATTCGGTCATGGAATCTGCCAACATTATTTTCATGGCGAATATTGTTGATCACACCTACAATCTCCATCCCAAATTTGTCGTTTGGACCTTTTATTTTGTTTATTTTAACCTAATGCAGATGCCAAGTCATTATCGCCTCGCTTTTGACGTTTCGACGTTAAGTGTGCGGAAGATACCAGGTCTTTATCTCCTCGCTTTCGACGTTCCAACGCTCGTGGCACAGGTCCTTGCACTCCAGAAACTGTAGATATCAACTCATTTGATTCCTGGTGCCCGAATTGTCTCTGCAATCATTCGTTTTATCCCGTTGCATCCCTAGAGGGAGTTAAAATTATTTGAACCCGCTAAGCGGAGCGGGCCATCTAAGATATTGTTGTCCAAGAAAACGTTTGACATTGGTGTCTGCCTAGGGAATATACTACCACAATTTTACCCCTACCACAAAACCAATTGTAGACTCCTTTATCATATTAAGATCATTGTAGATTTTTGATCCACCAGAGTGTGTTTAAAGTTTCCAACTGATTTAATTAGCCAACAGATAAGAGCTTAGATAAGCGAGTAGAACTAGTAGCGTTTATGTGTGTTAGTGTATCAGAATACGAGAGAGCCAACTAGTAGCCCAAATAGTATAATATTTTTGCCTGCGAGTAGCCTGCCAGTTATCCTACCAGTGTAGTGTATTTTTTTCATTTATTTGTTTTGTTTCCATAGATTCCATAATTTGTATATTTTTCTGTATGAAATATTTTTAAAAAATCATACTAGTTGACAAAAACGCGCAGAGAGCTACTAGTCACACATACATCCATAAAACTAACACTATGATACAAATGCTACTAGTTCTACTTGCTTGTCTTAACCCTGGGATACGTTCGCTTTCAAGAAAGCAAAAAACTTTCACAAACAGGTCCTGAAAGCAGAAAGCATTTTCTGAAAGTTATTTAGTTTCTTGAAAACGTTTTCAGGGACAAGTCACACTGTGAAAGTTTTTTCTTTCTGAAAGCGTTTTCAAGAAATAATATCATTTACAGAAACACTTTCAGGATAGTACTTTTCGGGTCGTCACACTATGAAAGTTTTGCTTTCAGAAAGCTTTTTGCTTTCCGTTGGCGGTTTTTTTTTTTTTAATAATTTCTTTTTTGTTTCAAATCATTTTTTTTTTTTAGAAAATTGCCCCTTCCGACAATTTTTTTTTTCTCAAGCAAACCTCCATGCTCAAGTTTTTTGTCGCATCTTATGTGAATCAACCTGTATAATTTGTATATGGAAAAAAGTAAATAGCGATGAGGGACCCCTAAACGTTAGAATTTCTAGCCCATTTTTAAACCGAATTTTTTGTTTTGATCCACAATCAACCAATTTTTGTACGGTTTCATGAAAATCAAAGCAACTGCGTTAAATATGACCAGCATTATAGTGTTGCCGCTGTATGTTAATAATTTTGTTTCTATTTTAAGTAATTTATTAAAAAAAAAAAAAAAAAACCCGAGGAAATAAACCCCCTCTACCATATTTTTTTTTCTCTTGGCTAAACCTACATGCTCTAAATTTTTATTACACCTTATGTAAAACTCCCTCGCTCATTTGGTTCGAAATAAATTTAAAAAAAAATATTATTCAATTTTCAAGGTTTTATCCTTAGGTATGATTTGCATAGGTCCCTTGCAATAAAAGTTTCTTACGTGTATTCTATAGCGTTTTACATATCTATTTAAGTTTCCTTATGTTAATCATAAGAAACATTTAATCAAAACCCTGAATTAATTTTGTCTGAGAAATTGAAGTTCTTAAGAGTATGCAATATGCATTCATGATTATGATGATGATGACGTACCTATACCGATTAATCTTAAAATAAAAACTAATATCCACCTTATTTATTTGCCATACTTATTCAAGTATGCCATAAAAGACAGAACAGAAAAATACCCATGCATTTAACTTAGTATTTATATATCCTGATCCTGACGCGTCATGGATCAAAAGTCAGAAAACCTTCATCTTGTATGTGGAGACTTATAGAGCGGAGGAGTATAGGGGTACTCTTTCCTCGTGTGTCATCTTCTGAAAGACACATCTTAACGAAACGATATCGAGGTATAGTAGGTGTCTAAACTATATTGCAACCAAGCACATACTTTCTTTGACATGAACTTACAGCACTATCAACACGAAGGAAGGATATCAAAAAAGAAAATTAAAAAAATAAATAATAAAAGGAATACAATGAATAACAGGAAACTTTCCTTGTCATGATAGGGATGGGGTCTCTGATGGAATAGTTTGTATAGATGTGTGTTTGCATATCAGCATGTATTATCTTTGCTATCTCACCTGCTCTTTTACAATATTTTATATGTCACACACATACATCCAACGAAAAAATATTACACAGTCCTATCCAAGTTCACTTATTTGACAGTCTCTCTAAAAGGATATTGCCTGAGATTCCTGTGCATCCAGAAACAAAAATAAAATATACACTCAATCTACTCACTACTTATATACACAAACACAGAGAAAATTTAAAGGATATGCAAAACTTCGTTGCCTGGGCATCCTGTAAGGCTTTCCTCTGCCACCGCAGCATCCATATGGATGTATGTTGAATGTCCAAGACCACACCGACTCGACACCGACTACCGTACCGGTTGGTAAGGTAACCTAACCATATTTTGAGATTATTCTTTTTCTCTCTTTGTATTACAATTTACAAGTTGTGCAGAAGTGCATGACGGACGACATAGTGGGCGCAAACATGATTTGCAGAAAACAAAGCCGAAGTTCTTGAAAGCTACTGTTGCTGCCACTGCCATAGTGCTCTTTATTATCGTTGTTGTTGTTGTTATCATCATCATATATTTTGTAAATTGTTCTGCACGAGAGGAAATGCAAAAAGAATACACATAGCACATACATTCTACTTCTACGTTACTGAAAAGGTACACACAACGCATACGTATGTACCTTTATCTGGGCTCTGAGGTTTATTGTTACGAAAGTTTGCGGTCATTGCAGCTTCAAGGATGTGTTTTTCCTATATAGAATACAATCCTTGTTTGCCGTTGGTGTGTCCTTCATTAACATTGGATGATAATATTGTTGTCTTTTATATGACAAACAATATTCTAAGCTTAGATGACACTCTTCTTGTCAAAGGTAAGACAAGCCTTATCTTGAATATAATTTAGTTTCCTCCTATAAAAATACGTGTAGTCGAAAAAGAGCACTCATGTGTATAATATTATAAAAGGAAGTTTTGGAACTATTAAAAGATGTCAGAATAGATACCTACTTTTTGAGAAGCTTCACTTTGTTGATGTTTATTTTAAGACGTAAAACAAATTTCGATGGTTTTGTAACTGAGCTGTTTAAGTTTGGTAGTCCAGTACGTACTTATATTTAGTTTTTAATTGCGATATACGTAGTATAGGACAAGTTTAGGATTCGTGCAAAAAAAAAAATAAGAAATAAGAATTTTCCCTAATATTACGATGATAGAGAACGCGAAAAAAGTGGGTCTCGGAATTCTGTCTGTCCGTCTGTCTGTACCTCTACCTGCAGCCTTAACGGCTTAAGTGATTTTCTTCAAACTTTGGACTTAAGGTTCTAATGTGATTCCCTAGAGGAGAAATTGAAATTTTTTTTTTAGCTCAAAACATAACGTTACCTGTCATACAACCAATATACAAAAGTTGTTAGCTACGAGAGCAAGTTTTGTGCGATCCAGTCGTGCCCATTTTTGTGTTAATATGCAATTGGGAAAGAAAGTTTTTCTTTATAAATTTCTTAGGATATCACATAGGAACCTTTTAAGTCTGAATTTAAGAACATCAACCTCTTGCTGAGTTGTGCTATTTTGCATTGAAATTTTATCTGGATTTCTCCAATAACATCGGTATTTTTGATGACAAAATGGCAACATCAACCATTTTTAGAAGAAGAACGAGCTCTACAAAACTTCGAATATGTTTTTGGCTACATGAAATTTGGCCCAAATGAAATATGGCAGTAAAAATACAATGACATGAAAAATGAAATGAAAAAACTTATATTTAATGGGAAACAACGAAACAAAATTTAAAATTTTTACCACTCCCAAAGTTGTCAACCACTCGCATGGCCTCCCTAGTAAAAACTTGTTGGGCATTTTTCGGTACCCCATCAGGAATGTCTCTTGAAAACGAAAAACAAAAATTGTATAAGTATCATTCAAGTTCAATGTCTACGACACTTTTTTCTCTCTTTCCTTTGTCTTCTTTTTCATATCACACTTTTTACTATCAGCCTTATGCATAAACGAATTATAGCATGTGCATAGCGCTATGCACTGTTTATAATGCCTCTGAACGCAAAAACCTCATTCATAAACTTATGAAAAATAAGCTAAACGCGTTTGCAGGTTGTATAGAGCCAACATAACCCAGCGGGAAATATCGTCCCCAATGAATTTTATAGCTGAATTCTTCAATCAATTCACTAGCCAAATAATAAAAGGAAACGTCATGCAATAATTTAGTGAGTGAAGAGTCATGCGAGGTTTCCTCAGTTCATAGATTTGAACCCACTTTTAGCTTCGTGTGTAGAAAACAACAAGACATCACTAGCCAGATAATCCAAGGAAACGACATGTAATGATTTAATAAGTGAAGAGTCATGCAAGGTTTACTCAGTTCATAGATTTGAACCCACTTTCTGCCCTGTGTTTAGAAAACAACCCTTTCTGTCGTTGAATTAAAAATTGCTTTTGATATGGAAAATTATAAGATGAAAAAACTGTTGAAAAGTCATGTAGAAGTTCATCAGTTCATCGTCTATGTCCACTCATATGCTTTGTAAAGTGTGCACCGCCATTGTGTGTTTTGATAGAAGTTGATATTTTTTGTGTTCTCTGTGTTGACATTATCTACTGACAGAAAATATTATAAGAGGACATATGAATTTCCATTAAAAAGAGGCAATCTCAGATTTTCTCAAAGTATTTCAGTTTTTTGGTTAATCACCACTTCGCATATGAAGTGGTGATTAACCAACAACGACTGACCTAGTGATTTAACTTTAATTTAAAGTTTTAATTCTATATTTTAATTAACCAATCACAAATAATCCACAACACAACAGAGTTAATGAATTTACTATTTATTTAATTTTCTTCACATTTTTCATATTGAATTAACTAATTGCTGAATAAACAACTACCTACTTTAGGGGTGTCTAATAACTTTTTTTGTCAGATATTCAAAATGGGTATCGTGGATCTTGTAGAGGTTACCCACACAAGTATTTTTTTCAAAGTCAACAAATGATCAAGAATTTCACGTATCAAACGTGATTTCACCGACTTTAAAAGAATTCTTTTGACTTTCTAGGGATGCTTATAATAAAATAGCACAAGTAACTGCCCCTTATAATTTCAAAATGTACATTTTTTACTCGATAAATAGCTGAAAACCCCCCAAAAATCGGTTGATTTTTAAGCTTTTCTCGATTTTAAAGACCTACATGAGTTCAGGAACGAGCAAGCAACACTCGTACCATAGGTAATTTCGTGTGCTGAACTCAAATCTATCATTCGTTTTTCGCCGCCAGCTCTAGTTTTTGAGATATTACAGTCTAAAAATGGATTATAACCTTTTTTTCACCTATTTTTGAGATTCTTGAAAAATTCGAAATGCTTTTTTCAAAAAAAATGCACCGATTCATACATGAACATGAGTCATAGTGCAGTACTTTGATGAATCGGTGCATTTGTTTTGAAAAAAAAAGCATTTCGAATTTTTATAAAATCTCAAAAATAGGTGAAAAAATGGTTATATTCCATTTTCAGACTGTAATATCTCAAAAACTAGAGCTGATGGCGAAAAACGGATGATAGATTTGAGTTCAGCACACAAAATTACCTATGATACGAGTCTTGCTTGATCGTTCCTGAACTGATGTAGGTCTTTAAAATCGAGAAAAGCTTAAAAATCAACCGATTTTTGGGGGGTTTTCAGCCATTTATCGAGTAAAAAAGGCATATTTTGAAATCCTAAGGGGCAGTTACCTGTGCTATTTTATTAAAAGCATCCCTAGAGAGTCAAAAGAAATCTTTCAAAGTCGGTGAAACCACGTTTGATACGCGAAATTCTTGATCATTTGTTGTCTTTGAAAAAAACGTGTTTTTTACATAAAAAAACGGCCGCGGGGTCTGGAGGTACCATTTTAAAAAAAATTCCGGAACGTAGAAATACTTGTGTGGGTATCCTCTACAAGATCCACGATACCCATTTTGAATATCTGACAAACAAAAATAATTAGACACCCCTAACCTACTTCTATATCTTGTGATTTGATAATTGAATTTTCATCGAAAATATTGAACTGATGAATAAACCACATACATTTATGCAGTGAATTCATAGATTATGCAACCACCATGTTTTTCATCATCTGGGTCGGTGAATAAACAACTTCCAACGAAGTTGTGATTTCGTTGGCGAATTTGCATCGGATTTTCAGCATGTGCTTCCCGCCTAGGACATGCCCATGTTAATTTCATCAAAGGAATCGGCTGAAAAGTGGACGGTGCAGCTGCCATTCCTCAAGGAAAAAGCTGATTTTTCCTCAATGAATTTTTGAATTTTTCCCGCTGGGAAGGGTTGTTTAGTATCGGAATGTCACTTTGACTCACACACAACAATAATGTAGATAGATATTAGGGTGGCGCTTATTTTTGTAATCTTTGAGGTGTTGAAATCTTACTATCAAAATATTTTATAAAATTAAATACCTACAACAATAAATAATGTTCATTGAATTTTTTTTTTTTTTTTGAACTACAACAACAACTTAAAGGCGCTACCACCAATTGTTTGGCTGGAGATATAGCTATTTCGTGCTTTGCCACTTTTGCCCTCATCAGTCTCCTTTTTGTGGTGCTGAGCTTTAATCCAATTTTATTTGAAAAACTTTTTATGCACACCATAGGGTTCGAACTCAAGCATATCAGATTCGCTCAGTCTTAGCAGTCGTGTGCACTACGCACTCCACCGCTTTAGACCACTGACGTCACAGGTCGAGATGTGTTATTTGTTTATCAAATGCATTTGGAGCATACGTACTGCGAATTGTAGTCTATCGAAATAAGGTATGTAGAAAAATGGAGGCGGAACAAGACAGAATACTTAAAAGCGCTTATAAAAATCCTGATGCTCCAAATGCATTTGGCAAACAAATAACACATATCGACCTGTGACGTCAGTGGTCTAAGGCGGTGGAGTGCGTAGTGCACACGAATGCTAAGACTTAGTAAATATGATATGCGTAGGTTCGAATCCTATGGTGTGCATACAAAGTTTTTCAAATAAAATTGGTTTAAAGCTCAGCACCACAAAAAGGAGACTGATGAGTGCAAAAGTGGCAAAGCACAAAATAGCTATATCTCCAACCAAACAATTGGTGGTAGCGCCTTTAAGTTGTTGTTGTTGTTCAAAAAAATTCAATGAAATTGACGGAATAAAGAATGGTCAAGCCTAATAAGCTGACATTCTAGTACGAATAGTACAATAAAAACAATAATAATAAGTAATGTTGCTTTTGTTAATTTATTGTACGTATTCTTAATCAAATTAAGAATATTTTTTTGTACACATTATTTAATAGAATCTACTTAATAAATGTAAAAGATTTAAAGATTTTCCATCAAGTCTTACAACTTTTGCAAATGCTCGACTGTGTGATTTAAATAAAATTATACAAAGATTCGCCTTCATCACTTTCACGGGAAATACAAATGAATTTTAAGCATTACAAAATAAGCACCACCCTTTTATTTTTCTCCTCAACAAAAACATCACGATGTGAATGAATGGAACAATTCACGGACTAAATCAAAAACGACGTTTTTTTGTTTCAAATATTTTTAATTTTATTCGCAAACATAAAAAACCATCAAAGTAACTGGCTAATTATAATAATATTAAAAGAAATTAATAAAAAAAAAAAAACAAAAAGAATCCAATCGCCAGCAGAATTACTTCTATTGATTTTTCACACAGCACCCACACAGCTGGGTCTCCTTTGTCAGTTTTGAGAGTAAAACGTAATAGATTTATCCTTTATTGTAGTAATTTTGACACAAGCTCATTATAACTATAATGGGTTGAAAAATATGTTATGCATAACAATTTATGCAACGTTGTATAGTGGCTACATAAATCCTTATGCAGTGCATAACTATTCATCTGTTCAGCGGATTCTAATGAATACGGCTGTATGTGTACTATAGTATTTTTCAGTGCGGAAAAAGTCAGATCAGAACAGAACAGCACGGATTTATGAGAAACGTCAGAGAAGTTAAAACAGAAAACCTGTTCTAAGTTGTTCTACCTAAAAAGCAAATACATAAAATGCTATTATATTCTGTATGTATTTGCTATGCAATATGGTATGAAACATTAGAGTATAAAACTTACTCACTTATTCAAGACATTGATGTTTTGTTAAGCGAGTTAGCCCAGTGGGTAGGGCATTGGACTGACAAGCAGAAGATCGCGGGATAAAGTCCCAAGGGCCTTGCCTTTGCTTACACTTGCTAGCCCCTTGCCAGAATCTATATAAAACTCTTTAGTGCCTTGTCGAAAACTAGGTTGTTCTTCTGCGCGGCTACTTATAATATAAAAATTAAAATTAATTTTGTATTTATCCAAATTGTTTAGTTGTTATAATAACTATGCCTAGTCTATATTTTTACTTAGTTAAAGCGTTCCGTTTTTAATCTGGAATTTTGTTTCTATAAAAATAGAATTATTTTTATGTTATAAAAAAAAATCATTTCCCATTCCTGTTTTTATAATAACAATTTTTGTTAATCATCACGCAATACAAATAACAACGCAATAAAATTCATGATAAAAGAAGTCTAGTCGAAAGTATTCCAATTATATGTTAAAAATAATTTTTTTTTAAATTTCATCATCCCTCACAACAAATGGTGTTGACGTATAATACGAATTCATATACAGGGTGTCCCGTAAGTAATGGATAACCCTGAAATGCCACATAGTAGACTTTATGACCGTCCTGAAAACTGATAAAAAAAAGTTCTATCCCAACCACAAGAAAAGTTATATGCATTTTTTTGTTCAGTGCATTATTTTTTTTCTTACTTTACATTTTTGAATACCACGACTACAAGTGAATGAGTTCCATTATTTTTTTTTTGCAGGAATATTTTACATTACTTGTGCCAACACATAAGTAGAAGAAAATTATTATAACTGTTGGACTTCTTAGAGAAAAAAATTATTTAACATTGAATTTCAATGCAAAATGTGAAAACAAATAATTTTTGAAAAAGTTAAATCATAGCTGGTATAAAAAAAAATGCATGAATACCTGAGTGGCCAACTATTTTAAAAATATGCGCGTTAAATGCAGATTTCAAAATGGTATTACTTATTATTATATCTAGAGTCAATAGCAAGTAATTGGTAAAAATCTGCAATACTAGAGTAAATTTAGCAAAAACAAAAGTTTTCAAAATTAGCACAGTAAACGTGAAAATAATACCAAGCGTTGAACATAGCAGATTTTTGATTTATTGGCTGTTTCTACGATGTTATCCTAATGATAAATCCAAGCTTTCAACTTCTATGGCCGAATGCATTATTGATAAAAATGTCAAAAAAGTGCAAAAAACGGTTACATTTTCGAGCTTGTTTTGAATTTTACCTCTTATATTGGGCTTTAACAAACCCATCAAATATTTTGTTGGTTGCTATAAGTTTATTTGTTATTTTCTCTAAACAAAAAGTTTTTGAGCCAGCTTTTAATCACATGATCACTTAGTTAGAAAGCAAAAACAAAAAAAAATAATTTTTTAATTTTTTTTTTTATTTAAAGCAAATGCTCAAACTGTTTTCCACCCACTCTTATACAGGCAGAAATTTGTAATGCAGGTGCCTCCACACGATTTCTTAGCTCCTCTAAGGACCTGATCGGCTTGCTGTATACGATTTCCTTAATGCATCCACAATAAAAAAAAAATCAAGTGGATTTAGGTCTGGTGGCCATAAAATTGGTCCCAGACGTCCTATCCATCTGCCTGGATATCTGGCATTTAAATATGCCCGCACAGGCACAGCATAGTGTGCTGGACAACCATCATTTTGAAGCCAATGGGATTCCTTTAGTTCTTGAGGCACTTCTTCCAGCAAGGTTGGGAGATCATTTTGGAGGTACTCCAAATAACCTTGGCCAGTTAAAATCCCCGGCAACTCAAAGGGTCCAATTATTTTCCCATTGAGAATCCCAGTCCAATAGTTTATTTTGAATTGGTACTGGGACCTGTCTTCCCTCATGATGTTTGGGTTTTGTAGTGCCCAGAAGTGGAGATTATGGAGATTAGTGTAGCCATCTCTTTTAAATGTCGACTCATCGCTCCAAAGAATTTTGTCAAAAACTGCGGATCTTCTTCAATTTTCATTATCATTTGTCGACAAAAACTCATTCTCGTTTCAAAATCTTGCGGCTGGAGAGTTTGCACCCGTGTTAGGTGAAAGGGATGATATTTATATTCATCAGACCTAAATCCATTTTAATTGGGGATGCATTAAGGAAATCGTATACAGCAAGCCGATCAGGTCTTTAGAGGAGCTAAGAAATCGTGTGGAGGCACCTGCATTACAAATTTCTGACCAAAACCTTGCACGTTCACTAAGACGTTCATTTATTCGGAGGTGCAGAACCTGTATAAGAGTGGGTGGAAAACAGTTTGAGCATTTGCTTTAAATAAAAAAAAAATTAAAAAATTATCTATTTTTGTTTTTGTTTTCTAACTAAGTGATCATGTGATTAAAAGCTGGCTCAAAAACTTTTTGTTTAGAGAAAATAACAAATAAACTAAAAGCAACCAACAAAATATTTGATGGGTTTGTTAAAGCCCAATATAACAGGTAAAATTCAAAACAAGCTCGAAAATGTAACCGTTTCTTGCACTTTTTTGACATTTTTATCAATAATGCATTCGGCCCTAGAAGTTGAAAGCTTGGATTTATCATTAGGATAACATCGTAGAAACAGCCAATAAATCAAAAATCTGCTATGTTCAACGCTTGGTATTATTTTCACGTTTACTGTGCTAATTTTGAAAACTTTTGTTTTTGCTAAATTTACTCTAGTATTGCAGATTTTTACCAATTACTTGCTATTGACTCTAGATATAATAATAAGTAATACCATTTTGAAATCTGCATTAAACGCGCATATTTTTTAAAATAGTTGGCCACTCAGGTATTCATGCATTTTTTTTATACCAGCTATGATTTAACTTTTTCAAAAATTATTTGTTTTCACATTTTGCAGTGAAATTCAATGTTAAATAATTTTTTTCTCTAAGAAGTCCAACAGTTATAATAATTTTCTTCTACTTATGTGTTGGCACAAGTAATGTAAAATATTCCTGCAAAAAAAAAAATGATGGAACTCATTCACTTGTAGTCGTGGTATTCAAAAATGTAAAGTAAGAAAAAAAATAATGCACTGAACAAAAAAATGCATATAACTTTTCTTGTGGTTGGGATAGAACTTTTTTTTATCAGTTTTCAGGACGGTCATAAAGTCTACTATGCGGCATTTCAGGGTTATCCATTACTTACGGGACACCCTGTATAACAAAACGCCCTTATAACATTGAACAACAACAAACAAAAATAAATATAAAAGAAAAAAGAAAAAAGAAAATAACTAGGAAAATTGCTTTAAACTTTTTTAAACAACCTTTTTACAGGACATTTACCTACCTAGAAATACAACATACATGCATGCCTATGCCTACTCTTACTCTTTCTCTTTTCAGTTATTTTTAAATGTCACGTGTTTTGTGTCCATTTCGATTAAAAAACTCACAACTCACACAAAAAGTGAAAAAATTCTAACCCCAATGCAATTTAACTTTGTTAGCAGTTTTACAATTTTGTGTGTTGTTGTTAATTTTGTTCTTTTTATTGTATTTCTCTTGCTATTTGAATTACCTTAATAATAAAAACCATTCATATTAAATTTCATATTTATTATCATTACTATAAAAAAGCAGAAAAATAACAAACAATATAAACACATAATAATGAACATTATGGTATTGTTAAAGAATTGTTGGAATCCAATTAAGCTGGCGCAGCATATTAATAAGGCACCTTAACATCGATATAATATTGACGGTTAGCAGAAAATACACTCCTGATTGTTGTTTCTTTTCCTTTCATATCCTTTCACTTTTGAGTACAATTATTAATAGTACAGTCCACAAAAGAATTTGGCTTGCAAGAAATAGTGCTTTCTGAATCAATTTTTTAAGTGTTTGGAATTACCGCCAGGTATAACATACCCAAAGTCCCCAGCCCAGGACCGCGAGCTGAACTCAAGAGGAGGGGTAAATGTCCCCCTTTTTAGATTTTTGTGCAGATTTGCAAAACTAAGCATATTACAGGAAAAGTTTGTAATACTAAATTAAAGGTTATGAAATTGTCTATAAAAAAAGTTATGTTCATATTTTGGCTAGGTTCCAAAATAAGGACGATGCGGGAGGTAGAAAAATCAACAATTCTGAACACATGTTATTGTCTTAGATATTGTATGTTTTCGGACCAAATTACCTGGAAATAAAAAAACGAAAAATACACACTCATTCCCTATTATTTCATAATGCAGTGAGTCTGGGAGTGAAATTATAATTTTCTGTTTTTTACATACTACCTAAATAAAAGGGAAATTTAATTAGCAAGAGTTCGTTTCGTACGGTTGGCGCCAAAGGCTGACAACGTTTTTCAAAAGGAACGCAATACAAAACTTTTGTGCCATATAAGGGAGTTTTTTTTAGGAAGGAGGGGCATTTTTTAATAAAATATATTGAAAACATGATCCTGAACTTTGCAGGCAATGTGTCCGCTGAAGTTTGAACAACCACCAAAGTCGTAATACGGCAATTCCTTCGTCTCGACAAATTCAAGTGATTCAAAAAGATACAAACAAACGCAATACAGAAAAATAAAATTTAAGAAATTAAAAAAGGAGGAATTTATGTTGATGGTATTTAATCTTTTGTACGAGGCTGGGAAGCGAACACAGACCTGCAGCGTGACAGTCGATCGCACTAACCATTACGCTACGGGCTACTAGCAAGGAGATAATGATGCACATTGGTTTTGAACGTTTGCACATCGAAATGGGAGGGAGTCGAGTCGGGTAAAGCATTCCACATTCGTGTGGTGCGACTGAAGAAAGAATCTCTGTACATTACAGTACGTCCGAAGTTGGGCTCGAGGGTGAACTGATGGGCATTCCTAGAAGCGCGAGTATTACGGTTAGATTTTTTAAGGGGAGGAATGCAACTGGCTATTTCACTATCTTTTTTTTAAAGACGAATACAAAAAAACTTTCAAACTTGGTAACGAGATTTTCGGACGAAGTGGTTGCCGTACATATGTTTCCAAAATCGGGCCATTATTACAGTTTTATACTCTTATTGCCATAACTTTTTTGTTAAGAAAAAAAAAAAAGAAAAAAAATCGGCACTAGATAGATTAGACTATATACTAGACGAAGCGATTGCCGTAGTTTTTACGAAAAGACGTTCATTATTACAGTACAGTGGTGACAGAAGTCAGTTAATTTTGTTGGTGGTTTTTTGAATCTTTTGGCCATACATTTTTCGTCAAGACAATTAAAAAAAAATAAATAAAAAATATCGGCACTAGATTTTGCTGAGACGAAGCGATTTCCCATTTAGTTTGTTTTTTAAATCGAACAAGTATTACGACTTTGGTGGTTGTCCAAAACTTCAGTGGACACTTGTCTGCAAAGCTCAGGATCATAAATAGTTACCTTTTTAAACGGCACTGCACATTTTTAGGCTGTCAACAGCGCTGTCGAAATTTTCGGTTTTAAAAATGTAAACGAAAATCAATTTGCCATCTATAAATCTTGATACGACATTTTTTATTTTTTTTTTTTAAGTGAAAACAAATATTAAAAACTTTTACCAGCACGGTAAAAGTTGTTTGATTGGGATAACATGACGACAGTCAAGTTGTCAATATAAAATCTCTGTGTGTTTTGTTTTTTTTTATATACCGTTTAATATGAATTTTTCTACGGTAAATAAGAAAATGGCGTACCAAGGTTTTTAGATGGCAAATCGATTGCCCTTCATTTTTTTAGTCCAAACATTATTATTATTATTTTTTATTATTTTTTAGTTATAGGGCAAGTTTAGGATTCGTGCAAAAAAAAAATCGAGATAATAATGTTCCCTAACATTACGATTATAGAGAAGGCGAAAAAAGTGGGCCTCGCAATTCTGTCTGTCTGTCCGTCTTTTTGTCCGTCTGTCTGTCTGTCTGTACCTCGACCTGCAGCCTTAACGGCTGAAGCCATTTTCTTCAAACTTTTTTTCTTTCTTATTATGTGATTCCCTAGAGGGGAAATTGAAATTTTTTTTTGCTCAAAAAATAACAGAACCTGTCACACAACCAACTTTAAGCCCTACCGCTGTACTAAA
This sequence comes from Melangyna quadrimaculata, assembly GCA_949320155.1. Classification (NCBI taxonomy): domain Eukaryota; kingdom Metazoa; phylum Arthropoda; class Insecta; order Diptera; family Syrphidae; genus Melangyna; species Melangyna quadrimaculata. The sequence continues at coordinate 64,493,457 of OX439483.1, read as the reverse complement.
TTTCATCATTCCACGACAATCAGAAGTGCTTCACGCCCCTGAATGAAAAGTTTCAAATTTTAAAATTTTTCCTATGCCTGCACTACCTACCGCTGTGTTAAATCTCATCATTCTAGGACAATCAGAAATGCTCCAAATAATTAATATAAATTCAATGGAAATGGGCGGTTTCCACGCCCCCTGAATGGAAAATCTTAAAACACCACAGGGCCTACCATTGCGCAAAATTACAATATTCTACGATGTTGGGAAGTGCTCCATAATTTTGATGATCTGTCAGTGAGTCAGTCAGTCTCTTCTCGTTCTCGTTAAAATCGAAAATTTTTCGTCTCGGTCTCATGTAGGTCTCGTATAATTAAGTCTCGTCTCGGTCTCGTATCGGTCTCGTCTCGGTCTCATCTCGGTCTCATATCCGAAAAAAAAACGATTTCCGACAACCTTATTATTGTAACGAAATTCATCCACTGATGCGAAAACGAAACGGACTCAGCCAGAAGACCAAGCTTCTTCTTTATAAGCAGCTCATTAGACCGGTCATCACGTACTGTTTTCCCATCTGGTTTACGACGACAGGAAGTTCTTGCGGATCTGACAGGATACGTATGAAACACATCAGCAACAAGAGACTCTATGAAGAAGCCAAAATCCAACAACTTGACAGATACCTCATCAAATCCAGCCGACGGTGTCTGCAGAATCTAGTCAACCACCCGAACTCTCTGATATGAGGAGTTGTAAACCAGCCAAGACATCCTGAACAGCGCCAGCGGTACCTTGAAGCAATGGAATTACTAGACGAGGATCTAATAACAACCATCGACGAAGAGAACGTCTCGTTCTACGCTGACCCAGGGTTAGCTTACTACCGTGGCTGATAGCCTCACCTACCCATCACCTTGCCCCCCAATGACAACCGGACCTGAACAATCCGAGACGTGAAGCCGACAATAGTTTAAGATTTAAAACCAAATGTATTGACAATTAAATGTAAATTAAATTAAAAGAAACACAATGGGTATATTCATAGTCGCAGATAGACCCAGGTTTAACTAAACTATACAGTTTAAGACAATTATCGATTATAGTTTGAATATGTGCAGACGAAAATAAATATTTAGCAGAAATTGGATTTTTTAAATAATTAGACTCTCTGTAAATTTCAGTCCAAATATACAGTCTCGTCTCGGCCTCGTCTCGGTTGCTTAAAAGGCACTCTCGTCTCGGTCTCGTCATGCGAGGCCGAGACCGAGATCGAGACCGAGGACTTTTTCTCGTCTCGTGACCAGCTCTAACAGACAACAGTCAGTTTATCGATTGCGTGCTCTGAACTTTTCAAAACACTGCCCATACTATTCTTTATTTCTTTATTCTGCTTGTACACCACTGTTATATCAAACAATGGCCCAAAGGAACTCATCCAGAGCACCAGCACAGCACAGATAGAAGGTACACACAAAAAAAATCACACGAGAGATAGAGAGGGATAGAGAAGATAATGTTTAAGATTGGATGTTTTAGTAGGACGAGGCTACATCAAGACAATGTTGTCAGTTCCAGGTACAGCTATCGGCAACCAATTTATTATCATTATTATTTCCTGTGTTGTTCTTGTACCTATACCTACATACAAAGGTAGTTGTTCACTGATGAATTCTAGTTTCCAGCGGAATGGAAACTTGTGGTTGTGGTCGCAATTTTATAGCATCAACAAATTGGTACAAAGTAATAAATAGTATAACAGTCTAATTATTATTAATTATAAAGAAAAAGGTTAAAAGTGGTTTAATGGTTCTTGACGAAGATATTCTGTATAATTGATATCGCAATTCTAAGGAAAATCAAAATATTCATATTTTTAAACTATTTCTTAAGTAACCTTTGTCATAACCTTGATACAGAAAGCACGATGGCAGAAACAAGAAACCAATGTAAAGGGAAAATAACGATCTTTAGTGTTAATAGCACAGAAAAGTACAAGTCAAAAAAACACACGATTTGTGGACAAAATTAAAATCCTCCTAAAAGTAATCATTTTTCCAATTCACGGAAATGAAATCAAATCCGTTGAAGTCTTCTTTTATTTTACCTTTTATAGCATACCTACTTCCTTGCTGCCTTGAACTTTTAAAAGAGCATCCCCGTTGAACTATAAACATTTGCAATCAAGCTTTTCTGCAACAGGTGTATTTTCATGCAAAAAAAAAATAAGTCAATGGAAAAATTCCGGTACATGTAGCTTTCGTCATTGTTGAACTTTCATTAACCATATTCGTTTCATTTAAAAAAATAAGATTTTTTATTTGTAAAATGTAAATCAAGAATTTTCGTAAAGTAGTTTGCACATTATATTAAATCCTTAAGGTTTTTGTCTATCTTTGTTGCAATAGCTTACACACTCATGCTGGTTTAAAGTAAGTGCTAAAGTAATATTTAGTATAAAAGCATCCGATTAAGAGGTGTGTCTTATACAAACATAATGATGTGAAGGCGTTTTTTTTTTATTGAAATGAAAATTTTATGTTCAGATGCACTTTAACACAACTTAAACTTTATGATGGAACTTCGGTGTGAGAGACTGATGTATCGTGCACCTGAAAGAAACATGAATCGTACATGGAACGTGAGTAATAAAAAAAACATCGAGTCAAGAGTTTACCATTCCGACCTTTTGCACAATGTTGGCCTTCAAAATAAAATTTCATGTTCATCACATTTTCCCCTCTGATGGTTGTTGGATTTGTGTTAAAAAAGAAATAAACTCCTTGAGTTATGGGAGATATTTGTTAGCTATGTGATTTACTTTTATATAAGCGACAGCAGAGGATGTGCCAGTCCCGTATACATCTACATACTTATGATGAGTACATAAGTACATTATGGTGGGTCTTATTTTGGAAATGCTTGAATTTCTTTTATACCCCCCCCCCCCCTGAAAAAGTGATCATAACAGTGATAAAAAGTATGCACGACTGGATCGCACGAGTTTGCTCTCACAGTTTGCAACTAGAATGCAGCTAGAAATAGAATTGACGATGTAGATATCGTAATGGCTTGCTAATATTTGTATATCGGTAATCAGAAAATCATAAAAAAATGAAAGTGATCAGTTTTGAAAATTTTTGATTTAATACAAATAAATACGGAAAAAAAGTTAAAAATAAGCTTAGGCTCCAGTTATAGCTTTCATTGAAAACCATCATTGAAACACAAATCAGCAAAACAGTGGAATATTTACTGACAAGTCGGTTATAGCCATCATGAAATTTTCTTTCATTGAAAATTCCATTCCCCATACAAAAAACAACTATGAGGTTAGAGTCGATCATTGAACGAAAAACTGACAGACGAGAACAGGAAGAGAAAGGAACGCATTTCATTGGAACGAATGTGTTCCACTTTTGGGAACAAAATATCAGCTGTTCATTCTAAACGATTTTCATCATTGAAAAACTAAAAATGATTTTATATGAAAGTTGTAAAAAAAACTAAACGGTTTTTTGACTAAAAAAAATATATAACTGACAACCATCATTTTGGTACCAATACATTATCAGTTTTATTTGTTTAAGTCCATCAAAATTGAAAGACAAAATTTTCAATGATGGTTTTCAATGAAAGCTATAACTGGCGCCTTAGAAGTACTTAATCGCAAAATATTGATAAAATCAACCCAGCCAATGACGAGATCTACGGTAATATACCTAAATAAATAAATTAGGTGGCGCAACAGCTTTGTTTAGGTGGACGAGGCTGAGAATTAAACCCAGCGTGACAGTGCACTAACCATTACGCTACGGGCTACTACCTAAACAAGTAAAGGGTTTTTCAACAGGGACGCTATAAAAGTAGAGCAACAGGGACAGCAAACGACACCATATTTCTTGCCGCTCTTTTGACATTTCTCTTGAGTAAAGTTTGCCATTTCATGATGAAAAGAAATACGAGCCAACAACGAGTCGAAATTATTAAAATTTACTACCGAAATTCGGAGTCAGTGGCCTCAACGTTAAGAGCGCTACGTCCAATTTATGGTCGTCATAATCGTCCTAGCAGATCAACAATTGAGCGTCTAGTGGAAAAATTTGAATCCACAGGCGCAGTACAAAATGTTCCCGTGCCAGTGAGACAAAGAAGTGCCCGTAGTGTCGAGAATATTGCTGCCGCTGAGGCTTCAGTTGGAGAAAGCCCAAATGTGTCTCTCACACGTTGTTCTCAAACGTTGGGCACCTCTGTGACGTCGTTGTGGCGAATTTTGCGAAAAGATCTTGGCCTACATCCTTACAAGATTAAATTGACGCAAGAACTGAAGCCGCTTGACCACCAGAAGCGTCGTATGTTCGTGAATTGGGCTGAACAACAACTTGAAAATGATTCGGATTTTCATCGAAAAATCCTTTTAAGCGATGAGGCTCATTTCTGGCTGAATGGCTTCGTCAATAAACAAAATATGCGGTATTGGTCAGGCAACAATCCACACGTACTCCAAGAGTCATCATTGCATCCCGAAAAAATTACGGTTTGGTGTGGTTTATGGGCCGGCGGGCGCCGTCATTGGGCCGTACTTCTTCCGTGATGATCAAGACTGTGAATGGGGATCGCTACCGTTCAATGATAACCCAATATTTTTGGCCCCAATTGGATGATATGGACTTGGAGGACATGTGGTTCCAACAGGACGGCGCCACAAGCCACACAGCAAATGTCACAATCAATTTATTGGAAACCAAGTTTGGAGAACGTGTTATCTCACGAAATGGTCCAGTCGCTTGGCCGCCTCGGTCATGCGATTTGACGCCGTTAGACTCTTTCCTGTGGGGCTACGTCAAGTCTATGCCAACAAGCCAGCGCCGATTGATGAACTTCGTACGAATATCGAACGTGAAATTACAGCAGTATCGGCCGATTTATGCTTGAAAACCGTCGAAAATTGGGTTCGGCGTCTGGACTTCTGCAAGCGTGGCCGTGGTGACAATGCAAAAGAAATCGAGTTCCATACATAATGGCATCAGACGTACTTTCACAGGAATATAGAATTTCATTGATATCCAAAAACTTTTGTAGCGCTCTTATTGAAAAACCCTATATAAGAAAGACAATTTTTTTCACATAAAAATATATTTGTATTTCCATCATATGTACTTATTTTTTTGTAAGAACCTGGTATGCAGTACTATTAGAACTGGTCTAAACTCTTAAGATGGCATGTTCATACCTACAAAGTTTAACCAAAATCGGTTAGAGCCGTTTTTGAGAAAACTGATAAAATCGAAATATCATTGTATGGCAGCTACCCGTTCTATATGAGCTAAAACAAAAATTCGAATGTTTCCTCTAGTGAATCACATAAAAATACTTCACACTAAACTTGAAGCAAAACCATCTACTCGCTTAGGCTCTAGCTCAATGCACATCAAGACGCACCGACGGACGTCTTGACCAAAATCAGTTTTTTGGACTTCTACGCCATCGTAATGTTAATTTTGATTAAAACCTCGAAATATTTGATTGACACGAAACCAATGCTTGCCCTTTAGTATAGAGCAAGTAAAAATCTGTGCAGAATTTCATTAAAATCGTTTAACGTCAACACGCGCCACAGAGTGCAGAACTTCCCATACACGTAGTTCTTAAATCTTAAAGAGTGCAAAACTTCCCATACACGTAGTTCTTAATCTTATACTCAAAAATTAAATACAAGTGTACAAATTGATGAAAAATCATTAATCTTTACTATTAAACAAAAATATTTAAAACTACCTCTTTAAAATAAATAAATGACCCTGAACTAGAATATCATATTTTGGGCTATCACCAGCGCCGCGGCGTTAATTTTGTTCTATTTTAGAAAACTTGAATGGCCATCGGTTTTCCCCTAAAAATCTCGGTACACCATTTTTATTATTGTTACAAGAAGTTATCACGAAAAAAGTAACAAGTGTCTGTGAAAAATGGCTTTACAACTTTTGGCTTGCCACCAACTCCGTACGAGATTTTTGAATTTTGAAAATTTCAACAGGAATCCATGTAAAATTTTAAAATCTTGGTACTTATTTATTTTATTATTTAAAGTTTTAGGAAAAAGCTTTGATGGAAAAAGCAAAGAGTCTCTCAAAAAACAAACCTTTAATCTTTTGAACTGTCATCAACACCAATTTTACAGAGTTAGCGACAGTCCAAACGTTTTAGAGGCTGGGTTAAGAGGTCTTTTTATTTGTTTTATCCCAACTTTCTTGTTACTGTAAATAAAAAAAATAGCGTACCGAGATTTTGAGACGAACAATCTATGGCCGTTAAATTTTCAAAATCGAATTTTGCATATAAAAATTTTCAAAAAAATATATTTTGTATTTTTAAATAAATATAATTTTTTTTTTGAAATTTCAATACATTGAAAACGGGTTAGTTTTTAATTTGTAAACATCTTATCTCTCGGTGTATGTAAAATTGAAAGTAGGATGGCCACGGATAAAGCATTACATATCCGGACCGCGCCATTTTGTTAACCGAACATTTTTCACTCATTGAAGCACTGAATAGAGTAAATTGAGGTAATGTGGTACAGGAAGTATGGTATTCCTTGTTTACACATCCTCCCCCTGAGTCCTGGCACTCAAACATTTTTTTAATAGATACAATTTTGTGATTTTGCGCACTTTTTTACATTATCAAACCGATTTTTATTTTTCAGCCTATTTGCAGCATTTTCAAATACAGAATTTTGAGATACAGAATTTTGAAATGCTGAATTTTGACCAATCAGAATTTTGAAATACAGAATTTTGACTAACCGTATTTTGATCATACTGTATGTACAGTATTTTGAAATACAGTATTTTGAGATACAGTATTTTAAATACAATACTATGACCGATACAGTATTTTGACCCCAACCCATACTAACATTTATATTTTAAAATGTTAAAAAAATGTAAACATACAAAATTTCTTATATCCTTATTTTTATTTATATTTATCAAACAAATCACATGGCATACTTTTTTTTGGGTTGCAGCTATTTTATATGTTTTTTTTTAGCTATTCATAAAAATAATTTATAAAACATTATGGCGCAAAATTTTAAACATTTCTCGTTAAAGGAATAAAACCGGCTCTAGTTAACGTAGTCGTTTAGTTGTAAATCCTTGTCTAACTATATCTTAATTTTAAACACATCAAACAACTCTTCTAACTAAAGTGAATTCCGCAACGATACGTAAGCAAATTGAGGTTGAACAGGCACACATTTGACAGATGAAGAGAAGAGACAGCTATAGAACAACAAAAAATGTTCAAATTAAACAAACAAGTTCAGACAAATAATTTTAATATAACTAGGTGCGTGTCGTGAATATAAGTTATGTTTGTTTTTGTTTTAAATGTTTAAAAGAAGTCTACTCGCACTATCCCTAATTCTAAGAAACAAAAACTCAAGCGCATTGACAATATTGAGAAATCTTTAAACATACATAAGGAACAGTAAGGAACTACGTGTATGTTGGTTGATGTGTCTTGTGTGGTTGATGTTTGTGCCCATGTTTCGCAGAAAAAGTGAAAAATTCAATGCTGCCAAGCTCTTTACAAAGCTGTAAATATTCAGAAAATAAAATAAAATTCCGAAATCATTTTACCAACCTACGCCTTTTTGTTGTTATAAACTTATTTTCAAATGGTAAAAGTATATTCTAAGAAATTAAACAAGCGATTTGCTGCTTTTAAAGTTAGATGAGTGGTTTAACGTTAAACTATACTTTATGTCGTTTAAAATTACCAAAGAGTTGACTCTGGCTTTAAAAAGAGATTTTAGAGCCGACTCCCATGTTAAAAGTGATTTAGAGCCGGTCTTAATTCTTTAAAATTTTGCGCCTATATATCTAGAAATAATTTATATTTTAATTTTTTATTTTCCATTTAATATTTTATTTTTTTACGTCATCATTATTTTATTGAGGGTTGATGTCGAGATTCTGCAGAGTTCAAAATTCTTTTTTCAAAATTCTGCTTTACAAAATTCTGCTTTTCAACATTCTGCTTTTCAAAATTCTGTTTAACAAAATTCTGCGAATAATAAATAAAAGTTCCCAAAATGTAAAAAAGCGCACGCTTTTTTACATTTTTGAAACTTTCTATTATTATTCGCAGAATTTTGTAAAACTAAATTTGGGAGAGTTGTAGGGTACCTAGCTTTCCCTATAAAAGTATGTGAATGCTTTCTTTTTTTCTAAACTTCAAACCGATAGTAATTGTCATTGTCTTTTGACAAGTGGAAGTGAAAGTGTGCTTTAAATTATTTATGGCAGTCCAAAAGCAACGAAAGAGACATTTCCAAGAACACAGAACAATGTTGAAGCATGGCATCATCGACTTAAGGTGATAGTCGATCGCAGTCATTCAGGCCTATACAAAATCATAAAAGATCTCAAAAAGGAACTTATCACTGCCAAATCTGAAACCGAAAGGGTCAAAAATGGAGAGAAAATAAAACAGAAAAAAATAATTACAAACATATTATAAAGAACAAAAAGAATTTTAAAAAAGAGAACAGACTGGGTTCCTTAAGCGAATAGCAAATACATAATAGTTCTCTGTGGTTTTGCTTAGATGTTGTTTTTGCATTAATTTATAAGACTATGTATATTACTTTTTGTTGTTATTTTTTTTTTGTTACATCGTTAATAAACCCTTCTTGATAAAAAAAAATCAGAACAAGCAGAATTTTATTTTTCTATATTATAACTTGTCAGTATCTTAAAAAGCAGAATCAGAATCGAAAAAAAGCAGAATTTTTGTACCAATAGGCAGAATTTTGAAAAGCAGAATTTTGAAACCAGAATTTCGATACCCGCTCCCTTTTATTGAAGCAAAAACATACATTTCCAATTTCTAGCTGCGTTAAAGTTGTTAACTGCGATGGCAAGTTTGTGCGATCCAGTTGTGCAGTTTATGGTTAAATATTTGCAGTTTTAAAGTTCTTAAGTTAAGTTAGTTTACCTACTCAATTATTTTTCAAATTAAAAGATTTTTCATTCTTTTTTTTATTAATTTTTGACCGAAGTTTTGAGTAGGGGACTAAAACCCGCCAATATTTTTATCGGAACATTAAAATGCTCGCGGCACGATTTTAATGTCATTTTGAAAAAAATTGTTTGTATTATAGTGATCACTTTAAGGGGGGTGGGGGGATGGGTAGGGTAAAGAAATTTAAATATTCCCAAAATAAGAACCACCCTAATACATACATTTGTAAAAATATATTTATTTATTTTTTTTACGTTTTATTACTAGATAAAGGTAGATGATGAGGGAGTATATGTAAGTATACTGTAAGTAAGTATGTAAGTACTTATAGCGACTCCCTCATCTGGTATTTTTCAACTTTGTCATTAGTCCTCAAGTCGTATATTCGTGGTGGTGTTGTATAAAAGATATGAGTTTTGGTTTCAAGTTTTGCTGATGTCTCACTTAGGCTCCAGTTATAGCTTTCATTGAAAACCATCATTGAAAATTTTGTCTTTCAATTTTGATGCACTTAAACAAATAAAACTGATGGTGTTTTGGTACCAAAATTAAGTTTGTTGGTTATATATTTTTTTTATTCCAAAAAATGTTTAGTTTGCTTTAACACTTTCTAATTAAATGACTTTTAGTTTTTCAATGATGTAAATCGTTTTCAATGAACAGCTGATATTTTGTTCCCAAAAGTGGAATACATTCGTTCCAATGAAATGCGTTCCTTTCTCTTCCTGTTCTCGTCTGTCAGTTTTTCGTTCAATGATCGACTTTAACCTCAAAGTTGTTTTTTGTATGGGGAATGGAATTTTCAATGAAAGAAAATTTCATGATGGCTATAACCGACTTGTCAGAAAATATTCCACTGTTTCACTGATTTGTGTTTCGATGATGGTTTTCAATGAAAGCTATAACTGGAGCCTTATTTGTAGGTTTTGTCATTTAATTTTATGAATGTTTCCTTGCGATATACCGAACAAATACATATGTACAACATATCGGCAAGGTACAATGTTTTGTTTTCGTAAAAAATGCCACATTTTGTGCTACTATTTGCTGATTACAAATTTCGCAGCTATACAAGTGGATAAAAAGACGATTTCCGATTTACGTTTTAGTTTTTGAATCACAGCTGAAATTCGAATTTTGACGAATTTAATCAAAAGAGCTAGTACCCGCGACTCAACAGTGTCTTTTATTTTTATTATGTGCTTGACGTATTTCGCATCTTTTTTTGAATATTATGATTGATATATAAAGTTCTTTTAAATAAAGTAATTTTTTTTTTTTTTTTTATAAACATAAAATATTTATGACACCTCGAACCACAAAATATCGAGGTTTTTATATTTTATTTTATATTATTTTGTTGAGTATTTTTATTAGCTTTGTCATTGTGTTCAGAAGAGAAACATCGTAAAACATCGGAAAGTTTAGTGTGAGGACAATTAGATGATTTGATTATTCAATTTGTGTGCTAAAAATGCTATTATGCTGTTATCCCCGGAGCATATGTATTAAAATTGTCATTATTTGATAACAGATTCATTAATGTTTAAAAATGTATATGCATAAGGTTATGTAACCTACCTACTCAAATAGCAAATAAGCCTACACCAAAGAAAAAATTGGAAAATAAAAAAAAAAATATTTTACACATTTTTCTTTTAGGAAACTTTTTTGTTTCTTTTTTGCATTCTAAAAATTAGCTTTATTGCGCCAAAAAAAAACCAAGTATACTGTGGGCGTAGACTACATGGAGTGATTACTTCTGCAGGATTTCTTCTTCAATAACTTACAGAAAAACTTAACCACGTACATACATACCTAATGATACTCTTACAATTATGTCTAACCTCAACATTTATATAAGACAGACAAAAGTGCAACCAAACTCAGATTTAAATGTGTGCCTCCCTATTCTTCCATAGATTGGTGCCTGTGTTATAAGTTGTTTTAAGATTTTGTTTACCTCTTATGGTAAAAGCAATATTTTACCAAAGAAAGAAGTATTTATTAAATAAAATGCACTTCATCTTCTGATGACATTTTATGACAAGACAGAGTACACGAATCCATATCAATATTTTGACAATGTCACCTTTTTCAGATTTAAAAAACTTCTATCGAGTTTTAAAGTTAACCTTCGGTATAAATTGGACAAAGGCAAAATAAGATTTAATAAATCAAACAAAATTATGTCATAGGTTTATCATCGCTTTGGGAATCAGGATTAAATCAGTTCTACTTAACATTGGGGGAGGTGTGAACAGATAATTGTCACTAAGCACTATACTTTAGATTCTGGAATGTGTGTATCAACACGCAGTAAATGTTATTACTGACCTAAAAAAAGTCCTCAGGAATCTGACCGGAGCGCTTGGGGCAGTGAAGAGAAACAAATATATGTTTATCTTAACTGCAGCAGGAGTTATCTTTAAAACTACTACATATACGAACAAAATTCATGATATCTTTTTTTAGGTAATTTAATAAGCTTAAAGTTTGTAGCACATAATTTTTTGATTGGAGTAACATTTTCCAAAGATAAACGTGAAAAACAGATATCCTGTTTCTCTTCACCACCTCTTGAGGACTATAATTTTAGGTCATCACTAGTCATTTCTTATTAAGTGTGCCAAGTTTCAAAACTGCTCAATGTTTTTAAGATGAAACGTTTTTTTTTTCCTTCGTTGGGTTGCTCAGAGAAATGTGACAGAGGGTATGTCTAAATTGCAACCCTATGTCTTTATCACTGTTATATTTTGACTTTTTCAAAATGAAGGTAGGTATAACGCTCGCACTGTTCTTAAACATTTTGAAACCCCCTTGGTGAGTGGTTTATATTCATTCTTACGTTAATCAGTGTAAAGCTTCCCAACCTTTTTTAAGTTTTGTACAACAAAAATTCTCGCGAGCATATACGAGTACATCTATATATATATAAAAATAAATCTTGGTTTGTGCGGCTGCTTAAAACTTGAAAACGGCTGGACCAAATTGAATACATCCTTCTGGGGGATTGTTTGTAATTGTTCCGCAAAGGTTTAGAAAAACACATTGTTTTTAATTCTCAACAAGTGGCGCTGTATGCGCACATTTCGTTTTTCAGCAGTTTAATTCGAGTGTGAATCGTTCGATTTTCACGATTTTGGGTTTGATGGATTTATATTTACCCAAGGAAGGACACTATAGAGGAACATTCTGGAAATTTCCAAATGTCGAAGTGACAGATGTTAAAGTGACAGATGTCAAAGTGACAGATGTCAAAGTGACAGATATCAAAGTGACAGGTCAGATGTCAAAGTGACATATGTCAAAGCGACAGATGTCAAAGTGACATATATCAAAGAGACAGATGTCAAAGTGACATGTCAAAGTGAAGGATATCAAAGTGACAGATGTCCAAGTGACAGATGTCAAAGTGACAGATGAAAAATTGACAGATGTCACAATGACAGATGTTAAAGTGACAGGTGTCAAAGTGACAGGTTTCAAAGTGACAGGCGACATAGTGACAGATGTCAAAGTGACAGATGTCAAAGTTAAAGATGTCAAAGTGACAGATGTTAAAGTGACAGCTAGCAAAGTGAAATATCAAAGTGACATCAAGAACTCGACCGAGAAATGGTTTTGATCGAGTCGTATTGAGTCATGATGTTCAATGAATTGACGCAAGCATTCGATAACGAAAACGGTGGCATTTTCTTTCTTGATGCTTTCAGTGCAATTGGAATTTTTGTTTCTGTATTCACTGATTTTAACCAAGTTCTTCTATACACAAAAACCTTTGCGTTACAAGTCAACCGCAAAAAGAAGTGAGATATAAAAGTACTTTAAGTTCTTAGTTTATTTATGTTAAATGTCAAATATTTTAAGTAGAGTTATATGGAAGAATCTCAAAATTGTCAGAGAAATCTGTTATTTAATGATTACTGACTTAAAATGAGTTAGTTTACTAGTCAAGTTTTTATTTTAAAATTGAGAAATTAGGTACTAAATGAAAACTTGCCAAGTAAACTAATCATTAAATGACAGATTTCTCTGATAATTTTGAGGTTCTTCCATATAACTCTACTTAAAATATTTGATATTTAACATTAATAAACTAAGAACTTGGCGAACTTTAGGATCTCACTACTTTTTACGGTTGACTTGTTACGCAAAGGTTTTTGTATATAGAAGAACTTGGCTCCTTTTTTTACATTTATGTTTTTGTTGTGATTTCACTAATTTTTGCAAAGATTCTTTTTTATCAGGAAAAGTGGGTGGATGAAACGCCCCTGCATGAAAAAGTGCATGATTTCAACTTTTTCTTTGCATACCCACGCCTGAATACTAACCACTTTACCAAAATTTCATAATCCTGCACAAATCGGAAGTGCTGTTAATATATTTAATATTACTTCTGTAAAAATGGGTGGTTGCCAAGTTCACTGAATCTAAAATTTCAAAGTTTTAATTTCCCCTTTGCTTGCATGTCAAGTCCTATCGGTCTACCAAATTTCATCACTCTACGACAAGTTTTCTACATAGTTGATATCAATTCTGAGAATATGGGTGAGTGTCACGCCCCTGAATGGATAACTTAAAATGTTCCAATATCTCCTTTGTATTGACCACATGATCTACCAGTCTACCAAATTTTATTATTCAGCAACAGTTCTAAGTGATACATATAATTAATAACAAAGGCAACAACAATTCTTACTGAAGAGCTCAATTGTTGTTGTCAGAGCGAAACACATCTGCACTATAGGTCGCAAAAACCTTTTAAATTAATATTTCATATTCAAAAGTGCACTTAACAAAAAAACAAAAACAATTTTTCTATTGTTATTGTTTATCTTCTTCTTATAATTAGTAACAATTCTGAGAAAATTGGCGGATGCCACGCCCCATGAATGTTAAATAACAAATTTTAAAGTTTAGCCTATGTTTGCAGTCCAAGTTTTACCGCTCTACCAAATTTCATCATTCTACGCCACCAGAGGTGCTCCATATAATTGATATAAGTTCTTATTCAAATGGGCGAATTACACGCCCCCTGAATGTAAAATCTCAAATTTTAAAATTTTCCCTTTGCCTGCACTTAAAGCTCTACCGCTGTGTACCAAATGTCATCCATTCACGACAGTCATCTTTGGCATATCTTTACAGATTTTTAGTGTTTTTACATTTTTCCTCCGTGCAATAGTGGCCTACCTGATTTCAAAATTGGCAATAACTGTATTTTGATGGATGATGAATACAAAATCAAAACCAATGATATTTTGTGAGCATATTGCAAAAAGAAAATCAAAGCTATGTTTCTTTGTTTTAAAACTACAAGTGGTTGAAAATCACCTGTTTCTTATTTTTGTTATACTGAAATTAAGGAAAAATGCAATAAGGCCACTATTGCACTAACGGTTTCATATGAACATTATGATAAATAGGGTGATTCACCTAAGGTGTGATTAAAAGATAGAACGTGTATGTTGAGTCGATACAAGTAAAATCGTATAAGAGGGGGGGGGGGTCTATTAACACTTACAATGATTGACACGCAACAACCGAATGTCTTGCTCTTCGAGTATGACCTCACTTCTTGTTCTCGGTACACTTCAATATTATATTTATAAGGCCTGTACTCGGTGCTCAGCATAACAACTGCGGACTATCTTCACTTGGGAAGTGGTGTTTTAAGTTAGGTACCGTAGCCATTGAGAACCGTTCTGACTCGCGCCATCAACCAATAAAAATCTGTTTGAGAGGGCAGTCTTAGCTTTGTCATTTGAAACTCAAATATTTTCACTTTTTGCCAACTTAATAGTCAGAACTTAATAATCAGAAGTGAAACAAAATATGTGCATTAAAAAACAAAACTGTTGGAACCTACTCGTAACCTCTTGGCATATTATACTTTCAAATGTAGAACAAATAAAAAAAAAAAAACATGAATTAATGCATTATTCGGAATTGCAGTATTACATAATTTCTTATTTGCATAATGTCCTTCAATGGTTTCATTCGCAAAAGCATACATATCCATTTAGCTATTTAGGGCTTACTTCATTAGAATTTTCATTCAGTTTGAAATTCATTTACCTAAAAATGACATTCCAAGTTAGTTACTTTGTTTCAAAAAGCTTTTTACCCACTTGCGGCTTAAAACTCTCCTATACTCATGGACAATTGACCCCATTTTATATTAAAGTGGTCTTGTTCCCAGATCTCCATCGCAGCGCACTCAAATTTGTCGATATGATGTCCTTCCTGTGTGTTTTGGAATTCCCTCCTGGCATTTTAGCAAATTATACTAAAAATGGACAGTAAGGGCACACAACATGCATTCAAACATTTGAACTCTGACACACTGTGGCTGTGGTAGTGGTTAGGTATGAGTTCGTGATTATCTAGAATATGTACCATACCTACTTACGTTTGAATTTTCGGATGTCCAATTATGAAGGATTTCTATAAACACTAATTTCCAAGAAATAGGAGGAACGAACATTTTATAGCTTTTATATTAAAGGATATAATATGTAACTAGCCGTCCGGCGTCCAGTCACCTAAATCCCCCAACATCATAGAAAAACTTATACATTTTGTGCCACACCTTTTCGAATGAACCGTCTCTACACCTTTTACCCTCCCACTTTAACCAGTCGTCGGTCGGTGATGTGGTGACCTACATGGCCCAATGCGGGGGTGAAAATGATTAATTTATTGCTAGAGGTGTTTCTGCATGTGCGCCCGTGGGCGGCGATGTTGAGGTATCCGTGTGCTTTTTTTTTTATTTCTTTTTTTTTTTGTGTACGAGAGGAATATGAGGAAATCGTTTACCATAATTTTTATTTTGTTGACTGCACCTCACTTGCCTCTGCTCTAGCTGATGCAAGACATAATTTTTGCGGTTTAATTAGGGCGTAAAGTTGACGTAGATACGTAGAAAATGGCATTGTTTTTAGTCTTGAAAAAAATGGGTAGCAGGAACGGAGCTAGAAAATGAGATTTTATAATTGTATAGGTAGGTAGATAGAGGTAAGGAATATGTCGTACCACGTGTCCTTGATTAGGATCCGGATAGTTTCTTATAATTATTTAATTTGATCCTGGTTGATGATATGTATGTATATTCCATGGAAAATTAAGAAGAAGTGGGTGTATAGCCATAAACGTATATAGTTGCTGTTATAAACTCGTAGAACATGTAGTGCTTTTTTATCAAGGCTGGGGTAGACTCAGGGCTGGCCAGGGTCGATCCCAAAGAAAGCAAAATAAAACTTGGGAGATTGGAAGTCAAAACTCGAGTTTAGTAATAAATGTGACTTTATTTAATTCATGTAAATATATTGGACTCGAACATGGTTACAAACTAGTTTTCTTAGGTGAAGTGAAATAAGGCCTGACGAAATAAGACCAAATCTCAAATTTGGTCTTATATCACTTTGAAAATGGAAATAAGGCCAAATTGGCTTTATTTCTATTTCCAAAAGGAAATAAGGCCAAATTTCATTTGGAAATAAGACCAAGTTTGTTTTTACGAAAAGCAGACCAACTGACAACAAAGGCGCCTGCCAGGCGACTGAGCATACCTTAAGAGGAGCGACGGAGTCACGTGAGCGGGACAGAGGACCCGAAAAAAGAGTTAAAATCCTTGAATTTGCGAAGCGGGCCACCCACTGTACTGTTTAGTTCAAACACTTTGAAGCATAGGCGCCTGCCAGTTGTGGGATTAGTTCCCCAAAAAAAAAAGGAAACAAACCCCATCTGGGAGGCACCTATGTTATCAGACAGTCTGCTTTAAAATTTGTTGTACTAAATAGTACTTTGAGAGGCCCGCTTCGCGGGATCAAGGATTTTAACTCCCTTTTCGGGTCCTCTGTCCCGCTCACGCGACTCCGTCGCTCCGCTTAGGGTATGCTCAGTCGTCTGGCAGGCGCCTATGTTGTCAGTCGATCTGTAATCAAAGTTTTTTGTACTAAACAGTGGCCCGCTTCGCCAATTCTCAAAAGCACCTGCGGGTCTAAGTTCTTCTTTGTGGTGGAATTAACCCACGCGGGTTCTTTTTTTGGGAAATAACAACCGCGGGGCTATGCACAGCACCTAATGAAAACAACATAACGGCGATTTGTTTTGCAGTTTTCTGAAAAAAAATCATGAAAACGAAATAAAGCCAAATTGGCCTTATTTCGTTTTCTATAGCGAAATAAAGCCAGAACTAAAACTTGGCGTTATTTCCATTTTAAAAGCGAAATAAGGCCAAATTTTTGATTTTTGGCTTTATTTCGTTGGGCCTTATTTCACGTTACCGTTTTCTTATATTAAATAATATACAGTCTTATGTCTTACAAATAAACTGCCCAAGGTACACTTAGATGAAGTGGAACGTGGGAAAAAACATACCATAGCTTCAAGCCACAGGAACAAACGGTGAGCCACTCGCGATAGTGAACTCTGCCACAAAACACTTGAATGAGTGTAATAGTGGACACAACCAGTGGAGACCCTTCCTGCCCCTATCACTAATAATTGGTGGGAGCCCGCGTCGGTAAACCGTGCCCGTACTTTAAAGTATAGATGCGGGAGAAATACGAGCGCAATGCGATTTCCTGCCTTTAGCATCGAACTAGAGGAATAACCGGTGAACTGCCCGCGGTAGCTTACTCTGCCCTCGTAGGCTCTTTGAAGAAGAGTAAACGAGGGAAAAATCGGTGCCGAGCGTCTCCTATCTCTAATATCAAACTTGGGAAACAAACGGTAGAGTCCGCGGTAGACTACTTATGAGTTATGACCACGTACACTTAGAGGAATTGTGCACTAAACTAGAGGAGAAAACAGTGCAAGTGAGGATACCTCTGTCCATGATAAACTTTTGAAGAAAGTTGATCGCGGAAATAATCTTTTAAGGCCAAAAATTCTAGAGACTCCTAGTTGGGATGGTACCAATACGTAGCCTTTAGTGTGTCTCTTGTTAGGAATTCTACTTTTAAGTACTCATGATTGGTACACTACGACTGGGTAAAGCAGAAGACGAACTATGTTGAAAATCCAACCTCCCCATATGAACTCTCCAGCCATAAGTAAATGTGAACTTATAGAACAACCAAACCAAATATTATTGATGCCTTTTGTGGATGCAACGATTTATGACATCAATTGGTGTGCGTCTATTTTGCTGCATACTTTTTAATTAATCAATAGGGAAGTAAAGTGTAACGCTTCGTTACAAACATTCTAATTTTCAATGTTGTAATATTTTAAGAAGTAGAGAAAGAGAAGATTTCAAAATGTCAGAAAGCTAAGTGCGAGGCAAATTGATGGCAGAAAGCAAGGCCGTAGCCTGGGGGATCACAGGGGAACAATACCTTCTCTCCCCAAAATTTTTGAAAATGTACTTCGTACTCCTATTTTCAGCATAAAAAGCTTAAACCCATCTTATATTACTGATTAATATTACACATTCATGTTCGAGGAGGCGAAGATGGTCGCGAGAAATCAAAAGAATGTTGCATGAACCATTTGCAATCCAATGACAGTAACGTTGTTGCAACAACAAGGCTGTTGAAATCTAGCAACATCAACACAGCGAACGTCATCGTCAAATTGAACAAAAAGGAGGATGTGGGGCGTTCACTAAAATCCAATGTATCACTGCGCGGAACTGGAATTTGTGTGCATCGAGATTTACCGGTCAAAGCTCGCGCACAAAGAAGGAAGCTGGTAGCTTTGAACACAGAGATTCGCTCTAAAAATAAAGGCATAAAAACACAAATCCGTTGCCAAAAATTGTTCGTCGAAGGAAAATCGTTTTACTATGACGACGAAAACATCTTAAGATGTGGTGACCCCAACTAACATTTCAGCTTCGGTTCGGCTTAATATAATAGGCTTTATAAGTTCCATAAAACATTTCCAAAGTTTACTTAAGCATAAAAAGGGGAATGTTATACAAGGTAATAGCTTGTATACGTGATTTCGGAAAATCTTCTTATAA
This sequence comes from Melangyna quadrimaculata, assembly GCA_949320155.1. NCBI lineage: Eukaryota > Metazoa > Arthropoda > Insecta > Diptera > Syrphidae > Melangyna > Melangyna quadrimaculata. The sequence goes on along the minus strand of OX439483.1, from coordinate 64,474,466 downwards.
ACTTATTCGCAGATCTTTTAAAAGTAGCAGATTGTATAAAAGCCTAGAGAAGCCGATACGAAGTTTTAACATGCGATATTGGAAATTTGAATGACACTTCAACTTGACAGATGGCTTCGGACATGGTTGTATAAAAGTGAAATACAAGTCTTATAGAAGGTGAACAACACTAAACAAAAAAAGAAAGATACATTTTTATTTTTATTTTTTAATGTGATTTTTACTGCATTTTATCTGAAATCAAGTATCAAATTCAGTTATTTATTAATTATAGTATTGGAACAATTATAAAACATCAATTATATTTTGACCTCACTAGGGAACAAACTCGGGAACTCCTACGTCACAGTCCATCACTCTCATCACTCAGCCATCTTAGATATAATTTGGAAGATGCAAAAACTTAATCAGCCTTTTCCTTTTTTAAAACTTTAAATTTTCCTGAAATAAATCCGAGCTTCTGTAAAAATTTTTACACATGAACAAGATTTCTTTAACTCTCTTATACATTTCGCGTGAGGAAACAAATGTACCTAAACGATTTGCAATAATCTTAAATTAATATCAATAGTCTTAAAATAAACTAAGTAATAATGCATATTTTTGATAATTTCAATCCGAAAAAAACACGGCCACTTAAGCACGATTAATAGGAACAAGGTATGCTCATTAGGGGTGTGACGTTACAATCATCTGCTTATGTTCGCAGAAAAGAAAAATAATTAACTTTATTCATTGTTATTATAATTTTTTCTACTTTTAAACTGCTCATTAAAGCCCGTACGCTACCACATTTTTTTCTCATTTTTAATTCATTAAGGCCCGTTTGCTGATACGAAACATAAATGCTTAAGTTCAACATAAACGCTTAAGTAACACACATTGCTTTGCACCAAATTTAAACTTAAACATAAATATTGAAATAAGGCAAAGGGAGGTAATGGGAAAAAGAAGTGAGAAAGATGGAAGGGTGCTACTAAGAAAAGTGAAGGACAAAGTAGGAACCGGATGAGGATGTAGTAGGAGAGGAGAGGGGCAGGGATAGAATGTCCGCTACGGAGGCGATGGCATGCTCGTCGTCGCTCAGCTCAGCTCGCCGGATGTAGGGGGGGCTCTTGCCCCCGTAGCCAGACCTCGCCTATTCCAAAAAAAAAACATATCATGCCAACTTATAAACTAACTTAGCCACCACTATTTATGTATGTCCACCCTTACGCTTGCTCTGCTGCTGACTATGCAGAGCGACCTTGTCCCACCCAACCTGGGATTCAGTTGGCCGGAAATGCGAATCCCCCAAACCTGAAAAGAAGGATACTCTACTGCTGCTGCCGAACCATACTCACATTACCTTCGGGTATTTAGCCCGCCGTACCGCATCCCCCTGAAAATTACTTTACCAAGCCATCAAGCTAGCTAAGCACTCAACAAAAGAAATAACGTCTGAGTTCTTTCCACATTGACGTGATTAACAATTTTTATTTTTTTTTTTACTAGGGAAACCTACATTAAAACAATAAAATCTTTGAAACTTAAAACAAAAAAAAATATGTATATAAAGAGTTGGAGAGGAAATTGACAAAAAAACTTCTCAACTTGAGTTCACAAAAATTTCTACACTTAAGGGATTTTATATCTAAAATAATTACAACTCCAAGACTAAAACGTGCCTGTAGTTGGTGAAAAGTGTCGACTTCTTTAACGAGAGTAAATTAAAATATAAGCGCCCGCGTCTCATATCCGCTCACGTGGGGCCTAGGTTCCCGTTTCCAACCGGAATCTTTCTAATGCCTTCCTTTAAGCCGAAGGAATCTCTAACCACCCTTCACCTACCTACAGAGAGCTCTATGTGGGTATCTAGGGGTGGGCAAAATCTTGCCTCAATTAACGGGCTGTTTTGAGGAACCTACTCCACACCCGACTTATAGTGACGATTAATAAAGAAAAACAAGTTATTCACACACTTTTGCCCAATCTATCAAGCGTAAAATTGAAGAGATTAAATATATGAATACACGAATGATTCAATAACATTACAAATTTAAAATAAGATTATAAAAAAAACAAGATCACGTCAATTTATATATGTAATGGTTTATGATGATGGCTCTGGTTATTTTCACCATCACGCCTCCGGGATCTGCTCTGGTGGAAACTCTTATGAACCACCCTTGGGTTGGCTAGGAAGTTCGCGTCCGCAACCTAGGTCTTGTATTCCAGAAAAAAAAAACGTTCACTAATTATGCGAGGGTGAATATGAGGTAACCAACATAGGCCAATCGAGTATGCTTTGTGCCTTTCTCCGAATATATTGTTTTTACTTTATATTTATGCGTACTTATATATTATATGTACCGAAATTTCCTGATTTCACTTTACTTGATAGTCCGGGTTAGGCACGGACTCTAAGCCTTCTCGAACCGCTATTTCTCTCGGTCAACGGTTGATCTTTCCTATACCCTTAACGGCTAACGGTGATGGAATTCTCTGACCAAGTTCTGTATCGGCTCCACTTTGTCCAAAGGCCAAATTAAACGCTGGCGGGACGAGCCCTCTCCTGCTTCGCTGGCCACTCAAAATCCACCCTCACTATTAAAAACACTTTTATCACTATTGCGCTAATATTAATTTTTGTTTTCAATAACTCACCCTAATCGAACGTTTTATCCTTTTTTTCTTTTATTACTCTACTTTTATATTCAAGAATTTTAACTTCTCTAATTTTGAAATAACTACAACAAAAATTTTAAATTATTAAGTATTTTAACGCCTTTCGAGAATTGTATGTTTTAAATTATACCCGCACTAGATATGGTGACTGTATCAACCGTCTTTATAATGTAACGATGTTTCTTTGATTCAAATCAGAATACAAATGACTAAGACAAATTTGTCTTGCGGTATCATCTGTCCTAACTGGGTGAAATCTTCTTTCTCATCGTCACACGACCACCTGATTGGGGGATTCATAATCAGAGTACGATGACTTATAGATGTACCGATAAATGATCATCTGAACCCTGAATCAAAACGTACTGTTTAATACTTTTAACATGACAAAGTTTTTACCCTATCATACTCAAACCTATTTCCCCCTATTAATTCAACTGCCTGTTTTTCTTTCACTCCCTCCTCTTTATTTCCTTTGTGGTCACTTTCGTTTTACTAATTTTTGTTATTTAATAATTTAATATGCCTACCTCACTTTATCTTCATAGTTTCCTTTCTGCAAACGCTTCTAATAAAATTTAGGTAAATATATCTATTTCCTTCTCTCCTTCTCGTCTCCTTTCTAGTGTCATCCGCGTGTGGCATTTCGTCGTGGTTAAGTCTTAAAACTATTTTTGAATAAAACTTTGTTTTTTCTTAAATATTTCGCGAATTCGTTGGTTTCTTACCTCTTGCTCGCGCTTAATTTTATTCTTAAAGAGTGTAAGGTGAAAAGTACCCCACAGAAAGGAAAATGGACAACCCACCCGGACGCCGTCGATCGAGAGTTCGCAGTATCCTCCTCCAGCTTTAAGACACCCCGGACGCCATGGTTGGCACCGTGTTACCCGTTTGGACGCTAGCCTCTCCCAAATATATCCAATGATATTCACCTCAAAAAAACCCTGGGTACAGCCCCTTTGGATACACAGCAATCTTGAGGAGCTAAGTATCGTCTTTTCTGACTCATTGCCCTACTCACTGGAACGATATCCAGTGCGTAGCACCGATGATTCTTTTCATATTACCTATAACTACTTAGTCTTCCCAATTCCTAATGTTTGTTTTTCTTTTCTAGGTACAATCTGCTGGCTGCCCTTGAAGTTAGCGGCCTCTCGCCGTCTAATCTCAACTGTTGTTCCCCCGTAACCACCAACGATCTACCACCAAGTTAGGCATGAGGCTTCAAGATTTTTGTGGAGGAGCCTCTATCCTCAATAAAAGATTTATAATCTTACTAATGTAAACCCGTATGCCGTTTTAATACCTCTCGGGGGTGTGAATCATGCCTAATTTAAACCTACCAACAGTCGCTTTATATGTTGGAATAAGTTGAAACTGAGAGGTCCATAAGACATGGAACACTATCGATGTATCTTAAGGCTTCCAGCGCGTCAGGAATTAACCTTGAATGGAGGGAGGCCTTTAAGGTAGCAGGATAATACGAAGCCAGAACAACAATTTGCAACACCAACATCAAAAGATAATAATAAGTAGGTTAGCGCCACCAATGTACTATGTATGTAAATATTTTAAAATTATTTTTGCCGATTTCTAAATATAAATGTACATTTGTTCGTACGTATCTTATACACCTGTCTACTCATATTAATTATAATTTCTATTAGAAACGCCAAGAATTTAACAAGATTGGAATATGGGTAGCCGTAACAATATCCTTAAGTTCAACACAAATTAAGTGGCAGAAAAAGTACCCCTTAAGAGATTTATGTTGTACATAACCTAACATTTATGGTTTTTTTTTTGGTAATATTTGCTAAGAATACCGAAGCAACAGCGTCAAAATAAACATCATTTTTTTTAAAAATGCATGTTGGACTGTCCAAATAGATTCTAGATGCTTAATTATATTATTAATTATATATTTTTTTAAATAAAACAAAAACGATTTTGGATATCTATGAAGTTCTTTCTTCCTGTGAAAGTACGTTTGATGCCATTATGTATGAAATTCGACTTCTTTTGCATGGCTACCACGGGCACGCTTGCAGAAGTCCAGACGCTGAACCCAATTTTCGACGGTTTTCAAGCATAAATCGGCCGATACTGCTTCAATTTCACGTTCGATATTCGTACGAAGTTCATCAATCGTCGCTGGCTTGTTGGCATAGACCATAGACTTGACGTAGCCCCACAGGAAATAGTCTAACGGCGTGAAATCACATGACCGAGGCGGCCAAGCGACTGGACCATTTCGTGAGATAATACGTTCTCCAAACTTGGTTTCCAATAAATTGATTGTGACATTCGCTGTGTGGCTTGTGGCGCCGTCCTGTTGGAACCACATGTCCTCCAAGTCCATATCATCCAATTGGGGCCAAAAATATTCGGTTATCATTGAACGGTAGCGATCGCCATTCACAGTAACGTGCCGGTCTTGATCATCACGGAAGAAGTACGGGCCAATGACGCCGCCGGCCCATAAACCACACCAAACCGTAATTTTTTTGGGATGCAATGATGACTCATGGAGTACGTGTGGATTGCTGCCTGACCAATACCACATATTTTGTTTATTGACGAAGCCATTCAGCCAGAAATGAGAAAATCGGACGTAGCGCTCTTAACGTTGAGGCCACTGACTCCGAATTTCGGTAGTAAATTTTAATAATTCCGACTCGTTGTTGGCTCATATATCTATCCATTATGGAATGGCAAACCTTACTGAAGAGAAATGTTAAAAGAGCGGCAAGAAATATGGCGTCGTTTGCTGTCCCTGTTGCTCTACTTTTGTAGCGTCCCTGTTGACAAACACTTTACATACATATTCACTCACTAATATTCAAGGAAATGATACATATTTTCTTAAAGGCTCTCCCAAAGCAATGCGGAACATTCGTTGCGGCGAAAAAACATTCGCATGTCAAAATTTATTTACATGGTGATATATGAGAGTACCCACACCAACGCGGCGGAGAAACATATGAAATAATTTTGACTGACGAATGTTTCTTCGCCGCAACGAATGTTTCGCATTGGTTTGGGAGAGCCTTTATTCTAAGGCAGCAGATTCACAACAACAAAACTTAATAATATAACTTTTTACAGAAGCACAAACAAATAACTCTGCGTAGTTTTTTAAATATCAGGTTTCATTGAAAAACCATATTTAAAATTAAATATTTAATTAAACTGTTAACCATACGTCCAAAAAGCGCCTCAAAATGCAAAATACTAGAAATATATTTGACTTTTCACACAAAATTGACGTTTTGGCAGCGATTTCTTTCATGAGAGTTATGCATATGGCGTTTTTCTTTTTTAACTCTGAGCAGATCACGAAACTGTCAACAAAAATTCTATGTTTTTTTTTTAGCTCAGACATATCAGAGCTAAAAAAGTGCGTTTCTTTTTTCCATCTGAGCTAGCTCAGATCTTAATCGATTAGCTCAGAATAAAATGACCGAGCAAATCGAGCGAAACGCTGAGCGAAGCCAACTTCACTTTTTTTCAGTGATTTGACAGACGAAAGAAATACAAAAAATTAAAAATGGATTCCCAGGACAGTCGCCCGTCTAAATCAGGTAAACAAAAATTTATTTTAGTAACACACCTGTTGAGCGGTCTGGCCGGGTGTAAGAAAAACACGTATTTTCAGTTTAATTCAGTACTAAAATCTTTATTAAAATTTATTAATTAAAAATAGTTTTATTTTAAAGAGATTTATTTATCTTACATTTGTGAAATAAGTCACCACCCGTTTGCTCCAAGGGTTCAAATAAAAAGAAATTTAAATTACAAAGTTTAATGGAAATGAATACGGCAAATGAATGAAAGAAAGAAAAGGGTGATAAATGTCAAACGCAAACAAAGTTTTAAATCGTAAGGATTAGCATTAATGTAGAAGAATGGGCAACTTACATCGCAACAACACCTATGAAATGACAGGTCAGTGCTCGAATGTGTTTCATAAATAAGTCTGAGGGCTCTGATCATAATCTGCTCTGATCATAATCTGCTCTGATCGCTCAGCCTCTGCTCAGAGGTTTATTTAGAGCCAAAAAAGAAAAACGCCAATAGCTAAGTAGATCATAAATATTTTCTAGCAACAGAGAATAAATTAAGTTGGAAATACAAACTATGTTGAACTTAGCTATGATGTAGATTTAGGTTTCGTATCAGCAAACGGGCCTAAATCATGACTTATTGTCAGCAAAGAGGAAACGAGAAATAGTATTTTGTATGAAAAGAACGACATTATGTTTTGACAATGTCCACAAAAGTAAATATACACCAAAAACTAGAGTTCTCATGAGTCCAGTGTATACTTTTTTGTAGTCACAGTGTACTTTGAAATAATTTTTAATTTTCAATTTCTGAAAAGTCAAAAAAATCTGAAATATGTTCATTTTATATAAATTTTGTGTGACTTTTTTACATTAATGTGGTTATTGTGTACGCGCTCACTCATATCGGTATTTTCAATTATAAATTGTTTGAACTACTCTGGTTTCATTTTGAATGCCTTAAAAATGAGAAAAAAAGGTAGTATCATACGGGCTTAATAATTTAAACACAATTTATTTAAATACTTAAATTAATTATGGTCTTCACTTTAAATAGAACAATAACATAAAAGCTGACCGTGACGTCACATAAATAGCCAGATATACGGAAATGCCGAAAGTTATGTTTATCTGATGAGCATAAACCTCGTTTCTGTTTATCGTGCATTGAAGCTTATGTCTTAAACCAACGAAAAGTAGCTTTCCGAATGCTCAAAAAGACAAATCAAGTAAAATGAATTATTACCCCGTTTACAAACAGAATCGAGAGCTCGAGTTGGATTAGGGTCGGATTTTCGACCCAGGTGTTTCGTCACGTGAGATGAGAGCCCCATTTGAAGTTGAGTTGATATGGTGTTGAGATTACATTTAATGGAATGGCAACAATATATTTATTTTACACAAAAACAGTTCAAATTTAATGAATTTTAGTAAATACTTCACAAAGCTACCAAAACAAATACATAATTTTACTCGCACATGTGCAAAAACACTGTGGTGAACAAATCCTCAAGACCGACTCTTCGACCCAGGTTTTTTATCAACAATTTCGACTCAACTTCGCTCCTGAAGTGGAATCGAGTCGGTTGAAGCTCATTTCAAGTCAACGCAGGTATACAAAGGGGCCAAGCGAGCTTGAAGCTCGCTCGAATACCTCATGTAAAAGGGGTATATCTTTCTCTACACGTGTTCAATTTATTCAATATACATATATAATTATAAATGTGTTTTTTTTAAAAGGCTTCTTTAAAATGACTTATCCAAATTCGAGCTTCTTTATTATCGATTGACATATTGGCCATGTTCGCCAATGGTATATCTATATTCGTTCGTGTTGTTGTAATGCCTAAAGAAAAAAACAGCCGACGAACCAAACAGCTGATATCAAGAAGAAATCTAAGGCTATCCCAAAAATGTTTGGATCTGTTTGGATTAAGGCTGTCGCAAAACAACGCGGAACATTCGCTATGCAGAGCGAATCTTTCACAATCATAAAAAATAAATGACAAATAAATAATGCTAAACAACAAAAAAAAAATGCTGTCGGCGAATGTTCCGCGCCGCTTTCGCGTTGGCTTGGGAGAGATACTTCATACTAACAGCTGATATCTCACCTGTTTATTTTCTTGGTTTTCGTTTGGTTTGGTTACATACCCGGTTTTGGTCGTTCGAAAACGTATCAGATGCTAAAGTAGATACCATATGTCTGCCAACCATCCGAACGTGGCCATTCTTTTATGATTCTTTAGTAAGACTTAACAAGCCGTATCGAAGTTTTCAATAAAGCTTATTGAAAATGGTTACAGAAAACTTTTAAAGGCAGCAACTTATATAAACATTTTATGCAGCCTTTTTAAAGGGACATCTTCAATCATCTTCTGTAATATCAATTTTAGAAGCCTATTCGAGTGACAGCTCGTTCTTCAGTTCTTCAATATCTGTCAAAGCAAAAACAATGTTATTAACAGTGCTCCTCAAATAGGTTACCAAACTGTATCGATGAGTTCTCAATCTCAATCTTATTTTTAGTTGTAATGCCGTCTGCCCGCAAAATTATTATAAGGGAGTTAAGATTAGAAATACTATTAATGTTAAAATTTGTAATGAATTTTACCGATACGCCACGGAAAAACTCATCAATAACCTAACAGGAGTTTTTAACGATATACTGCAAAATGGATGCATACCACAGCAATTTAAGGGAGCGCTCATTTTTCCGATCCATAAAAAGGGAAGCACGATGGACCCTGAAAACTATAGAAGTATTTCATTCTTAAATGCGTCATACAAAATATTCACATCGGTACTGCAAAATCGTCTCAGAATGTGGATAGATGTAAACAAACTAATGAGGGAATTCCAAGCTCGTTTTAGACAAGGATATTCAACTGTAGACCACATCTTTGTTCTTAGAAGTATATAAGATTCGTTCCTATTCCAAAATAAAAAATTGTATGTCTTTGTTGTCGAATTCGCTACGATAGACCGAAATGTCTTGATGTATAATATGTTTGGGTTGGGAATGTGCATTCGATTCAGACGCGTTCTACAAAACTTACACATGGACACCACAGCAGCAGTATGGGACGGAAAAAATAGATCGGAATGGTTTCAGGCGAAGGCAGGCGTAAGGCAATGTTGCACGTTAAGTCCAAGTTTATTCGCACTCTCCGTCCAAGAAACCTATTACAAGTTTTTTGCCGGGAAGAGTTCAGTATGCAGGAAGACTTATCAAAGGGCTTCTTTTTGCAGTCGATATCGTTTTACTTGCTTACACATCAGAAGCACTTCAACTTATGATGAACAAATTGACTGAATATTGCTCATTGTGGAAATAAGGTGTCGGCTTAGAAAAGTTGTAAAGAGGAGGAGGAAGATCCACAAGGAACATTGGACTTATAATAACGAGAGGATCGAAGTATATTAACATTATAAATACTTAGGAGTGCACTTCACTAAAAATCTTAACATGGAAAAACATCTCACCGAAAAATAAAGCTAAAACTACCATAAATGTAGCATGGAAGGAAATCTTTACCAACAAGCATATTGCACATAGCATTAAGTTCAAAGTTTTTGAATCGGTCTCGGAAGCAACTTTGTTGTACGCAGCGCAGGTATGGGGAGGAAAGCAATAAGAAACCGTTGAAAAATTGCTTCATTTCTACATCAAACGTTTATTCCGACTCCCTCCTAATGCTCCTAACAACATGGCCATGCTCGAAACAGGTATCTCTCCATTGTTTATCAAAATCCTGAAATAACAAGTAGCTTTCATTCTGAATGTCCTTAATATGCCAGATTACCGCCTTTCAAAAAGCAGCTCTACAAGCGATCCGGAACAAATCAGGTTGGTTCAAGGAGTGGTTGGAGTTTTGGACAAGAAGCTGGTATAGAACTGAACCTTAACAACTACAGTTCATGGAAGTCTGCACTCTATCAGCTGATTGCAAACCTAGATGACCGCTATAGAGTAAGGTACGTGGAGGAGGCAGCAGAATCAATGCACAGGATGGTATATAGCAAGCTTAATCACAATTTAAATCATACAAATTATTTTCGAGATGACTGCTCAATAGAGCAAATTTCTAGCATGTTTAGATTGAGAGGCGAACTCTTTCCCCTGAATTTCATACAACGTATAGAATATTTAACAGTCCTTTGTAGTACCCCGTAGCGTAATGCTTAGTGCGTTCGACTGTCACGCTGGAGGTCTGGGTTCGCTTCCCAGCCTCGTCCAACTAAAAACTAAAAAAAAAAAGTTTTTTTCAGGGCTACTGCCTCTTGCGAGGAATTGACAAATCCTCCAAGAGTATCACTTGTCACGAATAAGTGCTTCTCGTCTAGCCGTTTGGATTCGGCATAAAATTGTAGGTCCCTTTCATTCCTGTCGACACAGGAATGGTTGCGAGTTGTTAGTCACTAGGCCCTGGTTCTTCACGAGCCGTTGTGCAACCCAATTTATTTTTGTTTTATTTGTGAAATGTGTAATCTGGCGGAACAGGAAGACATTTTTAATTTTCTGGGGAGATACCCAATATTCAAAGAAACAAAAAGACATGTGTTTGGAGAAAACTTCTTATCGGAAGAATTAACATTAAAGTACCTTAATGAAATGGATGTACCGAAATTGTTCAAGTTTTGTAAAATTGCATTAGCGTAAAGAAGAAGAATTTTTAATGAAAATTTTAATAACTTTTCTTAGAAGTAATTAATTTTGTGTTAAATATGATTATCAGGCGGACGGCAAAGCCATGCTTTAATGATTGTTTGTAAATAATAATACTTACAGAATAATAAATAATAATAATTTAAATCTAAATCTATTACTGATTGTCATTACAGTCTAAGAAAGATAGGATCGGACCAGGGACAAACTAATTCATGAAATTTATTGCTGGTATCGACACAGAATTTTATCCTCAACAACATATCCAAAGTCCCCCATAATCCCCGCATTGGCTTTTTGTATAGACGCATTTTAAGAGGCGGAGAAGGGAGGGAGGCGGGATTTTGTCAAGCTGAAAAATTTGTTGTAATACTATCGTATCATATGACACATGTTTTAAGGGTGCTTTTCAACGCTGATTCTAAAGAGACCAAATATGAAAAGATACATGCATCCTGTGGAAAGTTAATGTCATTTGTATGGAATGATCACTTTGTTTAAAGTACAACAAGTAATATATTACCCAAAACCATTTTAAAATAATCGGATTTTAATGAAATTTGGTATAAATGTTTCATTTGGTATGCTTACCAAGAATAAAAAGAGTCCCCAAAAATATCTGTGTTTAAAGGGTGTTTTTTTGAAGGAGAGATGCAAGTGAGTTATTATTACCATAACATCAATGAACAAATTCTGACACTTATGAACTTTGCTAAAAATATTACATTTATATGTGCACCCAAGGATCAAAAGAGTCCGTACAAATATCTAGGGACAAAGTGTGTATTTTGGGGGTGTAATGTTTGACCTATTATTATTAATCGACTTTTTTAGGGTGCTTGTATCATATTGGGTTTTCTTTTATTAGATTTGGCATTAAGAAATACCTTTAAATCATATATCATATGTCATATTTACTATCTCGATTACACGAAAGTACAACTTTTCGTAAGACCTAACATTTTGCTCCGTAGGGCAGGTCAAACATAAACTCTCTAAAATAACTGTTTGGAGCAAGTTATTTTAATGAACTCTACTTGGAAACCATGAAATATTTAATATTTTTAGCAAATTTCATCAGTGTCAAAACTTATTTATAGATGTTATGGTAATAATGAAGCACTAACATCTCGCCCTCAAAAAAACACCCTTTCACCACAGATATTTTTTGGGACTCTTTTGATTCTTAGTAAACATGCCCAATTTCATTAAAATCCGATTATTTTAAAATGGTTTTGGGTAATATATTACTTGTTGTACTTTTAAAAAAAGTGATCATTCCATAAAAATGACATTAACTTTACACAGGATACAGGTATATTTTCAGTTTTGGTCACTTTAGAATCAGCGTTGAAAACACAAACATGTGTCATATGATTAGATTGTATTAAAACAAATTGTTCAGCTTGACAAACTCCCGCCTCCCTTCCCTCTCCACCTCTTAAAATGCGTCCATATTAAATTTCCTATATTTCCTAGACTATTAAATAAGATGATAATAATTTATTTTTCACTGAAAAATATATAAAAAGAATACTGCTGAGTTGCTGGGAGTTTGCCAGCAGCTAAGTTCGGCAAACCTTTTGTCTATAATGTATACGCGCACTCAAGTGGTTTTTAGGGAATGAATTAAGAGGAGATACCGATGAACACTGATTTTGAACCTTTGAATATAAAAATGAAAGGGAAACATAGAGCAGGGTACAGCAATCTATTTTCGGGTAGTGCGGCTAAACAAGAATATCTATATTTGAAACTACGTCTGAAATTGGGCTTAAGGTTCAACTGATGTGCATTCCTAGAAGAGGAACTAGGACCCGTGTTCATAAAGAAAAATTAGTTATTTTAGCTCCCGTGTTTAGGAAAACTACACCGTAGAATAAGAATTTTCTGGGCTCAAACTGAAGGCAATTACTTACTGCTCCATTTGAGTCTTTCTTATTCTATGGTGTGGTTTTTCCTAAACACGGGAGCTAAAATAACTATTTTTTCTTTATGAATAAGGGTGTATGTGTAAAAATATCAGAAAAACAATTATAGACAACAAATATCGCGGCAGTGTTCAAGAAATGCAAATAAATACTTCCGTGATATTTCTATCACCTATCATTTTCCTAGATCTTCTAATAATTCTATCCATCGTTTTAACGACAGAACACACCATTGAGTTTTTGAAGCATTACATTTAACGCGGTGTTTGGTTCCTAATTGGAAAATGCGGTCGAGGTCTGATGAACTTGTCATACGCTGCCGTTCAAGTTCCACATCCGAAGGACATGGTTGTGAATATAGAAACGAATATAAAAAGCTGTCGGTATTGGCGTCAGCCAGCGTTACCTTTATGTGACTTTAGTCGCATTTTTGCGACCTTTTCATGGCTGTGCGACGACCTTTTTAAAATTGCAACCCTTTTAAATATGCGACTTTTTTTTGTTCTAAAAAATTTAGCAAAAAGTTTCCTCAACGCGACTATAGTACAATCGATCATGTGTAGGGTGATTTTTTTCGAAGCTTACCCTTATGAAAAAAAAATCAACAAACCCTTGCAAAGAGAAACTTGTGGAAATAGGTTGGCTTCCAAAAAAAACATTGAATGTGACTGTGATATACGTGAATGGGCTCCTGAAAATAATTTGATTAAAAAGTATAGAAAAACCATTTCAAAGCATTGAAACAATTATTGTCATTTATCTTTTAAATATAACCTTCACGAACTCTAGATTCAAAACAATTAGTATGAAAATTAAATCACAGACAATTTTTTTTTTTAATATGCCCAGTGATCGGTAGTTCAAAAACAAAAATGACTCACAGTGCGTAAATGCGTATCTCAGATATATTCTGCAAATCTCCGCACTTATAACTTTCCAACCATATACAATTTATCGAAATCGGTTGGATACTTTTTGAGCAAATGGTACCACAACCAATTTTTAAGACTATTTATATTTACTAGTATATCGCCCACTGGCCGAAATTCGACCAAACACTGACTCAAAAACTCATATTGACACCTGAAAGAAAAGTCAATTGTAAACTAAATAACACAAAATTTGTTCTATAAATTTTAAATTAATTCTTTTTAAATATGCACAGTGATTGTCAGTGCAATAACAAAAATGACGCACAGTGTCTAAGTGCGTTTCTAAGTTATGTTCTGCACATCTACGCACCTATGGCTTTCAAGCCATATACATTTTATCGAAATCAGTACCACAAACAAATTTAGGGCTATTTATATATAGATATAAACCTTAAACCTACTCGTGTACCTGCATATTGATGTAAAATGAAGTCTGATTTTTTTGTTATTGTTATTAATTATAGCAATTGTTCAAATTAAAAAAGTTCAAATTCTTAAGTGCAGTTTTTATATGGTAAAACAAACATAATATAGATACGCGACTTTTTTTTTATTCAATTGCGACCTTTTGCTCCAAAATGCGACCTTTTTTCAAATAATTTTAATTTTGCGACCTTTTCTTGTAAATGCGACCTTTTTTGCGACTATTTAAAAAATCTCAGATGTAACGCTGGCGTCAGCAAAAAAGTTTAGTTGATTAGAAGTTTCAGACAGCATGTCAATAATTATATTGAGAAAGAGGGTCGGAGACAAAACGGAGTCCTGGGGCACGTTGTGTGAATTTCAGACTTGTAACCGTCCATAATACAACTTGTATGGAACGATCTGAAAGGTAATTTCTAATCCAACGAATAGCAGATACGGCTCTGATTGGATGCAAAGATTAACGAAGAAGAGAGGAAGTGATGATTTTAAAATGAAAGATATTTACTCATTAGGCCCAAGGCGTTACGACAACAAAGCCGTTGCATATTTCCGGATTATCTGGGATGAATGACGCGAGCTTAAAGTTTGAGGATTTGGAGCAGAAAGGTTTACTCCCACAGACTTCCACCCACACAAGTCCTAATCATGTCTGTATGAATATTATGTACTTATATAAATAATAGAACAAGACAAACAGAGAATGAGAGAAAATAAAGGTGATGAAACATAACCCCATGTCCTCGAACCTCGAAGGAGAGTTGATAATCTGACGCATATAAAGGATGAAATCGTGTAATTTACGAGAAGTAATTACGATTATATATAGTTAATTGAAGCACCCAAGTGTATGCAAGTTAAGGAAGTTAAACAATTTGTGCTGGCGTGGCGCGCGATACGATTGCAACGGAAATGATGTGGAAGGCGTATTATATTTATACGTTTTGGCATTGATTTATTTTATTGTAACCTTTAATCTTATGACTTACTTTTTTTTAAAATAATAATTTATTATTGTGATGATGATTTCAAGGTTTGACTTTTTAGACATGTGTCATTTGAGTTATGGTTAGATTTGTAGAAATGTATATTTATTATATATAGATACACCTTCAATGTGTTGTCAGCCTTGAGCTTTGAATCATAAATTCCCTTAACCCACCTAAAAAGAAATGGTTATGTTTAAGAAACATGATGAAAATAAGTTTGAATTTAGTAATGGAAATGGAACTCTTCTTATAACTCATAAATCTACTTAATTTATCAATCATCAGGATGTAACTTGAAAAAGTCAAGCATGTCACTTTTTACTCTTACTCTAGTGTCAAAGCTGTTAATTCCATTTTTTGCTGGTTTGTCTATGATGTAAGTCTAAAGCAGCGTCTACATTATGTCTATCAATATTATTGATTAACATTGTCGATCAACATGCTAGTGTTAACGTGTTGAAGTGTGTAGTGTCATGTATCTAAGGAAACACTCATTTACGTAATTAATTTTCCACGTCCATTTCATTTTAAATAACAATAAGAAATAAGACCACAAATGAAAATAAAACAGAATCTTACAACACAAATCAAAACACAAATCAAATATCTACATTGGTCACAAACAGCGAAAAACAAATGACAGTTATGTTGATGAATATCGTTGATTTCTATCCATTGAAGTCGGGTTACACGTGCACATCAACTCAACATTGTGGATCAACACTGTTGATATAAACAAATCAACATAATGTGGACGCAACTAAATAATTAATCATAGTTACAACATCGAAAACAATTTTTAAAAAATCGATACTTTGGGTATGGGTTATTGACAATTTTAACGCTGAAGGACTAGTTTTCAATAAAAACTTCGCTCAACAATTTCATGTGTTTCAGTTTGATCACAGAACCGTCTTTCTTGATACAACAGTGTCCAAGCTATAGTTCTTCAAAATGAAGCGATAATTAATTTATAAAAACAAGTATAGTCCATTATATGTAATTAAAAGTCCAATCTTTAATTTTATTTTTGAAAAAAGTTATTTGAATGGATACGTATTTTTTTGCCACCCCGGCATTTATTTGTCCACCACTGCATTTTTTTGCTACCCTGGCTTTTTTTTCGCCGACCCGGAATTTTTTTGTCACCCTGGCATTTTTTTTTGCCACCCTGGCATTTTTTTGCCACCCCGGCTTTTTTTTCGCCGACTCGCCATTTTTTTGCCACAACCTTTTTTTTTTTGCCACCCTGTCATTTTTTTGGCCACCCCGCTTTTTTTGCAAGCCCGGCATTTTGTTTGCCAACGGGCACTTTTTTTTTGCCACCCCGGCATTTTGTTTGCCACCCCCGCATTTTTTGTGTCACGCAGGCACTTTCCCCCACATTTTTTTGCCATCCTGGCATTTTCTTACCACCCCGGCATTTTTGTTTAACGTGTGAAGTAGGCAGGGCAACTTTCAGCTAGAGTAATGGGACCAACGCAGTAATTTGTATTTTTTTTTTTTTTTTTTTTGCACTTCTGTTCTCGATCTTGCAGTTCATGTAAAAACTAACTTCACAGTGAAGTAAGCAGGTCACATATAGTACGGTCAAGTTAGACTTCCACTGGGACCTAAATCTGAAGTCAAGTTTGACTCCACTATTCGGTAGGGTATTGGTTCACGAGTCAAACACCACAGTTTGCACAACTGTTCCTAGAATCATTTGGCCGCCATCTTGTTTTTAATTTTCATTTTGATTTTTGCTTACAACTCGTGCATTTTTGATTTTAGAAATAAAAGTTGTACTGCAAACTTGTAGAAAATTAAATTTTCTACAAAATATGTTAAATAATTTTTTTTTCGATTAACACTCTTGTTTAAAAGTTACATCCCATAATTAAATTAAAAATTATTTTTTTTTTGTAATCGCTTATAATTTTTTTTTGTCACTCAAATCAAAAAATACCGTAACAAAAGTTATACAACTTTTAATTGTCTATATTTTTTACTTTTACAGTTTCTAAATTGGAATAACGGTTGTCGCTCTGGAGCGAATATACGTTCGAGCAATCCGCACGGAATAAGTTATTTTTTATTTATTTAATGCAATTAGTACAGTAATTATCTACATTCACGTATGTATGCGTCAAATTTGGTATTTCTGATTTTTTGCTGAGTTGTTCAGGATATTGGCCTAGTAAAAAACCTAAGTTTTCGACCTCGAGCAGCGACCGCTTCATGGTCAAAAATAAAAAAAAACGCGATTTTTCCGCGCTTTTTTAGTTATTGTCGATTTTAGTCCTTAAGAAGTTTCGGTATTTTTTTGATTTGGGTGACTAAAAAAAATTATAAGCGATTACAAACAAACAAAAATTTATTTTTTTTAATGTGATCTAACTTTTGAAAAAGAGTGATAAGCGAAAAAAGTTACTTAACATATTTTGTAGAAAATTTAATTCTGTACAAGTTTGCTGGTAGTACATTTTTTATTTCTAAGATCAAAAACGGGCGAGTTATAAGCAAAAATCAAAATGAACATTAAAAACAAAATGGCGGCGGAATGACTCTAGGTACAAAATGTGGTTTTAGACTCGTGAACTAATACCTTATCGAATAGTGAAGTCAAACTTGACCTCGGATTTAGGTCCCAGCCCGCCATATATTGAAATCTAACTTGAACGTACTTATAGTGTATCTCAAGAACCAAGCATGCTAGAGCCTTGAAGCAAGGCTCTGCAATATCCAATACTTTCTAGGACTAACAGGACTAACAAAAGTCTGTACTTGTTTTTATAGTAGCTGAAATGCTTTAAATTTGTTTGTTTAGCTCAAAGTGCAAAATAAACAGACTTACACTATCAGGCAACGATTCGCTTATGTATCAACATAAGGTTTTATGTATATTTATATGTATGTAGGCGGTTGCGTAATTTGTAAACTGCTTGAGTATTTTTATATAAAAGGCCCATTTTAGGGTAGATAAAAGTTATATTCATATACGCTATACGAGTACTAGTAGATACCTACATATAAACTTCGACATTAACTATTATACTGACATTAATATTTAATCAAAAACATGGTTTTTATGTTGTAAATTGGCTGTTAGCTCAACAAAAAAAAAAAAAAAAACACAAAAATTCATTGACATCAAGAAAACATTACAAATTGTTCATAAACAATATTGTTTTTGTCATTTGTGATTTATCATACAAAATATCACAAATAAACATTATGATAAAATAAAATACTCAACTCTTTCAAGTGCTTTCTCTCTCCGATTCATTTTTTTTTTTGTTCATAAAAAATGAAAATTTATAAATTGATGGGCCAATGAATTCTAAAATACAATTGAATTCGCTATACTCTGGCCATATAGACAACATATACACAATGTTGCATATAAAGTTCCTTTACGTGAATAGCGAAAGTCGCATCTGCTAAAAGCGTATGTAAATTATAAAATATTTTATCACAAAATACTCAAACAAACCATGCTGTTCAAAAAAAAGATGACGCGAATATTGAGATATAACTTTTTTTTTAATCCAGAAATTAAGCTATTTCTTTATTTTTTTTTTTTTTCAAATCAAGAGTTTTAGTAACTATGACTAAAGACAAGACATTGAAAGCAGAATTGGTTGGTGTTAGATTACCGAGAACCAAAATCTCGAAAACCAAAAACCCTGAAAACGTATTATCCCGAATATTTTTCTCGTAATGAAAATCTCGAAATATTGTAAACCTGTACGGTAATTTTTTTATCTGATTTTATATTTCGGGGTTTGTAGGTTTTATTTTTCTTGTTGTGTATTGTGAAATTTTAATTTTCGGAATTTTGTAGATAGTAAAATTTGAGAGGTTTTCGAGATTATTTGATTTGCTTAATTTTGAGTTTTTGAGATTTTTTGGATTGTATTCAGTAGGTATTTTGGGTTCTTGGAATTATGGATTTTTGGGATTTGGGGTTTTCAGGTCTTTTGATTTTTTTGGATTTGCTTTATTTGTGTTTTTGGTATTTTCTGGATTGTAGTCATTTGGGGTTTTGGCCTTTAGAAAGATTTCAGGATTTCGGGATTCTCGGTTTTTTTGATTTTGCTTGGTTTTGGAGTTTTCGATTCTAGACATTGGGGATTTTGGTTTTGTGTTTTTGATGGGATTTCTGGAGATTTTATATGTCTTGATTTTTGGTTTGCTTGCTTTTCCGTTTTTGTGATTTTTCGAATTGTAATCATTAAGTAGGTTTATTGACTTTTCTAGGTTTCTTCATTTTCTATATTGCAGGATTGGGGATTTTGGGAGTTTTTGCGATTTTCTGGATTCTTGTTTTTTCTTTGCATTGTTTTTTTTTGCAGTTTTTCCTGGATTTTAAGTTCTTGGGATTTTCTGGATTATAGGTACGTACTTAATCGAGATATTACTTTTTTCGGGAATTTCGGTTTTCTGTATTTGTTTGATATTGGGCTTTTGTGATTTTCTGAACTGGGGGTTTGGGATTATGGATTTTCAGTTTGCTAGATTTTGCGTTTGCTTGATATTGTTTTTTTTAGGATTTTCTTTATTGTAGTTATTCAGAATTTATTGTTTTTGGATTATGAGTTTTCGGGTTTTGAGATTTCTGGATTTTGGGTTTTTCTTTATTTTGGGTATTTCAGGTTTGAAGTATTTTTTTTTTTGTGATTATTTTATGCGACCAATTATTTTTCGTATAATTTTTTAAATTGTTTAGTGACCAAAAAGGGTCAATTTATGGTTTTTAATGCAAATAAAACTACTTTATTTCATCTTTTACCCCACGTTTCGTCGATATTCACGACATCTTCAGGGGTTTTTGGAGATTTTTTTAATTACATTTTAAAAATTTTAAAAAAATCTCAAAAAACACCTGATAGCGACGAAACGTTGGGTAAAAGATGAAATAAAGTAGTTTTATTTGCACTAAAAACAATAAATTGACCAAAAAAGCCTGATTAAAACAATTTAAGTAATTTCTTTTTATTTTGTGTTTTATTTATTTTATTGTAGGAACTCATTCGGGATTTTTGGTTTTCGGATTTTCTTGATTTTGGGTTTTTCTGTTTTTCTAGATTGTGGGCATGAGGGATATTAATTTCTTGGGATTAGTGATTTTCGAGGCTTTGCGATTTTTGTTTAACTTAATTTTGTGTTTTTGTGATTTTCTGGGTTCATTCAGGATTTTGGGTTTTTTAAGTTAGCTTTTTCTTATTTGTTTTTTACTGTAGTCATTCAGGATTTTCGGCTTCATCGATTTTAAGTTATTTTGGGTTTACTTGATTTTGTGTGTTTCTGGATTGTAGTCACCGAATATTTTGAGCTTTATTAGGTTTGTTTGATTTCAGGTTTATGCGTTTTGGGGTTTTGGAAGTCGAGATTCTGTCCAACTCACAAAAACAAACGCTGCCGTGAAAACGAAACAAACTTTAGTTAGAATACCGCAGAGTTTCTGCACTGTCGTCATTTGGGATTTTGGGTTTAGGGGATTATGGGTGTTTGGAGTTTTGGGATTAATTGATAAAGGGATTTTCTGGATTGTTTTGGGATGGCTAGTTTTGGTGTTTTAAGGTTTGCTTGATTTTGGGTTTTTGAGATTTGCGGGATTTTCATTTGGGATTATGGGTTTTGGGTTTGACCGATTTTAAGTTTTGGATTCTGATATTTCAGGACTCGGCCCAACTCACAAAAACAAAAGCATTAAAAAATAAACAAACTTTAGTGAAAGTACTGCAGAATTAAACTTTAAATACAAACTTTTTAACAAACATTTCTTTCACATTTCTGTAATTTTAAAAATGTACGCATGAAAATCAACCCGTGGACGCTGAAGTATAGGTACTTTTTGTTGTTTTTTTTTCAATAAAAGAAACCAATTTCATCTTCTGTTCGTCACTTGACATTTACCCTTGCTATACACACAGCTCCTCTAAGCAATTTGCATAAGATACATAGCTACTATTACTACGAATAAATTGCCTATTCGCTTGTCAAGGAGCTGTGCTCCAGCTCCCTCGTCCCGCACTTCAAGGGTCTTCTTTTACAACATCATCATGAATTGTTAGATTGGCTTCAAGGAAACACCAATACAAGTATTCAGTGTTAGCTAATACGCAATGGAAGTGGGATATTTTTGACGTTTTTTTTTTTGCTAACACCTACAAGTGACTTTTTGCGCCACCCTACACCCAGTGTAGGTACATCAAGACTTCATCGTCACTGCTGTTAAGAATTTTTTACGACCATTGCTGTCAATTTTTGCTCATTTTATGTTTTTTTTTTTATTTATTTGTTTTTCTTTTTTGGTGAAGAGAAAAGACCAAAATGGTTTCATAAGCAAGAAAAAAAGTTTATTTGGAATATCTTGTACATTTTCTTCGTCCTTAAACTTGATTTTGATGTTTGATCCATAGATAAGGTTCAGTTGTACAGGTTTACCTATATATATTATGCGGGGGAGATCATATCAGACAAACAAAAAAGAAAAAAAAACAGACTGCGTCAAGTGTTTTATTTGCTCGATTTGTGGAATGGAAATCAATTTTTTATTTATTTTCAACGGAAACGGTCTTGGTCGCAAAAGTTTGTGTCACTGATATATATTATTATGTGATTGCCTCAGTTCAACTGGGAGATGTTTACTTAAATTGAAATTTTCAAATAAGAAACAAGGAACCCATAAAAGGATATAATACCTAAATAAGGAATTTAGGGTCACATTTGCTTATGGCTTTATATACCTACAGGATTAAAAATTGAGGTGTTAAAATGATGGTATCTTTCAAAGAAGAGAAATAAGTGTGTTGTTTCTTGGGAACATTTTTATGTTTTTTAAGTTTGAAAATTTAAGATGAAAAAATATATTTGTATGAATAAAATCGATCCGGAAGGTTAGAGGATTATGTTTTTTATTTCAAAAATTGAACAAAAAATGTTGGTTTTCATTACAGGAATACCAAATAATGTCTTATGTATTTCTTACATTTTTGTTACAATAGTTTCCTATAGACTTAAACATTTTCTTTCAAAACCTGAAGACCCTATTAAGTAGGAATGGTATGTCCTCCTGGACGGAGCCTTTGTAGCCTGTTTGAAGATCGACGTCAAAGTTGTGCTCGGTACTTCAATGCTAAAGTCGGAAAGGACGACATCTTCGGTGGATTAGATGGAAAGCACAGCCTCCACAAAACCAGAACAGACTAATAGACTTTGCAGCTGCTCGTAATACGGTGATAAGTAGCACTAGGTCTCCAAGGCTTAGGAATTAGGATCCATAAAGCAACTTGGCGTTCTCCAAACAGTCGAACCACCAACAAAATCGAGCAGTCAATGGAGACTAAGTTCCTCCACCCAGTATGGAAAAGGTTGATTTAGCTATACAAAAGCTAAAGAACAACAAGGCCAACTGCTGAATTTCCAGCGGAACACTTCAAATAAGAAGGAGATGTGTCTAAAGGGTGTATGCATCATATCATCAATAAATTGTGGGGCGAAGAAAGCATTCCCGATGACTGGACTATCAGCTCCATATCATTATATTTAAAAAAGGCGATTCTATGTGTTGCAAGAACTATCGAGGCATGTCCCTGATAAACGTCGCATATAAGATTCTATCGAACGTACAGTGTGAGCGTCTTAAGCCGTTCTAAGCCACTTTAATCGGCAAGTATGAGTGTGGCTTCCGGCCCGGCAGATCGACCATAAACATAATCTTCACACTGAAGCAAATTCTGGAATAAGACCAACGAATTTCAAGTCGAAACGCACCATCTTTTCATTGACTTTACGGCCGCATATGATAGCATTCATCGCCAGGACTTCTATTTGACGAGGGCTGAACTCAGGATTTTCCGGAAAAACTGATCCAGTTGTGTCGCGTGACAATTGCAATGTCCAATTACAAACTAGCTCTTCTAAACCTTACCAACTATGAAAAGGGTTTCCTGCAAGGAGATGGAGCAGATAATGCGTAGATCAGGCGTCAACACTGAAGGCACTATCTTCCACAGAATTGTTCAACTGCTGGGGTATACGATATATAGACATCATCGGCCGCTCCAAACGTGCCCTTATAGAGTCTTTTATGGCGATTGAAGAAGAGGCGAAGCTCGTTAGTCTTGAAGTAAACGACCATAAGACCAAGTACCTGCTTTCAACAAACAAAAAATCATTTCAGCACCGACTAGGATAAAAGGTCACTATTGATGAGTAGGTCATCTACATCGGAGTAAACAAAAATTCCACGCATACCACCTTAGTGGAAATCCGGCAAAGAATTACCATAGGAAACCGCTGCTACTTCGGTTTGACGAAACAAATGGGTTCAAAACTCTTTACGTGTAAGACGAAGTACATGCTCTACAAAACCGTTATATAGCCATTCCTGCTGTATGGCGCTAAGTGTTGGACGATAAGCAGAAAGGGAGAGCTGATACTGGGTTCTTTTGAAAGAAAAATTTCTTCGACGGATATTTGGTCGTGTGTATGATAAGAGCGAATGGAGAAGAAGATAAAACCTCGAACTCTATGAGCTGTACAAAGGTTTGGATGAAGTCCAGAAAGTCAAAACATGTCGACTACATTTGATCGGTCAGGTTGAGAGCGTATGACTCCAATCAAGAGTCTTAAAATGCCATCCCTTAAGTTCGAGACGACAACGAAGAGCAAACTTCTCCGGTTTAAGGACCAAGACGTCGCGGACACCAGATCGCTTGGTTTGGATGCCTGAAAGTAGCATGCTCGGGATCGTAGAGGATGGAAAGCCATCGCGTCTCAGGAAGCGACCCTTCATGGATCGGGAGCCTGAAAAGTAATTAAGTTCTGCTATCTCAGAAAGTGATTTAGTGACATCTGCTATTTCAGACTATGATGTCTTCTATCTTAAACTAGTATTAAGTGCATCTGCCATTTCTGTTTGTAGTTAAGTGACTTCTGGGGTGTGTGGTGTCAGCTATCCGAGCTACCTCAGGCTGTGAATAAGCTACATCTGCAGATTGTGATTTAGTGACGTTTGCTATCTGAGATTTGTATCCTGTATTGTAATCTCAGACTTTCAATTGCTGATGTCTGCCCTTTCTGACTTTGAATAAGTGACATCTTCTGCAGGTTATGATTTCGTAACGTTTGCTATTTCAAACTGTTACTGAGTGTTAACTACTAGGCACGTTCAGAAAAGAGAGATATCGGAGATTTTGGGCCGTCAAAAGCTGAGCAATCGAATCCAAAAATATTCTTCCTCAGTATTTTGACAGCCAAAGATTGCTGAGTCCCTTCGAAATAGTTGATTCCAGGAAAAACCATTGAACCCCACACTATTTCGCCTTAGAACAGAAATGTTTTTTTTTCACGGGTACTGCATCTGCAAGCAAGCGACAAATCCTTAAAGAGTATAGCCGCAACAATAATGGTCGGATGGGCACTGAAGTTGTCGGACGAAAACAAGCGAATTCAAGGAAATCATATGATGCGTCTATGGGGTTTGTTAAATTTCGTTTAGGAAGCATACATTCCGATGCACGACTGGACAGTCATTAAGCCGGAGGAGCCGCAAAAGAACAGTGCATCTTACCTTCTGTTGATCAGCGAGGAAAGCATTGGGGCTCTCGAGAAGGCCGAATTCAAGCTGCGTTTTGGTATTAGATGTGCTAAAATTAAGATTCTGCAGAACCAGGGAGCAGACCCCGGCAAAGTTGGTGACAACGTTGAGCTAGACGATGTCACTGATGATGTCGAGGTCCCTAGCGAGTCGCTGGGCCCTGGACTTTGCAGAATCGAAAGAAAATTAAAAAAAAACGCGCTGCTAAAACTCATTCAGATTAACCTGAAGCACTCAAAATGTGCCTCGGATAACCTGAGAGTTTTCCTGAGTGAGGAAAACATAGATGTAGGCATCGTTCAAGAACCATGGGTCAATCGCTCTAGAGTGAGAGGCCTCCAAGATAGACAATACGACCTGATCTACAAGATCGCAAACACAAACGATGGTAAGCCTAGAACTTGTATTTTAGCTAAAAAATACTTAAAAGCTTTTTTGTGACCAAATCTTAGCACTCCTGATTTGACAGTCGTCAGGTTGGAAACAAAAAATGCAGACGGTTTACTCTTGGCATCTGCTTACTTCGGGCATGACCAGCAGTCACCACCAGAAGAAGTGTGCGCACTCATAGCCGAGGCGAGAGCACAAAAAACGAACCTCCTGATTGGATGTGATGCAAACGAGAGGCACACCCTTTGGGGAAGTTCCGAGATAAACGAACGAGGTGAGTCTCTTTTTAATTTCGTCACTGAAAATAATATAACTGTTTCTAACAGAGGCAATTCTCCCACCTTTGTCTTTCCGAGCTCTGAAAATTTTGAAGGTTGGGAGGATGTGCTTGATGTTACTATTGTTAACAATAACTTTAATCTATTAGTGGAAAATTGGAGGGTATCCCTTCTGAATTCGTTTTCGGATCACAGGTAGATACTCTTCAGCATAGGTTTTGAGTCTGAAATCCCCCCTCCTTATAGAAATCCTAAACGAATTGACTGGAAGAAGTTCAGTAAAATTTTTAATTCTAAACTGTGCAATATACCAAATCTGAGTCCAGAATCGGTTGCAGATCTAGAGTCAAAGGTGAAAACCTTTGAAGCATTTATGAACACGGCGTTCAAAATCTCTTGCCCAGTTAAATATAGCCCAAAATCTCTCCCTGCATGGTGGAATGAAAATCTGTCTGAACTCAGGAAAGCGACAATGACAATTTTTAACATCTGCCACAGAACCAAATTCTATCAACCGTATAAAGATAGCCTTAGAGTTTACAAGCGAGCCGTCGCATCGGCCAAGAAACAAGGCTGGAGAGAGTACTGCGAGTCAATAGAAAACATAAAAGTCTCAGCAAGACTTGGTAGAGTGCTGTCAAAAGAACATTGCAACCCTTCTTATTTAAAAAAGAACGATGGGGAGTGGGCAGTCTCTCCAGCTAAATCCTTAGAACGACTGATGACGACACAATTTCCGGGGTGTGAAGACAGTAAACCGGAATCACTTGAAACTCACATCACACCGTTAGCTCATGAAGAGCATATCAATACCGTCATAACAACAGAAAATATTGCCTGGGCAATTAATTCTTTCTCTCCATATAAATCTCCAGGCCTGGATGGCAAACTGCCTATTATGCTTCAAAAACTGCAGGATGTGGTTGTTCCTTGGCTGGAAATAATTTGCAAAGGTTGCCTCTATCTCAACCATGTACCCGAGGCATGCAGACATGTTAGAGTAGTTTTTATCCCGAAGGTCGGTAGACGGGGCCATGAATCCGCGAAGGATTTTCGACCAATAAGTCTGACCTCTTTCATGCTTTAAACGATGGAGCGCATCCTAGACAAACACATAAGGGACATCCTAGTTGGATGCCCTCTCGAAAACTCTCAATACGCATACCTAAAGGGTAAGTCCACGGAGACGGCCCTTCACGAGGTAGTTCGTACAATTGAGAAAACTGTTAACTTCAAAGAATAAAGACACGCCACCTACTTAGATGTAGAAGGGGCTTTCAACAACGTCCTAACTGAGTCCATTCAAGAAGCCCTTATTGACTTTGGTGAAGAGTTCTATATCCGGGAGTGGATAGTTTCCATGCTCAGAGATAAAAGGATTCAATCTACGTTAGGAAATACAATTTCAACCAAATACGTCATTAGAGGAACACCCCAGGGTGGTGTTCTGTCTCCTCTTCTTTGGCTTTTAGTCACGAATAAAATTCTCGCTAAGTTAGAGAGGGGTGGAGTGAAGGCGGTCGCGTATGCCGATGATTTGGTGATACTAGTGTCGGGTAAGTTTACCCCTGTGATAAGTGAGATCACGGAGGTGGCTAGGTATTAATCAAAGTAAAACTGAACTTATGCTTTTTACTATCAAAACAAAGATAGACCACTTCAATCTATCTCGACTCATCGGTCAAACACTTTCGCTCTCCTCCAGTGCAAAATATCTGCGTGTAGTTCTCGACCCCCTAAATTAAACTAAAAATTAAACATTGAAGAACGGGTTAAGAAGGCCTGCATAGCTTTCTATGCCTGTAGCAAAACTTTTGGTAAAAGGTGGGGCCTCCAGTCAAAAATGATTTTATGGACATAGACAGCCGTGGTGCGACCTATTCTCACGTATGGTTCGATTGTGTGGTGGCCAGCATTAAAGAATTTGTGTAATATCAACAAACTTAGGAAGGTTCAAAGAACAGATAGCATTAGCAACACGGGGGCTATACCTTTTCCCACTAGATTTACACATTTAATATCTGGTATCTTGCAGCGCGATAAGACAAAAAGAATTGAACTCCTGGTTTGCCAAACCCTATGGGCACAGCAACATCACGGGTTTAATTCCAACCGAAATGTTTTCGACTTCCACTGATTACTGCAACCCCTCCATTGATCCTCGGTAAAGATTTTACAGTTATATTCCCATCCAGAAAGGATTGGGATGATGACGTCGTGACGAAAGACTTCGACACAACTATCTTTACTGATGGAGATGGAAAGATGGAGTGCGGTGTTGGTGCGGGTATTTTTTAAGAGTCCCTAAATATATGCAGGGTTTTTCGGCTACCTGACTTTGCTAGTGTCTTTCAGGCTGAAGTACTGGCAATGAGGGAAGCATGCAAGCTTCTTAAACAAAATCCAAACCAGAACCGAAATACAGCTATTTTCTCAGGCAGTCAAGCGGCTGTCAAAGCCATTAATTCGGCAACATCATCCTTAAAATTAGTACGACAATGCCAGGATGAGCTTCTGAGTCTGAACACTAACCTCAGGGTCACTCTTATCTGGGTTCCGGGTCACAGAGGCATTGAGGGGAATAAACGGGGTGACGAGCTGGCCAGGCAAGTTTCAGCCCTTCATAACTCACTTGCGGAAAAAGTCAATATTCCTCTCGGAGTTATGAAGGGCAATATATTCTCAATTTTTCTCTCAGAATCTAATAGTAGGTGGAATAGTGTAACTTACTGCTTTATTGCTAGAAAAATCTGGCCTACCTATAATAAATCCCGAACTATTAACCTAATGTGCAGACCCAGGCGAGACATAGCAAGTATTGTTGAAACATGCACTGGACACTGGCCAATAGGAGAGCATGCGGAAAAGCTTGGCATCCCCTACAATACTCAATGTCGTAGTTTGTGGGACCAGCAGGAAAAGGAAACAGTCTTTCATTTCCTCTGTAAATGTCCCGCTTTGGCCAGAATGAGGCAACAATCTTTGGGAAAGCCTTTTTTTGACGACCTTAACGAACTCTCCGGAACGAAGATCAAAGATTTGACTTCTTTCCTCAACGCGACGAAATGGATCTAGGATTTACTTCGGTTTCCTCTTGCACCATCTTCTTCCCCAAACTCCTATGACTGCGAGCTAGCAGACTAATGGATTTTGAAGGACCGGACGAGCACACAATTAGGCCGATCTCCGCTTCAATACCAGTCAACAAGTGCATAGGTGGCACAATCTAGATGGCTCTTAAATTCGAATTTCGACCCTCTTGAGTGTTTTCCTATGTTCAAGTCCCAGAAAGTTTCGATGAATCTAGATTTAACTTCGGTTTCCTATTGCACCATTTTCTTCCTCAAACTCCTATGACTGTGAGCTAGCAGACTACTGGTTTTTGAAGGTGGCTCATGGTGCACGAGGACCGGACGATCACACGGTTGTGCCAACCTTCGCTTCAATACCAGTCAACACTGTGCCTATTTGGCACAGTGTAGATGGTTTTTAGTTGCGAACTTAGGTCCTATCGGGTGTTTTTCCTTTGTCCAAATCCTTAATAAGTTTCATCACATGTCTTAATCCAATAAAAGCGTCTGGTCATACAGGCGGATGGTACTTTATCTGGTAACCACAAGTCATGTTGTGCAAACAGACGGAGGTGTACAGAGATTACCATATCCGAGTGTGCGACTAGATGATAACCCTAAGGGATGAGATCGTACGCGTCCTGGGCAAATCAGCAAATAATATCTGGTATCTTGCAGCGCGATAAGACAAAAAGAATTGAACTCCTGGTTTGCCAAACCCTATGGGCACAGCAACATCACGGGTTTAATTCCAACCGAAATGTTTTCGACTTCCACTGATTACTGCAACCCCTCCATTGATCCTCGGTAAAGATTTTACAGTTATATTCCCATCCAGAAAGGATTGGGATGATGACGTCGTGACGAAAGACTTCGACACAACTATCTTTACTGATGGAGATGGAAAGATGGAGTGCGGTGTTGGTGCGGGTATTTTTTAAGAGTCCCTAAATATATGCAGGGTTTTTCGGCTACCTGACTTTGCTAGTGTCTTTCAGGCTGAAGTACTGGCAATGAGGGAAGCATGCAAGCTTCTTAAACAAAATCCAAACCAGAACCGAAATACAGCTATTTTCTCAGGCAGTCAAGCGGCTGTCAAAGCCATTAATTCGGCAACATCATCCTCAAAATTAGTACGACAATGCCAGGATGAGCTTCTGAGTCTGAACACTAACCTCAGGGTCACTCTTATCTGGGTTCCGGGTCACAGAGGCATTGAGGGGAATAAACGGGGTGACGAGCTGGCCAGGCAAGTTTCAGCCCTTCATAACTCACTTGCGGAAAAAGTCAATATTCCTCTCGGAGTTATGAAGGGCAATATATTCTCAATTTTTCTCTCAGAATCTAATAGTAGGTGGAATAGTGTAACTTACTGCTTTATTGCTAGAAAAATCTGGCCTACCTATAATAAATCCCGAACTATTAACCTAATGTGCAGACCCAGGCGAGACATAGCAAGTATTGTTGAAACATGCACTGGACACTGGCCAATAGGAGAGCATGCGGAAAAGCTTGGCATCCCCTACAATACTCAATGTCGTAGTTTGTGGGACCAGCAGGAAAAGGAAACAGTCTTTCATTTCCTCTGTAAATGTCCCGCTTTGGCCAGAATGAGGCAACAATCTTTGGGAAAGCCTTTTTTTGATGACCTTAACGAACTCTCCGGAACGAAGATCAAAGATTTGACTTCTTTCCTCAACGCGACGAAATGGATCTAGGATTTACTTCGGTTTCCTCTTGCACCATCTTCTTCCCCAAACTCCTATGACTGCGAGCTAGCAGACTAATGGATTTTGAAGGACCGGACGAGCACACAATTAGGCCGATCTCCGCTTCAATACCAGTCAACAAGTGCATAGGTGGCACAATCTAGATGGCTCTTAAATGCGAATTTCGACCCTCTTGAGTGTTTTCCTATGTTCAAGTCCCAGAAAGTTTCGATGAATCTAGATTTAACTTCGGTTTCCTATTGCACCATTTTCTTCCTCAAACTCCTATGACTGTGAGCTAGCAGACTACTGGTTTTTGAAGGTGGCTCATGGTGCACGAGGACCGGACGATCACACGGTTGTGCCAACCTTCGCTTCAATACCAGTCAACACTGTGCCTATTTGGCACAGTGTAGATGGTTTTTAGTTGCGAACTTAGGTCCTATCGGGTGTTTTTCCTTTGTCCAAATCCTTAATAAGTTTCATCACATGTCTTAATCCAATAAAAGCGTCTGGTCATACAGGCGGATGGTACTTTATCTGGTAACCACAAGTCATGTTGTGCAAACAGACGGAGGTGTACAGAGATTACCATATCCGAGTGTGCGACTAGATGATAACCCTAAGGGATGAGATCGTACGCGTCCTGGGCAAATCAGCAAATTGCTTAGCGTAGCATACCGGAGCCGAGCTCGGGCGTAGGCGATGATCCGTTGGGAGATCTATCACCAAATACCCTCATTATCTTAAAAATATGTTCTTTTAATCCACAGGTCAAACGAGTTATGGTATCAAAACGCGCATTACAGCGTTATTTGGGTCATCGAGCGAGGATGCTTGTGACCGCCATCTCTACCTACCTACCTTATGAAGATGAGCAATGGCGTCATTCCAGCAACCGGCATGATTGAATTTCAACCGAACCTGATTGAATTCCCACTTTACGACAACGCGCGCCGCCTGAAGAGCTCATCACGAATGATGTTCCGAATATATCTAAGAATTATATTGACCTGCGAAAAACAAGGATGTCAATCATTGCAATATCGTCATTTAAAATCAAATCACCGATGAGTTGCATTCATACAAATCCGTCGACTACGTGATGGATGAAAACGGAGTCACCAACTATTCAGCGGAATTTTTTAATTCTTTAGATGTTCCACACACAATGTTGCCACCACACAATTTTTCGGTTCAGCTATAATTTTGCTGTAAAACCTCAATGCGTCGAAGCCTTGGAACAAAACGCATTTGATTGTGAAGAATCTCAAATAGAATGTCATTCATGCGATGATTTTGACGGGAAAATTCAAAGGCGAAGATGTTTTCATTTTCCACTGAAACTTCTCATTCGTATTTAAGCGTTTTCAATTTCTCGTGCATCTCACGTTCGATATGACAATGAATAAGTCGCAAGGGCAATCGCTGGATGTTTGTGGAATCAATCTTGAATTTCCATGTTTCTGACATGGTCAATTGTGTTACATTAACGATTTTGGGCTGAATGAAGTTCGCTGAGTCCGCTAGATTCATTTTTTAAATTTTGTATCCATGGATAAATACATAATTACAAGAAATATTGAATCTAAAGCTTTATTAAATCAGAAGTTAAAACTATAGCAATTCAAATCTTCTCAATAAGTACATTTTCATTTTGCTCATACACCATAATTTCTGTATAAAGGTGAATATATTGATTATCACGCAAGACCTTCGAAAGCTTTATCAACAAAACTTTGACATAAATTTCTTCTACTATACTGATTCACAGAATTTTCCGAAATGCCTCCAACAACCACATATAAAAGAAATAATAAAAAAAAACACAATAAAATAATTTAAATTGTTCATTTCCAAAGACTGAGGTGGAAAAATCCTTTTTATAATTTGTTAGAACATGCATTTTATTGTTCGCATGACCTGATAAAAAGCTACCGACAAGGGGGCTATGAATTTAATAGACGAGTTAACAGGAGGTATACTATAATGTATAAACCAACGAGTAATAAAAAAAAGTAAATACAATTCTCAGGCCAACAAAACAACGGAAAAACCAGAACAGCAGTCAGGAATGATTTTTCACTGAAAAATTAAATTCACCTTAAAGTTAACATTTTATAGAACATACTTCTCTATACTGTTAGGTTAGGAGGACGCTGCTTGTCAACAACACAGAATATAGAAATAATTGATATTATGGAGGTCTGTTTTCTCTCACATACGACAACAATATCAGAATGTCGAATGTCGACCATTGAGCGTCACTCTGTAGAACAAAAAAAAAAACAGCACATGTGGGTGGGTGGCGTGTGTCCTGTTTTCTAAGCAATTTCTTATTATTTTCTAATACACTCACACTCATTTAAGGATTTTGTTGTCAATTTGTCTGGTAGACGAAGGTTTACAAAAATAAATATAAAGAAATGTGGTATAGAGAGTCAAATAGGCAAATGATTTGATTGGAGGAAACAAAATAATGTAGGTACATACGTATCTACATAAGATATTATGATTGTATGCAATTTAAATTTATTTATAAATGGGGTTTTGTGAAAGAGGTCCAATAAGTCCATCACAATAAATATTTCCAAAATAAAAAAATATAAAGCCCGTTTTGTTGAAATAAGTTAAACGTGTGATATTTGTTCTGCAACCTTCGTTAAAAGTTTCTTCTTTGTTTGAGACTCATAGGGTTTTTGCTTTAAATTAGTGTTTTCCGAATTCGTAAGAAAAAATAAGAGAAATGATTCATGAAAAATTTCCCAATAGATTCATTATCGTTCTTTTACGCTAGTGTTTCACACTACTCTTAAAGGTTTTCTTATGCCGTTTTCCTTTGGATGTCCGGAAGCGTCCAGAAGCGTCCGGAAGTCTACTGAAACCATTCCATTGGCACAAAAAGTACGCTTCTGACGATTCTGAGAAGAGAAATTCGATTCTTAAATTTAAAATCAGAATCCACTCAAGAAGCACTAATACATTTAAAATTGAATGTCAAAAAAAAACTCACTCAAGCGTTTTGACAGCAAATTGTGAGAGATGAACGAAAATTGTTAAGATTTTCATCAATGTTGGCAAAACATCGATGTTAGACGAAAAAACATCGATGTTTCAACATCGATGTTGGACGAAAAATTTATTTTACATTTCAATGCTTTTGAAGTATCATCGATGTTTAGAAAGCTAAGGCACAAATAACACATGATTTTTTGTATAATCGACTTGTTAGATGTTAACTCATGCTAAATAAATTAATATCGATGTTCAAACATTAAAATCATCGATGTTCAGAGAAGGATAGACACAGTTTACGAAAGATTTTTCTTACCTATGACTTGTTAGATGTTCGTTAATGCAAAAGATCGATGTTCAAGCATTAAAATCATCGATGTTCAGAAAGTTGAGGCACATAATTTTTTGTACATACGACTTGTTAGATGTTCATTCATGCTTATTAATTTAAGATCGATTTCCAAACATTAAAATCAGCGAAATAGAAAAAATCATGGCAACTTGTTCGATATATTTTTGTATAGAAAATTTGACCTGTATCTTAAGATTTGGAACTCATCGATGTTATGGAAGAAAATAACGTTCAAGAACATGGTAATAATTTTCAAAACAATGAGGGTATTTTGAATTTGTAATATATTGCATTTTTATGCCGAAAAAAAATGTATTAAAAACATCGATGTTAAGCACAAAATCGGTGTTTCTGATTCGATAATTTTTGACATCAAAATTGGTTCTTCGATGTTGACTTATCGATGTTAACATCGATGATTTTCCAATATCGCTCATCCCTTCCTCTACATCTTTTGACAATTCACCAACATAAAACGTCAGAATTGAGCAGAAGCATTACAAACTGTTCCATTGGATTTCAGAATGAGTGGAACCTTGAGTGAAACCAATGGAAAACGGCATTATACACTGAAAATAAACAGCTTTTGCTACAAATTTATTGCATGAACAAGAAGTTATGATAAAAACCCAATCGATTTTGGCGCTCGCTAATATGGTAAATGTTAATTTAAAATTGACATTGAATAGCATAGATATGAATAATCAATTCACTCAACAAAGAATGTTTTTTTAAATAAATATTTACAAAAAAAAAAAAAAAAAAAAAAAAAAAATATGTACATAGAGCCCCCATGATTTATTTGCCAGGAAAACCAAGAATCAAATTTAAAAAAAGCGTCCATAAAAATTTCTACGCGGAAAACTTTTTCGCATGTTCAAAATCTTTCCCCCCATAATGGAATGAAGACCTGTTGGAACTCTGGAAAATGAGGAGGACAATCTTTAACATCTGCCACAAACACCGTATTGAGATCACCTCAGGCCTAGATCACACGAGATTACGTCGCACGTTTTTTAGCTGTACACCTAAAAGCAAATGAGCAGTGGCGCATACATTTACATAGAACTGTTCACACGATGATTTTTCTCCTAAAAACGGTGTAATTACGTGTGAACTAGGCCTTAGAGCTTACAAGCAAGTAAATTGTATAATATTTGTAACCTTTTTATCGATAACTTTTTGTGGGCTATAGGTCAATAAATTAAAGATGTTATTTGATGTGCAACTTTTCGAGCATGTTTATGCTCTTCATCAGGCCTTTATTTATAAAAATTATAAAAGTTATACATACATACATTAATATAAAATGTATTATATTTGTCGTCAAGTAACTTACAAATAATATTTAAAAAAATTACTTTAAGGGAATAAACCACTCATTATAGGTACATAATAATCTCATGAAATAAAATCTATTACAAAGAAACACATTAATTAAAAAGTTTAAACTTTAAATTTGAATTTACTGGTGGACAGGAAAAAAACATCCATTTATCAAAACAATCACCTATACTTTAACCTACTGTATGTTGTTGGTCGCTTAATCAGTTGGCTGTAAGCGCTGCTAAGCTTTTCGCAGTCCGATCTCCGGACTCCAGTTGACAGCAATGTTGTTGTTATTTATGTGTAGCATCTCCAGCAACATTCTCTTTGAATAATGTTGCTCTGTTTGCAAAATCTCCACATTGTCCAAATCTGGTTTGTGTTTTTCTTGCAAACAATGGAGAGCTAATGCAGTTTTTTGTGCAGCCCCGCTGTTCAAATCTGATCTATGACCAAACAGACGATTTTTTAGTTTTTGCTTGGAGGTACCTATATAGACCGATGAACATGTTGTCACTTTCCCACCCAAGCAATTGATCTTATAGATAATGTTGGCTTTCTCCATCTTATCCACTTCCCCTTTGATGTGAGTGAAAAGCTTGTCTTTCAGGGGATTTGCAGACTTGAAAGCAATTTTTGTTTTCGTCTTGTCTCTTATAGGTACGGTGACGATACGGTTGGAGAGGTGGGGAATGAAAAGTGCGCTCTTATACAAAGTTACTTGTTGGGCATCAATTTTTTGTCTTTTTCGGTTTGTTGGTAGTTTTTGATGAGCTTGTTGACAATGATGGTGGGGAATAAATTGAATAGCAGGGTGTTCCGGATAATGTTTATATTCTTCTGGTGGAAGGAAACATCGCTTGTGTCGAGAACACGGTTGACAAAGTTTTGTGCCGTGTTGATGATTATTGTTTTGGGTTGCTTGGAGTGAAAATTCACTTTGCCAACAAAGAAAGGTGAGCTCCCACTCTTCAAAACTATCGCCGATGGAGAAGAGTTGGTTAAAACTTTAGAACAGGGTGACCAGGAGATAGCCCAATCTAATTTTACAGAGATTGTACAAAACCATTTAAGATCAACATATATTCCTCCGTTTGACAAATTCTTAAACAAAATACATAACACAGCCCAATTATTCCTTAGAAAACATAAAGATGTTTATTTTGTCGCAGCTGATAAAGGAAATGTTACAGTGGCTATGTATAAAACAGATTACAACAATAAAATGCAGGAACTTATGACCGACAGGAATGCTTATAGGGTTTTGAGAAACAACCCAACAACCATGTCCGAAGCTATCTGTCAAGTTGAAGTGTCATTCAAATTTCCAATATCGCTCGTTAAAACTTCGTATCGGCTTCTTTAGGCTTCTATAGGGGAGAGGGGGGCACCTTTGAACACTTTTCCCTTTCCAGTCCTATAAAAACCTATGTATTTGAGTTACCGTCCTGAACATTAATTTTCCTTTGAATTATAAATATTAACTTTGGTTAAAGCCCATAACAACGTTAATTTACTATAGTTTCACAATTTTTATTATTTTTTGAACGAAGCAGCTTCTTATGTTCAAAGGTACCCCTCAAGTGGGGCAGCTTTGAACAAGGCTGGGGCACCTTTGAATGGCAGATTTTGTAGGAGTTTTGACCAGTAACAAAAAAGTATATAAGCTTTGTTTCTTACTAAAATTAATTAATCATTTTTATTGAATAAAAAAAACTTAACATAGTATTCATAAATAACTGAATTTGTGAGTAAATCTTAAAAAGTAAACAAATAATACATATTATGCATAACCAAAAAACTTTAGTTCTTGGCTTAAGTGAAACAAAACAAATAAACAGATAACATAAAAGACTAGAATTCACAAATTACATACTTCAATTACACAGTAAGGAAACAAATCTATGTAGATATATAAAAAAAGACTAAAAGAATTCATAAATAATATTTTTAAGTAAAATTAAGGGATGTGCTTCTCTAGCCCAACTGAAATTTGGAGAAGTTAAAGGCAAAACTTATCATAGAAGCTGTTCTCGATGTTCCAGGGGCGTTTATTGGTGGTGGCAGCTTAGCTTTAATTTGTATGCCACTTACAGGCCACTTGTCTTCCAGATCGGGATAATAAAACTTATTGGAACCTGCCTTCTTTTTTAAGAAGCTGACGTTATACATGTTGTCTTCTTTTTCATTTATTTGCCCAACAAAGTCCAACATTTTATTACTATTTTTATTGGAACATTAAACCAAAATGAAATCGCCAGGATTTAAATTTTCGTAGCTAAGATCGGTACACATATTTTCAACTTGCTCTGTATCAATGGATGAGTCATCAGCAAAATCATAGTCTAGATCGGTGTCATCATTGACCGAAAAGGAACTCTCGGCTGATTCCGAACTAGATATTTTTGATTCTTTAGCTTTGAACGCCCGTTTGTTTATGTTTTTTTCAATTTTTAAACGTTTATTCAAAGTCTTTATCGTTTCGCTAGTCGCTTTTGACGGTCTTGGTATGCAGCCTCAATCTCATTTTTTTCAGGTGTTTCAGTCAAAATACGAGATTTCCCCTTCTTTCTTCCTCTATTTACGTTTTTCCTCGGAGGAGCTTTAGGGAAGGGCCTGGCAATTTCCGGTGAAACAACATTTTCTTTGAAATTATCACCTTCAGTTAAATGCTGCAAATTTGATTCGTTATTTCCTGTTAACGGCCCAACAACGTCCTGAGGAGTTTCATTTTCTATGGTGATTTGATCTGTCTCAACGCGAGTTCCAGAATCTTCTATCAATTCTCGATTTGTGACTTCTGCACATTCAAAATCTTCCTCTGAAAATGCAGTTCTAGAAAATGGGTAAATGCCTGGCTTTGAAAACCCAGAAATGATATTTTTCGGGGTAAATGCCGCAATATAAGCAGTGTTGGCGATGCCCGGAAGATCATGTATCCTTATAGTTTTACCAGGATTATTTAATAGCCAATCATTCTGCGCCACTGACAGCTTCTGCTTAAACGGTCCCAGAACTGCGACATCGAGAGGCTGAAGACGATGAGTGCAGTGAGGCGGAAATGTAATAAGAACTATACCATGTTCTCGGCAGAAGTTTATAGCATATATAGTACAATGGCTTTCGTGGTTATCCATGAGAAGTAGAATCATGTCATTATTTGCGCATCTTGTTTGTTTTTTAATGTGTTCAAGAACTTTGATAAAAAGAGTTCCCGTCATCCAACCACTTGTGGGACTATTACAGTAACCAACGCTACCAGCTGGCGCTCCAATAAGCATGCTGTTGTGATATATAGCCCGTGGAAATATAAAAACGGGAGGAATTGTGTTCCCAACAGCATTCACAATAGCGCACATAGTTATCAGTTGGCCTCTTTCAGCAGAAACACACTGACCTACTTGTTTCTGGCCTTTTTGAGCTATAACGTTTGGCGCTTGCACAACTGTAGTCACACCCGTTTCATCTAAGTTTAAAATACGATCAGGGGTTAAGTCGAACTTACCAAGGGCTCTCTGGTAATTGGAATGGAATTCTTCAAGATTGTGCTTGTTGAAGCTTGTTGCTCTTGATAAGCTTGTGTTTTCAGGTTTACGTAACGAAAGATTAGTGTGCCTTTTCATAAAATTTTTCATCCAATCTATTCCAGCTTTTCTATTTTCACTCCAAGTTCTCGGACATTTTTGTAATATAGTGGCATATTCAAAAGCTAATGTTCGACCTTGAGCGTATGTCAAACCATAGTGCATTCTTGAGCTTCGGAGAAAATAATCCTCAAGCATATTTTCTTCAGTGTTAGTAAATATCTGCGCTGTGGAAAATTTGGTAGAATAAACTTGACTTCGGACAGTGTCGTTATTTTTATATTTCTTTATTCTATAAAATAAAGTATTCGGCAGAATACCGTAGGCACTAGCAGCCCCCCTAAGGGTCATTGTTTTATTTATAACTGCCGTAATAGCGCTCTTTACGTCATCTTCGTTAAGTTCGGTAGATCTTTTTTTTTTGTAGTTATGCACCATTGTATTAACCTGAAAATTAAGTTAAACTTAATGTTAAAACAACCTAATTATGTTCATACCTATTGTTATTGATATAAAAATTTAAATACAGCATCACATGTGAAGGCAGATTTATACAAATGGACGGGGCAGCTTTGAACATGTTCAAACGTGCCCCGACCGTTTTGTTCAAACGTGCCCCGACATGCTTACGTAAGCAAAATATATCACAAATATTTTAATATTACGAATTTATCAAAAAACTTACCTATATACGGTTCTAGATAAACCTGCACTTTCAAAATATATTTTTCAGAGTTATAAAAGCTCACACAAAATTTTTTACACTCTTACGAAAAAAAAAAAAAAAAAATACAATTCACTCATAAAAACCTCCTTACTGGTCTACTTCCACGCAACTACTGAGAGGACCACCGAAAGCCGTTGACGTTTAAAAAAGACAGTATTGCCAAGTTTAAATTTTGGTTTAGGCTGGGAAATATTTGTTTGTTAGGATTTTATTAGCAATGTTCAAAGGTGCCCCGCGTTCAAAGCTGCCCCCCTCTCCCCTACAACCTGCTACTTTTAAAAGATCCGCGAATAAGTTTATAAGATGGTTTTCCGAAATCACGTAAGCAAGCTATTATCTTCTATAACATTCTCCTTTTTATGCTTAAGTAAACTTTACAAATGTCTTATGGAACTTCTAAAGCCTTTCTATTAAGCCGAGACAAATATGGTTCTACGCATATAAAATACATTGTAGCGATAGCGAGACACGACTCCACAACACAACACACGACACAGGTATGGTTCTGGTTTTATTCTGGCAACCTTCTTGATGCCTCACAATTCACAATCACCTCATAACTCGAGATGAACTTACCTCATAAAAACTTAAAAATTATGATCTGCTCCTTGGCGGATCACAACTCACGTTATTCTTGTGAGATTTCTTATGAGGGCTTCCACATAATATGAAATTGTGACCGCATTAATACAAAAACAAACTCAAACAAAATTGTGACCTGTGAGCGTCACAACGGCAGAATAGGGCTGTAAATAAGCGGACTTAGCAAAGTGCACACAAAACTCAAGTGTTTTTGTTATAAGACCCCTTTCACACGAGGAAACTGAGTTGCCGGCGATTTTTAGTTCGTTGGCGAGAAGGGCGTAAAAGGAAGACAAAAATCTCCCCTCTCAGCCTTCTCGCCAACAAAGTACTTAGTTTCTGGCAACTCAGTTTCCTTGTGTGAAAGCGGTCTTAGGGACATTCATGCAACATCGGAAACTTTCCGACGTCGTAAAATCGTAAGGTTTCCGACACACGTTTCATGAACGCCTCGTAATCTGATGTGATAAATGATGTGGTGAACAAATTCTGAGGACAGCTTTTATTTTGCTCAAGCGTCTGAAAAAAATACTTAAAACTGTTCTGTATTATTGAATTGTTTGTTTTTGACAATTTTTAATACATAAATGTCATAATACTTTCAAAAAAAATGTTTCCATTTACGACACAAATTCGTGTGATAGATATAGAATTCGTTCATAGACCTAATTTTGTACAAAAGTACAAAAGTGAGAAATTAAAATGCTCGCTCAAGAAACATGCTTGCAAAAAAAAAAAACAGGAAAATAATTCTGACACATAAATTAAACCACCATGCACAATTTTCCACTGTTTTTTTGCAAGCAGGTGTCTTCAGATTAGATATTTATTTCTCACCTTTGTACTTTTGAACAAAAGAAGGCCTATGTAGTTAAGCCTTTATCGTAAAAAATTTTTATACGACGTCGTAAGACACAAAGAAACTGAGTTGCTGGCAAATGGGAGTTTGTTGGCGAGAAGGGCAAGAAAGTCAACGTTTGAGGAGATTTTTAACACTGTCCGTAATGTGTGTTCAGCCAATAGACTTTATATGTACAAGGGAATCAAAGGAAAACGTAAGAAAATTCTTCAGCAACTGGTTTCCCTGTCTGAAAGGGGACTAAGCTTTCCGACGTTTACCCTGAGGCCACACGAGCCAGTACTGGCAAGCATGTTGGCTAAATACATTGACTGTCAAATTCTTATACGTGAATATGCTGTGACGTACGCGGCACGCAACTTGTGAGCAAGTTGCTTTCAATTATCTTACTGGCTACGTTCAGCTTTTACTAGGATAGCCTATCTAGGATTCTAAATACACATTTTTATTGAATTTACTTTGTCATCGGACCTCGATTTTTTCTTACTTCAACTCGTTAGCAAAAAATGACGTCAAATTCTGCTTCAAGTCTGTCAAGTCATGCGGTGGCAACGCATAATTCTGCCAATGCGTTGACAGACTTTTCTGTCTTGTCGATGTAACATGGATTGACATCCATCTTTGAAACAGAAGAATTTTAATTAAAATCAGACTTTCAAATTTAGAAAATTAAACAATTTTATTTCGTATAATTCACGAGGCGTCTTTTTATAGCGGCGGTTGGATTAGAGATACCTATTATTTCGTTTTTCTCTCTATTTCAAAATCCCTTCGCTTGAAGTTAGTGCTGGTTCATTTCTACAGTAGATAATGTGATGACCGCGAGGTGGCATAACAAGAGTATAAAGGCTGCGAAGAAACATTCGAAGAAACATTCGTCTTTGTTTTGTTGATTTTTTGTGTTTTCTAATTCTCCAAGAAAAAGACGATGAGGTCCTCTTAAAAAGCTTATATTTTGAGTTCTATTGGTCGGATTGCCAAGATTATGACGTTTTGACTTAAAGAAAATGACAGAGCATCACATAATATATTTTTTAAATTTATTAAAGTGGTAATATGTCTGTTGAATGAATCTGTTCTGAACAGAAAAATACAAAAAAGAACAGAAAAGATCAGAAAAGTACAAGATTGTGTGTTCCATGAGTAAAAACCTTGCACTCAGTTGTTCTACCTTCTGTCACTTTTGTGTTCCATGAAGTTTTTCAGAACAGATGAGAACAATATTTTCTGCACCTACTTTTTATGTGGTGCAAGTGCGTGACAAGTGTCAAAGAACAGCTGACTGATTTCTGTCAGCAGTCACAGTCAGCATGAAAACAAAACAAGTTTTAATTGTGGTTATTGGTTGTTGATGTTTTTTCGAGGAAGTGAAAATAATATTTTCACTTCTGGTATATTCCTACAGTTCAGAAATAAAAAAGTGGGAAGTATCTGAAGAAATATCCATCTTAAAAAAAAAATTATTCTTAATTTGTTCTAACCAAATCAATTTCATTTTGACACTTTTCACAGCTGATTAGAAACTATCAACCACAAAAATGAACTTTTCTGTTCTAACTTGTTCTGACAGCTTGTGCTGTTCTGTGCTGTTCTGTTCTGTTCTGATCTAGTTTTTATTCATTAAACAAACCTAATACCTCTGACAAAATAAACTGTAAAATCGTTATTTTCAAACGCCCACCCCCCGCCAAAGGCTGAAAAGGAAACCTGCCAGACGGTTGTATATGCACCTACAAACCCTCAAACTCATATTTTGGTTATCAATACACTCCCAAAATTTGCTGTGGGCTCTTGGTCTATAAAGTTATCAAACACTTAGAACGCTTCACATCCATCGTAGGCCAGATCTGTTTGGTAGCCAGGCAAGTGGTGCTATTTTTTCACCTAAGATTTGTTCTCTTTAAAGCATCTCGCAGTAAAAATTTGCATGTAGCGATAAGCATACCAATATTTACACTTTCTGGTTGTTTTGTTCCATCTTTGGCGAGTTTGTCAGCTTTACAATTTCCTGGAATGTCCCTATAGCCCGGCACCCAACAAAGGTGAATATTGAACTGCTGTACCATCTCTCTAAGAGATGATCAATAGTTTAGAGCTCTTATATAATTTGTAGAGACACAGTCGAGAGATTTTGAAGATATCAGTAGTCGATATCACGTTTACCTTGAGTCAAGATAAAACTTCCCTTATCGCCAAAGGTTTCGCCTCGAACACGCTGCAATGGCCAGGAAGACGAAATGAGAGAATTAATTTTAGTCTATATGAGTACACGCCTCTACCAACCACATCATCGGATTTTCAACCGTAGGTATAAAAATGAATCAATTTGTCTTCCAATAATGTCACGTCCTCCCATGTGGATCTGGAGGGTATGACAACTAGAAAACTTTTGTCGACACGGCGAATTGTGGGATGGTGTAGTCAATTATACTTGGAAGTGATCCGTATGAGTTCAGAATAGCTGAGGGGCCTATTTTATTAATGATCCACTGTGGTGAGACTTTAAGTCACATTGCCGTACTTGCTGTAGTTTGTTTGCTAAATATATCGAGGGGTATCAGATAAAGAAGAGTGTCCATTACCGCGGAGGGAGTACAACGAAATGCTCCACTTATAGACATGCAAGCTGATCTTTGGACTTTACTCAATATATCGCGGTTAACAGCTTTATTTAAAGCTGTCCACCATACTACCACCCCGTATGTTAGAATCGGTCTAATTACCAAGATGTATAGCAAAGCCAGTGAGTAATACGGAATTGGAGACCCCATTTGCTCCCAATGGCTTATTTGCAAGAGCAGTTTGCTAC
This sequence comes from Melangyna quadrimaculata, assembly GCA_949320155.1. Classification (NCBI taxonomy): domain Eukaryota; kingdom Metazoa; phylum Arthropoda; class Insecta; order Diptera; family Syrphidae; genus Melangyna; species Melangyna quadrimaculata. The sequence goes on along the minus strand of OX439483.1, from coordinate 64,430,998 downwards.
TGTGGCCTTCTTGAATCTTTCTTGTATATTAGGTTTCTAACTTAACTTCTTACCTAAAATAAGACCCAGATATTTAGCTCCCTCGGAGAATGTTAGTGGAAGTCCTTTAATGGTGGGAGGATCTATGTGTGGAAATTTATATTTCCTGGAGAATAGGACAATTTCAGTTTTGTGTGCGGGTTGACACCCAATTCACACCGTTCTGCCCAGTTTATTAGCTTGCTTTCCTGATACGGCTATAGCAACATCGTCCGCATAGGCAATCACTCTGTTGCTCTCTGCTTCCAAGCATTTCAGCAGATCGCTTACCACCAAGTTCCAGAGAAGAGGAGAGTTTGGTTAAAAATAGCGTACAATTTATTTGAAACTCGTTTAATTTTAAAATAGAATAGGATTTAATAGAAACTTTTTGAACTCAGTCCAAATTTCATAGTTAGAATATTTGGTATATAAAAATCGTTCAGATTTGTACATAAATTATCAGGGGGTCGTGGCCTCGTTCAACATATAGTTAGTTTTTGCAAAATTATATCCTTGAACTCGTTCAGAATTTGGCAGTTGTCTAGAATATCTTGGAAAAATAAGAATTCTGTTAAAACTCGCAACCACTTATATAAGTTCATTAGCCAAAAAGCTTGCAAATGTTTTAGAGGAGGGTTAAAGAAACATGAAGACTTTAGCTTGGTATTGACGTTTTGGGCATTTTTTCGCAGCGATTCCTTGGACAGCGTAAAAGTAAGCATGCCACTTTTCTGATGACCTAAATCCTATACCCAAGTGCTTATTGACTTGATGAAATTTGGCTGAAAAAACTTACGTTGACACCGTCCTTGTTAGCCCTTAAATCGTGATCAGCGTGTGTACCTCCGAATATGAATTTGAGCAAAAGTCTTCATCTAGTTTTAGCTTTCTTCTAATTAGTTGTAAACTTTGCTTTTTTAATTCTGTATAGTGGTTTCAAATAATTTTTATTAAAGAGAATTAAGATGTTTTTTGTGAAATTTAAACCTTTTAGAACATCACACAAACTCGTTCAGAGTTTGACAATAGAATAGGATATCATGGGCGAAATTTAATATTGTAAATCCTTCAAAATGTCGTTGTTTTTTGAAATATTACAATAGTTCAGAGTGTAAAGTAAGATAATTTGTATGAGAAGCGGGAAGAGTTTCGTTTAAATTCGTTGAGAATTAAAAAAAGTATAAGATTTCCTGCGGAATCGAAAAAAGTCGGTTAGAATTTAGATGTAATTTCAATTTAAAAATATTGGAAGAGATAGAACTTTTTGAGGAAATTGGTTAAGACTTTCGTAAAAAATCTTTCAGACTTTGAAAATTAAACTAGTACACAGTAGGTATTTTGTGGGAGTTCGTAGAAATTCTTCTTATAGTTTCACAGTTGTTAGTATTTTGGGAAAATTTTGTTAAAAATAGTTTCGAATTTCTGTTGAGCTTGAAAATAGATTAAAGCTTCGTTTCGACTCATTAAACTCGTCGTCATTATTTCTTGCCGTCATTTTTACTTGCTTGGTGTCGATGAAAAAAATTAGAAGTGTTCTTTAAAACTTACATTAGGATTGACAAGCCCAAAAAAGTGGTTTTCGATATTCCGTCAGTGTCAGTCAGCATAATGATATCTTGGAGCTACGGTCTAAACGGATAAATGAATTTGCTTGATAACTTTTGGTTATACAGTTGATAGACTCTAGATCTATAACCGATTCTGGACTCAGATTTTGTATATTGAGCAGGCTAGAATTTAAAGTTGATCTAACTTCTTTCAGACATTCTTTTAGGATTTCTATAAAGAGGTGTGGTTTCAGACTCAAAACCTATGTTGAAGAGGATTCACCTACTACCCTCTAACATTTTTCAAGCTCTGAAATACGAAAGTGTGAGTATGTCCTCTATTATAAACAGTTAAATTATTTTCAAATTAAAAAGAGATACACCTTGTTCGTTTATTTCAGAACATCGCATCAACGCATCGTATCCGATAAGAGGGTTCGTATTTCGTAATTTCTATGAGTGCGCACACTTCTTGGGATAGTGATTGGCGGTCATGCCCAGAGTATGCAGATGCCAAGAGTAAGCCGTCTGCATTTTTGTTATGTGCGTGAAGTTAGCACCGCCATTTTTTGGATAAAAAAACGTGTTGTGCTGCCCTGTGCCGTATTTTTTAAAAAAAATCGTACTAAGGGTTTCTTTTTTAGAGGGTTTTCCATTTTTTAGCGTGAAGTAAGGACCGCCATTTTTGATTTCCAAAAAAAAAAGTTGTGCTGTATAGTGCTCAACTTGTGCTGCCATGTGCCGTAAATATTAAGAAAAAAATTCGCCAAATTTGCAGATTTTGCGAACGCACTTTTTTTTGTTTTTGAGATTTTGCAAAAAATAAAACTTGCGCTGTATTGAGAAAAATGATACTAAGTGCTGAAGAGATAAAAAAAAAATTTGAATGCTTGAAACTTTTACGGCCAAAACGAAAGTTTGCGAAGGGCAGTAGCGTGAAGTTAGCACCGCCATTTCTTAATAAAAAAAAAAAAAATTGTGCTGCAATGTGCTCAACTTGTGCTGCCATGTAGCGGTAATCAAAAAAAAAAATTCGCAAATTTGCAGATTCTGCGAACGTATTTTTTTTGCATTGTGCTCAGTTAGTGCTAGGGTTAGTGAATATTTCCAACTTTTACGGTCAAAATTAGATTTTGCGAAGTTAGCACCGCCATTTTGAATTTTCAAAAAAAAAAAAAGTTGTGCTGTATTGTGCGCAACTTGTGCTGCCAAGTGCCGTAAAAATTAAAAAAATCACAAGTTTGCAGATTTTGCGAACGTACTTTTTTTTTGTTTTTGTGATTTTGCAAAAATTAAAACTTGTGCTGGATTGTGCTCAGTTAGTGCTGCCATTATCCGAAGAGATAATGAAAAAATTCGAATATTTGCAGCTTTTACGGCCAACATTAGATTTTGCGAAGCGTGAAGTTAGCACCGCCATTTTGGATTTTCAAAAAAAAAAGTTGTGCTGTACTGTGCTCAACAAGAGCTGCCATGTGCGGCTTGTTTTTTAAGCTTAAATACAAGTTCTATGCTTACCATCGTTTGGGCTTATGGTGTTATAGATCAGGTCATATTGATTATCTTGGAGGCCTCGCACTCTAAAGGCATTGACCCATGATTCTTGTACGATGCCTACGTCAACGTTCTTCTCACTCAGGAAAACTCTCAGAACTGGAAAATCTTAATTTTCGCACTCCTGCTGTTTGTCACAACATAGGAGTGCTCTCGAAATTTTTCTACTGCGGTTCTTCAGTTTTAATGACATCGGAAACAGTGGATATAGCCTCTGTAGATCGCGGTTCAGCTCCTGTCCGCTTGGCTTAATGCTCATGAGGGGCAACCAAATGCTAGCCTTTGGTCGTCTAGGGATGGTTTTAGCTGAGAGAAGCTTGAGCTTTAAGCCCTCCCAGTCATTGCTAATCTTAGCGATATGCTGGAACTAAGGAAATCCCCTGAGCATTTTTCGTCAGAGTCAAAACTTGGGTAGGGGCCTTCGCTTGACGATATTGTGAACGAAAACACAATGCGGGCTATCGTGAATAAAATTTCTCACGGAATTTTGCTCGTCTTTTGAAATTGGAAATGTCAACAATTTTCCACCTTTCCTTGTAGTTGCCATTAAATATTCATTTTCGATGCCAATAAATTCCGAAAGAAACGGCGACCATAATTCACGTTCCCAATTTTTGACGATGATGGGAAAAATTCCATGGGAATTTTTATTCACGATAGTCCCTTATCCGAGAGCTTGGCCTCGATAGAACTCCAAACAGTCAGCAAACATTGGCTTTTTGTGGAGAGCTGTTCCACAACCGATACTTGGAGGTCGTTTCTGAAAACCTCACTTAGAGTACGTTGTTGCGCTGCTCGTTGCTCGGGGCGATTACGTTTTGGTGGGCATTTTCGTACAATCAAGTTTACTCTTTTATACCATATAACCATAATTTCTTAGTCGCCCTTAACATTTCATTACTAATATAACATAATTACAACCAAAACTCCCCAAATAAAGAGAACAATTTTCGTAATTGTCATTAGAATAATACCCAAAGTACCCACTAAAGGGTTAAAAAAAATTATCAAGTCCATTACTTAAATTGCATCTCGAAAATACTTGCCGCGTGGGAACATGGCTATAATTTATACTGCGCTTAAGCTGTCTTTTTTCAAATAAAAACCCCACGCCTCGAGCAGTAGCTATACTGCATCAATAAAAGGACTTTGTATGCATACAAACATAGATATACACCAACGAAATAACACAAGTCACAAAATGCTCGTAACATAAACGGTCAATTAGGAATATTGTCCATAATCGCTGAAAACCAATAGCAGCATATCCAGAATTCCAGACCCAGAGTCAGTGCAGTATAATACGACTATACAACTGCACTGTGAATGTGGAGTTGGAATTGGAACAGATGCCCACAAGTGTTCCGCTCTAGATCGGATTACATTTCAGTTCAGGATGGTGTTGTTCATACTCACAGCCAAAGTCCAAAATCGAAGGGCATCCTTGGCCATGTCATCGCAGGCACAAGGCTAAAACTCTGCTGGGGCAACTGGTGGTATAATAATAATATGGTGGCTAGGGTACATATTGCGATATTTGTATATTGGGAGTATACGGATTTTCACTCTGAGTATAGACTACAGGACACACAACAAAAACCAAAAAGCACATTTCTACATTCGTGTGATGGTTATAAATTGAAAGTTATGGTGTAGAAACAATATCCGTTCGTTATCCTTTTGTCCGTCCTAGCCGCAAGTCCAGTAAATATACACTCCTGACTCCTGTCGTCCTGGTATTGTGTATCCTTTGCTTTTATCATCTCTCGCTCGCTCTCTTTTCTTTTTTTGTCCCGAAACAGAGTTCATATAAAAATAAGAACAGAGTAAATTACACTCAATTCTGATGGCTACGAACCGTAGCTGTGGTCGGTGCTGGGTGGGGTGGTGATGGTGATAGCATCGGGCAGGGTAAAAAAAGGCAATTTCGAAAATTGTATATTTATGGAAGGTCGTACCCTCGCCGCTCAACCAATCCTACGTCCTTTCAATAAACGTATGCTCTGCTTTGGGCTCACTCTTGGAGTAATAAAATTTACCATTAGTAATTTTATGATTTGTTGTTCACCGTTATGCATGCACGTGCAGTTGCACTTTACGTTGTGAGAGCAAAAATCAGGAGCACCTAGGGCTACAGATAGGGGTATTTATAAGTTCTTTGGACAATTTTCTGCAACATGTTTGGAATTTCAAAAATAGACCCATCTTAAAGCAAATCTATGTATAGGTCTGTTTTAAGGAAGGCAGACCATGCCAGCCATATCAATTGGAAAAAGGAAATCTCATTCAAGATTTATATCGCCGCATTGCTCTCGTGCACTCAACTTGTGCAATATGTGGAGGAGGCAGCAGACCACTTTGCGTTTTATGTGTGTGGGCCTATACAACTGCTCTGTTGGAATAGAAATGGCTTTCTTACGAGTATATGCATAAATGGACATTAAACGTTTGTGTGCCATTTAATTCCGATGATAATCCTTATCGGCATCTGTTTTGGAATTTATTGTGATGCTCAATTTTTTATTGGTGATTTGTGTTCAACGAAACAGCTAAATTAAATTCAAATTCATGTCATTGCGCTTTTATGGGTTCATTGTTCGATTTAAGACCGACAAACACAATTTTTGTTTGATTTTATTATGTTTTTCAAGTATAGCCATATAATTTGAAAATAAAATTGAGTTCAACTTTTTTGATAAAATAATCACTATCGGGTTTATGAGGGGAATCATCAGGGGTCATATAATGGCGATATCCTTAAATACAATTTTGTTTATGTAAATATGTATGTACCTAGGTACGTGTGAGTGCACTAGTCTTACATTCACAATTATTTTAGGTATTATATTTGAAATAATTTTTAAGTTGTAGTAGGGTAGCTGGCTTGCAAGAAACTAGGTACTAAAAACTACTAAATAGTAATGAACTTTTTCACATTGATATAGAATGCAGTCAAATGCAAGGAGTAGCCAAGTATACTCTGATGAACAATCATTTCATTGCGATGATGAAGATATTTAAAAAAGTGATTTTCGACAATACGTCCGTCGCACAGTGGCGCATATTGACTTTTTTGGTTGCAAAAATCATAGCTCGTAGACAAATAAAGATATCATTTTTTTTTTCAGCTTGAAGGAAATATACAAAGCTATAAAATTTGTGAATTTTAAGAAAAAATATTTACAGGGTGTTTCAGAACAAGGTATATATATTACAGGTAATATCATAAGCGTTTTCATTTTTGTTCAGTTCTGCGCTTGTGTCATAATGGAAGAAAAATGGCTGATTTCAGTGCGGTTTTGTGTTCTGTCATTCTGTCTCGAGTGTGTGTGACTGTGTGTTCGTTAATTTAATTTCTTTTCAATTCTGCAAAAGTTTGGTTTAACTTATTTGTCCATAAAAATAACAAAAAAAGTAAGTGTGCCCGGGTCAATTAATCAGTGCTAAGCACCTATGTAAGATAAAATCAAAATATAATTGAAAAAAAAAAAGAAAAACTAAATAAAATGTATTACTACACTTCCGACCAAAAAATGGAATCACTCCGTTTGGCCTTATGAAAACAACAGTGTCGATAGATACAATATCCATAATTAATTGTTAATGGGCTCGTTTTAAAGCTTGACCTTTGAACTTGAAATTAAGTGTAAAATCATAAAAAACTGTTGGACAGTTTTCGCGCAATCGTTTTAAAAAACAGAACACAAAACTAACTTTTTACAATTTTCACGAATTTGTTTTTTTTTTTTTTGTTTACCTTTCAGTTGTTACTATTGTCATTGTTCATTTTGACATAAAAAACCTACACTGAAAGCAGCCATCTTGAAATTTGACAAGCTGTGCGTGATAATACCTTAGATATGTGTACTGGTGGTTTCAGAATACGACTTTCTCCCAATAGGAAATGGACTTAATATTTTACCTCAGAAAATGTCAATAGTAAATAACTGAAATAAAAACAGGGTGTCTTTAAGCCAAAAAAAGTCACAGTGGTGCATAAAATAAACAAACAACAATTTTTTTTTTAATATTGCTGCATGTGTATCAAAAGCCTTTTTTATTATTTTGCTGCACATTAGAGTGAAAATATACCACTTTAGTGGTACATTCTAATTCAAGGCATAGAGATAGAATGTAAAGTGCTATAAAATAATAGAATTTCATGTTAAAAAAAAATTATATTCAAAAAGGTAAAAGTATTATTTAACTTAAAAAAAAAACAATTACAATGTTTGCAGTATTTGCAGAGTATTAAAAAACTAATTCAAGTGAAAGAGGAAAAAAACATAGAGAACCATTTAAATTTTGTTTGTGTTGCAAAAAGTTTTTTTTTTATTTTGTGGCACATCAACATAACAAATTATTTCAATAATGTATTTCAAGTTTAACAGTGGAGAAAAAATAAATTAATAATTAATAATAAATAAAAAAAATAGATTTCATGGAAACTTTCGTCAAAGTCCGATGTAATTTCTAATAATTTTATCATTCCTGGAGAGTATCGTGGTTTGAGGTCTTTTTCAGTTCTAACATGCCTTAGCGAAGAAATAAGAGGGTCCGATGAGGCTGCAATCATGTTAAATAGGTTTTCATTTTGCTGCAGGTATTTTGGTACCTATATTTTCTGTATTCTTTATTTTTGTATTCTTCAGCTTCTTCTGACAGTTCTCCGATTGGTAACGACTGATACTAGATTATACTTTGGATATTTTCCAAATGAATGGAAATCAGCGAAGGTTATACCAATTTTGAAGCCTGGCAAGATAGCTAATATACCTGGCAATTACAGACCAATAAGTTTACTGAGTTCACTTAGTAAATGTTTTGAACAAATAATCAAGAAAAATTTTTTTTGAACACATAAGCTCAAATAATATCCTCCCATTAGAACAGTTCGGGTTCCGAGCTTTTCACAGCACTGTGCATCAAATTCATCGTATAACTGATCATATAAAAAGTAATTTTAACGCAAGAAAAAGTACAGTTATGGTGTTGCTCGATGTGGAAAAAGGCTTTGCTTCTGTGTGGCATGAAGGACTTCTACACAAGTTATTGATTCTCAATTTCCCAATGTACCTAATTAAAATAGTAAAATCGTTTTTATCTTCAAGAAAATGTTTTGCTTCAGTCAACAATTGCCTTTCTCAAGTCTTTAGTTGTGTTCCAGGTGTCCCCCAAGGTTCAGTTCTTGGCCCTATCCTCTACAATGTGTTTACATCTGACTTTCCAAAACTTCAAAACTGTGATGTAGCTATTTTTGCCGACGATACATGTTTATATTCTACAGATTCAGTTGGTTCCGTTATTGAAATGAACTTGCAATCTAGTTTAAATATAATTCAAGATTACTTTAGTAGTTGGAAAATAAAGCTGAACGCTTCTAAGACCCAAGCTGTCTTTTTCACTCGAAAAAGGAAACCCTGTTTCTTACCAAGTAATAGACTTATAATAAACGGCTTTGGAACTGACTACTGAACTGAATACTACATATCTTGGGGTTTACCTTTATAAAAAATTAACATTTGGTACACACATACAAGGCATTATTAAAAAAATTAACTTAACTACGAAAATACTCTATCCTTTCATCAACAGGAAATCGAAATTGAGTAGTGAAAACAAATTGTTGCTTTACAAAGCTATCTTTCAGGCGATTATGTTATATGGGTCGCCCGTTTGGGGTAAATGTGCTAAGAGTCACATACGAAGACTACAAATTTCAGAAAATAAGCTTCTGAAATGGTTTTCATTCTTCCTTGGTGCTTTTCGACTAGCAAATATTGAAATGGCGTCAAGCTGAATTTTAAGATTGAGTGAACGATATAACACTTCTTGTTTATCATCCGACAATTCCCTTATCTCAAATCTAGCTTCTTAAATTTAAAAGCCTATAAAATGCAGTATGTAATTCAATAAACATGTAAATTAAATTATAAAACAATTGACTGAAAGACTTAGTTATGTTTTATTGTTCATATCGCTATTTAATTATTATTTATATATTGTTTTTAAATTTATTTATCTATTTATTTATTTACTCTTTATTTATTTATTATTTATTCAATTATTTATTTATTTATTTATATATTTATTAATTTATGTATTCATTTTTTATTTATTTATTTATATATTTATTTATTTATTTATTTAGTTATTTATTTATTTATTTATATATTCATTCAATTTTTTATTTATTTATTATATATTTATTTATTTGTTTTATTTATATATTAAATCGTTTATTGATTTATTTTTCTATTAAGCATCTACATAATTATTTATTATTCTTTTGTGTGTCTATATATTTAAAAATGTGATACATTTCTGTTAATTTATTTATTTATTTTTTTTTTGTACTCAAAAGGATTTATGTAAGGTATTTATTGAAATAATTTATTATTGTTTTGTAAAAGCTGTTTTGAAAAGCCACCCCTTCTCTCAAACCCTTATTTAACAAAGTATATCTATACACACGTATACCTCCATATTATTTTGTTTTCTTTTTTGTTTAATGACGGTTTTTAACAGTAGCTTTTCCTTCAAATTGTTCCCATTAAAGCTTATTATAATTGATTAAAAAAATGTTCTCACTTGGCAGTAGTAAGGTAGATTATATACCAATCTCTGTAAATTGTGCAAAATAGGTTTAAGATATAAAACATGTAATATTTTCGGCTACAATAAATTATTATATTTATATATAAAATATTTGTAATATGTAGTTAAGAATATATTTTTACATGTATAAAAATAATGTTTGAATATAATAAAAAAAAGCCATAAATGAATACAAAATAACCTTCTTTAATAAAGTCTCTCTAAACCGCAAATAGACAAAAACTAGCAGCTGGTTTTCTTAGTAAATCTTTCAGAAATAGTTAAAGAATAAATTTCCGTTGTGTTTAGACCAAAGACTTTTAAAGGATTTTTTTATAACTCAACTCAAAGTCAAACAATTGCGACAAAAACAGCTTTAAATAAATTAGTTTTGGATTTTAAGCACACACGAAAATTGAATTTAGCAAGCGCTTTTGCAAAAAGGCGCCACAGTTGTGTCGGTCTCTGTTAGTCCGTCCAAAATTGTATTTTTGTGTTATTGATGTAGCCATACGAAATATTATAGGAACATTATTTAAGGGTATTTTTGCGTGCAAACGCATACGTTGTATGTTGCATGTACCTAGCATGTTGCATATTGCAAGTAGCATGTTGCTTGTTGCATGTTTGCATGTTGCATATTTCATCTTTCATGTTGTGTATTGCATGTTGCATGTTACATTTTTCATGTTGCAAGTACATGTCCATGTCTATGATTTTTTAAAATTTTGTTATGTAACAAACTGTTGGGTAATGCACTTTACCATATCTAAAACGGGCAGTTGCTATACAATGATTTTTCGTTTCTTTTCATAATTTCACCAAAATCTTTCATCTTTGGAACCGAAAAGGAACTAAATATAAACAGAGCTAAAAAGTCACTATTTTGTTTACTTCAATAATTGGGAATGAAAGTTATGTCGGTAATTCTGTTATTTATTGCAGCAGACTCTGTGCATCACGTAAAAAAAGGAAATAACTATTTTTTTATTGTTTAAGTCTATATTAGCCTCAAGAAAAAGGAATCGTTGAAGCTTTTGGCTAGAATGCTCCATTTAGATTGACCTTCCTTACATCTGAAGTAATGTAAATATTTTCTCAATGGTAGACTCGCCTGCCCTAAAGCGGCACACTGATATTTACCCTTCGGGTCGTTGATAGATAAGTAGGACAAACGGCTTCAGGCGTTCACAATCACAAAAAAGAGCCGGTTGTTTATAAAACCAGATCGGCATCAAATCCATTTAGCTCCAGGCAGTAGCGGATCCAGGGGGGTGGCTATAGGGGCTAAAGCCCCCCCCCCACAGCCGAATCATAAAATAATTTGAAATATAGAAAGCAATACATTACAAAGTGTAGAATTTTATATTCCGTCTAAAATATTGTTAAGATATGAAATTTGATGGACGAAATACCGTGGTTGGGGCTAAACTATTTGCATACTTGTTATGTAATTTTTTTTCTAAGCCCTAAGATTGGGGCTAAAGCCTGAAGCGAATTGGACAAAAACTAAGTTGGGGGCTATGAATATAGATATTTTTAATGTAACGACAATCTTTCCCTAAAAATTAAACCCAGAAAATTGGGACGAAAAAAACAGCTTTGGCGCAATAAGGTCTGAGAATATTGGACAAAAAACATAGCCAGGGTTAAGCAACTTAATTCCTATAAACTAACCTTATTCCAGAGAGTTTTGGGGGCTCAAGTCTAGGGACTGTCAAAGTCCGAAGTTGGGGCTAAGGCTTGAAGAGATAAGTGAAAAGAGATAAAAATGGTCGGGGCTTTACATTAACTTGTCAAATTCCCCAACTGTATATACTAAAAACAAAGCTAATTTACAGAAAGAAACGCCTTTGAGGCTTAAACCATTGGAGAACAACGGGATGTCAAGTTTCGTGTATGTTTCATACAACAGGAATTGTTTCTTATGGCCTTGGCTGGGCTTAGAAATGTTCGGGTCTACGTTTTCAAAATTTGAAAGGTCCAAGGCAATTGTACATACAAAACATAGAAATCCTCTAGTCAAGGAGCCAAATTCCAAAAGCGTGAGTTTTCTCTGTGCGCGCTCAGAAAATCATGCAAAAGCAAATGAATATTTGCAATCCCTCTAGACTCTAGAGTGACGTGCAAATTTGTTGACATATTTTTTTAAGCATGAATACCTATAAAGCGTATGCAGCGTATACACGAAAACTCATTCACTCTGGCAGAATTGGGCCGCGGCTTATTTCTTAGAGCAGCTTTGTCTTATGTCGTAAAGTGTCAGTTTGAACAAAAAAGTTTCTCTTTGATTTAGATAATTCAGGAAAATGAGATATTAGAGGACTAATACCGTGTCAAAGCACATATATGAGCTTTTGCCAGTACGAACACTTAAATATGATTTTTCTGAACTAGCCAATTAAAAACAGTTTTCAAATCTTGTCAAAAATGGGAAGTTCAAAACATACCCACAGCTAATTTAAAAATATAACTACATAATGTAGGTACCTCATCAATTTTTAAATAATATATATATGGCTTAAAATTATTGTGCTACAGCAATTATGAATAATTGTTATTGTACTTTGTATTGAAAACTTTTTGAAGCGCAACAGGAGCGGATATAAAGGCACACAAAAAACGGATATCATTAAAGGAAAAGGAAAAAAAAATACTTGAGCCTTAAAGGTTAGACCGCACTCGCCGGAACTGCACTGCATCGAAACTACACTTCACACGAATTCGTATGAAGTTCAGTTGCCGCTTAGTGCGATATAGCTCCTTAAATTTTATAAAAAATAATGTTTTGCCGCGTTGTCGTGAAGTTGAGTACGGACTTGCATTAAACCTAAACTGGTCTCTATTATTTGTTATAAATTATAAAATTTATCTTGGGACAAGCAAATTTTATTACTTAAGGTCTCAAAATGGATCTCCAAGCTGCAAGCCCCCCCCACAGCCAAATCCTAGATCCGCTACTGGCTCCAGGTCTTCTAATGCGTGGTTGCGTGGAACATAGTTTGGGTCTGCCGCCATCAAGGTGCAAATCTATAATCTGTCTGATATTTAAATTTTATTCACTATCGCAGTTAAAGGTTAAAGATTAACGATTTTTATTGAACAAAATTATTTACAATTTGCTTAACGCTAGTAATCTTTAAGTATACATTCATTATTTTAAAATGTTGGCACAAAAGGGGGCCTAACATTTAACATTTTTTTTTTTTTTTAAATTTTTATTTAATTTACATTTAATTAATTTACATAATATTGTCGGCTTCACGTCTCGGATTGTTCAGGTCCGGTTGTCATTGGGGGGGTAAGGTGATGGGTAGGTGAGGTTATCAGCCACGGTAGTAAGCTAACCCTGGGTCAGCGTAGAAGGGGATGTTCTCTTCGTCGTTGGTTGTTATTTGAACCTCTTCTAGTAGTTCCATTGCTTCAAGGTACCGCTGTCGCTGTTCAGGAGGTCTTGGCTGGCTTACAACTCCTCGTATCAGAGGGTTTGGGTGGTTGACTAGATTCGGCAGAAACCCTCGGCTGGATTTGATGAGGTATCTGTCAAGTTGTTGAATTTTGGCTTCTTCATAGAGTCTCTTGTTGCTGATGTGTTTCATACGTATCCTGTCAAAGTGCATCTCTGTGCAGATCCACAAGATCTTCCTCTCGAATATTGCCAGCTTGTTCATGTTAGTTTTTGTCGTCGTAAACCAGATGGGAAAACAGTACGTGATGACCGGTCTAATGAGCTGCTTATAAAGAAAAAGCTTGGTCTTCTGGCTGAGTCCGTTTCGTTTTCGCATCAGTGGATGAATGCGGTGGAAGGCAAAATTTGCTTTCTTCAGTACAGCTGCTGCGCGTGATTTGAACCGGTATAGTTCATTGAAATGTATTCCCAGGTATTTCACATTATCGGGAAGAGTGATCTTGGTGTTCCTGCAGTTTGCGGCTGAGGGTCCTCTTTGAGTTCCGGAGGTTCTTGGTCGTCTGAAGCAGATCAGTTCCAATTTCGTCGAGTTGATTTTGAAACCCCAGCGCTGGTAGTATTCGTAGAGTCGTCTGATATAAGTTTCTACTCTTCTAGCGGCAAATATTGGTGACATAGACTTGGCGTACGTACGGGAGTCATCAGCAAACAGGAGAGCCTGAGCATGTTCCGCTGTGATTGGTCTGAAGTGTATATATATTAAAGAGGAATGGTCCTAGTTTAGATCCTTGGGCAACTCCGGCTCTATTCGTCCTTGATGTTGATTGACAGGTTCCTGTCTGAACGAAAAATAATCTGGAATGAAGAAAGTTGTAAATGATTTTAATTAGTGAGTATGGAAATCCGAGTTGGAAAAGTTTGTGAATAAGTCCCTGTATCCAATCACTGTCAAATGCAGATCAGATCTTTAAGGTGAAAGAAATAATAAGAAGAAGCTATATATAAATACAGTTTTATATTACATTGTTTGCTGGACAGCGCCCTTGCCGACTCCAAAACGGGTCCTGTAGCCTTGAAAAGTTCCTTTAACCTTTTTGGTTAAATTTGCTAACCTCATTCTTGTTTCGACAACCCTGCACTTTTTCTTCGATTGTGCTCTTCGAGCTCCTTCATTTTCTTTCAGAAATGATGGGAAAGAAATCGATTAGTCTGAGATTGAAGACTCTTTCCTCTCTCGATTTATGTCCACAATGCAACCTTCCACAGAGATTTAAACCTCATCTACTTACAGTTAAGGTGTGTTCTAGGCAACCGATGTTTAGCGCGGAAAGGTGACAAAAAACCTGTGGACGTTCGTGGTTATCTTCAATGCACGTCTCTATTATACCTTTTCAACTTCTTAATAAGAATCAACAATGCAAGACCTTACAAATTCCTACAACTCCCATAATTGTACATACATGTCCTTGATCTTCAAAAACTTTTACATATCCTTAAGGCAAAGTAAGTCGTAATATGGCATAACATGGCTTTGAAGACGTCTTAGCAGTTTTCTTCCGAACCGAATCAAGGATGGCTTACGTTCTATTGTATAACAGAAATCCCTACAGCCAAACATTGCTTTATCCCAAATTGAAAATTAAATTTTCTTCTGTAAAGCATTCCAAGGAAACTTCATTTTTTATCTATGTACCCACCAACAAAAATATAGTTAAGCATGACCTTGCAAAATTTGTATACGAAGACAAAGCATCAAGCAGAAGAAGAGTGAGATATTTCCAACACGCATTAAGTGGCCATCATCTGACATATTAAACCATCAGTGCAAAGTTTCAAGACAACGCATTTGCACAATGAGAGTTCTCCAGTCTCCATACCGCCACCCACCTTGTAGGTCTTGGAAAATAATTTTCTTGGTGCTATAAATAACTTAGTTTATGTCCCGTCAGGACATTAAATTTCCCTCTGTGACAACATGTTGCTCCCACAATACATATATACAATACATGTACGTCGGTCGGTTGACTTTGCAAAGTTGCGACTTACTGTTATAGGTACCGCTGTATGTATCTCCTGTGGTAGGTAAATTGTATTTGGGTGTGCATAAATCGCCAGTCAACCCAAACAGAATCTATTCATTCGCAAGGAAGATTTTGGGGGCGTTGGGTGGCAGACTTAATGCAGTTCATTCAAATTTCATCAACACTCAACCTTTTTATGGGGCAACAAAACACTTGAAAGAGCGTGTAATGCGATACTTTATTTGTAAGGACAACAAACCAACCGTCATCAACACCAGCATTCCAACACACTATATAGGTATACACACCTGAAGCAGGACTACATCCTTGATACACTGATCTAAGGTTTTTTGGTTGGAAAAACCACAAATACTCATTTATAGCTGTACTAACACCTCCTTAGCCATCAGAGAAGATAATACCATTTAATCTAAATACATACGTTCGTATATACACTCACTTGCGGCTTCTATCATTTTGAAAGAGAGCTTGTATGCAGAAGTGCGAAGGGAATACAAATTCTTTGGTCCTCTTGTTTCCCATCTTATCAGAATTCAAGGACACCTGTATCTTGTATCTGCTTGGTGTGCGTGTAATTTAAGACTTAAGCTATCGTATCTGATAGCTATGTACCTACTCTCAACGTACATACAGACTTTATCTGCTATTTAATCTATATATCTCCGTGAAGGTTTAGAGACATTGAGAGAGAAACAGTGTACCTAGTCCAACAGGTACATTTAACTTGACAGTGCGTAGTTAGTATTAGAAACATAATTTAATACAAAAAAGTCATGCAAAATCAATAAGTACCGAATAATATACAAAAAAACACAACCTTATTAATTTCCAGATACCAATATTCAGTTTATTAATGAACGTGCTTTGTTAAAAGCTATTCTTCAGTCATCATGTCATACTATATTTGCATTCGAATAATTTTATCTGAAATTTATAGAAATTAATTTCTATCTGAATAGAGCGATAATTATGTCAGCATTTAGAGAATCTTTGAAGCTTAAAATTCAGTTATACACCATCAAACAAAGTTTTCTTATTAAATTTTCTTCAATTTAAAATTGTATTAATGTAAATAAGACAACATTGCTGTGCAAATATTTTGTAAGCCAAATACAAAACTTCAATTTTTTGGAATTCAATCGTAATAGCTTTTTTAAAATTGAATACAAAATTGCATGGTTGTTTTTGAATATTTGCAGAGATTCCCAAGTCATTATCTTCAAAAACTGAATTATGAATACAAAGAACAAAATTATGAACATTTAAAGAACAACAAAAAATAATATAAAAAAATATTGATTATTATAAATAGAATCTATGTAGTTTTAGAATTCAGTTTTTGAAAATTAAGCTTGAAAAGCTCCTTAAAGCTCATTTTAAGAGTCTTCAGAGCTAAGTTTTCAACATTGAATTTGGAAAAACTTAATTTTTAAAAATAGAGCTTCTTTTCAAAACTCTGTTTATTGGTTCATTTTTTGATTTTTTAAAATTCAAGTTTTGAAAATTCTACTAGTTTTTTCTGTCA
Organism: Melangyna quadrimaculata; assembly: GCA_949320155.1. Lineage (NCBI taxonomy): Eukaryota > Metazoa > Arthropoda > Insecta > Diptera > Syrphidae > Melangyna > Melangyna quadrimaculata. The sequence continues at coordinate 64,414,303 of OX439483.1, read as the reverse complement.
GTTATTTAATAAGATAGCAAGTGTATTAGGTTGGACCACGAGTCATCTCTTAGAATTAAGTTCTGTGCACCCTAAAAACACTTGATGATTTTATCAGACTTTTATTAACAATTTTATGCAACCAAATAAAAAACTGCATTTTATTTAATATTTTTTGAAATGATATAAATGAGAATTCATCGAAATCCATCTATACTCTGTTCAGTTTGTATTTTCACTACAGGGAAGATAGGGTGTTTGCCTCTCACCCTCACTTTTATGGATTTCAATAAGCTATCTGTTTTTTATAAAGCTTTTGCATTTTCCATGGTTGCCGTATCGCGCATTATAAATTGGCATTTTTCTCTCTTCTCTCTCATTCAAATGTCAGTAGGGTTACCAACTGTTAATTAAGATTTCATAAACAGAAAAAATGTAGATCGTAAACTAAATCTAAAAAAAAATAATGTTAATGCAACTAAAAATAAATCTATCGTTTCGGAAGCGTGAACGGGTATTTATATCCGGGATAACCCCACAGTTTTTTTTAATGCAAACCCAAAGGTTTTTTTTTATACAATGTCTATTGTTCTTTAAAGAGTTATTGCTTTGGTTGTGTTGTGTATGCTTAATTTTGTATAACTTTAAAGGATTAGGTTAGATTAGATTATAAGATTTATTTTAAGAAAAAGGATTAGTAATGCCTTATTCGAATTTTTAGAAAGGAAATACATTTTATTTTATGAACCCTTGGTAAAATATTACAATAAACACGAAACCTTATTCTTTTTAAAAAAAAGTATTTTGCAATTCAAATTGCAATTAATTAATGAACCGAACTCCATCAAAAACTTGCTCAAATAGTAATTCTTCCTTAAAAAAATACCCAACAAATATTGTATAGCAGCATTTTAACCAAGAAAAAAAATAAAACGGAAAGCTGTAAGCAGAAAAACACGACATGACAACACTTTTTTCCTTAAACATAAAATATATGCTCTCAAAAGCTTTTATAAAGATATAATTCTGAAAGCTACATAGCAAAAACCGAAGAAAAAGGTATAAGCAGGGCCGTAGCTACAGCTTGTGGGGCCCCTGGGCAAAACCAAATATGGGGCCAGTGTTTCTCAATGACTGCCTAAATTATGGTTAAATTAATTTCTACACAAAATTCTAAATGTGGTTTACACAGAAATAACAGGTTAGAAGGTCAGGTACTCAAATAATTTTTTTCTGGATTTTGCGGAGCGATTACTTTTCTCAAATCCATTTGCCGTGCCCTTAGATTTTTGATCGATATGAATGAAAAATTGTTAAGCCTTTATTATTCGAAGGTGCTTTTCAAGAAATTTTTATTAACTTCAGCTTTGAAAAATGTCCTTCCGCTTTTGCTATGGTAGCAGAAAGAGTTAAAAACATTATAAGAGCGGTACATATATCTGGATAGCTCAAAGACTTAGAAGAACTTTTAACGACCAAATAAGTTGCCAATTCTTTAACGTTTTATCATGGAACTTATATCGTTCAAAAATGTTGACCTGGTGGAAAGTAACTGAGCAAAAGAATCAGAAAACACAAAACAAAAAATATGAGAATATAACTTAACTTAATAACTTTTAAGCCAAAGGAATAAGCGAAAAGAGTTACAAAACATAATTTGTAGAAAATTTAATTTGTTACAAACATGCGTATGCCATCCATATAACTTCGATTAAGACTACCTGAGTTACGTGTGAAAAAGAATCAACCGTTAAAATGAAAATGGCAGCACAACGACACTAGGTACAATTGTGCAAAGTTAAACTTTTTAGCGGACTTTTTTCCCAGAGCACCATATAATGAAATCTAAATTCACCGTACTAATTCCACCATCTAGCTAGCATGAGCTTTTGCTAACCATGAACATGAACACAAATATATTTCGAGCGATACAAAAGGAGATATCCGTGATGGGATAATGAAAAATTAAAATGTATATAGAAAAAACGTTTTTTTTTAACAACTTTATATGTTTAACGTGTTATACGTTAAACAATGACTACTTTTAAAAGAATAAGTTTTACGTAGCTGCTACGTAGTTCACGTAGTTGCTACGTAGCAGATGCATACAATAAATAAATGTAGTAGAAATACTACATATGTAGTAAATACCCATCTCTGGTCTTGTGTGTATCTTGCTTCAGTCTCCTCAAAACCACGGAGCAGACAGGTTATGATGGGATGTACGTGGGCTTATGGAATATTACAAAAACAATTTCAATAAAAGTCAGGGGTTATGTTTTTTATTTTACTGGCAATTTCTTAAGTTGAGTGCAATGCAAACACCAGCCATCACGTGTATGTTTGAAAAAGCTCTCACATAAGGCCTGTACTGAAAATACAAACTGAACAGAGTATAGGTGAAATTTTGTAGTTGAAGTAGTAAATTTTTCCCGAAATAAAGCAATTTTTTTAAATGGGTCGATTTTGAACAATTTTAAAAGATTTTTAATGCAAATTTTGACTTATTCGTGCGAATTTTTTTTGTCTCTACTTTTTATTTATGATAAAAATCGTTGAAGAAATAGCTAACCAAAAATTGTTTCCCTTATGTTGCAGAGTGCCGGACAGTGACATATGTTCTAGGTAGTGAATTATATATATTTTTTCGAAACGATTTTTTTGAAACGATTAAACTTTCAAAAAATACAAGCAAAAGGGCGCAAGCCGTCCCTAACAATTGCCCGATTTGTAATATTTTGTTTGAAGCGATTGAACTTTCAAAACATTCAAGCAGATGGACGCAAGCCGCCTCTAGCAATTGGCCAATTTATAATATTTGTTTGAAGCGATTGAACTTTCAAAACATACAAGTAAAAGAGGGCAAGCCGCCCCTAACAATTGTCTTATTTAAAATATTGTTGAAGAATAAACAAAAATACAAAAGTTTAAGAAAAATGCGATTCTTTCTGTTTTTCAAGCATTACAATTTTTTCATTGCCGTGAGTGTCTGGCTGTGAGAGAGTTCACTGTAACATGTCACTTACTTTGTTTAACCATTTACTATTCATATTTTTTATAAACGATTTTTTATAATGAAAATTCATAATAAAAATATTTACATCAGACATGTACCGATTCCTTGGAACAAATTCCAATGAAACGAAAAAAAAATGGACTAGAAAAACTTTGGCTGCCCCTTTTTATTAAAAAAAATTATAAAAATCCATCAAGCCGGATTCTAGATATAAGGTCACACACAAAATTTTATTCTTTTTATACGTACATACCTAAAAAAAACATGCCTCAATTTTTTTAGTTTTGGCTGACTCGTGTCCCTATCTACAAATACCCTTCCCATCGTCAAAAGTTTTGAACGACTTAATATAATGATTGTTTTTTGTACAATAGTTAATAATGATGGATAAATAAAAAGATAGGTATTATTTTAAAAACTATTGTAAATAAGTTAATTCTGCATTAAATCATTATTCTTCTCGAAAACGATATTCAATTAATTTTTCGTAGTTGCCTCGGATTATTTTGGAATAAGGTTTCAAACTTTCGACGAAGAGTGTAAATGAGTGTAAGTATGCAACATACGTACCATGCGCTGCACATTCCTTAAATTTGATCAGATCATCGGCAGCAGATTCTTGCCCAGAAAGCTGAAAAATGTTTCGGCTTATTACAAAACATATATGTTTTTTTTTTAATTCCGAAAATGTCACATTAAATAATGTGTCACTTACCCGTTAGTCAGCCCGGGACCCTGTACGAGCTTAAACAGTTATTGGGACCAAATAATATCGGCTCTCAATGCCATTAAAAATGATGCCCACCAGAAAGCTTTAGTGAAAACTGAAGCTAGAGGTTTATTGACCCAATTGAAGTCCCTTGAGACAGCAATATTGTCTCAATTTTGGGGTTTTATACTCAAGCAATTGAATATTGTATCAAAAAAAAATTCAAGGTGTTGATACAGACGTTGAAACTGTTTCCAGGCCCTACGAGGCACTCATATCGTTTGTGAGAGAAAAACGAGAATGCTTTGATGTTTTTGAAGAGATGGGAAAGAGCAAAACCTCTGAAAATTACAAAATGGACAAAAAAAAAATCGTCAAGAGGAAAAAACGAGATGAGATGAGTGTCGCAAAGGGGAGGTTCTTTTTTGTGGTCGTGAAAATTTCAAAATCAATACATTCATTCCTATTTGCGACCAGTTATGGAGTGAGCTGAAGAGAAAAAATGCATCCTATGAAGCAATAACAAATGGTTTTATTTTTTTATCTAAGCTTGATCAATGATCACATGAGTCAAGAAGCCATTCGAAAAAATGCAACCAATCTTCAGAATTTTATACCCGGTTGATCTTGGGCACGATTTTCAAAAAAAAATGTGTCTTACTTAAATATTTTCTGGAGCAAAACAACACTGAAAATATGAGTTTAAGGCAGCTTAACCTTCATATAAGAGAAAAAGAATTAGAGGAAGCATTTCCATATGTTGAGGTTGCTTTAAGAATATACTTGAGCACTGCAGTGACAAATTTTGGTGCAGAAAGATCTTTTTCCGTATTGAAATGAATAAAAACCTATTTAAGGTCTCGCATTAGCGAAGAACGCCTTAATAGTTTGGCTTTATTAAATATAGAAGCTGAACTAACAAAAAATTTAGATAACGAATCTATTGTTATTGAATTTTGTAATCTATATCCACACAGACAAAAAATATTGAAAATATCAAATATTATGCATTTTGTGTATTTTTTATTATTATTTCTTATTACTTTATTTTCATTGTTCTAAAGGGCGGCAAAATCTATCAGCCCGGGCGCTAAATCCTTAAATACGCCTCTGCTGATGTCTGATGATGATCAAGAGAACTCTAAGCTCTTCACGACAGCATGAAACCAGCTTGGATTTTATATCTGTGGCAGAGATGGCTTTGATCGCTGCCTGGCTGTCAATGTAAAAGGTGATATCAGTCCATGGTATCGCCATCATTAATATTTGTTCGGCACCCTTAATCACTGCCCGAACTTCGACTTGGAAGACACTGCTGTAATCAGGGAGTCTATAAGATTTGGCTAAATTGAGGTACTCTGAGAAGAATCCCGCACCTACACCCGTATCCAACTTCGAACCGTCGCGTCGGTGTATATTTCTACCATCGGTCTAGCTGATTGTTGTAAACCAGCATATCATTCCTAATGTAGGTATAGATACCTACATCCAAATGCATAAAGCCATTTCGACAACCTTTGAGACATTTGGCAACATTTGTTTAACTCTACTGTAAATGTAGACATTTGTATGTGAAAAGACTTTCAGAATCCTATAAACGCATTTACATCCTCATCTTTCTTACTTCAGGAAACCCATCAACTATAAGAGTTCTCCTTCAACTTTAGATAAATAACCAGAGCAAATGCACTTAAATTTTCCTGTAAGGCACTTCTATATTTTCCCTCTCCATCTCTATGTCCTTAAAATAGATCAAGTAATGCAAACTCTTTACTTGGAATCATATTTTCTTTCCTTGCTTGCAATTCTGCGTAGATACGCTGAGGGCACACATTTTTAGTAGGAACCTATCTATACCTATAGCCATATCCTACACATAATTTCTACCTATACGACACATCTTTTCATTATAAATATTGTAAGCGACTATGTATACAATGCTCAATGCATCATGGCAACATCGAATGTCAATGAGATTTGCCATTCCAGATTCCCAGATGGATGCATTCAATAGTACCTACCTACCGTTATTTCATTTCATATTCCGAGTTTCCGACTTCCATTTGACAGGAAAAAAACACAAATATGCATAAATGCATACGTCATGCCAGGTTGATGTGAATAGCTTGGTTCTACAACAACAACTACAAGTTGACAACGACAACGACGACGCACGTTAGCATGACTCGCCTGAGCACCGACTGGAGGGAATTTTGCTCAGCACAAGTTTGATATATTTTGCAAACAAAATTATTGCATCTTCTCGGATATTTATTATTATTTTTTTTTTATAGTTTCACACAGTCAACTACTATATCCTTATTCCAGTGCAGTGGTGTGGCAGCAGATAGTTTTGTTTTTAGCTTCTGCTGTAAAACGATAATCCAGTCATAGACGGAATGTAATTCCAAATGTACTCCCCGTTCGGACAGGAAATTCTGTGCAATTGCTTAATAGAGTGTGCTGGGATCATTCACTAGGGCATAGAATGAATCTTGAGGTTGAAAATCTATTGTTAGCTACCTACGAACATGTATCTAATCCAAATTAGTGCATCGTGATGGTACCTATAGAGTTGTGATGGGACTTGTAGACAGCACAGTAGTTAATGTTTATTAGACTTTATTTGATTACATTGAATACCTATATCGAAGCATATCGATTCAATTGGAATTTGCTTTATGCTAATATAAATAATATGGTGTGGGATTAAAGGTCATTTCAGAACTTATTATGCATCAGACAATATTTCTGCGATTCATTCCATTTTGATTCAATGAGAGTTGCACTCAATTTGATATTCCGAGTTATAAATCATTTGGGAATTTTGTAGGTAGTATAAGGTAATTAATGCAATGTCGCACGAACATGCTCTATTGTTAAGCTTAATAAGAGAAAGTTGTATGGGAGGTATACTTGTAAAGTTGGTGTTTTTAATTTCAAAAACAATTTTTTAAAAAGAGGCTGGGTGTGACCGTACTGGTAACAATTAGTGCTCTACCTCTACCCATGTTATTTTATAAGCAAAAATATATTGCGAATTCAAGGCCCTCGAAAACCTTATAAGGTCTTCAGTATGCAATCACAAGTGCGAAATAAAAATTGAGCCCTTTGTTCTCGAGACATTGGTGACGAAAAACAAATTTGAACAATTTTTTGTAGTTTTTGCTTGCTTATAACAAAAAAACTATTAATTGCTTTTATTTACAATATTTATCAATTCTTAATTATTAGTCCATCAGTGCATTTTATTAAAAATGTTTGTATGGGATACCCAGCAGTTGAGTGTAGAGAGTTGATTGAAGGTTATAAATCTGATTTCTCGCACAAGCAACATTTACTTTTTGGGCACTATTTTCGATTTCACCTCATTTTAGTTTTTACTAAGTATCTCAGCTCATATTAGCCCTAAAAAAAAGCTTGTGAGACATAAAATGGAAATATTAATTTGTTTCATTTTTAACCACGGCATTTTTCTGCCACCCTACCAATTTTTTTTGCCACCCCATCACTTTTCCGTCCCGCCAATTTTTCTAGCATAATTTTTTTAGCCACCCTTGCTCTACTTTTTACCATCTCGCCACTTTGGCCTTTTTTTTCCACCCCGGCACTTTGTTGCCACCTCAGCATTTTGTATGGCGATCCGGCATTTTCTTGCCACCTAGAAACTATTTTTGCCACTCCGGCATTTTTTTTTGCCCCCGGCACTTTTTTGCCACCCTGTATTTTTGTTTTTGCCCCCTTGAATTTTTTTTTTGCCACCCCGGCATTTATTGTTGCAAGCCCGGCATTTTTTGTTTTGCCAGTCCGTACTTTTTTTGCCATCCCGATATTTTTTTAGTCGTGGAACACAGATATTTGTATGGGCTAATTATCAAAAGACCATTATTATTATAGTAAATCCAACGTTCCCACCAACTTTCAAAAATGGAAGACTTTTTCCGCTTGTATGTCCTATTTAACCTGTAATAATCAATAAATTGCTTGCTGAAATTACCATTTAGCCGGATTCATCTTAGTTTTATGAGAAAGCTAGTTCATCTATCTAATATTCTAATATCTTGAAAAGTTAAAGTCCTAGAACCATTCGGTTTTCATTGTTGAAATAGTATTTCGCACGCTTTCCCTGCTAAGATGATCCATATGTAACCTATAGTTTGGCTTAAGCGGGGTAAGCATTATCAAAACTGTTCATACTTGATAGTGTTAACACTCTGTTTGACAAACAAATTTTGTGTACATAATTTTTTTTTGATATTTGTTGAATGTTTTACGTCAAACAGATTTGTCAATGTGTACCCCGCTTTAAGGCTCTCCCAAACCAACTGGAAAGCGGCGCGAATCATTCGCCGACGGCAGTTTTTGTTGGCAATTTGTGTTTGTCTATTTATCATTTTTTATTAATCATTGTGAATGATTCGCCTTGCAGGACGAAAGTTCCGCGTTGGTTTGGGAGAGCCTTTAATTAAAAAAACACGATGATTATAATAATATAGTGTTAATACTAATAACCTTTTTCTCCACGCTCCCTCACTCTTCACAAAGAACAGAATTTACTAAAGAAAAATATCCTGAACCCATAGATTAAATCGCCCTTTGTAAAATCATGATATCTGCTTATAAAATGAAAACGAATCCTTTTTGTACTTTTTTCTTTTTGATGAAATGAGCTGACGATAGAGGACAAAAAGAGGATCCTTGCCCAAGTCGTTTTTTGGCTTGAATTTCAAAATATTTTTCTTTCCATAGTCACCCACGAAAAGAAGCCCCAAGACATTATCTCCTGCTATACCCAAGCGATGGAAATGGAGCCGGTGAAATCAAAAGCGTGGGAGGATCCAGCTTGTAGAATCAACGAATTTAGAAATGTCGTTATGTACAGTACATAATATGATTGTGGTAAAATAGTGTTGGTGGAGGGTTGGTTGGTTGCAAGAGAGGTCGTGATGGTCGGTGGCGGGCCACAATGGGGACTCCTTACAAAGTCCATACTCTATAGTGAATCAAGAAATTGTGATGATGCTTGGCGGCCAACTACTTAATTTGTGTATACGCACTTCATTTTATGTCTCCTCCGCTTTGGTCCTTTCCTGAGCGTCACGGCGCGGTGGCGGGCGTAGTAATATTGTTAGAAGTACCGCATATTTGTTGTGGTTGGCATCAATGTGCATTTTGCTTGCTTGTTGGTCGCTCTTATTTTTGTGTGTGGGTGCCATACGAGACAAATGGGAAAAGGAAAATGTCAAGTCATTTAATCTACAACACAAAATTAAAAAAAAAAAAAAAAAAAAATACATAGAAAAGAAAACAGCAAGAGTTTTCTTTTGCTCTTCCGTTGTTTTGCTCAAATGGCCCGGTGGAGGCAGGAAATTGCCTTGAATAAGTCAGCGATTCAGCCAAGCTACCATAGAGCTAAAGCAACATCAAAGATGGCAGTAGGAAGAACATTATAGAAGCGGATTGACGGAAAGGTCTGCCTTAAGCGTTTTTTCTTGTTTTTTTTTTTTTTTTGTTAAGATTAAACAAAATGAGGGGGTTAGGTGCCTGACGTCACGCGTTGTTCAATATGAGCTGAGAATTAGACACAAAGACATTTACATATTTGTATTCTGACCGGGTTCATAAGCTTATGGTTTTTTTTTTTAATTTTTGTTAAGTGAAGTTTTATTAATAGACTAGCTGACCCAGCGAACTCCGTTCCGCCCAAATTGTTAATGTAATATAAAAATAATTATTCCGAGCCTGGCGCATGCTGCTTGATGTACTTAATTCGGTCAATTCAAATTCTGTATTCAAAATTCTATTAAATGCAAAGGAAATAACTGAAGTATAACAATGTCGACATGTTTCAATCAAATCGCAGTGATTGACGTGTGAACCCGCTTTTTTATTAAAGTGCTGTATGGTAAACAACGTTTTCTCGTTCTATCCTCGACTGGTTACACGTTCAAAGTGGGATGTTTACTGACACGTGAGCACGCAACGTACAATTGACCATATGAGAAACACGGGAATTCAAGATTAATGCCACAAACACCCGCAATTGTCCTTGCGACTTGTTAATTCTCATAGCGAAAGCGAGACGCAGGGGAACCTGAAGCCGCTTAAACACGAATGTCAGGTTGCTCGAATGGCAAATTTCGTGATATAGTTTGTGGCTTCGTTTTCATCCATCAAGGATTCGATGGATTTGTATGAATATAACCCTTCGGGGGTTTGACTTTGACTGACGAAATTCAAATTATCGACATCCTAGTTTTTCACAGCCAAAATCGATCGCGCATTGTTAAAGAAAGTTCTTTCGCCATCGCAGACTTCTTTGAAATGGTGTATGTAGGTTCTTCATCCACTTGCAGATTCAATGGCAATTTCAATCCACAATCGTTCGACCCCTTTCTTACAACGTAGAAACAATACCCTAAGTGGCCAATACCAAAGCAATTTTAGATATCGTAAAAATTGTAGCCAAAATCAGTAAAAACAAGTCTTAAGTGGGGATACATTCCCTTGGCATGGCGTGAAGTAAAAGTAGTCTTTATACCGAAAGCTGGAAAACCAAGCCACACGGAAACCAAAGACTACAGACCCATTAGTCTTACATCGTTTGTTTTAAAAACCTTCGAACGACTAATAGATATACACATACGAAGTACTCTAAGACCGAATGTGTTGTCACCTGTCCAACATGCTTACACGAAAGGAAAAAGTGTTGAAACAGCACTCCACAACTTAGTAGACACTCAAGAACAAAGAGTACACTCTAGCTGCTTTTCTAGACATTGAAGGATCTTTCCACAATGTACAAAATGATGCGGTAAAAAGAGCACTTGTATACCTTGAAGTAGATAATTCCCTCATAAACTGGATTATCTGTATGTTAAAATACAGACGGATTTACTCAGAACTAGGGGATGCACAGATCAAAGTATCCACATCTAGGTGGACTCCACAAGGAGGTGTTCTCTCACCACTATTGTGGATATTGGGTATGAACGAAATCCTGATCGAACTGGAACACAGCGGTGTCAAAGTAGTCACCTACGCAGACGCCTTGGCGCTGCTAGCGACTGGTAAATTTCTTTCCACAACCAGCGAACAGATTAACTACGCTCTGTCGAAAGTTTGTAGCTGGACGAGGAAATGGGGACTCTCGGTCAACCCGCAAAAAACCGAACTGGTACTTTTTACTAACAAAAGGAAAATACCAGATTTTGTCCTACCATCAATAGAAGGAACCCAACAAAAAGCTTAATAAAGTTCAAAGACTAGCGGGTATAGGAATTACAGGGGCAATGAGATCCACACCCACTGCGGGAATGGAAACGATACTCAAACTTAAGCTCCTAGATATACTTGTACAAGAAACCGCGGCCTACAGTGCCCTTAAACTAAGCCAAACCAATAGCTGGAAAAGGAACTCTGTAGGCCAAGCACAAATTATCAATAAATTTACGGAAGGGTATGTATGCACAGACTAAACAACACCCCGTACAGATTTAAAAAAAAAACCGTTAGTTTACAACAATCAGAACTGGTTTCATGCTGTCGTAAAGAGCTTAAAGTTCTTACCACACAACATAACATCAGACTTTGTTGGGTCCCTGGACACTGTGGAATTGAAGGTAATGAAAAAGCAGATAAACTGGCGAGGACTGGTTCATCGTTAGATCCAAGCCTAACAGAATCCAGTGTTAAAATTCCACCCTGTGCCGTCAAGCAGACGATTAGTAAGAAGATAGTCGAACTTACCAATGACAGGTGGAACTTACTTGTAACTTGTACCACTACAAATAATCTGTGGCCCAGCTACAATAAGAGAAAAACAGAGAAAATTATAAACCTGAAAAAGAGATCCCTGCATCTTCTGATAGGAATTATCTTAGGGTATCATAAAAACAAAATGGGACTGAATACTGAAGACATATGCAGAGGATAGGGAGACGAAGAAGAAGTGGAGGACACCCTTCACTACCTAGGTCACTGTCCGGCACTCTGCAACATAAGGAAACAATTTTTGGGTAGCTATTTCTTCAACGATTTAGCAGAAATCTCGAAGTCAACGGATAAGAACATCTTAAATTTAATGAATTTTACCAACGCCTCCAAATGGCTCGATACTCCATAGAATTTCATAGGTTATATATTCACAAGGATAACCTAACCTAACCTTACATGACAAAAGTTACAACATGTGTGCAAAAACCCAATTTTCTTTATCAATCATTACTAAAGTTATGAATTTTTAAAGTTGGATGTACAAAAATACATGGGGTTTCCCATATAAAACTGCAGACATCTTGGGGGCCGGGTTAACGTTAATAAAATGCGCTACAACTTTACAGTTTTTTTTTTTAAATTATTAAGAACAAATTTGGGGGGAGGGAGGGGGTGCGTCATTCAAAATAAGACAATGACCTTTATAAGGACCACCCTAATGTCAATATGTATGATGTATGAATGTATGTCAATTTTTGTGAAAAACTTCAAATTTTCAATGGCTTCCCGGGTTTGTTTTCCTCAAGGGCAACTCAAAATAAATGATGAGAATGAATTTGTAAAGCTTATAAGCATAAACTATGAGTGATTTGGCAAAAAATGCTGAAAACGATCCACTAAAGAAGGAAAATATACTCCCAGATACTTGTATTCTTTGACAATCTCGATACTGTCTCTGTTGTAATGCCACTTTTCATTAGCACAAGTTCTACCTCCTCCTTTTTTGACTTTCGATTTATCTAGATTAACAACAAGGCTTCATTAGTTACAATATTCATACAATTTGTTTATCATGATTTGCAGTGTTTCCGCCGAATAAGCCATCAGCACTACGGCCGTCTGCAAATAGAAGTGCCTTAATTTGAGTTCCTGCGTTTTCATTACCTCCTGATAAAAAAGGCGTTTTGGTTTTCCAAAAAAGAGAGCAAATAAACTTGGACTTAAAGTACAACCCTGTCTTACTCCTGACTTGTTTTGAAACTACTCCGAACTAAGAGTACCATTCCAAACAGCAGCTTTTGTATCTAGATAAACTAATGCACTTCGATCAACCGTATCGAATGCTGCCTTGAAATCTACCAAGAAAAGGTAGAGCTTTTTCTTTCGTGAGAGAAACGAATCTGCAATACCTTTTAACAAGAATGATCGACCGTTGAGTATCCGGTTCTAAAACCTAGGGCCGAGTTACCGCATCAGTGAGTGAGCAATACGTTACTGAATTATCTGCATTTGGGATTCCTTCTGAAGATATCGAGTAAAGTATCGAGTATCGAATTCGATTTTTGGCATTTCCTCGTCAGTGAACGAGTGTTTTTTCATACGATAGATGCTAGGTAAACGAGTGAGCAGTAAAATGGCAGAAAAATTAAATTATTCTCTTTTCTGCAAATATTCCTACACAATATCAATTAATGGTGTTTCAGAGTGAATTATAATAAATTAAATATCACCCAGAATATTATTCTTGCTTAATTTTAAGGCACAATAATTCGATTTAGCCAAAAAATATTTTCGGCCAAATTAAATTCCAAAGGCAAATGTAGACAAAACATGAGCCCAATACAAGCAGCTGTGGCAATCGACCAATGAAAAGTTAGGAATATTGACGTTTAGGAAAATGTACTAGAATTATCCTAGTACAATACGAACTCAATTCAATACGTACAACTTAATACCAATGTGATTACTCGATAGTTCGATAACGTGTAAAAGTTCCTCACTCGTCCACTGATCCCGTAATTCGGTCCCTGCCTGGAACTCTTACAATAGGTTTCTGTCATCACCGGATATATCGCTGTTGGATTTAGCAATTTTAAGAAATACGTTTGCACCAGCTGTGGACTTAGATTCGAGTTGATACCGAAGGTTCCTCCATTGAATCTTCGAGCTAGGTTCCAAAACTCCTAACTATTTTCACTTAGCGCCAATTTGCAAGCCTCAGTTTTTTTCTTTTCACTCACAAGCGTTTTAAACTTTTGATTGGCTTCAAGTGGCTGTATCACTGAATTTACGAAACTGTTTAAGCCTTGTATTTGAGACGTCCCTGGATTTTTTACAACTCGTTCGAAGATTTTTTACTGACGCTGCTGGGTCGGGTACGCTAACTTTAATATTTTTTCTAACTGTCCCAAGCTTGTGATTTCATCTCTTCAAAACTGTGTTTCTAGCGTTCTTCTATAGATATATGCTTAAGTGCTATGCCACACTATTTTGAGTAGCAATTCCATTCTTATATTTGTCTCGTGTTCCTCTTGTCTGAGTAGTTCATTCTGATATCCTAAATCCCAGTATTATAATTTACAACTCTTTACAAGCTCCATATTGAATCCTTATTCAAAAAGTTCTTGTTTAAGAGTAACAAATTGAATTTAATGTCGATTCAATATGTTTGGTACAAGTACAACACAAAAAAAAACATCAAGGAAATTGATTGTCCTTACCCTTTAAAGGCCAAATCATCTCAATCTCCTCTTTTCTTATTAAAGGTTTTTTTGTTTTTTTTAGATCACAGACTATACTGATGCATAAGAAATTTTCCATCATCATGTGTGTTTCTGAGCACCTTAGACATTTCATATGACAACAACTTCCGCAAGAAACTAAATGTCATCCTGGCCTTTGTGGGTTACAATATTTATCTCTTATGTGAATTGCAATAGGGCACGCCCTCACTCTTGGTAATGCATAAGTCGGAACTAAAACACCCCTAAATGTTTTATTCAAACACACATTCAATATTTTCAGCCATAACACTTTGCTAGGATATTCTTTTTTTTTTTTTTGTTATGCACTATGGCCAGTTGTTATAACCACATAAGTTATAACTTCTTATCAAAATGTATGAGATAACAAAAACAAACTATAAGCTCAATTTGTTATGTAAACCAAAATACTTTGCTATTTATGTTGTTAAAATTTATTCAACTCAATTCCCTTTAAGGTTAAAATTATTCTACATCTTCTTTTTAAAGATTCACCTCCTTTTTTTTCGAGACATAAATACATAGTTAAACAACAAATAAACTATGGTTGTAAAGGGAAATCAATAAGATTCCGAATAGCTAGGTACATAGGTACGAACTTGAATAATAAAATATTGACAAAAATATTTAGCTATTTCTGAGAAATAATTTTCTAAAGATATCTCAAGGAAGATATTTCTATAACAAAAATTAGGAGTTGTGGTGTTCCTGCGATTTCTAAGGTGCTTAAGAAGGAACAAAAAAAAAAAACAGATTGTTTTTTCTTACGTGTGAATTTTGATCACGCTTTCCCTGGTAGGTGTTTATCTACGGCAACAAATTTGGCTTATTATTTCACATGAAAAGCTATTTATTTCATCAAAATGAATACCAATTAGACGCTCAAGGAATATTTTATACATATGTATATATTATATAAGTTTACCGATAGGAAACCGCGAACTTGATGGTCATAAATTTAAATAAGGACAAAACTCAAAACAGCATGAAACTCGTTCTTTAAAATTGGCTTGGCTTAATCATGACATAATCTTGTAATCTAAGAGCAGATATGAAATTTTGGGAATGGATGTATATTGCATAACCAAAATCTGAGTATGACGCTTTATAGGTGCATTTTTTTTGATATCGAAAACAAAAATCTGGCACGTTTTATTTCTCAGCCCTTGGCGGGGGCGGGTCGTTGAAAATACAGATTTTTTAAAATTTCTTATCAGGGGTATTATCACTTTAATTAATTTTTACTTGCGATATACGTAGTATAGGGCAAGTAGAGGATTCGTGCAAAAAAAAAATCGAGATAATAATTTTCCCTAACATTACGATGATAGAGAACGTAAAAAAAATGTGTGTCTCGCAATTCTGTCTGTCTGTCCGTCTGTCTGTCTGTACCTCGACCTGCAGCCTAAACGGCTGAAGCAATTTTCTTTAAACTTTGGACTTAATGTTCTTATGGGATTCCCTAAAGGGGAAATTGAATTTTTTTTTAGCTAAAAAAATAACGGTATCTGCCATACAACCAATATACAAAAATTTATTTATTTCAAAAACGGCTCTAACGATTTTGAAAAAAAAAATTACGAGCTACAATAATTACTACAGTTAATATTTTGGTAGAACATAATTTTTTTTATAAAGGTTATTAACGGTACCTGTCAACCGCTACACCGATGTCAACCAAATTCTTAATGTAAGAGGTCCTTTACAATTTTAACAATGTTGCATATAAAATTTTTGAAAAAAATTATTTTTGGATTTTTAAAAAAATATTGAAATTTTTTTTCGAAAATTTAATATCTTGAAAACGGATTAATGATTTTTTTTTTTTAATTTTGTGAAAAATTGTATTTTATTAAATACTAAAAGTTTGCATACCAAATTTACTCTTTTTAAATTTTCAAAAATTTATATTAAAATTATATTTAAAAAACCGCTGTAACGGTTTTTAATTTTGTTTGTTTTTATAAATTCATATTTACCAAACAAATCAGATAGCATACTTCTTTTTAGCTCTATTTATTTTAGCTATTAAAAAAAAATATATATTAATTTATACATAGTAATAATTTATAATTAAATATCCCTCTAGTGGGCTTTAGGTCAGTTTTTGTTTTTTGTTGTTTTAAATTTTCAAGTGACGTTTCGGTTGTGATTACACCCTTCTTCAGTCTGAAGAAGGTTGTAATCTCAACCGAAACGTCACTTGAAAATTTAAAACAACAAAACACAAAAACTGACCTAAGGCCCACTATAGCCCAGTCAACGAAGACTCAAATTGATAAAATAAATGCAAAACATAGTGCTCTCTGGATTATTTTTTTATATGGTAGGGGATACCCCCAGGTATTACATACTCAAAGTCCCCAGCCCAGGGCCGTGAGCTAAACTCAGGAGGGGTACCCGTTTTTAGATTTTCGTGAATAATGACACAACTTAGCATTTTAGCGCAAAAGTTTATGTCATTTAAAACACTTTAATCTTGGTTGTTCGTCTTACAGAACTCAAAGTATAAGCTTTTTAAGCTAACCTTAATCATAAGATTTTGTTAATTTCCGCGTTTTATAAATCTCCAAGCTTATATCTTCAGTTATTTGAGTCAAATCACGAAGATTAAGGTGTTTGCGCCTAGATAAAATGACAGAGCATCATGATGTATTTAAAAAAAAATTGATGTAATAATACCCCGGGTAAGAAAATTAAAAATCTCTATTTTCAACCAACGCCCCCGCCGCCAAAGGCTGAGAAAAAACCTGCCAGACTTTTGATTTAGATATCACAAAATGTATGTTCCTATAATAAACCCTAAAACTCAGTTTGATTTATACTATTAAGCAATTGGATGTACCAATTACTTACATTAATATTCGAAAGAGCATCAGTACACGAGCTAAAAACCACATTTTGCACTATTGCACCTTATCATCATTATGCTGCCATCTTGTTTTATATCATTACGTAACTCACGTAACTCACGTAGTTTTTGTCCCAGACAAAAAAGTTATATAACTTGTAGCAAAATAAAATTTCCTTTAAGTTATACCTAGTGCATTTTGTTAAAAAAAAAATTAAAGGTCGATTTTTTATATTTGTCATATTTATTTTTGGTAGGTCAATACCAAATGTCGCTACCAATTCGAAAATCGAAGGCCAAATTCGTCTTCTTAAGTATTATTCGATTAAAATCATACCGTACGAAGTTATAAGGGCTGCAAAGTGACAACTGTTAATTACATTAGAAAACTTTAGAGTTACATATGAAAATCAATCAAAATTAGCGGTTACACACGAGATGGCGACAAAATGGCGGTGCAGTTGTGAAAAATGTGGTTTTCGGCTCATGAACTGATGCTCTTTCAAATACCAAAGTCAAAGTTATCCCCGGAATTATTTCCAAGAGCACCATTTAATGAAATCTAAATGCACCGTACTACAAGTCCTTTTCAAATTATTGAGTTTTCAAACAAAATAATTCTGTAATATTTTTTAATTTATAAAAAAAGATTTGTTGGAGACGTTTTTAAGAAAAATAAATAAATTAAATAAATAAAATTAAATAAGTGTGCATTTTACTCAAAAATCAGTATGTACCAAGTTTAAAGAATATTTATTGAGTCTCATAGGCTGCAAGCGCAAGGGCGGACAGACAGAATTGCGAGACCCACTTTTTTCGCATTCTCTAGTATCGTGCGATTTTTTTACGAATCCATAATAGTCGGGGAGCACCTACCCTCATCTCTCCAGATGAGAGGTTTAAAGATTTGTAATTATTGTCCTAACAAACAATTTACGTATGGGTTGCCTAGAAAAGTGTGGACCTGTCATAGGGTTGCCACGCATTAGAGGTAAAATTATGCATTTATTTAATTATCTGATTGTGTTTATGTGGTAAGCCATAAATATGTATACACAAAAATATGAAATGGAAGGAAATTTAATTTAAAAAAAATTTAATTTCAATAGAGGATAAACGAGGATGAACGTATTAAAAGGTCGAGAACTTATTTTCTAAACGATATATAGATAGATAAATTAATTTGTTTTGCAATCGTTAGATTTTCTTATCCTTAATAAAATTTTAAAAAATCTAAAACTCGAGATATGAACGTTTGAAAGTCAAAAATGGCATAATAGAAATTTGAGACAAATTTTATTATAAATCAATCTGACCCTTGATTGAAATACATGCATTTTGAAATACATCTTATTCGGCCTTATCACAGGCTCCGTCGTAAAGGATTCGTACTTCGGATCTTGAAAAAAGGATCATATAGCATCTGCCTCGTAAGAATAACATAGACACGATTTTGTGGGCTAGCGATATAACTTTTCACGTCATATGAATTGGTTTGAAAATATTTGTGTTACGACGCCAGCTTTAAAACTTTTTTTTTCGGGACTCGTAGTACGAAACTATTACGACGGGATCTGTAATTAGGCCGATTTTGTTATACAGCTGATTAAAAAAGAACTCAAAGGTATCT
This sequence comes from Melangyna quadrimaculata, assembly GCA_949320155.1. Lineage (NCBI taxonomy): Eukaryota > Metazoa > Arthropoda > Insecta > Diptera > Syrphidae > Melangyna > Melangyna quadrimaculata. The sequence continues at coordinate 64,395,640 of OX439483.1, read as the reverse complement.
GCCAAATTTTTGATTGAAGTTTTGATTTTGGCTAGGTGAATTTTTGAAAATATTTTATTTTTTAATTTGTAGGTTCTTTTATTTTTATATGTATACTCTTGTTTGTATTTTCTTGGAAATTAACATTAAATTACAAATAATTCTTTTATATAGCGATGATGGTACCAGGTTTTATGCAAAAACACGGTTAAAACTCAGGGTTGCCGCACTTTAATATATCTACTCTGTGTCATACAGATAGGCTCCCAGACATATTTTGTACTTGTTTTGGAATATTCCCTTATCTCTCTTCATCGGCTTGGTTGATTTTGTCATACATTTTCAGTTCGGTACTTCTAAGTTAAGTCTATAACGCTGCTGATGAAACAAAATTTTCCTGTAGTCTCCAAAATGACAACGAAACACAGCGTAAAAATATTCATGGAAAGTTTCACAAATTACAAATAAATAAAACAAAACTTAACGCAAACAATCAAAATAAAGCCATGCTGTAATGGAAGAAACAATAAATAAAAATACGAACAAACCCAAATTTCATTTTTCCGCACACAATTAATTGTCCGGGCAATTAATTCTGTTCGAAAAGAGAGTGGAGACTTGTCAACACAATCTGGTATAATCATCAATTTCGCTGGTCGAACGAGGTACCACAGAACGAAAAGCACAACGAAATTTTTCGTTTATGATATCGTCATGTCATTTGTGTATGAGATTGTTCGTTTCACATCAGCAGCGTACTAGGCTTGAATCAAAACAAATTGCATATCAAATTTGTATAAATAATTTATTTACAAAAACATAATATCAATGAAAAAATCAATTATTTGTGATTTTTAACCTTTATTCCACATTTTTCCATATTAGATCCAAAAATTATAAATTGCAATTTTAGCTTGTGTTTATTGTTCTCTCGTTAACGTTAACATATTATGGAACCATTGTCAATGTCTTGCTACATTCTAGTTGTAAACTTCAAGAGCAATTTCGATCAGTCCAGCCTCCCATTTTATTTTAATTCAAATAATTATTTTTTGAAAATTTCAGTAGGCACCTTACCCACGACACTACTTGTTTGTTTCTAGATTTCCTATGTTTAAAAGGTGAATGGGTGGTTTCGCCATCACATATGAATGAAAGGTATCAATGAGTGTAAATTTTGACTGTATTGATAGCAAAAGTCTGATGAATCTCATTTAGAGAAAGTGTTACAATGCTGTTTTCAGTAGGGCTGGCCACGAGACGAGAAAAGTCTCGGTCTCGCATGACGAGACTGAGACGAGAGGAGACGAGACTGACTTTCAAGCAACCGAGATGAGACCGTATATTTGGACCGAAATTTACAGAGAGTCTTAATTAATTTTAAAAAATCCAATTTCAGTTAAATATTTATTTTCTTTTGCACGTATTCTAAAAACTAAACTATAATCGAAAATATTTCGTTCCAAAATCAACAGATTGTCCGGAAATCGTATTTTTCGGCGACGAGTCCGAGACGAGACTTAATTATACGAGACCAACACGAGACCGAGACGAGACTGAAAATTTTCGATTTTAACGAGACCGAGACGAGACGAGACTTAAAAAAGTCTCGCAGAGTCTCGTCTCGTGGCCAGCCCTAGTTTTCAGATCTTGGGCTTTATTAGGCTTCGGACTTAATTTACACCAGAAACAGATTTATGTTCATACCAAAAAATATAATTTTCCTATAGACTATAAGTCATAAATTGATGTTGGAACACATAAGACATAATCTGAGTAAAATAAGTTTTTCCTTCATTGCATAAATGTTTTGTATGACAGCTAACCATCATCGCCGTATTTAGGATTTTTTCTAAGAGAGCAGCCAGACGGCTAATAAGCCTCCAAAGTGTTAAAAATCCAACACCGCAAATTATATCTCGAATAACGAAATTTCACATTTTAAAAAATGTCGAAATAGGATTTTAAAGGTTTTCTGATAAACCCCCATAAAGGTCGATTACTTTCGAATTTTGTGGCCTAGTCCTAGTACGCACAAATGATGCGAAACGCAATTTTCCTGTGGTCTCCAATAAGACATCGAATTGCTCGCGAAAACAGAGGAAGCAAATACTCATGGAGATTTTCAAAAATTGCTAATAAATAAAAAAAAAAATAAACCAACTAAAATCAAAGAAACCAGCACTGCGTAATAAAAGAAACAAATTAAGCTCAAACCCAATTGTCATTTTTCTGACACAAAGTGGAGATTTCTCAAAACTATTTGGTATAAGTAATCATCTATTCCGCTCTGGTCGAACAGGTTACCGTAGAACGAAAAGCTCAACGAAATTTTTCGTTTATGATTTCGTCATGTCATTTTTGTATGGTATTTTACATTTCGCATCAGAAGCGTTTTAGGCTTAAGTCGTGTGTTACCACAGACACAAATTATGAAATTAAACTTAGATACCATCTACCATAAAGAAGAGAATCACGTTTGCCGAGAAAGCTAGTTTTAGGTGTTCATTTTAAAATAGTGTTGTATTTTCCCTTCTAATAGCTTCATCAACTTTTTCCAAAGAATACAAGTCACCAACATTTTCCCATACTTAGAATAATTAGGTACTCAAAAAAGATTTATTTTTTTTTTTAATTAGATATGACTTTTTCACTTTTATTTTATTTATGACATACTCGTAAATCAATATCTTCATATTCTTCGATTCTAAAGCACTTTTATTTTGCCTTTCAGTAGGCACAAAATTAATTCGAGATCTTGCGGTATTATTAATAGATACTTCAATGTTGCCTTGAAAAATAAGCTATACAAATGTGTGTGCCCACGCAATATTACTAAAATATACAATCTGCGTTTATGATCCTCTCTCAAAACTTTTATCACCAATATGAATACTCTTATACTGTCCTCTATATATAAATTATACCCTTTTAATTTAAAACTGAGTTGACCTTTTACAAATCAACTATACGATAGATACGATAATAATATTTATGCACACATATTCAGTGGGCTAACAAAATTTTATGAATCACTAATCCTACACACATCGGTTGCTCCTTTTCTCTGAAATAATCATCATACGATGCTCTCATTCTCTTTATATTGGTCGTTTCATAGATTGAATGACCAAATTTACCCGATTTCGTCATGGTGTTTACAAACGAAGGACTCCTGTGTCACACTCGCACTCACACACACACAAATAGAGACACCAACAAAACCAATCCTCAATTTAAGGTACATCCATGAAGCTCTCTATTTGTAGCTGTATAGTTGCTGAAGAAGAATTAAATCGATTGCCAGGCTCCATAGTTCCTCCAAGCAAATATAAATATGTATACATTATATTATAGAGGTGGGCATTTGGAGTTGAAAACTAAAAAAAAAAAAAAAAAAAAAAAATAGTAAGTTTTCTCCGTCAATGAAACACGTAGTCTTTTCGGTTTTGGTTTAGAGTAGGAGCTATATAGAGGAGAACCCCGAATCCCACCATCACCATACCAAAGCCAAAAAATGAGTCATACTCCAAGGGAAAAGCAAGAGAATTGAAAAATCCTTGACTGATAACATTTGCACACACAAACAAAACATAAAAAAAAAACTTCAGCTCCTCGCTTTTAGGAGATGCTGCTGCTTTTTGGGCAAGTTCTTTGAAAATATAATGCTATACTGCTGCTGTGTGTGGGTCGTCGGAAAGAAGTATAATATTCAGCTTCTTTGGAGAAGTTTTGGCACAAGTTCAGATATTCAGGATAGGAAATTTATAGAATCACATTGATTCATTGAGGCAAAGGATATGAGAATGAATGTGGCAGAATTCTGTATACATACATATATTCCAAAATATATATGCGGTTGCTAAATGGAAAGAAGAGAGTTTCAAAAGTTAGAGCCCTTTAGACTCCCGCCCTTTTGTCCTTTTATATAGAATTACTTATAGTGGGAGTAGCTGATAAAACTATTATCATTAAAAATATCTTTATCGACTTTATTAAGCGAAAACGGCTATAACCTTGTTTTTCAATGAAAATTGTGTGGGTGATTAAACATTCATCTAAAAACAAATCCAAACACCGAAGATTATTATCACCTTTTTGGTGTTGCTTTAATCAACAATTCTGTATTTTCTGCACTGAAGAAAAATAATTGAAGCAGGAGTTTTTTTTAATCAAAACCTTCAAAAAAATAACTCAGAGTCTTTAATTCCATTTTTTTTGGATTTGATGAACTCGGCTCTGAATTCGTTCGTAGTTGCAATTTTCGATACCTCATGTCGATATTCCCAACTAACAATTTAACTTGTTTAAGTGTCTACACAAGCTATTTTCTAGTTTGTATAGTAACTAATAAAGACCTTATGCAAATCCGTTTGGCGCACATTATACAAGCTATTTCATTTGCTTTAAGACCTGACCAGAAGTTCTATATAATTAAATAGTTTTCCATGGAAAGTCTTATTGATAAAATAAACAAAGCAAAACAGTGTTATTGCTCCACTAAACAAGTTATCTGACTCTTATAAGACATTCACTTTCAGGTCGCATAGATGAAATTACTCACATTGTAAGGCCTTACAAAGGCCTAGTAAAGCAGTGTGTTATTTACAAAAAAATCGATGCTTTGAATTTTATTATTATTATTGTTTTTATTTTTCCTTCCATTTTCCCATGACTTAAGGTTGTTAGAAATTTATTTTATTTGAAATAATTCAACTTTTACTCACATTAAATTTCAGAATCCAGGGATCGAACTCAGCTCCTCTCTATTAGTAGGCCACCATGCAACACACCAGGCCAATTGGCAATATACCATACGCGTGTAAAAATTTTAATGAGTTGATACTTCAAGCCCAAACAAATCAAACTAAATGTTCATTAAACATTGGGGTTTAACAGGGTCTTAGAAGATTTAATTTAAAGTATCAATCATGAAATTCTTTAAGTATTTGAAAATTATATACCATAAGTTAAGTATTGTATTTTAAACTCACATTAACATAAGGTATGCATGGCCTTTTTTATCGTACCATATGTTTGAAAAAAGTTCTTATATAGTTTTTTTTCAAGCAAGTAGACATGTGCGATGCAGTAGTGTAATTAAGTTGCTTAATTCTATCAAAGTCTCACCTAAGGGGCCAATTAGGTATGTATAATATTTCATTTTCCGACATACCTTAGTTTTTTTTCTTATTAACAAAATACAAAAGATATATTTAGGGGAGGCAATAAATGTAAAAAAAACAAAATTCCTCTTTTTTCTTAGCTTTCAATTTTGATTTCTGTAAGCAAGCTATTAACAAAATGCAAAAGCTATACATTTCAAACGGATGGCAATATTTGTCACAAATATAAATTCTTGATTTGTATAAGTTTGCTATTAACAAAATGCAAAAGCTATAATTTCATTACGGAAGTCCAATATAGAGGTCACAACCAAAGCAAAATTCCCGCTCTATATTAAACTAATTTTTGATTTCCTTAAGTTTGTTATTCACAAAATGCAAAAGCTATAATGTTCTCTTACGTAAGTCAATAAAGTGCAAGTCCCACTCGTGCAAAATGATTGATTACCGTCATCAATCTTGTTATAAACCGATTTCAAAAATGAATCTCGTTACTAGAGTTTACTCTTAAAAACGAATTGAGGCTATTACGAAAAAAATATGAGAACAACTTTTTTTAACTTGTTGGAGTTTTATATACATTAATATACATCTTGCATGACTTCAATTTTGAGCAGCTCAAACTAAGTATTTTCATGCACAAAATTGCAGAAGCAGATCTTATAGTTTTTATTTGTTTCATGCTAACGAATTAAGGTAAGCGTATGTTCAAACATTTATAATATGCTTTATAAATTTATGAAAATTCCGTTCTTCAAAACGATATAACAATACTGACTAAAATCAAACTATTTAAACATCTATATCTATATCTGACATTTTCATGATGCGCGATTACTTTCTTAAACAAGCCGTGAAGGAGTTGTCTGTAAGACTTTCATCTGAAAGCTATTATTTTTCTAGCTAAGGCAACCAATTTCGGCAGGCCTTCTCCGTAGAACTCATTACATGAAGTACGAATAACAAACTTAAAGGCACTAAACAAGCTATTTTGAAATAAAAAAAATTTTAAATTATTGCATTATTAGCCTTAAAATTATTCTATGTATCCAATTTTAAAAATTTGGGTTTCAAAAATTGTCACTATTCCATCAACGTTATCGTTATCGTTATCGTTATCGTTATCGTTATCGTTATCGTTATCGTTATCGTTATCGTTATCGACAAATTTAAAAGTTGAAAATTTTTGTGCCCAGAATTGATCTGGGCACAAAAATTGTGATTGATCACGTAGTCGCTACTCTTTTCCAAAATCTTTAGTCAATCATGTCAAATTATTGTTGACAAAATTGCACACAATAAAACACCTTTTCTTAATTTCCGAAAACGAAGCATTTACTTCTGAAACGGATGGTACAATAATGAACTTTCAGGCCATAGTTCGTTTAAGGAAATATAGATATGCGGGAGTAGAGTAGTTTAGCAATATTAAATGTGTTTTACACAGCTAACGGACAGAGGGTTACATCTACTACGTATTTAGGTGATTTTACATGGAAACCAGAACCAGATTAATTAATTTGTCACTGCCACCAAAGACAGCAACAGCGACATCAATAAAAGAGGACACTGAATACTTGTGGGTCTATTTTTGGATCATGGGGATGCTATAAATGTTGTTGGATAAAATTAGTCTCAGACATAATCACAGCACCAACGATAGTCGTGGTATTTTAATTTCATTTCAAGGATAGAAAAGGATCATCACTTGTCGCGGTGATGGGTTGACTTTGGGTTATATATTTTATGGGTGTTAAAATCGATAACATGTGAAAGAGCACCCATATCTTCTCTACATATACATATGTACATGTACATACAGACAACAGTCTGAAGTAGAAACTGTGTGTAATATTAAAAAAAAAAAAATGCTTGCTAGTTTGATGACGTTAATTACATTCCACAACGACATTTCGCTATAAGAGTTAACACATCATACATTATGTAAATACAATAATTTGCTCGCGTTTCTTCGCAAACTTTAAAAAATTAAAATTGTTATTTATTCCTTAGCTTGTATATATCATTAAGACAAGTTATAGAGCTTAAAATTTTTGTATGAGCGTTGACATTATCTCAAAATTCTTTTTTTTTTTTTTCAAAGTATCAAACCGGTTTGAGAGTAAAGTCTAGTACGCAGCTGAAGTATCACAAAAATGTTCTATGGTCTCCAACTCGAAAGCGAAAACTTAGACGAAAAGGCTACGGAAAAATATCTATGGAGAGCTCTATCCCATTATGTCAAAAATAATCATAAAACAAATCGAAAGACGTTTTAAAATTTTTATATAGAAAATATTTTTCTTTTTCGTGCTTTACTTTGTGGTGATACATTTTTTAGGGGTCCTACATAATTGTGTTCATCTTCTAATTCTTTCTTCTTAAAAAAATTTAAATTTCATTAAAAATTAATTTTGTATTCATCCATTTTTTTTTTTTTTTCAAACGTTAAAACGTCAAATTTTCACTAGAAATAATGTTACGGACAATTAATTGTGTGCGGAAAAAAGTGGAGACTTGGCTCTGATAATCTAGGACGATTTTCGATTTTCGCTACCGAACTGCGCACGGTTGCTAAATAAAAAAAGAAGAAAATATTTCGTTTATGATTTCGTTGTGTCAATTTTTTTTAGTGTTGGTGTTAACAAATATAACAAAATCTTGACGCTGTAGTTGGCACTGCGTTAAAGTTACTCAAAAATATTCCTTGTCTATAGTGCAAAATGGTTCACATTTATACTTTAAATATTTATGTTAGTTTAGTGTTAGTTAACAAAACAAACCAATTTCTTCAATTTCCATTACATATTTGTTTGCCAAAAGAAAAAGGTAATTAAATCATGCATCATTCTAAACTTCGTTTAGAGTCCAAACGTATCTTTCAGATTTCATTTTATTACAGTAGGCTTAAAATAATGCTACAATAAACATAAATATCGTAATTTTATTCTATCCGAAAAACAACGATAAAGCATTAGTCGTACACTAGGACGTATACGCACTTTTTTATTTTATTATTTTGTTTTTCCTAATTTCCTAAATGTTTGTTGTACACCCACCTTACATTCGTTAGTATAAATTGAAATATATTACTATTTAAAGTAACCTTACGGATGCAGAGTTGTGCTTATGAAAGTGGATTAAGTCACAATTCACAATTGATGATAAAATGTGCTGGATCTCATTGGTATTTAACTGGATCTCTGAACTTATTAAACAAAATGTGCCGTCAACCTAGAAATATCAGCAACTTGATTTTTACGGAAAAAAGTGTCAAAATTGACTTAAGTCTACTTTTGTTAAAGAGTTTTGAGACAAAACTGCTCCGAGACCATATGATGAAGCGTTTGTCGTAAGATCGAAAAGCTTCGTAAAGTCTGGATATAACAATGTGACGTCATCGTGGGATATTTGCTCACGTAAAACATCATATATGGCTCTTTGGGTTTATAAATGACAACAAAATTTGTATTTTTCGCCATAACGGGAAAAAGCTGGCTTTTTCCGATCTCATTCAGCTAGTTCGATTTGATGAAAACTCTGATTTTAGGTCTAGGGTTGTGAAAAATCGCGTGAAATGGGACACCTATTTGTTTCGACATTTTTTTTTTGTATCTTTAAAAACAAAAATATATCTGTGTTCCTTACTCCTAACTAAGGGGCCAGTTATAGCTATCACTGAAAAAGTAAGCTGTTGATTTTGAGACCCTTCGAAAGTTTAATCATTGAATATTTTAATGCAGAAATATAGCTTACGACTGCAAAATTATTTATCCTCCAAAAAAAACTTAATTTTGACCCATATCTTCCCCATAACGTAACTTTCAATTTTTTCAATGATCATTGGTAAGGTAGTTCATCATTGAAAAAATAAAAGTCATTTTATGAAAAAAGTTGTGCCAAATTGAATTTTGTTTTACCTAGAAATAATTATTAAGTTAAATAGCTTTACTTTGGCATCAAAATAATCATTTATTTTTTCTTCAAAATCTCTCACAATTGAGAATTAGTATTTTCAATTATGGTTTTCAATGATAGCTATAACTGGCCCCTAAGGTAGGTACCTAAAATAAATAAAAATATATTTAGGTTTACCTATAAAAATAACCTTTTATAAAAAACCTATTGTTACAAGTCTTGAAATTGCAATACTAATACGTTTTTTTTTTTTTTTTTTTTTTTTTTTTTTTTTTTTGTATGGGAAATGGGTGTTTTCTTACAGTTGTCCAACTGTTGTTTTTTGTCACTATGGCAATTTTTGCCGCCCCGGCATTGTTTTTTGCTGCCATGGCAATTTTTTTTCACCCTGGCAATTTTGTTTGCCACCCTGGCAATTTTTATGCCACTCTGGCAATTTTTATGCCACTCTGGCAATTTTTTTGCCATTTTCTTGCCCACCTGCCAATATTTTTGCCACCCCGGAAATTTTGTTTGCCTCTTCACAATTTTGAAAAAAATTGGTCTAAACCTTTTTTCTTCATTTTATTATCAAAATTTTGAGTTTGCATGCGAATTTTTCAAAATCTATTGACATAATTAATTTAATTTAAATTAAGAATTAAGAAACAGACTACTGGCCGTTGCCGTTATTTTTTTTTTTAAACTGTTTTTTTTTTGTTTCTTTTTAATTGCATACCTCCTAAACGGGTCGAGATAGACCCCCTCGTTAAGTAAGAAATGTATGTTTTTTACCCCTCTACAAAAACACCGGTATATCAATTTTTGACGCCAAAGTTATATATCCTCAATCCTTAGCCACGAGCTCTTTTATTTGTGCTAAGCTGGGCTTGTAATGAATTATTTTTTCTTACATTTAACATGTGCATTTTTGCATTTAAAAATATATTCAAAAATTTAAATTATAATTTATTTCGATTTTTTAAGTCAATAAATATATTTCATTAGAAAAAAAAATTAAAAACGTAAAAAAATAAACATATTTAATATTTTGAAAAATCAAAATAAATTATTTCTAATTTATTTTCATTATTTTTTTAATGCAGTTTTTTTTTTAAACTTATAACTTAATGACAATCAGTAAAAAAAACAACAAAAATAAAAAATAAGAGAGAAATATATAATATTAAAGCCCATCAAAATAAACAAAACTTATCAACAAAAAAGGTCACAAAAATTTAACAAAGTATATTAAAGCATTTATTAAATTGAAAAATCGAAATATATTATAATTTATTTTGTTTAAATATATTTTTAAATGCATTTTTTTAAAGGACCAATAAATCAATCAGAAATCACAAATTTGAATAGCTGTTATAGTTCCAGAGAAAAAAAATTAAAATGTGAAGAGTGTAAAATTCCCATACAAATCTGTATGGGAAAAGTATGACCTTAGGTACGGGTTATTGACCTAGGAAAAAATTATTTTTGGTCATTAAGTCTTACTTTCGGCATAAGCTTTTGATTGACGCAATGTGCTATCCAAAAAAATTAGTTTGGGAGATAACGAACACCCTAAAGTACATATGTTTCTAAATTTTGTATAGCGCCGAACACTCTTTTTTTCCCCCAACTCCTTTGGGCCTCAAAACAAAAACTTTTTCTTGTCGAATTGTTTTCAGCATTAAAAAAACATACACTCCATGTCAATTGCTAAGCCCAGAGCTTTTTATTTTCTAATAATAATGTCACCATATTGTTTAGAAATATTCTAGATTTGAACACGCATGTAAAACCTATCATTTGGCATTGCTTTCTATTATTTAAATAATTTCAAGAATCGGAATGGGGGGGGGCTTTAGCTTTAGCTTTTAAAAATCCTCAGATCTTACCAAGAAAAAAATGTTATGGTGAAAAACATGTTTCGACTTGTTTTGTTCAACAGGGGCTGCTATCACATGGTATAATTTTAAAAGTGGCAACCCTATATTTTGTTGGTCTTTCTCAGTGACTTCTTCATTGTCATTAAAATCTTATAAACGGTTAATTCTCCGCCTATATCGAATTTGTCTCAAAAACTCACGATTTTGTTAATACAGGTTTTGGGTCACTTTTGCTACCGCCCCCTCCCCCTATTATTTCTATAAATAACTTTGTGTGGGTTTCATCACTTACCATAAAAAAAAAAAAACATAGGAATTAGTGCGGCACTTAAATTGTGAGGATTTATTAAACCTCTTTTGTGTTTATACTGTCATATCCCGGATAAAAAATAAATTATTGTCAATGAGGTTAACTCCCTCGCTCACATTCAATACAAAAGCAACGAGACGCCTGTAGCATTCCAAATCAGCTTATCATCCGATCTACTCGTATCAAAAAAAAACAACATTCTCTTCATTCCATTTCCTTATTCTTTTATCCTTTTATATATTTTGGTATCGTATAGAATTGTTGCTTTTCTATTTAAGCCACAATCCAATAAAATTGACACAAACCAGCGTCATTGGGTTCGTGTTTTTGTGTGGTTCCCTTCGTGATGTTGTTAATTTAATGTAAATTTATTTAAGGCGAATATTAAACATTGAAACATTCTAAAAAATACTGTATCCGCGCCGCCGACCGACTACACACTATATCAAACACAAACAAACACATATTTACATGCAATCAAATGACACATCTAACTACAGTATCCTGCTATACTCTAGTCACTGGGAGAAAATAGTCTCGAATGAGAAGGAGAAAGTGGAAGTCATAGAAACTATGGCGCCTTTGTATATTCAAAAATTGTCGTCATCGACGACTATATATACGTACTATACAATGACAATAGAGAGGATATAGGTGTTCGTCCTTTTTGTATTATAGTCCAAGAAATTGTTATGAGGAAGGTGGGTGGGCTACTACTTGGTATAATTTTCTTATTGCATGATGTGTTTTATATTTAACAACAAAAAAAAAAACACTGTTGAATGGAAAGTATATTCTATATGGTCATCAGTATTCACCAACAAAACCACCTTTTTTGAATTAAAATGTGTACAAATTATCTTATCCACGTTCAACTAAGAAAATAAATAAAAAAAAGAAGTAAAATGTTATTATTTATGTATCAAGAATTGTAGATTAAAAACAAAAAAAAAAAAAAAAAAACATTGACGTACATGATTTGCGTCGGAATAAAATAAAAGCTCTTTTTTTGAAAAATTACCGCCTTTTGTTGTCGTTTCTTTTTCTTTCGCTGACTGTATTTTCATTCATAAAAATTGAATGACATGTGCTTTCCAAATTTTCGAAAGAAGAAAAGAAAGATTATATCACAAGGAGGTATGCTAATTCTGTTACAACCACGGGGCTTATATGTACGTATATGTGTGTATATCATATATATATATATTTATGTACGTTTAATAAATTGTGTAAAATAAATTGCAAAAGTTTATTTTTTTTTTAACGGCGGCGAGACAATGGGTATAATTTAGAATTTTCTATTTTAAGGATAAAAATATGCTAGCGAATATACCCGAATGTGTTTAAGGATTTTTATTATTGATTAGATTAGATTAGATAAATTCTTTATTGTATAAAATAGGTTTTACAATATTTTTACTTAAGAATAAGAACATGGCTATTCTGCTGTCGGCCTGAATTTTTTATTAAACTCGATTGTGCAGAATCTAAGCTTGAATAAAACAAAAAAACTTCAACGATTCATTTCTGAGAGAATGGTCACACTGTTTATTTTTCAATATTGTTGTTTAACTTGAAAGCTATGCCGAATTTAAGAATTTAAATAAAAAGACTTTTAGATGGTAATGAGATTTTCAATCAAAATGGGCCACAAAATATAGTATAGAGGCAAAAGTAAGAAGAAAAATTTAACAAATACCGACTTAAAAAATAGGTTTTAATGAGTTGAGAAAAAAGCTTTCTAAACTTACGTGGGATCACAACGGACTAACTTATAGTCTAAGTGTGTTAGTTCTGGCTGGCTTACCTACGTTAGGTTATACAGATCCCACCAGGTGCGAACGCAGGGGGGCGGTTTGGGGGTTCAAACACCCCCCCCCGAAATGTATGAATTTAACTTCCTCGCCATACAATTTCATTCTTATTTTTTGAGTTTTCAGTTTAAAACCCCCTCCCCCCCGAAATTTTTTCCTGCGTTCGCGTTTGGGTCCAATACAAATCCCCATATAAAAAACCTATGTATGATAAATCATATGACATGGGCCATTAAAGGCTTCAATGCTTTAGCCAAAAAGTCGGAGGGTGCTTTTATTTCAAGTTATTAAAGAATGGTCTGTCGGCACATACTCACGAGGTTGAGGAGGGGTTAACGCACCATTGTCTTTTAAGGGTAAATCATCCCTCCACCATGCGTTGTTGGTTTAGTAATTTTAACATTGAAAATGTGTATAGGCTCGTTTTGCACAAATGATGGTGTTACCAAAATGAATAATGTTAAAATGAATACAAATGAAAATGAACTTAAGCGTAGTAGGGGCATTTTGCCAAAAATTTGGTTGGTGTTACCACAGAAAGCTACCAACAATATTAAAATGAAAATCGCAGCGGTTGGGTGATGTCGATGTGTCGTGCTTGTGCAATTTGCTTGTGCTACCAAAGAAGAAAGAAGAGAATGAAAGAATGAAAAATAAACGATGACAGAAATAATTAGCTATAACGTCGCCTGAGAATTATTTTGTCGTAAACGCCAAAATGCACTTTTTTAAAGTGGGTATGCAGTTCTATGTTCTCGAAGGTCATCTTTCCATTACTGCAATCAGAATTTTCCAATCATTTACTATTACTGAGATATTCAGTATGAATTTTGTCGTATATCCACAAATTAACTCTTCCTTCAATTTTGTTTTGTCGTAAACACCAGATTTCTGGATATACGACAAAAAGTCCATGTATTTTCGATTTATTTTTTGTTTAATTTTAGTTTGTCGTACATCAAAAAAAAACAAAAATTCAAATGAAACCGCAGAATTGGCTTGGCGTACGTGTACGTAAATGGGAAAAAAATATAAAACAGATAATATATATGTATTGTTTTTTTCAATTTTTGCAGGTTGTCGGCGTGGTGCCGCGGCGCGTGCCGTGTAGGATCAAAGGGGTGGTATTTAGGATTTAGGTAGACGAGTGAAAATATCTCAACTAAAACATGATCGCACATTGTATGTGTTTAGTTTCTATACAAAGCATTTTACGTATATAGTTATTATGTTTGCAATTGTGACTTTTTTGTGTAATATTTCTTCGTCAAAGCAGATCAGTTAAATTATTTATCAATGCCATTTAGTAAAACAAAACTTTTAAAATTTGAAAAAAAATCTTTTTACGCTCTATTAGACTACGCGACACAGAGCTGGAGTTTAAATTATTATCAATATCAAAAAGGGCTAATAAAAATAATTTACAAATACCGAAAAATTTATTTACACAAAATATTCCTATTCCCTTTAAAAAAATCTAAATCCATAGGGATAAAATTAATGGGGCGTATTCATAGTCATTTCAGAGCTTGATCTAAGTTAAACATAGGTTTGGGTGAATTTTCTCTATTTTTTTAAGTTTATCATTTCAAAATATTTGAAGCTACTTGTGTAGTATACCAAGTTAATTATCTTATAAAAATAACAATTTGTAATTAAAATCGGTCTGTGTTCATTGAGCCAGAATTGTCTTAAATTGTAGTTTAGTTAAACTTGGGTCTATCTGCGACTATGAATATGCCCCAATGACGTTGAAAGTTTATTTGTATTCATGCCTAAGGTAGAAGCCATATTTAAAAATACAAAATAACTGAACACGAAAATTTCGTTTTTTTTTTTTTCCTTTTAGTTTTTTTTGTTTGTTAATGGTCATAGGATGGCTTTTTTCGTTTTTTGTATTAACAAATTTTCAGTTATGTTTTTTTTTTTTTTCGTTTCAAGTTTCAGCTAAATATTCATTATTTTATAAGAATTTATATACTTATGTAAATTTTTTTTTTTAATAAACACTGTATACGAGTACCTTTAAGAGATTGACTCTTCTTAAATATACAGTTATTGAAAATCATATACAGCATGTCCTGTTGTAATTCGTGTGCCATAATTTGGGATGTGATTCATGTTCATATTCTAAAAAAAAAAAAAATTGTTCTACAGTAAAGTCTTAGATAAATTTTAGATTTTCCAAAATGTATGGGTTTTTGGGTGCACTTATTCACAAGATTTTTTTTTATTATTGTTTCGTTCATCAGGTAAAAATAAGAAAATTCTATGTTTATTACGCATTTTTTGAAAAAAATTGACCTCAAAGTCAAAATTTAGCTTGGGCAGACAAAATTGAACACCATTTAAAATTGAATATCTGGCAACCCTAAAAACATATCAGCTTAATTTAAACGTAGTTTTAAAGGATAGTATTTCTACTATAAAAAAAAAGTCCATAATCAGGTCCCGTTCATTAGTACTGACAGAGAAATTGACCTTAACATGGGTTAGGATACACCAAAGTTAGCCTTTTTTTAAATCGTCAAAAAGTGATGTCAAAGTTGAAAATCCAACTCAACTGTGAAACAATTTTTTCTTAGAATATGACTAAATTCACATCCTCAAGTATGGCGCACGAATTACCGGACAACCTGTATTTGAATAATTTGTTCTCATTCGAATCGGCATGGCTAAGTCCAATGTCGTATGTGCGTTTACTTTGTCGTACGTGTATGGGGTGCAACAAAATGCTTATTTTCGTGGCATATACGACAAACTGAAACTGGAGAAAAACCTTGGAAAACTTCAATCGAAAGAAGATTTACCACATAATAATATATATTAAAAAAATATATTAAAAAAAAAAAAAAACTTAATCGATCAGTTTTTTTTATTTAAACTCAAACCTTAAAATTCAATTTCCCAAAATCGCCCAAATGGCATATAGGTACGACAAAATAATTCTTAGGCGACGATTTGTTTGTAGGTCTTCTATTGGCAGATGCAGACTACAGAGCACCACATTACAGCAGAGTATCGAATTTTCGGTTGGTTTGTTATATTGTTTACCTGTACACGTACAGTCACAGTGCGTGTTTAAAGAGTATTGCGGGTAGGAAAGGCACAGAGCATAGGTACCAGAGTAGAATTTACAAAAGTTTTGAACCTATTTTATTCTCTATTATATTTTATTTATACTTAAATTAAAAATTATTAAAAAACAACAAATTTTATTTTGTATTTCTTAAAAGAGTTTTTTATTAAATTAAAATTTAAAAAACTATTATCACAACTTTTTGTATAGATATATTTGTTAATGCGACCCGATTCGGAGTGTTGCTACTCCATCATCGGGCGAACTACTTTGATGTTATTATATAACTTAATACAGCTCAAGCTTAGACTCTTGTCTCAGGTTGTTTGTGTTGTTGTTTTTAATTTTTTATTTTGGTGGATCTTTTTTGTTGTGCTGGTGGGGTATGGGTCAAAATTCCAATGAATAAAAAAGACTATGAAAATGAACTCAGTACCATTAAATATATTGCATTTTCAAATGGCTATAACACAACAATAATTGACAAATTACTCACAAAAAAGAAAATAAACAACAACAACAGTAGACACTTTTTTACAAAAAAAAAAAAACAGTTTTTTACAAAAAAAAAATAGCTCTTCTACAAAAAAAATTAACTTGTCAACTAAATTTTATACATATTTGCGCTCAGCCCTGACAAACATAATATGACGGGCGCCTTTGTGGTCAACTAGTTAGATTACTTGAAAAAAAAACAACTACCTACAATTGCATGAAAACTTCGACAAAAAAAAAATGAAAATCAATTTGAGTTAATGTTCTTGTACCTCCCTAATTGACTTAATTATTCAAAACTTTTTACAAAAAATTGATGTGGTACAAAAATTGTAGGGGAGAGTGGGGCAAGAAGGACCTCGGGGCAAAAAGAACCAAACCGATTTTCGGCGTGGTTCTTAGCTCCATCTTATATTCAATAATGAGAACTTATGAAAAACCTACTTTGCCAACACATCCCTTAGTTTCATTGAAAAACTGAAGTTAGTTGTGGTTTAAATGAAGAAAGTTTAAAAACGGCTCATCTGTTAAAAAACAAGCACTTTGCGAAACCGATCCAAGACGACAGGTTGAACTTTTCCAAAACTAAGTACGATTTATATTGATTGTGTTCTTTAAAAATACTGGATATAAAGGTAAATAAATAATATTAAAAGAAAATAAAAAACATTTCTTGTAAAAAACTCCTTGTGGGGTAAATGGAACCAGTACGTCTGGGGGCAAAACGGACTACCAGTCCGCTTTTCTATGAATAGACAACAAATTAGGAGCGTCTAAAGCTTAAGTGGTGCTTCTTGCCCCACCCTCCCCTAATTTATGATTCTTCGTAGCAGGCACGAGGCGTGACTTTTTTGGAAGCGGAAGCACTCAACGTTAAATTTAAAATTAAAAGTCCTTTATTCAAGATAATATCGCTTTAATGGGACTTTATTATTTATAAAAGCAAAAAATAATAATAAAATTCAAAGGTTGTTAAGTTTTGAACATAAAATGTACACTTCTTTTTTTTAAGCAAATTTATCTATGATCGTAGAATATTTTTCTTTGTCTCGAGATCATTTCGCTTTAATTGCACACTCGCGAAACCTCAACTTTAAATTCGTAAACGAAACACCTTCTGATAAATAAACATTTACAGTTGACAATGCGATTTGCACACGCAAAAACAAAAAAACACAACACGGAACACACAAGTGTTATTATGAACTTTTCTACTCCTTTGACAATGAAACTGAACTCATTTACAGTCAGAAAAAGAAAACAACTCATATCTCTCCTTACCTGCTCTACTTTTGTTCTTACAAATTTTCATAATGAATTCACTCAATTCACTCTTCACTTTTTATGTGAACGGCAAGAAATTAAAAAAATTTACTTCCAATGAGATGGAGTTGGAGTGTTGAGAATAGGCGATATACAAGAATGCAGCCGGAAATGGGCCGGTATGCATTCCAAATATTTGTAAGAAAGCACTTTTGTGCGTGTATCCATAATGGAGTGATATTGTGTATTCCCTTTCCCAGTGCTTGGAATTGAAGGCTTGAATTATGAGCTTGTGTAGTTGTAGCTAACATTTTTTTTCTGAATGACTTTTATAATGATAATTAATTAATTTACAGAAGAGATTAATAAAATTCGATTAGTTCAGTTTCGAATTAATAATTCTTTGCTAAAATCGTATAATTTTTTGAATTGCTTAACGGAAGCACTCATTCCACTCAATATATGGACGCTTCGTCCCTGCTTCGTAGCATATTCTCTACATATAGTATTGGATTAAATAGTTGTAAATATACATAATAGAAAATTTAAAATTTTCAATTTCAATGTAATAATCTATTTCGTAGCACGTACCACTGGAAAAATAGAAGTACTCTACAGTAGAGGCCGCTTATAGTCGTCTGAAGAAGATGAGAGCTGTGCTTGTACTCAATTCTAAAGATAGTTTCTCTTAAACAGAAAAGATCAGATCTGTATGAATGAGGTGAAAAATTAAAACAGGGATGACTTAAATTTGTATGCAAACTTAATCGGAAAATGTTGTACAAATTCATTCTAAAAATGCGATTGAGTTAATAGTCGTTTCGATCGATAAATTAGAGCTTATTGACTTAGCCCATTTCCGGCCGCTATCAGTTCCAGTTGACGTAGAAACTTGAAATTTTACACACTATCACTTTTTGGTCTAATTAGAGAAAATCTGAAAAAAAAAATTTGGAAAAGCTTCTGGTTTTCCGGAAAATTAACGTTGCGTTATCGCAACGCTCGCCGAAAGGGGTAGCAAAATTATTAAAATAAAATTTTTTTTACATGGAGTATGAATTAATTTTATTTGAATATTCTTATGAAGAAATTAATTGAATAAAGATACACTGTGTAATGAAACATGGTTGAAAATAAAATGACAAAATTTGAAATAAGTTATACATTATAGTTAGATGTAGTTAGATGTAGTAGCCCGTAGCGTAATGGTTAGTGCGTTCGACTGTTACGCTGGAGGTCTGGGATCGCTTCCCAGCCTCGTCCACCTAAAAACTAAAAAGTTTTTTTTTTCAGGGCTACTGCCTCTTGCGAGGAATTGACAAATCCTCCAAGAGTATCACTTGTCATGAATAAGTGCTTCTCGTCTAGCCGTTCGGATTCGGCATAAAATTGTAGGTCCCTTTCATTTCTGTCGAAAGGCGCACACAGGAATGGTTGCGAGTTGTTAGTCACTAGGCCCTTGTTCTTCATGAGCCGTTGTGCCACCCGAATTATTTTTATATTATAGTTAGATATATTATGTTTACAAAGAATGGGGTTTTGTGTGGTATTCATCGAAGCATTTTGGATGAAGCGGGATATCACATTTCTTGCAAACGCAACGTTGTGCTTTCATATAACCTGACAAGCAGGCAACTCATGTAAATGACGTCAGAATTATTTTAGAATATAATTTGAACCTTATTTACCTGTAGTTGACATTGTTTTAAAAAATTATAATTTTGACGATATTTTTCAAAAGTTCACAAATCCTGCCTCAAAATTTTCAAAAACTCGTATTTTGAAAGTCCTAAAAGTCCTTTTACAACAAAATTCAAAAACAGGTCGATTAGATAATTCAACTATCTCTCAAAATCATGTTTTAGTTTGTTTCAATTTATAATCAGTTATGTTCCAGAAGTCTTCAAATATGACGTTGCGAAAACGCAACGCTAACCGGAAATGGGTAAAGGGCCAGTTTGTTCACAGTGGGTTAAATTTAGTATGTGACTTTCATAGGCTTTAATTAAACATCGCTAATCAACCACAATTGGCTGATTAGTGTAATCCATGATTAGCAACTCATACTTTGAATTAAAAAAAAATTTTGATCAACGAACACATTTGAGGATTTCCCAGCTCCACTAATCATGGATTAAAGATGATTAGCTGTGAACAAACTGGCCCTAAACCTCCTACAATTAGGTATAATAGACTAAGAGCCCAAAGCCGCCAGACACACGCCATTTTATCAAAGCTAAGATTTTTTTTGCGAACAGATACTATGGTAGCTAAACACAAATGGATACTATCTTTAATCCGGGTGCAATTAATAGGTAGCGAGTGTTAAAGCTGCACAGAAATGTTGCAACATTGCGTTATTTTATCAAAGCTGAATTTTTGATATGTATTAGGGGCTGGTGTCGCTTAATTTATTTGACACTTTCCAGACATCTACATTGGGACCTAACGTGAGCCAGACACTTAAAATCATTCAAACTAATCGTGCCATTTACATAACTGAATCAAATCAAGATTTTATGTTTTCTGAGGGCAAATATTCTACAATATTTTCTAGTCAGCAAGACACCTTCAGCGGGGTCTTATATCACCTTAAAACTGTCAAAATAATAATTCTTTGTTACTAAAACGTAATTTTTTGGCTTATCTAAGCTATTTTTAAATGTCTGGATGATGAATACGCCCACTGTAGATTACCCAGCGGGAAATATTGTCCCCAATGAATTTTATAGCTGAATTCTTCAATCAATTCACTAGACAAAAAATAAAAGGAAACGTCATGCAATGATTTAGTGAGTGAAGAGTCATGCGAGGTTTCCTCAGTTCATAGATTTGAACCCACTTTCTGCTTTGTGTTTAGAAAACAACCCTTTCTTTCGTTGAATTAAAAATTGCTTTTGATAGGGAAAATTATGCGATGAAAAAAACTGTTGAAAAGTCATGTACAAGTTCATCAGTTCATCGTCTATGTCCAATCATATGCTTTGTCTCAATCTCTCAAATTCACAACACAGCAGAATTAATGAATTTACTATTTATTTAATTTTCTCCACATTTTTCATATTGAATTAACTAATTGCTGAATAAACAACTACCACTTATCTTGTGATTTGACAATTGAGTTTTCATTACCTTTTTCATCGAAAATATTGAACCGATGAATAAACCACATACATTTATGTAGTGAATTCACAGATTATGCAACCAACATGTTTTTCATCACCTAGGTTGGTGAATAAACAACTTCCAACGAAGTAGTGATTTTGTTGGGGAATTTTCACCAAATTTTCAGCATGTCCTTCCCGCCTAGGACATGCCCATGTTAATTTCATTAAAAGAATCAGCTAAAAAGTGGACGGTGCAGCTGCCATTCCTCAAGGAAAAAGCTGGTGTTTCCTCAATGAATTTTTGAATTTTTCCCGCTGGGTACCTACATACTACATATGTATGTTTAAAATTGGGGCCTAAAATTTTGAGTCTGCCTGATTGAGATCAAGTAGTGATGCTTTTCTTGCCAGTTCGTTAGCACTTTCATCACCGTGGACAACACTGCGTCCAAAAACCTAACATAGCCTTATGCCCCATTTACACGATTGAAAGTTGTCAGCATTTCTGGCATTATACTGGCAAAAGAATGAATTTATTCGTTCTTTTGACAGTATACTGGCAGAAAAATCGTAATCTGCCATTCTTCGTACTTTGGGCATGATTTTGAGGTTGGTTACTTTGTCCAATGTTACCAGACTACATTACCGTATGCCAGTACAAGACTTAATATGGTCGTGAAAATCCACTGGGAAAAAATAAAAATTGGATAATTATCAACATGCAGAAAAAAGTCTGATTTCAAAAAATGTATGAACCTCTCTTTTGAAAATTTTCATAGGTATATGCAACTAAGACTTTTTTTTTAGAAACTTTTCAATAAAACAATATTATTAAAATCCGTTTTTCCAATAATGAGAAAGTAAAAAATAATCCTATACCTACTATTAAAAAAAAATGTAAACTTAAATAGCTTTTCTCTCAAAAGAAGATTGCACCAACTTTCCAAGAGTCTGTCAAAAGGAATATCAAACAAATAAAATATTTTTTTTTCTTTCATTCAAAGAGAGTACTTAAAATTCACGTATGGAAAATATGATTATTTCACAAAGATTATTCACGTGTGCTTTGAATCGGGTTTATTTTTTATTTCACAAAGAGCCTACATTTCTAAAGAATAGGTTGGTTCTGTTTTTTTTTTTTTTAATTTTTAGTTTTGATGTAATCAATAGGTACTTAAATTAATGGCGTACATACCACATATATGAAAAACTTTGTTGAAAAGAATTTTTCTTTAATAAAATTTTTTAAACATCCGTTTTGATAAAATATCCAATTTCAAACAAAAAGTCTCCAATTCGGCTTAGTTTTTAAGTTTTTTTTATCAAACATTTTTAAAAGTGACAATTTCCTCAGAAATGTATGGTTGAATCGGGAATATTTTATTTATTTCAATGTCATTTTGTAAAGACTCTGTACAACTTGAATATTTTAACTCTTAATATTTATCAATTAGCAATCAATAATTGAAAATCGCAATAGCGTTGTAAGATTCCGAAGTTATTAAGCTAACTACCTACTCTAAGAAAACCGGAAAATGTCTAAACAAACTTGAATTGCATTTTAAGGACTATGCACATGAGAGCGACCAACGAACAACGAAAGAACGAACAACGGTCCTATTTGCACCAAAAACATCATTCCTGATATGCAGTTTGGCTTTCGTGAGAAACATTCCACTATAAATCCACTCCTGAGGTTCCAGAACGACGTTGTTAGCTCCTTCAATAACTACCAGGTTGCTGTTGGGTGCTTCTTGGATATAGAGAAAGCATTCGACAGCATCTGGATAGGGGGCTAATACATAAGCTAACAATTTTAAATTTTCCAGGTACACTAATAAAAATAATTTTCAGTTTTCTCAATTGCAGGTCATTCTTTGTCCAGATTGAAAGCAGCCAGTCAGCAACCAAAAA
Organism: Melangyna quadrimaculata; assembly: GCA_949320155.1. Lineage (NCBI taxonomy): Eukaryota > Metazoa > Arthropoda > Insecta > Diptera > Syrphidae > Melangyna > Melangyna quadrimaculata. The sequence goes on along the minus strand of OX439483.1, from coordinate 64,372,773 downwards.
CATCCGAGCAGGAGTTGCCCAAGGATCAAAACTAGGACCGTATCTTTATAACATCTTTACATCGGATCAACCTCAACACAGAAATTCTATGAATTTGCTCTATGCGGATGATTCGCTAACGTACGCCAAATCTATGTATCCAGTTATTGCAGCAAGAAGAGTAGAGGAACATGTGAGCCGACTGTGGGAAGTCTACACAAGATGGGGTATCAGAGTCAACTCAGCCAAATGCGAGTTGGTTTGCTGGAGAAGACCCGCCGCAACACACCCTCAGCCACAAGCTGCAACAGAATTAAACTCAATCTACCGGACGGATAGCAACTGACTATCAACTTCGAGGAGAGGTTACGTTTCAACCCACACGTAACAGCTACTCTGAAAAAAGCTAATATCGCTTTCCACCGAATCCACCCTCTAATGCGGAAAAGGAATGGACTGAGCCAGAGCACAAAGTTGCTTCTCTATAAGCAACTTCTCAGGCCAATCTTTACGTACGGCTTACATTCATGGTTTCATGGTTTACTATATCCAAAACCAGCATGCGAATGCTTGGAAAATTCTGCGGATCTGTACGGGACTTCTCTTTGACCAACGGCGACGAAAGCATTTCAGCAACAAGAGACTCTACGAAGCATCCGGAATAACACCCCTGGACAAATACATGATCAGTGCTGCTAAGAAATGGATGAGCAACCTTAGCAATCATCCGAACCCGCTAGTGAGAACCATCACCAGCGAAGAGAGATACCCCGAGCCACGATACCTAGCCGTGAAAGCACTACTGGATGACGTAATAATTTATACCAATGACGACGAGGCAATCCATTTCTACGAGGACGCAGCGTCAAACTTCCACCGTGGCTAGAAGCCACCTCCACCCCACATCCCACCACAAAGAGAACCGGATATGAACCACCCGAGATAAACCATCTAGTATTAAGTAAATAGTATAAGTCAATCAAAGACATTTTTTTAAATAATTTTAATAAAAATAAAAACAATGTATAAAATTAGGCCCCTTATGTGCTAAAACAAATTTAAATACCAATGTTATATAATGTAAATTAGAATTAAGTGCCAATTGTAAAAAAATCGGTCCTATTTGACATTTCTTTCACATGCCATCTATTTTAATTTGTCGCGCATGACAAATAAAACAAAAACAATAGTTATTTTGATGATAGACGCGTGCGAACAATTCATTCGTTGCAGTGTGGATGGTATGTGGAACGCGAATAGAGTTTGGCAATTCGTAACAATCACTAATTTGTTTTGTCAAATTTCTTTTATTTTAGCAGATAAATTGTAAATTTTACTATCTATAGTTTCATATCATTGTGTTTGGGTTTTCTGAAGAATTTAGGACTATATGGTAATATTCGAAAAACTATACATTTTTGCACACACAAAACTCAAGGCAACAATACTACAATGTCCCAAGGGTAATAAAAACTAGTAAAAACGAAACTTTCTTTGTCAGTTCACAAGATAAAGCTTGAAGCACAAAAAAATAATTCTTGGATTTTTAAAAAAATATTGATTTTTTTTTTTTTTTGAAAATTCAATATCTTGAAAACGGGTAAATGATTTTTTTTTTTTAATTTGGGGAAAAACAGTTTTGTATTAAATACCAAAAGTTGGCATACCAAATTTAGTTTTTTAAATTTTCAAAAATGTTTAAATATAATAAAACCGCTCTAGCGATTTTTGATATTCATCAAACAAATTAGATAGCATACATTTTTACTTGCGATACACGTAGTATAGGGCATGTTTAGGATTCGTGCAAAAAAAAATTCGAGATAATAATTTTCCCTAACATATTACGATGATAGAGAACGGTACCTGCCATACAACCAATATACAAAAATTGATTTATTTCAAAAACGGCTCTAACGATTTTCAAAAAAAAAATTACGACAATTAATATTTTGGTCGAAACGGTTTTTGACGGTACCTGTCATAGAACCGATTTTTGTGTTTGCAAATTTCTCGTTAACCGATTTGAACCAAATTTTTCGTGTAAGAGTTCCTTTACAATCTTAACAATTTTGCATATAATTTTTGGATTTTTAAAAAAATATATAAATTTTTTTGTTGAAAATTCAATATCTTGAAAATGGTTCGATGATTTTTTTTTTCAAATTTTGTGAAAAATTGTATTTTATTAAATACTAAAATTTGCCATACCAAGTTTAATTTTTTTTAATTTAAAAATTTTTTTTTCATAAATTCATATTTATCAAACAAATCAGATAGCATACTTTTTTTGAGCTCTATCCGTTTTAGCTATTAAAAAAAATTGTATTACTTTATAGAAATAATTTATATTTTAAATTGTTTTAAAAACTTTATTTTAATGATATCATAATGTTATAGAACCACTAATGCACATTGTCAATTTTAAGCTAAGTTCAAGTTGTTAGCTACTAGAGCAAGTTTGTGCGATCCAGTCGTGCCCATTTTGTTTAACAGTTCTAGCGAATGAAGTGTTCAAATTCGAAAAAAAAATTTGTTTGCTAACTTAACGCATGAAGGAGTTTTTCGCGAAAAAGAGTTCTGAGCATGTTTTTCAACTTAAAACCCAGAGTTCTAGAGTTTCCTGATGGGTTTAAGAAAGCGTTCTGCAAAATTGGAAAAGTTAGGGCAAATTAAGATACTCATGACTTAAAACCAACAATTTTCACAATCCCTAAAAATAAAAAAAAAAAATGAGTTCTGATTAGAGTTCCCGATAGCAAACAAAGAGTTCCAAACATTTTATTAACAACTTTTTTTTCTAAAACTTATTTTGTTGCACTTTTTCCGACGGGCCGAACCGACGATTAGTTAATATTTAATTTTAAAAACAATCAAAACAGGAATTTATCAAACACGACCGGCAAGATTAACTAACGATGAATCATGTATTTTGCTTATTACCCGGATGTCAAGCAAAGAGGAAAATGGAAAAAAACTCGAGGTCGAGTGTTATGTGGAAGTGCAACACAAGGTAGTTTTTAGAATGCTACCTCCACAGCTATGCTCAGTAAGGGGGTGGGATCACCAAATAACTTTTTTTATCGTTTATAAAAAAAATATAATTAAATGAATAAAAAATAAATATTTTCGTTGATGCTGCCACAGTGCCGTAGTCGCTAAAAATAAAAGGGTGCCAGTAATTTTTTTTTAATAAGGGAATTACAAACCTTTGAAGCGGAAAGCGATGGTGAAAGATTTTTTAATATACAAATAAGACAAAATATTAAATTTAAAGTTTGCAATAAGATTTTAATGAATATTAATTTGCTTGGGGAAACCTTTTAAGGAATAAAACTCAAGATCTTTTCGGTACTTTAATAATAGATAGAGGTTAATCGAAATAAAATAGACCGTTATTACTTTGTCCCGAAAGAACAAAAGAATAATTAAACGGGTCGCGCGTCTCGCAATTTCGAGAAAATTACCGGAACGAAAGCCAAGCGAATTTAACGATTTTCAAAATTTTAAAATGACACCAAGACGAAATAAACTACCTATGAATAACGAAATTTTCTACTTATCTTTTTTTTTCCTTTATCTCCAACTATTCCTTTGTTTTTCCTTTTTCCCTCTGGGTTACTCAACGAATTTTTCCTCCTTTTTCACCTTACGACTTTCTCCTTATTTCCTTTCTCCCAACGATTTTATTATCACCAATAATTATTCTTTTCCTACACTTTTTCGGTTCTTCTTTGAAATTAATTTCTTTTGATTTTTTCTTTTTTACTTTGCTATTACGTAAAACTTTCTCTCCAAATTTTTGACTCGATCGTAAGTTCTTCAGACAAGAAGTGTTCGTCCGGATTTTTCGATGTCCATTCGACCCACTTTTTGCGCTGAACTCCCTGGCTTTCGGCCAATCGGAATGAGCGGATTTCGATCACGTCATTTGTAAGCCACTCTCAGCTAACTTGCTGAAGAGCGCTACCGTTGACGAAATCCAGCGGTCCTGCTTACTCGCACCTACATCTCCCTGACTATGCTTCGTCATCGTGGAAGTCGCCGACCTCTGGTGGCAACTTCCAGGAGCGGCGAAACCGATGAACGCATTCAGTCATTTACCCCTATTATTTTCTTGAGAAAAAGCCTGACTGACAACAAAATATCAAAAACTCAAGAACTCAATTTCGACTTACAAAATTCATTAGTCCCCTCCAAATACCGTTTCTAAAACCCCAAACAAAAGAAAATAAAGGGAAATTCGTCGCTGTGAAAAATACATTAACAAATTACTAAACTTTTGAAAATTTCGAAGGAAAAGTTGGAAACTATTTTCAAATGAACGCGATTTACAACAAAAATTTTCGATGGGCTTTCGTAAGATATTGGGGATTAGGAATAAGTTGATAAAGTTCCATTTTTAACAAATTAAGATTAAAAGAATTTAACAGCATGAATAACGTTGGGCCTTCGGCCATTCTCACAAAGAGTTACTTCTGGCGACTGGGGAGCAGCTGTCACCCGCGCTTTGTTTTTGGGTTTTGTTTCCAAACAGACCATCCGTCTGTTGGTGATGATTCATATAAGACTTCCTTTTTCGACAGACCAACTATCTGTCAATTATGCATTTTAAGATTGCGATTGCATCGATATTGTTTCTTCAAGATACTGAGAGAGTGTACCAATGGCTGATGGACCATGGCTGCCCTACGCTCTCATAGTATATTGAAGGAAACACTTGTATAGAAAGAAGAAAGGGGTAGGTGGGGGCAAGGATTTGAAGAGTGAAAAGAACAGTTTTTGTCGCGGTAAATTTTACCGTGACAATTTTTCTAAAGTGAATTGATTTTTTGTTTAATTTTAAGTTAATCTCAATGGGCACCTAAATTTGCGAATTTCTTTTGAAAAATTAGTTTTAGGAAACAAAGTTAATAGGCAAAGGTTTAGAACTCTTTGTTTGCTACCGGGAACTCTCATTTTTATTCAATTTTAGACAATCCTTTTGTTAACTTCACAGGACTCTTTCCGAGTTGAAGGAAAACTACACTTGGCCAGATTATCCCTTAAAAAGGCGTACCTTCTTTACCCTTAAACTATCGGTCAATTGCATTAATGGCCCTTCTTTTCAAGGTCATGGAAACACTGTTTAATTTCTTAGCTCATGAAATATCTCGAAAAAAGAAATTTTCTTCATGACCGGCGGCGCGTGTAGCGAAACGTGCTGAGCTTATGGTATATCTCACCGAATAGTGAAACCAATCCTTATGTCGTTTTGGAGAGTATAAGATTATTGCGCTTGATATTCCAAAAGTATTTGATAGAGTTTGGTATCAACTATCAAGCTGTCATCGAAAATTCGTGCTTTTTATACCGATGAATTTAATGCATCTAAAACTCATTAATGTCATCTGCAGGTAGAGTAGGACTAGGAATGACCATCAGTTTACAATTGGGCCCAACCTTGATCGTTCTCTTAAGTACGCAGATATACTTTCTTTAGACGCACTACAGGAATGTAAATGGTCTACGTGGCTCAAATTTCCCCTTCCCTTCAAAACCAACGGGCATGGGCTGGGCACCCGTTAACACCTCTTTAACCTACCTATTCGCTCATGCTGTGTATACATTTTATGGGTAATCGCAACTCCTTTAGTGTGCGCTAAATAGAAATAAATCTTAGCATTTGTAACCCTTTCCGAAATTGCACATGCACACAGTTTATCCTAATACCTGTTTTAATGGGGTTGTAGGTTTTGAATTCAAAAGTGTTTGCGTTCCTGGCAGCGTAACGTGTATCAGGATCATGAAAAGTCTTAAACGAAGCTAGATTTTCAGAAAAAAATCCAATACAATTCACAAAGTTGTCGAATTGCTTCATATCTAAATTACCTTCTTAAATAATAATTACATATCTGAATAACTCAAATAACTTGAACTTGTTATACAAGAGAACTCTTGCAAAATTGTGCATTTCTCTAGCTTGAGTCTCCTCCTTAAAATTTATACAAATTAGGAATCTTGATTCACATTGAAGGACTCATTTAAAGTTCTCAGTTGAAGAAAAAAAGAAAAAACTTAAAATGTGAGGCTGAACCTTTTTGAATATTGAAGTGAACTTGGAAAGTTTATCGACGACTTTTGTGCGCGAAGTATCCTCTATAGCCACCTACACCTAATTTAACTTTTAGCAATTTTGATTGTTCAATCAGTGATTTGTTAAACTTGCTTGGCAACAAAAAAAAAATCCTTGTATAGTAATCAGTGGTGCGTGATAAGGAGAGTTTAACAAAACTGTTCAAATAAAATAGGTACCTCTTTAGCTAGACTGAGTTTGTTTGAGGAAAGTTTTGTTACAAGTTTAGTTTTATTATTGTTTCCGATTACTTATTGAAGCGTACGATTTGTTGGAGCTTTGAATAGACAAAAGACTGAAGTTATCATGTGTATGAGATTGGAGGGCGATATTCTTAAGGTTTTTAATATTAATTTTATTTATCAAAGATAAAAAACGAATGAGTATTTTTGTTTACCTATGGTTGAATCAAATATTCTGTTGTCATATTTTGTTCTTGCATTGTACATCGAGATAGAGCAAACAAGCGTCTAGACTGATTTGCTTAACATTTCATTTTGTATTGGATTTTTATACATTTTGTATTAGATTTTAATACATTTTTGTATTAGAATTTATTACATTTTGTATTAGATTTTTATACATTTTGTATTAGATTTTAAAACATTTTTGTATTAGCTGTTGATATATTTTGTTTTAGATTTTAATACATTTTCTTATACTAGATTTGGGAAACACCCATAATTCCCAAAAAAAAAAAAATATCACCATCAGAAGTAATCCATTAAAAAATATGTAATCCAACTGCACGAAGTCCCCATAATAAAAGAACACCTGTAGACAAAATCCCCAATAAATAAATAAATATTCAGGATCCGAAATATGTTTTATTTTGCCTTATTTTGTGGTACAATTTTCTCAAAATGTATTCAACTCATTGCTATAAATAATTTCTGGTTGGAAAGCCATAACTTCGGATATGTGCAGAATAAAGGAGGATGGGCCCTTTAGCGGTTTGTTTTTAAGTGCTAGGACATTTTGACACTGACAGCTGTTTCCCACTCGAAAACTTGACAGAAAGTCAGTATCATACCTCCGCGGAACGAAATGAGTCGCTTTACTCTTGAACAACCTTGGGAAATATTAAAAACTTATATCCAAAGTGATTAAGGCGAAAATCATCTTTTCTGCCGAGGCGCATTTTCATCTCGGCGTCTACGTAAACAAACAAACTTGCCGCATCTGGGGCTCGGAAAACCCCCCCCGTTGCTGTCGAGAAGCCAATATTGCATCCACAGAGAGTACCAGTTTGGTGCGGATTGTGAAGTGGTGGCATCATTGGAGCATTTGTCTTCGAAAATGAGGCTGGGAACAACGTTTCGGTCAACGGTTGGCGTTACAGATGATTTTTTTTTTGTACTGAAAGTGAAGAGATGGATTTTGACGACCTCTGGTTCGTGGCATGGTGCGCCTCGGAGCTGCGACTTGACCCTTATGGATTTTATTTTGTGGGCAACCGTGAAGGACCGATGTTATGCCAAGAACCCGGAAACGATTCAAGCACTTAAGGCCAATAAAATCCAAGCAATCCGTGTGCTATAACCCGAAGCCATCAACAAGGTCTTGGAAAATTGGAGTGCGCTACTGCGAGACCCAGCCGAGGCAGCCCCTTGAACGACGTTGTTTTCCATAATTAATGGGAATGTTTGCTCTTACTAATAAAGCCATCATACATGGAAAAAATTAATTTTCTTCATTTTATTGTATTTTTAAAAAGAAACTTGTATTTGGCCCACTCTGTATCTCGGTTTGATTGCAAAAATGAATGTGACTTGTTTGTGAATTTTCATAATTTCATAATAATTTCATTAATTGGGTTCAGACTGCCCAGTTCGAAGAAGATATGTATAATTATTTTTCTAGACAACCCAAAACATTATTCCCCTAAACAGAAAACTACACCTCGGAATAAAAATGTGCTGAAATCAAATGGAGCAGTTAGCAAATGCCTTTAGTTTGAGTCTGAAAAATTCTTATTCGATGGTGTAGTTTTCCTAAACACGAGAGTTAAAATAACCATTTTTTCTTTATAAATACGGGGGAATATTTCTAGCTTCAATTCTGAAAAACAAACATGTAGAAAAATTAATTAATCTATAAATAACTAATTGGGTTTGAATTTCGCCTTGAACAATAATTTATAAACAATTCATACTAAAATATTCCAAAAAAATATAATCAGTAAAACATGTTCACTCGTTGCCGTATTCCATGTCTAACTACGAGAATCAGACTACGTATCGCAATGAGTTCTTCTTACAAACTCTTGTATCTAAACTACACGTATACATTTTTAGTAAAAAAGTAAAAAAAAAGGCAGAGTGTTAAACCTCTGACTCAATGAATAACAATCAGAACAGAAAATCCCCTTGTCGTTGTTCTACTTGATGTTCTTAATTTTTTACAAAATTTTAACCGCACAAAAGGGGTTATGAATACCCTTAAAATGTTTTTAACATAGCACGAGCGATTAGGTTAGTAGGAGAGGATTTAAAAGGAGATACCGATGCACAATGGTTTTGAATGTTTGCATATCGAAATGAGGGGGGAAAATTGGGCCGGGTAAAGCATTCCACATTCGTGTGGTGCGACTGAAGAAAGAATCTCTGTACTTAACAGTACACGAAAAGAATTGAAAAATCACCAATTGCAAAATTTTAGGTTGTAATTTACGAAACTCTTTTTATTTGTAAATCAAGGCGCTTTTATTAAAAAATAACTGCACATTTTGTAATTTACTACTCAAATCATCGTAAAAAGCTCAATTTTATAATTCGATATTTATTATCAAAAGTTATAATTCGAGCTTGTTGACTTGAATGTAAATTACAAGTTTTTGAATTGCAATCTACTACTTCAGGGGAGTAATTTAATTTTACAACTTATTGATCTTGTTTTGCGAACTTTAAATGGTGATTTTCATTTTCTCAATGCTCAAACCAGTAAAATGTAAGTAGCTGCCATATAAATATTGACCCCACAATTTACGAAAATAGGTTCTTGCAAAAGTATACAGTAAATTACAATTTTTTTAGGCGTAATCTAACACTTAAGGGGAATAATTTAAATATTTATATGGTGATTTTTGAACCAACCAACAAGTAAATAAGTTTTTGAAGTGATTAAGTTTCAACATGCTCCCTTTATATCGTGCGATGGCCTAGGTGGTAGCGCGTTGGATTGATATGCGGATGGTGCCAGGATCAAATCCCAAGTAAGTAAAATAAAATTCTTTTTCAAATATGTAAAATTGTATACACAATTCAGAATAAAAAGGAAGCGACTGCAAACACAACACCACCCGTGTGTGGACAAAAATAACAAAATAAAAATACACGCAAATCAACATTTCGACCACAATTCACAGATTTGGAAATTTTCATTTTTTTTGTTTATTTTGACTACGAAATAATAATAATAATTCAATTTGTATGCCCGTAATAAAAATAAATAAAAAAAATGCTTCCTAGAGTAGGGATCGAACCCTCCATTCCAGGTTAGCCATCAAACACTATATCCAAATTGATATCAAATTGCGATTCGCTAATGGCAATATTTTTTTTTCCTGGTTCGAATTATTGATACTCAAAAGTGTTGAAATATAATTTTTGAGTGTCAATATCTTCATTTTGCTCATTTTTTAATATTGCAAACAAAAAGTCTTAATTTAGTAATTTCCAATCCAAGGTCCAAAACTGGATTCATTTTTCGTGATTTGTAGCTTATTTTTCTTGATCTGATCTAAGAATTCTTTCCGTGTACGTCCGAAATTGGGCTCGAGGGTAAACTGATGGGCATTCCCACGCGCGAGTATTACGGTTGAATTGTTCAAGGGGAGGAATGCAACTGGCTATTTCACTGGAACACTGATTATAAAAAGAGCGGTTAAATAGGGAAAGACATGAAACATTACGGCGGTGTTCGAGAGATGTAATTGTTTCCGTTATAGATCTTTCACCTATCATTTTTAAGCTCTCTTTTGTATTCTGTCCAACAAACTCAAACGAGTGAGAATGTACTCAAGGTTTGGACGAATAAATGAAGATCACAGCCAGATCAGAAGGGGAGAAAAACTTCTTGCATCTACGGAGAAAACCTAAACATTTAGCAGCGTTTTTGGCGACATCAAATATGTGGTCATTCCACGAAAGGTGGTCTGTGACACACATACCGAGATCTGAGAGCTGCTCGGTTTCCTCGATGCAAGTGCCGCCCATGAATAGCGGCATTAGGGGTAGATTTCGCTTTAACGACAAGAGACAGCATTGAGTTTTCGAAGCATTAAGTTCTACGCGGTTTTTGATTCCCCATTGGACAATGCTGTCGAGATCAGAATTTAATGAGCTTATTATACACTCCCGTTCAAGTTCCACATCCGAAGGACATGGATAAGAATCTGTAAACGAATATGAGAAGCTGAGGGTACTACCGTCAGCGAAACAGTTTAATGGATTAGAAGTTTCAGACAAAAGATCATTAATAAAAATAAGGAAGAGAGTCGGAGACAACACGGAGCCCTGGGGCACACCAGCATTTATTTTGTGGATTTCAGACTTGAAACCGTCCAATACGACTTGTATTGAACGGTCCGATAGGTAATTTCTAATCCAAAGAAGAAGAGATTCATCGAAACCAAATGCGCGCATTTTCGATAAGAGAGCTTTCTGCAATCGACTTATCAACCATAATTCAACTCAAATGAACCGACCAAGAAAATTTGGTACAGTTTTCCTATGACGAATGGAGAATTAAGCTCTTATAACAAGGCATCAAGGTTAGGGCTGGCCACGAGACGAGACTCTGCGAGACTTTTCTAAGTCTCGTCTCGGTCTCGTTAAAATCGAAAACTTTCAGTCTCGTCTCGGTCTTGTGTCGGTCTCGTATAATTAAGTCTCGTCTCGGTCTCGTATCCGAAAAATAAGATTTTCGGACAAACTGTTGATTATTGGAACGAAATATTTTCGATTATCGTTTGAATATGTGCAGAAGAAAATAAATATTTAACTGAAATTGTATTTTTTAATTTATTAGACTCTCTGTAAATTTTGGTCCAAATATACAGTCTCGTCTCGGTTGCTTAAAAGTCAGTCTCGTCTCGTCTTGTCTCGGTTTCGCATGACGACCGAGACCTTTCTCGTCTCGTGACCAGCCCTAATCTGAGGGAAGGAATCGTTTGCGGCAAACGTAAAAATTGCCCAAACGACTTTCTCGTTTACAAGCCAGTTTTGACAGTTCGTTTGCAGCAAACTCTTAAATTCGTTTGAGACAAACAATTCATACTGTTGTAGCAAAATTCTATCTTTTGTTTCAAACGAATAGAGTGTCTGGTCAAACGAAAGTAGTGTTTCTGTCAGACGAATACGAATGTTTTGTAAACATATTTACTTTTTGTGGCAAACGAATCGTGCTTTTAGAGTAAACGTTAATACTTTGACGACAAGCGAATGTTAGAAGATCAAAGTGGTTGTGACAAATGAATAACACGTTTGTTGTTAATGACTTGTATGTTTGTCACAATCAATACAGTTACTGCTGGTTTTCCGTTAATTCTGAAATCTGAAATTATATATTATTTTATTTTAATTGAAAAAATGTCAAGTTTTACTTACCTGAATTTGAACTGGTATCTTTCCGTTCCAAGAGCGAGCATGCATCCACTGAGCTAATTTGCAACATAAAAATCTCCGGCAAAATGTTAATCAGTTGAAAACTTCACACATAGCAGCAGAGAGAAATGTACTGAGTCTATAGCGCGTGTACTAAGTAAACATTGGTGATACAATTTTTTGAAAATTTCTTGCGCAGGATCTAAACATGATAACCAGCAACGGTTTTTTGCATTTTGTTCATGTATCTTTCGATTTTAACAATCTATATTGTTTTGAAAACAAAAAATATATTAAGAAATGTGCCTGAGACAATTTCATGTATTTTAATTAATTTTGGCAACACTATGACGACCGAAGTATTTAAAATATCGGGTCAGTTTTTGTTTTAAACTATTACTACTTTTAACAAAATCGTTCTGTTTAAGTTTTGTAGGCAAAACTAAACTTATTGATAATTTAGAAGATAGCACACCATTGGTAGGGTTTAAATTTGATGAACATAATTATTATTTGTATGCGTTGTAAATTAAGTTTATGTGGATGGAAACCCAACATAGGCTTTAAATAAGCATTCAATGCATATATTTTTATCATTTTAACTTCATTATTACCAAAAAAAACAAAAAAAAGTTGGGCACCAGCAGGGAACGAATCGGCAACGCTCGGGTCCATCCTGTACCTGGAGTAAAATTCTCTATTCTCCAGTCATATGGCTTTAGTACTAAACTCTCTACTAAATCCTCTAAAATTTTGCGCCATTGTTTTTCGAAATGAACAAAATTGAAGTTTTATTCTGAATGCAATTTTTTTAACAATTATTTTTAATGCAAACATTTTTAAACTAGTATTTATTTTATTTTTTAATGCAAATATTTTGGAATTTTTACTTTTTCTATTTTTTAAAGCAACAAATTTTCAATTTTGAATCGCAATCTTTTTAAATGTAACATATTTTCAATTTTTTGTACAAGTAGTGCTGAACTTCAGAATACCAAATTGATCAAGCAAAACAAGTATTTGAAACGTACCCAATAGATACTTGCCCTATAAATTATCTGAAATTGGTTAGATAGGAATTAAACAAATAAAATAGTTTTTCCAAATAGGAAATTTATTGCTGCAAGCGAATTTCTTTAAAAGAAACCTAAAAATTCTTTCGCCTCAAAAGCATGAAATGTTTACCACAAACATTAAGTTAATTTGTAAAAATAAGATTTAAAAATATATACCCTGCAATCATTCAATCGTTTGCTACAAATAAGTTTACTTTCTACGAATTAACCATTCATCCCAAATTTTCGATTCATTAGTTGCAAACAATTGTAATTTATATAGTAAACGTAAAACTTTTTGCAGCAAACTGCATTTCAAAAGCTTAATTCGCAATCGATTCATTCGCTTGCAATAAACAATTACACTTGCTGGCAAACAACATGGCGTTTGAATTTAGGTAACATTTTCATTTACCGTAATCAACCCAGGCAAATTGAGCTCCGAACGAATGGGTTATTTGTTAATATGTTTGATGCAAAGGGATTACTTTCTGTGGCGACTGTAATACAATTGCTACAAATGAAATACGTTTCCAGGGATTGTATTACATTTCCAGCAAATGTATAACAATTACAGCAAACGAAATTCGTTACCCGCAAACTCAAAAAAAAATATTAATTTTCTCAGTGTACAAAATAAAAAAAAACCTGCCACACGTCGCCTCGCATCCGAAATCAAATCAAAAATCAAGCTCGCTACTATATAACTACAACTTTACCTATTACCTAAAGTCCTCTAAGAAAATGTATATTTCCATTTTGTGTGAATTTGGGGAAAGTTAAATACACACGATGAAAATATAAGGACCAGCACATTCAATGTACGTCATAACCCTATAGAAACAGAATGTGGGTGGATAGAGGTTACCTTGAAATAAAAGCACACGGAAAGCCTATACGTCGAGGCTATAAAACATATATCCTCTTGTTTTCTTTGTGCGGTTTGTAAAATGTTTTGCGGATGTACCTACAGTAGGTATTTCTTGAGTTAAATCATAATACATCGTTTTGTGCTTTAGACACTATATTCATCTCCTATACCAATATTAGGTACACCTTGCTAGAAAATTCGTATTCGTTGATTGCCATCGCAGTTGCTGCTTTTTGCCATCTTGTCTTCCCCAAATTGGGTGAAGAAAATTATGTATGGCTTTGATTTGTACTACGTGTTTTGACTCTTAATAAAATGTACAAAAGTATTGATGTTTGAGCATCATGATGACGGTATAGAGTAAGTTGCTGTTAAAATGTACACACGAATTTAAACGAAACTAAATTTTAAGGTACAAATTTGAAACTTGGTTTGTTTTGTAGGTACTCATCACCTTTGAATAGGCATTTTAGGATCAGAATTAAAAATATTTTAAAGAAATGTTTGTCCACCCACTTTAAGGTGTGCTTTTTCTCATATTTGAGTTTAATCATTCAAACTTTGTATATGATTATTATTTTAGGAAATCCTGAATAGTTGGTGACACCAACATTTCGCTTCATCTTGACCTCACTTAAATTCTAAGAATTTTTATCAGGGGGCAACATTGTCAGAAAAACAAAGTGTGAGTTGACTTCCTACCAGGTTAGAACTACCAAATTCTACTGTTTAGTTTTTTATTGACTTATAAAATCGTAATACATTCAATTTAGTATTTTGATATTTTTACTAAAGTCTATTGGTTTGGCCGAAAGCCATCTACCAGACTGACATTATTTATTTAAACATACTAACATTATTGTTTTGATTATATTTAACATTGTTTTGTTTTCAAAAATTTTCATTTATTATACAATTTCTATAGCGTAAAGATTTCACTGTGTAGTTATAAAGTACGTCCCATCCACGTTCTCCATTTATAATTTTTAGCGTTTCTTCTAAGTGGATCGACTGTGCTCCAACATATTTAACTCGGAACTCTCTTAAAATGTGGCAAACAGCAATATAGTGTAATACATCTTCTCTTTCCCTACAGTTGCATAGAGTACATAGGATAGGTAGCTCTGGACGGTGTGGAATAAAGTTCAGGTTTAGTAATTCTCCTCTTTAACGAAAGATCGTGGATATATATTCCGATGAATGGTTTGCTAAAAAGTAGGTTTTTCATTCATGTAGTGGTCCAGTTTGCTAAAGTATTATCTGTACAACGAATTCCGAGCGTCTTCCATAAAGTTATCATACATTCTGTTTCCTGTTTTCTTCAGCAATTCCTCGATCTTTGATTTTACAGCTTCCAGTTGGTCATCAATTGTAATCAGTAAAGTGTATCCACACTCTGCTGCTAGCTTCTTCCACTCGTACACACCCTCCTTCTGTCAACAGTAAATGTTTTAGTAATATTTTTGGTATTCGTTTTTCATGCATTGCCTTTTAGTTTAAATGAAGCTTAAGAGTATCCAAAAACATAGGAGGAACACCAGTTTCTAGGTGTAACATATAGTTGGGTGCACTACTCGGCAATCTGTAAAATCTCCTGATGAAATAGCGGAGAAACTTTTCGACTGCTTCAAAAGATCTAAATCCCCAAGCTTGTGCACCATAGAGAATTATGGCAGTTGCTGTTGCACGAAATATTTTTTGCTTTGAGGTATGCGAAATATCTTTCTTGTTAACCCTAGAAAGATAACCTATGTCGAATCGACGTAAGAATTACATGTAACTATTATGGGACATGAAATAGGGTTATCTTTCTAGGGTTAATAAACTTGCCCAAACAGTACAGGTTGCTCGCTTTGCTTCAGCAAAGTTTGGCTTTAAGATGATTGTTCATGCTAGCGTTTGATGTAGTTAACACCCCCAGATATTTATTTTCCTTTACTGTTTCTATTTCTATTTCATTTCCCTGGAACGTCCACTTTTCATTCCGTGAATACGTGCCACCACCTCCTCTCACAATCATCATTTTAAATTTCTCTAGGTTAACAGATAGGTTCCAACTTTTGCAATACCTTTCCAATCTATTTATCATAAGCTGCATGCATCCAATAGTTTCTGCGAGGAAGACTATGTCATCCGCAAACAACAAACCTGGAATTTTTGTCTCACTAATCTGCACTCCACCTTTAACAGTATCTGTGATATCATTAATATATAGAATAAACAAGAGCGTGTTTCAAACGCAGCCTTGTTTAACTCCAACCGTAGTTTCAAATTCATCAGAGTAGCACTTTCAAACCCAGACACGAGCTACATTAATATGATACAAGGCCCTTAGTATATTTATCATTTTTGTTGATATTCCTATTCTATATAATTTATAGAAGAGTGCTTTACGGGGTATAGAATCGAAGGCTGCTCGAAAATCGACAAAGAAAGCGTCGAGTTTTGTATTTTTTTTCTTATAAATTTCCGCTAGGCTGAGTATAGAAAATACTTTCTCCAATACTTGGAAAAGTTTCTCCTGAAGCCAGCTTGGAATTCGTGCAAAATCTGTTTACTTTCAACCCACTGTGTAAGCCTTTTATACAGCACAGATGAAAACAGTTTATACGATGTTTTAAGAAACGATATTCCTCTATAATTAAATGGATTATCGTAATCTCCTCTTTTGTGTAGCGGATATATTATAGACTGTAGAAAAGACTCAGGAACTTCAACCGTATCAAAAACTCGGTTGAATGACGATGCCAGTAGTACTTTGAACTCAGGCATTCTGTTTCTATAACACTCAAATGAGATTCCATCCTCTCCTGGTGCTTTATTGAGTTTGGAGTTATAAATGACATCTTCTATTTCTAACAAAGATATTGGCGAGTGTAAGTGCTCATCCAATATCAAAGGCGATGCGTTTAGGATCGGTGGTGAAAACTGTTCGGCGTTGAGAAGATGTATGTAGTGAGCTTTGAGTTGATCTGCAGGAAGTCCTTCCCTTGTGGCATTTCTTCTTCCTGTTACCACTTTCACTGCCTTCCGAAAATCTGCTGGTGATCTGGCTGTATTAATATAGTCTATGTTTTGTTGATCATAAATGTTCTTCTTAACAGCACATAAGCTTTTATATTTCATGTTGGCCGTTGCATAGTTTGCTTGTGATATGCTATTGTTGCTTTTCCGAAACATACGTAGGAATGCAAATGAAATACCTCTTTTTTTCTGCATTCTTCATCATATCATTTCTGTTTAAATTTGTTGCTGCAAGTTTTTATATTATTTTCATTTGTGGTTGCATTTTTTATGATTTCTGCTAGTTTCTCAACATTTATATTTTCTGCAGATCCACTCGAACATTTAAGCGCTCAATCTCTGTACTTAGATTTCGTTGAAAGATTTCACGATGGCTATCCCTCCATTTAATTTTTGAAATCAGTTCCAGCTGGCAAGTAATTTCCGCTTCTTGCCTTTCTGATATTTCAAACCCTACCTCTAAGGGCATGTGGTCTGAGAAAGTTTTCATATCTACTCGGAACTCACTTAAAAGTGCCAACTAGTTACCTGACAAGAAACAGTAGTCGATGACCGAGCGAGATGAACCACGTTTGAAAGTGAATTCACCAAGAGAATCACCCACGCAACTTCCATTAAGAACTCGGCAGTCACAAGCGTCAGCCAACTCCAGAATTCCAGAACCTCTAACATCACCCGTCTCATCTTAAGATCTGCGTGTTTGCAAAGTTGTTTTGAGATAAACCGATCCGCTCGTTAAAATCACCAACTAGCATTAGGTTTGATGACTCCAAATTATTTAACGCATCCCGAAGCTTTTCATAATCTAGCTGCCAGTGACTACAGTTTAAATATACTGGTACGGTGTGAAGAGTGATTTCATTCATTTTCAGTTCCAGAACGGCTGTGTGTTCAATTTTCTTAAGTTTAATCTGTACACCATCTAAATATTTACAATACCCAAAAAGCTCGCCACCGCTTCCTCTCCCAAATAAATGATTTTTCACCGCTGGTATAAATTTTAATTTATAGTTAGTAAACAGATTATTAAATCTAATTTGTTCCTTTTCTAAAACATGAGTTTCAAATAATACAAAACCATCGAATAGATTTACATAATTGAAAAAATCTACATATAAAAATTTTTTTTTAAGCCCTGCAACATTATAACTTAAGATTTTTAAAGTTGAAAGCTTAGATGTCTGATAGACGGGAACGGATCAATTGTAAGCATCACCGTGTGAACTCCCACTCACTCGGACATCCGCATTCCGCACAGCGGTTGGTTCTATTGCGTTTGCCCCTTGATGATTTTGACATAGTGATCTGACAGTTGATCTGACAGTTGTTGTTTCACTTGACGTTGTGTTGCTATCTTTCTTTAATAACGTTTAGTAAACATGCCGGTATTTCTCCAATAATCTGATTTAAAGCATTCAAACCATCCTCCATGCCACATTTCAGACCTTCAGCCGCCTCCCAAGAAAACATTTTGCCATTTACCCACAGCTTATCATCCCTCAGATGTCAAATTTACTTTCATCCTTGGGTTGAGCTCTCGCAGAACTTTCATGACAGCCACCAACCTGCTCCTTCTTTGACGGGCATTTCGAGGCAAATCCTTGTGTATACTTCTGTGTGTGCCCTTGAGACTCCTTGTATTACGAAGGATGCTGAAAGCTGTGTTGCCGGACTTAGTTTTAATAGCTACCAAATTCTACATATACACCCTCCTGTCTAAACAAGGGTAAATAGACCCCTCTCCTTGTTGTAATTTATGTATGAACTATGAATCATGATACATGTTCATGAATTTCCACTTTCACTTTCCCCTAAATTTTTACTTTCGATGAAATTTGGGCGCAATGAAAAATGGCCCAAACAAAAATGAAAAATTTCTCAAAAAATGTATGTGAAAAGTAAAAAAAAAAAAAACACAAAAATGAGAGTCGTACAAAAAAATCGCTCGATTTTAGTGTCCGATTATTTAATCACTATCTCAGAACTATCCTTTTAAAATTTGGTAGATCTGATCAAATAATCGTACAAAAAATGTTTCGCGTTGGCTTGGGAATACCTAGCCTGGGACGCTTCGCGGGTTCAAGGATTTGAACTCCCTTTTTGGGGCTTCTGTCCCGCTCACGCTCCGCTTAGGGTATATGTTCAGCTCAGTCTTCTGGCAGGCGCCTATGTTTTCAGTCGGTCTGCTATAAAAGTTTTTGTTTTAAACAGTAAGATTATTTAATCAATGTCCCAGAACTATCATTTTAAAATTTGATTAAATTAATCCTACACAAAATCCATTTTTTCATTTTTGTTTAAGAATAAAAGTTTGGGCCCATTTTTCACAATGAAATTGCACCCCACAATGAAAGTGAAAAAATGCCCTAAAATCTTATAGCCCCAATTTACAAATTTAAAACTTTGTTTTATTTTTGTTGTTTCCCATATACATTTTTGGGGCCATTTTCCATTTTGTGTTTGGGGCCAAATGTCATGGGGGTCAAATTTCTTGTAATCTTGCTATAGGGAAAGTTTGGGATTCGTAAACAAAATCGAATTCGAGATAATATTTTTCATAATAATTTCTTGTTTTGTAGGCTATAGGTCAATTGAAACAAATTTTAATTTTTTATTTTAGCGAAAGCAAGACGAACAGGAAACTAAATTCTGGTGATATAGTTTGCGGCTTCGTTTTTATTCATCAAACAGTCGATGGATTTGTATGAATGTAACTCTTCGGCGATTTGATTTTGAATGACGAAATTCTAGTGATGATTGGCACCTTTGTTTTTTGCAGCCAAAATTGCTCGTGCACTCAATTATGGTCAGCACAGTTCTGCACGATATTCGGTAAACATTCGTGTTGTTGCTTTAAGTTCGGTGGGAATTCAATCTTAGATCTCGTACGAATCGTAGAAAAAAACTTAGTGAAAAAAGGAATGTGTTTTTTTTTTGAATCCCACTGGACTCCGTTGTCATTGAACATCTTGACTCAATGCGACTCGATCGAAATCCATTTCTCACTCCAATTCTCGATTAAATGCGAAGAAATGTACTACAAACCGGATTTTCCCGGAATTCCAATTTTCCTGGAAATGTGTGCCAATACAAATCCATCGAACACAACATCGTGAAAATTGAACGATCCGTTCTCGAGTTATCCTACTAACAAATGAAATTTGAACCTTCAGCGCCATCTGTTGCAAATTTTTCGAATTTTCTTTTACCTTAAACCTTTGAGTAGTAATTTCAAACAAAACCGCAGAACTATGTATCCATTTTGGCCCAGTCGTTTTCAAATTTTAAGCATTCGCACAAACCACGATCCATTTTTATATAAATAAGACGATTACAATAATCTTATATGTATTGTATAATAATATATTTGTATGATAAAAGAGTCTGTGTGTGCACGCATAACTCGAGAACGAATCGTTCGATTTTCACAATTTTGGGCTTGATGAATTCGTATTGGCCCAAAGGAACACCTAGGACACTGGAGGAAAATCCCGGGCAATTTTCAGGAAAATTGAAAGTCCGGGAAAATCCTGTTTTCACGATTTTGGGATGATAAAACATTTCAAAGAAATTTGCGATGGTGAAAGTATTGCAGCACTGTAAGATTATCATATGGAACGAGTGCACAATGGCTCCCAAACGTGGATTGGAAGCCCAGAATCGCACGTTGAAAGATTTACAAAGTGAAAAACGACGACGTTCCGGTGATGTAATAATTAAGCTGTCAGACAATTTTCAGCAAACGCTAACTGTCATTCCAAGATTAACTCAAGCGAATGAATTGAACGCTTGTTTCAAGTCATCGGCTGTATGGCAATACACCGCGAAAATTGCAGATAAAAACAAACATCCGAGTTGCTTTACGAAATGACCAGTTCGCTGCAGAGGTCTATAGGCAATTTTTTGGCCATAGGCAATGGTGTGATTTTAGTGGAATTAGTCTCCGGCCTAATTGAATTTCCACTGAAATTTTTACGTTTTCCCGAAAATCGCTCAGAAATTTAGGTGGAACGAAGTTCGCCGGGTCAGCTATAGATAAAAGTTGTTAGCTATGAAGGCAAGTTTGTGCGATCCAGTCGTGCATAATAGGCCGTGGTCCAACTAACTCCACCTATACTGGTCCAACTTGCCCCACTAGCGGGGGCCACTTGGACTTGGTGCACTTTAGATTACATAATTCTTCTGCTGTTACATATATTAAATTTTTTAAAATTGCATCTAGAAGCCAAAAGTCCATTCTTTCAATATTGATCCCATTTCCATAGTTCTACTATGAGCGTGTTGGTAATTAGAAGACTTCCAGTGAAAAGTGGTCTAACTAGCCCGACCCTACTAGGCAATATACGCGCTTATTGTTGGTTTTTGGTTTTCAGTGTGCTGTTAAAACTGAATTGTAACATATCTTGATATGTTAGACCTAATCTTGGAAACAAATAGATACCACGGCCTATAGAAGTTATTCAAAAACATTCACCCACCAGGCAATTTACCAATCCACCACAGCTCCAGATTCTTACCCTATGCATTTAGTGTTCGACGACCACCCATGGAACTGTTGACATTGGCGCAACCACACGTCAGAATATTTATCTGCTAATTAAGGAATCGAGCAATTTTTAGATTACTCCCAGCTTCCCTTTCCGTTGATCATCCCCATTAATCCGGCACCGCATCATCGTGCGTCACCTATGCTGTCTCTATTTCATCAATTTTTCTCAGAATTTTCCCCATATTCCTACTCTAACATTTTCCAACACGGTTTGCTCAGACAAGAGAATGAGAGTGTATCACAAATGGATCTCCCTTTGAAATAACACCACTCCTCAACTGCACACCCTAACATCCGCTCCGAACCGTGATTGAGATTATGTTGTAAATGAAGGAGAAACGACTGCCGATTTTTATAGAACAAAAAGGGCCTTCGAGTTTCAAGCTTCCAAGAGGTGATGAATCTTATATAAATTTGCGTACGAACCAGTGATTTCCTATGATTTACATTCACATCAACGAGTTTGCGTTTCATATTTGAACTGGGGTTAGCTGGGACTTATTCCGGGATTCCTAGCCCTTGGAAAAATATCCTTATAACCACCACCGCTACCGCCCACCACCGTACCAATGTGCTGCCGAGTTAATTGGAATTTTTGTTTTGGAATTTCTACATATTTTTTTTTTGTCCGTAGAAAATCCTAAGGCGGAAGCTTTTAGTCATAAGATGAGACTGTCGGAATTATTGATCTACAAATCTTCGGTTAATCCTCTTAAAGTAAAATTGATTCAGTAGGTATAAACGGAAAAGACCTTATTTTGGCAATAAGTTGTGTGTTGCGATAGCCTGTGTTTTGTGTTTCTAAAACAAAACATTTTCCTCATTGCTACGATGATGGAAATATCTTAATCCTTAACAATTATGTTAATAAGATTAAATTAATTGGCAGTTGAGTGGAGGACCAACGTCATGGAAACGTGCTTGAAACTTGGCATACAATCAGAAAATATAATGCAGAAGAACACAAGTGCGAGTGATGGAGTGTTAGAGAGAGAGAGATAAAGAGAGAAATTGTTTCTTGCATCCTTGTGTTAAGAGTTAAGCTCTCTTGACCAAATAGATGCTCTAATTACTTGATGATTCAATTGGACTTAATAGTAATTATTGTGTATATCTAAAGGAGCCACTTTTAGAACATAATACATATCTCCATATAGAGATCAGCATGTGTGATGGTGATTCTTAATTTATGACTACAAACATATTCCATACACCTAATCTCAACTTGTGCCTTGACATTGTCCAGCAGGTCATGGTTTTTGTTTCTGGTATTTGCCAGTAAATAGAAGCCTTGTACTTGAAACGTACATATAGTTAATTTATAAGAATAATAGAGTTGAGTGAAAGTGCTTTTGCTAAACAAAGGAGAAGTACAACTAGAGGGCATACACTGCACATACAGGAAAATAAAATGTTTTCGGAGTACCTTAATCAGTAATAAGAGTATTTTTTAGAGTGGTCGTAATAATGATTTTTTTACTTGCGATATATGTATATATATATATATATGGCAAGTTATCGATTCTTAAAAATAAAAATCAAACTCGAGATAAAAGTGGGTCTTGTTTGTCTGTCTGTCCTCGCCCCTACAGCCTAAACAGCTGGAAGGATTTTTTCAAACTTGGTACATATGCCCAGAAGTTTTTTTATTTTTTTTTAGGACCCAAAACAACGGTGCCTGGCATACAAATATTGAAAAACCGTTAATAGCCAAATCACAATCACGCGTTAGGTCGTATGAAACAATCCGAAATTTTACCTCAGGTGTTGTGTCGCTTCAGATCGTAAACTTGAGCTCCAACGCCCAAATAGATCTATTTTCTATTTTGGCTTCGATTTGACAGTTCACAATTCTCATTTTTTTGTTGGGGTTGGATTTCATTTGGGTGCAAAAGTTTTTATTCAATTTAACATTTCTTATTTTAAAAAACATTGGGGGTATTCATGCAACGATGTAAAACACTAGATAAAATTACCATTTGCGTAAGTTTACAATTTGGTAAACGAACTGTCTGTCTGTTCTGTGACTATATTGAAACTATTGAAAGTTGGCGATAAAAGTTGTGAATAGTACAAGAAAGAATAATTCGGACGTCTACATTTACTTAACGATTAGGAAAGCTACTTTTCGTAAACTATTAAGGTAGAAGTATAAAGATTCTCCCCAACCAGTGCGAACCATTTGTTAACGACGAAGAAACTACATCAACAACGTGATTTTATTGTTGTTTTCTTCTTCGTCAACGCATGATTCGCATTGTTTTGGGTGATCCTTAATAGTAAGAAGCTGTCAAAAGCAGATGTCATAAACCAATGAAAAGTAGCTTTCTGAAGAATGAAAACCAGAATTGAGCCATAATTCACTGTATCTCTTTTTCTTTCCTGCCTCAACAAACGTCAGTTTCACTTCCATGAGGTGCACTCGGGGCGCTCTTCACTAGACTAGCGCAAGCAATTGTTGACGCAAATCAAGAAACCAACATTATGGGCGCACTTGGTGTTTATGATTTCTTTTTATTCGCTCATTTTCGTCCGACCAATACCGTGAGCCTACGACTAATTGTAGTTTCATCGTGTATCTTACATTTTTTATCGTTCCGAGACATTCGGCTCCGATTTCGCGTTGGTTCGGGAGAGGTTCTTTATTGAAAAATATCTTTGAAATCTAAACACGTCTAATGTGTCACACACCAAATCTTTCAAATAAACAAACAGCTGATTCAATTACACAGCATTTAACCAAATGAATAAAAAGGTCGTTCATGGAAACTTTTGTGTAAACTTATCATTTTACATAATTTGTAAGCTTACGACGTTGTATGAATACCCTTATTATCAATAATTTGTTTCAATAAAAAACTAAATATTTTATTTGTCTGAGTGACTTGATTAACAAATGCAACAACAGCAGCAGTGAAATTATCTAGTTAGTATGAGTACGTCGCGTCGCATGGAGATTCTGCAAACTAAATTGCATACATAATAAGGTATGTGGGTGATTCTAGTTTATACGTATGTATATAATACCAACATAAACGCGGCGAAATGTGAGGGTTCCAATGGGATATAAGCAGATATTACTACTTCCACTTCAGATTTTCCATATTCGATAGAAATGGAACAAAAACAATAAAAAAGTAGTCACTCCGGACTACCAAACGGAATTAATATATAATTTAATTTTGTTCATGTCAAGTTGACACAGATTTCTACATTACAGATAGTGAAGACATTTAGTGCACATTTGCTCATTTTCTTCTGGAGTTTTTTGACTTTTCGCTATCATCTGTAAACTGTCAAAGCAAAAAGGGGGTTTTCTCGGGTTTTTATCATCTCGCCAACTATCAACCGTCAAAGTGAAAGGTCGAAAATGTCACTTTTTCACGTATAACTCCTAAACGGTTCATATTTTTGAAAACATCTGAATGCATTCAGTTTGTACATCATGCAACTCCCTACAGGAAAAAATATTATTTTTTTCTTAAAAACAACCGTTTTAAAGATATAATTATTTTAAAAGTTTGCCAAAAATTCTAAATTTCCAGTTTTTCGCGTTTTACTCTTAAATGACGAAGTTGTCAAATAAAAATGAAAAGTTTTCAAAACTACTACCCGCGAAGCGGGTCACTCAAAGCCCTTCCACACTAGCCCACTGTTAAATACATGTCAAATTGGAAGTGGGAAAGAATTCCACGCGCCTGCTAAATTTATTTTTAGTGCCAAATTTTAACTACTTGAACTCTTCGCGGCTCTTTATGGTCTATGCTATTAGGATATGGAACGCTCTCCCATGTCTATCAGGAAGATAATAAGTGGTTCAAATTTTGAAAGTGCGGTTGCTGCTCACTTATGTAAAAACTCCTCTCAGCATCCTTTTTTTTTTTTTTTTTTCGCGACCGCGACAGCGATGGCGACCGCGACGGCGACTGCGATGGCGACTGCGATGGCGACGGCGACCGCGACCGCGATGGCGACTGCGACCGCGATGGCGAACGCGACGGCAACCGCGACGGCGGCCGCAACCGTGACGGCGACCGCGACCGCGATGCGACCGCGATGCGACCGCGACGGCGACTGCGACGGCGACGGCGACGGTGACGGCGAAGGTGAATGCGACCGCGGCAGCGATGGCGACCGCGACGGCGACTGCGATGGCGACCACGACCACGACGGCGACCGTGAACGCGACGGCGACCGCGACCACGACAGCGACCGCGACCGCGACAGCGACTGCGACAATGACGGCGACCGCGATGGCGACCGCGACGGCGACCGCGACTGCGACCGCGACGGCAACCGCGACGGCGACCGCGACAGCGATGGCGACCGTGACCGCGACGGCGACCACGACAGCGACCGCGACGGCGAACGCGACGGCGACCGCGATGGCGACTGCGATGCCGACCGCGACTGCGACCGTGACGGCGACCACGACGGCGACCGCGACGGCGACTGCGACCGCGACCGCGACGGCGACTGTGATGGCGACCGCGACGGTGACCGCGACAGCGATCGCGAACGCGACGGCGACTGCGACGGCGATGGCGACTGCGACCGCGACAGCGATGGCGACCGCGACCGCGTTGGCGACCGCGATGGCGACCGCGACGACGACCAGGACGGCGACGGCGACCGCGACGGCGCCTGCGACCACGACAGCGATGGCAACCACGACGGCGGCTGCGACCGCGACAGCGATGGCGACCGCGACGGCGACGGTGACCGCGACGGTGACCGCGATGGCGACTGCGACGGGGACCGCGACCGCGACCACGACCGCGACGGTGACCTTGACGACGACCGCGAACGCAACCGCGATTGCGACCACGACGGCGACCGCGACCGCGGCATCGACCGCGACGGCGACCGCGAAGGCGACGGTGACCGCGGCCGCGACCGCGATGGCGACTGCAACGGCGACCGCGATGGCGACCGCAACGGCAACCACGACAGCGACTGCGACGGCGACCGTGACGAAGACCGCGATGGCGACCGCGATGGCGACTGCGATGCCGACCGCGACGACGACGGCAATCGCGACAGCGATGGCGACCGCGGTGGCGACCGCGACGAAGACCACGACCGCAACCGCGACGGCGACCACGACGGCGACCACAACGGCGACCGAGACTGTGATGGCGACCGCGACGGCGATCGCGACAGCGACTGCGACCGCGGCAGCGATGGCGACCGCAACGGCGACTGCGACCGCGACAGCGATGGCGCGACTGCGACCGCAACAGCGATGGCGACCGCGACCGCGACGAAGACCACGACCGCCACAGCGATGGCGTTGGTGACCCCGACGGCGACTGCGACGGTGACTGCGATCGCGACAGCAATGGCGACCGCGACTGCGATGGCGAACGCGACGGCAACCGCGACGGCGGCCGCAACCGTGACGGCGACCGCGACCGCGATGGCGACCGCGACGGCGACGGTGACGGCGACGGTGACGGCGAAGGTGACTGCGACCGCGGCAGCGATGGCGACCGCGACGGCGACTGCGACAGCGATGGCGACCATGACCACGACGGCGACCGTGACCGCGACGGCGACCGCGACCACGACAGCGACTGCGACCATGACGGCGACCGCAATGGTGACCGCGACGGCGACCGCGACGGCGACCGCGACGGTGACCGCGACAGTGACCGCGACAGCGATGGCGACCGCGACAGCGATGGCGACCGCAACGGCGACTGCGACCGCGTCAGTGACGGCGACCATGACAGCGACCGCGACAGCGATGGCGACCGCGATGACAACCGCGACGGCGATGGCAACCGCGACGGCAACCGCGACAGCGACCGCGACGGCGACTGCGACCGCGACGGCGACTGCGACCGCGATGGCGACCACGACGGCGATCACGACCGCAACCGCGACAGTGATGGCGACCGCGAAGGCGACTACGACAGCGACCGCGACGGCTACCGCGACCGCGACCACGATGGCGACCGCAACGGCGACCGCAACGGCGACTGCGACCGTGACGAAGACGGCGACCGCAACCGCACCGGCGACCACGACGGCAACCATGACGGCGACCGCGACGGCAACTGCGATGGCGATCGCGACGGCGACCGTGACAGCGATCGCAACCGCGACGGCGACTGCGACCGTGACCGCGACAGCGATGGCGACCGCGACTGCGACCGCGACAGCGATGGCGACCGCGATAGCGACCACGACGGCGACCGCGACCGCGACGGCGATCGTGACCGCAACGGCGACTGCGACCGCGACAGCGATGGCGTCCGCGACCGCGACCACGACGGCGACCGCGACGGTGACTGCGATGGCGATGGCGACCGCGACGAAGACCGCGACCGCAAACGCCGACGGCAACTGCGACTGCGACATTGACGAAGACCGCAACCGCAACCGCGATTGCGACCACGACGGCGACCGCGAAGGCGACGGTGACCGCGACAGCGACCAAGACGGTGATCGCGACCGCGACGGCGGCTGCGACCGCGACCGCGATGGCGACTGCGACGGCGACCGCGATGCCGACAGCGACGGTGACCGCGATGCCGACCGCGACCACGAACGCGACGGCGACCGCAACGGCGACCGAAACAGCGATCGCGACCGCGACGGCGACTGCGACCGCGACAGCGATGGCGACCGCGACGGCGACGGCGATTACGATTGCGACCGCGACGGCGACTGCGACTGCGATGGCGACCGCGACAGCGACTGCGACGGCGACAGCGATGGCGACTGCGATGGCGACCGCGACAGCGACCGCGACCGCGACAGTGAACATTCTGACAGCGAAAACTCTTACGAGATCTAAGTTCAATACCTCCTATACCAAAGAACTATCTGGATTTCAAATAACAAAAGTTTTGCAAAAGGATGCTAATAAGATTCCTAATGTTTGAAATCATGTTAGAGGAATTGTTCTTTATTATGGTCCAAAATTACTTTTTTCGTTGCAAAAATCATAATTTTGGGACGTGTTTACGTACTTTAAGAATAAGAAATATAACTATTAACAATAATTTAAGTAATTCGAATAAACTCAGCTACAGCAAACCTCAAAAAACCTTTTGGTTTAAAGGTAAGACCGCACACAACTGCAGCGGAACTGCACTTCACGACGCGGAAAAATATTATTTGTATGAAATTGTATGAGCTATATCGCACTAAGCGGAAACTGAACTTCATAAAATTTCATACAAATTATTGTGAAGCGCAGTTCCGCTGCAGTGCGGTTCCGCCTACTGCGGTCTAACCTTATAAGGAATTTATTCAAAATGGGTCGTTCAAGTGGGCGGATCACAAAAATTGAATGTTCAATATAATAATCAATAGTAATTGTTTACAACTTTTTATAATGTTTTTTTTTTTTTTTTTTTGTAAAAATTGGCATTCGTATAAAAAGTGGAGTGGAAGTCGGCGGATTTTGTTAAGAATCAAGATAATAACAGAACAATTTTTAATTGATATAAGAAGAAAATTTCACTGCAATTAATAAAATAATTTAAATATTACATAAGGAAATATGCTTTTAACACCAAAATTTCAGCACTGGCAACACG
This sequence comes from Melangyna quadrimaculata, assembly GCA_949320155.1. Lineage (NCBI taxonomy): Eukaryota > Metazoa > Arthropoda > Insecta > Diptera > Syrphidae > Melangyna > Melangyna quadrimaculata. The sequence continues at coordinate 64,344,021 of OX439483.1, read as the reverse complement.
ACTTTTTTTTAAACAAATTACAATCTCTCCGAACATTCGAACATCAAAAACACCAGCTAGTATAATTTTTGGTACGGATCTAAGACTTCCTGCTGATCTGAAGTTTGGAGTTTGTCCATCTTTGGAACTCAACGGTGATAACTATGCTGATAAAACAAGAAAGACGCTAGATTTTACCCATCATTCGGTGAGGAAACGGACGCAACTTGTGAGTGATAGAACGATAGCCAGGTATGACATAAGAACCAATTCAAACGGTTTTCAAGAAGACGAGATGGTGATGCTGTATAATCCACAAAGAAAAAAAGGACTTTCTCCCATATTGCAGACTCACTGTGAAGGCCCTTATAATCTGATCAAAAGAATTAACGATGTGGTGTATAGAATTCAAAAATGCGGAAATCGGCGAAATAAAATGAAAGTTGTTCATCTTGAGAGGCTAGCGCCATATGGGAAAGAACCAACAGCACATGTTCGGGACGAAAATGTCTAAGTGGAGGGTAGTGTAGCGTTTTCAAGAAACACCTTCAATGTTTCTACTTGTTGAAATAATAGCACATTAACTTTTATTATTTAATTATTATTTTTACTTATACAAATTGTATAAATAAAGCGTTACGTTAATTTTTAGTTTTGATCAATTGATCAATAATTAACACTTTTGTTAATAATAAAAATTTATCGCAATTTTTTTAACAATTGACTTTGAAAGGCGTTTGCTCTTTAATAAATTGGGTTAGACAAGGAACAAATGCATTTTGGGGGTCAACAACAATCCATTATAGATAAGAAAAAACAAAACAATCTACGTCATCGGTTTTTTTACGTCTAGCTATATGGGGTCGGTCCACTGTGCGTCGCGTCGTAGCGGTTTACAAAATGTATATTTGTAATCTAGGAAGTGGTACCTTTCAATCGATGTATCGCATTATATGAAAATCTGACTTTTATCTTTAAACCCCATTTGCGGCCAAACTATTCGTCGTAGACCCATCAAAGTCTGCACATTCAATCTTGATTTGCGGCTAAACTAAGCATCGTAGCGACTTACAAAATGGATATTTGTAATCTAGGAAGTGGTACCTTTTAATCGATGTATCGCATTATATGAAAATCCGACTTTTATCTTTAAACCCCATTTGCGGCCAAACTATTCGTCGTAGACCCATCAAAGTCTGCACATTCAATCTTTATTTGCGGCTAAATTAAGCGTCGTAGCGACTTACAAAATGGATATTTGTAATCTAGGAAGTGGTGCCTTTCAAACGATAGATCGCGTTGTATGAAAATCAGAATTTTATCTTTAAATCCCATTTGCGGCCAAACTATTCGTCGTAGACCCATCAAAGTCTGCACATTCAATATTGATTTGCGGCTAAACTAAGCGTGTCGTAGCGACTTAAAAAATGAATATTTGTAATCTAGGAAGTGGTACCTTTCAATCGATGTATCGCATGATATGAAAAATGACTTTTATCTTTAAACTCAATTTGCGAGCAAACTAAACGTCGCAGAGCCCCCAAAGTGGGCACCTTCAACTTGATTTGAGGCTTAATCTTGGGAGTGACACTTTTCAATAAATTTATCGCACTATATACGAAAATTTATTTATCGAAATCGACATATTTTTCTCTTTAAATGAGATTTACAAAAAAAATCTGATTTTATCGAAGGACAATGTTTAACGTTTCTTAAGAACAGTAGCAGGACGAATACCTACAGGTACACCAAATTTCAGCTATTTTCACGTTTAACTGGTAAAACACTGCACATGTACGAAATTTTGAAAGCTTTGTTAACCATCAAGAGGAAGCAAAAATTAAAATTAATCTTTCCCGCAGTTTTTTCGAAATCAATGCCTTAAATGGCTGTCAAGAAATCTATTTTAAAAGTCTAAGAATTGTGGATTTTTACATTTATATTCTTCTTAAGGAAGCATTATCCGTCTCTGGTACTTATTACATATTATATCCTACTCCAACCCCGTGTTCGTCCCCATCTGCGACCCCATCAACAAAATGTATTTACTTCCTTAATTACGTTATAGGCACTTGACCAATAACAAATCACACGCGATATCTCTATGTTTTTAGTATTCAAAATTTTGTCTTAATACGTCCTTATTGTTTATAAATGTATCCGCCCCTCTAGACCCCATCAACAATTTCCATCCATTTATATGATTCTATGTTTCATCAATAATAATCATCATCCTACATAATTATTTCAAAAGTGTCTTACGCATACTCGCACTCTGTCCTACTAACGCTTTTTGTAGGCATCCATATTTCTTTGAGAGCCTAATACAATCCCGACCTGCAACAAATAAGAATCATCATCCTCCATTGTTGTATGTAAATAAGTCATACGCATACACGTACTCTGCCCTACTAACAACGCCTTTTGTAGGCATTCATCTCCCTTTGAGAACCCCATCAACAATTTGTTTCATTGTGCAATATATCTTAACTAATATATAAAAGTCTTTTTTTGTTTTCTTGTCAGTTTGACTGTACGGGTGTCCAAACTAACAACAAAACAATCAAAATACTAACTTTTTTTTATGGTATCAACAATGTCTATCCCCCTGCTATCCGATAGATAGCTTCTAAAAAAAAAATAAACTTAAATTTTTTTAGAAATCTTTAACAATAATAAAAAAATGTTGCCTATACGAAATTTGGTTTTTTTGTTTTTTATTAATATCTACGACTGTTAATCGTAGAGGTTTGCAATGTACCAATAAATTATAGCTATATGTCCTAGGAACTTGTCTAAAAAAATTCTATTCCTATTGTACCGTTGAGCTGAGAAATTCACAATATAATATTGTTCACACATATTACTTAATAACATGTGAGTGTGTGCAGGGATTGATTTAATTTTTTCTTATATTTAATCTCAATAGTGTAGCCATTAATTTGATACCTCACTTTTTAATCTACCTCTTATATTAGCGTCACAATTGATTTTTTAAAATTCATAAAAAATCGAATAAAATCCATAGAAATGCTCCGCTTTGTCCATTGTCAACAATCGTCTACCAGTGGAGAGCACCGTTATCTGAATTGAATTTCTTATTGGAGTTCTTTTAATATAAAAAATCATAACTTCATTTCTACTCAGACGATTATTAAAGTTTTGATCTCAGAATTTAGCTTTGAGATGTGGCTAAATTTGTGTTTAAAAATTATTGAGGGGGGGGGGGGGGGGTGAAAAATTTCATACTAAAAGAGTGTGTAAATGACCCGTCAAATTTATATTACATTTATTAAATTCAAAACTTGATGAAATTTTTTTTAATTTCAACAAGCTAATGATGCACGGTTATATGTGTAATCTTCTTCTATAAATATGTTTATAATTTTGTATTTCTAAATCAAACGGGAAAAAAAGTAGGGGTAATTCAATAAATAAATAGTTCATAATAAATGATACATGAAATTTATAAAGAAATTTATAGCTTAAATTCGTGTGTAAAAATTATTGCAAAATATTAAAAAAATGTGTACTAAAAAGGCGTTTTAATGAAAAATCAACTTATTTTTTCGTACTTTAAATTCAAAAGTTAATCAAAAATGTATATATTTAAAAAAAAAACAAAGGATGCACATTTATGGGTGTTACTATCTTCTACAAACATGTGATAATTTTGTATTTGTAAATCTAACGGGAAAAAAGTAGGGGCAATTTTATAAAATAAATCACAAAAAAGCTCCATTTAGCCAAATTAAGAGGTTTCAAACTTATGTAATACTTAATAGTTCATAACAAATGATATATGAATTTGAGGTAAAAATTTATAATATAAATTCCTGTGTTAAAATTTTTGCAAAATCTTAAAAAAATTCGCACTAAAAATGTGATTTAGTGAAAAATCAATTCAATTTTTGGTACTTTAAATGCAAAAGTTAATAAAAAAATTGATAGATTTTGAAAAAAAACTAACACACCAATTGCTCTTATCCTCTTCTAAAATATTGTTAATAAATGTTTAGTGATTATTTCAACAAAAACCACTCTAAAATTAGTTTTATTGATTTGTTTACCAAAAAATCATGTTTTTTCAACGAATTTTATTTTTATAATTTCATCACGCCCACAAAATAATTTCAAATTTAAAAATTATAAAACCTGAAAATCTGATAAAAATTTTGGTATATAAAACATAACTGCGCATTGCTCACAAGCTTAAGAAAAAAATTTCAAATATTAAAATTTTACATTAGAAATATTTTTTACAGATAAAATCCAGAAAAAATTTTTATATTGTAAATTTGTCTGCATAAAATTGGCTATAAATCGGAAAGTAGTTATCCGAATTTCAAAATTTAGATGTCGATGGAAAGGTCATTGTCTCACTATTTAAATACACACAAAAGAGAAATAGACGTCCATATAATTTTAAAGACTAATAAGCTTAAACAGATAAAATAGCATTATTTTGACTAAATAGTGAATATTGTTCATTTTTATTTAACCGATTATCAAAATTTAAGTTTTGTAATAATCTATACGAATCAGCAATTATTTTGGTGTATAAAACAGATTTCTACGATAGCCACAAGCTTTAATATGGATTTTTAAACATAACTGAAAGAAAAATTTTGCAAAAATCCAGTCAATTGGTCGATAAAATTGTTTCTTTTTGGAAAAATATACTTAAGATACCTGTAAATAGCCATAACTTAGGTAATACTTCTTTGATATTTATAAATTAGGTATTCGATGAAAGGTTATAAGACATACAAAATTATAAAAATAAAAAATAATTCACTTTCATGACAAAATAAATTGTGAAAAGAGAAAGAATTTGTCATAATGCGAAAAATTCATACCTTTTGAGTGTAGTTACTTAGAAAATTGTTAAGAGTTATTGAAAAATTTATAAATTTTGAAAAAATAATAACACACAATTATTGGTGTTACATTCTTCTACAAATATGTTAGAAATTTTATGTTTGTAAATCTAAAGGAAAAAAAGTAGGGGTAATTTAATGAGATAAATCACAATAAAGCTCCATTTAGCCAAATTTAGAGGCTTCAAACTTTAGTAATGCCTGATAGTTCATAACAAATGATACTAACAAATGATATAGACTACGGTAGAAATTTATAATCTAATTTTTTGTTTTAAAATTTTTGCAAAATCTTAAAAAAAAATCATATTAAACATGTGATTTAGTGAAACATTAATTCTATTTTTGGTACTTTTAAAGCAAAAGCTAATACAAAGTTGATAAATTTTGAAAAACAAAACGAACACACCAATTGCTCTAATACTCTTCTAAAATATTGCTAATAAATATTTAGTGATTATTTCAACAAAAGCCAGTCCAGAATTAGCTTTATTGATTTATTTACCAAACAAAATGCAAAATGGATCATGGATACAAAACATAACTGTGCGTTGCTCACAAGCTTCACAAAATAATTTTAAGTATTAAAATTTTACATTAGAAATATTTTTTACAGATAAAATCCAGAAAAAAATTTAAAATTGTCAATTTATCTGCATAAAATGGGATATAAATCGGAAAGTACTTATTCGAATTTCAAAATTTAGATGTCTTTGAAAAGGTCGTTGTCTCACTATTTAAATACATTCAAAATATTAATAGAAAACCATACAATTTTAAAGACTGATTCGATTAAACAGATGGCAGGATTATGAACATGTCCAGAAAGAATCCAATGGAGTCCGAAAAATCTATGTCCACATGCAGCGACCGACATGGCGAAAAATATAACTTTTTGAACAAGACATGAGCGTTGTACAAAGCTTAGCTATGAGATTTGACGTGTCAAGTGCGTATGAGTTTTTTGCCTGGTTTTTGTTGAATGTGTAAGTGAATGTAAGAATGTTGGAAAATATAATAAGTAGCGATGAAAGGCTAATAAATGGCATGATCTAATTCTCAAGTAAGTAAAAATGCGCTGGTTGTTGATTGGATTGTGGTGGAAGGTAAAACCTTAACTAATCATGATTGATTTACATGGTCGGTGAAAATTTAGTTATGCTGAAATCAACACGGCGAATACTTTCACAATCTCCCAAATCAGTGGGAAACATTCGCTCCGTAGAGTTAATCATTCACATGTATAACAAAAATGGTAACAGCAATGCTATAAGAGCAAAAACTGCCGTATTACAGCTCCTCTCTTTTGTGCGTTGCAGGTCGTGTGTCGAAATGTCAAAATCTAAGGGCACCAATCGATTAAGGAGGGTTTTATTACCTTATGTCTCGGCCAGCACTTTAGCACCAACAGAAAATAAGAAATTTCACTTTTCAATTTGAAAGGTGTCGAAATGTCAAGATCTAAGAGCGCCAATCGGAGGTGGATTTTGCACTCTAAGTCCAGTGGAAATCAAAAAAAACGCATTTGACAGTTGACAGTGATGATGGTGAAATGTCAAAAATCCGAAAAATCACACCTTTTGCTTTGACAGTTGATAGTTGGGGGCGAGATAGCAAACCATACAAATTTTTCAAATATTTTTTTACAAGTAGGTGTCTTTAGCATATATATTTAGAAGTACGTGAATAAGCTTTTATATTTATAATAATAAACACTTGCACAATATTTCTATCCTTTGAAAATTGAGAACATGAATGATGTTGAAAATTTATTGATGTCGGGAATAAGTTTTCCTGGGGAATCGGGCGGTAAATTCATCGGATTTATTTCAGAGATATTCACAACAGCAGAAATATTTTCAAGGAAAAATATTTTCCGCGGGAAATTTTTTTTTCAAGATTTGTTAACAAACTATCCTTTATCAAAAGGGACCGGGCAACGGCGGGTGCTTCCGCTAGTTATTTATATTTTTCTCTGACCAATTAGTATTCAATACCCCCTACTCTTATATTTGCTTTTCATATTACTATCCTTTATTGTTGGCAGTTCAAAAGCCATGCAAAAGTAGTAGTATCAGCTTTAATGCCTAAGCAATAATAGTAGTGTCAGAATTTTCGTGCTTATAGTCTTCGTGCACGAAATGTTCGTGTTGTGTAGTTTCCTTCATCGGTTGTATAATACATTTGTATTTCCAGCACTTGGCTCTGCGTACTACTTTTTTTTGCGCACGATGCTATCTTACATGTTGCCTTCGAACACGAGTTTTAAGCGTTTGTGTTACAGATTCCTATAAAAGATGTAAGTCTTACTTTTACGTTTGCTCTTAATAAAAATTGAAATTGAAATGACTTTTCATATTTTGCTTCCACACTTGCTTGTATTAAAACATTACCTAAACCTAAAAAAAAGTGTGATAGAATGTGGGATAGAATTAGAACAATTCCTAAAATTCTTCATGTATTAACACATGTCAAATCGTGTTGGATAGAATGTCGGATTCTGTAGGCTGGGCTATCATATTTTGTTTCCAGACTATTCTACAAAATTTGTTTCCCACTTTTTTTGACATGCATTAATTCACAGTGGGCAAGGCCTTTTAGTAGCAAAACTTTGACACCAGAGCGACTGATAACATAGGTGCCTGCCAGGTGGGGTTTGATTTCTTTATTTTTTTTGGTAAATAACTCCCGCGGGTGTTAGTTCCCAAAAAAAAAAGGAAGTAATCCCCCAACTGGCAGGCGCCTATGCTTCAAAGTTTTTAAACAAAACAGTACTTTGATTGGCCCGCTTCGTGTGTTCAAGGATTTTAACTCTCTTTTTGGGTCCTCTGTCCCGCTCACGCGACTCCGTCGCTCCACTTAGGGTATGCTCAGTCGCCTGGCAGGCACCTTTGTTGTCCGTTGATCTGCTTTTAAAGCTTCTGTTATCACTGAATGTTTTCGTAAAAACAAATTTGTCTTTATTTCGATTTGGAAATAGAAATAAAGCCAATTTTGCCTTATTTCCATTTTCAAAGTGAAATAAGGCCAGACTTGAGATTTGGTCTTATTTTGTTGGACCTTATTTCACGTCACCATAAAAAAGTGTTACTAGTTAAGACACAAACTTAAATTTTTGAAAAAAACAATCATTTTCAAGTTAGACATTCTGGTTATCTAGGAATAAATAAAAAAAATAACATTAAGTGCGTTGTTGTGAAAATCGTCAAAAGAAGGCGGTCAGAGCATTTCCTCTCACACGTCAGTTTTATTATATTTTTCTCAAAGCAAGTGCTTTTAACTGTTTGTATTTATGTAGAATAATTAAATATCTTTGTCCACACACTTATTTTTGAAGACTAAAAATTGTCTGTAATACTATTTTTTTCAAAACAACACTGACTACGTGAATGAAGAAAGTTCCAAAACTAAAATAACGGGTGATGATCAATCAAGAGGTATTTTTTTTTTTAACAGATGGCGCGTGAGTCGTGTCAAGTTGCTGAAGATCCGATGAGACCCATTTCTTGCTCAATGGATACGTCAATACGCAAAACTGCCTTATATGGGCCGAAGAACAACTGTAAGACGCCGTTCAAGAGCTGCAGTTACATCGACTCAAAACAACCGTGTGGTGTGGTTTATTGGCCGGTGAAGTCATCGGTTCGTATTTCTTCAAAAATAAGGCCTGCGTCAACATTACTGTCCATGGGGCTCGTTATCGTGCCTTGATAACGGACTATTTTTTGCCTGAAATTGAAGCCCGGGATCTCAGCAAAATTTAGTTCCGTTAAGACGGTGGCTCTACTTGCCAAACAGCCCGTGAAACAATGGACATATTGAGAGACCGCTTCGTTGAACAATTAATTTCACGCTTCGAACCAATAAATTGGTCAGCAAGCTCATCACCCGATAACACCGTTAGACTTTTTCCTTTGGAGTTACGTAAATTCTAAGGTGTTTGTCGATAAGCTAGCTACGATTGCAGGATTGGAGGCCAACATTACCCGTGTTATTAGCCACATACCAGATAGACGGGCTACGGCGTAGTTGCGGCCAACATATTAAAAAGAATTTTAAAAAGTGAATGTCAAGAATGGTTCTTTAGATTAATAAAAATTTAACGATATATTATTTCGCATTCAAAATAATAATAAAAAAAAATACCTCTTGATTGATCACCCTTTATTTATCTAGTGTCGTTCCAGTCCGGAACTGAACTCATTTTAAAGAGTTCCGTTTCGGGTTTGCCCTTGTCACATCCATGCGTAAAAGAGTCCTGAAACAAGACTATAAATTGCTCGTTTTTTTTGTACCTAACCTTAATAAAATCCACTCCACTGTGCTACACTGACAAATCAAAAATATCTACGCTTAGCCTAGAAACATTTTTAACAACGTTGTTCCAGATCTTAATAAAAAGAAATTTGTATAATCAAAATCCTGAAATACCTTTCATATTAGATCGAAAAAAATAGAGTGCGAGACAATCTAGGTGAAGGAGCTACAACACGTCACACCGACCCGACCCGACCTCGTCTTCGTATAATATACAAAAACTATAATAAACACGTGAACTAAGCATACCTATACCTGCATACATGTGGGAATATAAATATTTAATTCTTTACTAGTTATCCTTTATATTATTCGAATCACGTTCTCAGTTGCCAAAGACAACAATGAAGATAAATGACGTTATAGACACAAAGTAGAGATTTCAAAAACGACCAAAGACGAAGACGAACACACGATAACAAAACAAGTCACACATCATCATAAAAGGTTTCCAAATTGCGTAGTTGGTGATTCCTTTTAGTCACAATAAAACATAAAAAAAAAACCAAAATATACTAACGAGACAAAAGCCGTTGCTCCCACGGGTGTATATTAAAGAGTAAATTAAATTCCAAATTTATTTTAAAATACAGCACAGTCCTTTTAAATATAAATAAATAAAAATAAAACCCTATCTACCAGAAAAAGGCAAAATACCCAAGTCGGCAGGATTTTTTTTTTTCTTCAGAAACTAGGACCAGAAGAAATTCTGCACTGTCTATTCTGCCTTTTGGCTAATTTTAAGGTTCAATTTTGTATTTACATAAAAAGGGCTTATTAGTCCCTTCCGCTAGAATAAAAACGAAAACAAACAACTTCCGACGTATCCCGTACCGATACAACCTTTCAAGATAAGAACAATCAAAACCAAACGAAAGATGGACTGAAAATATTTATAGGTACTGGTACCTATCTAGCTACACATATTAATATTTAAAGACAAACAAAAATGAAAATAATGAAAAAAAGGACTTCAAAGTATATATTTAAAAATATATTCAATTCATTGCGTGGGCAAATTTCTTATCATTAAAGTTAAGAATGTGTTTAAAGTGAAAGAACATCACACAACAAACTTCTTGAATATCCCTCTTTGCTACATCTCATATACCTTTCTTTAAGTTACGTATTGTTGCTTAAGATTACAGGGCTGCCAACGTGAGACTTTTGTCACTAATCTTTTTCTGAAGAGATTTTTATTTTTTTGGTTTTTAATTTTGAATCAAAGTTATATAAACCACAAAAAAGTGCGTTAGACAATAATTCTATCTTGGTGTCTAGTATTTTTTTTTTTTTTTGACAAAACCCCCAGACGGTTTCTTTTATGACCAAAAATGAAGGCTGGCCACGACACGAAACTCGTCGAGACTTTCTGTCTCGTCTCGTCTTGGTCTCGTGTGGTTCTCGTATAACTAAGTCTCGTCTCGGTATCGCTCTTTTTTTCGCGAGAAAATTTTAATTTGCAAATATTTTCGATACGTCAAAATATAATTTGTATGTGCAGAAGAAAATGAGTATTAAAATGAAATTTAATTTTTCAATTTATTAGACTCTTTGTAAATTTCGATCCAAATATAGGTACAGTCTCGTCTGCTATGCTTAAAAAGCAGTCTCGTCTCGTCTCGTCTCGTGGCCAACCCTACCAAAAGTTACCGTACCTGCAATGCAAAATTGTCAAAAGTCTAGGGAATATTTTATTCGTGTCGAAAACTATTAGAACGATGTAGATAAGCAAAATTTAACTTTTAAATTTCAATAGATAAAAATAATACAAACTTTTAAATGGTTAAAAAGGGTGCCACTTCAACTTTCTCGAAAACGCGTCGAACCTGCATTACATTTTTTGCTACGGTAAACATATTTTCAGAATCCATCATTTTTATTTCAAAGGGAGCGATTCAAGATTCTGCCCATTGGTAACTTCTGCTTTTCAAAATTCTACTTTTCAAAATATTGACAAGAATAATATAGAAAAATAAAATTCTGTTTGTTCTGATTTTTTTTTAAGAAGGATTTATTAACGATGTAACAAAATAAAAAAATAATAACTTAAGGAAACCAGTGTGGCTAAAGTCTGTTCTCTTTTTTAAAATTCTTTGTTTTTTTTGCTCTTTCTAATAATGTTTTTTTTTCTGTTTTATTCTCTCTCCATTTTTGACCCTATCAGCTTCACCTTTGGCAGTGATAAGTTCCTTTTTGAGATAATTTATGAATTTGTATAGGCCTGCATGACTGCGACCGACTATGACCCTAAGTCGACGATGCTATGCTTCATCATTATTCTGTGTTTTTGGAAATGTCTCTTTCGTTGCTTTTGAACTGTCATAAACAATTTAAAGCACACTTTCACTTCCACTTTCATTATTTTCAGTTTGTAGTTTAGAAAAAAAAGGGAGCATTCACATACTTTTATAGGGAAAACTAGGTACCTACTACTCTCTCAAATTAAGTTTTAAAAAATTCTGCGCATAATAAATAAAAGTTTCAAAAATGTAAAAAAGCGAGCGCTTTTTTAAATTTTTGAAACTTTTATTTATTATTCGCAGAATTATGAAAAGCAGAATTTTGAAAAGCAGAATTTTGTTAAGCAGGATTTTGAAAACAGAATTTTGAACAACAGAATTATGAAAGCATTATGAAATTTTGACTCCAACCCTATTTCAAACATCTTGGAAATCACTTTATTGAGGCCACTACGAATTTTGCATTGCAAAGCAAAATTTTACATGGTCAAGTTTTTTTTTTTTTATGAAATATTTGAGAACAGGATGTTTACGAAAATATGAACCGTTTATTTTGGAAAAACTGTTTTTTTTGCGACAATAACTTTTGACACCGACACAATATGAGCAATTTTTAATACACTCATTTTAATACATTTCTATATCTCTTTTTAAAGACTTTCACTTTTTTACCACAATTAAGGGTTGTGATCAACCTTTTTAGGTTAAAATACAATATAAATATGTATAATTTGCTTGGGCTAATTGGTCCAATTTCGAACTAAACGGGTTGTAAGCGGGTTTTTTTCTGGACATTGTTTGGTGTTAATTAACATGCCCACGAAAAATCAACGACGAATAAATATTTTGCTTGCACCTCCAGACTAGAAGGCCTGAAGGTGTGCGCCATAAGCGGTCCATTTTGTGGACGGACAACTAAATTAACGCTACATTACGATTTGAATGACGAACATATTGACTCTTTTTTCAACTGTCGCGAGCTGCCAGACTATCATAATAAAACATTAGTTGTACACTGGGGCGTATACGCAATTTTTTATTATATAGAATTTTGACAATATTTAAAAAATATTTGTTTGTGCACGCTAAGTTGGTTAAATTTGTTCGATGTGATCAACTTATTAATAAGTCTTATACTTATAGCCTAATATTTTGGTCGAGTGATAGTTAAATTTTATTGTATATAAAAGTGAACGTGTTGTGAGTAGCTAAATGTGAAAATGAAATACAGATTTATAAATATATAAATGAACCGGCTCAAAATCAACTTTGTTCCATAGTTTTCATTTCGCAATCACTAAGAAAAAATTATGGTCGTGTGAAAGTGTGTGTCATTTGTCAAATAATGTTTATTTTGTTTGAAATAAAAGTTCCAAAAATATTAAAATAGGTACTGCCGTGAAAATAAAAAAAAAATTTGTAGGTCCTTTATAAATTTTCCTTTTTTTTTCAGTTTTGGATACGTCATATTTAACTATTTATTTGTTTTATTCATCAACACCAATATTAAAAAAAAGATCATCAACCAATACCTAAATTATTTAGGCTCAAGAACAAAAATCTTAAAATATAACAAAAAAAGCACGACTTTTTTTATGGGAAAAATCTGGTATGTAGCATTATTAGAACTATTTTAGAGATGACATGTACAAAATTTAATATTATCGTAAGAGCCGTTTTGGAGAAAACTTGATAAAACCGAAATCGACATATATGGTAGCTACCCGTTTAAGATGAGCTAAAACAAAAATTCGAATTCGTCCTCTGGGGAATCACATAAAAACACATATCACACCAAATTTGATGCAAATTCTTCCAAACGTTTAGGCTCTAGCTCGATATACATCAGAGCGCACAGACAAACAGGCTCACAGACAAACATACCGACCGACGCACAGTGGTCCGTATGCTGAATTCTGTAGACAAAAATGTTTTCCCACGCCAATTTTTGACGGGAATTAATGAAATTCGGTACACTTAATGATTTGGGGCCGCAGAATTCAGTGGTACTGCCTAAATTTTTGTACTTGTAATGGGGGCTTCACAATTTAGATCAGGACATGGTTCGAAAGCCCTTTCAAAGCCAGGTATCTTATGAAATTTATGTTTAAAATATCTTAGGTTATGTGCCCGAATGTGTACTAAAGTATTTTGGGAGTGGAATGCATAACCTAAATCTGAGTATGGGGAGTTAAAGGGGCATATTTTGTTTTATGGAAATAAAAAGTCTGGCAGGTTTTTTCTCAGCTTTCGCTGCGGGTGAGGTTTTAAAAATAGAGATTTTCTAAATTTCTTATCAGACGTATTAAAATATATCATGATGCTTTGTGATTTTCCCTAAGCCTAAACACCGTTATCTTGGTGATCCGACTAATATAGAACTAAAGATAAAAGCTTATTAAGCGAACCATAATCGTCTTTTTGTTGGAGACTTTGTTTTGTTGATTTCTTGCGTTTTATATATCTACAAAAAAAAAAAAAAAAAAAACGATTAGGTTCCCTTAAAAGGCTTATATCTTGAGTTCCATTAGTCGGATTACCAAGATTAAGATGTTTGAACTAAGGGGAAATGACAGAGAATTATAATGTGATTAAAAATAAATAATTGAAGTGATAACAACCCTGATAACAAATTTCGAAAATGTCTATTTTCCTCGCCAAAGGCAAAAAAAAACCTGCTAAACTTTTGATTTCGTTATCACAAAATATGCCCCTTTAAACCTTCATACTCAGCTTTAGGTTATACATCCACTCCCCAAATTTGCTGGCAGCTCTTGGACTATTAGTTTTGATTAAAATCTCGATTTTTTTTTGAAACGAAACTAATACTTGCCCTTTAGATACGGTGAATATACGTCCTCTTTTTAGCACTTGTGTCCTCTCCGATTTTTTAGCATAAAGAGGACAGTACGTTGTCATCTTTTTACTAAAATGTCCTCCCAATGTCCTCCTTTTCTACCAAAACTTATTGGGATTTATGTATGTATATGGAATTACAAAAAACCTCAATGCCTAAAGCTTCTCTTATCTTAAACGATTTTTAATTATAATTAATGGAACGAGGCAGAAGATTTTTTACCATTGCCCGTTAAAAAAAAAATCTTTCAAATCTATTATCTGAAGGTAATATTGATATAATCATCTTCTTTTTTTGAAAACTGTAGTGATTACTTAATTTATTCCCCAATTTAAGGACACGGAAAATTTCGATTGGGTACTTTTGCAAAAAGTTCCATATTAGCAGTTCATTGAAAAAAGCTTTTGAAAATGTATGCGAATCAAAAAAAAATTGTAAATGTAAACAATAGAATGTGTCAACAGAAAATATAAGGGTTAAAATATCTGACCCTTTTGAAGAACAAACATATTAAATATAATATATTAAGTAAAGTGTTCACTACTGTCACTACCAACATCAAATGCACCCATTGAACACGAACGGGTGTTTTCTATTTCAAACAACATTTCGACTCCTGAAAAATCTCAATTAAAAGTCGATGCATTAAAGTCAATATTAATAACGAAGTGCAATTTCGAAATGGATGTGCAGAGCTTAAAATAATTTTAAGAAATAAAGCGATATCGTTTTAAAAAAATCATTCAGCAGAAAAATATGCAAAGTAGGTAAAGTAATGTACAAATCAAAATGTATTATTATTTGTTTTTTTTTTTTTTTATTTTTTAAATTGATATGAATTGAAAATAATGTGCTACAAACAATGTGGTACAAACTTTGGCAATAAATATAATAACTTATAACAGTATATTGTCTGTCCTCTTTTTCGTGTTTGAAAAAATGGTCACCGTACCTATAGAACAAGTAAAAAACTTTTTGTTGTTGGTTTGAATAAAACATTTTTAAAAAAAAAAAAAAAAATTTTTTAAAAAACATCCGAAATGATCAAAAATTGACTAGTAATGATATCGGTAGCGTCATAATGTAGAATGTAATGCAAATTTAAAAAAAAAGTACTCATACGCCACAGTGCACATTTGAATTTCATTTCATGGCAACCAAAAATCGAAAAAAGCCATAACATTATATTTTTGAAATGAAGCCATATTTGTATAATCTGACTAACTTATAAATCTTATACGCGCAGAAGCATATCTTTTGCTGACACGAAACATAAGTATATTTATGTTCAACATAAACGCTTATGTTCTACTTTTGCTCAGCATAAACTGTCACATAGGTTCGTATGTTGAACATAAATACTTAAGTTTGGTTTTAACAAATGGGCCTTAATTATCTTAAAACATATTTTCCTGCAAAAAAAAAAAAAAATTCGGAAGACCCCAAGCGAAGTTCAATCCTGCAGAGGTACTTTTTTTTATGAAACATGTTTATTTCAGATGTAAGATTTCAAAAACTACTAAACACTCTTTTCAAAAACGCTGGCAACTCTGCTCACATAGAAAAACTCCACTCGGATAACACAGAACCAAGTAATTTAGTCACAACATCTACGCCAAATACAGAAGGAAAAAAAAAATATTGGAAAAATATTTATATAGATTTATATAGATTTATATATATGTATGTACAGTACATCTTCACCTTTATGTATGTATGAATATTTTAAAAAAAAGTATTTTTTCTACGGTGAAGAGCCAAAGAAGGTATCGGTTATGTGAATCCTATGAAATAGGAATTCGATTTATTCTTTCGACAACGACAGGATATTATAATTTTGTTGCTGGTTTGTCTGTTGTGTACGTTGATGGCGACTGCGACGATGACTGCGGGGTCATTTTTGCTAGATAGGTGAAGGTATACTGTACAGTTAAGTTGAATATATTTCCTTGGACCGTAAAAGGAATCGCAAAAGTGTGTGCAAGGACGATGTTAAATTGGTATTGCGGGTGCTTGCTATACATAGGTTTTCTCTAAAAAGAAATTCCAGACGAGTTAATAAATTTAATGTTCTTATTTATATCGAAGAAGTAGTAGGTATAAGAAGGAAAAAAAAACAAATTATAAAGGACATCCATGAGCAACCCCACCCACTTAAAAAAGTGATAATAAGACAATTAGATGACGCACACTTTTTAACTTGAAAAAAAAAAAAAAGCAACTTCGTTGGGACTTCTAAGTTAATACAAAAAATAAGTCGTTTTTCCATAATTTTAGTTTATAAAGAACTCTACAATTTTACCTTGAGATTATTCATTAGTTCTGAGAAAAACCTTTTATAAAAGTACCTAAAAGGGTACAATGCTTGTTTTTTAATATTTCATTGGGTAATCATAATACTCAATGAATTTTCTCAACAACTCATATTTTTTTAATATTTGAAAAATTTATTAAATGATAGTTCAAACACAAAATAAAAATATTTTATTTTATACAAATTTTATTAAACCAAATTTTCTTGTTAAAAATCAAAAGCAGGCATTTAAATAATGATAAAAGAATCAACCCTTTCATTCAAGGTAGCGACACTGGGTTCTGGCTCAGGGGCCAGTTATAGCTATCATTGAAAACCATCATTGAAAAAATTAGTTGTCAATTTTGAGAGGTTTTGAAGAAAAAATAAATGATTATTTTGATGCCAAAGTAAAGCTAATTGACTTAATATTTATTTCTATGTAAAAAAAAAAAATTCCATTTTGCACAACTTTTATCATAAAATGAATTTTAATTTTTCAATGATGAACTACCTTACCAATGATCATTGAAAAAATTAAAAGTTGCGTTTTGGGGAAGATGTGGGTCAAAATGATTTTTTTTTGGAGGATAAATAATTTTGCAGTCGTAAGCTATATTTCTGCATTGAAATATTCAATGATTAACCTTTCCAAGGTTCTGAAAATAAACAGCTAACTTTTTCAATGATAGTTTCTAATGATAGCTATAACTGGGCCCTTAGTGAGCCCTTTATTGCTCCTAGAGCATTTATACGAAATTGATCCCCCAAGCTACTCAGCATCTAAAGAAAACCTTAACATTAAAGCATTTGGACTAAAATATTTTTTTCTTCTAATCTTATAAAATATTATGGCTTCTTTCATTTTGAATTAAATGAATTCTATGTTAGGATAGGATGGCGAACTCCGAACATTGTTACAATAAATCAGGGGCGTAGCTACCGCGGTATCAGCCATATCAATTATACGGGGCCCGAGATATAGGGGCCCCCGAACCGAGATAAGTAGTGTAAGAAACTGAAATACATTTCAAAAAAATTAATAAATAAAAACAAAATCTGTTATCTAAGTAATTTATTTTATCCTTTTCAAATGAAAAATTGAAAAGGAAGCAGGGAAACTGGTTGCCAAATACAATGAGGACCTGTCAGTTGATCTTTTTGAACAAATAATTGCTTTAAAACCCTGAAAATTCAGTCAACTAAAGAACTCACCTGTTATTGTTGCTAATTAAATACAATGGCTTTGCATCCAGCTTTACTGAAGTAATGATGGAATGCTTTTTATTTTTGAAGCTTTCGGTAACGACAGCAACAGCTGAGAGAACATTCTCTATGCTAAAAATAATAAAAAAATATTTAAGAACTTCTATGGGACAAGAACAGTTATTGGACTTAGTGATTTCGATTAAAATCATGGTCAGAAATGGATGACTTAATTAATAAATTTGCGGAACCAAAGGCAAGAAAAGTTTTCATTTTTTTTTTTTGTGTACTGTTAGTTTAAGTTTTATAGCACCTACATTTATGTTTGTACCTATTTAAAGGCTATATGTATGTACCATTAAATATATTGAATTCTGGAATTGTTATTGTGATTGTTTTTGTTTGTTTTGTAAAAATTGTTTTTGGTTAATTTGTAATTTTGTAGGGGCCCCCAACTAATTCTTGATACGGGGCCCCTCGAGGGCTAGCTACGCCACTGCAATAAATCATCCTTTTGGACCAAATTATACAATATCCCTTACAAATATACATATGCAGAATTAGACATTTAACATGTGCGTATTCTGTTTTTATTTTCCTATATTGTTTATGTTTTATTCTTCTGCTTTTTGGTCATGGATTATGTTGTAAAAGTAGAATTTATTACTATCTAAGAGTTTATCGGTAGTTAAAATTGATACATGACAATATAAGTCTTTGTTTGCTACATGGGAATGGCCTCAAACCCATTGAGCAAATAAAAATATTTTTTTCGAATATTGTATAATGTAATGGTGGTCCTGGTTTTATGTATATTGTTTTTTGATATCCATATTTGGATAGGACTAAGTCATTTAAGTTAAGAAGAAGTATATTTCTCATGTTTTCAGATTTTTATTTTCGTTACCTTTTAGCTTCGCGTACAGTGCAGTGGAGCGACAAGCGATGCGATACGAGAAGCGATACGAAAAGCGATTGGAGTGCGGTTGTGTTACTCGATTGTTTAGTGTCGATATGGATTCGTCATGAAAATTTATATTTAAAGTTCTTTAGAGGAAGAACAAGAATAAAAACTCAACAAATTTAGGAAGAAGAAGAAAATTTGAAGAAATCGGCTGAAATCAAAAGTACCGAGTTTATTTCTTTATTTAAAAGAAAATAATTTTATTTATTACTTTATTTAATTTAATACCTTTTATAATTATTACCACCAAAGTGATCAAAAAATTGCACCACAAACACTGAAATAACAGCATTTTTTTCGTTTGATTTTTTTGAAGTGAAAGTTCCTTGGGCGCGTTGAGAGTGAAATTTCAAGGTTGAATTTTTGTGAAACGAAAAAAATGTAACGCCACATGTGCAACGCTGAGATCATTGATTAGCTTAGTGTTGGGAGGTAGAGTAAAAGTAAATTTTTTTATTGATATCCTAATATATTTTATAGTGCAATAAGTTTGGATTTTTTGATAATCTATATTATTGTAGCAGATAAAACGGAAAATGTCGTTTTATGCCTTTTTTCTAATTTCGTTAATTAGAATGCTAGAGTTTTGAATTTTTGGTGGATAGATAATGAAATTCTAAGAATCTTACTAGTTTTAGATTTTTATCTATCTCCTACTGGTATTGGGATATAAATTATTTTAACATTTTTTTCTCAAAATAGGCTACAACTTTGAATTATATATGGTTTCAAAAAACATAAAACTAAATTAAAGTTGTATATACAAATATTTTATTTTGCAGAGATTTTGAGTGTAGGAATTTTTGGAAATAGTCGGAAAATCTACTCAAATAAACTGATTTATATCTTTTAAATTTTCCCCTTTTTTTTACTTTAAATTTTCACCATTATTATTCAATTTTCAATTTACAGCCCGAACCCATCGATTATTTTGATATAGAACCATAGCTGCGTCCTACGCATATAATAGACTAAGAGCCCAGGGCCGCTAGACATATGTCATTTTATCAAAGATAAGATTTCTTCTGCGAACAAAGAACAAATGGATACTAAGAATCTTCAATCCGGTTGCAATTAAGAGCTAGCGAGACACTTTACAGACTTCTACAGTGGGACCTAACGTAAGTCAGACACTTTAAATCTGTCAAACTAATCGTGCCATTTACATTTCAGTATCAAATCAAGATTTTATGTTTTCTGTGGGTAAATATTGTACAATTTTTTCTTATCAGCAAGACACCTACAGCGGGGCCTTACATCACCTTAAAACTGCCAAAATAATAATTCTTTGTTACTAAAACGTGAATGTTTCGCTTACTTGAGCTGTTTTAAAATGTCTGGCTGATGAATACGCCCCATAAATATACGCTTTAAAAACTACAACGTAAATGGCACGATTTGTTTGACATATTTTAAGTGTCTGGCTCACGTCAGGCCCCACTGTAGATGTCTGGCAAGTGTCCAATAAAGTTAATGACACCATCCCCTAAGACATATCAAAAATTCAGCTTTGATAAAATAACGCAATGTTTCAACATTTGTATGCAACTTTAACACTCGCTACCTCTTAATTGCACCCGGATTGAAGATTCTTAGTATCCATTTGTTCTTAGCTGCCATAGTACCTGTTCGCAGAAAAAATCTTAGATTTGATAAAATAAAGTATGTCTGGCGGCCCTGGGCTCTTACTCTATAAGTTTAATATCCCTATATATCGAGATTTTTAGATAACCAAAGAAGTTTTACTTCTGCAACGAGTACTGAGTTACACACGCTCTTTTTTTATATACTTATATATGTATATGTATAAGAATACATGTAAATATTTTTCTTGCACGCAAATGTTTCTTGTATCGCATCGCTTTGTCGCACTACTGTACGCGCAGTCTTTGTTGTAAGCGGTATATTTCAATAACATTTTTTTGTTCGAACACACTGGGCGTTTCGCAAAAAGTGTGACATAAAAGGAAGGTCATGAAGATTGAGGGCAACAAGTAACTTGTTACTCACATTAACATAAAGGCAACTTTCTTATTAAAAAAGTTTTCGCCATTTCATTTTTTCCCTAAAAGTAAATTATAAACACTTAAATCCATTCAGTTTTGAAAATTGGCCTCAAAATTAACAGAAGCAGGGCGTTAATATTTTTTTGACACCCAGGCGTCAATTTATTTTTGACGGCCGGGCGCTAATTTTATTTATATGCATTGGAGTGTGAAATTCTGCGTCGAGCCCACCATTATTTTCTGAAAAATAAAACCTTATCCTCCGAGGGTATTTTTCACCCCCAGAAAGCAAGGGTGGGAAAGCGACCAACGAAATAATATGTTTCGATGCCAACACTTCCTAAAAGTAAATTAAGGATGTGGACTGTTTGTGTACCAAAGCTCATCCCGTCAGAACGAAGTGCAAGGTTTGACCTAAAATATGGCCTTAAAGCCCCAACTATCACAGCCAAATCAGAAGGGGAGAAAAATGTCTTGCAGCGACACGGAGAAAGCCTAAACACCTAGAACTATTTTTGGCGATGTCAAACATGTGGTCTGTGCTACACATACCGAGCACTGAAAGATGTTCAGTTTCCTCAATGCAAGTGCCGTTCATGGATAGAAGCATAGAGGGGGTGGGTTCCGCTTTAACGACAGGAGACAACATTGAGTTTTAGAAGCATTAAATTCTACGCGGTTTTTGATTCCCCATTGGACAATGCTGTCGAGATCAGAATTTAATGAGCTTATCATACGCTGCCGTTGAAGTTTCACTTCTGAAGGATATGGATGTGAATCTAGAAACGAATATGAAAAGCTGAGAGGGTACTCTTGTCAGCAAAACAGTTAAATGGATTAAAAGTTTCAGATAAAAGATCGTTGATGAATATAAGAAAGAGGGTTGGAGACAAAACGGAACCCTGGGGTACACCAGCATTCATTTTATGAATTTCAGACTGAAACCGTCCAATACAACTTGAATTGAGCGGTCCGAAGAGTAATTTCTAATCCAACTAAAAATAGATTCATCGATACCAAATGCAGGCAATTTCAATAAGGGAGCATAATGCTCAAATGCTTTTGAAATATCAAGTGCAATAATCGTACTTTCTTTAAAACGATGTAATGATTTGTTCCCACTGTTCGATGAGATATACCATCAGATCACCAGTGGACTTATGGCTACGAAAGCCGTACTGAAGGTCATAAAGAAGCTTTCGTTCTAAAAAAAAATTGAGTTTTGCTATTGTTTGGAAAGAAGTTATGTAAGATGAGTCAAACCAAAGTTAGTTAATTCTAGAAATAGATTTGTTTTTTATTTTTAAGTGAAGAAGTAAAATAATTGGAGGTCGAATGCAGAAAGACTAAAAAAACCCGAAAGACAAAAATTTCAAAAGCATTTGTTGAGTTAAGCCAAAGTCAACTCACCAAATTTGGAGAGAAAATTCGGGTTTAACTTTAACCACGGACTGGTCTTAAAAATCTTAAGAAGTGAGAAAAAACCTAAATACATGAAGGTTTCCTTAAACATTTCCTGTGATAAAAACTAGAACAAGATAAACTCAAATATTATGCGGAAGCTGGAAAATGAAATAATGCTTTAGCCGCATTATAACTATATTGACCAAAAGAGCAAGTTTATCCAATTCTGTCATGCATTTTATTTTAAAAGTAAATTTAAAAACGTACCTACCTACATTTACCATTCATTTATTATAAATCATATGCAATTCCATAACTAAACAAAAACCTTGAAGAAAAGAACAAACAAAAGAAAAAAAAAAAACTAATATTTTCAAAGTAGATAACTCAAACAAAAATTATTAGGAAGAAGCTAGGAAGGTATAGGCACTATGCGATGATGATGATGATGAATATGATGATGATGTGTAGTTTATAGTTGTTAAAATTCGTTCATTTTAAATTCAAAAGACTCCACTTAATGCACATTAGACTCATCAAAAAAACATCAACATCTTCCTCACGGTAACAAACGTCATATTATTTTCTTAGAACATCACAAAAAACTTATTCCTCCAAGGCTATAAATGTCTTACTAAACTATATGCCAGCATTTCAACCATAATACATACATACATATACACAAACCTTCATTACATAGTAGAAGAATGAAAATATCCTCCAAGAGAATATTTTTGGCAAGCATATTATCCTTTTACAAAATTAACAAAAGCTGCTAACACAAAAACCAAAAAAAACAGAAACAAACAAGAAACAGGCAGAAAAGTTGTGAGCAAAGCAAACGACGAACACAGCATCCTTTCTCCACTAAAGCGTAGTGAGGTAGTTCAGTGATGAGCTTCCATGAATGCTGCTTTTCACAATAACGGCTGTTGCTACTACCTACTATACACAATATTCCCCAAGTATGGCTGGGGAAATATAATACAATATTTAATTTGGTGACTTGCAATTGCCCTTCGCCCTTGCCTTCGGGGTTTCTTTCCACCAGCAGCAGTTGATCTTATGTTGTACCTACTACGCGCTATTTCGTAACAGTTCGGCTGTCGTACGTAGTTGGGCTTGGAGAATCCTTTTTGAATGAGGGCCAGGTTCAGCATTTTAGCAGCAGAAATAGCAGCAGCAGCAATAGAAACAGCTCCAGTACCAGAAATCCAGCCGTCGTCGTTGTCGTCGTCTCCGACGCTGTCGCCGCCGCCGCTCGATAAAGTGCCTGGTTTACGTCACAATTTAGCGTGGGCGGCTGCTGAAGGCGCACCCACAGTTATCGGCTCGGCTGATGCGAACCGTAAAAGCTTACCCCAAAATAAAAACATCGGCTAAGCAGGGGAATCGTGCAAACTCTCAGACGAACGACGACGACGGACGAGCGACACGGTTGAAGTCAATTGTCAAAGGACATGCGCGCAAAAAATTTCTTATAATTTCGAACGACCAGGAATTTGAGGGGAAGGGGGTTTGAGTTTTTCCCGTTTGTTTTGTATATTTACTGGGAGAGTGGGAGCGGATGTGGAGAGTACCTACCTATAGTGTATATTGAGAAGATTCTCCGAAAAATGTTGTCATCATCGATGCAAACCATTCACAAATACCTATGCACGCTTTGTCGTCACTAAATCGTTCAGATGAATCCTGCGATGAACTTTTCCGTTAGTTAACCATCAGCAACACCCACACAATATCCTCCAACACACCGTTATAAATTATACCGAAAAATAGATAACAGAGAGTAAAGGATGAAAACCAGAGAAATAGATGAAGCACAGAGAGAGAGAGAGAGAGGGAGTAAATGAAAGAAGTAACTGAGCAAGAGAGCAGAGTGAAAATACCTCTACTAGAACATCACCGGCAGAAGCAAGGATATGAGAATATCCTTTTGCCTGCCATCGGCGACATTGTGTTGTGCAGTCGTCGTTGCGGGTACACACATCAGCAGCACCAAGCCGCACAATTTTTTTTCTAGAGAGATAGAGCAAACCTAGACTAGAACGAATTGTTAAAAAAAAAAACAGAAAAATCTACAAAATTATTTTAGTAAAAAAAAAAAAACAACTAAGAGTCGAGAAAAAGTGTAGATCCAGAAAAGGGATATTATATCCTTGCCGAAAGTGCCCAACGTTAAATCATTCGCGATTCATCCCCTAACGAACGAACAACATTTGCCTGACCAGCGGTTTTTCCATCATAAACCAGATTTGTTGTTGTAAAAGTGTCTCTATATTTTTTTCCTCTACATTTATACGAGAGTGTGACAAGAAGTTAGTGTCGTATCGGACGAACAATAACAAATTACCCTATAAAAAAAAAACGGGACACCAACGACAACGACGACGACCGTTGCAGAGTCGCGTCATGGCCAGGCTGGCCCCCCAACAGGGTGGTTGTAGTGCAACTAACCTCTCCGACTTGCGTTAAGTATTTTTTTTTGTTGGCGTTGTTGTTGCTTGTTCATTTTTGTGTTGTTGTTGTTGGTTTCTTTTATGCTCCACAATTCCGTTATTTTGTTGTTGTGTGGAGTATTATATACCTATAGTGTTGGAGCACAACTCTGAAAGAACTTTCGATACTACCATTCAGTGTTAAGATTTTCGCGAACAAAAAAGGATTTCTCACGACCGAACGAACGAATTTTTCTAACGGATAAAAAAATTATAAAATAAAAATAATCTCTCAAGGATTATATGTTATATTTAAATATTTAAAAAAAAAGGATACAGTGAACAAGTGAAAAAACACAAAATTTTACTAACGAAAAAATTAATAATAAAATTATTTTTTATTGAAAGAAAAAAAAAAGGTCCTTGAAAGGACATACAAAAAAATATTAATCCTTGATCAGAGAGTGTATAAGTCGAAACATACTAAGTGTCGAAGAAACAAGTGGTTGATGAGAATTTTTGAAGAAGAAAAAAAAGGAGTGTTTTTTTTTTTGTTAAAGAAATAAATAAATAGTGAAATTTAAATAAAATCCTTGCGAAAAAAATATTAATATTTATTTAAATCCTTTTGCTGTGGAAAGAAAAAAATAAACTGAGAAAAAAAAACACATAGGTACCTACCTATATAAGAGGTACACAATATTTCCGGTAAACGAAATCAATATACAAAAACAGGTGGATTTGTATATCGTGTATCGCGAGTGTGTGTCCTTTGATCCTTTTTCCTCGTTATATAAATCCTTTTTTTATTCTACTTCTTGGCTTCGATTCCATTTAGATAGTAAATTTTTTTCCATCTTCTTCTTCTTTTGTTTGCTTTGGGTTGAATTACGAAATTCGGATTTCGATTTTGTTGGTTTTTTTACATTTTCGTCCTTATAATAAAAGTCCTTTCATAACCCTTTCGGAAAAAAAAGACAAATTGTTGGCAAGAAATTGTATGAATAAAAATCCACAGAGTTATACAGACTCTCCAACATGTTAAGTTCCTTCGTCATAATTCGAATTGAAAAACACTTTTGGCGTAATTGAGTGTCAAACTCTGCTAAGTAACGTTAGTAAGGAATAAAATATTCTATCGCAGTTGTTCTACCGAATTGACCACCTTAACCTAAATTCCTACCATTCAAATCCTATATACAGAATCACAAAGTGATCAAATGAAGATGATAATCAAGATCCTTATATACCTGAGTGTCCTGACTGGCAGTGCACTATCCCTCCATCTCGGCAATGACCGCAATGCTGATAGCAGCAGTAGTGGCGGAAGTGTTCTAGTCCCACCCAGCGGTACGCTCCAGCACCATGTCAGCAATCCCTATCGAAGAATGGCGGCGGCAGCCGAATCAGAACGCGAGCGAATGATGTTCATGGGTGGCGGACGCAGGGGACGCCCTATAGTCACCGGCCGCTTGCATATGACAGTCGATGACTCTGACATCAATGATGGGGAGGTTCCGAATTATCCGGCTTCGTCGCTGACGATGTTGCAGGACAATGAATTCCCTATGCGGCGTGAACCGTTCTTCTTTGTCGGCGGCGACAATGATGACGGTCGCGATGGAGGTGATGGCGGTGACGTAGGAGGATTCCAGGACTTCCAGAAACCCCAATCCGACCATTATCATCGCTATGATGATGGCAGCTATGAAATAATGGAGGAAATCTTCAATCGCGGCGAGGGCATGTACCGAAAATACCCACCAATCCATCATCAGCCTCCGGCCGTACCCCATTTCCAGGCTCATCATCAGTCGCAGCCAAGAGGATTGCAGGAGTTGTTCGATCATCATGAAACCATTGACGAGCTCGACGATGTCCCAAATCATCACTCCTCTGGTAGTCTTGATGTTAGGATACAAAAGAAAATGCAACGGAAAAGAACCCAACATAAGCAGCAGCAGCAGCAGCAAAACCTGGACATGGACAACGAACCATCATCATCAACAGGCTCAAAGTCTGCCGACTCTTCCTCATCGTCGTCTTCTACCGCAGCCATGGTCAACAGCGGCGCCCCTTTGTCAATGGCAAATCCACAGGAACAAAAGAAGCACCAGAAAATAAACCAGCAGCAGCAACAGTTGTTACATCGCACCACTAACAGTAAGCGTTCAGGGATAAATAGCGGTATTGGGGCTCCACCACCCGTTACCCATAGCATAGCCAGCCAATTGATGTTACGTACGGCGAGAGGACAACGACAGTACGATGTGCCGCAAATTGGTAAGTTTATATCCTTTTGTTATAATTTTTAACAGTTTTTTGGTATGTTTCCCTTTTTTTCTTCGTCGTTGTCCCTTTATCGTCCTGGGAAGGATTTTTTTGTGTCTTCCTTATTATTCCTGAACACTTGTGTTCTCTCACAGTCAACTGGTTTGCTGATACATATGCGTTGTTAATTGAACGTGAAAATGTTATGGACAAGATTTGTGACGTTATCCATTTGTTCCCATTTTGTTGGTCTTTTTGCAATAAATTTCGTCATCCGTGTGGGAATTGTTATGCTTTTTTTTTTAACTTCCTGTGGGAACATTTATATAAAATTATAGGAAATTGAGGTTTTTCTATTGAATTCAAAACAAAAATTGTTGAATGTTAGTTTTCTTGTTTGGTTATCTATAAGTGGGTGTGTCATTTGTAATACAAATATTGTTACGCCCCCCATTGGACCTTTGTAATTTCCTATATACCACATGATGATTATCCTATATTATTGGCATTCGGATGACATTTTTCTTGTGATGTAATTCTGATTATATAAATAAAAATATGTAGAAGAAGATTCTTCTTAGATATACGATTTATAAAGTTGGCTTAAAAGTGTATATATAATACTATAATATCCATGTAACTGCTGTATGGGCGATGGACAAAGTTTGGGCTAATTTGTTTTCTCAGAATACCTTTACATATACGTAAGTATATGAAAGAACACATGAATTATTTCCGTATTTGGTAAGCGGAAAAGTACTGGGTATAAGGTGTTTTATTGAACCATATCTTATACGTCTCTTAAAATAATAACAATGTTTTTGTTTTTGGCATCAGAAAATATACAAATTATTGTAGTTTAGCTTACGAATTAATATATTTAGGCCCTATTATTCAGCGGTGAGTTAAAATGGAGTTAGTTAGCTTTAAAAAAAAATATTTGTCTTCTTTTTAGTCAGGAAACAGTTTTTGAGTGGAGAGTGAACAAAGAAAAACTTAAGAAAACTCGGAAGATAGGTAAAACATCAAAACCTTCCCTTTAGAAAATGCAGCGATAACTCACCAAATTTAAGGATTTAACTCGGGTATAAGTACTTTAATCCCACCATGAAAAAAAACTGGATGTACATACATAAAAAGGTTTATTCTAACAAAACAATACAAAAAGTCTTTAAATCGTACAATATGATAATATCACTATTTTAAGCAAGCAGGACATTACGAATACGTAGTCTTGAAGAGAAAAGTTGAGAATGGAATTATGTCTGCTTCTCTTTTCATACTTTGAAATAACTTAGAGCTTCATTAGTTTATCTAGAGAAAATCAAGTTTTTTCAAGCTATACAAAATATTTAAAAAATAGTCTCAAGATTCTTAAAAACTATCATACGGTGCAATAAGCAGGCTACATGAAATTTGGCCCCAATGAAATATGGCCCCAAACAGAAAATGAGAAATGACCCCAAAAATGTATATGGGAAACAGCAAAAACAAAAAAAGTTTAAAATTTGTTAATTGGGGACATTTTTTACTGTTTTGGGGTGTTTTTTTTCATTTTTGATTTTGGGGTAAAATTTCATTATGAAAAATGGCCCCAAACTTTTATTCTTAAACCAATATACTTTTACAACAAAAACTTTGATAGCAGACCGACTGGCAACATAGGCGCCTGCCAGGCGACTGAGCATATACCCTAAGCAAAGTCGCATGAGCGGGACAGAAGACCCAAAGAAGGAGTTAAAAAATCTTTGAACCCACGAAGCACGCCAGGCAAGGTACTTTAAAGGCTCTCCCAAACCGTTGCAAAACATTTTTTGCACGTTTGTAATTTTTCTGTTGTTGTTGCTTCTTATATTAATTTTGGGACAATTTTTCATTTTGTGTTTTGGGCCATTTTTCATAAGTTTGGGGTCTTTTTCAATTTTGAAAAATTATGAAAACAAGCCCCAAATTTGGGGCATTTTTCATTTTTCCTTTGGGGCCATTTTTGATTGGGCCAAATTTCGTGTAGCTCAATAAGCACAATCTGGATTATGAGATATTCCAAATTTTGCTCCGTGATTTGAAAAAAAAAACTGAGATATTTATTTTTGGAAGCCTTGTCATTTGTGTGCTTGCTGAAATACAGTGCTTTGCATAAGTATAAACGCACCTGTAAAAATGTATTTTATAGAAAACTGGGAATGTAAGTGAAACCCTACTATTTTTGTATTCAATGGCATCAGTAAACAAGTGAATTGGACAAAAAAACGTCCCGTTATTTTCCCTTGCGTTGTTTAGAAAATAAATACAGATTTTTTCGTATTGCAGAAGTATAAACGCACCATGCTTATCTTGTTTAAGCTTCATTTAACTAAGAGTTTCGAGATGACAAACAACGAAGCCGCGTGGTATACATTTAACCAATTCGGAAAAGGCCAAAATTAAAGACTATCGTTCAAGTATCCTAACATGTAGGGCTATTCTTAGGAAAATTTCGAGATCGGGTCGTTTTTCTGTAATTTCATACAAGATCCAGAATCTTATGGAATTGAAATAAGGCCAGGAGGTCCGCAGATGCTGACACGTTGCGATAAGACCCGAACAATCAATGTTGCATCTAATTCGATGCATTTTTTTAAAGCAATTAGTTACGAATTGGGGTTAGGCGTTACATTTTCGACGGTTTTTCGTACTTTAAAAAGCAGTGGAGTGACTGTTCTGGGCAAAACGGAGCCAGCTCCAAATCTGACAACAGCCCAGAAACAAAAAATATTGGAACTTGCCCGTCAAAACATGGACTGCTTTTGTTATTGTTGTTTTTTTTATGATCGAAAAAAAAAATCAGAATGGTAAAAAAATTTTGTTAAAACCCAATTTTACATGAATTCTTAGTTTTTGAGAATTTTTAATTAAAAAAGATGAATTTAAGCACATGAAAATATGTATCCTTGGGTGAAACATCGAAACGCAAAAAAAAGATGTATGTTTAATTAGGTACTAGAAATGTTCAACAAGTTTTGCAAACTTGGTTTTTTGCTATAATATTTTCACAGCATATTGCAAAATTTTGCAAAAAACTTAACACATTAGCAAACAGACGTAATGAAAGTTGGTAGCACATTTTGATACTTTTTACAATGAAAACTCGTGTGCTTATTTTTCAATTTTTTGCATCCTCGACATTCGCACATAAATCTACTTTCATCGTTTTCTAGGAATTAGTTGTAGTGAACGTTTTTATCTTAAACTAATATTATTTTCAAATAGTTAATTCAGTTTGGGACGTTTTATGGACTTCAAAGAATACTAACCGAAACTTGGAAAAAGAAGAAAGTGTCAATTGCAATGGGAATATTAAAGAAATACACAGCCATTTATAATGCAGTGATGAAACTTACAACTATTAAAAAATTAAATATTTTGACTTGATGACAATCTGTGGAAGTTGGTTTTATTTTAGAGTGAAACAAAAAAAATTTAAAAAAATGGAAAATAATGTAAACAAACCAATATTTTTGACAACAAAAAAAGATATAAGAACATTTAAACAGCATATAGTCCTAGGAAAATTAAACTCTTACTTCGGAAATAATCGCAGAAAGCTGAATTGTGGTATGCACGTTCTGTGAACCTTCCTTTATAAGCCCAGAAAGGTGCTAGCTTTTTTATAACGATAAAAAGGCAAAAAAAACCTTTTGTCCCAAAACATCAATATATCCCCATTTCTAACGCTTTTCGTCAAAAAAAACTTCAGTTCAAAATTAAAGAGCATACAATTTACAGTAAAAATCTTCATACAACTTTTTTTATAGATATAACCGTTTCTGAGTTATTAAGCGTTAAAAAAAATAGTTTTTCTTTCTAATATTATATGACTAAAAATACATACATCATACAAACATAAATATGACAAAGGTAAGGTCAATGTATGTTTAATCATATAATATTTATAATGTCATTTTAAACAATATCATTTTTTTAATTTTTTTATGTATGTACATATAGCGGCTCCAAGCGTTGAGCTGAGGCTTAAACGGCAGAATACTTTCGGTTAACTTAAATTTCAGAATGAACTCAGGCGTGGGTTAATTCAATAAAAACAAAAATAATACCATAATTTGGGATATCATATCCTACGTCCTCAACTTACCCATGTATTCTTTCAAATTCAAGTCTTCTTTCCCAATTAAATTATTTTGAATAACTACTTAACACCTGACAATACTGTCACATAATGATTAACTAATTGCAAATATCAATGTGGTAGATGTTTGAATAGAACTTAAATTACTTTATTTAAAAATATACAAGTCGTGTATTTTACGAGAGTGACTAGCAACTCAGCAAAATGTTTACACACAAAACAATAACAAAACAGATTATTATAGAGAATTTAGTTTGTGTTTTCCGTGTAAAACTTTTACTGAGTGGCTAGTCACTCTCTCAAAAAATACTGCTACAGAATAACAACAAAAAAATAACCAAACTCTACTGAATTTTCAATTTGATATAAATATATAACCTAAAGAAAAATATATCTAAACTTCAAAAAGAATAAATTACAAAATTTCAGGAACTCAACTCTTGCTTTATAATAAGACATGCAACTTTAACTTAGAAACAAAATTACATAAAAACTTAAAAGCTAAATTAAGACAGTTTAGATTTTAACTGATCTTAATATTTTACAGAAGAGTATATAAATTTCCTCCACTTAATTTTTGTTTTATTTTATTGGATTTTTTTTCTAGGAAATAATTTGAAAAAATAGAATAGAAAATTAAAATCTGTTAAAATGCAGAATATTTGAGGCTGTGAGTTTAAAAGTGGCGTAACCCACTTTTTGTAATTGGTTTTCAAGAATCTAAAACTATGTTTAAAATAATTTATCATCAACGACAAAAAAATGTGAGACAAAATAAAAATTTACACCCATGTACTTCGTATGTGGTACTTGAAAGGCAGCGTATGATAAGCTCATCAAATTTCGATCTCGACAGCATTGTCTAATGGGGAATCAGAAAAACGAGTAGAATTTAATGCTTCAAAAACTCAATGCTGTCTTCTGTTTTTAAAGCGAAACCCACCCCCAATGCCGCTATCCATGGACGGCATTTGCATGGAGGAAACCGAACAGCTCTCATTTCTCGGTATGTGTAGTGTATCACAAATCACCTTTTGTGGAATGATCACATATTTGACGTCGCCAAAAACGCTGCTAAGTACTTAGGTTTTCTCCGAAGATGCAAGAAATTCTTTACACCCTCTGATCTGGCTGTGATTTACAAAGCCTTTATTTGTCCAAGGCTTGAGAATAGGTGCTCCTATTACTCATCTAAGCTTTTTGGATATAATTCAAAAAAGGGCCATCAAAATGATAATGGCAACAATAGCATCCCTCGAACACCGCCGCAATGTCACCTGTCTGTCACTGTTCTATCGCTATTTTTAGAAACAGTTGCATTCCTCCCCTTAAATAATTCAACCGCAATACTCGCGCTTTTAAGAATGCCCATCATTGTACCCTTGAGACCAACTTCGGACGTACCTTTAAGTATAGAGATTCTTTCTTTAGTCGCACAACAAGAATGTGGAATGCTTAACCTGGTCCTATTACCCCCCCCCCCCCCCTATATGATATTCAGAACTTCAAAACCAATGTGCATCGGTATCTCCTTTTAAATCCTTCCCTATTTAATTAACGCTCGCACTGTGATTGTTCATATTAAGGGTAGCGAAACCCCCTTTAGTACCCGCTCTATTGATGAAAAAAAATGTCTTCTGATCTGGTATTTTAAAACGTGTGTAACACACAAGAACATTTGTTTTACAAAGAGTATCATTGTAGCTGAAACAGTATTAAAATTATGCGTGCGTGTGCGTAGAAGTTCACCGTTTCTTAAACGCCAGATATGGCAAGTTAAAAGTTATCCGCTCGCTATTAAACATTTATTAATACAAATTCCTATCTACTTAATAGAGCGATAGTTAGCCATTTGATGGAAATTTATTGTTATAAACATTTTAACAAATTTATTTTTTTTATTTTTTGAATAAAAACTCTATGTAAACTGTTTATAATATTAATTATTAGTTAAAAAAAGAGCGCGTGTAACTCAGTACTCGTGGCAGAAGTGAAACTTCTTTGGTGATCTAAAAATCTCGATATGTATAGGGATTTTAAGCTTATATGCGTTAGATGCAGCTATGTGTTCCATATCAAAATAATCGATGGGCTGTGGTTGTAAACATGAAAATTAAATAATAATGGTGAAAGTTTAAAGTAAAAAAAGTTGAAAATTGAAAAGATATAAATCAGTTTATGAGAGTAAGTTTTCCGACTATTTACAAAAATTCCTACACTCAAAATCACTACAAAATAAAAAAATTGTATATTACAACTTTAATTTGGTTTTATTCATTTTGCAACCATATATAACTCAAATGTTTAGCGGACTTTTCTGATTTAATTCAACTTTTTGAAATTAGCCTATTTTAAGATAAAATATTTAAAATAATTTATATCTCCATACCAGTAGGAGATAGATAAAAATCTTAAAGTAGTAAGATTCTTAGAATTTCATTATCTATTCACCAAAAAAATTTCAAAGCTCTAGCATTCTAATTAAAGAAATTAGAAAAAAAAGAAGGACATTTTCCCTTTTATCTGCTGCAAGAATATAGATTATCAAAAAATTAAACTTAAAAGTGTTGAAGACCAGTATACCAGACTTATAAATGTTTGTATAAGTCACAATTTTTGTGATATTATTGTTTTATGTTTTGTTCGTGATTGTCTCATTTTGTGTTGAGAATCCGTTCTCATTAGTGTTATTTTGTAGTCTGTCTGTTACTACTAACTACTAACGCTGCACTAAGTGATGAGCCGGTGTACACATTTTGTGTTGGCAATTCTTTGGTCGTAAGTTGCAGCTTGAGTTAAGCGCTCTTTGACAAAGATCTGATAGTGTAAAAAAAAATCCAAACTTATTGCACTATAAAATATATTAGACTATCAATACAAGTTTTTACTTTTACTCTACCTCCCACCACTTATCTAATCAATGATCGCAGCGTTGCACATGCGGCGTTACATTTTTTCGTTTCACAAAAATTCAACCATGAAATTTCACTCTTAAAGCGCGCAAAGAAGTTACCTTCAAACACATTATTATGTATTTTTAAATACGCCTGCTAGGATATAGTTTGTTCTTAAGGTATGGTGTGATTAAAACCAAGTATTTGCATTTGCTTAAAGCACTGCTTTCTGGAGCAGGTTCTCCAATTGCTAAATCGTAAAATTTCCAAAATTTAGCAAATTTTTGGCACAAATGTAGCCACTCTTATCATATTAAAAAAAAATACTAGACAAATTTTCAATGTCTCTAAGTAGGAAAATATCTGCTGTACATTTTTTTCTGATACAATTTTATAAATATGAGAAAATTGACTACGTGTTCCAAAATTCAATTTTTTTTTATCACTCATTACAAAAGTTAACAATTTTCAAAGTTGGATTTACAAAAGTTCCTACATGTAATTTCCCCTATAAAACTTCAAAATTTATTTAGAACAAATTAGAGGGTTGTGTCATTCAAAATAAGGACCACCCTTATCTATATAGTATCAAATATCAGACAAAACGAATTTTTGTATTCGAATCAGCAGTTAAGTGTTATTAATCGTTTAAATAAATAGAACAAACAAAACACTGAAAACCATTCTACAGCGTCAGATTTTTAAAATTATTTTTAAAAGTAGCTAGCATCAATTGTATGTTAAAAATATCATATTTTTGAGTTCCCTTCCATTGTTGTTTCTTAAAATTATATAGATACATAAATGATTGTTTTATATAACCCGTTTTATCCCTTTACCCATAACAAAACTTTCAGCAGTCAAGTTTTATTAATTATGGTAATGATGTGAGTACCCAGTGCTCACACTGACTTTTATTCAGTAGATGAATAACTTCATATTTAAAAACAAAGTTGAAATTTCTTAAGGCGCATTTATCTTCCAACTATATGTGTATTTGTTTTCAGTACACACAAATAATTAACCTCTATTTAAAATGTCATGTACCTTAACCTGCCTATATTAGAGTTCTCAGAAAACAACCCATAGGCAATTTATAGAAGATATACTCGTATACATTCTTCAATTCAATTGAAAACATTTACAGTAGAATATAAAAGCACACAAAATATTTATTGATTTTCTGAATAAATTTATGAAACAACTTTTGACTCAAGAAGAGGTACTCTTGCCATAGAAAAGAAGGGGAGGTAGGTAAGCTACTTGTTAACCTGCGTCAAAATGATTGAACTAATTTGACCCACTAAAAACACCCCACGAACTTTTCAAGTGGGACTTTTGTATATCAAAGAAAAGAACACACTTCAATATCAACTAATTTCGAAATTATTTATCTATACATGTTTGTAGATACTTATTTGTTAAAGGAATAGGTAAATAGG
This sequence comes from Melangyna quadrimaculata, assembly GCA_949320155.1. Lineage (NCBI taxonomy): Eukaryota > Metazoa > Arthropoda > Insecta > Diptera > Syrphidae > Melangyna > Melangyna quadrimaculata. The sequence continues at coordinate 64,308,701 of OX439483.1, read as the reverse complement.
TGTTCAGTTCAGGGAGGAGGATAGACACCTCACCTGACAATGGTATTTCATAATAATAGGTACATCATCCACACCACACCTAGCCTGAAAATAAATATAAAATAACAATTAATTATTATTTTAATAAAACATCCCCAAAGAAAATTGTGAGAAGCGAAAATTATGAATAAAGAACAAAAATGGCTGCGAAACACAAACATTAACAATAAAATTATCGAAATTCAAGGATAAAATACGACGAAACAACATTAACAGACAAGAAAAAACAAGACAAACAGACAGACGATGACGACAATGGCAGAAAGCTGTCCCAGTGTTGTTTTCATTTAATTTTCGTAGTCTATTTTTGGAGGTAAAGTTATTGTCATTGCGCTGATTCTTCAATACGCCACGGCAGTCACAGCGCCAGCGAACGCCGCGCCACCGTGAGAGGAATATAAATTATTAATATGAAGAAAAGCGCCCGCCATTGTTCTCTTAATTTGATATTCAACCGAAAATATACAAATGCAAACAAAACATTCAACAAATTGCTCAAGCGAAGGGTAAAAGTGAGCGAGGATGATGGCAAGTCAGTCCATTACTCCTTACAACAGTTAAACAAAAATATAGGTATATTAATGTAAGGTAACTTTACCTCTATAGATTGACGACAAAAAACTGTGCAGGATTTTCTGGGTCGTTTCCCTCTATAGGTACAACATTCTTTGTTAGAGGCCTTTATAGGACAAAATAAATGTAACTCTATACGACGAAACGACGAACAAATATAAAATAACGATGTGACATTAATTGTCTGTTGAATTTATTTTGCTGCGCAATCGAAAATTAATTAGTCAATTAATAGCTATATTGATTTTGAATCGCCACACAGCACAGGTCGCAGACGAATTCTAATAATGAAACAAGAGGTAAATAGAAGAAGTGGTAATGGGAGAATAAATTGTCCAAGCGAGCCTTGCATTTTGTCAAAAGAAAAGAAAAAAAAATCAAAATCTAAAAAAAAAAATCATTAAATGGTTTGTCTGTAAACTTAGCGACAAACTTTCGAAATTTCAGTTTAAGAAACATTTTGCAATAATTAATAATGAATTTCTGTAAGTTTCGCAAACAAAAATAATGAACTATTTTGTTCGATTGCGAAAAACTGAAATTTCGCTCCCTTGAGCGAAACATCTCACGGAAATGTAAAAAAACATCACAGAATGGAAAGTTTATATGTTATTATTTGCAACTATGGCGCTGATGCGTCGCTACGCTTACATAAGTTAATCTTATTTCTTTTGTTCGCACAAACATGGTTTTGAAGTAAACTTTGCGAAACAAAAAAAAATATTAACTTATACAAAGAAATAAATTACTATTTAATAACTAATATATCACTACAAGATAAAATTTATTTTTTAACAAGAAATATATTTTTTTTTTCGCTGAGTTCAAGTATCTTATTTCTGTGAAAGAAAACTTATATAGGAATATGCATACGAGGAGATCAATGGTTCGAGAAGGGAAAGGCACTTGTTAGTTGCTCATAAGTTACGCCGACTTTTACTTTTTTTTTCGATAAATAAAGTTTTTCGCGAAGTTTTCGCTAAAAAATTTTGTTCAAATAAATAAAGATCAACGATTCAAGTTTGGATGGACGCTAGTAAATAATTAGTTGCAAATTCGGCAAGCAAATATTTACTTAAGTACGATGAAAATGTGATTTTTGCTTAGTTAATATAAACTAAGCGAAATAGCTTTGCGAACAAATCAGTAGATAAAATATTGGCAATTACAAAGAAATACAAGCTGTTATATAAACGGCTAACATTAAACAGATAAATATAATCAGTTTATTTTGTTGATCTCGAAAACAGTTTTTTCGCTGAGTTGCGGTCAATTTTTCCATACAACTTACCGAGGGAAATGATTCAACTATCCGAGAATGGATGCATCCTAGTTAATCATTAATTGAAAATTAAAAAAAAAATTGTTCTTTTTGATTAGCTGATGTAGACTAAGCGAAAGAGCTCTGAAAAAAATAGATAGGTTTATAGAACATTATAAATTGCATAGAAATAAGTTTGTATCTAATTGCCAACATAAAAATAACGCATAAAAATGATCAAGTTTTTAAAAAAATGCTTTTCGCTAAGTTGCCGTCACTTTCGCCAAACACTAACTAAGGAATATAATTCAATGACTCGAGAATGTATGTGCGCTAATTGCATATTAACTGCAAATTAGAAAAGCCAACATCAACCTTACCATGGTCTTTTTTTCAGTCGAGGTAGGGATTTTTTCTAAGCGTATGTCAACTTAGCAAAACAGACTTGATGAATATAAAGGCAGCCACAAAATTGATAAGCATACAAGAATAAGTTGCTAATTAATTAATAAGATTACACGCATTAAAATAATAATTATCCAACTTTGCGACAAAAACAAACAACAAATTCTAGAGAGCAACTCGTCGAAAAGTACACACGGATACATTTTTAAGGATTCATTAATGGATAGATAGAGATAAACTCAGTGAAAAATATAGGTACATTTTTAAGGATCCTATAAATTGATAGAATTTGACTCTTTAATTGGTAATAAGAATCCTCGACAGTAATAATTTTGTTCTACGATGTGAGCTTTTTGCTAAACTAATGTCATCTTCTCGAAACAACATTGAAAAAAATTTAATTAAAATATTGTTAAGTACTAAGAAATTAGCTGATATTTATTTGCTTAAATGTAACGTACAAAGAAAATCAATCTATTTTGTTGTTTTTGAAAAAAAGGGTTTCCCTAAGTTTTCGATACTTTTACCTTGTAACTTTTTGAGGAATAAAGATCAACGTTCCGATAATAGATGAGCGCTAGTAACTTATTGATTACAAATTAGTTAAGCCCACATTAACTTATCTACTATCTTCTTCTTTTATGCAAAAATTATGATTTTTGCTTAGTTGACGTCAACTTAGCGAAACAAACACAATTTCGAGAAAAATCAGATAAAATACTAAGCGCATAGTAACAATTATTTTTCATTATTTTCGAAAATGTTTATTTCGCTCAGTTGAGTGGATCCCATTTAAAACAAATAGCCAAATTCAATAAATGACATTTAAAGTGATAATGAATCAATAATTTACACATTAATAGCCTTTCTTGAAATGTTGCACTTAATTTGACTTTTTTAAAAATTATTTTCGCTTAAAGGATGTTAAATTAGCGAAATAAGTTTTTTCGACATCAAAAAGAGCAATTCATGTTTTTTTGCGTAAATAAAAGGCAATTAACTTCTGAATATTTATCTTAGGTAAAGGAGAACGGGCAAATTTGTATGGAAATTGGGTGCGAGCGGCCAAGAATGGTTTTATTATTTTCGGATGTGGTTTGGTCCTACAAGTACGGTGTAGAAGTTTTTTCGTTGTGGTAAACTTCAAACTGGTATAAAATGCATTTTTGTGTTTAACACTTTAATAGAGTTTTAGCTAGTATTGTGACTAATGTGAATGGAAAAATAAAAAATGAAAATGAAATAACAGCTAAAGACATGAGTTTAGGAGATATGTGTTAGACAAAGCACATACATCATTAAATAAAAAAACTTTGTATACCTAATAATCTAGATATATTAAAAACATGTTTTTTTTAAGTATAGTGCCTACTCATACTCTATAATCGGACTTAATTCCGCTGCTGGTAATCAAATATCGTCGGTTTGGTTTCTTGAGCAGCCTAAATACCAAAACACGCACATAATATGCGCGCATCATCCGAATTTGCGCCTTCCACTCAGACAGTAACAGTAATAGTGTGCAATAGCTGCTCTCACATTCCTTTTGTCGGCCAATCCAAATGACGAATAATAATTCCTAGAAAATAGAGCTTAACATGTATAGGCTGCATTCGGATGCGCAGCAACCAAATGTCTTGCTCTTGGATATACTGCGTAAGACGTCTTACTCGTTGTTCTAACATGTGACTTAAAGCTCTATTCAAATAGTCTTGCAGAACTTTCTTAGGTTCCAAAGCCATTGAGAACCGTTCTGACCTGCGTCAACAACTAAAAAAGCATGTTTTAGCCTTACATTCGTGTAACTTCATTCTTAGAAATCCTTAGTGAACTAGGTATATTTAGACCAAAATGCAATAGGAAAAGTGCATTTTCTCACCGAAACAGCCTAAATAAGCTTGTCCTACCTCCGACACCAGTTTCCTTAACGATTTGACTAAAAGTATCGGTTGGTTTCCTCTTTTTAAAAACCTGCGATGAAATAAGTAATCTCTTATTGTTGCCAGCTGAACTTATATAATGGGCCTAGTAAAATAACCGCGGGCTATCTTGACCTGGTTCGTATTGTGTCACTCGACATTTTGAAATAAGGATAACGCATAAGATAGTTTTTGAAAATGCCATCTCCCCAAAATATGCATTTGAAAAATGCATTTTCAAATGTCTTCATATCTCTTTTCCTTAATGCACTGCAACGAAATGCCCATACTGAAAGTTACTCCCTTGTAGCAGACCTTTCATTTGACACTAATTTCATTCGTGGCCGCTCACACCAAAAATGCCCATTCTCCGTTGTAACTTAAATTTTTTTGAAAAGTATCGCTGAGTATGTAAACATGTATACCTACATTTTTGTAATTTATGTAACGAGGTATATGCAAACTTGGAATCATCTTAAACAAACAGCTCTGCCAAAAATTCAAATGAACTACCAAACCATGGATATTTCTAACTGATTCATTGTTGAATAAGGTAGTAAGCGTCATTTCGCTAAGTTGACACGTTTTTTTCGAAATCAAAAAACAGCAACTCATTATTTTTGTTTGCGTAAATAAAAAGCAATTAACTTTTGAATATTTTTCTTAGGTATGTTTGTAACCTAAATTTTTTCGAAAAGTTTCGCTGAGTGTGTAAACTTGTATACCTACATTTTTGAAACTTATGTAACGAGGGATATGCTAACTTGGAGTCATCTTAAACAAATAGCTCTTCCAAAAATTCAAATGAACGACCGAACAGTGAATATTTCTAACTGATTCATTGTTGAATAAGGTAGTAAGCGTCATTTCGCTAAGTTGACTAAGTTGACACGTTTTTCGTCATTTCACTTAGTTGACTTCAAGTTAGCAAATTATCTTTTTTTTCGCAAATAAAGACTTGATTTAATTATTTGCTTTGTGTAACTAATTAAAAATCAATTATAACAACAAAACAGGAATATCCTACCTATTTATATTTTATATTTTTTGAGAAAGAGGTTTCGCTAAGTTGACGTAAAGTTCTCAGAAAAAATAAAAAAAAAGAAAATTAAATTGAAATGAAAACTTTTTTAAACTTTTTTTGTTTTTTGTACAAAGCAACGTATGCTATCAAATTGGACTACCTTTATGTATTTATTAATTCAATTCAAAAATAATTGACATTTATTTTACGGATAAAAATAAAAAAAAATGTGTTTGTAAATAAAAAGAGCAACATTAATATCCAATAAGTAATAACATTTTCGCCGAAAGGACTTGCAGCAAATTTCACAGGATGTATGTATGTACCAATATTTATTTAAGAAGGCGGTACCGCTATAGCAATGTATATACATTTCTACTAGGTGATGGTGTAAAAAGTAATAATATTTTTTTCCATTAAAATTAGTGTCTGATCCATGATGATATACCCATATCATTTATAGCAACCAACACAATCATCCATTTCCATGTAAAAGGTACGGTCGGTATCGTGTGAGGATTTTTTTATGTATTGGTAAATATTCAAACAACCTGATGCGTAATACAAAAAAAAAACATACCTACTGTATCTGTGCTTTGATTTCATTTTTACTGGCAACGACAACAGCAAAATAAAATTCAATACATTAACATATGGGGCTAGACTTAATGCAATTAATGTCTTAATTAATTCTATTTCATCACTTGACGATATATTTACATACCTATGCATCACTATACTCTATATCTACTCCTTTTTTTGTAGGTAGCTAGCTAAACAAGGCAGCTTGTTTTTCTCTACGAAAATAATATATATTTTGCTTTAACATGAGAGTGTTGTACATTGAACAAAGGGATATCATTTAAGCGTATCAGAATAAATGATATTACTGACGTAATATAATAGATAGCGGTGAATATCTATAACAGACGCGTGTGTTGGCAAAGTGGTGAGTGGTTTCTTTTCGTTTGTGATACACGAGTCGTTTTCAGAAGCCAATATACATAATTTAAGCCCAGAAGCAACAATTGACAGTAAACATATTATACCTATACCATATAAATCAGAAGGTATTTTTTTTTAACATTAAAAATGTTTTTAAAAAAAATATGGTAGAGATATTATAAGGAGATGTCATCAGAAAAGCTTACACAGGTAGATACAATCGAATTTGTTGGCTTGTGTATGGTGCTAGCATAGAATAAAATGAAAAATATTTAATGTGTATCCTTATACGCGTAGGTATCTCTATTGGCTGGAAGTTGGTAAGTTATTTTCCACTTCCCACACCATCTTGCAGTCAGCGCGCATGTAGCTTAATAATAATTGTGGGATTGTTCAATTTGACCTTCAATGTATTTATATTTTTCCCATCCAAACAAAAAATAGAGTCGAAATAATATTGCTTTTCCTAATAATTGTGTACTTTATTATGAAAGGATACCGTCCATAATAATAATAATTAATACAATAAATGAAATCAATAAAGGATACTAAACATCGAAATTTGTTGATTTAGCAAACTGATCGTCAAACCGTCAATGTACCTTAATGTTGGACCTAAAGTTTCCCCTAAAATATTTGGTCAAAATTGTATTGAAGTGAAGTCATTTCGACTGGAAGGTGTTTTATTTTAGTTGAAATTGAATTGAGGTGAAATTGAAGTTTTTAAAATTTATTGACCTTTTAAAACCACTTTATACTTAAAAAAACGAAACATTAAAGCAAAACCATCACAGCCTGATTTTAATATTTTTCTATCACAATACTGCGTATGACAGCTGTCATATTTTTTCACACAATCTTTAATTGACTAAGGCCTGTTAAACTTGAATTTAATAATGAAGATTAAGAAATTTATATATTAAAATAACTTCTGTTTTAAGTGGAGTGAATGAATTTAATTCAATAAAAAGTACAATTGACCTTAACTCCAGAAATAAATGTTTTTCCCCCAGATATGACAGTGGGCTCTTCAGTCAGTCTGTCATACCCTACTAAGACCAAAATTTGTGTCTTAGAAGGGTATGACAGACTGACTGAAGAGAGCCCACCGTCATTTCTGGGCGAAATACATTTATTTGACACTTTGGGGCCTTACCAATAATCAAATTTAGTGACGACTTCTATATTTCTTTAAAATGAACAATAATGGTATGGACTCTAACTAATTAACTATACCTTAACATTAAAGTGAACTCTAAATAATGAATCAAATATGGGATTAACTGCAAAAAATTTAACTTTCCATGAGTAGCACATTATTTGGGATCAATACAATAATTAAGGTTAATTTTACTGGAATACTTAAGTCCTTGCTAAATTTGATTATTGGTAAGGCCCTTTATGTTGAGTGTTTATAATTCACACTTTGAATCCTACATTAAAATTAAAAAAATACTAAATTGGGCTTTTTGTGTGATAACACACTTGCAGTTAGGCTGCATAGCTTTCGCTCCGTAATTTATAATATTGAAAACCAAACAACCACTTGACTGGGCTATCACCATTGTATTTTGGCTGGAATTATTGCAATTTCATGGCTGCCACACCAATCATCAGATTCCTTTCAGTGGTGCTTAGTCTTTATGTTCAATTTTAATTTATAAATTAGTGCCGTCAATTGGAATCGAGCCTAGACCAGCTACCTCTGAGGCCTATGCACTACGCATTGCGCCACCGAGGTCACCTGATCATGCCCATCCAATGTAAGGTTTTGTCTTTATAAATTGCATATTGAGACAACTAGCATTTTTACTAGCCGCACACAAAAAATACTGTACAATTTCCAATACTCTAAGAGCCTTAACATAAAGTGACTTGAAATTAGTCCCAAAGAAATGAGACCAAATCTAATCTCTCAAATCAAGCAATATAAACAAGTTTTGAAAACGAAATTTTCGAAATAACTTTTTGAAAATGAATGGATAACAATTGAAGAGTTTTTTTTTTTAATGAAATGTCAATTTAAAAATCATTTTAAAAAGAAATATGAAACGGAAAAAAAAATTTAAAATATTTAAAAACAATTCATTTAATTTATGTACTTTATACAAATTTTGAACACGAAAATTTAATTTTTCGAATACCCTTTTAAAAATTTTTAATATGAATTTGATATTTTTAAAATCACAGAACTCGGGTGAATTTTTTTGTTTTTCAAAATTCTCTATTTAAAAAAAAAAATTATATTTATAATTTAAGAAGTTTTCCATTATCAAAACGATTTTTTTAAATTCAGAATTTTGAAATACAGAAAGGGTTTCTATAGTTCTATAAATACTTTTCCAAATGACCACTTAACATTCTACATCAAAATATAATTGAGATTGAGTATTCCTCTCATGTTGATTAAACAGAATAGAAAAAAAAAATAATACCTGCATGCACAACGTGAGATTTTTGTTAATTTTTAATTTGTGTCGAAAAAATATTACTCTCGTTTAAAAGATTTCCCGTGGCGACTACACGACGAATACCACTATAATTCTAATTAATACTAGTTTCGGAAAAATGATAAATAAAATATGAACTGTTGTAAGCGCGATGTTGTGTGTTTTTCAATTATAGTGGAAGTGACGTTCGATATTTATGTATATGACTTTTAGAATACCAAAATACGACTCTTATCAAATACGATCTTGGGTGATTGATTTAAATAACGGGCATTTTTTTCAAAAGCTCAGGGGGTAAGGGCAAAAAATAGGTATCATATAAAAAAAAAAAAGGAAAACCAATTCTGAAAAATTCGAGATTATTATAGGAAAGAGCCCTCGTTTGAGTACAAAATTTTGAAGAACAGAATTCTGGTCATACAGTATTTTGAAAAAAAATTTCAAACTGAATTTTGGTAATACATAATCTTAAAATAAATAATATAAAATTATATTTATGAAGTTTTACTAATTTTTAAGGGGCTATACCTTTTTTTACAACTTCATCATTTAAGAGTAATAGAAAAAAATAACAAAAATCTAGAATTTTGGTCAAACTTCTAAAATAGTTATACAGTTGTCTTTAAGAAAAAAACTAATATATCTTTCTTATAAGAAGTCACATAATGTTAAAACCTTGCATTCAAATGTTTTCAAAAATATGAACCGTTTAGGGGTTATGCGTGAAAAACTAGCATTTTCGACCATTACGTTTTTTTTAAATGTCGATATCTTCTTAACGCACTAACGCACGCAGGAAAAGAAACTAGTAACTTTTTTCCGGAAAATGGCAAGTTCTACAAGTTTTGTATGAAATACTTTTCAAAAGCATTTATCGTTGCGGAGTTATATGCGAAAAACTGATATTTCTGACATACAACTTTGAATACCTATTGACACCGACACGATCTGGCAATGAATTTTTGTGACATTATTTTTATACCAAAATAAAGATAATAGTGTTCACAAATCTTTATTTGGATTTGTTGGCAGGTTGGTCATTTTTACTTGCGATATAGGTGCTACAGGGCAAGTTTTGGAATCGTAAAATAAATCGAACTCGAGATAATAATTTTTCCTAACATTCCGATGATAGAGAATGCAAAAAAAAAATGGGTCCCGGAATGGGTTTGTCTGTCCTCGCCCGTACAGCCTTAACGGCTGGAGGGATTTTCTTCAAACTTGGTACATATTGTTTTTTGACTAATATCCCCACACGATTTTTTATGACCAAAAATAACGGTACCTACCTACCATACAATTTTTTTCGCCAAAAAGGAAAATAATATTTATCTCAAAAAACGGGTTTGAAAAAATTCAAATTATTAAAATAAAGACATTCTACTTTTTAATAATTTTTTTATTTTTAAAATTTGGTTATTTTTGGTACCTCCGGTACAACCATTTTTTTGGTTTTTCATTTTCTCACAGTAAAGTTGAAATTTTCCATTGTTTATGGTAAATCTTCTAAAAAGTATAAACATTATTGTGAACCAAAATTAAAAATTGAAAATATAAAAAAAAAATTAAAGAATTTTTTTTTGGAAACTTAGTATTTTGAAATCGACTTGGTCAATATTTTTAAGACTAGGTGTGCAATAATTTTTAATTATTTTGTAGAATACTTGGAAAATCATGTTTCATAATTAAAAAATAACGGTACCTTCCATACAAATGTTGAAAACCCGTTAAGAAAAAACTTATTTTTCTCGAAAGCGGCAGAATTATAGGTATGGCCAATATTTTGTTGAAAACAAATTTACCAATAACGGTTATTAACGGTACCTGTTATAGAACCGTTAACGGCTACACCGATTTCAACCAAAATGTTTATGCAATTCAAACAATTTCGCATGACAAATTGTCGAATAAAAATAATTTTTGGATTTAAAAAAAAATATTATATATTTTTGAAACTTCAATATCTTGAAAACGGGATAATGAATATTTTTTTATTTTGTCTAAAATTGTATTTCATCACATACTCGTACTAAATGTCGGCATACCAGATATTATTTTTGAAAATGTGCAAAGTGCAAACAAAGGAGAATGGGTATTTTGGTCTACCTATTGCCCACGAATGAGATAAATGTAGGTACATCGTTGGAAAGCTAAGCCCTAGTACATAATTTTTTTGTATGGAAAAAAAGCTGTAGACCATGGGGTTAAGGCAGCATATGGCAACAAAAATTGCAATTAGAACAAAAGTTAATCACAATAATGTTGCATTGAAATGACAGGATTGATCACTTTTGATGAACTGAATAGACCACAAAATAAAGAAACTTTTACACCAATAAAAATTATAGTGAACAAGATTACGGTTGGCGAATAATTCGCTTAACAGTATGGAAATTCTACTTTTTTTTTCGATTTAGCGAATTTAATGAATGTGAATGATTGTGTGTCTAGTGCCCTCAATTGTGATATACAACGTTGGAAAGCTCAGTTCAAGAGCATCCTTTTTGAATATGGACACATAACTGTAAACCATGGGAATTAGGCAGTATATTACAATATATAAAACAATTCGTCTATGATGTTTGTTTGAATTTGTAAAGTGTTTTTATTATTTTTCTGGTCGCTTATTTTAGCCAGCTCCCATTGCTTGGGGCACAAAAATACTCGTACGTTTGTACACTCCATAGTACCTAATCATCTTCATAGGTCTTTTTTTTGGGCACTCGGTAGACCAGGTCCCATATATTTTAGACCATTCTCCTTTATAGTAATTTATAGAAATGTAATAATTTATTTAATGTACTTGTACATGATCGATTTCTAGCTACGTTAGAGTTGTTAGATACGAGAGCAAGTTTATAGATCCAGTCTTGCCCATTTTTTTTTTATAACGCAGGGGGGGGGTCTGTAGCTATACAAAGTAAAATAAAACTTTGGCTTCGGAGTTATTTTATTTGGAATGTATTTATTTATATTTTCTTTGGTAAATATTTTAAATAAACTTTGATTTGTTTACCCCTGCGAAGCCAGTTGGAATCGGCCTTTGTAGTATACTCGAACAAATGCATCTACGACTTATTTTCTAGTTTTTATATTTGATGTCATTATAAAACATTGAAACTTTTATTTTAAATACCTTTTTTTAATTTAACTTTGTTTTATTTTTAATCTAAAATATTAAAATTACTATTAGAACATGTAATCAGTAACTCTGGTCGGATTTCTATTTTTTCGTTTGAAATTATTTGAATGCCTATTTCTGACGATCCGAAAACCCTCAAAAATACACATTTAGGTAAATACATTATATCCTTTGTCGAGTAGTATTATTATTCATATTTATTTTTGTGATTTAGTATGCGTATAATATATGCTGACTATATCTCTATAATATAAAAATAAACTTAACTAGTATTATCTATGTTTTGCAATCATATTATAGAAAACAAACACTATTTGATAGAAGCTTTTAGTTGTTTGAATATAGAAAAACCCCTCAGGTCGAATTTGTTTGTATTTAAATTATAAAATACATTTTTGTCAATTTGGACTTATCAAAGGAATTTCAAGCTCAAATCTTTAGTCTTTATTGTTCTAATATTAAGTACCTACCTGCCAATTTAAATTTAAATAGGTATGTATATATTTTTTATATTTAATTTAATTTAATTAAATGTAAGGTTCAGACGAATTTGGTAAACCATATCCATCACAGAAAATTGTCGATTATTATATCACAATAACTGAATGATAGGTATATCCTTTATCAAAGGAAAATCCATTTAATATAATACACACACACACACACACACACCTATGTATAAAGATTGGTAGGTATTTTGAATCAATTTTCATCGTAATTAACATCCTTCACTATAAAATAACCTTTTATGTCTCTTGAATTCGGCTATAATTTTAACTAACCACTGCGATAAATGAAAACGAATATCCTGTCTGAATATCCGGCTCTGGAGCAATGGAGTCGGCCCCCTGTTGCTGTTGCTTATGTCAACGAAATTGCCTTAAGCATCGATTTTGAGAGTCAAATATATGCCTATTCGAGCATTGTCTGAATGTCCTGCCCATGTTCATTCACCATTCACCATTCAGCATTCCTATTCCCATTCATCCATGCAATGAATAAAATGCACTTTACTGCTATCCATACTGATGGCTGTCTAGTGCCTTGCATTCATTTCCAGGATGTTGTCCCTGAGGTTCTGCTTTTTGCTCCTCTTTTCCTCAAATAAGCAATCATTATTCCGCGTGCATCCTTTTGCGAAATTGAAACAGCAGTTATCGATGGATATTGCAAATGGATAGAACCAAAGGCATTGAGTATTTTGTGATGCTCGTTCTTCTCCTGTTTTTTTTTTTTTTGTTTTGTTTTTTTAAGCCCATTCAATGTCCAATTCAGGAGGAATTATCCACGGCGCGATTTTTTGGAATTACTTTGATTTGCCTAGAAGTGGACACGTTTGGACATCTTCTTTTGTTGTTTTTGTATTTTCATTCAGTTCCTGACAGTGTTCCTCTATATTATAATGTTGGTACTTTGGCAGAAAATAATTCATCCAGACAAAGTGTCGACATGGTGCGACTTGCTGTGTGTCCTTTCTTCCAGAGAAGCTATTTTTTTTTTTTTGTCGGAATGTACACGCAACATGTGTGTGGTTGGTCTATATTTTTTTTTATTCGGTCTGCTGAACGGTGGTATATTATTATATAACATGTGTTTTCTTGTATATAACCTTATGGGAAGAGGGAAGATAAACTACACTTCAAAGGATGCGATGCATGGAATTTATTTACGAGCACACGGACCCACTGACATATACTTCATGTGAAGACACATATGAATGAGATGTCATTTGTTTCAGTGTTTTTTTTTTTTTTTGTTGTTGTTTATTTATACGAAAGGATATATGTATGTATGTGATGGAGGGAAGGGACACTCTTGACCTAATTATAATGAAAGTGTGGAATGTTTTGTTTTTATTCCATGAAGATATCTTTCTGTCACTCTACGCAACACATATAATATTGAAAGTGGTTTTCCTTAGAAAGGACAAAAGATATTTTTTATCATATCTACGAGAGAAGACGTAGGTACTGTGGGAATAGAGAAGGAAATTTATTTTTATATATGTACATACGAGGATCTTACTCTCGGGTGTTCCTTTTATGATAAGTTGACGATGGTGATGATTAATTAAGGTTATGATTAGTAGAGAATTTTTATATTTTGAAGTATGTGGACATTAAGTCTTATATTGAGTTGTTATTTTTGGCAATAAATGATAATTTGTTGTCGTTACTCAGTCTAGAAAAGTGAAAAGGTGTAGAACATGTCATGGTGTTAAAAAAGAATTTGAAATTTTTCTGAGAATCAAAATTCCTTCTAGACAAAATTCAATTTGACCCCACTTCACCGAAATGCTGCTGAAGGTTTTTGTTTATAACTTGTATTTTGAGAAATGGCAGATTTAAGGGAATTATCCACATCAAAGAAAAGTGATGACATCGTTAAAATATTTTTTTTTTTCTCAAAAATAACTCCAATGATTAAAAAAAATACAAGGTTTAGAAGGCTTTTGAAGGTTCAATTTTTTGTTAGAAATACTTTATGAAAAACTTCATCACACAGAATAAAAAATTTAAGTGAAAAATCATCTATTTTTTTATTCATTCGTATTCCAATGCTTTTGTCCGAGTTTTTGATAAACAACCCCTTGCTGGGTTTTCTTCATCTTTTAATTTAAGGAGTGATCGAGGTTTTCGTTAGTTTTTACTTGCGATATACGTAGTATAGGCCAAGTTAAGCATTCGTGCAAAAACAAATTCGAGTTGATAATTTTCCCTAACATTACGATGATAGAGAAAGGGAAAAAAGTGGGTCTCGCAATTCTGTCTGTCTATTTGTCTGTCCGTCTGTCGACCTACAGCCTAAACGGCTGAAGCAATTTTCTTCAAACTTTGGACTTAAGGTTGTTATGTGATTCCCTAGAGTGGAAATTGAAATTTTTTTTTAGCTCAAAAAATAACGGGACCAGTATACAAAAATTGATTTATTTCAAAAACGACTCTAAAGATTTTCAAAAAAAAATTACGAGGTACTAAAATTACTAAAATAAATAATTTGGTAGAACATTTTTTTTATAACGGTTATTATCGGTACCTGTAATACAACCGATTTTTTGAATTACAAATTTCTCATTAACTAATAAACCGATTTCAAACAAAATTTATGTATGACAAGTCGCTTACAATTTTAACACTTTTCAAAAAAATAATTTTTGGATTTTTAAAAAAAATATTGAATTTTTTTTTTTTTTTTTGAAAATTCAATATCTTGAAAACGGGCTAATGAATTTTTGTTTTAATTTTGTGAAAAATTGTATTTTATTAAATACTAAAAATTGGCATACCAAATTTTATTTTAAAAAATGTTCAAGAAATTTATTTTATATATAAAAAATTAATTTAGAAAAAAAAACCGCTCTAACGATTTTTTAATTTTTTTTTTTCGTAAATTCATATTTATTAAACAAATCAGATGGCATACTTTTTTGTGAGCTCTATATGTTTTAGCTATTAAAATAACTAATTTATAATAATTCATAGAAATCATTTATATTTTAAATTGTTTTTAAACCTTTTTTAAAATTATATGTTATGGAACCAATAAATGTGTACGTTATCTATTTCAAGCTACGTTAAAGTTGTTAGCTACGAGAGCAAGTTTTGTGCGATCCAGTCGTACCCATTTTTTCTAAACGGGTGGTAGTACAAAAATAATTTGTTTAATGTTTGATAGATTTCTTACACAGAAGAAACCTGTATTAATATAAAACAAAATTTAGAAAAATTTAAAACCAACTTAAGGTTCGAAAAGCGAAAATTAGAGGTTTAAGAAAAAATTGCAATAAATCAGAATGATCTTAAAGGACAACCGGCAAAAATGTATGGAAGCTGGTCTAGGAACCAATAACAACGAGACATATATTGTTAAAAGGGTATTTTTGTGTACATGAATACTAACTATGGCAGCTCATTCCAAATCGCTTTGTGAAAAAAGTAATTGGCCAACAAAGATTGGAATTTCGTACATATAAATTAAACATATAATGTAAGTATTTAGTATAGGCAAGAATGTGCTGGCCTTAACGATAACAACAAGACATATGTTTCTAAAAAGGTCTTTTCATGGACTACAATAGCTACCTTGACAGCTTACTTCAAATGACTTCGTGAAAAAAGTTATTCGCTAATTAAAGTTGCGATGTGGTGAATTTTAGTATAGAAAATGTATAACTTGTAGGTTTGTATTATAGAAAAATGTGTGCTGGTCCAACCAACAAGGACGCAACGAACGTTGTTGGAAAGGTATTTTCATGTTCTGATCAAAACTATTTGTTTGTATTTTTAATGCCCAATTTGGATTCATTAAGTAGTACCTTTAAGCGCAAAAAATCTATATTAAACTGCTTTCGTGGAAAAAGTATTAAGTCTCATGCTCTTGCATGAATTTATTGACATTTTTAAAAGTTGAGATTTGGAATACAAAACTTAATCTTATTTGTTTGTTTGTACTATGGCCATTTAAGTACAAAAATTACCTTTAAATAATGTGTAACCACTAAAAGAATAGCTTAAATTTTAGTATTTGACAGTCAAATCTTTGCAGAGTTGCCGCTTTTTTTAAACTAAAAACTGAATTAGTTTTGTTTTCTTAATATCAGCCGTGCTGATTGACATAAACGTGTTCAATCATCCCATTTATTTCTGTACACACATTTGTTTGACAAAAAGCTAGAGCGTGTAGGTTGGGTCAAGTCACTAAAAAATCGAAAAGGAAAGGGGATATATCCCCCCTCGTTAAGGCAGGATTGCAATTTTCTAAAAACTTCACTTAAAACAGAAAAAAAAGTTATTAAAAAAAACGGTCAATCTTACAATGAACTATTATACCTTTTTTTAAAGCCAGAAATCACTCCTTTTATGTGTTGTATGCGTACGCTTTTTAAGTAAAGTTCTTTTAATAAACAGTTTTAAAAAAAGTTTATTTTTCAAAACCTTACGTATATAAAAACTATTTTCGTTCTATGCTCTTAACAATTTTTAGTCAATCATTAAAAATCAGATGCGTTTAGGACTTGTGTACTTTTTAAGATATTTAAAAAACAAAGAAACCAAATTCTTAGTTTATGCGGATTCTTCTTAATTGCATTTCATTATGAGCTGATGCGAACTGCGAATAAATCATTTAAACCAATTTCAAGAGGAAATATCAACTTTATTTTGTTTTGACTTTTCCATTAAGTGAATAAATGATTTCATTTACAAAATTTAAAAAGAAAAAAAAACTTCAAAAAATGTGTTTAAAGAACAAATAACTTCATTTTAATATTCTATACGCGACCAACAACAAGCTTCTGTGAACAATTATTGTAAATTCGCAATCCACAACTCTGTAATTGAGGTTAAATTCGAGCGAATTATTAAGTCGCAAATTTGAATAACACGTCCTGTTTATACAAATTTGCGAGTTAACAATTCGCTTGAATTTAACCTTAATTACCGATTTTACTTGCTTACGTTATATCTGAATTCGTAGCTCTCAATGACTACTCATGTGAATGAAACGTCAAACTTCAAGAATATTCGCAATTCTCAGTTAGCAGCTCATGTGCAAGGCACTTTAGTTTTATGATAAAGTGAGTTCATTTATTTCTTAGATCTTAAAAAGTAAAAGCCCAACAACCAACCGTTTTCAGTATTTTACTTAAAATAGCATTGAATTTTGAAAACAAAAAGAATCCCTAATAACGTAAGATTAAAATAAAAAAAAAAATTAGTCTGACTAACTAGAAGAAGTAACCATACCCGCAGGATTTTTTTTTCCAGGGGGGGGGGGGGGGGCAGATAAAAAATTAATATGCTATTTTTGAATTCGATGTTTTTTTTTTTTATTAAAAGTTTATTTATTTTGTCTGTAAGTGATTTTATTTTAGGACTAGAAAATGTAACATTTTATTCGTGTTGACGTTAAATAATTATTAAAGGAAGCAAATATATGATTTTTCTTCAACATTTGTTACTTTGTGAATAGCAACTGCAAACGCCTGGGCTCTTTTCCAAATCGGTCAATTATTTCGTTGTAAAAGTTTGTTTGTTCTTTGACAATATTTCGACGAATGGTCATCATGCAAAACGAATCAAGTCAAGTTATTATTTTACGTAAGGAACTGAACGATCGCTCAGCGGTGGAAGTAGTTGCTGGAATTGAGAGCCCTATACAAAGAGCTGAAAAAATCGATGGATAAAATTCCTATACACTGTTCAATAAATCAGAAATGATTGAGAAACCATTTCCATTAGTCTGCATTATTTTGTTAAAACTGTACCACATCTTGGACTCCACCAGGAAATTATCCAGAAAGCAGCCATATTTCTCCATTATTTTCTGTATAATAATTATTATATCAAATTCTGGACAATCCATAATTTGCATATTTTTTGGTGAAAGCTGAAATAGTGAAAAAGCAGCATCATTTTCTTCGGGAAAGCGTTCTGTAAGCGACATTATTAGGGAATCAATGTACGGAATATAAATAGCTTTTCTGAAATAACTTTGGGGGGAAAGAAGCGGGAACATTTGATCGATGGATTTGTTTTCGAATTATTCTCGGACAGCTTAAAACTATGCCTGATTCACTCAAGCATTTTTCCATTACCTCCCATAGAAATTTAAAGCTGGTTTTGCTGAAACAAGTTATTCAAAACATTGACCTGATCTTTTACTGTTGACAACGACCTGTAAAATATTAACAACAAGGTTCTAGCATCGATGAGTAATGTGACATCACAAACAAACAAACGAAAAAGGTCGAATTTGTGCAAGAGTACTAAAGTTGGAGGGCACGTTGCTTTGTTTTTCTATTACCCTCTTCCGAAAGCTTTTGCAGTACCTCAATTACAACAGCGATATGCTCTCTCAGAACCCCAATGCTTTTGTATTTGTGTTGATTGTCGTTTTGATGATTGCTCTATCTATCTTTGTCTATAGATGTGATAAAGACAGCTATTTTCAAATCTACAATCAACGCAATTGATTCCACCCCTGATAGTGATAAAATCCCAAGGCAAACCATGGACCTGGAAACAAAGCTGCCAAGAAAATAATCACATTTCCGAACAAAACAAAGAGTAAAATGAAAGCGGCTATACACGGCTTGGCTCAGAGTCAGGGGGGGGCAAACCATGGACTCTGACAAAAAAAAAGTACATTCAAACTGTAGTTTTTGTGAAAATTTCCTAGTTAATAATAAAAATAGAACTAGTACGATAGTTCGGCCAGAACCAAGGGGGGCAAGTGCCCTCCCCCCCCCTTGCCCCTACCTGCGGGCGCCTATGGAAGTAACTCACTGTCATATCAAGGCGAAACAATTTAATTTTTGAAATTGAAGTTTTTAAAATGTTGAGTTCAAGATTATATAGTAATAATATTATATTATATAATTATTATAAAAATAAAAAAAAAGAGGAGATTTCTGACCTTACAGAAAAGTATATCAGGTAAGTGTCGCCGTCGTTTTTTAAATATTTTTTTTTTTTCTGTTTTAAATAATTTCTTTTTTATAAAGCTGTCGCTCCTGCCTAAATAGACGGGGGATTGTGAGGATAATACTTACCTTTATGTTGGCATATTTTGTTGTCGAATGACATACAAACGAGCTGCTTAAAATCACCCGTGACCCTGAAAAATGTTTGCTTAAAATGTTTATGGTTGATAAACATCTGTTACTAGTTTTCCTGTTTTAACCAATTATTGGACATTTAAATGCCATGTTTTTGACTACGAATATCACACATACATATTTAATACTTTAATCCCGAAGCCCAGTTTTTACTGAGAATTGAAGTACAATTGTAAACTAAACTGATTTGTTTATTTGTATGTATAGAAAATTTAGAAAATCAACACCTGATATTTTAATGTAAAGATAACTTTCAAAAAATATAATATTCATTTATGAAAGTGCATAAACTAGAATATTTAAAATTTATAATTCCATCAAGAACTTAAAATACCGTAAAAACGAAAATAGAATAACCATTATGAATTGAATATATTAATTGCCCTAATGGGAAGTTATGACAAGCATTTGTGTACATACGAAGTACTCACATAAGGGTGTATCATTTTTAACATGGACAAATATTTTACTGACACATTATTTGCAATTGTATATTTAATACACTTTCGAAGAATGCTCTTGGAAGGTTGTAAATTAAAAATGTACAACAAAATTACAAGTCTAGCAGATCAAGAAGTTATCAATAATTTTGTTCATGTTTTTTTTTATGGAGAAAATTTGGATTTTAAGAACATTGGCTGATGGTTTGCAAAAAGCTTAATCTCAGACTCTGTTCCGAGGTGTAAGTTTTGCCAACGAAATAGTTACTCAAAGTTAAGATGCAACAGACTGCTGTGAAGCAAGTGACAGACTCAAATGTCAGTTGTTTATTATTATTTTATTTTTTTTCATACAAAAATGACACGAAACTAGATCGAGATAAAGCTTTTATCATACCTATACCCGCCAATTTTTCTATTTCTCAAAAACCTTTTATTTAAGAAATTGTTTCAGGTTAATTTTAACGAGAGGACGACATTGTTTTTAATATTGCTAGCTCTATCATTTCTGTAGAGAAAAATTAAGACAGCTTTAGTCAAAACGATATCGTTCGATCATTTTTGTTTTACGTGATGAGGCCCCAGAAGTTCGAAATTAT
The DNA here is from genome assembly GCA_949320155.1 of Melangyna quadrimaculata. Lineage (NCBI taxonomy): Eukaryota > Metazoa > Arthropoda > Insecta > Diptera > Syrphidae > Melangyna > Melangyna quadrimaculata. The sequence continues at coordinate 64,288,286 of OX439483.1, read as the reverse complement.
GAAAAAAAAAAAATTAAATACAATAAACACAAAATGATACACCCTATCTCACACCATATGGATACATATTAAGCGTATATTTGAATGAAGTTGGAACGTTGCTTTTTGACACAAATATTCATACTCTATACTCCACTCGTATATATGATCTATGAAATCATCTAGTGTCTTACAATGTACAAGGTACAAGGTACAAGGAACGAGTATATTCATTCAAATTTATTCATAGGTAGTGTCTGATGCCATACCAGATGCATCAGATTAATTTGAAAAGGATCATGCCTTTTCGCATAATCTATATTTAGGTATGGAACGCATACAAACACAGATATGTAGATACAATATTGTATAGGTACACATGCATAAAAAAAATACAAAAAGCTTCCTAAGGATACACACTTTTAGAATAATTGGTTGAACAATCATAATCAATCATGTCAGGTTATTAAACAAAAAAAAAAAGAGAATCAAGTGCCATATTTCATCATCTTTCGATTGTATTTTTTTTCCTGTTTCAAGTTAAAATACATAGCTCTTCTGGATTTTAAGTTAACTTTGTGTGTAGATATGTGCTAGGGAAGAGCCTTTTTTTTTAAAAAGGATCTAAGAATCAAAAGAGTCCTTAAAAATATTACAATATGATTCTTTTTTTAAACTCATGAAATTTGCCAGAAATATACTTAACCAGAAGACCCGTGCGAACATTTCGTACATTCAATAAGGCTTCAAATTTTCGAATAGAATCTTTGTACAAAATTATAGATATGCATTGAAGTGATAACATTTTTTCTAATAAAATTTGATGCAATAAAAAAATTTCTTTGATTATTTTCAATCTAAATGTGTTTCGATTTTTTTGTCAGCCCCTTTCGATTGACATACCAACAATATTTTTAGCATTGATCGTTCCTAAAGGAAATGTTACACAGTGTAACACTTTTAACAATGACAGTGTAACACTTTTAACTATGACATTTCAAAACGTCAAAATAGTGAAAACGCTAAATAAAAAAGTGAACTAAAAGTTAACATAGTGAATATTTGCAATACTTTATTGCGTTAAATCGTATGAAAACACCTATAATATGAAGTCTACAATGTTTGCATCTCACGGGCCGATTGTGACTCATATTCCACATGATGTTTACAGGATTTAACGCAACACCGCATATGTTATATATATTTTTTTTTTCAATGAAGTATTGCATGAATTCACTATATTTACATTTATTTCACTTTTTTATTTAGTTTAATAAGTTTTTTTTACTGTTAAACTTAAATCTCAAAAATACATCTCTCAAAAACACAGCTAAAAATTCTTTTGGGGGCCCCAGCATTTAGCTATATCACTGCATTCCGACCCTGTGTGACAGCATTTGTGTTTGTGTAACTCACACTTTTTTGAAAAAAGCCTCACTTTTTCCTCGATACGCCCGTTCCCCTATGTCTCCTTCTAAGGTTTTAAATTAAAGAATTAATAAATATGTTTCTTTCATTCATACAATCTAAAGGATACTCAATAAATGCATTCGGCTTTTTATAATGAGAAAAAAGATTACAAACAACAGAAGTAGGTAACAAATATGTTTCTCCACCACTCACTCAATGTGCAAGCGAAAAAAGAGGATTATACATTACAAAAGTAATAAATTATGTTTCTTTCATTCATGCATGGTGTAACTAAAGAATGTCTCTCCCCCACTCACTCAAGGTTCAGCGAAACAAAACAGAATGACAGAAGTAATACATATTTTTCTCTTTCACTCATTCAATGGGTTAAAAGTGAGGTATTCTTTATGTCAAATTTTTCATTTATTGAATTATTTGAAATTTTCGAAATTTATGGAGAATAGTAATAGTGTAGTATAACATAAAGTTTTTGTGCAATGTCATGAGTATGTATACATTCCTATTCAGTGATACCTTTTTTAGTGAATTTAACTTTTTTATAAATGAGGAAAAAGGAGTTTGACAACAGAAATAATATATTTCATTTGCCATGTAAGCCAAGAATCAAAAGAATTCATGGGTATTTATTTGAGAGTAATGTTTGGCCTTCGGAGAAAATATGTGCCTTTGTTGACCAAAGATTTAAATTATGAATCAAGTACCATAAATCTTTGGTCAACAAACGCACAGATCTGTTAATACAGATTCTAATAGAAGCAAAACTAAGAAAGTACAAGCTGACTAAAATAGTTATATAATTTATTGCGCTAAAATGGTGATTCCAATCTTAGTATTTTATGATAAATTTGTTGAAGCCGAAACCCTACATATAGATTTTGGGCTTAATATAAATAAAAAAATTATTAAAGTTTGTCAAAACGATTAAAATCATCAAACAAAAATATTTTCCTCGAGTTTCCATCAGATAAAAATACCCCCCTCCTCCCTATTACAATGAAAAGATATGTTTAGTTTAGGGCTGAGATGATGCCGATTTTTTATTTAAAAGCCAATTGTCTCTTTATTGATGTATCATTTTTTTTTTTCCTAAACATTATTTTAATTTGCTTTTACAGAAAATTGGTTAAGATTAAAGTTTTGAAAAAAAAAGCTAAAACTAAAAATGTTTCTAAAAAAATTTAAAAAATAAACTGCTATCACAAATTTTTCTTAAAATTTTACTAGTACTATCCCTTCTTCTGGTATTTAACATTTTTATTAATTTTTAGTCAAAAACTAAAAAAAAAAACGCACGACTGGATAGCACTACATTGCTCTTGTAGCTTAAAAACTTTAATATGTAGCCACAAATTGATGGTGTAAATTAATGGCTTGATAATAATTTTATATCACTAGCGAAAAAATATGGAAAAGAAGTTAAAATAACGATTTTGATTTTTTTTAATAAAAAAAAAAATCGGAAAAAAAGTTAAAAATAAATGATTTTGTCTTTGTTTTTATTTTTCCGTAAAAAAAGTTGTTCATCGAATTTTAAATGCAATATTTTTGAACCTTATATAGAAGTAGGTTAGGTACCGAATTGCAAAATTGTTGGAATATTTATTTACTCTACTGTATTTCTATATAATGAACAAAACAGTACTCTCTTTTGTTTCTATTTAACAGAACTTATGTTAAACTTAAATTATACTTTCTTCTGTATGCCCAACTATATAATCATATCAAATCTTTGTTCACTTGCTTTCAATACTTCTTAGACATTAAACTTAATCTTAAATAATATAGCGATTGGCGTTTTATTTCTGCAACAAAAATGATGACAAAATCAACTAAATCCATGACGAGGTGTTCGGGAACATCCAACAAAAAGTAAAGAAACTAGAATTTTCAAAAAAAAAAAAAAAACAAAACAAAAACTTAATTTACATTTTTAGATATTTTTTGTGCAAAACTTGGTATGCAGTATTATTACAAAAATAAAAATTATAAAAATTACATGTTATAAGTTTAATCGAAATTGTTACAGACGTTTCCGAGAACACTTGATAAAACCAAAATCTTTGCCAACTACCCGTCCGCCAGCAGGTCTGTCTAGACGCTTGGGTCTTGCTCGATTATCAAGACAAACAGATGCACGAACCAACATACGTACAAATACACAGACATACAGACCAACGGACGTCTTGACAAAAATCACATTTTTAGACTTCTCCATCATCGTAATTCAAGTTTTGATTAAAACCTCGAAATTCTGTTTTGACACGAAACCAATTCTTGCCCTATAGAGCAAGTAAAAATTAAATAAGGATGTTTTCTAAACTTTTCTTTTTTCGTAAAACAAAATTGTTCATACAAATTTAAAATGCAATATTTTTTAATTTAATTTAGAAGTACGGCATTGCGAAAATATTTAAAAAAAAAATTAACGAAGCCAATGACGAGATATTCAAGAAATTCCGAAAACATGTAAGAAAAAAGCCGCAATTTGCTCAAAAAATCAGCATTTATAGAATTGACCTAGAGTTTAATGTACGAAGTTTAATATAAATTGTTAGAGCAGTTTTTGATAAAACTTGATAAAACTGCAATTGTTATATGACAGCTACCAGTTCTAGATGAGCTTAAACAAACATATATATATATATATATAAATATTTTCTGGGGAATCGCATAAGATGATTGACAACAAAGGAGAATGGGTAAAAATATATGGCATCTAGTCTACTTAGTGCCCAGAAACGAGACCTATAAAAATTATTAGGTACTATGGATTGTACCAACGTACGAGAATTTTTTTTTTGTCCTAAAGAATGGGAGTTGGCTAAAATAAGCGACCCAAAAAATAAGAAAAACACTGCAAATGCGAATTAACGTGGACGAATTGTTTGATATTTTGTAATATACTGCCTAAGCCCAATGGTTTGCAGTTCTGTATCCACATTCAAAAATGATGCTCTTGAACTAAGCTTTCCAACGTTGTATATATCAATTGTGAGCACTAGACGCACAATTGTTCATATTCATTCAATTCGTTACATTGAATTAAAAAAAAGTAGAATTTTCATACTGTTAAGTGAATGATGATGATGGGTCAACCATGATGATATTTGTTAATATTGGCCATTGGTATAAAAGTCGCTTTATTCTGGGGTCTATTCAGTTTACAGAAAGTGACCAATACTGTCATTTAAATGGAACACTATTGCAATTTATGTTTGCTCTAATTGCAATCTTTGTTGACATATACTGCCTTAACCCCATGGTTTACAGCTTTGTGTCCACACATTAAGGCTAAGTTTGCCAACGATATATGTATGTATATATCTTATTCGTGGGCAATAGGAACACTAAAATGCCCATTCTCCTTTGATTAAGACCTCGAAATTGGACACGAAACCGATACTTGTCCTATAAAGCAAGTACAAATTTTAAATCATTACAGATATTAAATTATTACATAATTCCAGCCTAACGTAATACTTGGTGATAACCAACACAAGTCAACACAATTGGTTGTTGTTCATTCAAAACCTTCAATTTTAATATGACGGAGCGAAAGCTATGCAGCCTTACTGCAAGTTTTATCACGAGAAAACACCTTTGATTTTTTTTTTAAATCAAAGAATATTTTTTTGAAAATTTTAAGAAGGATTTGTATAAAATAATAATTTAAAACTGGGTCTACATAGTTAATGTTAAATAAAACATTGTATTGTTAAATTTATTTTTTTCGTAACACTAATTGTGAAAAAAAATTTATTATATTTTTATTAAAATTATTGGAGCCGTTTTTGAGAAAAATACATTTTACAAGTAGGTACCGTTTTTTTTGGCTCTAGAGCAAAGATTTTTTTTAAAAAATATGCCAAGTTTGAAAAAAACTTTACCAAGTCCTGTTCGAAGTATTAATTTTTCACACAAAAATTGTAACTTTTTTTAAAATTAAAAAAAAAACACACTTTTTTAATATAATAGTATAAAATACTTAAAAACTTTTCAAAAACTCACCATACAAATATTAAAAAGAAAATCAACTGAACTATGTTTTCAAGAAAATTAAAATACAAAATAATAATAATTACTACTTTTTGAAAATGGCCGTTTTTGAGAAAATTAATATTGCCTTTCGTGGCTTAAAATACAGTCTACTTCCTGTAAGTCGAATATCCCTCTAACTCGATTTTTTTCGCCATATTTTTGCATTCCCCTCAATTTTCCATACAAAAACCATCCTCTAAGTCGAAATCCCTCTAAGTCGAAATTCCCTCTAACTCGAATAAATTCTTTAGATTCTTGGACTATTTTCAATCCCTTTAAGTCGAATTTCTCTTTTGCAAACAAAAATCACCCTTGCGCAACTTGTATTGCATTGGCCACAGAAATACCTGAACGCGAATCAATTTTGGGATCAGTAATACATGCTGCTAATGCTAATGATGATGATAGTGGAGCTAAATGTGAAGAAGTCGAATTCAAAACAATAAATATTGAAGTGCCAGAAAAGAATGAAATCGAAAATGCAATTGGAATATTGCAATCTGCGATTGAAATGACAGAAAATGTACCGGATGAGGTTCAACCACTGCCTTTTCAAAATAGAGTTATTTTTTAAACGAGTGAACACTCCAGCCACTTTGATGCATCAATCCAAAATTACAATTTTTTTTTTAATTAATTTTATTGAAACAGTATTTTGACAAGGTATAAAAATGAATTAATGTGCCATAAAAGCTAGAAGCTTCTGTTTATTTATTTAATTTATCTATTTATTTTTTGTTACCTTTTTTTATATTCAATAAATGCTTTTAAGCGAAAAAAATATTTATCTCTCTATCTCGAATTTTTCAAAAACTCCCTCTAACTCGGACTAATTTTGATATCCCGTGAAAATTCAACCTAGAGGGAGTCGACTGTATTTGTATGGTGGGTACCGTTGTAAAAAATAAAAATAAAAAAAATTGTGTTTGGAGAAGATCCACCCAGCCCTTAGGCTTTAGCCGCCAGATAAAAAAGTACTCATACGCCACAGTGTACATTTGTACTAAATTGGTCAAGACAACTAACAATCCAAAGAGAACAAAAAAAATTTGTTTCAACTTTTAAGAAGTAGCTCTGTACAAAATTGAAGTAAAATTTGTTTAGTCATCAACCAGTTGTGTGGGAAAAACAAATAGGAACAAAGGAACTTCCACAAAAATGCGGAAAACCCTAATTTCCACTTAAAGAATATTTTGCAAATATCTGGTATACAGTTTTATATACTCCTACATTCATACAAATATTAAAAGATTCGAGTGAAATCTGAGTTAAAATACTGGGAGTGTGATTTGAATAATCACCCCCACTCTCCCTAGAATTGTTTCCTCAAAATTCTGTGAATTCAAGTGTTTTCCATTGTTCTCACTAGATTTGTTCAATCAGTGAATAGAACTTTTGTTTCCTTTTAACTAGAATTCAAAGCCAAATTCTGTGAATATTGTAACTCTAATTTTTATATTCATCAGATTCATCAGTTTGTTTTTTGTTGTTTGTAATTCTTTGTTTGCAAACGCACTTTAACACACTTAGCTGTAGCTCATTTTTTATTCGTTTTAGCAAATATATACGAGTAGCTATATACAATTTGTGAAGAGCGAATTTAATTTTAAATAATGGTAGCATTTTATTTTCATACAAATGATGGCTTAATGGAGGGTAAAATGACTTGGCTTTAATGTTCCACATATACAAAAAAAAATATATATAACCAACAACCCCCATTTGTTGTTCAGAAAGTAACACCATATATTGAAGCAGGCTGACTTATACAGCAGGAAAAGGGAGAACAGAATATATGTATGTATGTAGGGACGAGTATGAATAAGGAACATAATATTTACTTGGAAATTACAAAGTTGATTTAATTAATGGTTTCGTTATTCACACTTGAAGTTTTCAAGTAGAGTACTTTAGTTTCCATACTAAATAATGTTATTTTCCGTTATATTCATTTCATGATGACATTTGTATTTAGTTTTGAATTTCACATCATCGCTGAGCGTAGATATTCGTAAGTTTTGTTGTTTTTGGGTAAACCTTAATGCAAGTAAACAAAAGAACACGAACATCAAGAGATACTGTAGCTATAAGGGTTATTGTAGAACAATAGGAAACAACTATTTAATTAAATGAAATGTTTTATGTTGTCTTTGTTGTTTTGAGAACTAAATTCGATTTGAAAGTGTTTGGTAGCGAATGGATGTGTAGGTGGGACTAGGGATATCTACATGTTGTAGATCTTTCTTGTATGAAATTAAGAGTGTGTTTGGTGTGCTCATTATTATGCAAAAGGATTAAAATGTTAAATTATATTTGAATATTGTAGATGTAGATTAGGGTGGTCGTTTATTTGCGATGTGCCTAAATCAGCTCCAAATGAAGACAAAAAGTGTCTCTAATTTTGTCTGATTTTTATTTTCAAACCCTTTAGTTGCTGGTAGCTGTTAATTAAGTTGCCTATTAATTTATTATTAGACTCCGGTCCCCGCGGGCTGAACCGCGTCGTTTCAAGCTCATTTCAACTTGATGTCCCTTTACAAAGGACTAAAGCTCAATAAAATACATCATGTAAACACAGCTTATTGATAAATAAGCATGAAAAATATGAAAATATGCATTTTTCATACAATATGCAAAATATGTACCAACGAATACCATTTAAAAAGAAATTTTATGATTCGTAAAGATAATTTAGTCTTAGGCTTTTAAATTTTGTTTGGCCTCAGACATGGAACAATCCAAAACCGGCAGGCCTATCGACGTTTTCTGAGGTCAACCCGGCGAATCCCCCAAGTGGAACCTAAGGCGAAGCAGTTGAGTGGGAGAGTTGTTGTCCCCCTCGAGATCATGAAAATCGCCGCGCGTGCCGGTAAAATGAAGTAAAATGAAGAAGAAGAATAATTTTTGTTCTGTCAAAGTCAATTTCACAAAATTACTGCCCCTGATTTTTTTTTATTCTCTTGATCCAACCTAAAGGCTTTATCTTTTTTTCAAACCTAAGGTTTTTTGTAAAAATTACTCCGATTTAAATTTTTGTTTGCATAAAATCATTTCAAAAAATCATATGGTATCTTTTTTTTCAACTCAAACTACTAATAGCGTATTAATATACGAGTCTAGAATTTACAAAAAATATCAAAATACAAAATTCAATAAGTAGAAGGTGATGTTTTGAACCCTTGATTGATATCTATTTATAGAAAATTAAATGCTAATTTCAGTGCCAGGTAACTACCTTACCTACATCTTAACCTTCTTAAGGTCTTCACATAAACGAAGTTAAGGCTCATTCAACTACAAACTTAAACAAAACTCCAATACTCCTAGGTGGGTATACGAAAATGATTTATTTTAGGTCAAGAGCTCCTCGTACAACAACAAACACAACAAGAAAACACATATTCTTCTTCATAAACAGCTTATTTATCAAAAAATAATGAAAAGTTTTCCTACCGTATATAATAAAGAATAATAAATTGTTTTTTATTACCAATTCTACGTCAACCTAATTCAAAAATCTTGAACTGTTTTGGGTTAAGATCTCCTCACCCACTTTCTTTAAAACTCTGGCCAAACATAATATTCCATTCTTAATCCATTTACTCCACTATCCTCCTCCTTCTCCTTCTACTTCTTATTTTTCTTCGATAAATTGACCCCCATCTGCTGGCGTTCACACAATCAACAACTAACAAATTGTTTCTGTTTACTGCTGCTGCAGGTAAGTGGATATATTTTTATATTATGCCCATCCTTAACCATATATTTATAAAAAAACAAAAAAAAAAAACACAACGAAGTAATTTACCCTAGTGGCATACTTTTCGTCAAAAAAAAAATCATCATCAAGAAAAAAGAAAATTTGCTGGTTCGTTATTTATACAGGTTCACACACAATTACCTTTCCTTTCGATGTCGAAAGTAAGCCCATAAATCATTTGGCTATAAATATTCCATCGAGACTGGTTTTATTCTTGGCTTTGGTTGTTACAGCTTAAAAGAGGGTGTATTATGTACACAAAAAAGGATATCGTTAAAAAATAAACCCGCTTTTTAATTCCTCTTTCCTGATGATGTGGAAAAACAGCAACAGCCAAGAATCGGCAAACTTTTCATTAAAAAAATATAAATATGTATCTACAAAAAAAACAACAACAACAAAAAAACTGTTGTTGGTTTAAAAATAAAAATAGAATTACCTTCTTGAGAGTCCTTTATAGGCAGGTAGGTATTGGCCAATGGCTAGGTCATTTGTGGTCGACGACGACGACGTGCGTCGTTCTAACCAAAAATAGCAACACAAAGATCCTTATCATTTGCAATCGAAAACACTAAGTCTAGAAAATTTGCACGGAAGCTCGAAATAAACATTAGAAGTGTTGAGGAGACAGAGTAAATGGTGGCAAGGTGGTATAAAGAGCGAGTTATGGGCGGGCTTGTAAACTCCAATTCCACCCCGATAAATCGTGCAACAAATACCTAGACGGCATCACGGCTGGCCAGTTGGTATAGTTAATTCAAAATTTAGCCTCCCACCTCCTAATTCACACACCCCATTCACCCATTTTACCCTTTATCCACTATTTTCTATTAAAACAGAGCTATAGCTAGGCTTAGGATAGGTAAATCCGCTCGCATAACACTCATTTAAATGGCAGCCTAACTCGAGAGCTCTCTATGCGATAGGCATAGGCATTGGCAAACACTATTTCCTTGTTGCTGTTAAATGGTCTCCCTTTACCTACCGCACAATCACAACCTTAGATCTTAATTGAGAATTTGCAATAGCTTATAGCCCTGGCTGGAGTTGGTCCGGTTCGTTTCGTTTAAGTTCGGATTGGTTTGGTTTGGTTCGGCCTGGGGTTCTTGTCGGTGGGTATGAGGATGAGGAGGATTGATTTTGGTGGTGGAAAGACACTGTTGCTGGTATAGAATTTCTCGTCCTCGCTCCATGATAGTACACAGACATTTTTTTTTTTTTCAAAAATCGATTGGGAATCCGAACAATAGACTGTTACAATGATAAGGAGGGCAGAAAATTATGCTGCGGGCCCCTTTCCGATTTTATGTTCAAACACAACCATTTATAGGAGAACGGCATTATACGGCAACGTCACCAAAAGTGATTATGTACTTTTCACTGGATGGTTGTGAGAATTGAGGGAATTAGTGGTGTTTAATGGTGTTTTGTTTTATTTTATTTTTTTTTTGTACTGCTTTTTGTATACACAGAATTTATGGGAGTTAGAGTGGAACATGCTTTATCTATTCATGCGAGAACCTTGGGGCTTCTGTTAAAAACTTATCTCTGATGAAGCATAGAATTAGGGTTAAAAAAAAATTAAAATAAAGATAAACAACAACTGATTTGATTTATTGAATTCTCTTGTGTCTTTAATGTGAAGGTAGTAAGCCTTGGTTTTTGTTATTATTATGTGTTTTCTTATATTGAAAGACGTAAACAAAAATAATAGAAGCTTTTAACTCTATGGATAGTGTTAATTTAGACCTGACATAATGTACAGATAATCAATTTTAATCACAAAAAATGTTGAACAGCGTGAAGTTTGAGAAATTAAACTTTTAAAATTGAAAAGTACACCTTTAATTAACTCCACTTGAGTCGGTACACATTGGTTTACACTTTAACGTTAAACAAAAACGAATACAAATTAAACAAACACGTAATTCACTTGAATGCATTTCGAAGCATTCACGCGCTTCATCCAAAGTTAAGTCGTGATTGCTGAGGATGAAGCGTGTAAATACGTCGAATTGCATTTTCAAGTGGAGTCAAGTGGAGTTAATTTAAGGTGCACTTTTTAATTTTAAAAGCTTAACCAATTTTTTTACGAGACTTCTTATTTCAAATATCAGTTAAATTCTAACACGTTGGCAAATAATCGATAATTCTGTTTGTCTGTTTTCTTGAGCAAAATTAGAATTGCAATGAACTGTAGGACTCACCTAAAGAAAAAAGAAATGAATAATAAGATTGGTTTCAGTTTTTTTTTTGTTTGAAAAGTCTTTTTGTTATTTTGCTTTTTAGCTCTTTCGGAAACACGGCTAACATTTTATAGCAAAATAGACAGTAGAAGTCTGGCTGTGCAGTGTAGGCCATTGAAGTAGTGATTCACAAACTTACAAATTTAGCATTTTATTTTATCTCATAGAAGGGAAACTCAATTATTTGCATGTTATTTTCTAAAAATAAATATGAACCAAAAAGAGGCTAAACAATCACAGTGGAAAAAATTAACCAAAAATATTAATGCACATTTATAAGGAAACAAATCACTTATTACAAAAACTATTTGTACTTACGGTATGTATATTTGCTTTACAGGGTGATTCGAAGATATAAAGCAACAGGCTGTAGGTCGAGCCAAGATAAAAATCATAAGCGATTGTTTTCAAACAGATTTTTTTTTTGCAAATTTCACACAATGCTGGTAGATACTAATTTAGATTTCAATTTTCAATGCTCGTATTAATTTTAAGCCAAAAACCAAAAACTTTTTTACTTGGGTAGGGAACGCGAAACGTTTTAAATTTTGTTTTAATTTTTTTCTCTTCATAAATTGAAGATAATTAAATCTTTTTTTTTAATGTTTCATTAAAATTATTATCTGATTTAAAATTTAAACAAAACTAATAGTTAGGGCCATATTTCAGGTCAAACCTTGCACCTCATTCTGACGGGATGAGCTTTGGTCCACTAATAGTCCACATTCAAAGTTTACTTTTAAGAAGTGTTGCCACGGTGGCAACACTGGCAGACCGGAAATATAAGGGTTGCCTTCTGACCATGTTATAACACGAAATTTCGCATAAATTAGCCTATAAAACAGGAACCAGACATCGGTTAATGTTGTGGTATGAGTCGTTGGGCTTAAAATACTAGAAGCCATACGAATATGTTCATTATTTGATCCCTCCCCCACCCTTGTAAGCGGGTGGAGCAAAATACCCTCGGCGAATAAAGATTTTTATTTTTTAGAAAATAATGGTTATAACATGAATATTCATAAATTTTTAAGATGAGCATCGACGTAGAATTTCATACTCTACAGCAAATCCGAAGTATATTTGTATCCATGTATTAGTTTTTTGTATAAACGCTTTCAAATGGGGGGAGGGGAAAGTGGGAGTATATCAAACCACTATATATTTGTCTTGGTATAACCTAAGTATTTGACACATGACCTTAGGGTAATTTTGAATGCCCAATCTTATGCAGTCAAAATAATTTCAATATAATTTCCCTAGAAAAAGTTATAACCTCTGTATAAAATGTTGCCTAAATTTTCAGTGAAACGAACTCAAAAAACACCATTTAGCACTAGAAATTTGTATGGACTCTTTTGATTCTTATTTCTTACGACAAATGAGACATGTGTACCAAGTTTAATCACCATACGATTGAAATTTGGTAATATTATGGTCGTTTGCCAGTGTTGCCACCGTGGCAACACTTCTTAAAAGTAAATTTAGGATGTGGACTATTAGTGTGCCAAAGCTCATCCCGTCAGAATGAAGTGCAATGTTGGCTCCCTTAACGCCCTAACTATAATAGATTTTTTAGTTTTCTTTAGAAAAAAGTGAGAGTACAATAATAATGTAGGTTTTTTTTACTTTTTTATCATTATTTGTATTCCATTAAAAATCTATTATTTTTTTTTTGCAAATTGCCTCTTTATAGAATCAAAGACCACCCTCTATTGGTTTTTTTTTTTTTTGTATTAAACACCTCTTGTCCTATAGGCTATTGAATATACCGGAATAAAACTTGAAGATCATATTTTAAAGCTTCTTTTTATATTCCTGTATTGGAATTTCGTAGTAAATCAACGATATTTTAACTTCTATTAGCTGATAATCAAAACTTGACAACATACTTTATCATTTCGGAACCGCTATAACTTAAGAACGAATAGCCGTATAGAAGTCGTTAATATGTAATTTTGAAGATAATTGTACTGTCTACAAGTTGTTTGCAGATCATTTTGCGAAAAAATAACCTTCTCGGGAGTTATTAAACAAAATAAATGAAACGGTACGGTACCATTTTTAAATCTTGGTTCTTTAATAGAAAATATTTTTTCAAACGTACCCCAACAAAAAAAAAAATCCCCATCAAAATAAATATAATCCAAATGCTTTCGACCATTTTTTCCAAATCTATCAATTGTACGAAAAAAAAGTGTTACCCCTTTACCCCCCCATTTTTTTTCCACTGTACGTCCACTGTAGCTAGAGACAGAATGTGTCAACCGATTTGCTTCGTATTTCCCTAGAGGATTAATTAGACAAACAAAAAATATTTGATACAATAATGTTGTTTTTATAACAGAGTTTAAATAATTTTGATCAAACTTCATGGCAATAAAAAAAAAATCACATTTTTACGCTTCGAAGTTTTATGTTTCATAAAATTGCCTTTCCTTTGTTTATTCTGCGATATCTTGTAAATGGCTACGCAAATTTTTTTTTTTAATTTTACTAATAGGAAGTTAGAAAAAGTACAAACACCATTGCATTCCAAACTTTAACTTTTAACTAAAATTAATAAACATGCAATTCTGAGACAAAATAGTTTTTTTTTTTTTTAAACTAGACTTTTTTTGAACTGTAATTTTTATTAATAAATAAACCGTCTCTATCAAAGTCAGATCAAAATCTTGATCTTTAAGAAAAAGTTCGTGTGATCCAGTTTTGCATTTTATTGGTTTTGTTATGTTTGGCGCGTAATAAAACAAAGCTGATGGTTCTCTGAAACAACAACAGGTAGCAATTGACAATGCGTGGAACATGGACTTTCAGGGTTTGTACAGCCAATTTCTTCACAGAGTACTAACGCTAGGACCGGTACTAGTCCTAAAGTTAGTACTCAAATCGGTACCACCTCATTTCTTCACATAAGTACTAAGCCCTAGTCCTGTCAATTTGATACCGAGTATCAGTTAGAACTCCTCAAAATCAGCTAGTACCTGTTTATTATACGAGTTATTAATACCCAAGTCGGTACCAAATGATTTCTTCGCAGAAGTACTAGTCCCTTATTCTGTCAAATTGGTATCGAGTACCAATTAGGACCAGGTATTAGCTAGTACTACAAAATCGACAGTCTACAGCGTAAGTATCTGAATCAAAGCTAGTTTTTTTGATTTGGTTTAATAGATATTGTTCAGTTTTTCTGATTCAGATGTTTTTTTTGTTGTCTTCTTGTAATAGCGCGTTTTTTTATAACTGAACTCAGTGTTATTCTATGTCGTATCTAAAAATACTGTGAGCGATAAAGACCTTTTTTTCATTTGGCCAGGGTTTTTGGAAAAAGTGTAGCAGCCCGTAGCGTAATGGTTAGTGCGTTCGACTGTCACCCTGAAGGTCTGGGTTCGCTTCCCAGCCTCGTCCACCTAAAAACTAAAAAGTTTTTTTTAGGGCTACTACCTTTTGCGAGGAAATGACAAATCCTCCAAGAGTATCATTTGTCACGATTAAGTGCTTCTCGTCTAGCCGTTCGGATTCGGCATAAAATTGTAGATCCCTTCCATTCCTGTTGACAGGCTCATACAGGAATGGTTGCGAGTTGTTAGTCACTAGGCCCTGGTTCTTCATGAGCCGTTGTGCCACCCGATTTATTTATTTTATTTTTTTTAGGAAAAAGTGCATCATAAAACTGCACCTTTTTCCACAGTCCAAATTTGTGCATAATGCATAATGTATAAATTTAAATAAGTACATACATACATATGTAATGTAGATATAAGTGTCAGGCACAATTTCCAAGTATCCATTCACCTTCAAGACGATGCAACGTCATATTCGGTACATAGATGATTGAAAATTGATCTAGTACCTGGTCTAGCTAGACTGGGTACTAGGCTGGCTTAGTACTTTTGTGAAGAAATTGGCCGTTAACTTGCCAACTCATCTCACATCGGTTAATTGGTAGCTTAAAGCGACACAAACCAACTTATCGTTTACAAACAAAATCAAGTACATTTTACACAAAAAACTAATTAAATACAAAAAGTACGTATACGCCCTAGTGTACCATCACTGCTCTATCATCCGTTTTGATTGAAAACAAATACGACAGGTTTGCGGTACGGCATAATTTTTTGGTTTGCTTATTCCTCAAGGGTGAATTTGTCTATTCTTTTACTTTTTTTCCGTAAATAAAAAAAATGTTACAAACTTCCACCAACTAACGCATCCAGCCTATCCAATTTTTCTAACAAATTAAATTCGGACATTAAAGAGATAAGATGAGCCAAATCGATTCATCCGTTCCAAGTGATGCGAAACGAAAATCAATTGCTTTTATTTATATAATGTATAAATATTTATTCATAGATAGAAAATACTTGATTACACTAAAAATAAACCCACCCGTCATTCTTAAAACAATTGAATTGGGTTGGTTTTATTTTTAGTTCAGGTAAATTAATGATTTCTAGCGATAACTCAATTAAATTCCTTTCAAATAAAATAACGTGAATTTAAAAAAAATTTTTAAGACAAACAAATATTTATTAATTCCAGTAATTATTTTCAATTAAAACTTTTATTCAAAAAGTCAAAATGTCAAAACATCAAAGATTTCCAAAGAACATCAAAAAGATAGAGATAAACAAAAATCCTTCACAGTAAGTTCATTTTAATTTGAATGTTCAGTATAAAAATTTTAATTATTGAACATCTATACAATTAGTATTGAAATTATTCAAATGTAATATTTCTTGGTAAATGAAGTAAAATTGTAACAAATGTAATGATGCCAAGTACACCTACCTACCTACCAACTTTTTCCTGTATTGATTTAACTATAGGTACATAACCTTTTTTTCACGCAGTAAGGCGTGTGTGTGTGTGTGTAGAGGTACGATGTACGTATTTTTAAATGTTATGTTTTGAAAGTTTGTTTTTTAAATTTGTTTTGCTTCAGCTACAAAAACAAACACGTAGTATTGAAGAAAATTTTGTAGTTTGCTATCCCATTTCTTAGACACCTCACTCACACTCACACCTTTTTTTTTATTTTTTTTGTGGTTATTTTGCAGGGAAATATTTTTTTTATTATTGCTCTATCTATATAATTAAATAAAGGATTTTGTAAAGTTAAATGCATTTTTGGTTCGGTGAATTGAAAATTGTTCGTCCTGTGAATTCACAGGCAACAAACAAACTCATAAATTCCACGAAGCAAACTTAGATATCCTTATGGGAGCAGCAGCAGCAACAACAATAGCGACCATACATCACATGGAGAACATACTTTTGCACACATGCAACAATATGCCTGCTACATATATATGAATGTAGGTACTACACTTGCTGCTGACGTCGTCGCTCTTCGTTGCCGGTTGTCGTTGTCGTAGCATTGTCGTCGACGACAACGATGGTGATGCTGCACAAAGGTGGCACTTATAAGGGCATGTTTACACCACCGCATATCCTTACAATTGCTGCCGAGCTTTATTTTTGTCGACTTTAATGGCCAACAAGGAGGATGTGATGAGGGTTGTGGAGGTGCGTCGGGAGGGGGATGTGAAATAATAAAATTCAAAACACACACCAGAAAACAGAATGGCTGTTGCCGGGCCATAGGTCGGGTCGGGTATCGGGTGATGCTGACTTCGCATTACATTCCTTCTCCTCCCCCACTTTTGCTTTCGTGTACCTACCTACCTACCAACTAGAGGAGCCGTACTTTGAAAGATGAAATTCTTGCCACTGCCACAGGATGTTAACGGTAATACAATGTTAGAACTTTTTATTTTACAAAAAACAAGCGAACAGTAAATTTATGGGTAAATCAAAATATAATTTGCAAAAAAGAAGAATATCACAGGAAACAGTTTCCCAATAAGACATCCTCGGGTTTTCCTGATTTTCAGTTGATTTTTTTTTTATTTTTTTCAGAGAAAGCTTTTGCCAGATCTTCTGGATGGAGACAAAAAAAAAACAAAAGAAACAATGCAAAATTGACTGATAAACAAAGTGGAAAACGGCGTTACACATAAATAAGTATGATGGTACACTGAAACCATTTAAGTCTTCTCCTTCCAACATTTTACACATCACATATCCGCATTTATAATATTTCGCCCTGTGTACCCAACACCATCATTTGTTCTTCTTCGGCATAGTACATATATCCATGAGCTTTCTTCGAGAGATGGAAATCTCTCATATGTAATGAGAAATAAAATGTTCTGATTAGATTAATGAACGTCATTAGGGAAGGCTTAAGGACTTAGCGTGCAAAGAACTCGTCCTCGTCGGTGTCGTGTCGTCGTTGTCGAATGCAGAGCAGGAAGAATGATGGGTAAACTTTAAGACTTTCTTCGGTAGTTATACCCGCATACGAAGAGATGAGGTTTGGTTGTGATTCAATTAGGTTTTGATTGAACATTTTTGTCCCTTTTTTTTGTTCTTTTTTTCGGCAGTTTTGTTTTAAGGGACCTTTTTTTGAGAAACATACACGAGTTTTTTTTTTTTTTTTGTTGATTAGGTACGAGTATCACAGAAGCAAATTTCAAAGCTGTGTAAAACGTACATTATATTTGGGGCAAATTGGGTGTTCTAAGTTGCAGCATTACACACACTTATACTGTGGGGTAGATAAGAAATCATTTAATATGCCTCAAAGGCTAATTGGGTGCACGGATATGTTGAAGGTGATTAAGTTCCGTTTTTTTTTTTAATTGATTTTGTTTTTCATTTGCAAATCGAAATGGAATGACAAATTGGTGTGATAAATTAAACACGTGTGTATATTTATGTATGTATCTACTTACATAATATGAATTTACTTTAAATCATAGTAAATCATATTAAATCTAAAAGTAGATTGGTATTAAGATATTTTTAGATCGTCGTATAGGTATAACTGATTTGCGTGTGACGTCATCTTCGTTTCTTGTCATTTTAAATGCATTTCTTTTTTTTATAAAATCATTAATAGATATTCAATTGAACAACTTGTGTAGGTTCTGATGAAGTAGTGATAGTATTAATTTGCATACAAAAATAAAAGGTGTTAGTTTATATTACACATAAGATTTATTCACCTTAATTAAGTCAAGCAAAACGAGTACTAAGTCAAGCGAAAAAAGTACTTAGAAGCAAACCGGGCTTACAAAACTTTGTACAAGCTCAAAAAAGGAAACTTTATAAAAAAAACCGGCGGAGAACTAAACTAACTGTAAAAATTCCTCAGATTTTTGGAAAACTGTTCAAAATATCAAGGGAAAGCAATACAATTTGAATTCTCTTCTACCTATACATCGTCACTCCGAGTTCATTTTTGAGAAACAAGTAAATGGAGAAGTCCGAGAATAAGAAGTGCAGTACACCAGATCCGCTTTTCAAAGCGAAATCTTAGAAATTAAGATAACAATCTCCCGATTGAAAGACAGTAAGGCACCTGGATGTGACCGAATTCGCAACGAGTTTTTTTAAAATGCAACAGAAGGGTTATATTTAAATCCGCAGAAAAACTCGAGGCTTTTAAGAAATCAGTCATTTTTCCGATTTTCAAAAAGAGAGACAGTATGGACCCATCAAACTATCGTAATATTGCCTTCCTCAAATAGCTAAAGAGATCTAAATTTGTATATCTTAATCTTAAAAATCTAACCACTAAAAATGAAATTAGGATTTTTTAAAAGGAACAAAAGGCGATTAGGAAAAATTATTTTTTTATTAAAATAAAATAAAATAATAAAAAAAAACAAACATAAAAATAAAAATAAATTTTTCTAATCGCCTTTTTTTTCTTTTTAAAATTCTTAACTTCATTTCTACTGGTCACATTTTTAAGATTAAGATCTCAAAATTAAGCTTACAAATGTGCGGCTTCCTTTTAAAATATTATTGGGGAAAAATTATTGGGGACGGGTAAGCAGTTTCGTACAAAAAGGGTGTGTAAATGTCCCGTCAACATTATATATATACTATTTTAAATTCAAAATATGATGCAAAATTTTAAATTTTTAAGAAACAAATTACACACAATTTGAGGTTTAACCTTTCTCTACAGATATGTTAGTAATTTTATATTTGTTAATCTAACAGGGAACAAATAGGGGCAGTTTAGTAAAATCAATCGACATTTTATTATAGAATATTAGAAACTTTGTCGTGCTATATCTTGAAATCTAAATAAACAGAAATGTAGGAAATTAAATGTTCTGTAAAAAGTATCTGAAGTTTTTTTTTATTCGGATGGACATTGGATGAGATAAACTTGAAAAACCATTTTTAAAATCGAAAATTTGCTGTTTTTTCAATAATGACTTCTTATAGGAGATTTCAAAGACAAAAATTGTAGAGAACATGTTAACCTACAAAAGTAAAAAAAATACCTACTCTACGACTAATAGCGGTTGAGAGAATTGAGTAAATACTTTTAAACACCATTTTCAAAATGGTGGAAGACGCAGAGGGTTTTTTTATTGGAAAATTGTGGTTTTAGAATCCCTCAGAAGTACTCTTTAAAATTAAACATTTTTTTGATAATTTGATTGGACTACAATAGGTAGACCAAAATGCCCATCCTCCTTCAAAAAAAAAAAAAAATAAATATAGTCAATATTCCTAACGACTGACAAAAATTGAAGATATTTACATAACACAAACTTTAACAGCCTGATATTTATATTTCATTGCTCCTCAAATGCTGTAGAGCATAAATTCGAAATTTGACAAACCCCTCACAGCCAGCCAGCGCTCCCACCATATTACCACCTTAAATTTCGAAATCGATTTGTTTCAATTTGTATGGATCGGAGGAAAAAAATGTTGAGCAACAAATATTCGAATGAACATTTCGTCGCTTGAAAAGCAAAGTGACATAAGATGAAATTTTGTAATTTTGAGTTAGATATACAGAAAAAAACACAAAAGGTACTAAATTTTTATGAAACAGTCATAATTGTATCTCCTTCCGAAAATTAAACCGTCGGGAAAAAGTGTTGTTTTGTTAATTCAAATTACTTTGGATCTTTAAATGATACCTAATTGAAAAGTGACATTTTGCACCGAGAGGATTCAATAATTGTTGGTGTAATTTTTCGTCATTTTTAACTTTTCACGGTTTTTTTTTGGTTCATTTTTACTGAAAAAGTAACACTTTTCGATGTATGCCATTCATCCTTAAAATTGCTAATACTAATATATCACATTTTATTTTAAATATCAACAAAACAAGTGAAAATTTCCCTCGGCACAACTCAAAATTATTTTCTTTTAGTCCTGTTTTTTTTTTAAGCAGAAAGCCCAAATGTTTCTATCACACGTCGTTCTTAAGCGTTGGGCATCTCTGTGACGTCGTTGTGGCGAATTTTGCGAAAAGATCGTGGCCTATATCCTTACAAGATTAAATTGACGCAAGAACTGAAGCCGCTTGACCACCAGTCGTCGAATGTTCGTGAATTGGGCTGAGCGACAACTTGAAAATGATTCGGATTTTCATCGAAAAATCATCTTCAGCGATGAGGCTCATTTCTGGCTGAATGGCTTCGTCAATAAACAAAATATGCGGTATTGGTCAGGCAGCAATCCACACGTACTCCATGAGTCAACATTGCATCCCGAAAAAATTACGGTTTGGTGTGGTTTATGGGCCGGCAGCGTCATTGGGCCGTACTTCTTGCGTGATGATCAAGACCGGCACGTTACTGTGAATGGGGATCGCTACCGTTCAATGAGAACCGAATATTTTTGGCCCCAATTGAATGATATGGACTTGGAGGACATGTGGTTCCAACAGGACGGCGCCACAAGCCACACAGCGAATGTCACAATCAATTTATTGGAAACCAAGTTTGGAGAACGTGTTATCTCACGAAATGGTCCAGTCGCTTGGCCGCCTCGGTCGTGCGATTTTACGCCGTTAGACTATTTACTGTGCGGCTACGTCAAGTCTATGGTCTATGCCAACAAGCCAGCGACGATTGATGAACTTCGTACGAATATCGAACGTGAAATTGCAGCAGTATCAGCCGATTTATGCTTGAAAACCGTCGAAAATTGGGTTCAGGGTCTGGACTTCTGCAAGCGTGCTCGTGGTGGCCATGCAAAAGAAATCGAGTTCCATACATAATGACATTAAACGTGCTTTCACAGGAATAAAGATTTTCATTGATATCCAAAACCGCTTTTGTTTTATTTAAAAAAAACTAATGCTCTTATTGAAAAACCCGATACCACCTGAAAAAAAAAATACAAAATGTGGTATAGAAAAACAAAATTCAAAATATTTCATCAATATTCACATCCCAAATATTTTTTTAAATTTTTTAAAAACTTCCACTGAGATTTTGATGAAAGTAGGCAGTGAAGCTTAACTACCAATCAGTTAAAAATTTAAAGAAACTCTAGCTTATTTTGTGTCTTCTTAATACTTTAAGGCATTAGGAACAGAGCATTTGACCACCTAAAACAACAAATATTAAAAATTTAAGGCAAAATATTTGGAGCGCCTACATTTTTATCAGACCAATAAGAATTGAAATAAATTGGCTTTAAAAATAAAGTAGGGGGAAAAGCACGGTGAGGCGGGATAGGCTAAACTGTTTGTGCATTTTGTAGATTTTGAGTGAAAATCAAATGCAAAGTTTAAACTATTACAAATTAGTGATGTGTCAAAGTCTAGTTCTAACTGGTACTATTAGACAAGCTTAGTTTAAACTACATCATATTTGTTTTCACATGATTATATTCAAATTTTAAAATTTTCCCAAAACTTATTGTATCTCGTTAAAGTGGCTCCATAGGAGTTTGCCGTAGTTAAAAAGTGGATTTCGCTAATGATAAACAAACAAAAAAAAAGCCTGGCATTTTCTCGTTTTAAAGCATTCGAAAATTAAGTTAACCAAATAACAAAAAGGTTTAACCTAAACGCAAATAGGCTTAACCCAATCCCAATTAGGTTTAAACCAAACGCAAGAATTGGTTAAGGTAAATTGTTAAATATGTCTATCTACCCTTTGGCCGAACTGATTTAAAATTGTATTTACTAGGGCTGGCCACGAGACGAGACTCTGCGAGACTTTTGTAAGTCTCGTCGCTGTCTCGTTAAAATCGAAAATTTTCAGTCTCGTATAATTAAGTCTCGTCTCGGTCTCGTCTCCGAAAAAATACTATTTCCGGAAAACCTGTTGATTATTGAAACGAAACAATTTCGAATATAGTTTGAATATGGGCACAACAAAATAAATATTTAACTGAAATTGGATTTTTTAATTTATTAGACTTTCTCTAAATGTCGGTCCAAATATACAGTCTCGTCTCGGTCTCGTCTCGATTGCTTAAAAGGCAGTCTCGTCCAGACTCGGTCATGCGAGACCGAGACTTTTCTCGTCTCGTGGCCAGCCCTAGTATTTACCTTTTTTTGCGTAAAGGTTAAATCCATTTGCTAATTTAATTAATCAAATGCTATATTTGAACCCTATACAAAAACTTCTACGTTTTTAACAAAAAACATTTTAAATAGAAAATCCTAAAAAAAAATTATAACAAACTTTTATTCAGTTCTGATGTATTTAGTTATCTACGTCTTGAAAAAACATATAAATACCTACCACACGCCCACAGCAGATTAGGCGTATGAAAGTGAACCAAAAAAAAAAATTATATGAATCGAAAGGTCTATTAAGGCTAATAAAAGAAATGCAAGTCTTGCAGTCCCTGGTGATGGCGGCTGTTAGGTGGGAGGGGCAATTTTCTAAAAAATTGACTTAAAACAGAAAAAAAATTATTAAAAAACAACGGTAACATATACAGTGCCCTGTTATATTTTCGTAAAAGGCCAGAAGTCCCTTCTTTCATTTTCTTTTTAAATAAAGGTCTTTCAACGAATAGTTTTTGAAATATTAATGTGCACTGTATATGTTACCGTTGTTTTTTAATAATTTTTTTTTCTGTTTTAAGTCAAGTTTTTAGAAAATTGCCCCTCCCACCTAACAGCCGCCACCAGGGACTGCAAGACTTGCATTTCTTTTATCAGCCTAAATACACCTTTCGACTCATATAACCTTCAAGCCAAATCTGCTGTGGGCTCTTAGACTAACCTGATGCCATATATCTTCCAACACCATTAGTATAGGTGTAGGTATATATACGCAATCTTAAACCAATTTTAATTTCATGCTATGATTTTTTAAGTTTACACTTATGCTCGAGTATATGTACGTAAATGAAAATGTCCCCCTATTGCGAAAAGCAAATAGAAAGGGGGGTCTTTGCCTTTTCTACTCCATAAAACACCACCTTCTGACACGCACCCTCTTCGCATCATCACGTTAGGGTGTCCAATTTCACTTAATCTTGCGCCGGAAAAAAACCCTTATTCAAAAATAACAAAACAATAAACAAATAATCGTCTTTCCCCCCATCATCATCAGCGCACTAACTAAGTTGCATAAACTTGGTGCAATAACTTCCACTCAATAGAAAAAGCTAGTACTACGCCACGTTGCCGACGAGCGCCAGCCGGCTTACCACCCCTTCATCAATTTCAATCTCTGAACTATGTCCTACCAGGTTTATATTTTTTCCCAAAAAAAAAAAAAAAAGAAATGTATGCAAAAAAAAAAAATCTTAACTTACAATTTACGTCTGTAACTGATACTCTCTGAACTGGCAAGCCACTTAAAGTAGTCATTGCACAGAGCAGACGGTGACGCGCCTGAAGAGAAGACAAGAAATTAAAAAAAATGCGAAAAAAAATAAGTCTTTCCCTTGTTTCCATTCATAATTTAAAGGAATTCACCTGCAAATTTGTAGAAAAGAATAAGAAATAAAAAAAAATAGAAAAAAAATAGAAAAAAAAACGGGACAGTGGCAATTCACCCTTGCACCATCCACTTATTGCGACGATGTTCTCAAGTGGCCATTCAAGAGCCCTGCTGATGACTGACTTCCAACTTCGACGATGACGGCAACGACGACAACGATGATGACGATGACTACGACGGAAGTCCCCCCTGTGTATATGATATATGGTTGAGCAGAATTAAAGGGTTGCAGTATATATTCACACAAAAACACCGGCGAACAACATATAAATCGAGTGTCATTCACAAGATGTCGCTCTAACATGTGTAATTCTTGAGCTATCATAACTTTTCAACTCCTTCATCAGTCTGGCTTTTGTGACGCGTTGCGTCGCGGCGGCGACCCTCTCCATCTCCGTACGTACGATATGATATGCCTGATGCCTATGAGGTGATGAACGAACCATCAACCTTATGCATCTCTCCCCCTTCCCAAAGCCACTCCCCTTACTCTGAGGTGCAAAAGAAGAAACAAAATGCGGTTTCCTCTATTCAAGTGGCAAGTCGTCATCGTGACTGATGCACATCACCTTTTCAGCCAACATTCACAACCCATCAAACCCTTTTTGTCATGGTCGTTTGTTCATTTGGCAGGTTAAGCAGCAGCGCCAAGTACCAAGGCGGTTCGGTGCGGTGCGGTGCAGTGCAGTGGTGGTCTCTTGTCAATCCGTCATTCATAAATACCATCGTGGTTCTTGTAGTCATTTTGTTGAAAATTGAAATTAGAGGGCGATATGAGATGAGCTTGCCAGCCAGGTACGATTTACACGGTCGTTCTAGCAAGCAATGCATCATCACGAATAACCAGCAGAAACGGTTTTATACAAAATTGATATGCAGAAGGGGCATCCCAGCACCGCATGAATGAATAAATAAATGAATGAATGAATACGGAAAGAATATGCGCCTTGGTAGCAAAAATTCAATTGGCAACGATCAAGTGTAGTAAAAGGTAGATAAACGTGAGATGCACAAACCTTAATGGATGGTGTAATGGTAATGATTTAAGTGCTGCAATTTCCATCATGGTAAATTAGTTTCTTTTCAATAAAAAAATAAAAAAACGAAGTAATTATAATATTGATGATGGGAAGCTAAATATAGCAGAATTTGCTGCATTTTCAAGAGTTTCCACGATTATTTATAAAGGAATTCGTTTAAGAAGTATAAGAGTTCTAAAAGGGGAGCATTCTTAATAAAAAAAAACATGGATGGAAAGCTTCCTTACCTTCAGTTTTATTAGTAGTCACATGATATGCTTATTTTTTAATGAATGAAATGGCCAATGGAAATAGACATCACAATGTTTAAAAGTCAGTCTATGGGTACGACTTCTGGTGTTTAAACTTTTCAATGTTCCTTAATACAAGGAGTTGGTACTAGGTTTTCAAAACTCTACAATAATAACCATTTTTTTCATTCAGGACGTAGGATTCATATATGTAATTTAAACAAATAAATGAAGTTGTTGCCAAACTCTGCACGAAAAACTCAATCAAAACCAGGAACGTCTCACCAGATTTATGAAGTTAAAAAAAACGATGGAAAAGATTCATATTTTTGATATTAAAAGTAGATTAACAATGTTTAAAAACAATACAATTTGTTATGCTAAAATGCTTTGTAAAACGTCAATCAATATTTCTTAAAAATGGTACAATAGAATAGAAAATTTACAAAATTATATATAAAATGTCTTTTATACACTTTATATGGCAAAATCAAATAATTTTACTAGATATTTTAATTGAATGCTTATTTGTTACGCAAAAATTGTATTGTATTGTAGCTTAAACGGGTCATTTTTTATTTGAATTTAAAAATTCGATCAAAAGATAAAATTCAAAAGACTGCAATTATGGACACGAAGAAAATTATTATTTTCCTCCACTAAGCTCAGACTTACATATGTATGAGTGGGTGATTAGAATCTTCCAACCAGGAAGCAGATGGTATCTTCCTAAAGCCCTTTTGCAAAAGGGTAAGAATGATCCCTTGCCCTCCCTTATAAGTATTCTTCGAAGAGGTATTGCTCTTGGGTACATACCAAGACTATAATGGAGAGCTAAAGTAATCTCTATTCCTAAAATTGGGAAAAAAAGATACAACCCATCCAAAGTCTTTCAGGCCAATAAGCTTATCATCTTTCGTACTGAAAACTTTAGAGAAAATAATAGACAACTTCATATGAACAGAAGTTTTATTTAAGAGGCCTCTCAATCTGCGACAGAACGGGTAGATAGGTTACACAAAAACCGCTCTATTCCAACCCACTAATACCTTACAAAAAGCTTTAGATGCAAAGGAAACGGCATTAGCTGCCTTCCTAGATATAGAAGGAGCGTTTGATAACACCTTCCACGATTCTGTAAATAAAACCATCATCAAGAAGTGTGTTTCCATCACCACAACCAGATGGATTAGGGAAATGTTAGGTACTAGAACAGCAGAGGCATTAGCAGGAACGAACATACAGAGTGTCGTCACCACAAGAGGTTGTCCTCAGGGAGCCTCGTAGTGGATGAGCTAATAGAAAATTTTACGACCCAAGGCGTACGAGTCATCGGCTTCGCCGATGATATCGTTATCACAGCCCTCGAGAAGTTCGAAGAAACTCTATGTGATATAATCCAAAGAGGACTAGCAATTACAAGGAAATGGTGTCTATCTGTAGGACTAAATACTAACCGCACAAAAACTACGATTGTACCATTTACCAAGGAAAGACTTATACCACGCATGAAACCTATCCAGTTAGCTGGCGAAGTAATTGAAACGAAGAGGTAGCTAAAATATCTAGGAATTACACTAGATAGTAAACTCCTCTGGAACAAGCATGTAGAAATAACCGTCGGGACAGCCACAAAGGCCCTTATGATATGCAAGAGATTTGCAGGAAAATCTTGGGGTTGCAAGCCTAACATCCTCAGATAGATGTACACCATGATGGTAAGACCCATCATTACCTATGGTGCGGTTGCTTGGCACAAACGAACCGAATGAGTAACAACTAGGAAAGCTCTAGAAAAATTACAAAGGCTCGCATGTTTATGTATAACTGGAGCAATAAGAACTTGTCCTACAGCAGCTATGGAGGTTATCCTCCATCTATTCCCTCTATACACGAGGTTATTGTAAGTGCTGCAAGGGAGCCATTATTAGATCTTCCAAGGAGGGAACAGGGACTGGAAAATGCATCAGTCTAAGGGAAAGAGACTGTATTCAGAAGTCCTCAATAACAAACCTTATTGACATTCCAAGAGATGGTATGATTAAAAAAATATAACTTCGTGAAAAATTTTAAACGAAGCTAAATTTCAAAAAAATCTGGGTAGGCGAAATAGTGAACTACACTCTACACTACACAAGCTGGTATGGGAATGTATAGGAAGGCTAAGTGAACTTGGCAAAAATAACACACACACTCATTTGGGTACCTGTTCACGTAGGTGTCCAGGGAAACGAAGAGGCAGACTCCCTTGCAAAAATAGGTGCAACGACTCCCTTAATGGGACCGGAACCATATTGTAAATAGGAGAAAACGTGATAAGAAACAAAATCAAAAAAGAAGAGGAGCCTAAGACAGGCTAAACTATTACTTGGGAATTATAACCACCAGCGTTTTAGAGACTGTATCAGCTTAAGTAGAAACAACGTAAGAATTATAACGGGTCTCCTTACTGGACACTGCAAACTAAAAAGACACCTAAAATACTTGGCCTAGTAAGTAGTGCCACATGCAGGTTCTGTGACACAGATGGGGAAACGCCGGACCACATTCTAGGCAGATCTAGCACACTCATAAATCAAAAAGGTACTTGGGACGCTAAAAGGTAGAAGACAGCGACTTACCATCTCCTAAAATACTCCAAATACTCCAATTCTTGAGAGGAATACATCTGGAGGAATGTAAGATGAAAATTTGAGGGATATTGAACTGCGACCTTGATATATATTGTGCCCCCCACCTAGAGCTGGATGAGCCACCTCTAGGTGGGGGGCACAATATATATCAACGTCGCAATTCAATATCCCTCAAATTTTCTATTCATTCATACATATGTACTTTTGCGAAAAATTAAATATTAAAACAAAATATTTGAGATACAAATTTGAGGTTTTCGTACTTCAAGAGCATTCAAAAAGCTACATTTTTAGGTGCTATAAGAATACTTTAAATTTGTTATAATATGTAAGAATTTTGTCCGCTAACTGCAGACTTATTTTAGCTAAACATTCAATAAATAAAAAACTGCGTGCTTCAAATTTTTGGTTTGTGCAACAAATAAGTATCGAATTTGCTACAATTTCAGATGACAAAGTTATTTGATTCCTTCATCAAGTGCCCGCCAATGTAAGGGCCGACATAAAAATTTATTGAAATGTAAAGCTACATTAGTTCTTCAGTAATTATTAGCTTCTTAAAATTTTCAAGCTAATGCATCTTAAGATAAAAATAATGGGCACGACTGGATCACACAAACTTGCTCTCGTAGTTAACAACTTTAACGTAGCTTGAAGTTGACAGTGTGCATATGTATTGGTGCCATAACATTATGATATCATTAAAAAAAAGTTTTTGAAAAAAAAGGACCTCTTACATAAAAATTACTATAAATTTGTCATTTAAATAGCTAAAACAGATAGAACTTAAAAAAAGTATACCATCTGATTTGTCTTATTTATGAATTTATGAAAAAAAAAAATCAAAAATCGTTAGAGTGGTTTTCTTAAAAATTGTGTCCGGGTGTCCCAAAAGTCAACGTCGAAAGGAAAATGGGTGATAGGGAAGGTGGTGACAGTTATTAGAAAAAATCGTTGCCATGTATTTTGTGAGTTATGTGTATTTGAAAAAAAAAATCGAAAAAATCGCCAACCTGTGACGGTCTTTCAAGTGCCGTGATTACAAATTTTAACTTTTCTCAATTTTTATTTTTGTTATGGAACCTTGAATAACCCCGCTATCAAATGCATTCAAAAATTTAAACACACCTGCATCAGTTTTGAAGAAAATATCACTTATTTGCCCAACAAAGTACTCAGCATTTTTTCATGACCCTACTTCAATGGACGGTAGTGTAAAAAAAAATGTACTACAAAATTTTGGCAAGTTACCTTAAAAGTCGGCGTGTTCAATTCTCATTTCAAAACGGTGTATCATTTTTGAGACTATTCCATAAATATCGGAAAAAAAATTATTTTCTCAAGTAACTCGGTTTTAAGATAATTCTTTAAGGTTTCATCACAAAACTAAAATTTGAGAAAAGTTAAGATTTGTAAACAAGGCAATTGAAAGACCGTCACAGGTTGACGATTTTTTTTTTCAAATGCACATAACTCACAAAACACATGGCAACATGTTTTTTTATTATTATTTTTCTAATAACTGTCACCACCTACCCTATCACCCGTTTTCGTTTCGACGTTGACTTTTGAGACACCCTGTAAAAAATTTCTTGAAAATTTTTAAAAATAAAATTTGGTATGCCAACTTTTATAATTAAATAAAATACAATTTTGCCCAAAATCAAAAAAAATATTCATTGTCCAGTTTTCAAAATATTGAATTTTCAAAAAAAAAAAAATGTCAATATTTTTTTAAAACTCCAAAATTATTTTTTCGAAAAATTGTATAAGCAAAATTTTTTAAATTGTTGGATCTTTTACCTACATACAAAATTTGGTTGAAATCAGTGTATCCGTTAACGAGAAATTTGAAAACCAAAAAATCGATTCTATGACAGTTATCGTTAATAACAGTTATAAAAAAAAAAAATTCTACCAAATTATTAACTGTTGTAATTATAGTAGTTCGTAATTTTGTTTTCTAAATCGTTAGAGCCATTTTTGAAATAAATCAATTTTTGTAATATTGGTTGTATGGCAGGTACCGTTTTTTATTGAGCTAAGAAAAATTGCAATTTCTCCACTGGGGAATCCCATAAGAACCTTGAATCCAAAGTTTAAAGAAAATCGCTTCAGCCGTTAAGGGTGCAGGTCGAGGTACAGACAGACAGACAGACAGATGGACAGACGGATAGACAGGCAGACAGAATTGCGAGACTCACTTTTTCCGCGTTCTCCATCAAAACTATAATCTCGAGTTTTTTTTTTTGCACGAATCCTAAACTTGCCCTACACTACGTATATCGCAGGTAAAAATCTTATAAATAATTTTTGAAAGCTTCTTCTAGGAAATTTATTCAAGTTTTTAAAACTGTCCTTCTTTTTATGTGGTAGTTAAATCTCTCCTTATTTTTCTTAAGATCGCACTTTGTTTAATATTTGTATGGGAGGTCAAAACTCTTTTAGTTAACACTCGTTATACAAAAAAAAAAGATTATTTTCATTTTATTTTTGTTTACAGGTCAATTTTGTTCAATTTCAAAAAGTTTTTTCTCTAAAAATTAACAATTCTTATAACGTCTAATATATTTTATCATTTGTCTTCAACCCTTACAAGTTCAATTGAATTTTCTAGCAAACTCTTCTAATTCAAATTTTATTTTCAAGAGACTAATTCGAACCACTATTTATAAAGTTTAAATTGTTTCTAAAGGGTCCGCCATCTAACAATTTTTTTTTCAACTAGTGCTTATTTCGTGAATGGTAACTTAGCTCATGTCTGATTTGACAGATAATTAGTTTTATCCTTCCATTGAACGAATATGGTTGTGTATACGCTTGAACAACGCTGGGAAATATTGCGACATTTCTTTGCCGATTTTGCCAAAAAAAATCATCTTTTCAGATGAAGCTCATTTTTATCTTGGCGGGTATGTAAACAAGCAAAATTGTCGCATTTGGGGCACAGAAAACCCGCACGCATACATGGAAAAGCCGATACACCCAAAACGAGTCACTGTTTGGTGCGGATTTTGGTCCATAATTGGGCCAATTTTCTTCAACTGAGCAAGGAGTTGCCGTTAAAGTCAATGGCGATCGTCATCGGGCCATGTTGAACGAATTTTTGTTCACAAAAATTGAAGAGGAGGATATTGGAAACATTTGGTTTCAACAGGACGGCAGCGCTTCGTGCCACACAGCCGAAGCTACACTCGATGTTGACGATGCATTTTCAAAAAAAAAAATAGTTATTTGGCGGACCCTTTACGTCTCAATATCAAGACAAGTTAAAAGGAAACACAAAGAAGTAAGATTATTAAAATCTTTTTAACTGTGTATCGAAAAATTTTACAAAAAATCATTCCAACTAAACAAAATTATAAAACAAATCTCCTTAAATATATTGATTATTATTTATCAAAAAAAAAAATATTCAAAAAAAAAAGTATACTAGCGTATCGATATGAATATTTACTTTAACTGTAACACCCAGCCTTTTAGCTAAGTCAAGTTTATCAACGTTTCATATTTTCTTTACATAAACGTGTCTTTTTTTTAATTTCAAAAAATTTGAAATGTACTTAAATTTCGTTTTTTACTAAATTTCTTCTCGCCCAAAAAAGTTTTCCTCAACATATGTTTACTTTTTAAAATTATTTGATAATACTGTTTCTTTTTTATTAAAAAAAAAAAAAAACATATAAAAACTTGTCATTTATTAATACTATAAGCTTTTGACTCGATATCATTATGATATTAATAAAAATATCCAAAAAAAAAAAAAAAAAAAACAAGTACCAACCAACATTTGATGTCCAATTCTTTCTAACTGACTCTTTGTTTTAGTTACCCCTTAACACCCGATCCATTGTGTTCACCAAATCTTAAAAGTAAATTTGTCAACACACACAAGTGAACATACATGAAAAAGCAAAACAGGTAAAATAATTTAATCTTCTTTTGCTGTCAATCTGACACATCCTTAGAATAAACAGAAATATTCTTAAAAAAAATTACCTGGTATAGGTAAGGTATCGATTCGATCCGTTCCACCCAGCTAATCTCCTTAGCTTCCAGGCTACATCAAATATTTTTCCATCTTTCCACATGGGATAGATTTATCAACCAATAACATTAGGAAAAAAAATGAAAAAAGTATTACCAAACAAATAAAAACGTAGCATCATTTGGTATATTTTTCTTCTTTGCCACACGATGATGACATGACAAAGCACCTGAACTTTTCGATTTGCGGAATAGAAGGAAGCCTATTATGGCTCTACACACACAACACACTAACTTTCCA
This sequence comes from Melangyna quadrimaculata, assembly GCA_949320155.1. Classification (NCBI taxonomy): domain Eukaryota; kingdom Metazoa; phylum Arthropoda; class Insecta; order Diptera; family Syrphidae; genus Melangyna; species Melangyna quadrimaculata. The sequence goes on along the minus strand of OX439483.1, from coordinate 64,255,838 downwards.
TTCAGGGAAACATGATTTCTCATTACCCGAAGAGTCTTTTATAGGAGGTTTTGACTTAAGCCGCCATCGCACATAACCATCAGGACTCATTTTATTACGTAGGAATAAACTTTCGTTTGTGAGGATAAATTGGTAATCTGGCATTAAGCAATAAATCAGAAATTGCATATTTTGTGAAGAGGTTAAAGGTGGTGATGTTTGGATGTGCGAGAAGCGAGATGCGATGCACATTAATTGGAAAAAGGTCTTAACAAGGATAATTGAACTCTATCTCTCTCGTCTCACTGCTCTGCATCACTTTCACAATATGTATCATATAATCACTGTAAGAGTTCATCAGGTGTAAAACCATAGTATTTATCCATTTTGCAGCGTAAAGGGCACTGTTCAAGTATACACACTCCACCACAATACTATTCTGCTTATATGTATGTATGTCCTAAATCCTGACATCCATACAAGCCCCAGCCAGCCCCAGAAAACTTGTATCTACGTTCGGTCCGTAAATATCCAAGTTGTATCTAACCAAGTTGAATTGAGTGGTTTTAAAATTCTTGTGAACAATGTTGCTTCGGTGTTGCTTTTACACTTTGGTTAGCAAATTGATGAAATTTATCTGGAAACGGACAGATTGATGAATGAATGACGATGATGAGGAAAAATGGTTAGTTTTTGGGCGAGGAGAAGATTATCCGTGAAACCAACAGCAATTTAATCAAATAGAAATCCTTACATTTTAGAAAGGATGTGTTGATGATGATTTTCGGTCGTTTGATTGAGCGGAATCCGTTTAAAGATTGTTAGAATTGTAAACCCCATTTCGAAGTCAAAGGCTAAAAATAAAATTTAGACATAAAATAAGGGGAATGGGATTAAACGAACACATAAAGAGGTATTCAGAAAATCTCTTTTTTAAATACTAAAAGAAATATTTCCTTTTTTGCATATAATTTCATCTAACGTAGACTATTACACACATATCATGAAATATGCACATCTTTCAGGTAAATATTATATTTCAGGTAAACAAGAAGCCCGCGTTGGGCGCCATTATACAAGAATACAAATCCAATGTGCTGTTATAACATAAAATTGAAATTTAATATATTTTCTTAGGGAAGGTTAAATTGTCTGTTCAAATATCAAAGAAACAACATTTCGTAAAACATCCTAAATCAATACTCTTTGAACTTATGACGAGTGCAAAAAATTGTTAAGGTAAATAAAACAGAAAATTTGGATTACAATCATGTTGACTGTTTTGTAATGCGATGTTGTCGTCCTTAAAAAACTGTCCAGAATTTTTTTCAGATTTTTATTTCAACCGCCTGGTCTTGTTTTTTTTTTGGAAAAAAAAAACATTTTATTGTACATTTACCTTTATAAGGACATTTTTGTTTTAAGTGTAAGTTGATTCCAAAAATAATTGGTTGGTTCAAGATATCAAACTTTAGCTTAAACTTGAATACAAAAAATGTAAAGCATTTTTTTTTAAATACAAAATACCAACCGCCAGAATCAGTTAAGCTAAAATCACTGTAACTGATGCTGAAAAAAATATCCCAAATGCTGATAATGTCGGCTAATTTTAATAATGAGAATTTTGAAAACACCCCAACCAATTGAAATTATTAATTTTTCAATTTTTGTTCAGCTCATAATTGTTAACTTTTATTATTCATATTTTGTTTTACATATACAATTTTTCCATCGGCCATAGAAAATCTAATTTCCAACAAATAGTGCCTGTAATTAGACTTAGTTTTTGAGTTATACCAAAAATATTGAAAAGTTACCAGTGTGACTATTTTTCAGAAAAGTATGGGTGAATTTGGGCGAATTTTGTGTCTTAAAAAAGCTTAAGTTACATACAAACGAACATATTCAGTGATGAAAATCTTTACTAAAAGAATTATTTAGTAGTTAGTTTCATTCAGACTGTGTAAGTGATAATTTATGAATTTGTTCGAGCTAGTTAATGTAGATCAGTAACCGGCTGGAAAAATGCCAACTCTCTGTCTAGTTTTGGCAAGGCCCTTGTAAGTTTTCAGAAGGAAAATCTAGACGAGGAAAACTTGTCAGATACTAAGCCCTTGCTGGATTTTAGTACCAAAAAATGTTGACGAAGGAAACATTTCTAACACTCGTGAGGCATTGGCTAGTAAATACTTGTTGGACGTGTGGTAGACAAAAAACTAAAACTTTATAAGCACCATGCAATTTCAGTATCATACAACACTTTTCTGTTTTTCCTTTGTCTTCTTTTAAATATCGCACTTTTTATTATCGGTGTGAGACATCTGTATATTATATGTATTTGTTATGCAATATGGTATGAAACGTTGGAGCATGGATCTTATTCACTTTCGACTTTTTTCGAACATTTTGTATAAATTATATAAATTTTAGTATAAATAAAATAGTTTTAAGTGCATATTTTCCATTTTTAAGTGCATATTTTAAGCTCACTACACATAAAAGCATTACAATCCGAGCTTAATAAAGTGTAATATATTAATTTATGAAACAGAAAAATGTCCTTGCATTATAATAAAATAATTAACACGTGCCACTATTATTTCCATGCTTTGCAGTTTTTCTCTTAGTGAATATTTTCAAAGTTCAAGACTTTTCAGTTGTTTTTGTATTGTTGCTATCACAAACAAGTATACAAGAATATCATTTGAAAATGACCTTTGAAACCAGACCGTAGAAAATTGAAAACTCGCGAAAATACTCTTTGAAAATACATTGCACATGGCTATGGGGCATATTTGATAGTTTTTGATGTGCACTTCTGTTGTTTGAATGCTGTTGCTTGGACTAAAAATCAATGTGTACAAATCAAACAACACTCGCACAAAAGAAAACCAATTGAACACTATGCAGATCCTTTGTATCCAAAAAATACGTGCCCAACACAGACAAATTACACTCAAAAATAGAAGAAAAATGAACACAATGGTTCTGTGTGGACTTTGTATTTTGTAAACAGGCCTGCCTCGAATGAGTTTTTGTGCAAAAAGAATCAACAAAACAAAAAACAATAAAAACCAAATCAAGGATGTATTTCCAAATTGATATCCATATCCGGAGGAAATTTCTGTCCATTTCAGTTGGATGATTTTCGTTTTTTTGTTATTTGAAGTAGGTGGTAACTTAGATTATGTTTTCCTGTTTTTTTTTTCTGTCCTAAAGCAAGATTGCTTAAGTCAATTTTCTAACCGTTATTCAGCTTTGATAGTCGCTAAAAAAAAAAAACAAATACATAAAAAATAAAGAAACTTATCCCAAAGTTGGAGAGATTGGCCTTAAATCTTATATATTTTTGTATGCTGTATTTATTTTTTGACAACGATAAAGCTAAGCATATATCGATCACAAATTTTATTTTAACGAGTTTTGTGAAAGTTCTAAGTATGTTAAAGGTGGTGCCAGTGATTTGAGAGGATTTTATGAATAAAGGTATATTTTGTTATTTTTTTTTATAAAGGAAAGAAGATACATTCTATTATAAACAAAAATTGTCCCCTGTAGGTAGGTTTTTTTTTTATTTATTTCGTTTACGCATGGAAAGATTAAAAAATAGATTTTTTTTTATTACTTTGACATTTCCATAAATTCATACGAGTTTAAAACTGCCATTAGGAGATAATCTATTTTTACTGAAATCTTAAATTAGAAAAACAAAATTTTATAATTTTATTTATCTGGAGAATTCATTAAAAATCAACATTATATGAGTCCAGAAGTTTATTTTTCAAGTTAGGAGTGCATAGATGTTTACAGAAATTCTATTATGGGACAAATATTATTATATATTGAATGTTTGAATGTTCAAAAACCACTTGAGTGGGCTACCACCATTGTATTTGGCTGAAATTATTGCAATTTCATAGCTGTCACACCAATCATCAGATTCCTTTAGTGGTGCTTAGTCTTTATGTTCAGTTTTTAATTTATAATATATAATGGTGGGAGCCCACTTAAGTGATTGTTGAACATTCAAATATTCATGAATAATATAAATGACAGATCGAAAGCTATGCAGCCTAACTGCGAGTGTTTTATCATACTAAAATCCCAATTGGATTATTATATATTACGAGTATTATTATTATATTAGTACAGGAAAACTAGTAAAAAAAACAATAGTTTTATGGAACGAAATATAGGACGGCTGAATGTTTTATACCTGAAAGAGGGCTATTAGAAAATCTTAAAACCTGTTATTCGGGATGCCATCGATATACCCCTGGGGAAATCCGCCATTTTGAAAAATGCGAATTAACCTTTATCTCCGAAACTATTAATCTTAGGGGGAAAAATTGTAAGGTCAATCTTGTAAGAAATTAAACCATCTTTTGTTCATACGTTCATTTTTTTCTAAATCTGGTACATATCTATATTAGAACTATTTTTATATTTTTTTAACACATTCGGGCATATATTTTAAGACATTTCAAACATAAATTTCATAAGATTCCTGGCTTTCTTTGGAATTTTTACATTTCGAACCATATTCTGACCTAAATTTTGAAGCCTCAATTTCGAGTACAAAAATATAAGTGTACCAAATTTCATTAATTTCCGTCGAGAATTGGCGTGCGAAAAGATTCAACAAACGGACCACTGTGCGCCACCGCGCCAGTCTGTTTGTCTCTGCGTGTGTGCGTCTAAGCGTCCTGATGTACATCGACTCTAGAGGAATGAACAGATTTGCCTCAAATTGGGTATCAAACATTTTTGTATGTGATTCCCTAGAAGAAAAATTCAAATATTTATTTTACGAGCAGCTCATTTAAGAGACGAATTTGCCATACAACCGTCTTAGCAAGAAAATCAAACAAATTTCAGCATCAACTTTTTGAGAGCAAAAGTGGGGAATTCGTTGAAAAAGATTAAATTTTCATTACAAAAAATATGGCTTTGGCAATTTTTCAGTTTTTTTTTTAATTCATATTTGGGCTGTTTTATTGGCAAGTATTTTAGGTAGCGTGGTAAAATTACCCTAGGTAAAAACAACAAAATTAAGAAAGTCTCAATAAGAAAGCCAACCGATAAACGGGCTACGTCTAAGAAAAAACAATTTAAATCAAAAGGAAAATTGTGTATTTAATTTTGTTCAATAATGATTTTTATCAGTTGTGATTTTTTCTAAAAACAGGCCCTCCCATGTATATACAGATACACCCTCAATGTCTATCTACATACCTTGAATTGCTAATAACAAGAGGAAGTTTGTGCTATCCAGTCATGGCTTTTATTTGAATCCCTAATTTCGAATATGCTTCTCGTAGTTGGAATTCCATAAATGGTTCCCATACAAAAATATATTTATTAAAAAACATATGAACAGATTTTAACTCATATACAAAAACCACATTGTGATCCTCCATAGCTACGGCTTATGGCATTATGGCTCAGTCGTGCACTTTATTTGTTTAATATTTCATCAAATACTTACTTACTTACTTAGGTCCTCCGACCTATTACGTTCGTGATGTTTCCCTTACAGGACATAGGGCCTCTACTACACCTACGCGCCATCGTGTACGATTTCTTGAAATATATTTCAGCTCTCTCCAACTTTTCCCCAGTCGTGCCGATTCCTGTTCGACCGTTCTTCGCCATGTACTTCTAGGCCGGCCCACTTGTCTTCCCTCCTGTGTGAGCGCGTTCTACTGCATTGCTTGAGAAGCAATGCACCGATCGCCTTTTCGAAGCGTATGACCACTCCACTGCCACTTTCTTCTTCGTATAATGGAGTCTATGGGCTCCTGACCCGTTCTTGCATGAAGTTCGGCATTGGAGATACGGTTGGGCCAGAAAATCCTCAAGATGTTTCGTAGACATCTATTTACGAAGGTTTGCAGCTTTCTAGTCACAGAGTCAGTGACTTTCCAAGTGCTGCATCCGTAAAGCAGAACGGATTCAACATTGGAGCGGAACAGTCATAGCTTGGTCTTTAAGCTAAAAGAGTTGTTTCTCCATATTTTGGACAACATTCCGAACGCATCATTTGCTTTTCTGATTCGGCTGTTTACGTCCAGTTCAGTTCCACCACCCGTAGAGACAATACTCCCAAGATATTGGAAATCCTCTACCATCTCTACCGGTTGTCCAGAAATATTTACTTGGATTGATGAGGAAGTTCCAAGGCTGATCCTTTTAGTTTTTGCCGAGTTGATCTTAAGCCCTACGATTTCTGCTTCTCTCTCCACCCTTGTTGTCATTTAATGGAGATCCATGATCCTATGAGAGAGTAAGCATACGTCGTCCGCGTAGTCCAGATGTTTGAGGTGAGATTGCAGAGTCCACTGAATTCCTCCATTTCCATTTGACAAAGCTCGTGGAGTACTTCACTTATCACCAACAGGAACAGTATTGGTGACAGTATACAGCCTTGCCTAACTCCACTTTGGATTTCAAACTCCTCTGACAGCCTACCTTTGTGCAAAACTTGACACCTGGATCCATCATATGTAGCCTTGATAATAGCAATCAATTTATCTGGGATGCCCCTCCTGCGCAAAGCAAGCCAAATAAATTCTATATTGACACTGTCGAACGCCTTTTCAAAATCGATGAACAGCAGGTGAAGTGGTGATCGATATTCAACGCATTGTTCGATGATGATCCGCAAGGTGTTGATGTGATCCACACAGGAAGATCCAGTGCGGAAACCTGCTTGTTCGGCGTCGAGTGTGCTTCGAGGTGGTCTTTAATTCGGTCACATACTATCCTTGCTATTATCTTGGCTACTGCAGGCAGAACGCATATTCCTCTCCAGTTTTCGCACTGTGTGAGATCTCCTTTCTTTGGGAGCTTGACATTCATTCCTTTTTTCTACTCTTCAGGAAAGCTCTCTGTTTCCCAAGCTCTCTTAATAAGTGGGTGCAGTACCTCGCTCGATGTTGTTGGGGCTGCTCCTAAGAGCTCTGCAGGAATACCGTCAAGTCCAACCGCTTTGTTGTTCTTCAGTGCTTTGATGGCGGTGATAATTTCTTCTTTACTGGGGGCTACAGTGCGTATTCGGGAAATTGTTACTTCGGGTGGCTCAGTGGGAATCATGGTTTGGTGTGTATCATTGTTTCAAAGAATAGAATTTATTTAGGTACATGTTTTGCGTGGCCCCTATTTATTTGCTTATAAGATTCTAAAAGTATTTTGAAAGTCTCCTAGGAAACACATTCCGGTTTATCTTTTAGATGAAATTCTATATTTTCTAGGTAAAAACAAATTTACTAAATACACAGAATAATATACATTTTTCCCAGAAATTAAGGCCAATAATGTCTAGAATTTATAAGTATCCCGACAAACTAATTAATTCAATACCTTCTTGTCTTATCTATACATGCTTTTCTTAAAGTAAAAATTATAAATAATTATTAAAAGAAAAAAAAATTAAACCAAACTCATTTCATATTAAAAATAACATTATTTAATTCATTCCCTGTGGCGACGATAACTTTATCAAACTCCCTTGGGCCACAGCCACAGCAACCCCTCTCCGTATCCCGGTGTTCTTTGATGCATAGTATATATGTAGAGTATAGTAAAAGTATAGACCCCACTTTTTAAAAATATTATGATTCCGACAACTTTCCTACCGTCAGTTTATACAACTTTATAATTTGCATTAAGCATATACTCTTTTATAGGAGCTCACAAGAATTTTAATTTGGCGTATCATTAATTTCCTTACTGCCAGCTGCCAGCAGCTGCGAGGAAGCTCAAACAAAAAAAAAATAATTAATTTGCCTTCGTTCTTAAAGAACACACAAAGCTCCCATTAAAATGTTCGTCCTTTATAAAAAAAATCATCAACCACCAAAGACGCAGTCAGTAGCAGGTAGTAAAATAAATTGTTAATAAAATACATTCATAGCTTCGCACGAGCCTAATTTGTCAGTTGTTGTTATTTAATAGTCAATGCAATATTTATATTAATATTTTTTGCCAAGAAAGAAAGAAATTTGTTAAGAAAGAAATTTGCGTTGAAGAGTGGTAAAATTGATAAAATAATCATAATTATGTGGGCCATTTTCGTATTTCTAAAAACAAATAAAATGCACGACAAGGTGGCTCGGACTTGCTCTCATACTGTGGTTTCAAAAAGAAAATTAATATTTTTAATACAAAATCACTTCAAAATTTTTAAGAAAAAATGTTCGTCTACGACAATTTCAAGTTATTATAAATGAGCTGTTGAACATGTGTGTAAGGCCAACACACATTTCTTTCATCAAAATGTTCTTAGGCGTTTTTGAGAAAAAAAAGTCTTTGACAATTTTCAACCATTTTGTCTGTAAAATATTCTTATTTGAAATATTATGTTTTTAAAAATAAATATTTTTTTTTCTAATTTTCTTTTTCGATTTAATCCAAAATTTGTATACAAAAGCTCCTTCACAGTTCAATCAAACCTTCAAAAAAATAATTTTTGGATTTAAAAAATCCATTTTTTGAAAATTCAAAATCTTAATAACGGCCTTAGGGTTTTTTTTTTATTTTCTGCAAAATTATATTTTATTAAATACTAAAAGTTGGCACACCAAATTTTATTTTTTAAAATGTTCAAGAATTTTATATGTCGAAAGATAATTTTTAAGAAAACCGTTTTAACGATTTTTTGATTTTTTTTTTCCATAAATTCATATTTATCAAAATCAGATTTCAAATAGTATTTTTAAAAAATTTATACAAAATTATATGTAGGTATAAGTGAATCGTAGGTAGGTATCTAACACTTAACATTTTATTTTTGATGACATCATTTTTAAAAATTAATTTAAAAAAATAAAACTATTTGTTTCAGACTGAGAGACTGACAGACTACAAGACTGACAGACTGACAGACTGACAGACTGACAGACTGACAGACTGACAGACTGACAGACTGACAGACTGACAGACTGACAGACTGACAGACTGACAGACTGACAGACTGACAGACTGACAGACTGACAGACTGACAGACTGACAGACTGACAGACTGACAGACTGACAGACTGACAGACTGACAGACTGACAGACTGACAGACTGACAGACTGACAGACTGACAGACTGACAGACTGACAGACTGACAGACTGACAGACTGACAGACTGACAGACTGACAGACTGACAGACTGACAGACTGACAGACTGACAGACTGACAGACTGACAGACTGACAGACTGACAGACTGACAGACTGACAGACTGACAGACTGACAGACTGACAGACTGACAGACTGACAGACTGACAGACTGACAGACTGACAGACCGACAGACTGACAGACTGACAGACTGACAGACTGACAGACTGGCAAACTGACAGCCTAACAGACTGACAGACTGACAGGCTACAAGACTGACAGACTGACAGACTGACAGACTGGCAAACTGACAGACTAACAGACTGACAGACTGACAGACTGACAGACTGACAACTTTTCTTTAGTTTACCTCATTTATTTTTGGAAGTGATGTTTTTCTGAAAGCCTAAACAATTTTCCTTTAAGAACAATTCACAAATTTGTTTTTTCTTTTGTTCTGAAATAAGGATAAATAAAAATCCACGCAGAAGTCATTTTGGATATTGAACAAAGTTATATGGAGTGAAGACAAGTTGATAAAATTGGTGAATATTGAACAAAAAAACGTAATCCTGAACAAGACAGACATACACAAGGATACTATAGGAAAATAGAGGTATTTTGTATTAAATTGAACAAAAACATAAGTCATTATTCAGATCAGATTTCACTAGGTTCTCGTACTATGAATGCAAACAAAAAAATTGAATATCTTGGCATGTTTTTATCTGAAATGGAAAAAAATCACGTAGGTTTTAGAAAATTTCGCAACTAAAAGATTTGTTTGAGAAATTTATTTTTTTAAATAAAAAATAAAGAAGAAATTCTTATAGGCATATTAATCCTCAACTATTATTTATTTTTCAGTATATTATACAGTTCACAGACATATAAAAGACACAAAGAGATATTAAACTAATGAATGACACATATGTATTTTCCGAGTAATCTAACGCTTTTTATACTGTTTCTGCAATTCTATATAAACATTTAAACCTGTTATTAACTATGGGAACATATTTATTGGCACAAACTAGTTTTGGCAGAGGTTAATTAAAAAATGATGAAGAAAATTTCTCATATGCGTGCTTTTTTATTCTTGAAATTAATGTTTGGAGAAGGAGATGAATTCCAGTGTGCTAGTGTTTCTTACTGTACAATTAAGAAACAGTCTTTATAAATTCACTTTTTCACAGTTTGTATTTCACATTCAGCCCTATTGTGAGTTCCGCGTGAAAGAAAATCCGCCCGGAAAAATTACATTTCATTCTTTCCTTATTGTGAGTTTCGGGCGAAAAGATTTCCATTTAATTTTTGGTGGCAAAGGAGGCCACCTTGTTGTAAAATGGAGGGTGAAACTCACAATAGCTTTTAAAAATCCGGGTGAACAAAACATTTTCGGGCGAAATGTTTTCCGGGGGAAATTCACACTGAATTATTTTGCTACGTTTTAAATCAAAAATTATGATTAGCTAAAGGCGATAATATAAAAATAAAAACGTGGATCTTATGTTAGTCATGTACGGCAGCATTTCTTGAATGTCCTTTTTCTTTTACTTTGGTAAGCCTAAAACCCTGCTGATGTGAAACGGAACATTCCATACAATCATAAACGAAAAATTTCGTTGTGCTTTTCATTCTGCGGTACGCTGTCCGACGCGAAATTGATGAATATACCAGATTGTTTTCACAAATCTCCACTCTCTTTTTACACAGAATTAAGTGAGTGGACCATTAATTGTGTGCGGAAATTAATATTGGGAATTTTTCGTGTTTTTATCTGTTGTGTCTTCCATTACAGCATGGCTTTTGTTTGATTTTTTGGTTAAATTTTGTTTTATATTTTTGCGATTTGTGAAAATCTCCATGAATATTTTTCCGCTGTGTTTTCGTATGCATTTCGTTGTTTTTTTGAAGACCACAGGAAAATTTCGTTTCGCATCAGCGTACTAGACTTTAGCTTGAAAAAAAAAACTTTGAATGACATGACGGTAGGAAAGATGACACACTTCGAGTCTCTCACAGTCTTAGCGATTCATGCCTTTTGAAAATCCTCGCTATGTTTTGTCTTTAAATACAAGGAAAGGAGCTAATGGCTTCTGTATTTGATTTGTATGCAACCCTTGAAAGGTACCATTTTAGGATCCAAGGCTGGCTTTTTTTTTTAATCTGTGCAATCTCATTTTAATTTTGGTGTAAATAATTCCCTTCAGAATCCTTATTAAAGAAACGAGGCTATAAACTTCCAAGTCCTTAAATTATTTCTGTATTTCACTGTGCACAGCATCCACTTCTTGCATTTGTAAATGGCCTGATGGTTGAGAATACTTGTACGTAATTTTCACAATATTTTTGTTACATTCTATAAGTTTAAGAATAGGTAAAGCATTGAATATTTGTCGAAGCTGTTCATCAGAAAATTTTGTAAAACAATTATGACAGCAACTTATGTTTGCAACTTGGACACATTATAATTTTGCGTTTTCTACGCTTTTGGCCATTTACATATAGTACATTATACCCAAATCAAGGGCAACAATGGTGATTTCGTTTGATATTGAATAAAATAGAATTTTCGTTATATATAACATGAATTGTTCAATATGATACAAAAAGAATGATTAGTGGTCTATTGAACAAAAGAGTTCTCCATAACTCGAAAACTAAAAGAGATAAAAAAAAATGGTTTGCGCCAATCGAAAGAGCACTCTCAAATTATAAAAACTGCATTTCTAACTCAATTTCGTGAAAAATGGTCTATTGAATAAGATAGAAGTCAGGTGACGATATATCGCGTGTAAAAATTAGTTTTTTTTAACATTTTTAAAACAATATATAATTTTAAACTTTCCGGATAAAAATTCTTCAAAATCAGTTTAACCGTTCTGGATACACTAAAATATTTAGATATACATATATAGTTCTATGTGGGCTTACGTTACTACAACTATTTAATTTAAAGAATATATTTTTTTTTTAAGATGATTTTTTTCATCAGAACTGTTTCCTCTAGAAAATCGCATAATTTGCTTCATTTGTAGCAATTCTGTCCTTACGTTAAGGTTCTCGCTCGATGACATCAGTACCAACAGACACACGACTTTTCGACTTCTATATCATCGTAATATTAATTTTGATTCAAATTTTTTTGAGACGAAACTGATATGTTCTTGTTTTACAGAGCAAGTAAAAATTGTTGTAAGTAACTTGAAATCTTTCTAAGACCCAACATTTTAGTCGATGGCTACCGTCCGTTATGCCCGCGGTAAATTTTATAAACGTCGGTAGCCATCGACTAAAATGTTGCGTCTTAGTAAGTTAAAGCAGCGTCCACACTATGTTGATTTGTGTATATCAACAGTGCTGATCACCAATGTTGAGTTGATGTGGACATGTAACTAAACAGAGTCTTTCAACTTTTGCTGACCCGAACGTAACCCGACTCAAATGGATAGAAATCAACAAGGTTGATGAACACAGCTGTCATTTGTATTGCGCATGCGCTGTTTTTGGCCTGTGTAGGTATTCTGTTTTTTTATAATTTGTGTAATAAGACACTGTTTTGTTTTCGTTTATTGTTTTATTTTTATTGTTATTTAAAATGAAATGGACGTAGAAAATTGAGTATGTACCTACGTAAATGAGTGTTTGCATGGACGCAAGACAGTATACACTTAAACACGTACACACTAGCATGTCGATCGACAATTTAAATCAACAATGTTGGTCGGCATAATGTGGACGCTGCTTAACAATTACAGCTCTTACTGATGAGGTCCACATGTAGTTGTTATCATGCACCGAAACGCATTGGACTAAAAACTTTTTATTATTACAGTCCACTTAAATAAAAACAAAATAATTTCTATTGTTTAGGTAACTTGTATTGTCTTTGGTAACTTGTAAACACTACCGTTATTTTTAGCATTGACTTAACGAAAATATTCATTGGAGTTCGTATGGAGTTTGCGTTGACTGATTATAAAGCTTCACTGACCCAAGGAAAGTGTGTTGTTTAATAAACAGTTTCACTACCGAATGAATGCCCATTCAACGAACTTTGACTGCATTTTAATGATAAGTTTATTAAAATAAAAATTCACAAACACATAACAGTACATTAAGTTTTCTTTTAGACATTCAAAAACGCTTTTTAAAATGTTTGTTTCGAACGTAAAATTTGCAAACATACGATATTTTCTTCAAATCTCTTCATCACATGGAACCACAATTTAATCCCAATACCTAAAGTAGCTACAATAATTTTTGTTTTTGAAAGTTCCTACCTTTACAGTATGTATCTACATTTGCAATTGTATGTTAAATATTTGCAGTACAAGGCAGTTATAATAGGCTGGCACATCCCTAAACGTATCTGTGGTAATTGGAATAAGCACGATAACTCCGTAAATGTATTTTTAAGGTAAAAGCGTTTAAATTTATTTTAAAATGTTGGAAAATCTTTTAAAAAAACAATACAACCATTTATTTTCAATTGAATGCATATTTTTACCAAATTTGAAGCAAATCCGTCATCTCGTTTTGGATCTAGCTCTGTGCAAAGTGGGCGTCAAAAGGAATTTTTGTTTTCATATTTATACCAAACACCACAGATATACTAGATACAACTTGACTAATAAGAACATCGGAAATTGATTAAAAAGTTGCTATTTCAGTCGGGTATGAGCGCGTTTGAGAGTTTCAAAATTCTGTAAAAAATTAAAACTTAAAGTTTGTGCTCGCAAAAACATATACCCACAAAGAAAATAATGTAAGTATTATTGATAAAGTATTTTGTTTTTAGTTTGGTGAAGTAATAGTACTTTTGTGATGAAAAAACGGTATGGTTCATATATGGCATACCATGCCACAGGGGTACAAAATTTTGATTTTTTTTTTTTTGGACATACCCTCGTATCTGTTATATATTTTCGTGTCATACAAAAACAAAGTGCTGCCAACACCCCCTATTCACTCAAATGGGGATATAAGACCGCTTTCACACAAGGAAACTGAGTTGCCAAAAACTAGTTTGTAGGCGAAAAGTGTGAGAGGGGAGATTTTTTTTTGTTTCCCTTACGCCCTTCTCGCCTACAAACTCCCAGTTGCCGGCAACTCAGTTTCCTTGGGTGAAAGCAGTCTAAGAATTTTGTGCTTAGTGTGTAGCTCTGGGTTCAGTTATGACTTTGAAATTTATACTGGAGCCCAAGGACCTGTACAGTTAGTCAGCAATTTGTCAAAAATTAGTACTTCTAGTGACGATGTTGTTCGACTTGCAAGAACCATTCCTGAAGGCGTCAACTTTAAATTATTCTTCGATAACTGGTACACATCTTTGCCACTGTTGACTTACCTCGATAAAAAGGCGATCTTACCGTTAGGCACAATAAAAGCTAATCGCATTCCGGCGTATAAGGTTCAAGCAGAAAAAGATTTGAAGAGGGAGGAGGTACAACCGTTGAAAATCTAGCGACTGTAGAGGAAATTGACATCTCTGCAGTAACCTGGTATGATAAAAGGATCGTGAACTTTGCTTCGACATACGTCGGCAGCAAACCATCTTCTGAAGTTCGACAATACAATAAAAAAGAAAGGACCTACCAAGATGTACCATGTCCAAAGGCAGTGATGACGTACAATCGGCATATGGCTGGAGTCGATATGTTGGATGCGCTTCTTGGATACTACAGGATACAAATATCCAAAAAATTCTACCACCGAATTTTCTTTCACATGATCGATATGGTAACAGTGAACGCGTGGCTGCTGTAATAGACGAAGGCTTGACTGATCCGAGCCGTGGATGCCCTTAGCAGACTTCAAATGCGCGGTAGCTGAAGATTTATGCTATGCCAGCAAGCCAAGTACCTTCAACAAACGAGGAAGACGTTCTAATGTCATAGAAAATATTATTCAATCGAAGAAAGGACCCGTTGCTAGTATGCCATCCCAGGACGTACGCTTGGATCAGATAGATCACTTACCAGTTTGAACTACTAGACAGTGGTGTTATGTCCCAGAATGCGGTGGAAGATCTTTTGTGGAGTGCCGAAAATGCAAAGTAAACTTATGCCTCAATGAAAAAAGAAATTGTTTCATGTTATTCCACACTAAATAAAAACTGCAATAAATAATTGATTTATATTGGTAGGATAACTCTTGTTCCTTTTCTGCTCAATGTGCCATATATATGATCCAAACCGGAGAAATTCGATTTTCCCTATTTTTATCGAATAAAATGAAAATTCCTGAAACAGGTGTCCTTTAATTTAGCATTAACTACTACATACATTTTTTTCATGAAGAAAAAAAAAATCATGCAGTAAGGGGTTTTAAGTATGAGAAATTTAAGAAAACAAATTGGTCGTAACGAATTGCGGTTATACGCGACGAACAAATTGTTTTCTTAAAATTCTCTTGTTTTAGCAATTAAAATGAAAATTTTAATATCTCAAAATAATCCTCAACTACAATTTCCTCCATTTTGTCTAGATTTTGTAAAGAATTTAGGTTTATTAATGTTTAAAACACCATTTGTTCATTCATTCGTCGGTCTTTGGTCGCTCTCATGTGTATACACTCTATGAGCTACAAATGAAATGCAATTTTTCTTGAAATTGTAATTATACAGTAATACTTTTGTTCATCATTCATGTCTCCTGGATTGCGTGAAGATAAGGACTGAAGCTTTTGAGTACCACCAAGGGCGATCAGTGTTCCCACGTTCCGGGTACATACCCACTCTCAAATCGTTATAATACGTTGCCATTTTCGCTCATGATGGTGCCATTTGAAAGTAATTCACTATACGAGACTCCTGTTTCTCATAACGGAACTTTTGTGTAAGGGAATTTAAACTGCCGATACAGCCCATAATGACCATCAGGTCCTTGCTTTTTCCTAGGATTAGCAGTGTTGAAAAATTCAATACCAGTAAGTAACCCTCCACTAGAGATATTGGCATGTTGTAACCTACCTGTTGCGAGACTTGACAAGAAAAATCATCATGTCGACACCGTTCAGTGCTTTTCCGATTTAAAATGTGTCACTTATTGATAGACATACAAAACTAAATCAATTTCAAACTTTTTGTCCAATATCCCACATCATAATCAAGACTTTATGAATCACTTTGAAACTAAAAACATAAAAAAAACATGTACATCCCATTAAACTGTAGGGGATCTAACAAAACATCCATCTAAAACAGACTTCTCAAACATTATCCTAAAATAAATGGGTATATAGGTTAAGTATGTTAAAATCTATTTTCCGTCTTGGTATCTTTAATAAAATATTTATTATTCTGTAAATAGAATAAAGGATATAAATTAAGTCGAATAGTAGGTACCTACCTACAGCTCAAAAAGTTGAAACTTCTTTAGTTATAGGTAGGTAGTGCCTACCTATATTCTTGATTTTATTTTTCCTTCGTATATTGAACCAGTAGGTAGGTAAGGCTTTTTTTATAAATTTTCTTATAAATTTCCTCGCATGTCGTCATTTAATATTTTGCGTAAAGTGCGTTTGCGTGTTCAACACGAAAAGTCAACCCACACACATATGTATATATGTATAAGCACACCCGCAAAGGCCTAAAAAGAGGAGCAAAAATTATTTCCAATAAACAAACAGGGCACGTACCTACCTATATCTAGAAAATATACGACTCCACATTGTGAGAACGTGTAAAGTATATTATTAGGAAAACAGCAAAAAGGAAAAGACTATGAGAAAACAGCAATCAAAAAAAAAAAAAAAAACAGAGAATAAACGAATTCAGAGAACAAAAACCGACCGACGCACGACGACGCGACGTACAAAATGTCCTTGAAGGCACACCATAACACACCGACACACCAGCTCACCAACTCCACCACCATCACACTTGGGTTTCTTAACGGTTTTCTATTTTTAGAAATATCTCATTCCCTGGGATGACCCGGTCGGTACCCAGACCCAGACCATCCAATTCGGTCCATTTCCTCGTCTCCTTGTTCCATTATATCCTTTATTTTCTTCGTCTTCCCATTTGTTGTTTATTATTTTTTACTTTTGTTTTTATTTGTTTTTTTTTTTTTTTTTTATTTTAATAAGATTGTGTTTTGGTCTTTCATTTTCGTGTTGCCTCCTTTATTTTATTTTATTTTATTTTATTTTGTTGTTTTTTTTAGTCCCAGAGAGCTGGTGGCAGAAATTTTAAATAATGATTATATCATCCGTGAAATAGGTAGGTAGGTAGTAGTTGTTGCTATAAAAAGAATTAAAGTTTTCTTTCGTCCCTTCGTAGATTATTTCGATGAATTTTTAATTAAGATCATATTATTATGGCAAACAAACAATACGAATTTGGTATGGAGCATTTTTATGCGATTAGCTATAGAAGAGAAATTCGAATTACTGTTGCATCTCATATAAACGGGTAGCTTCAGCTTTTTTTTTTTTTTTTTTTTTTTTTTTTTTTTCAAAATATCTCGAGGACGACTTTAGCAATTTTGATAGAAATTTTTGCCTGAAATGTCCCAAGTATAATTTTAAGAGTAAGTAGGTAAACATAGTTACAATTATGGTCTTAAAAGGATGCGATAGTATCTAAGTGATGAGCCCACTGTTGTACCTGGGCGAAACGCCTCTTGGACTTGAGATCACTTGAGGTTTTTATTGAAGTGTAAGAAAAATATGTACATTTGAAATTTTGTTACTTCTAAATTCAATACGCGTGGATATGAGGTTTTGACGTTTTTTTGACAAAATGGCCTTAGTTTTAATATCAAATTTTGTTAAAATTATTCAGTCACCGATTGGAGCAACTAAACAGTTTGGGGCATATTCATAGTGGCAGATAAACCCAGGATTAACTAAGCTACAGTTAAAAACAGTTTTGGCTCAATGAATACAGACCGATCTTAATAACAAATTGTTGCTTTTATATTTGTATAAGATAATTAGCTTGGTATACTACACAAATAGCTGTAAATGTTTTGAAATGATAAACTTAAAAAAATAGAATCAACGTCCGAAAATTCAACTAAACCTATGTTTAACTTAGACCCAGCTCTAAAATGACTATGAATACGCCAATTGTGTTTTGACACAAACTAAACATATAATAAATCGGGTGGCACAACGGCTCATGAAGAGCCAGTGAGGGAGCACAGTTATCCGAATTTTAAAAAATAATTTTTCAACCGAAATGGCTTCTTTCAAAAAATTATTATTTTGATTATATTGATCAGATCTTCAATGTTAAGTTCTTTAAATAAAAATGAAATGTCAGGCTACATTCTGTAAAAAAATTTCCTAGTAAAATGGTACGAAGTACTAAATTAAAGCTAAAATGTCAGGCTACATTTGCGTGTGAAAATATATGCAGAAAATCATACTAAAAAGGTGATTTAGTGAAAAATCAATTCGATTCTTGGCATTATAAGATTTACAAGTTTGCAAAAAAGTTTCTTATGTGCACGGTCATCGATCAACTACTGATTAAACTATTTAATTTCGGTAAGAGTTGCATGTGCGCGCTTAGCCTTAAACCCCAAGATCAATATCCGGGAATCAAATCTTTAACCCGCTTATTTTTCAAATACAAAAAACAAAAGAATTCCAGAACGATAAATCGCCCATGATGATGACAGAACTCATAATTTTCACGATTTTTGTATTTTTATAAACTCAGAATGCCATCATCAGCTCCCTAAAAACTAAATAAAATAAAATGGAGTCCTTATTTTCTTGTAAATAATTGTTTTATTTTTAGTTTATTTTTTCTGTGCTTTGCAGTTGTAGTTGTCGTTCTTTTTTTGTCATCGTACATCGTCGTTGTGTTTATACAGTTGATGGAAGTTGAAAGGCGCTTTTATTCCCTTAGATTTACTCGTCGTCGCCTTTGCAGGTTTTACTGAATGAAGTAGGTTTAAATAAGAATATGCTTTCACAAAAGTATCATAGTACATGTAACTGACAAACGAAACACACACTTTTTTAATTGAATTGATATTATTTTGTTTATACATATAGGAGAATAAATATTATTTCTGATGACATTTGATTTCGATTTAAGACGGGACTTGACAAATGTCAATTTATAACTGCTATAACAGTCTTTTATAATAGGTTATTATGCGTATATGAACGCGGAAAATTAACCCCCGTGGAGGCTCGTGATGAAGGGGTGCATCCTGTTTAGTGGCGATAACCTTGCACCTCTATAAATCTTACAAAATAAATTGTACAAAAAATGTTGTCTTACGCGACATGATGCGCCTTTTTCTCAGTATGCTCAGAGAATAACCCATCTATCGATTCCAACAACAATCAGTATATTTTTGCATTATGGAAAATCTTTTTTGTCACTGACGACTGTCTTAATACGAAAATTAACTCATTCTTAAAATATCGACATAAGGATTGATGGTCCCACAATTATATCTATACATGAGCCCTCTATGTATTTATTCATTAGCACAGCGGCGGACTGGACCAACGGGCAACCGGGATCTTACCGGTGAGTCTTAGGGTTAGCAAGTACATAAAAGCCTCTGGACTAATTGTTTGTTTCTCAAAAATAAGTCTTTTGAAGGTTTTCACGCAGTAAATATAGATCTTTTGGGGGAACCAAAGGGATCTATGGGAGGCCTCAGGAGTTCTGGTAAAAAGACCCCTTAACCTCTCTTCAAAGACCATAGAGCTCAGCTAGCGGTCCCTGAATTTTTATTGAAGGACCCTAGAGCTCTGTTGTAGGTCTCTACAGTTCTGTTTTAGGCTCTATATAGGTCTGTTGGAGGCCTGGACATCTCTGTTAGAAACCCTAGAGCTCTATTGGTGGCCTCTATCTATCAACAGTTCTGTTGGAGGCCCTACAGCGCTGTTGGACCATGAATATTATGTTTTTAGAGTCAAGGCTCCCACAAATCTCTTGAATAATTTAAACAAAAACAATAGTTAAGTGGCTGGCTCCATCCTCAAAAGACATTTCCTAAAATGTCACTTTAAAAAAATTAAGCAAAATACTATTTAAAACAAAAAATTCATGCATTTAGATTTCTTGCAGATATCTTCAAAAAGATGTCAAGAAAAGGATTAATGTGTCCCAAACAATGAAAATAATTAAAAAGAGGTTCCCGAACCTAAAAAATCTGTGAATCAATCTCCATAACTTCGAACATCTCAAAAAATTCAAATCTAGTATCCCAAGCATCATCTCCAAACCAACCCACAGATATAAAATATTAAAAGAAAAATAAATTGCGTGGTGCAACAGCTCGTGAAGAACCAAGGCCCAGTGACTAACAACTCGCAACCATTCCTGTGTGCTCGTGTTGACAGGAATGGAAGAGGGACCTACAGTTTTATGCCGAATCCGAACGGCTAGACGAGAAGCACTTATTCATGACAAGTGATACTCTTGGAGGATTTGTCAATTCCTTGCAAGAGGCAGTAGCCCTGAAAAACAACTTTTTAAAACCAATCCATAAGAAACTCTCAATTAAATATTTTTGGGGGCCCAAATTTGATTATTTGCAATTTCTTTGAATTTCATACAGATCAGCAACTTGGAGATCGCAAATTGACATTTCCCAACAAGGTCTTCAAAACTCAAGGCGAAAGCATCAGAAGACGGAAGCCTATTGTTTTGTTCATTTTGTTTGGCATTTGGGACGAAAATCCATCGCAGATAAATCATGGATAAGTGTCTTTTGCGATAAGTTCGGGAGATTTGTGGAACCGTATACAAAATTAATATTTCCATTTCAGTCGGGTAAAACCCCCATAAAGGGGTAAACTATTGCTTATGTAATGGTTTAAGAAAATAGTGAAATTATGTTCAACAAAATTGGTTCAATTCTGCAAACAATTAAAGAAAAATTGTATTCTATTAATTGCAGAATTTTGGAAAACCAGAATTATTATATTAACCAAAGAATTGTGAAAGGTGAGTTTTGAAAAAAGAATTTTGACCCAGTCAGAATTTCAATCTCGACCCCACGTCAAAACTCTGAAAAAACTTGCAAACATTCTCTATGAAAGTCTTAGAAAAATTTATGCGAGGTTGCAAAGAGGTAAATTTATTATTGAGTGGAAAATTATTGAAGTCAAAATTCTTATTTTGTCAAAATTCTTTTTCTTCTTAATTTTTAAAAGAAATATAACTTTTCCCAACTTATTTTTTTTTTTAAATTTTAACATTCAAGTTTCTATTTAAAAAAAAAAGGCTTGGCAATATAAAAAAGCTATAACCTCTTATTATAAAAACTGCAAACTGTTAGGTACATATTTTCACTTTTTGCTTTTTTTACATTTAATTATTTTTTTTTTTTACCAACTGCGTTAACTGCTTAGGTAGGTACTATTTAGGTAGAGGTTTGTCTATTTTTGTTCAGCTTAATATTTTTTTAAGAAACCGCACTTGAAAGTGTATTTTCAAAAAAAATTAAATTTTGTTTCCCTTTTTGAAATATCTATTTGTAATTCTTTTTTTAAATTTCGAAATTTTGTTTTCTTTTTAATTTTGGTACCTTATACATTTTTTTGAATAAAATTCTTCGTTAAAATAAAAATATCGCTGAATTGTTTCGGAAAAAATAAAAAAAAAAATTGGTCCTAAGTCTTGCCTAACCATTTTTCGAGAATAAAAATCTAACCCAAAAGTAGTCACCTCGTTATCGATTGAGTTTTTTGTAGATTGAAAATAGCTTTTAACGACCTTTTGTCTATAATGGGTCGAATAAAATGGAGGGGACCTACAATTTTGTGCCGATTCCGAACGGCTGTGACGAGCAGCCACTTTTCGGGGTAAATTATAATGGCGTTAGGTCTTAACGCCCAAAACCATAAAGCCCAAATTGAAAAATGTTATAAAATCCAAAAACTGTCATATAGCCCAAAAACTGATCAAAAAATTGACACAAAGCCAAAATGCCCAAATCGAACATTGTCATATCGCCCAAAATATTTTCTGATTTTGAGTTTGGGCATTATGACATACAGTTTGGGCGTTTTGACATTTTTTTTGGGTGCTGCAACAATTTTATTTGTTTTCGTTCTTAATTCTTTTCGCCCAACGTCATAAGCCCCAAATCATCAAATGTCATAACACCCAAAAACTGAAAAATCGACCAAAATCTCACAAAAAATGCGTCGCAAAGCCCAAATAAAATGTCATTTTGGGTGATGTGTCGCTTTTTGGGCGTTATGACATTTTCTTTATTTGGGCGTTATTACGTTGGGCGATAAGACCAACCGCTGCTTTAAAATTAGAACAAAAAATTAAACAAAATTCCATAAGGCCCAAAGCTAATGTCATTGCGCCCAAATTGTACAAAAACAAATTGTTAACAAACATTTTTGGGCGTTATGACATTTTCAATTTGGGCTTTATGGTTTTGTGCGTTAAGACATAAAGCCAATTATAATAACTTCTATTGGAAAATTTGTGACTTTCTCACAAGAAGCAGTACTCCTGAAAAAAATTGGTTCTTCTTTACAGGTGGACGACGATGAAAACGATTTTGTAATTTTGATATAATAAGCTGTCTTCAACAACTCTGATCCATATCGAAATAATGATTGAAAATATGTATGTCCAACTATAAAAGCTAACTATGTAGTTATGCATATTTGAAATTATACAATAACCCATCATCAAAATCCACAATTTTAATTAAGTATATTTACAATTCATAATAAAACATGAAAACCTACATTTCAATTTTCCACTTTTGCCTCCTTCAAAATTTGAGTACAAAATTGTATCGTCGCCGAACATCACTCTAGTTCAATTATTTCTATTCTTATCACCATCATCAGCAAAAGTTTCTACCCTTATTCCTACTTTATACACACACACACCCTCAATTAACCCCTAAAAGCAAACTTAAACGTCAATTACCTCTCAAATAACTCAACTATAAAAAAAACTACACACACACAAACAAACTAAACTCGCTGTCGGTAAAAAAAAAAATGGGCACGACTGGATCGCAAAAAACTTACTTTCGTAGCTAACAAATTTAACGTAACTTGATATAGACAATCTACATATTTATTGGTTCCATAACATTATGATATCATTAAAAAAAAAAGTTTTAAAAACAATTTTAATGATTAGGTACTATGAATTATTATAAATTAATTATTTTAATAGCTAAAACAGATAGAGCTCAAAAAAAGTATGCCATCTGATTTGTTAAATAAATATAAATTTATGAAAAAAAAATTCAAAAATCGTTAGAGCGGTTCTTTTTTAATTAATTTTTTATATATAAAAATTCTTGAAAATTTTCTGAAATCAAATTTGGTATGCCAACTTTTAGTATTTAATAAAATACAATTTTTCACAAAATTAAAAAAAAAATCATTACCCCGTTTTCAAGATATTGAATTTTCAAAAAAAAAGTTTCAATATTATTTTAAAAGTCCAAAAATTATTTTTTCAAAAATGTTTATATGCAAAATAGTTTAAATTGCAAACCAACTTTTGTATACAAATTTTGGTTGAAATCGGTGTAGTAGTTAACGAGAAATTTGAAAATCAAAAAATCCATTGTATGACAGGTACCGTTAATAACCGCTATAAAAATTTCTTTTTTCCACCAAAATATTTCATTTAGTAATTTTAGTAGCTCTTAATTTGTTTTTAAAAATCGTTAGAGCCGCTTTTGAAATAAATCATTTTTTGTATATTGGTTGCATGACAGGTACCGTTATTTTTTGAGTAAAAACAAAAATTTCAATTTCCCGTCGAGGGAATCACATAAGAAGCTTAAGTCCAAAGTTTGAAGAAAATCGGTACAGCCGTTTAGCCTGCAGGTCGAGGTACAGACAGACAGACGGACAGACAGACAGAATTGCGAGACTCACTTTTTCTCTATAATCGTAATGTTAGGGAAAATTATTATCTCGAATTTTTTTTTTGCACAAATCCTAAACTTGCCCTATATCGCAAGTAAAAAACAAATCTCTGATAATTTCATTCCAAAAAAAAAACCGAAAGAGAAAGGATACACTATTAATAGAAATTCCACCGGCAACCATCATCATCAACAACAACCCCAAACCAATCCTAAAAAAAAACCAGAAGCCTCTAATAGAAATTAGAGGCAAACTATAGAAAAAAATAAAATAAAAATAGTACGTATACGCCCTAGTGAATGATGGAATTTTATTATTATTAAAGAGTTCATTCAATAAAGAAGGCTATATAAACATTTTCCGAACTAAAATTATTTTGTTGCCTGCCTGCTGCACAGAATATAGTTTTTGTGTGTGTGTATAATATTTGTGTGTAGATATAAATAAAACTAAATATCGATCAGAATTTTAGCGAATAAAACCGGGAAACCATTATGTATACCTACATATAAAAATCGACCAACAGACCAAAAAGTATAAAGCAAAAATTAAAATAGAAAAAAAAAACAGAAAACAGCGGACATAAGAGACTCACGATATTTTTAGAAATCGACAAAAGAATCCTAGTTTTCCCTTCCATCAATATTTTAACATAAGCCATTAGGGTGTGTCCTAATGTTGCATTTTTTTTTTTTTTTGAAATTTCAAAGACTTAAGCTTTAATATTGTTTGCATTTTAACTATTTTGACTGGTGATGCAGATGGAACAATGTGTTTAATCATCTTAAGATCGGAAAATGCATTTCTAAAGGGTGTTTTGAACGAGATGTGACAAATGGTTAATTGATACAGAGAAGCAAATTACTAAAAAGTTGACTTAAAATGGAAACAATAAAAAAAAATATTAATAACAGCGGGTATACTAACATTTTTTTTAAAGCCAGAAACCCATTTTATAATATTCTTTTTATATCAATTAATAGTTAGTATTGTTTAAAAAAAAAAAGTTAAAAAAACAGATATTAAGAATGAACAGAACCAGCTTCCTCATTAAAAGAAGAAGAATTCGATTCGGTCATTCCAACGTAGTATTTCCTTGTTGGTATGAATAAGTTGGTTTCATTATGTTTTAATATTTTGAAAAGTAGGTGTCCTATAATCTTCTAGTTCTCAATAGTTGACTGAAAATTGATAAGAGCATTAAGTGACTTAAACAAAACCTGCGCCCAATGTCGTGTCGGTGTTCAAAAGGTAAATAAAAAAAAATTGTTTTTCAAGAATTTAATACTAAATATTTGAAAATATATTATTGGTAGAAAAATTATTTGGAATGTTTTTGAAAGGTAAAGAATATACCTTTCTATTTGATACCAAAATCATTTTCCTGCGTGCGTTATATCACTCGATATAAGCAGTTTTTTTTCAAAAGAGGGAGTGAATTTCATCTTCTAAATAAACCAACTTCAAACGCAAATATCTTGAAAACCCCACCAACGATTTTGCTAATATTTGACCCACATAATGTGCCCAATCACACCTTTCATTTGGTACCAATTTAATTAGTAAACGCACTGGGTCCAAAAGTGGGCCATCTCCTTTCGAAAAAAATTATTTTGATTTTTTTTTTTTTCTTACAAACTTTTAAGTTTGAGAATAATTTTTCAAAAACTATTAACTAAAATGACTTTATTTTATAGATTTCAGGCCTCAGAAATAAAGAAAAAACTGAAATGTTTTTTTATGTTCTTGTTTCGATTTTAAGTATTTTTTTTTTTTTTACAAAATTGCAGCTCTCGAATAAAAGAGCTAGGAGGAGGAGGAATCTAGGAAATTACTTTTTTAGTTTTCCAGAATGGCTAAAAGCTTGAAGTGATTTTTAGAGAGGAAAAGAGCTTAAATTATAGCATAATGTTTCCCAATAAAAAAATGCCCCACTCTGATGTAAATGTTGGAATATAACCTGTTGTAAGGCCTGTTATTTTGTTATTTTGTATGTGTGGGCGCGATAATACTATATTCGATACTATTTTCATTCTTGAAAAAGGACATATTGTTATTTTTCCTGAGAAGGTATATTTCTGGGGACTTATGTTACCAATAATATAAAATTCTACCCAAAATTTTTTCGAAATTAATTTCAACAACAACTCGAAGGCAAACGAAATGACAAAAAATAAAAGAATAATGACAAAACAACAACATGAGAATAACCCAAGGTAATGTAGGGTAGGGTAGGGTAGGGGTACTTCTTATTGGGTAAATTCCTAATGCTGGTGACGGACGTACGGACGGTAGGTATAGAAGAAATGGTAGCGAGATATGGTAGTTGGTATAGTGTCATAATAATTTCCAAGTGGAATTCCAGAATTTTACGGAAGTGCTTACAAGAGTGGAGTGAAGGGCTAAAGACATATCTATGTCAAGCATTGCTCCTTGTCGGTTTGGCGACGACGTCCGTGTCGTCGTTGTCGGTTGTTGTTGGCGGCGACATCGAGCGTCGACGACGACGACGAAGGCGACAACTACATACATGATACTCGTATATGCCATGCACTCTTCGATGAGATTTAGGTTGATGGGCTTTGCAATGTGTTGTTAGCCGGAAATATTCGTTGTCTGAGCTTTTCACAAGACGAGAGCATTGAAGACCAGAAAAGCAAAAAATAAAAAGAAAATAAAAAAAAGCAGAAAAGCTACAGAAAAAGAGATTTATAGCCACGATGTTCTAATTTAAGGATTTCCAATGGAAAAGAAGCACAAGATTCTTTCCTCATTTTCTATATGGACACGACATATGAGTGGGTATAGTATAGAAGATGTATGTATTTTCCTGTTATAAGGAAGCAAAGTTTGCCTCGAGTATGGATAAGTATATGGATGGATATGGCGAGGATAGGATATGGCTGACTGACTGGCTGGCTGGCTGGTTGGTTGGCTAGCTAGAAACAGCTTACTGCTGCAGTCTAAGTGGGTCGTTCGATGATGATTACGAAGAAGACAATACTGCTGATGATCATGATGATGATTTAGATTATGATGATTAGTTTTGCCAATCTCAAGTAGTTGGTAGTTTATATAATATAATATATCTATATTCTTGAGCGTGGGTTTTAGTCTTTTAAATGGTTTCGTAATAACTCAATTTTAATGATTGGGTATAAGTTTCAGTTTGTATAGCTTTAAAGGTTTAATTTGATACTTAAAATGCGGTAATTTATGGTATTGTGTTTACTTTAAATTGAGTCTGTATAAGAGCAATAGAAACATGAATTTTAATGTTATATGAGTTAAAAATTTATTGCATTCTATTGACCTACATCTGAAAATATTCAAAAAAAAAAAAAAAAACAAGAATGTGTTGATGATTATAAAAGAATAAAAATAAAAATGAATCGGGTGGCACAACGGCTCATGAAGAACCAGGGCCTAGTGACTAACAACTCGCAACCATTCCTGTGTGCGCCTTTCGACAGGAATGGAAGGGACCTACAATTTTATGCCGAATCCGAACGGCTAGGCGAGAAGCACTTATTCGTGACAAGTGATACTCTTGGAGGATTTGTCAATTCCTTGCAAGTGTCAGTAGCCCTGAAAAAAAACTTTTTAGTTTTTAGGTGGACGAGGCTGGGAAGCGATCTCAGACCTCCAGCGTGATAGTCGAACGCACTAACCATTACGCTACGGGCTACTACTGATAATAAAAGAAATACAAATTAAATTGGATGAATGAAATGATGGCCTACATAGAAAATAAGAAAAAGGTTACGAAGAATGAAAACAATTTGCTAAAAATGACTTTCGCGTGATGTTGAAGTAGGTTTGAAAAAAGGTTAAACTTATACTCATCAACCCCTTGTAAGTGTGGCATCCCGATTCAAAATGACTAGGGTATGACAGCTCCACGAAAGACCTTCATATCAACTATAAGGTTTGTAAAATTGTTTGCTTTTGTTATACTAAATCGCTTTTAACGCACAAATTATTAATATTTGTGTTTAAGTATAATTTTTTGTGTTTTATTATCTTTCATTTGATACATCATTTTTAAAAAGCAAGCACAAATTTCCGAAGCTTTAATCCATTTCCCGATATATATTTTTGCAAATAACAAACCGCATTCAAAAATGTTTGCAAATTCGTATTGAAGCTTGTGGTTAACTTTCAATAATGATTTGCATACCAAAATAATTTTGATCAATATTTTATTGATGAAAATTACTGTAAATATAAAAAATTTTAAGTATCTGACTTGACTTATTATAACTATTATCTTTTGTTGCTTTCCCTCAGGCCACACGAGTCAGTACTGTCAAGGAAGTTGGCTACATGCATTGACTGACAGATTCCTATACGTGAATATGCTGTGACGTAGGCAGCACGTTACTTGTAAACAAGTTGCTTTCAAGTATCTTACTGGTTACGTTCAGCTTATACTGGATAGCCTATCTAGGATTCTAAATACACATTTTTATTGAATTTGCTTTGGCATCGGACTTCGATTTTTTTTCTTTCTTCGACGAGTTAACAAAAAATTACGTCGAATTCTGCATCAAGTCTGTCAAGTCTTGCGATGCGTTGACAGACTTTTCTGTCTTATCAAAGTAACATGGATTGACATGCATCTTATTTAAAAATTTTTAATTTGTTTTTAATAATTAAAAAAAAAGGGATTTCTTGGAGCTTTTTTAATCCATCATCATCATAGCCAACCTTTAATAGATAGCTCATACGTTGACAGATAGGTAAGAAACTAAATTATGTCGTACGAGGAATATTTCGTTCCAAGTGTCCCCCAAAAGCGCTTAAAATCGCCTTTTCCCGCGCAAAAATTCATCTTTAAGTTTTTTTTAATGCATCATCTCCGTAGCAATGTTCGGTAACAGTATGTTCTAAATGTTACCTGAAATCCCTAAAACTCTCATGTTTCCCAAGCAAAAAATATCCTCACAAAAAATTAGAATTTTTAGAGATTTTGTATAATTCATCATAATCAACGCCATCCTTCAATCTTATTTGATAGTTGCCTATTTTGAAAATGTTAAAATTGTTTGGTCCTTCCTCTCATTAAAAAATGTGGCAGAAAAAAAATTTAATTCCAAAAATGTCAACGAAAAGCTATCTAACTATACGCTTTAACTCCTCAAACTGTATTTAGGACTTCTCATTTACAAAATATTAAAAAATAAAACATTCGACTTCTTCATATAAACAAAAAAACACTAAACTGATATATTATTTTTTTGTTTTTATGAGGAATCTGATTTCTTTATGTTAAAATATTTCAAAAAATAAAAGCCCTAAGACCATTTGATGTTCAGTTTATAACAAAAAATTATTTTTTTTTAAATTAGAACTCAAGTTGTTGGGGGTACATTTTTCCTCATTTTTATCTATCAAAGGGCACGGTAGTGCCCAGCCAAACTCAAGCGGTTTTCGACCCCTCTCTTACTTCAGTACCAATAAAGTCAGAAACTTCAAACTCGAAGCATTTGCTAAGCTCACCAACCGTAACTGACTCATTGACTGACTGTCTCACTCACTCACTCACTGACAGATCATCAAAATTATGGAGCACTTCCCAACATCGGAGAACCATGAAATTTCGCAAAACGATTTTCCATTCAGGGGTCGTGGTACCCGCCCATTTTTATAGAATTGATATAATTATTTGAAGCACTTGTGATTGTCGTGGAATGATGAAATTTGGTACAACGGTAGGCCTTTGAATGCAGAAAGAGGCAAAATTTTAATATTTGAGATATTACATTCAGGGGTGTGGCGTCCGCCCATTTGAATAGAATTAATATTAATTATGAGGATCACTTCTGATTGTCGTAGAATGATGAAATTTGTTAGAGCGGTAGGACATGAACCGCGAGCAAAGGCTAAATTTTAAAATTTTATATTTAACATTCAGGTGGCGTGGCATCCGCTCATTTTATCAGAATTGTTATTAATTATATGGATCACTTTGGATTGTTGCAGAATAATAAAATTTGGTAGACTGGAAGATCATGTGGTCAACACAAAGGAGATATTGGAAAATTTTAAATTATCCATTCAGGGGCGTGACACGCTAGTCAAGTAATTATTTTAAAATTGAGTAGTTAGGTAATAAAAGAAAACTTACCAAGTAAACCAAATTGTATCGGTGCATTGTTGTGGGTGCACTTTCAATTTGAGTGGGTGGATTGTAATTTGGTGGTTGTTGCGTCATGTTTGCATATTCATGGGTGCACACAACACAAAGCTTACAACGTCAGATTTATCACTTTTTGCTTTCATTGGATTAAGCTTACTTACAACTGGATCCCATGTTGCGGATTGTTTGAAGCTGGAATATCTATTGAAATTCTTATATTTTTTATTTCAATTGCTTCTCTTACTATCCTTGGCATATAGAATCTTTCTGTAGTAAGTGATTTGGCTCGATCAAAACGAATAACGTCGGGAATAAGAAATTATTAATATATCTAAATATTTACGCGGTAAGTTCCGAAAATATTAAAAAAGTTACAATTTTGAGGTTCTCCCATATTACTCTACTTAAAATATTTGATATTTAACATTGATAAACTTAGAACCTGGCATACTTTAAGATCTCACTTCTTTTAACGGCTGACTTGTTACGCAAAGGCTTTTGTATACAGAAGAACTCGGATACTTTTCTAACATTTATGTTTTTGAATGTAATATAGAATACTTGACAATGCTTGTTCCTTAAACCAAAAACATCGGTACCTACCAAACAAATGTTGAAAAATGTTATTTTTATTGATCCAACGATTGTGATATTCTTTAATATAATTTGATATAATTTGCTTTCAGGGAAAAAAATGTTTTGCATTGTAATGAACAGTACTCCAATGTTCCATAAAACCACTTTTTATATTTTCGACTTTCTCATTATTGAATTTTTCTTATGCAGACGCTTCTAAAAAAGTTGAATAATTTTCACAATGCACAATTTACAAAAAAAAATGTTTGATTCATAAAATGGTTGATAATTTTTTTGAAATTGAAAAGGATTAATTTCATGTGTTTGTAATTTTTTACATTCACGTTCTAAAATAATACAGGTATATATAAAGGGTCCGCCATCTAACGTTTAGTGCTTATTTCGTGAATGGTAACACTTAGCTCATGTCTGATTTGACAGATAATTAGTTTTATCCTTCCGCTGAACGAATATGGTTGTGTATACTCTTGAACAACGCTGGGAAATATTGCGACATTACTTTGCCGATTTTGCAGATGAAGCTCATTTTGATCTAGGCGGGTATGTAAACAAGCAAAATTGTCGCATTGAAAAGCCGATACACCCAAAACGAGTCACTGTTTGGTGCGGATTTTGGTCCAGAGGCATAATTGGGCCATTTTTCTTCAACTGAGCAAGGAGTGGCCGTAACAGTCAATGGCTATCGATTCACAAAAATTGAAGAGAAGGATATTGGCAACATTTGGTTTCAACAGGACGGCACTACGTGCCACACAGTCGAAGCTACACTCGATGTTGATGATGCATTTTCAAAAAAAAAAGTTATTTGGCGGGCCCTTTATATACAGTTTTAAGCATTTTACATACATTCGTCACTTAAACATAAGAAAGAGAACGTGCGTACCAGTCGTGCATTTGATTTGTATTAAATCAAACAAAACAAATTGGAATGCAATATGATTTGGATGGCCTAAATAGCAATTTACCATATTACTATTAAATTTGTATGCTAAATTACCAACTCCTTAAATGGGCCTAAAGAGCTCTATGCCCAAGTTTTGAGAAATCACTTCTCTTATGGTTTATGGCTTACAAAAAAAACCCCTACTGAACATAGGCTAATCTACATTGTTGGCCAAAACATGTTTGCTCTGGAGCACAATGGGAGCGTCCTTCATACAAATTATAATTATCAAAACAAGGGTTTGGCATGGATTTAATTATTTTTTTTGCCTCGGTTGTTCATCATCAACATACCTGTGGGGGAAATTTCATAATTCTTGGAAAAAAAGAACACTGTTAATTTTATGAGTAGGTAAACCAACGAATATCAAGGCTTAATAATTCCTAAGGGATTCGTAATTTTGGTTAAATCCTGTGCAAAAATAAAAATAATAAAAACTTTTTTTCTCTTCCAACTTGTTTATATCTGCCATCACTTACTTAGGGTGTTTTTTTTTTTTCCTCAAGCTTACCTACCTCCATAGAAAAAAAAAATTAAATTATTACTTACTATCGTTTGAAAATGTTTTGTTGTTGAGTTTTCTATTTTCAAAGTAAGTTTGTAGGTAGGTACAAAGAAAGGAAAACACAATAACTCTTAAAATGTACAACACAGAAAAACAAAGGCTAAAAGAATACGTTTCCTTGGCGCGCGCACACAAAACAAAATATCTTATTTTTCATAAAAAGATTACCTTAGCTTTGCTAAATCTGTAGCTGTATAGAAGGAGAACGGGACGAATGTGGGTGGGATTTTAGCTCAACATTAGCCCACAACACCAAACCATAACCATCAACCGTAGTAAGAGGACAAACAACAATTTGTTTGAGTAAAAGGATCTTGGCGCTTCGCAATGCTGGCGCTGCCTTGGTGCTGGCTCATGTCAACGGCAATAGGAGTATTCTATTATTTATGATATACACAGTGTCCCCGGTGTTGCTTGTTTGTTGTTTATCTGATGATGGTAAGGCCGTCCTTAAAAATATAAAACCCGAAAGACTTTTTTCAAAATACAACTAAACTATGAAGCATTCAGTACCTATAGGTAACTTTCCTCACCTACTTAGAGGTTATGTTGAAAGCTTTAAATTCATGTTGTTTTTTTTTTCACCACAGTTTTAGTTGCGTTTCGCATTTTAAAGACAACCTGTTTACGTTAAAATATCAAGCGCAGCAAAAGTTAATGATGAAAGTTTTTCAACAAAAAAAACTAAAACAAAAAAAAAAAACAGGAAATCCTCCCGAGGTTTTGATGGATGCACTTGTTTTGATGGGAATGTGTCGTGTGTGCTCAATAACTTTTCCATTTTTCATTTAAAACGATAAAAATTGTTAAAAATAAGAAAAAAAAAATGCATCGAGGACACGCAATTCACTTGATTCCTTTTCTTTTTTTATTTTTAAAATTGAAATATGATTTATTGCGTTTTTTTTTTTGTGTTGTTGTTGTCCAAGTGGAACTTTTGATGAAATAAACGCGAGCATCAGACAAGAAGTAATTTTTTTTATGTCATATGTGTGTGCGTCTTCCAAGGAATTTGATTTTGTTTGCTGTTTTTTTTTATTTCATTTGAGTAAAAGATGAATTATTTGCTAGGTGTATTTGCTGACTCTTTCTGAGAAACAAATGCCAAGAATTTTCAAATTCTAGGTATTAGAATATTCTGAAAGTTTTCCTTGAAATTAATGATGGAAGAAGGAATATGTATGCATGTGTGGAATGTTAAGTTGATTCTTTACTGTTAGTCCCCTTTCACACAGGGAAACCAGTTGCTGGAGATTTTTTTTTTTACTTTTTCCTTTAATTGCCTTGTACCTTCCAAACAAAGAAACGAAATTGCTAGATATTTTTGTGTGTTTCCTTATAAAGTCTATTTTGGCTGAACGCACATTACGGACAGTGTGAGAAGGAATGTGATAAAAATCTCTTCAGACGTTGACCGGGGAGATTTGTTTCCATCCACTTATACTTCTTGGCCTTCTCGCCTACAAACTTCCATTTGCTGGCAACTCAGTTTCCTTGTGTGACGTGCTTTCCAGCCGGGTTTTGTTCGCTGGTTTGCAAGGGTAGATTTTGAAGGAAAACACTAACTTCCAATTTAAAAGGTCTTATAACCTTCTAACAAATTCTTTATTAGTAACGAAATATAGCACACAAATTCATACATCCAATGAAAGACCAGCTTATAAGGTGGGTTTATTAACAAGCAATAATAGATCAGGTATACGCCCCTGTTGACAAAATCGCAAGTATAAGCCCCTGGTGGCAAGATCGCAGGTATAATTCCCTGGTGGTAAGATCAACAGGTATAGACCACCGGTGGCAAGATCACAGGTATAGACTCCTTGTGGCAAGATCTCAGGTATGGGCCCGTGCTGGCTCAATCACAGGTAAAGACCCCTAGTGGCAAGATCACAGGTATAGGCCCCTGGTGGCAAGATCATAGGTATGGGCCTCTAGTGGCGAGGTAGGCTTACGCACTAGAAGATCACAGGTCCCGAATCCCCTGGTGGTAATTATGTAACATGTTCTTCGACCCTGATAGGCTATAATAACTAGGGCTGGCCACGAGACGAGACGAGAGTGCCTTTTAAGCAACCGAGACGAGAACGAGATGAGACTATATATTTGGGCCGAAATTAACAGAGAGTCCAATAAATTAAAAAAATCCAATTTCAGTTCAATATTTATTTTCTTCTCCACATATTCAAACTATAGTCGAAAATATTTCGTTCCAATAATCATCAGGTTGTCTGGAAGTCGTATTTTTCGGAGGCGAGACTTAATTATACGAGACCGACACGAGACCGAGACGAAACTAGAAATTTTCGATTTTAACGAGACTGAGACGAGACTTTCAGAAGTCTCGCAGAGTCTCGTCTCGTGGACGGCCCTAATAACTAGGCCTACGCACTAGTAGATCACAGGTACCGAATCCCCTGGTGGCAATTACACCTAATCGACCTTACTGATTTATTGAATTAAGTTTACTCAAACTGTAATGAACATTAACCGAAAGGGTACTTATCCTTCGTCGAAGTGGCTCAGGGTTGCTGGTTATGGCTTGCCAAGTCTAATGGTTCCTGTTGGGTTATGCCATTGTAAAGGTATCTGTCGGGTTTAGTGATGTTGGTGGTAATGTCTTAGGGCCAGTTTGTTCACAGTGGGTTAAATTTAGTATGTGACTTTAATAGGATTTAATTAACTAACGCTAATCAACCAAAATTGGCTGATTAGTGAATTCCATGATTAGCAACTCATACTTTGAATTTTTTAAACAAAATTTGGTCAACAAAAATATTTGAGGATTTCCCAGCTCCAATAATCATTGATTAAAGATAATTAGCTGGCCCTTAAAGTGGTCAGCATGTAACGCCTCGTTACAAAGGAGACTTAGCTTTAATTTTTCAGTGTGATCATCCCAGTTTCGGAGTTGAACTCGAGCATTTAAGCCTTCAAAACTCAAAAAAAATAACTTTGAATGCAAATATCTCCAAAACTAGACCTTATAGAAGGGTTTGTTTTGGATGTGCTGATTGCATTTGACAAAACCTTTCTAAATATGAACGTTTCAATGGGTTCCAGAGACTTTCGTTAAAAATGCATTTTTTGTGATAAGGGGGTAGTCCATGCTTTTTTTTCGAAAACCAATTTGTTTTGAACGGCGATGCAAAGGCCTGACCGTTCTCTATTGAACAACGTCAAACGCAACCTCTTACGAGCATTATTTGGAAAGTTATGGCCATATTAAGACTTCGTTTTTGGGTTGAAATTAAAAAGATTTACTTTGAATCAAAATATCTTTGTAACCAGACCCCGCACAATGCTCTAGTTTTCAGCTATGGATAGCTCTCAAGAAACTGATTAAGCGTTTTAAAAATCGTAAGGCCTTCTGAGCCTTATTTGTGGAACTGTAGGCATCCAAATTCATCCAAACTTTCAAAACTCAAAAAAAATTGATTTTAATGGATTTACCCTTTTAATAGTTTTTATTTGTAAGAACTAAGGTCTTTTAAATGCAATGCGTGCCACTTACTAGTTAGAAGGAATAGAAGGAAATTAAAGAATTTTCGTCGAACTTGAATCTTGTTACTGAAAAACTGGGCCTTTATCAAAGGCTGATTAACCAGTGGAGCCAAAATAGTCCTTTTGTGATATTAATTAAATATTTTATAAGTGGCATCCACCCATTTTCTAAGAATTGATATCAATTGTATAGAGCACTTCCGATTGATTCAGAAGAATGAAATTTTATAGAGCGGAGAGCCTTGTGGTACATAGGTACAAAGGAAAAAAATCCAAAATTTGGGATTTGTACTAAGGCGCGTGGCATCCACCCATTTCCTAAGAACTTATATCAATTTTATGGAGCACTTTTTCGGCTCTTGTAAAATATGATAAAATTTCGTAAAGCAGTAGGGCTTAGAGTGTAAGCAAAGGGAATAAAATTTGGTAGGTTTATCTGCCAAGTTTTCTTTTCAATACTGTATTCCTCAAGATTTGAATTAAAGACTGTAACTGTACCTAACACTTTTGATATTTAACATTTATAAACAAAGAACTTAGTGTACTTCTAGAACTCATTTCTTTTCTTGGCTGACTTGTTACACACAGGTTCTTATGTAAAGAAAAATATGGCTCGTTTATTAACATTTCTGTTTTTGATAACCATCATTGAAGGATACAATGTATGTACTCAGCACATAAATGTGTGGACTCATTCCATACATTTTTGCATAAATAACTTTTTTGTTATCATTACATTGTGAAATATATATTACATTGAAGCATGATGTAGTCAATGCATAACTCTTTGGAAACATCTATGAAAATTACTCTTCACTCATCAAATAAACATAAATGTTCAATGAATTCATTATATTTTTTTGTGGCGGTCGGTGATGAAGTGAGTATGGTATCTTGCACTTCTGCACTCATTCCATATATATAATAATTCTATGGAATTATCACATAATTATTCATCTGTTAACTGTAATGAGTATTATGATTGATTGTGTACTGAGTAAAGTTTCTCAGCAGTATGCTCATTACATTCCTTATATGTAATCATGTAAAGTTGTTCGATGTAATCATTACATAAATAAGTACTTAGCGTTATCATCACATAAACATGTAATCATTACATAAATTATATTTCCTCTTTACAGAAATAATATGTTATCATTACTTCAATATAAAGTGAGTACCAAAAGACTTTGTAGTAGCCACGTAGCGTAATGGTTAGAGTGTTGGACTGTCACGCTGGAGGTC
Organism: Melangyna quadrimaculata; assembly: GCA_949320155.1. Taxonomy (NCBI): domain Eukaryota; kingdom Metazoa; phylum Arthropoda; class Insecta; order Diptera; family Syrphidae; genus Melangyna; species Melangyna quadrimaculata. The sequence goes on along the minus strand of OX439483.1, from coordinate 64,218,906 downwards.
TGGGTTTACTTCCCAGCTTGGTCCACCTAAATAATAAAAAGCTTTTTTTCAGGGCTACTGCCTATTGCGAGGAATTGGCGAATCCTCCAAGAGTATCATTTGTCATGATTAAGGCTCCTCGTCTATTTGTTCGGATTGGGCATACAAGTGTGGGTCTCCTTCCATTCCTGTCGACACACGCACACAGGAATGGTTTCTAGTTGTTAGTAGCTAGGCCCTGGTTCTTCACGATCCGTTGTGCCACCCACTTTATTTATTTTTACCAAAAGACTTTACTCATCGTTTTATGTTTTTATATATGTTTGTATGGTTTTATGTAATAGGTGCCTACGGTAAAGCTGCTAGTACTGTTTATCGTTCAGTGGGGTCCCCCTTTATTATTAAAGTGCATATACATTTATTTATTAGACAAAAATGTCAAGTTTTAATTAACTGAACTTGAATTAAACCACTATGCTTTGTTGAATATTGTAACAGTTTCCTTAAAAAAAAAAAAATAAAAATTCAAATTTCGTTCTATTTTTTTTTTTTTTGATTTTGTCTTTATCTATAATTTTTGTGTGTTCTAAATTCAAATCATTGAAAACGAATTATTTTTTTTTTTTTGGGTGGCGCAAAAGCTCGTGAAGAACCAGGGCCTAGTGACTTAAAACTCGCAACCATTCCTGTGTGCGCTTGCTAAAGGAATGGAAAGGACCTATAATTTTATTCCGAATCCGAACGGCTGACGAAAAGCACTTATTCATGACAAGTGATACTCTTGGAGGATTTGTCAATTCCTCGCAAGAGGCAGTAGCCCTGAAAAAAACTTTTTTTTTTAGTTTTTAGGTGGAAGAGGCTGAGAAGTGAGCCCAGACCTCCAGTGTGGCAGTCGAACGCACTAACCATTACGCTACGGGCTACTACCGAATTATAGTTAAAGTAAATATACAATACAATTTCTACCTACACCATCACTGGTCCGTCTAAACGTCCACTGTACATTAAGCTAAAGCCTAAGCGGGCACCGATTTTCTTCAAATTGGGAATATAGCATTTTGATATGATTTTCCAGAGGCGATATTCAATAATTTGTTTTGACTCAACTATAACTAGCTGTCCCTTCTAGGCGAGATAGCACTAAAAATCAATACAAACATTGCAGTTTTTTTTTTCATAATTTGTCGAAAACTTTTCCAACAATTTTGAATAAACTTCACCTGTCTGTTGTTTTCAAAGTGATTGCAGCAAAACTGCATTTAAGGTTTCTGTCAAAAAATCCACTGAACTGAAATAAGACTTTGACGTTTTTTTTTTATAAAATTGACAATTGTCTTGAAACGTATAAGAAAGGTCGTGCTATCCATTTTACTAGCATTTTGTTTTTAAACTTTTATATTATACATTTGAAATATCTAGCCCAAATTATAAATTTGATTCAGTAGATATACGAGTGTTGTTGACAGATGTTTTGTGAGCCAAACCATTACTTGGAACGTGACCTACAGCCCCTCAAACCAAAATTATATACATCCGCGCTTGCCTCCTTTCCTATTATAAGTTCATTCAGTTTACTCTTCGTAAATTTCATAACAAATCATAACTTTCATGCTAAGATATGTTGCTATGTCATGTCAGGATTTATTTTAAAATTTTAAAATAGACTATAATGTCATGGTATCATATTGTATGTATGTATAGTTTTATATTTGAAACGTATGTATATTTATATTATGTTTATAGCAGATGAGATACATAAATAAAACAGGTTCAAAGGTGATTGAACGCGGTATGATGCATTATATAAATAATAAATAAAGGTTATGAACTTTTGAGGGATATTGTACATATGTATATACACTCCAATTCAATCGTTTAAATACAGATTTTGTTCAATAAACTTTTAACGATTTCTCTATAAACCTATATAATTATGACAAATCTAATTATAGAATTTATTAAGTGTAATATGGGGATTAAGATGCAGGAAGAATTTTGAGTCCTCCTAAAAAATTGTTAGTCTTATGGCTCCTTGAACAATTTTATTCAGAAAATCGACCCTATTTTTTGTGTCATTCGTTTAAATACACCTTGAAAAACAACATAGTAGCTCAGAAAATCGTTAAAAATAGTATGCAAAAAATCCAATAATCAACAGTAAAAGACATTTTCTCATGAATATAACAATTTTTCCAAAAGGAAGTGTTCAAACCGAAGAGAAAAATGCCTTAATTCGAGACTATCAGGACAATGGTCATAGCAGTCCATGTGAAGGTCAAAACATTGTACTAAGTATGCAGCTACATTCGATATAGGGAAAACGACGAAAAAACAACAAACCGCTACCAAACATGGCTACATCACCTCAAGAAAGACAACGTGTATTTCGAAAACGAAAAGTCTCAAATTGAACATTATCAATTAGCAAAATAAATGGTAAAACCGTAGTTAAAGCATTCAAAACTGCTTTTTATCAGATTGTGCGTATTGTATTTAAGTCATCTGCAAACTTAAAAACATCCACTGAAATCAGGCTGCAACAGATCTGATTCGTGAGCTTTTAAAGTTGTGTTAAACTGCGCCTTAATACAAAATACGGTGTGAAACATAATGGCATCAGGTGGTTCTTACCAAAAAAATAAATTCAATTTGGATGGTCCCAGCGGGTATGCCTTCTATTAACATGACACGAGAAAAGAAAAAATAAGTTTGGGTAGTAGACACAAGAAAGAAGGCCATTTAATGGTATGAGGCGCAGTATGCTCTTAATACCCAGTTTAAATCAGCTTTAAAAACCCACGAATCAGGTCTGCACCAGTCTGATTTCGGTGGATCTTTTTTTAGTTTTCAGATGAATGAAATGTGTGGCTTCTCGGACAATCTGATAAAAAGTATTTTTGGTGGCTTTAACTACGGTTTCACCATTGATTTTGCTAACTGATAATGTTGATTTTGAGACTTTTCGGAATATGCGTTGTCTTTCATCGTTTACCCTTTATCGAATGTAGCTGCATACTTAGTTCAATGTTGCGACCTTCACATCGACTGCTATGACCATTGTCCTGATAGTTTCGAATTTAGACATTTTTCTCTTCGGTTGGAACACTTCCATTTGGCAAAATTGTATAATTCATGAGAAAATGTCTTTAACTGTTCATTATTTGATTGTTTGCATACTATTTTTATCGATTTTCTGGCCTACTATGTTCATCAGTTTTTTAAGGTGTATTTAAACGAATGACACAAAAAATAAGGTCGATTTTCTGAATAAAATTGTTCAAAGAGCCATAAGACTAACAATTTTTTAGGAGGATTCAAAATTCTTCCTGGATCTTAACCCCCATATTACACTTAATAAATTCTATCATTAGATTTGTCATAATTATAAAGATAGAGAAATCGTTAAAAGTTTATTGAAAAAAATCTGTACTTAAACGAGTGAATTGGAGTGTACGTCGATACGGCGATATATGTAAATAATAATATGTGTAATGATGCAAGGGGGTTTATTATTAGAAAATGACAACGGGTTTCATATGAATTATATTAAAAAATTGATGACTATGTAGAGACATATAATACAGTGATTTCATGTTGCGATAAGCAAAAGTTGAACGTTCGCAAATAGAGATGGACTTACGTCATTTTTCATATCGAAAAGACATCATTTAATACTGTAAGTAATGCTTTAGACACTTTTTGACAAAACTTTCAAAACATATTTTTAAATAGGTCAACATATTGTTTCTTTATGCTTGGAATCGTTTTCAAAGGTTTTTCATGCCTTGCATTAAAAATTAAAAAAAAAAATACATTGTCCGTATATTTGAGGTTATAAAAAGTCGTGAGGTACTTACTTGTCAAACATTTCGTAAAACATTCTGAAAGTAGGTACTTATGGTTTTCTTTAAAATTCAGTTTAAATTTTTTAAATATCTATATTGAACTAAATAGGAACAAATGTTTGCCTTATTAGAAGAATATTAATTTATTACCTGATGTTAAACTGAATAATGAAAAATTGGACCTTAATGTGCTATAGTAAAAAAATAAATCGGGTGGCACAACGGCTCATGAAGAACTAGGGCCTAGTGTCTAACAACTCGCAACCTTTCCTGTGTGCGCCTTTCGACAGGAATAGAAGGGACCTACAATTTTATGCCGAATCCGAACGGCTGGACGAGAAGCACTTATTCGTGACAAGTGATACTCTTGGAGGATTTGTCAATTCCTCGCAAGAGGCAGTAGCCCTGAAAGTTTTTAGGTGGACGAGGCTGGGAAGCGATCCCAGACCTCCAGCGTGACAGTCGAACGCACTAACCATTACGCTACGGGCTACTACTGTTGCTATAGTAGTCCATAATGTGCAATAGTAGGTGTATCCAAGCCATATATTTAAACAAGGATTTTAGGATTCCACCGAGGGAAAGCAACCAAGTAAGTTGTGCTCTGGGAGCGCAACCTTTTACAGTTTTATTAATATAAAACAGAAAAAGTAAATTATTTTTTAATAATAAATTTTCCAAATCCTAGGATGGAGCCCTATTTAGGTCTACGGGATTCCACCTGGATATTTCGGAGACGCAGCATCCGATCATCTAGCTTTCTAGCGTAATTGCTGGAACTAGATTAAAAAAAAAAAAAATCCGTTATAACGAACGTCCTGGCTATACCTAATTCCTGACCAACCATTGTTTTATGGTTGTAACCATGTGAGACGCAACGGATAGGACCTCGTGAATCAACACGCAACAGTAGTGACAATACCATCATCCCAGATGAAGAAATAGTCCCAAGCTTCACTTGGAAATAATACTAACCAGCAACCGACATCCGTACCTATATGGATTATGAAGATTCCTATAATTTAGGACACACACAAAAGAGACAGGTGATTTCTTAAATAATAGCCGACAACTTCAAGCGAACAGATGCTCAGCTGAAAATGTAACTTTCTATCATAGTGACAAAACAATAAAAAAAAAGAAACATTTCAGAAAAATTGTTATTCTCATGTAAATTACTAGTGTAAGATCAGTGTAAGTTTTATTTGTATGAACAAATTATCTGCCTACAATCAAAGTTAAATTACTGTTCATTTTTATATTTTTGCCTACAACAACTGTAAATAAATTAATTTGCCAAAGTAACAAAAGAAAAATGTTTGTTTGTATGTAAAAACTCGAACTTGTGTTTCACAAAATGAATCCGTGTACAACTAAATAGAGTGTTCTCGCTCTAAAAAGATATTCTTGTAATTCGGTTTTATCGAAATATCAACATAAATTTTTTTTTATTATGTTCATTTCATACTACGAGCGTTCTCGCTCCTAAAACACGATACGAAAAATGTAATTATGTTTAATGTATGTATATAATTTAATTACCATTACCGTTAAGTAAAGTAGTTTAGTTTTTAAGTTTTTGTATACATATATGTAAATTCTTCCGTTGCATCCATAAGCCAACACCGATACCTATACATAGCTCCACGAGCAAGAGCTGTCATAGCTCACACATATGTAATCTAGAGCCATGTTGGCAAATTCATTTTATCACTTGCGAGTGCCATACATTATAGCCTCCTAACTATAAATTAAAAAATTAAACTTTTTGTGCAACTTAAGAAATAAAATACCTTTGTATTTTCAATAGATTAAATGTAAGGGACATCTTAAGTCTCAATAAAAGAATCTGAAACAAGGATTTTAGAAAAAATACCTTGAACAAATTTTGAAGAAGATGGTTAGTTCTTTCAGAAATTGTTAAACCCATGCTAAAAAATAACGGGAATAACTTAAAAATTGAAGCTTGTACAGCATTTCGGAGTCTTAGTTTTCTGGACATAGAAAATCTTCTAAAAGCGCATAATATGTATTCCAATTATGGAAAAGCTGCCGTAGAGAAGAGTATTTACTTCATTTTTGTATTATTGTGGATTTGATGCCTCTGGAAATACTTATATTCGTGTGACAAGAATGTTTGTATAATTTTTTTTCTTTAAATTGTGAAATTCGTCAAGTTTAGCATTTTGAATATGTATTATGGAAATCAAATTGACACCCAGCTCCATCAATTCCAAACATGAATTTGTCTGCCCATGAAATTTCTTAATAGAAAAATGTAGCCTGAAAAATTGAAGTAATTTTGAAGATCCGTTGAGAGTTTTAAGTTACAGAATTATTAATTAAGCCATTTATGCAATTAAATATTGCAGAAACCTTTTGGAAATATTGGCCTTTTGATGAAATTTGGTATAGATGTTGCATTTGTTATGCAAACCGAGAATAAGAATATTCCATAAAAATATCTTTTGTAAGAGGATGTTTTTTTTTGACTGGGAGCAAAATTATTGGACTATACCAAAAAACTTGTGACAAAAAATGCAATCGTCACGAAACTTGGTGCAAATCTTTAAAATGTCACTAGAATAAAGAATCACGAGAGATTGTATAAAAATATTTAGGAAAGGAAGGGTGTTTTTTAGGGTTAAATAAAATGTGCGATTTTGAACTGAAAAACACCTTTTGCGATGGATATTTTGATGAAATATTTTTATTCTTGGTATTCATGAGAAATGCAACAGTTATACCAAGTTTCATTAACGGGCCATTATTTCCAAAGGGTTTCCGTAATAAATATTTACATTTCTTACTGAAAATAAAGTCATACTTACATAAAAAGGACTGTAACTTTTTTTTTGGTAGTCTGGGTTTGATGTCATTAGGATCTCCTTTAAAAAGTACCTTCAAATCATGTGGCATATGCACAGAATGAACCAACGCAATTTTTTCCATTTGATGCACAACAAATTCTTCCCCTTCAGAACATCATATTTAAAAATTCTCAAGGTTGCCAGAGGTATACCCGGCATATTCAGATTCAGCACTCTTTTACCATGCGGATACAAAACATTTTGTATACCGAAATTTTTGGGTTCAGGTCAATTTTCCCCAGACTAATAAGAGTTTATTTGCAATCGACGAAATGTTTTCCTTTAAGCTTTCTGTACAGAATCTACATCCTCCTGAAACACCAGCTTCTGATGAGCACAAGCGATGATTTTTTGTATTCTGGCAAGAACGCTAACGGTTCGCGTACACTGAAACCGATTAACCGGCCGATTTTGGATCGGAGCTATACGGACGAATGTCTCGGACGTTGCATACACTACTGCCGTTCTCGCCCGAAACCTGTTTTTAACAATGCCGATTTTAAAGGATGCCAGTCGGAGTGTGAACCGTAAGAAGTAAACGTCGCTCTGTTATAAACACAATAAATTAGCTTTTCACTATTAGTTTTATCTTGTTTTAATTTAATTTAATTTTATTCTGGCAAGAAATAACTGACGTAAGATCCAAACAAATTCGGATTTGTCGGTTGGTCGGTTATTAACGGCCGACATCGGACGATGTCGGGTGTAGTGGTGTATGCGCTCTCTTCCTTTTACATACGTTTGATTCAAACTGCCGAGTTTGGCCGACGACGGACGAAGATAATTCGGCCGATAACGGGTTATGTGTACGCGAGCCATAAGGGAACGTTTGGCACTAGCTACGGGGACAGATGGTGCATAAAACACGCAGTGCAACACAAATGTTTGGGAAAATCGTATCGAAGTTCTGGGAAAAAATTGCATTCAGCAAATTAATAATCGAAGTTATTCCTCGAAATTCGCTTCAAAATGTGTTTCGGATGAAATCGTTCTTCCTCCCACTCTTGAGATACATGCGATTTTGAATTTTTGATTTATCTTGTTAAAATTATGCCAATTTTTCATGGCATCGAACCGACGAGAAATTCCAGATATAATGGAATCAACTATGACGTCAAAAGTGTTTCTTCTGAAATTTGTTTCTTCGTATGTTTCATTTTGTTGTACTTTTTGTTTTACTCCTTTTTGAGGGTCTTGAAAAAAATTCTGAAATGTTTTCCAATGCAGCCGCAACTGCTCGGCATTTGCAAAAAAAAACGATCAGATTGGTTACGAATCAGCTGCCGAGCCGAGATACACAAATAAGGCTAGATTTTTCATCTTTTTAAACATCTTATCCTTAAATATGTCACAGCGAAATCGATTTAAAAAATAAATCTTTAATTGGGATAACGGGACTTTCCCACTGGTCAAGGCCTGCACCTTGACGAACAAATAAGAAAAGAGGAAAACTTACACTTACTTCTTCTGGAGATACATTGAATTTTTAGAAGAAAACGGAGAAAGCACGAAAAACTTTCGTTCGAGTCTTTTGATCGATACTACACTAGTCATTGTTGGCTTACTAGAAATATTCCATAAAAGGTCGAAAAAGATCGCTAGAAAACCAAACAAGATTCCTACCGAAATAAGAGCAGGTGTAAAATAATACAGTTCTCTAGATCTGGCAGGATAGAACTTTTCTTGACGGGTTAACGGCAAACATAGCGAAATTCTGGTAAAATTTCCTGACCGAGTGTTGGCTAAAAGAACTTGTTGTCTGAGACCATAGTTAGCCCTGCCAAAATCTTCAGAAGAAGAAGAAGAAGAAGAAGTAAGTAATTCCCAATAACAAATCTTTTCGTTGGTACTGATCAGACCATATCGAAGTAGTTTAAGGCTAAGAATCAACCGTCACGTCGACAAAATGTATGTAACAAAATTGGGAAAGAATCTATAGTATTTTCAGATCAAAAAAAATATTCTCAAACTTTAACTATGCGTGCGAATTCAAAAAAAAAACTATTAGCTGAAGGACATGTTGCTGTAACTCAACACGTACATATGTATATTCACGATACCAAATCTGTCACGCAAATCACAAGACACATAAAATCCTAATAACACATAAAATCAAGTTAATGTAGGCTTAGTTTTTCTTTGGCTCTAAAATTCAACTAATGTCATATCCGATATTAGTTTTTTTTGCGAAGAAGTTAACTTTTCCGTCAATCTAATACTATACATATATGTCATTTAATGTTGCAGTAAGGATTTTTTTTTCTGCAAGCCTCTGAAAGAAAAACCAACCTCGTTTATCATCAACACAGAATATTAAGAGTCATGCCACACAAAAAACTCAACCACAAAAGAAAGACCAAACAAATAAAAACTGAAATATTTTGCTCATCAGCAAGAAGTTAAAGATCATGATTCATGAATCACAAACAAAAAAGAAATAAGTGTTCGAATGTTCGTGTTCTCAGTATTTCCTCTGAAGTTACTATACCTACAACTCGTATATATCGAAAAACTCACACATTATACCTAAAGCTAAAAGTTTTACTTGTTTCCCATTAACGATTATGAGTTTTAGCTTACAGCTTCTATTTTAATGTATTTCCATTAGGCAAGTTTGTCCTGAAAATAAACCAATCTAACTACTTACAAACATAACGTGTGTCTGTGTAGTCAACTGTGGATAGAAAACATCCACAACCATTACATAACATTATCCCTAAATATGTCTAGTTACGTTGGTACATATATTATGTACATAAAAGACAATAACATTTATTATAGCTACAAAAATGAGATTACTTAAATAATAGTAGGTACCTATTCACATCAAAGACAAAGTACATAGCTACAAAAACAAAAACAGATTCTAAATAAAGACAAACAATTTGAGAACAAACTTTTATTATTAGCCAGTAATTTGTAATTTAGCTGAATTTTTGGCGATGCCGTTTTGGTTCATATTCTCAACATCAAAAGGTGAAATGTTCACTATTTATTTTATGTCAACTTTCTCTACAGGGTCAAAGGTTGAAAACTTAGGTCTATCTTTATTATATTATTATTTGCGATACATAAAGTTGAAGTACTTTTCTTGCAAACAAAGAACTCCAACACCAAAATTCAGATTAAGATCACGACTGACATTAGATGAGGTATATAAGATGAAAAAAAAGTTTTCTGGAGAAATTTAGCTCAAAATGTAAGAATTTTGTCTACTACCATTATTTATAAGAAGTTGTTTATGTCAACTTGTAAGTACCGAAATGTTATATATCTACCTTATTCGGGGTGCCTTGCATAAGATATGAAAAATGGCCAGAATGTGTAGGCTGGAAAAAATATAGTTAGGAGGCCATTTCCGCCGGTTTAATCATGGGGAACAATTCTATAACAAAATTGACCTTGAATGAAAATAAAATTATTAAAAAACATCGGAAACACTTAAATGCCATGCTGTTTTTTTTTTTAAGTCTAAAATTTCTTTTTAAAATCAAGCTGTTTTAGCGGGAAGTTTTTGAAAAAAAAAAAAAAAAAATATTTTCAAACCCAAAATTTTGAAAAAAAAAAAAAATGTTTTCAAACTTAAAAATATTAAAATATTAAGTTCCACTTTTCTTTTTAATTTTTATTTCCGTTTATATTTTTAAGGGCTAGCTACGAGATGAGACTCAGGGAGACATTTGTAAGTCTCGTCTCGGTCTCAGTCTCGCCTTTTTCGCGAGAAAATTTAAACTTGCTGACTCGTCCCGGTCCGCCAGGCTTAAATTTTTTTTAGTAAAACTCTGAAAACTATATGGCTCTAATACTATAACTCTTTTAGAGTGAAACGGCAAATTTCGAATCACATAATAGAGAATGCTCAAAATCGGAGTGCCACTCGCGAATAAATTCGCTATTAATCTGGAATTTGTATTAAGTCCGTTACAGAACCCCTGAAACTCAATCCGCAGTGCAGTGCTTTCTTTCCCACCTACTTGAAATCTTTAATTAAAATAAACAAGTGGATTCAAAGTAAATGGAAAAAGAGTATGAATGCACTTACATTGAGACTATTAAGCCGTCAGCAATCCACATTTTTTCTATGAGTCAATGAAAACTCAGCCAACGTACAGAATTTTATAACTTTACGAAGAATATTATTCAATGAGCGTATATAGAATTAAAACCCACTTACGAAACGATACTTACTTACTTTTGATGGTGCTCACAGCCCAGGATGGGCTTCGGCCTCAACTAACAAGCCCCTCCAGCCAGCTCTGTCCCTAGCTAGCCGCTTCCCATTACGCACACCGAGTGCTTTGATGTCGTCATTCACTTGATTGCGCCACCTGTTACGGGTTCTTCCTCTGCTGCGTACCCCATCGGGGTTGGATTCGAAGACTCGTCGGGCAGGTGCGTTGCTGTCCATACGCTCCACGTGCCCCAGCCATCTCAGCTTTTTGACCAGGTCAACGTCGCTGTATAGCCCGTATAGCTCGTCGTTGAATCTTCTCCTCCATACTCCTTCGATACACACCGGACCGAAAATCACACGAAGAATCTTCCTCTCAAAGCACCCTAGGAGATTTTTATCCGAATCTTTCAGTGTCCATGCTTCTGACCCATAAAGCAGGACCGGGATGATTAGGGTCTTGTATAAAGTCTCCTTGGTTATCTGAGAAAGGGCCTTACTAATTAAATGCCTTCTTAGACCGAAGAAACAGCGGTTGGCAAGAGTAATTCTTCGCTTGATCTCTGCACTGATGTCGTACTGCGATGTAATAGTGGAGCCCAGGTAGACAAAGTCCTTGACAACTTCGAAGTTATATCTGTCCATCGTGATATTTTGCCCGAGTCGACGATGTTGAGATTCCTCTCTCGATGACAGCATATACTTCGTCTTGTCCTCATTAACTGCCAATCCCATTCTAGCCGCCTCCGATTCAATGCTTGCAAATGCCCCTGCCACAGCTCGCTTCGTTCTGCCAACAATGTCTATGTCATCCACATATGCAAGCAATTCAACCGACTTTTGATAGATTGTACCGCTGGTGTTGACATGTGCGTTGCGTACAATGGCTTCAAGAACGATGTTGAATAGGTTGCATGATAACGCGTCGCCTTGCCTCAATCCTTTCTCAACATCAAAGGAATCGGTGGTGTTCCTACCAATTTTGACGGAGCAGCGAGATTTCTCCATCGTCATCCTGCACAGGCGGACGAGTTTGGCAGGGATGCCGAGACTCGACATGGCTCTGTATAATTCGTCCCTTTTCACGCTATCATACGCGACTTTAAAATCGATAAAAAGGTGGTGTGTATCGATCTGGAATTCCCGGGATTTTTCTAAAATCTGTCGGAGTGTGACCATTTGATCGACGGTTGACTTGCCTGGCCTAAAACCGCACTGATAGGGGCCGATCAGATCGTTGACAAAAGGTTTTAAGCGGTCACACAGGATGGCCGACAAGATTTTATAAGCGACGTTTAGGAGACTAATTCCTCTGTAGTTGGTACATTTCAGAACATCTCCCTTTTTATGGATGGGGCACACTATACCGAGGTTCCATTCATCGGGCATACTTTCCTCCGACCAAATTTTGCAGATGAGCTGGTGTATGCTCCTAGCCAATTCATCTCCCGCTGATTTAAATAGTTCGGCTTGTAAGCCATCCGCACCAGCAGCCTTGTACGACTTAAGTTTGGATATCGCCAGCCGCACTTCGGTTAGGTCGGGTGGACGGAACTCTTGGCCATCATCGTCCAAGTTGAATGGAGCGTTCTGCCTATTAGCGGCATCTTGGCTGTCTTCGCCATTAAGCAGTCTAGAGAAGTGTTCTTTCCAGATCCTCAGCACTGACTGTGTGTCTACTACCATATTCCCACTCTCATCTCGGTAGGCTTCCGTTCTAGCCTTGAATCCTTGGGTGGATCGCTTCACCCTCTGATAAAATTTTCGAACATCTCCCCTACCGCTACAACCCTCAATAGACTCTACCGCCCGCTTCTCGTGGTCTCTCTTTTTCCTCTTGAGAAGTCGGCGTTCCTCTTTTCGTTTCAGTCCGTAGAGCTCCCGGGCCACGAAACGATTGTTTTCTTAAAAACTTGAAACACTCAATATTGCAATATAATAGCAAAGAAGCAAACCTTTTCCACCTCTGTCAATCTCTTTTAACACAAACAACAATTTTCATAACGCAAACAAAATGTTAGCTATGTATTTGACACTTCTTCGACATCTTCCATGGAATGCAGATTTTATCGTGATTTGGCTTCAATATTTCCCACTAAATAACTTCCCTTAAAAAGGGTTCCTTCAGAATATCTTGATGTTTCGCCCAAGGTTCCAATGGGTGCCCGCCGGTACAGTTGAAATCCAAGTACATACAACCGAAAATAATAAAGAAATGATTTTTTTTTTAAGCATGCAAGAACTTGGTAACATGATTTTCAACTTAACTTTTCTTCCAATACGACACAGCAAAGCTTAGGATATTTGCTAAAAGTACAAATAAAAATGTTAATTGTTCTTAGGTAGCTATAGACACCTACGAACTTTGTTATGTTCAAAAAAAAAAAAAATCAACTAACTTATTTCTTGCACTTCGGTGACGATATTATATGGTGACCTTATAGCTTATACATTATTATATTTTAATATCAATGTATTAAATATCTCATATTAATCCTTATTTCATTTTTCTTTTTTCTTTCAGGTAAGTTGGATCACATTAAAAAATAATAAACAAAAACGTAAGTCTGTTTAACCTATTTACGTAATAATCTTATATCTATACAAAAAGGGATGTTTGTATGTTTGTTAAAGACTCCGAAACTACCCAGCCAATTGAACCCAAATGTTTAGGATATCTTTGGTGTAAGTCCGAGCGTGTTCCTGTGAAGTTTGGTTGAAATCGATCTGGCAATTTGTCGACAATGAGAAAAAATGCATTCCGGAAGGGGTAACTTGAGCAAAATCGAATCAAATTAAATAGAAAAATGTGTTTTAGTGGTTATATGTAGGTTCTTAGCGGACAGGGTCAGGGTCAAATATTTTTTCACAACATGGAGTAGCGGTCTTAGTTGCAATTGCAGTTGCATTTAACAATAATTCCTACTGACATTTCAGAATAATAGTGGTAACTTATGTTCATAGGCATAACCCAAATTGGGCGGGAGTTGAAATTTCAGCGATTGCAGTTCCAGTTATAGATGCAGTTCAAGTTGGAAGATATTAAACTGATTTAAAACAAAAATATTTTAATGTATTTTAAAGAAAGCGTACTAAAATTATCATCTCAATAAGTAATTGCAGTAAGAGTTGCAGTTGCATTTGCGGTACTAGATAATTAAAAGTTAATTTATTGTGAAAAAAAGTTGGAAAAAAAGCACACATGACATCTAAACAACTACATGATTTGAATGCAAAATAATTATTTATGTCCGCGCGAGTAAGCGTGGATTTAATTAAAGTGAACTGAAGCTGCATTTTACAATAATTTATAACATAAGAATGCGTAAATAATAGCTTAAGTGGGAAAAAAATTCGCAGGATCAACATGGCTATCCACAACTCAAGTTACAAGTTGCATTTACATTTAAAAAAATGGTCACGACTGAATCGCACAAAACTTGCTCTCGTAGCTTACAACTTTAACGTAGCTTGAAATAGATAATGTATCTACATATTTATTGGTTCCATAGCATTATCATTAAAAAAATGTTTTAAAAACAATAATTTAAAATATAAATGATTACTATGAAATATTATAAATTAGTTATTTTAATATCTAAAACAGATAGAGCCCAAAAAAAAGTATGCCATCTGAATTGTTTAATAAATATGAATATACGAAACAAAAAATTAAAAAATCGTTAAAGCGGTTTTTTTTAAATTAATTTTCTTCAAAATTTTTCTAAAATAAAATTTGGTATGCCAACTTTTAGTATTTAACAAAATACATTTTTTTCACAAAATTTGAAAACAAAATCATTAGCCCGTTTTTAAGATATTGAATTTTCAAAAAAAAAATTCAATATGTTTTTAATAATCCAAAAATTATAACCGTTAATAACCGTTATAATTTTTTTTTTCACCAAATTATTTATTTTAATAATTTAAGTATCTCGTAATTTTTTTTTGAAAATCGTTAGAGCCGTTTTTGAAATAAATAAATTTTTGTATATTGGTTGTATGACAGGTACCGTTATTTTTTGAGCTAAGAAAAAATATCAATTTCCCTTCTAGGGAATCCCATAAGAACCTTAAGTTCAAAGTTTGATAAAAATCGGTCGAGGTATAGACAGATTTGCGAGACCCACTTTTTTCACGTTCTCTATCATCGTAATATTAGGGAAAATTATCAACTCGAATTTTTTTTTCGCACGTATACTAAACTTGCCCTATACCACGTACACGCAAGTAAAAATATGCACGACTGGGTCGCACGAACTAGCTAAAAACTAGAATGATTGTATAAATATAGTAATGGCTTACTTATATTCTTATATCGTTAACGAAAAAATAGTAAAAACATGTAAGACATGTTTTTTGATTTAATACAAACATTTTTGGAAAAAAAGTTAAAAATAAAAAAAAATTTGTCTTCCGTTGTATTTTATAGAATAACTTAGAACTACTGAATTGCAAAATAATGAAAAAAATCAACCAAGCCAATAACGAGATATGAGGGAATATACATAAATAAGTATAAAAAAGTCCATTGACTATTTAAAAACAATTATTTCTATATCCGGTATTCGTATTTTTTTTATTAAAAATCTGGTATACAAAGTTTAATCAAAATATTTACAGCCATTTTTAAAAAAAAAACTTGATAAAAGAGAAATCGTTCTATGGCAACGTTCTTGATGACACAAAATTGTAAGCAGATCTGTTCAACAATTTAGTCTCTAGCTCTATGTACATTAGGACGCACAGACAAGACAAACAGACCAACGCGACGGACGCGACGGACGTCTTGACGAAAATCACTTTTTTGGACTTCTCCATCATCGTAATGTTAGTTTTGTTTAAATCCTCAAAATTTTTTTTTGACAAGAAATCAATACTTGCCTTAAAGAGCAAGTAAAAAAGGATTGTGGTCTATTAATATAGATAACATAATTTTAACAAAATTTTGGTGGAAAGTGCAATACAGTTTGTACAGTTTTATTAAAATTGCTATGATCTTTAAGTTTAAGAATTTAAATCCAAATCTTTAGCCATTTAGCAGGGCTAATTATTAATATTTCTGAGGTTTCAGAGTGACTGATTTTATTCAATTCACTTGCTTTTAAGTAATATGAGGTAATCTTCACACTTAAAAATTCTGTTTCTTAAAACGCAATACCCTAAAGATAAGACTTTTTGAGACGCAAAAGCGGGTTTTTAAAAAGTTTGCTGTATTTGTTTGTTTAGAAACGAAAACTCTGATTTTTTAAATTCTTTTTGTTTTGAAGAGCTATAATTAGAAATGTATAGCCGATGAGTTTATGTTGGGAATGTTCGAAATATTTATGTATTATCTACCTACTAGAAAGGGCAGAACAACGTCTGCCGGGCACCGCTAGTATATAAAATAATTCAAACAAAAAATACTATTTTTAAGAGACGCAACACTTTTTTTATCAGTTAAATTATCAAATATAACTCCAAAAATTGATTTGGATAGTTAGGATACAGAGTCGTAAAATCAATTCGGGTTTTACTGGTCTTAATGACTGTCCACATGAGAGCGACCAACGACCGAGGAATGAATGAACAAACGGGATTTAAAACATATATAAACCTTAATTCTTTACAAAATCTACACAAAATGGAAGAAATATAATTAAGGATTATTTTAAGATACTAAAATTTTTATTTTAATTGCTAAGAAGAGAATTTTAAGAAAACAATTTGTTCGTCGCAATTCGTTACGACCAAATAAAAATTCAGATTTTATAATTTTGAAATTAATCTTAAATCGAGTTCTAGACATATTGCACTATTGCACACGATCTTAAAGAATTTGTCAATACAGAATCTAATGAGCCCAAAATCAAGGCTACACAACGAAATGGCAAAGCATACCTATATTTGGAATCACAGGAACATTTTTACCAAGAAGAGAACGAGACTTGTTTATTTATAAGTTAACTGCCAATTTAGGGATGTGAATGTGATACATCTTTTAGATACCTATATAGTAACTGTTTTAAGAGTTTTGAAAGTACTTACTTTGATGCTGACGCATTTTTAATGCTCATAAATAAATTGAAAATAATTTCGAAGAAATGAAAGCATGGGAGTGCTTTCTTCTACTGTTTCTATAGTACACATATACCCTCAAGGTAATTTTGAAATAAGTTATAAGCAATTTTAAAACTTTCTCAGAATATTTTTGATAAATTCTAAAATAAATGAAAACTCGTTTTGTTCAATATAAACACTTTAAAACTAAAGACGATAGATATATAGATAAAAAACAATTCAAACTTTGAAATAACGTTAAAACATATCTTTTCACTTCGGGTTACCTATTACAAATATACACGAAACACATTATCTCTGTTGCAAGAATACAAATACAGAGGCTGAATGGAATAATATTCTTCTTTAAAACACCTTGAAAGTATCTACGATATAATCTACCAAAGAATACCGGAGATAATTTCAATTAAAAACAGTTTCTTTAGCATTAAATTTGAGGGTATAGTCATATTTGTAGGTACAATTTGGTGACCTAGGTACTCGACAAGAACTACATTCTCTATGCTAGGTTACTTTAAAATTTCAAAGTCAATGAAGCAATGCATAGCGTTATTGACAATCAGAATAGCGGAGTAATTTTACAAATAGTATCAATTAATATTAAAATTTAAAATGTTACAGTAAAAAAAAAAACTTGAACCTTGATACCTAACCAGGTTGCATGCAAAGATATAAAACACTAAATAAGCTTACCATTTGGGTAAGTTTACCATTTGGTAAATGAACTGTCAAATTTTGTATGGGAAATGATTAACTCAAATTGGATAAAATTCCCCTACGAATTTGCTTGGGAAAATGATTTGGTAAAATTATCCAAATATCATTGTGTATTTTATAAATTAGGCGTGTTCAGAAATATGATAAATATATCTCAGAGAACTAAAAAAAACTCTGACCGTGTTCTGCAACTTTTGAAAAATATTTAGTTGGCGATAAAAGTTGTGAATAGTACAAGAAAGAATAATTCGGACATCTACATTTACTCAACGATTAGGAAATCTACTTTTCGTAAACTATTAAGGTAGAATTATAAAGGTTCTCCCCAACCAATGCGAACCATTTGTTGACGACGACGAAACTACATCAACGACCTGTTTTTATTGTTGTTTTCTTCTTCGTCAACGAATGATTCGCATTAGTTTGGGTGATCCTTAACAGTCGGAAGCGTCAGAAGCAGATGTCATAAACTAATGAAAAGAAGCTCTCTGAAGAATGAAAATCGGAACTGAGCCATAGTTCACTGTTTCTCTTTTTTCTTTCCTGCCTCAACAAACGTCAGTTTCACTTCCACGAGGTGCACTCGGGGCGCTCTTCACTAGCGAAAGCAAATTAAGAAACCGACAATATGGGCTCACTTGGTATATGATTTTTTTTGTATTCGCTAATTTTCGTACGACCACTACCGTGAGCCTACGACTATTGTAGTTTCATCGTGTATCTTACATTTTTAATTGTTCCGAGACATTCGGATCCGATTTCGCGTTGGTTCGGGAGAGGTTCTTTATTGAAAAATAACTTCGAAATCTGAACACGTCTATTGTGTCACACACCAAATCTGTCAAATAAACGAACAGCTGATTCAATTACACAGCATTTAACCAAATGAATAAAAAGGTCGTTCATGCAAACTTTTATGTAAACTTATCATTTTACACAATTTGTAAACTTACGATGTTGCATGAATACCCTTATTATTTAAATTCTGTCCAGTGGTATTTATAAACATTTTCTAACCTAAGACTCTCTAAGAAGTTATAAATAAACATGCCTATGATTTTTGTCTAGGAGCTGTCTAACTTTTAAAAACGAAATCTGTTGTCTTTACATTTACTTAAGTGACATTTTATTTAATTAAAAACAAAAAAAAACATATTTTAAACTAAAACGACACTATAGAAGTCTATTCTGGTTGACTAATAAAGGGTTTTTGTTCTCTAAAAGGACCACACCAGGAAAAGGCAATTCATTCAATTTTTAAAGAATAGTAAAGTAATAATTCACTATTGAACACACAATTTTAAAATATTAAAATTTTGTATGTATGTATGTGCATTTAGGCAGGTCCAAATTGAAAGAAGTTTAGTTTGGTTTTGATTATAACATACAAAAATTTGTGGTTCGGTAAATAAAATGCACGACTGAATCGCACGAACTTGCCTTGTAATGTTAAACATATATTATAATAACATTTTGAAATTTGTAGATTTAAATTGTATGCACAAGTTTAGTCTAAGAACATGGATATTAAACAAAAGTTCAACAAAACATGAAATAAATTTTTTTGAATTACTTAAAATTCTTAGCTATAGTAGTTTGAGCTAAAAAAAAAAACAGATACCTTCTTGAACTAATGTGAGTTTATGGAAACAAAAAAATAAAAATCGGCTTTTAAAAAAAAAAATTTAAGAAACCAATTTACAAATTTGGAACGCGGATTAAAAGAAATTATTTATGTACCGATTTAAAAAAAAAAAAAAAGAATTTTAAATTTTTTTTTATTGGAAAAACATTTTTTTGAAAATTTTATTATGCATTATCATTTAATTTTTTTTAGGAGAATCTGCATAGACAAGATTTTTATAATATGTTTGTTTATCAATTAATGAGAAAGTCGCAAATATGAAAAGTGGTTCTATGGGAATTACTCCACCGCAGAAAAACAATCTAGTTTTCGGCAAGGCACTAGAGAGTTTAACATAGATTCTGTTAGTAAAGGCTAGAACAAGGCCCTTGGGGATTATGAACCCTTTTGCCTCGTCAGGCAAAACAAAGTTGGCTTATTTGGGACTTGACCCGGTGATCTTCTGCTTTTCAGTCCAATACGCTACCCACTCGGCTAACTCGCTACACAAAACTTCAATGTTAATTCATACCATATTGCATAACAAATACATACAGAATATAACAGGATTTTATGTACTTGCCTTTTAGGTAGAACAAACAGGTTCTTATACAGATGTCTCACACCCATATTAAAAAGTGAGATATGAAAAAGAAGAAAGAGAAAAAAAAGTGTCGCGTGTAACTCAAATTGCAAGGTGCTAGTAAAATGTTTGTTCCTTATAGGGTACCGAAACACGTACAACAAGTTTTGACTAGGAAGAGCCTTACAAGTGTTTGAAAAGATTCCCTCCTCTAACTTTTTGGTACTGAAATCCAGCAAGGGTTTTCCCTACCGAAAACTTACTTAGATCTTGCCCAAACTAGACCGAAACTTGGTAATTTTTCCAGCTGGGCTGTTAATAGGAACGCAAACAAAATATTATATGTATATAAAAAGTCTTGAAGCCGCTTTCGAAAAAAAAAACGATTTTCTTAACGGGTTTTTAACATTTTTATGTAAGGTACCATTATTTTTGAATTAAGAAACATGATTTTTAAAAGTATTCTAGAAAAAAATAAAAAGTAACAGTAATCCAAGTTTTAAAAAAATTGACCATGTCATTTTTACAGATTTTTCAAACAAACAAAATTTGAACTTTTTTCTTAATTTCAAAACAAAGATTTTTTAAAATATTGTATGAAATAAGAGTTGAAAAAAGCTTTTTGGTTCGATGATGTTTTTTTCATGCTTTTTTCATTGTTCTGAAGAGGTGTTCTTCAACGCTGGCAAAACCACTGCGTAAGCTTTTCCATCTGTCCTATTCTACTGGTCTCTTTCCAAGTGGATGGAAAACAGCATTTGTCCAGCCAGCCCCTAAAAAAGCCGTATCTTCTTCACCCTCAAATTATCGTCCAATTGCACTTACGTCCCTTCTTTCCAAGGTCATGGAAACGCTGATCAATTTTCAGCTTAAGAAATATCTCGAAGAACGAAAGCTTCTTAATGACCGGCAGTACGGCTTTCGAAGCAATAGGTGCACTGGTGATCTGATGGTATATCTCACCGAACAGTGGAACAAATCTTTACATCGTTTTGGAGAAAGTAAGATTATTGCAGTTGATATTTCAAAAGCGTTAGATAGAGTTTGGCATCAAGCTCTCTTATCGAAAATACGCGCATTTGGTATCGATGAATCTCTTCTTCGTTGGATTAGAAATTACCTTTCGGACCGCTCAATACAAGTTGTATTAGACGGTTTCAAGTCCGAAATCCACAAAATAAATGCTGGTGTACCCCAGGGCTCCGTTTTGTCCCCGACTCTCTTCCTTATTTTCATTTATGATCTTTTATCTGAAACTTCTAATCCATTAAACTGTTTCGCTGACGACAGTACCCTCAGCTTTTCATATTCGTTTTTAGATTCACATCCATGTCCTTCGGATGTGGAACTCGAACGGCAGCGTATGATACGCTCATTAAATTCTGATCTTGACAGCATTGTCCAATGGGGAATCAAAAACCGCGTGGAATTTAATGCTTCTTAAACTCAATGCCGTCTTCTGTCGTCCAAACGAAACCCACCCCCCATACCACTATCTATGAGTGGCACTTGCATTGTGGAAACCGAAAAGCTTTCAGTACTCGGTATGTGTATCACAGACCACCCTGTGTGGAATGATCACATATTTGATCTCGCCAAAAATGCTGTTAAGTGTTTGGGTTTTCTACGGCGATGCAAGAAATTTGTCACCCCATCTGATCTGGCTGTTATATATAAAGCCTTTATCCGTCCAAAACTCGAGTATAATTCCCATGTTTGGGCAGGTGCTCCATCAACCCACTTGTGTCTTTTGGATTGGATACAAAGAAGAGCTATGAAAATGATAGGTGACAGAAATATAACGGAAGCATTTGCAACTCTCGAACACCGCCGCAATGTTTCATGTCTTTCGTTGTTTTACCGTTATTTTTATAAGCAGTGCTCTACTGAAATAGCCAGTTGCATTCCGCCCCTAAAAGAATTTAACCGTAATACTCGTACTTTCAGGAATGCACATCAGTTTACCCTTGAGCCCAACTTCGGACGTACGGTCAAGTATAGAGATTCTTTTTTTAGCCGAACTACAAGAATGTGGAATGCTTTACCCGGCTCTATTTTTCCCTTCCATTTCGATATTCAAAGGTTCAAAACCAATGTGCATCGGCATCTCCTCTTTAATCCTTCCCTGTTTTCCTAACGTTGCACTGTGTTTAATTTAACAATTTAAGGGTACCAAAAACCCCTTGAGTGCGCGTACTTAAAAAAAAAAACAAAATTAATAACAGCATCGAACCAAAAAGCTTTTTATCAAATCTCATTTCATACAATATTTTAAAAAATCTTTGTTTTGAAATTTAGAAAAAAGTTCAAATTTTGTTTGCTTTTATGTCTTAAATTAATTAATAAATAATTAAATAGACACGAAATGCACAAGATCTTTTTATTTTCTTTAAAAGTACAGGATATTAATATAGCATCTGCTTTTTTCCTCCCCCTATGTTATTTGGAAATAACCTATACGACGCCATACCTTTTTTAAAAAAAAACTTAAAGCATCATCTGGCATTTTTAACAACATATTGACGTTTTTTTAAACGAGATTTGTATAATTTAAGCTTTTTTCTGCTAATTTTTTAAGTACTGATTATCTTCGAAACGGTTGCTTCTATCAAATCCACTTCTTAACAAAAAAAAAAAGTGGGGAGGACTAAAAAAAATGTATTTGCATTTTTTTCATCATTGAAACTGCATTTAGTTTGACCTAACCTACTGTTCTGTACATGTACAGTAGAATCTCGAAAAGATGAACTTTTCATAATGATTAACAGTTAAAAGAGATGAAAGAAATATTTTCTCAAAGCTGAACTGTTTCAAGAGAAGAACAGGGTTAAAATTTGATTCTAGATACCCGAAAAGATGAAAGCTTTATTCGAAACTCAATAGTTTTATGTCTTAAGTTTAAAACTAAAGGAAAAACTAAAGACAGAAAACTATTGAGTTGGGAATAAAGCTTTCATCTTTTCGAGAATCTTGAATCAAATTTTAACCATGTTCTTCTCTTGAAACAGTGCAGCTTTGAGGAAATATTTCTTTCGTCTCTTTGAACTGTTAATCCTTATGAAAAGTTCATGTTTTTGAGATTCTACTGTACATGTACAGAACATTAGATTAGGTCAAAATAAACAAAGTTTCTATGATTTTGTGATGATACCATCAAAAATTTGTTTCATGTTATGTTGTTCAGTTTTGTAAACGGTTCCTTTTTTCAAGCTGGCTATGTAAATTCTTCAGTACGAAGTGGATCCAAATTTTTGAGATGATGGTTAAAAACTCAAATCTGAATAAATTTCTTCCACTTTTGTCCTCATTTTTCTTGCTTTTTAAAATTTCTTGGTTTATAACATTTTTTTTAAACATTATTGATATTTGTTTGCTATATTATTTAATGTTGGTTTTGCATAATTGTATCTTCTTCCTCAAACAAGGTTGATTATTGATAAGATGAACATATTTGAATACATAAACGGGTTTGTTTAAATATTTTTGTTCATCTTTTTAATATTGTAATGTATGTAGTTTTGTATAAAGTTTCGACGTAGTCAGTATAGTTTTTCTCCTCGCAATCTATTATAATCTATTATTGATTTGATTTTAATTACATCTAAAAATAAGCAAACATATATCACTCTTTCTCTCTATCTCATAAGTCATAACCACAAAAAGTGTTATTGAATAGCAAAGAGAGGAGAAATAACAAACTATCGATCATACTTCAGACAGCATTACATTTTTATGAAGCATGAGTAGTTAATGAGTGTGTGTTTTTTTGTTAAGTCAATAGCAAATAATAGACACTCGTACATGATGCGAAAGATATACATAATTATACAGTACACATCATTTGTATTTTGAGCATTTTCGTATAGGATAATTTCTGTTTAACATATGATTCTCATAATTCATCAATCATTCATAAATATGGGCACTGGAAAATTGTCATAACGCCACTAAGCTTGAATATTATGCGTAATATTCATTAATAATGTGGATGTTGTTGATTAAAAAAAAACAGTACTTGACACATTATTGCCCTGGTTAAAAATAATAATGTAGGTTAGGGTGGTCCTTATAAAGGTCATTGTACAATTTTGAATGATGCACC
Source organism: Melangyna quadrimaculata (assembly GCA_949320155.1). NCBI lineage: Eukaryota > Metazoa > Arthropoda > Insecta > Diptera > Syrphidae > Melangyna > Melangyna quadrimaculata. Next base: position 64,194,952 of record OX439483.1, on the reverse strand, counting down.
CCCGAATTTGTTTTAAATAAATAAATTTAAAAAAAAAACCTGTACACATTTTAGCTAATTTTATTAATGTTAACCCGGCCCCCATGATGTCTGAAGTTTTATGTGGAAAATCCCATGTATTTTTGTACATCACCTTTAAAAAAATCATAAATTAGTAACGATTGATAAAGAAAATTGAATCATAACAAAAACATAAATGTTAAAATAGTAGCTAAGTTCTCTATATACAAAAACCTTTGCCTAACAAGTCAGCCGTAAAAAGTAGTAGAGTAATATGGAAACCTCAAAATTAGTAGAGAAATCTGTTATTTAATGATTACTGACTTAAATGAGCTAATAATTGATAAGAAGTGGGTGGATGAAACGCCCTTGCATGAAAAATTTCAAGATTTAAAATTTTTCTTTGTATATATCACCTGAAAACTAACTGCTTTACCAAATTTCATAATCCTGCACAAATCGGAAGTGCTCTCAATATATTTAATATTAATTCTGTGAAAGTGGGTGGTGGCCACCCCCACTGAATGTAAAATCTCAAATTTTTTATTTTCCCTTTGTTTGCATTCAAGTTCAACCGCTCTAACAAATTTTATCATTTTACGACAGTCAAAAGTTCTCTACATAGTTGATATAAATTCTGAGAAAATGGGCGGGTGCCACGAATGTAAATGTGAATGTTAAATCTCAAATTTTAAAATTTTGCATTTGCTTGCACTTTTAGCCATACCGTTCTACCAAGTTTTATCGTTCTACGACAATTAGAAGTGCTCCTCATAATTGATATCAATTCTATTCAAATGGGCGGATGCCACGCCCCTGAATGTAAAATCTCAAATTTTAAAATTTTACCTTTTTCTGCACTTTAAGGCCTACCCTTGTATCAAATTTTATCATTCCAAGACAATCAGAAGTGCTCCAAATAATTTATATCAATTCTATGAAAATGGGCGGGTACCACGCCCCCTGAATGGAAAATCTTAAATTTTCGATTTTTTCCCTTGTTTGCACCACAAGGCCTATTGTGCAAAATTTCATGATTCTCCGATATGTCGGGAAGTGCTCCATAATTTTGATGATCTGTCAGTGAGTGAGTGAAACAGTCATACAGTCAGTTCCGGTTTTGCGGTTTTTGCAGTCTTATACCTCCGGAACCACTAATAATAAAGTATTGAAATTTGGTGAGTTACCTGGTGAGCTTAGCAATTGCTGCGAGTTTGAAGTTTCTAACTTAATTGGTACTGAAGTTAGAGGGGGGTCGAAAATCGCCTGAGTTTGATCCTTTAAAAAAGGTGTAGTGCCAGAACTTAGCTGAGCACTACCGTGTCTTTTGATGAGGTAAAATTATCCAGGATTTTTTTTTTATTTATTTAGAACAATTTAGAGGATGCGTCATTCGAAATAGGACAATGACCTTTTTAAGGACCACCCTAATGTAGGTAAGATTGGTTCATTTTTTAATGATACTTAACTAAATTCAAAATTGAAAAAAAAAAATCAAGTACTTCTTGAAATGAGGTTACGCCTTGAGGCTAATTATGAAGTATATTCTCGTCTCATGTTTATTCAATAGGTTCTATTTTGTACGGAACACAGACAAAATATACAATAAAGAACTTAGTCTAGCGCGTAGACACATACAAAAATAAATATGTTTATATTTTTATTGAATTTTTATCAAAAGAAAATTCTATTCAGTTTCTTACCTTATTTCTTTAAAAAAAAAAACAAACAACTGAAATCTATGGAAAATATTGTGCGTATGGTCTGTCAAGAACACTTTCTTGAATGTAGGTTTATAGTCCTTCACCAAATTACTATCTGACATGTTACATCTCTCAAAATAATATGCTCGTACCTTTAATTCTATTTACCTACCCTCGTCAACTTCAAAGTTAATTTTGTGTCATTTTGAATTTGAAGAGTTATTTGAATAAATGTATCTTCATATACAGTAATAGGTGTCTTTGTAGAAAGGTTTTAGGAAATTGATGAAGGAAACATTTCAAATAAACACAAATTTCGTGTTTATGTTTTTTTCACTAAAATAACCGACAGAATAAATTAAAAAACCATTCACTTCAAGTTGAGGTTGGCGCATGCAAAACATAAAAATGGTGTTATTGACATGGCTTTAATATACAGGGTGATTCGCATGAGATGCGACAAAAAGCTACGTTACATCGAGCTGGCCAAGCAAGGATCAGCCCTTTATAGCACACTTGCGGAAAGAGTCAACGTTCCGTTTGGAGTTAAGAATATGGGTTATTCCAAATAAAAGGAGAATGCCCAAAAATGTATGGGCGAAAAACCCAGAGTCGATTAAGAAAAGTCATACATGGTTTGAAAAGACATTAATTGTAGATAACAAATATGAAATCATTTTCTTAAAAAGTTATCCCCGGGCCTGGATAGGATAATTTAAATTATTTTAAAAACACAGTGTTTCTTCATGTAAAAGAAGTAAAAAGTGGCACATCTTCATATTGTGGTTGATTCATGTTATTAAATAGGTTCACCACAAGCCACTAAAATCAGCAGCCCACAAGATGATTCTGTCTTCATTCATAAAATGGTGGTTATCGCCCGTACCGTTACTCAACATTTTCGAAAAAAAATAGTTACCTACCTAAGCATACTGGATAATAGTTTGATCAAAAAGTATGTGCGTAAGAATAAAGTACAACATATAATTCATTCGCATACTGGTATACTAATAAATAATTAAGACCAGCCTTTTCCTTACTATGTAACTTTAAAACTCCGAAATGAAAACAAAAACTAAGAATTTTTCAACGACTGGCAGTGGTAAAATTCCGAAATGTTATGCTTTCATAATTTATTCCGGAATTTGTTAATTGATTTCTTAGATAAGAGTACTTTGAATTTTATTGACGAGACTTGTAATGGGCCAATTTATAACAGTTAACACATTTTCGCATCAAAAGAATGCAACATTACCTATACCTTCCTATGCGGTTGCTGCCTCAAATTGAAAAAAAAAAAAAATGGCGTCCGCCACGCTTGTAACAATTTTTTTTTTTTGGAATCTGGTATTTTTGAAAATTGCCTTGTGAAAATCAGTTTTTTTTTGGGAAAATAGTTTTCGAAGCCTTGTCTTAATAGAAACTTTGTTGAAAAAACTTTTGCGGATTACCTTGTGCCGAGTGGATATGTAGGTACGTTTTTTAATCAACCTGTTTTTTTTCTGTACTGCCCTCACCAATGTTGTATACATGAAAAAACACCTTTCTTTTAAAAATAAATAAATCATAGCCGTGCCCCCGGGATTACTTTTAAAGAAAATAATTTCATATTTGATATCTACAATCAATGCCCTTTCACACAATATATGTTTTTTTCTTATCGACTCTTGTTTTTTTTGGCACTCTCCTTTAAAAATTTTTTTTTTTTTAATTGTATGTTATTAAGTACTATTTTTATTTTCAAAATTCAATTCTCGTATCAGTTTTAAGTCCAACACTATAAACCGAATGGATCTGGGACTTTTACTTTTCAAGATATTTAAAAGCAAAAAATCCAAGATCTTAGTCAAAACTGAAATGTTGCTGAATTGATCATTTAGCCCGATTCTTCTTAGTTTTATGAGAAAGTTGGTTCATTTATTTTGTAATATCTGAAAAATAAAAGTCCTAGAACCATCGGGTTTTCAGTGTTTGTCTAAAAATTGATAAGTGCAATGAATTTTGAAAACAAAAATAGCACTTAATAACGTAAAATTTTGATAAAAAATAGTTTGAACATTTTTATTAATCTTTTTTTTTTGTAATTTTCAGTTTGAAAATTAATTTAAAAGTTAAAAAAAAAGAAGACATTTCTGGCTTTGCAGAAAGGTATATCAGGGCATTGTTTTTGTAAGTTTTGCCGTTGTTTTCTAATAATTTCTTTTCTGTTTTAAGTCAGGTTTTTTTTTAACAAAATTGCCCCTCCCACCTAAACAGCAAGGAATAGACACCCCCTCCCATACTATTTTTTTTTTGTCTCGACTAAACCTACACGCTCAAGCTTTTTGTCACACCTTAGGTCAATCACCCTCGACGTATGTATATAAAAAGATATGGCCCACCTATAATAAAACCCGAACAAAATTGATCTTAAAAGCAAAACCAGACAACACACATATCAAACCTGTAGAAGACACTGGCCGGCCAATACGAGAGCATGCAGTGAAGCTAGGTATTCCTCACGACACTCACTGTCGTAGCTGGGGATCAGAATCAGAATAGTAATTCATTTCGGTTTTAAAATGCCCTGCTCTGACCAAAGCTAGAGCAAAATCATTCGAAATGAAATTTTTTGTTAACATTGACGAACTTTCGGAAATGAAGATCAAACATTTTTGTAAAATTTTTGTAAAATAGATTTTAAGTAAGAAATGAATAAAAAATCACTACTACTACATTTGATCTCTTTTCTCAATCGACAAAATGGTTCTAGAGCAAACTCCGGGCACTTCGGCGCCATCGGATTCGTATGATTGGGAGCAGCGAACTGGGAGATTTAAAGGGGATATCGTGGCGCACAGTGTCTGGATGATCACTCGTTTGGCCGCTTCAGTGTCAGTCTTAAAGCTATTTTGACACGATGTGTACATTTCGGATGCGGTTGAATCCAGTCCAAAAAAATCAAAAATAGTAGGAGATAGAGGGCGCTAAATAACTCCATATTCAGTCATGATAACGACATTTTCTAAAAACAAAATGGATTTAAAATAAGCAAACAAAATTAAAAAAAAATAACAACGGTAACGCTGAAAATTAATGTTGTGAGCAAATTCAATCTTTTATTAACAAATTAGTAGGTTGTAATTGGTGCTATTTGTGGAATTTAAAATTTTTACATGTCTTCTCGTTTTGAGGTCTCTAGAATCAGATTCAATCGTGTTTAGAAAGCTATAATCTGAATGCGTATATGTACGTACGTTCGGTGTACTTTTTAAGTCCACCATATCTCGAGAACATACATACATAGATATCGACTTCAAATCAATTTTATTTTACAGATAATGTCATAAAGTGCTGAAAAGGTTTTCTAGCTAATTCAATGAAGAGTTTTTTATTACAGCTATATTAAAAACAGCTGTAAAATGTCATTCGTCTCGAAAATCTCGAGAACGGAAAAAGATATTGACTTCGTATTAATTTTGTTCTACACATAATAGCGTAATAAAGAATTGGTAAACATTAGAAAAAAGTAAATCAACACTTTAAAAAAAAACTAAAAAAATCAGTTGAAAAATAATTTTCGTCTCTAAAATTTCAAGAACAAAAAACGATTCAGAACCCAGTTTAACTTTTTTTCTACACAAATAATGACGTAGTCAAAAACTGAATTTTTTTTTCAAAAAAATTAATGGATTTTTTTTAAGGCAAAAAAAAAATGCAAAAAAAAATAGTAAAAACTCTTACGGCCAATTTCTTCATAAAAGTACTAGTACTCAGTCTAGCTAGACCAGGTACTAGCTCTAGTACTCGGTCCTTACGAAAAGTTAGTACCTGAGCATTTTTTCACATAACTAGAACCGGGCCTTATTTCACAAGGCGGTACTAGGAACTTAATACGTCTTAAACTACGCTTATTCAGATTTTGACACTATAATGGCATTTAGAAAAATATTTTGATAGTTTTGTTTAACATTTGTACCGATGCTGTCATTTCTATTTCGTTTATGTACAATAAATGTGCATAAATAATTGTTGTAATGCAATAAGGATTGTGTTTTATTTTTCGTGTTTGCATTGTACGTATGTTTTTTCATTTAAAAAAAAAATAAATATGAAGATTGGTGATATTCAATTCAATTCAGTTGACTGGTGGAAATTTAGTTCGCAGACGTTATTGTTTGCACGTTAAGTGAAAACCGTTGTAATTTCGGAATTCATTATCAAATTAGCTAATTTCGTTGGATATCTCATATCTCATTTCATTTTGAGTTTAGAATGGCAGTTAAACGTTTGTTTGTGTTGTTTTCGCTTTGTATTTTAACATTTTCATGCAGGAGCTATTTAAAGCTTTTGAAATCGACTGCTAACCCTCATTTCGTGCAAATTTGGTTGAAATTAGCTCATTTGATAAGGAGAATTTGTATGGGAAATGAGATTATTTGGATCTGATTTGGAAATTTGCAACGAAAATACCTCATTTGGCCCACACACTACACAATTTCAAAAAAAAAAAAAAACAGTACCGTGTAGCTCGAATAAAAATCAACAAAATAACGCATTTTGCCTGTTTAATAAGAAAATCAGCCAATAAAGTAGATACTATGGAAAATGATACGTATCTCTTGAAAGAATTGGTGAATAAATGTTCTGATTCAAGTATTAACGCCACTAGACTGTCGATTTTTAGGTACTAGCTAATACCGAGTCATCATTAGTACTCGGTATCAATTTGACAGGACTAAGGCTTAGAACTCCTGTGAAGAAATCACTTGGTACCGATTTGAGTACTAACAACGGGTATAATAACCAGGTACTAGCTGATTTTGAGGAGCTAGCTAGTACCGAGTCCTTACTAATACCAGGTACCAAGCTGACAGTACTACGGGCTAGTACTTATGTGAAGAAATGTTATGGTACCGATTTGAGTACTAAATTCAGTACTGGTACCGGTCCTAGCGTTAGTACTTTGTGAAGAAATTGGCTGATGTTTTCCAACTCGAATATATTGAGAACAAACAACGATATTGGGCCCAACCACTAATCAAATTTAGTAACGACTTAAATATTTAAGTAAAATGAACCATAATTGTATGGGCTCTAAACAATAAACCAACCATGGTATGACTTAAATACTTAGGTGGACTCTAAATAATGAATAGTTCATGGTATGGACTCTAAAATATGAAACATAACAATTAATTAATTTTGTGTAGTGATAGTCCATACCATTATGGTCTATTTTCCTCAAATATTTAAGTCGTCACTAAATTTGGTTATTGGTAGAGCCCATTGACTTCAAATTTTCACCAAAAATATATATGTATCAATACAATGTGTAAGTTGTGTAATTTTGAGATTTTTAAAACTACCATTTGAAAAGATTGAAATCAAAAAAACTGCCAAAAACGGCTTTTCAAAAATGTATTAATTCGAAAAATTTTTAAACTCAAAATTGTTTCAAAATCAAAATGTGAAATAATTGGCTTAAATAATTTATACCTCCATATTAAGGAGGAGGAGGAGTTAAGGAAAAAGTAAGATAATTTAGGTTCTTATAAAAATTTTAAATGCTATTCCCAAAAGTAAAAGAATTAAAACTTATAAATAGCTTGGAGTTTTCAAAGCAAATACCTATCACAACAAAAACATAAATGTTAAAAAAGTAGCCAAGTTCTTCTATAGACAAAAACCTTTGCCCTATCATAGGTAAAGTACATCATGCATATTCAAACCAAATAAAAGGACGAGTTTCAAATAGTTTACCTATTATTAGAAAATCACTTACTGAAAGTTTGACCTCCTCTAGTACAACAACAAACAAAATTCAATAGAAAAATAGGTTTCGTGCTGGTGAATATAATCGACTACACTATGCATTTGTCCTGCTGCGTGTGTGATGCATTGAAATTTAAATCATTAACTACTTTTTTTTTTAAAGGAAACAATAACTGCCATAAAGGAGGAGTAGAGTTCAGTTCATGTTTTATGGTTGTGTTTTTTTTTTTTTTTTAATTCTTTTTCTATACATAGGGTTTTTGGTTGAATGATGTGATGGTGAATTGAGTATAGGTTAATTACAGCAGTTTTCCTGCATGCATGCCTATGCCTACCTACGTAGGTTTGTGCAATTGAAAGGTGTGGTCAGATAATAAAATATAAGAGCTTAAGTAGGTGGCAATTAACGTCATGATATAATTATTTACGATTGTAAGCTAGCTTTGAAAGTGTAATCGTAAAGAAAAAATCAATTACATTTAGTGTTAAATAAAACTTTTCCGTAGGGTTTCGATTGCAATCAAAAATTGTTTTCTAAACACTTTGAAATTTAAAATCTTCCTTCAATAAATCATACGTTAAAGTGTTGTTTTTGCACTGAATAGTAACTATTTTAATTTATTTTTTTACTTTTACTGTAAAAACTGTAGATTACAAGGAAAATGCAGAAAAATGACTAACAGTGCTTGAATATAAAAATTTTCTTAAAAAAAATCCAAATTATTATTTTAACTTGTTTTTAAAATAAATAAATTGGGTGGCACAACGGCTCCTGAAGAAGCAGGGCCTAGTGACTAACAACTCGCAATCATTCATGTGTGCGCGTGTGGACAGGAATGGAAGAGACCTACAATTTGATGCCGAATCCGAACGACTAGACGAGAATCACTTATTCATGACTCTTGGAGGATTTTTCTATTTCCTCGCAAGAGGCAGTAGGGGCTAGGGCTGGCCACAAGACGAGAAAAGTCTCGGTCTCAATCTCGGTCTCGCATGACCAGACCGAGACGAGACTGGCTTTTAAGCAACCGAGACGAGACCGTATATTTGGACAGAAATTTACAGAGAGTCTAATAAATTAAAAAATCCAATTTCAGTTAAATATTTATTTTCTTCTGCACGTATTCAAATTATAATCGAAAATATTTCATTCCAATAATCAACAGTTTGTCCGAAAATCGTATTTTTCGAAGACGAGACCGAGACGAGACTTAATTATACGAGACCGACACGTGACCGAGACCGAGACGAGATTCATAAAAGTCTCGCAGAGTCTTTGCAGAGCGCCGAAAAAAACTTTTTAGTTTTTAGGTGGACGAGGCTGGGAAGTGAACCCAGACATCCAGCCTGACAGTCCAACGCATTAACCATTACGCTACGGGCTACTAGTAACATTTATTTTTGACATTCTACACATACCATTTTCTAATTTTTTTTTGCGATCCAGTCGTGCATTTTGTTTTATTTTATTCACGTAGGTTAAATATATCTCGTATGTACATTTCTTTAATTACACAGAGAAACACATGTTTTGCGGCCTATACCCAATTACACTTTTCGGAAGGTTTTTTGTATACTTAATTCGAGTCTGACCTAAGAAATGCTAGATTGGAAGTACCAATCCTTAAAAATACTAAAGCAATCCATTTCAATTTCTTCTCGAACAAAAATATATAATTTTTTTTTTTGACACAATCTTCCACATAACTGAAAAGACTTTTAATAATTCAATTATCTATTGGTCGATTTAACTGATCACAGTTAAAAGGGATTTTACAACGAAAACGAAATTCAAACCTCAATCTTGAAATTAAAAATTAAATGTATGAATGGTATCTATGTACCGTCTGCCAACACAATATACATATATATAATTCTTTCCAATGATATCAACAACTGAACCTTAAGGATATCACATTTAAAGCTTCAATAGTATAAGTCAGTTTAATAAGAAAAGAAAAAGGAACAAAAAGTATAATACAAAGATATTTTTTGTTGTATTTGTATCTCATATAACCTTGTAGAAAATTTTTATCTCTGGGATTTATCTAATGAATCGAAAAAGTCCATGTAGTTATATTATATTAAGGGAAACAGAAGTTAAAAAAAAAAAGTAATTGGGATAATGTCGTCCCTAATTGACCTTTTTGAAAAGACAAAAAAAAAACATAATATTGTGTGTTGAATTTTATTTCAAATTCATGTCACGTTTCTTTTTTTTTTAATTTTTCTGTCTTCTTCCATAAAGTCATACAAGAAAACAAGTTAGAATTTTGCTTTTATTATACTTCAGTAATTTTTTTTTTTCTTAATGAGACATTTTTGGTTTTGTTCTCTGTAAATTATTTTTTCCCACAATTTTATCACAATCCTGTGCCACATTTATTTACGTACATTACATATGTACATTGTATGCAAATATTGGTATAAGGTCATAATATTTCCTAACGCTTTAAAACTAAATAAGTTTTTTTTTTGGTTTAGGCGGAAGGGGCAATTTTCTAAAAAAAAATGCTTAAAACAGAATAAAAATATTTAAAAACTACGGTAAAACTTGAAATGCTCTGCCATACCTTTTTAAAAAGCCAGAAATCTCTTCGTTAATTTTATTTTTAAATTAAGGTGCATTTGTGAAAAGTTTTTAAAAAAATTAATTTTCAAACTCGAAATTAAAAAAAAAAAAAATTTCAAGCTAATTTTTTTCAAAATTGTACATTATTAAAAAATATTTTTGTTTTCAAAATTCATTGCTTTGATCAATTTCTAGTTAAACACTGAAAACCAGATCGATCTGGGACTTCTACTTTTCAAGATATCAAAAAATAAATCATTCAATTTTCTTATAAAACTTTGAACAATCCGGCTAAATGATCGTTTCAGCAACCATTTGATTATTATCAACCTCGATTTTTCTTGTTTCGAGCAAGCTGTTGGTTTCTTTATGTTGTAACCTTAGTAGCTCTAATCAATTTATTTTATCTTTCAAAATATTTATATTATTTATCTTCACTTGATCGTAAGCTCTCGTTCAATAAAAACGTTTCCACTCTGGGATATATTTCATTTCAATTATTTTATTTTATTTGAAATTGGATCAAATTTCTACAGGTTATGGGCCCAGGAAACTCAAGATTCTAATTTGTTTGGAATTTTTAAACATTATTTATTAACAAATATTGAGCTTCATAATTTTCTGGTCATCGTATATTATCTTCAATCAAAATGGCTAATGAGAAAAATTCCTGTTTTTTGTCAGCGATTGAGCCCGTAGCGTAATGGTTCGACTGTCACGCTGGAGGTCTGGGATCGCTTCCCAGCCTCGTCCTCCTAAAAACTAAAAAGTTTTTTTTCAGGGCTACTGCCTCTTGCGATGAATTGACATATCCTCCAAGAGTATCACTTGTCACGAATAAGTGCTTCACGTCTAGCCGTTCGGATTCGGCATAAAATTGTAGTTCCCTTCCATTCCTGTCGAAAGGCGCACACAGGAATGGTTGCGAGTTGTTAGTCACTAGGCCCTGGTTCTTCATGAGCCGTTGTGCCACCCGATTTATTTTATTTGAGCGATTTAAAGGAAGGGAAAATTATGCGAACTGGAAATTTGCTATGCAAACATATCTGGAATATATTGGTCATTGGGATGCTGTTCTAGGAACTGAAACCGTAGAGGCTAAAATAACAAAAGCTAGAATAACAATTATATTGAGTGTTGATCCCAGTTCACGTTCAAGGTGATACAGATGCGAAAAATGCTTGGGAAAATTGCAAGTAACTTTTGAAGACAAAGGTAGAGCTAATCGAATTCATTTAGTCAAACAGTTGACTGGAACAAAATTAGAAAATTGTAGTTCGATGGATATCTATGTATCAGCGATAATAACAGCCGCACATCGTTTAAACGCTATTGGCTTCAAGGTCGATGATGTGTGGTTAGCAATTTTCTTAATGTGTGGATTGACTGAAAAGTACACACCGATGGTAATGGCTCTTGACAATACTGAGACAAAGTTGTCAAGTGATGCAGTAAAAACAAAGTTATTGCAGGAGATTTCGTCGCCAAGTACAGAAAATGCTTTCTTTAATAGCAACAGGAAAGGTAAACGTATGCAACAGAAAGGAATTCGTTGTTATACTTGCAACAAAAAAGGTCATAAGTCTCCCGATTGTCCTTATAAATCTAAAGACAATATTTCAAACAAGAAGAATGATATTGGAAGTAAATCTGGTGCTTCATGTAGTGCAGTTTTTCTGACAGGAAAGTTCAACAAAAATGACTAAAAATATAGATTCCGGTGCAACACAGCATCTAACGATGAACAGAAATTGAATTTCGAATGGTGAGAAGGTAATTATTTTCGAAATCACTGCTGCAAACAGTAACAAGATGAAAATTGAAATGTGTGGATTGAGGTGAATGGTCAATCGAATCGAATAGATGTGAAGAATGTTTTATGTATTCCAGATATTTCCGCAAATTTACTATCGGTCAGTCAAATGACAAAGCGTGTGAACGATGTCAAATTCTTCAAAGATCATTGTGAGATTCAAGATCAGCAAGGCTGTTTACTAGCGAAGGCAACAATAGTTGATGGGCTTTGTTGACTGAATGGATTAAGAAATTGCAGTAATATCGCAGTTGCATGAACTGATAGTTCTGAGACGTGGCATCGTCGATTAGGCCATTTGAACTTTCAAGATTTGAAGAAAATGAAATCTGGCACTGTTGATGGTGTTTCATTTGTTGAACACAGTGGGGATCACGTGTGTGTTACATGCTTGAAAGGTAAGCAACATCGTCTTCCTTTTAGCAAGAATGGTTCGAGAGCAAAAGAATTGCTTGAAGTGTTTCATGCTGATTTGGTAATACCAATGGAAAATGTGTCGATTGGTGGAACTAGATATGCCTTGGTTTTAATTGATGATTTCAGTCGTATGACATTTACACACTTTTTGAAATCAAAAGATAAAGTGTTCCAAAAGTTCTGTATATTCAAATCATACGTTGAAAATCAAACTATGAAGACCATAAAAAAGTTCAGATCCGACAATGGAACCGAATTCTGCAACCAAAAATTCAATAAATTGTTCAAATCTTGTGGTATTAAGAGACAAAATTCAACACCTTTTACCCCACAACCAAATGGACTCACTGAAAGAACGATTCGTACAGTGGTAGAGCGTGCAAGGTGTATGTTAGAGGATGCAAAAACTTTTTGGGCTGAAGCAATGTCAACCGCAACGTATTTGAAAAATCGTTCTGTCTCTCGAGTTCTGGAATACAAAACACCGATCGAAATTTGGAGTTGTACCAAACCAAATTTAAGTCACTTGAGAGTTTTTGGATCGATTGCGATGGTGCATATTCCAGATCAAAAACGAAGAAAGTTTGACGTTAAATCACAAAAATTAATTTTCTTGGGATACTCTGAAGGAACAAAATGCTATCGAAACACCAGACAAGCAATCACTAGTCGAGATGTTATTTTCTTGGAATCCGATAATAGTAAAGAAACGAAACTGAAGTAGAATTTCAAGAAAGAGTTCATGAAGTTGTACCAGAAACCAATAAAGATGCAACTTGGAGAATGTTGATAGATGTAAAATGTAATGAAACTGAGTGAGTCACAGAAAATTTAACAAACCTACCGGAAGTGAACTCTGAAAGTGTTACAGAAATTATAAATCCTGATTTACAAGATAGTGTCAACTCATCAAATTCATTAAGACGTTCAGAGCGACCACCTAAACAAAGACAATTTCCTGACTGTGTCACATCTATCGCATCTGAAAACTTTGACGACCCAGTGACAGTTAAGGAGGCAATATCTGGTATGGACAGTGCTCATTGGAAAAATGCCATTGAAGAAGAATTTCAATCTCTAATGGGAAATCGAACTTGGGACCTGAAAGGATCGAAAATCTATAAGCTCAAAATGGGTTTTTAAAATCAAGACTGACTCAAATGGGGTTATTGTTCGATACAAAGCACGACTAGTGGCCAAAGGATGTAGTCAGGGAGCTTGTATACACTACGAAGATATTTTTTCGCCCGTATTTCGATATTATTCTATTCGAATATTGATGGCATTAGCTCTAAAGCACAATTTGGACATCGATCAGATGGACGCGATAACAGCTTTTCTTCAAGGTGATGTAGAAGAACAAATATACATGCGACAGCCGGAATGTTTCGATGACGGTAGGGCTTAAACAAGCTAGCCGTCAATGGAATCTCAAACTTAACGATGTTCTGCTAAAATCTGGGTTCAAAAGATGTTCTGATTCACATCTTTTGATGTGTTTACATTCAACGAGAAGGGAAGAGCATGATATTTCTAACTGTTTATGTTGATTTTTTCAAACAACAATGCCTGGAAAAATCAACTGAAGAGTAATCTGACAAAAAATTTTAGTATGAAAGACCTGGGTGAGGCAAGCAGTTGCATTGGAATGCATATAACTCAGGATCGTAAAAATGGCACAATATCTTTGGACCAAGAAAAATATGCAAAGGCGATACTTGAAAAGTTTGGAATGTCGAATTGTCATCCGATAGATTCACCACCAGATACCAATAGCAAGTTGACAAAGGAAATGTCACCGAAAACTGAAGATGAACTGGATGACATGAAGAATGCTTCTTATAAAGAAGCTGTGGGTAGCATTTTGTACCTTTCTCAATGTACTCGACCCGACATTGCATATGCAATAGGTTATATCAGCAGATTTCATCATGAACCTGGTCGACCACATTGGAATGCAGTTAAGCGTATTTTCCGTTATTTGAAGAAAACAAGTTCCTACAAACTAACTTTTGGATCGAAGGAATATACATACATATATAGTGATGCTGATTGGGCGTCTGATATTGATGGTCGATTATCCTGTACTGGTTACGTTTTTAAACTTCAAAATGGTGCAATATCTTGGACAAGTAAACGAAGTGAAGAAAAATAATATAAATATTTTGAAAGATAAAATAAATTGATTAGAGGTACTAAGTTTACAACACTTTATTTTTTAATATCTTGAAAAGTAAAATTCCCCAATCAATCCGGTTTTCAGTGTTTGACTAGAAACTCATCAGGGCAATGAATTTTGAAAACCTCCGCCTAAACGTAGAGAAATAGACCCCCCTCCCATGAGATTTTTGTCTTGTCTTAAACCAACCTACTCGTTACTGCTTTTTGGTGCACCTTATACCAATCACCCTGTATAAACCATAGATTGGCAGAGATTTTTGATCAATTCTAATCAATATTTTAGTTGCATACATTTGAAACACATCACATGTACAAAACTAACCACGCCACGCTTAGTCTTCTAATTTACATCTGTATATCCCTCTGCTGTCCCCTTCCTTGATATATCCCTTAATTATATCCCACTCCTCTTCTTTTTCCCTTTCTAAAGTGCTTTTTCTCGTTCACATTAATTTCAAACTTTTTATTGATGTTTTTTTTTCTGACTGAGCAGTCTTTTTTCATTACTTGATAATATTATGACAAGTTCGTATGGGTTTCTGCAAAAAAAAAAAACTAGAAGTTTACATTAAACTTTTTGGCATAATATGGTGCATAACCATCGTTGGCCTTCGTTTGTGCGTTCATTCATGTGAATATTTATTTCCAGTTTTAACTCGAAACGAATGAAAGACATTTTATTCAAGCTTCGTGCATATACTTTCACAGGAATAGAAAAAAAAACACTATTAAACCACACGAGATTGTCAAAAGGCTATCTTTAAAAAATTGTGAAGGTGTCGAACGGTGGCGATGGCGTCTCTAATCAGGAACCAAACCTACCGTAGAGAGTTCATGTTCCCCACACACTGATGGGAAAATCAACTTTTAATGGGGGTAGCCAGGTGAATTATTTTTGTGTCTAATTTTGACTCTGAAATAATGAGAACCTTTTATAATACATTTTTGAATTTTATCTAATTTACCTCAAGGAGAGTTGTAGTAGCCCGAAGCGTAATGGTTTGGGCGTTCGACTGTATCGCTGGAGGTCTAAGTTCGCTTCCCAGCCTCGTCCACCTAAAAACTAAAAAGTTTTTTTTCAGGGTTACTGCCTCTTGCCGGGAATCGAAAAATCCTCCAAGAGTATCACTTGTCACGAATAAGTGCTTCTCGTCTATCCGTTCGGATTCGGCATAAAATTGTAGGCCCTTCCATTCCTGTCGACAGGCGTACACAGGAATGGTTGCGAGTTGTTAGTCACTAGGCCCTGGTTCTTCACGAGCCGTTGTGCCACCCAATTTTGCAAGGAGTGTTAGCGATGCTATTCAAAGAGTTAGCGATGGTATTTTAAAAGATGTCCCACTTCCCGATTATAATATTTAATTTATATGGAAGATTTGTGTGTCAAACTTTGGAGGTTCAAACCTTAAGGATGTGTGATATTCCAAATTTTCGAGGTAGCTATGAGCTTAAATAGCTTCTAGCTGTGATAATACCTACTGACATATTTATATCACCATTCCAATGTGATAATTCTATGGTTGTATCGATTTGTGTAAATCTTTTATTAAAGAAAATTCCCGGCTGTATGTATGCCAAGTTTCTGTCGAATTTGACAAGAATTTCAGCAGGGAAAATCCAGATGAGGAAAATTTGTCAGATACTTAACAACCCCTTACTGGATTTCAGTACCAAATATTTAGACACTCTTGAGGCCCTCCCTAGTAAAAACTTGTTGAACATGTCTCTTGTACACAAAAAACTAAGATTGTATAAGCACCATGCAATTTCAGTAACATACGACACTTTTTTCTCTCTTTTCTTTGTCTTCTTTTTCATATCACACTATTAACTAGCGATGTGAGACAACTGTAAAAATCTTTCATAAATTGTTCTACCTATAAAGCAAGTTCACACAATTCTGTTATTCTGTATGTATTTGTTATGCAATATGGTATTAAACATAAGTGACTATTCCTATTTACGTGACCTTTAATAATTAAAAATATGACTTCTTCGTGGGCTATATGTCTTGTATATATTTGTTTAAATGCAAGGGATACATTTTTAAACAAATAAATACAAGACTTATAGCCAACGAAGAAGTTATATTTTTTAAACATAATTGTATGAAACTTATTGACTTTCGACATTGAACTTTTGTAAAGCGAGTTAGTCAAGTGGGTAGCACATCGTACTGACGAGCAGACGATCATGAAATCAAGTCCTACATAAGCCAACTGTAATATTTTTGTTTTGCTTGACGAGGCAAAAGGGTTTATAATAGCCAAGACCCTTGTTAGCTTACCCTTACTAGCCCCTTGCCAAAACCCTTGTAAAACTCTCTAGTGCCTTGTCGAAAACAAGATTGTTTTTCTACGCGTGTTAATGTTGAAGTCACTCGTAAGATTTAAGCTAAAATCGTTTAACCCTTAAAAATGACAACATCAAAAAAATTTTCAGCATTTCATAATAAGATCCCAGTCCAAAGTTCATTATAAATATTCCTGCTTCTATGCGACGGCTTTTACACACAATTCAAACCACTGTTATACTGATGTCGTCTTGAAAACTGATTAAAAATACAAAGAATTAAAATAACAATCCTTTAACAAACCACTTTTATATACACAAAAATAAAAATAAAACTTAGCACACCTTAATTAAACTTTTTGAAAAAACGTCGTCTTATAGTGGGCAGTTTTGTTTAACTATGGGAATTTACCAAAGAAAAATATTATTTTATTGTTGTCTTAAAAAGGATAAAACAAAAACAGCAACAAAAAAACAATAATAATATAAAAGTAAAGTTCTAAGGAAAAAAAACTAATTTGCAAAAGAACTACACCACTCAGCCACTTTCTCATCATGCATTTATTTTTTACATTAACCGTCCAACTGAATTTATGCATAAAAGTTTTCTTCTTTATCCACAAACTATAATGTCCCTGAGTATACTACGAACTGAGTCCCTAAGTATACGAACATAGTTTGAAAGTTAGCGTTAAGTTATTGCTGTGGCTGCTCCTGTTGCTGTTGCTGCAACTGCTGATGTGGTTACATTACATTATAATATTTATTTATAAAGAAAATTTCAACAATAACGAACGAAATAAAAAAAAAAAAAACTAACTCTATTGCCAGAAGTTATTGGCTTTGTAAATTAAAAGGAATATCAACAAAGCCTTGTAAGAAGGTAAGTTTGTAAGAAAAAGCTTTCCTAAAGAAGAATGAAACATTTAATTTCTTTTAATTTGCAACGTTAATTTAAGATCATATAGAAAAGTGATTTACTCGTTAAAAAAATAAACATACTTTTATTTTCAGGCAAATAGAATTTAACATTGAAATGTTTTAAAATTTTGCAAGACCCTCATATTCTGCGAAGCTCATAGACCAAGAGCCCACAGCAGATTTGGCGTACGAAAGTGAGAAAATAAGTCGAAAGGTGTATTAAGGCTGATAAAAGGAATGCAATGCTTGCAATCCCTGGTGGCGGCTGTTAGGTGGGAGGGGCAATTTTCTAAAAAATTGACTTAAAACAGAAAAAAAAATTATTAAAAAACAACAGTAACATGTACAATGCCCTGTTATATTTTCATGAAAGGCCAGAAATACCTTCTTTCATTTCCTCCTTAAATAAAGTTCTTTCAATGAAAAGTTTTTGAAATATTAATGTTTGAACTTAAAATTTTGAAAATTTTTCGCAAAATTTCACGTAATTAAGTACTATTTCTGTTTCCAAAATTCAATGCCCTTATCAATTTTTAGTCAAATACTGAAAACCAGATGGTTTTAGGACTTTTACTTTTTAAGATATTAAAAAGTAAATGAACCAGCTTTCTCATAAAAACAAGACAAATCCGGCTAAGTTATCATTTCAGCAACCAGTTAAAATAGGAAAAACATGCGGAAAAAAAATTCTTACATTTTTGAAACTTAGTGAGAATATCGGATTAACCATAAGAATACAGAATCAAAAGAGTCCATAAAAATATCTGTATCCCACGGGTGTTTTTTGGAGGGGAAAAGAGGGAGGTATGACTTATCAAAATTAAAAAATTATATTCACATAATTTGGGCATATGATACATGATTTTAGGGTATTTTTCAATTCTGAATCTAATGACTTCAAAATTAAGGCGATGCAATCATCTTAAAAAAAACTATGGTCCATTTTATCCAGAGATGACTGTTTTTTAGTAAAACTGGTAAACTATTAAAACCATACCTTGAAAAGAATGGTACATTGATGAAAATTTGTATAAAGATTTAATTTGACATGAGAATAAAGGATCAAAAGAGTCCATATAAATATCTATGACGAAAGGGTATTTTTCTTAAGGGAAAGGTATGAAATTTTGATCATAACACCTATTCCAAGAATGGGAAGAAATTTATTAAAAATCTTTCATTTGTCAATAGCCTAGTTGAATATTTATACTAATTTTAATCAATGTACCATTCTTTTCAAGGTATTTTTTTAATAGTTTACCAGTTTTACTGAAAAACAGTCATCTCTGGATAAAATGGACCAATGGATGATTGTATCGCCTTAATTTTGATGTCATGAGATTCAAAATTGAAAAATACCCTTAAATCATGTATCATATGTCCAAATTGTATAAATATAATTTTTTTAATTTTGGTAAGTCATACTTCCTTCTTTCCCCCTCAAAGAAACACCCGTGGGATACAAATATTTTTATGGACTCTTTTGATTCTTTACTCTTATGGTTAATCCGATATTTCCACCAAGTTTCAAAAATGTAAGAGTTTTTTTCCGCATGTTTGTCCTATTTTAACTGGTTGCTGAAATGATAATTTAGCTAGATTTGTCTTATTTTTATGAAAAAGCTGGTTCATTTACTTTTTTAAATCTTAAAAAGTAAAATTCCTAGAACCATCCGGTTTTCAGTTTTTGACTACAAATTGATAAAGGCATTGAATTTTGGAAACAAAAATAGTACTTAGTTACGTGAAATTTTGCGAAAAAAATATTTGTTTACCATTTTTTTTTTTTTTTCAAAATTTTGAGTTCAAACATTAATATTTCAAAAACTATAAATTGAAAGAACTTTAGGAAATGAAAGAAGGTACTTCTGGCCTTTCATGAAAATAATTTGTTTTTTTTTTTAATAATTTGTTTTCTGTTTTAAGTCAATTTTTTAGAAAATTGCCGCCACCAGGGACTGCAAGACTTGCATTCCTTTTATCAGACTTAATACACCTTTCGACTTATATAATTTTTTTTTGGTTCACTTTCGCACGCCAAATCTGCTGTGGGCATTTAGACTATCAAGATTTATGTCCTTTAAGGTAAACAAATTTATTCCTTGGGGTCCAGATTTTTCTCACTTGACCGCCATTTTAGAAGAGAACGAATTAAAAGTTTTCCATTATTAACCGATATTCTTACAAAAAAAAACTTACATTGCTTTGTAAAATATTAAATTCTTTAAAATTTACTTTAAGACAGTTTTTTCTTTATAAAATTGAAAAAGTTATAATAAAAAATGTCTTAAAGTACTATATTCACTAGAATAAGAGTTAAAACCCTTCAAAACGATATTTCTCTGGAAAATGTTAGTCTATTTTTAATTATAACTTTTTCATTTTCTATTGTACGGAAAAAAACTGTAAGATTTTAAAGATTTCAATTATCTACAAAATTGTGTTAAGTTATTTTTATGACACTAACGGTTCTTAAGATACGGCGGAAAACTTCATTTCCAATAAGATGGGGGGATGGGTTTTAACATTGAAAAATAAACATTTATACTCACACTGAACCCCCTCGCATAGTAAGAGGAAACAAGCCAAAATGTAACGGCAATGTTACATTTCAATGGAATATATTAACCTCAGAACAATTTCGACGAATTGATATCGTATATGCTTCCACTTCATGTAACCTAAGAAAATTTATTAGAAATTAAATTTAATATAAAAAAGTACGTATACGCCCTAGTGTACCAATATTGTAGATAAGGCATCAAGTCAATTGCAGTGGACGGACATATCCACAGACTCAAGGACAGCAAGATAAAAAGCACTTTGTTTGACTTCTCCATCATCGTATTGCAAACTTTGGCACATATGAAATATGAACAATAGTAGAGACGTCCACAAAAGAGGCTTTTGGAATAACGTCTGCTCTGTTCAGCTGTAAGTTATTCGGTGCATCTAACAGAGTTCTAATGTAGTTGTTCAGAGAAAATAAAATGTTTCGGCTTGGTCAAGTAAATATTTTAATAAACTTCGCACTCGTAATGCTCTTTATATTTATATTAACATTGAAAATGTTTATAGGCTCGTTTTGCACAAATTATGGTGTTACCAAAATGAATAAAGTACAAATGAATACAAATGAAAATGAACTTAAACGTAGTAGCGTAGAACTTTTGAACAGAAAAAACTTGTTTACAAAAAAAATTAATAACTTTTTTCAAACTAAATTTCTTGTAAAAATAAATAGGTATCTTTGGTTACTTGCTTAAACAAAAGTAATGAGAAATTATTCAATTAGGTTTTATATTTTAATTATAAATAATACATACAAAATATGCATATTTTAACGCTCTTTTCTGACTCACTGACATGGTAACTCTGCTTTGATGGTAAAATCAGAAAAAAAAACTCCTGCTCCTAAACGAAAATGTTAAGGGTTGCCAATTTTCTGGAATTAACTTTTTTATGAAAGTGAACGGTGAGTTTGTCAACTAAATTTTATACATACTTGCGCTCAGCCCTGGCTAACATAATTATGTTCGACGGGCGCCTCTGGGGTCCAGCAACCAACTAGTCTCCGATATTAAGATTTTAAAATACTTCATTAAGCCAGACATAAAAGATTAATTGAAAAAAAAAAACAATCTTTGAAAAAAAAAATGAAAATCAATTTGAGTTAATGTTTTAGTACCTCCCTAATTGACTTAATTATTCCAAACTTTATACGGAAAATTGATGTGGTACAAAATTTGTAATTTAAGATTCTTCCGAAGTGTTATTGTTGTTAGTTGAGCTAATTGAAGCAAAACTGCTCTTCTACAGCTTTTATATAGTGTAATCTAAGGCTATAGCTCTGTAAGAGTTTATAATACAGCTCTCTTTATTTCTTTTAAAAATTGTGCTCTATAACAGATGTTCAGGAATGGTTTCAGCTCTAACAACTAATTACGTCTTAAGATTCAAAAATATGCTCCTTAATGGAGTTTATAACATTCAAAATAGAGCATTGTCTAAATATCAGCGCTTAACGAGTTATTATAGAGCTTTCAACAACACGGACAAAATATTAACGCATGCGCCTACCAAAACGTCGAAACATAGCTCTAATAGAACCACACAAAAAGTGCGCATAGAGCTGAATACTAATACTTTCACACAAATGGTAGATAATAAAAATATTACTCATGCGCCTTGTAAAGTGTCAAAAAAAAGCATTTACAGAACTATTGTAAAACCACCACTGATTTTGTAGGGTGTTACAAACTTATATAAATTCAAGAAAATCAATTCAACAAAAAACAAAAGAAAATAATCATGAGTCAAAAATAAATAAATTAATTTCCCTTTAAAAGGGTTTTACAGTATAAGGAAGTTGTATTAATTATAATTATTTATTATTTTTGTCTATACCCTAAGAAAGTTTTAAAACTTATCGAAATTCAACTAAATCTGAATCACAAAAAAACTTGCTCCTTTATAGTTCAAATGCATCTCAGCTACACCTACTCTTTAAATAAAAATATACTATTTTCTGTGCAGAATTATTTACTCTTTCTTTTAGTTTCTAAAACACCCTATTTTATATGCACTGAAAGCAAATCTGTCACCTTGTGGCTACTAGCTCTGAAATAGAGCTTTTACAGCTCTAAAGCGCTATTACAGCTCTATTGAAGAGAATCTTTTACCCTAAAGAAAATATGGCGATGAAAAGAAAAATGATTCGAATAACCAATTTTTTTTTTTAATTTTGCAAGAGAAAAGGTCCCCGTTTTCGATTTAAAAAACACAACACATCTTGTAATTTTTAAACAAAATATTTTATTGATAATTGACAATAGTTCTTGAGATTTTTTGTTTTGTTCAGATTAAATTTTTTTCAAAATCTCAGCGTAATATTTATAATTCCTTAAAGAGCTTAAAATCTACTAAGTCACTGAAAACAAGCTGATTACAAACAGGAATGTGCTCTAAATGTCAAGGAATTCCCTGTTAGAGACCTCTAAATTTTCTCTAAAGGTACAACTAGAGCTAATTCTCGAAGTGACGAGCTTTAAGACTTGCTCTGGAAGGGCTGTTAGAGCATTTGAAGAGCTAAATTCGTTTCTTGGGTTGGAAACATATTCTTCACATATAGGTAGTAGAGGATTAAATAGTTGTAGATAGAAAATTTAAAATTTATACTTTTTGAATTATGATTAAAAAAGATGAGCATTTTGTGACACCGCAACGGACAGGTACAATCGTTCCTAACTTTATTTTTTCTAAGATTTCAATGTAATAATCTATTTTGTAGCTCGTACCACTGGAAAAATAGAAGTAATATACAGTAGAGGCCACTTATAGTCACAAGAAGATGAGAGACAAATGTGGCTGTTCTTGTACCTAATTCTGAAGATGATTTGTCACAAACAAAGTATATCAGATCTTTATGAATGAGGTGAAAATCAAAGGATGACTTAAATTTGTATGCAAACTTAATCGGAAAATGTTGTACAAAAACATTCATTCTAAAAATGTGATTGAGTTAATAGTCGTTTCGATCTTTGGCGCATAAAATTGAAAGGTTGATACAAATGTTTACAAATTTGTAAAACAAAACCCGCGCACATATTGACTTATTGAATTAAACCTCCTACGATTATGTATAAGATAATGTTAAACGATTTAATATAAAATAAATTCGTATAACTTACAAAATTCTAAACGGATCCTCCAGATTAAGGTTTAAAAAACCTTGCCTTTAAGACTTACACAAAAAAAAAAAACTTCAAATTCTTGAAAACTTCGAAAAAATTTAAAGCAATTTTTGTTAATGTTTTTTTTTCACCTACCTAATTTACTTAATTATTTTGAGATTATTAATTTAAATTCGTTGGTTGGCATATTCTTTACATAAACTAGAGATTACAAAGTTGGAAATCTAATACAAAATTCAAATTTAATGCTTTTTGAATTATGGTTATTAAAGACAAGCTGTTGTGATACTCAATCGGATAGATAAATGATACAATCGTTCCTTACTTTATATTTTACTGAAGGACTTCAATCCTCCGTTTCTCTTGTCAGCAATTAAGCGCTTATGTTAATCAAACAAAGCTGAAAGCTCCATACGTTCTGAAACAAACAACAAAAACTATTCTTATCTATTCTATCAATAGTAGTAGGTTCACTTGTAGTTGAAGATAGCTACAACAATTGAGGAAGTCGAAAGGAAGAAAACAGTACACAGTCGAGCCCGTTCATAGCCATATGAAGATGAAATAAAAAGATGTGCTTTAATACGACTGCAAAGTTGGTTTGGCGCACAGAAAAAAAGATTAAATGACGATAACAAACAAGAAAAAGTTCCAGTGTTACTTGCAGATTTTAAATATCAAACAAAATTCGGTGCAGTATAAAATTGAGAAAACTTCAACTTTTTACTACAGGTAGGTTAGGCTTTAGGCAGTCAATTAAGTCGGAAAAAGTCATTAGTCAGTAAAAGTAGAATAACAGATTCAGGCAAGATGATATTTGAAAGGAAGAGATACATAATTCGCTTGAATCTAAGACCTTCCAATCACATTGGGAAATGGTTAAGCCTAATGTTGTAGGTAGCTGAGGAGGAAGCATGTACATCACTATCAAAGTAAAAAGATACGAAAATTGTGAAGAGCTCTACAATATAACGTTTTAGTTGTTGCAAGAAATGTATGTTATGACATATGTTCAGCCATCAGTTGCCTACAACTATTTTTGTAGCTTTCACAAATGAAAAGCTAACCAAATTAAAATAATTATAATGTACCTTATTGCATCACGATAGGTTGTCAACATCACCTCCTTACAAGAATTTCAAAATTCAAAAACATATGGAATTATTTATTTTGATTGAGTATTTATGTTAAATACGGAGTTCTATATAACTTATCTTGCTTCAACTTAATTTTAATTAATGGAATTTTGTTTAAGTGCAAACAATTAGTTATTTTTTTGTTTTATCTAGCAAATGCAAGTCATTTTCAATTCTTACTCTATCAGTGAAATTTGTAAATTTTTAAACTGAGTTTCAGGTGTTTGACCAAAAATTCACATAACAAAAAGATGGCGTTGATGTTTTTATTTTTGTTAAACAATTTAAGTCGGTGACATTTTTTTACAATGCAGTGCAGTACTACTAGATTCCTAAAAAAATCGATTTCGAGATTTGGGTAAAATAATACGATGATGATTATTACGAAAAATGTGAGTCTTACAATATTGTCTGTTTTTCTGTTTTTGTTTTATTTGGCGAATCTCCCTATTAAAGAATTGAAAAAAAAAAATATTTAATAATTAATCAACCGTTAACAGCGACTTTAGGATTTGAAAACAAAATTATAAAAAAAATTAAAGATCTTTCTTATAATCTTTTCACATTCTTTATTAAAAATTTCATTATTTTAATAAAATAATTTTATATAAGTCATCTTAAGCTGAGTCGCACACGTTAAAGTCTTGAAATATACAAGGATTTTGTGCGATTTGGTTGAGCACTTTAATTATTTTATTTAAATAAATTTAATAAGTGTTAGTCTGAAATTAATTACAAATAAAAGCATTCAGCATGATTTGGTTCTTAATTTTATCCATTTATGATGAAAACACACACACATAAACTTAACCCTGTGACTTATTAACTTATTAAATTATTTCTAAATTTCTAAAGGGACTACAACCAGACTATCTCTCTATCTTCTTATAATCTTCCATATTTTAACTTCTTAGCCTATGTACTTTTCTCATTAGCCACTTATCTGTTCTCTGCTTTAATGGCATTATAATCCAACTTAATCAACATGAAACCACTTTACCCTCGACGAAACATGATTACATCTGTCACAATGATTATGAATGACAAATTAAACTCGTATATCCTATCTACCCAGAAAATAGAGAGACAGATAGAGAAGGTGTAGCTTAAATATAAGGACTATAATAAGGATTGTGTGAAACGTGTGAAACAATTTCCAACATTGGTTAGGTAGGTCTGTATGTTCTGTAGGGGAACCCAACTGTACACAACCAGACATTAATTATAATTAACCGTAATGACTAGAGGAACATACAAATAATTTTAAATTCCACATATACAATACCTACATTATAATGTGTGTTTGTAAGGTATGTATGTAATGTACTTCGAAAAAGCTTACGGTCATTCTCCCACTCACATCTCTGCATTAGAAATTAGAAAAAGGACCTTTATTTGCCTCTCTTGTTCAATAAAAATAATGGTGTGTGGTTTGCTGTGCTGCTAGCTGTTTGCCATCATGGTAGTTGTAGTCGGCAACAGACATTCGTATAATTTGTTCGCGTGTGCATGGAAAATATTCCAAAACCGTCATCACATCGGAAAACGCAATACAAAGGCTGAAATAAAAAAAACAACAATCTGGAAATAGTTGCGCAGCAATGTGGGCCACTCTACGACTAAAGGATATTTATAGTGAGGCGATATAGTTTATTATGTAGAAAGCGCGCTCTCTTTGTCAACGCCACCTGTTGCCATTGCCAGTGTTTATATCAAAATAATGTTCTCTCCCTGTTTTTTTGTGTGCCTCTCTGTATGACTATTCGAGTAACTACTCAAACCCTTACCCTAGGGGCCTATGGCCTAGGACCTCACTCAACAACTGAAAAAATATATATACACATAAAGTCTATTTACTTAAATAAATATAACATAAGTTAGAAGTGTTGAGAATGGAAGTATTTAGGAATCTTCCTAGATTTTTGTTAGCTGGTTTTAAACAAAAACCCACCATTTAGATGTGTATCCGCTTAGAACTTTCAAACAAAAATAAGTTTACAAAATAGAAAGGGACTAAGAAAAATCTCATCAAATTGAAGATTATAAGGCTTGAGAGTCCACACACACTCCATCACAAACATACACATAGGTATGTAAACCTCTGGTCTGAAAAATCACAAAAAATGCTGATTTGGTGATACTTTAAGTTGATAAGTCAACAAAAAAAAATGTCTGTGTGATGTGATGTCTACCACCCCAATTGTTGTGTGAAAGCTTTAAAAAGTCCAATATAAGAGGTATCTAGGTACTCCTTTAGTAAAAATGTTCTGCATTGTGTCAACAGAAAAAAAAACGATATAGGTATATGACTTGTCTCGACAGTGCAGGATAAATCGGACGGACATTCATTGGCAGTGATGTCATGTCCCACTAATAAGCACTTTTACATCAGGAATGTAACGACACCTATTATTATAAACATGGCGGCAAAAACGGTAAACTTTTATGTTTTATTCATTTTATTTTATATATGTACTTGCGATATACAGGGTGTCCAGTAAATAATCGATAACCTTGCAACCGGTTATAGCTAACCTTAAGGCCTTGTTGTTTTTAGGTTATGATTAAAAAACTAAGTATGACATGCCTCAAATACTTGAAGATTACCACCACGGTTGAATGATTATTTTTGTTTTTTTTTATTTTTATAATATTCTTGATTAATTGTACTTGTTTCGATAGACCAAGTATCCAATACATTTCCTTTGGACTGTATATAACTTACTTAATTTTCTTGATTGTTGAAATATGTACCTACATATATTATATAACAATGTTGTTTTCTCAATAGCTTTTTAATAATAAAAAATATTAACGACAGGAAATTAGAAATTAAAAACAAAATAAATATCAAACAAATAAACTAATAAACAAAGTATCTCCTAACAAAGTTCTCTTTCAAAACAGTCTTGCCCTCTTCCTCGGAAGATCCTTATTTATTAGGCCTATTTTATTGCTGCAGATTACAGTATAACCCCTTTTGTTGCCACTGGCGGCAACAATACTAATAGATGTTATACCAAATTTAACACTTGCTGTTGCAGTTTTTTTATAATATTTTTTTTAGTTTATTTTTGTATACAAAAATCAAACTTTTGCGAAAATAAAAAAGAACTTGATTTTTGTATAAAAAAAATAAATTAAAAAAAATATTATAAAAAACTGCAACAGCAAGTGTTAAATTTGGTATAACATCTATTAGTACAATCATTCAAGAATATTATAAAAATAAAAAAAAACAATAATAATCATTCAACCGTGGTTGTAATGTTCAAGTATTTGAGGCATGTCGTACTTAGTTTATTATTCATAACCTAAAAACTACAAGGAAATATTTTTTTTATATTTTATTTCCTGACAGGTCTTAAGGCCAGCTATAACCGGTTGCAAAGCTATCCATTATTTACTGGACACCCTGTATACATAGGTAACTCTAACTACTAAAGGTCAAGTTTTGGATTTGTAACAATAAAATTAAACTCGAGTTTTAAATGAAAAAATCATAAAATAACGACGATGTGCAGAGAACTTTATTGAAAGTGAGTCCTAAAATTTTATCTGTCTGTCTGCATATCTGTGTTTTTTCCTTGCGGTACAGTGGCATTGGCACAGTGGATATAGTGTTTGACTGCTAACCTGGACGTGTGGGTTCGAGCCCCAGTCTGGGTCGCATTCTTTTCTATATTCCCCAGTTTCAACTGGATGCAACCCATGGAATTTGACGAAATAATTAACATCTCCACTGTGCCAACAAAAATATTTCCTCTCCTTCTATTCCTTCTAACTAGGGCCGTGCATTGCATTTAAAAGACCTCAGGTCTTACAGACATATAGTTAAAATTGTTATTATTAAACATACTATAGGACAAGTTTTGGATTCGTAAGAATTCGCAAATTTCAGAATACAATACAGGCTTAAAAAAAGCTTTAAAACATTAATGCAATTCTGTTTTAGTAGTAGCTTTTTTTTTTATTAAAAGTCAATTTTTTGTACAAGAAATATTATGTTAATTCAGCTGTGAACCTGATTTCTAGATTGGTTCATTATTTCTTTTTTATATTGATTTGAACTTGCCGCGTGTCTGGAAAGGGTGAGTTTTCATCTTTGTAAGCTGGTTTTTGAAATTTTTGGCTGCCTCTTTTGTTGATAATTTATCAAAGCTGATATCATGTACCACATAAAGAGTCGGCATAATATGATTGTAGTTCAATACTTTTAGAAAAGGCCTGACCTTGGATTTCTAGTTTAACTTAGCGTTGCCCACCTTTTTTGTCACTTTCCTTGGGTACTTACCGATACCATCAGTTACCAAAGCATGTCCAAACTGTTTTTCAGAATTACGATAAAGATTTTAGTGGCAAATACAACTTTTCTGACAATAGAAATAGTCAAAGAAACTACTTGAAATCAGAGCTGTAAAGTAATTAAATATATTGTGACTTAAGTACTAATTAAGTACAATTTCTTGGTACTTCAAATTTTCAAGTACAAGTACAATTTCTCGGTTAATATTGTAAGTACCAATGCCGATGAATTGTCCTTGTACCTAAATTCCACAAAGGAATTTAAAAAATTGGTATTCATTACTTTAGTAATTAAATACTGTAGTTAAATAATTGTTTAAATACTTTTAATTCCTCTAGTACCTACTTATAATTACTTTTAAATTTCTTTTGTAAAATAAAATATAAGAAAAACAAAAGGAATAAAAAGGAATCAAAAGGAATTAAAAGTATTTGAAAAAATACTTCATCTATATATACAAAATTAATTTTTAAGAAAAGCGCTCTAAAGGTTTTGCAATATTTTTTCCATAAATTTATGTTTATCAAACAAATTACATGGCGTACTTTTTTTTTTTAGAATCCAGCTACTGTAAATGGTATTTTTACCTATTAAAAAAAAAAAAAAAAAAAATTATAAAAAAAATCTATAATTTATATTTAAACTAATTATTATTTATTCACCCTATAAGAAGAGCCGTCCACCTCAACTGAGGCCGGTCAGGCAGTTGCTGTGAATGGTGTGGTGTTCGCTATCGTGAGATGATAACGAACTTTTTATGACCCGAATTGGAAGATATGGATGTAGACGATAGGTGTCTTTCAGCAGGACGGTGCCACTTGCCACACAGCTAACGAAATAATGGCTCTTTTGCGCGACAAATTCAATGGCCATGTGTTATCTCACGAGGTGGAAAAGGTGTACGTCGATAAGCCAGCAACAACTCAAGAGCTAAAGGATGAGATAATTCGGCACATTCACGGCATAGAACCTCAATTATGCCTCAGCGACATCGAAAATTTGGACCATCGGATGTAGAGTGCCGCCGAGGTCGCGGCGGCCATTTGGCTGATATTTTGTTCCATACTTAATTGAACCATATCAATATTATCATAATAAAAAGAAATGACAATAATTTCCTAAATAGTTGTATTCAAAATCAACATCGGCTCTTAAAATTTAACCACCCTTTATTATTGAACCAAAAACATGCATTGCCAATTTCTAGCTGCGTTAAAGTTGTAAGCTACGGGAGCAAGTTTATTCAGTTTAATTTAATATAAGCCCACCCCCTTTCTCTAATCCTCAATTCCTCTCCCTTTAAAAACACCTTTCCACCCAGATATTTTTATGAACTCCTTTGTTCAAATGATATTTGAAACATTTATGCCAGGTATCATTAGTAGGCGATTTTTGTTTAATCAAATCAGCGAAATACCATGTTTCGTGACCTTTGACAAAAATTCATAACACTTTTAAAAGGCTGACTTATGATAATTTGTTCGAACGTTTTTTTTTTCTTATTTTCCTGGGCTATTGTTAACTAATGGGGCAAAACACGACACAGACACGTCGCTGCAGACCAATACGTTTTGTTGTTGTGCACAAAGCTGCGTAGACCGCCTGCGTCGTGTGTATCCATGTCGACTGTTTGCAGCGACCGTCTTCGTGAATACAAAATTTTTTGAAAACACGCAGAAATGTCGTTGGTCTGCAACGACGTGTGTGTCGTGTATGGAGAACTGTGCATAGACGAGCGAGAAAATTTGTGGCAAAACATGAAAAAAAAATAGTGAAAGAAATTTTTTTAAACAATTCCTTGCTCTAAATTCTTTTTTTTTTTGTCTTTGATTCATATTTTTTTTTTTTTTTTGTTTTTATTATTTTCGTTTAATTTATAAACATTTTATTTTTCGTTTCACTTAACTTACATATGATTACTCTCAAAATCGCGCCGAAACAAGTTAAAATTCAAAAATCTTAAATAAAGCACCTTCTTTCCATTAATTCATTGTTTGATTCAACAGAACAAGTTTAATAAAAAAAAATATTTGCACCTGTAAGATTCTTGTTAAATTTTAAATTGATTTAATTAAATTTTAAGCCAGTAGACACTCTTATTCCAGCCATAACATCAATTACTTGCAATACAAGATAGGCACTTTACTTATATAAATGTGTGTATATGTATGTGTTCATTTCAAGCGATTGCCTCTGGATGAGACCGAAAAATCTATTTGCAAAAATACTCAACCGAAAGGCAGTTAAGTGATACTTTTATACTCGTCCTCGTCCTCGTCGTAGGTATATATTGACTGACTGTGTTGTGTACGTTACAGTACGGAGGAGTGATGGCTGATGAATGTAAATATTGTGGGAACTTTGAAAGTGGATGAAGGGAGAATACAGAAATGGGCAATCCTTGAGTTTGGCAATAAACTTTCAATGGACCATTTGCGTTGGAGTCTTTTTTCTGTTTTTTTTTTTTTTTTTTTTTTAATATTCACTGAGTGGAAGAATGAGAGGTCTTGAAGTAATAAAATTAATTTTTTTAAATGACTCACTTTAAAAAAACCTCTCATTTATTAAAATAATACAATCAAACTGATGTTGAAAGAGTGCAACGAAGTGCAACTTGTTGAATTTATTGTTTAAGTGCTCATAAGTGTACACGAAAGATAGAGAAAAATTGTTTTAAACGTTTTTTGTTAAACGAAATTGTGTAATTTCATTTTTGTTTCCAGTGAAACCTTATGGAAGAATTTTGTTCAGCCAATCGAATCTCGTTTGAAACTTTTATTGGCTAAAATTGTTAGAAGTTATAAGGGATACCTACTTAATATTATTTGATTTATTAAAAGATACTTAAAAGTTAAAAAAAAAAAAACAAAAACGAACAATAACAAAAATATTAGAAATAAAATACAAGACTTGATCGCACGAACTTGCTTATGTTACCACCAGAATGTAGCTAGACATTGACGGTGTACACAAATGGTTTGATGAGGAAATATTAAAGAAAAGGTGAAAATAACAATTTTGAACATTTTTGATTTTAAAGTTTTGAAAATTGATAATTTTCTTAGATCTTATTTTTGGTAACAAAAACATTAAGGGCAACACTGATGGAATGGGGTAGTTTTTTACTTAAAATCTGAAATCTTCTGTAGGTAATTTAATTTAAACTCCCAAAAAAGCTTTTATTTGATAGTTAAAACTTTTATTTTTAAGGATTCTTAAAATAAAGATATTTAGAAAATAATACCAACAATTTCGTTTGAAAAACAGTCCAACTTTTCTTATGCTTTTGACATTCTTTGCACACAACAGTTAGCGGAACACTAAATCATTTATCAACAAACTAATTGAGTCAGATGACGGTTGAAAGTAGTTAAAAAAATCAGTCTGCCCCGTCCTCCATTCTGCCCCCTTATCCCCTAAACGGACTTAAATTTCAATATTTTTTGACTTACTATAAAAATGACATATCTGATTGCAAAATAAAGACATATTCAAACAATACATTTACGAGATAAATTACCTTTTTTTGCTAGATTAAAGGAGAATGGGCAAAGTGGTCTACCCACTCAACAGTAATGTGTTGTATGTCGTTGAAAAGGTAATTTTACTGACTTCATTTCATTGTATGACCATTAAGTTCTAAACTATGGGGTTCGTGAGATATTCGGAATCAAAGCACCAAAAAAGACAATAATGCATTTCGTCATTGGTAGTGTGTCCTCATACCTACATTAATCTGTGATACATCGTTGAAAAGATAATTTTGTGTACTTTATTTTTGTATATAGCCGTGAAGACGTAGATCATAGGGTGCAAGAGATATGTGGGCATACAAATCGGCAAATATAACAACAATGCAATTCTTCATTTGGTACTGGTCTACCGACTCAACAGTAATGAGTCATACGTCGTTGTAAAGGTTATGGCATTTGCTTCATTTCATTATGTGGCAGTTAAGCTCTAAACCATGGGGTTCGTAAGATATTTAGCTCTTAAGCACAAAAAACAGCAATAATGCAATTCTGCATTGGTAACTTATCAACCAAGTCAACAACTATGAGTCATATGTCGTTGAAAAGGCTGTTGCGTGTACTTCTTTTTATTATATTACCGTTAAAGTGTATATAATGGGATTCAAGAGATATGTGCCAAAAACGCTGAAAAGTGCAGTAATGCAATTCCGCACTGGTAGCTGGTCTTTCAACTCAACAGAAGTCTCTCTTATATCTTTGAAAACGCTATTGCATGTACTTCATTTTGCAATATGCCGTTTAGCTGTAGACCGTGGGGTTCAAGAGGTATTTGGCCATCAAAATAGGTAAATATAACAAAAATGCACATCTTCATTGGGTACTGGTCTACCAACTCAACAGTGATGAGTCATACGTCGTTGAAAAGCTTATAGCATCTGCTTCATTTCATTATATGGCAGTTAAGCTGGAATACAATCGCGTCATAGTAGAGCCAAGAAATACTACACATATATACTTATAAATAGAGGTAGGGAAGGACGACAGGCTTTTAAACACTTTTATTGTTCATGCTTGACGGGGCGCCGAACTTTCGGTACATGTGCACATAATGTATCAATTTTGTGGTATATGTGCATAGCCCGCCATCAAAATGGGTTTACACCACCTGCGGACCGCCTTAGTAATGTCATACTGGACGAAAGTATGATATAAATGTAAAAAAAAATTCAAATAAAATATTATAAGTGTTTTTTTTTTTATTTATGTTTATATTTTGTATCCAAATACCTCTTAAACCCCACGGTCTACAGCTAAACGGCATATTGCAAAATGAAGTACATGCAATAGCGTTTTCAAAGATATAAGAGAGATTTCTGTTGAGTTGAAAGACCAGCTACCAGTGCGGAATTGCATTACTGCACTTTTCAGCGTTTTTGGCACATATCTCTCGAATCCCATTATTTACACTTTAACGGTCATATACTAAAAAGAAGTACACGCAACAGCCTGTTGCACATGACTCATAGTTGTTGACTTGGTTGATAAGTTACCAATGCAGAATTGCATTATTGCTGTTTTTTGTGCTTAAGAGCCGAATATTGCTGTTGAGTGGGTAGACCAGCTCCCATACATTTTTGCCCATTCTCCTTTCCCTCTAGTGGGCTTTAGGTCAGTTTTTGTTTTTTTGTTGTTTTAAAAACCGAAACGTCACTTGAAAATTTAAAACAACAAAAAACAAAAACTGACCTAAGGCCCACTAGAGCGAAATTCATTTACGAGATATTTGGGAATAAGCCAAAACAAAGGGCAAATGGTTCGAAAAACCTCAAAACTTAAACTACCGTTTTTTGAATTTTGTGTCAAAAACTTGATATGCAGTATTACTAATACTGTTCTAGAAATTACATATTCGAAATTTAATCAAAATCCTAGGAGCTGTTTTCGAATAAATTACTTGACAAAACCAAAATCTTTTTATGCGGCTGGTTACCCGTTCTATATGAGCTTGAAAGAAAACTTTAATTTTCGCCATAGAGAACCACATAAAATTAAATTATTTAAATTAAATTATTTAAGGCAGCTATTTGATTGCGAAACGATTTTGAGTGTATTTATTTTTCGAATTAATTCATTTTTGAAAAGTAGTTTTTGGCAACATTTTGATTTTAATCCTTTCAAAGTCAAAGATGGTATTAGTCAGGCACGTAGCCAGGGGGGTGCTTGATTGGCTGAAGCCGCTTCCGAAATGATTTTGAATTAAGAAAAAAAGAGTTTAAACTTTTTGGTATAAATTAAAATCTTTAAAAATAAGGAGATTATCCAAATAAAGTTTAATGTTTTAAAAACAATAAATGTTAAGGTATAATATTTAATATGAGGAGACTTATAAGGTACATATTACGTTTACTATGTTCGCTTTGTGTGGTATTGAAGCGAGCT
This sequence comes from Melangyna quadrimaculata, assembly GCA_949320155.1. Classification (NCBI taxonomy): domain Eukaryota; kingdom Metazoa; phylum Arthropoda; class Insecta; order Diptera; family Syrphidae; genus Melangyna; species Melangyna quadrimaculata. The sequence goes on along the minus strand of OX439483.1, from coordinate 64,160,252 downwards.
GATTTGAACCTTTGTATACTTTCGTTGAGTAGTAATAAACGAATCTCATTACCACTCAACGAAATCAATCAGAGTAGAGTCAAAATTTGTTATGTGTAATAAACTGTTTTTTTTTTGCAAGTTTGTTTAAAAATATGGACTTATCTAATGTGCGTGTATTTAACTTTATTTCATGATTTGACCAGAATCTTTCTTCTGTAATATCAACACCATTTTAACACAACTCCAAATCGAAATCTCAACTCATGTAATGAAAATCAATCGAAAATCCGATCCTTCCGTGAGTGAAGTGAATTAGAAATGGATTAATTTTGATGTTATCCTGAGGCCACATGAGCTAGTAATGGTTAGCCAGTCAAGACACTCATATTTCCTTACCAACACACATAAACTTGAGCAACTTGCTTGTTGACTGGCTTGCCTTTTTCAAAGCCAGTTGCGAAGCCAGTAGAGAAGCTTTTAAGTCGGAACCACTCCTTGTGTTGTGGAGTCGTTTGTCGCTGTCATTCAATATATATTTCCTACGCCACACAGCAACACACGAGTCAAATATGGTTCTATAATAATTCTAAAAATAATCGGGATTTTAGAGGTTTTTAATCCATCATCATGGTAGCCATCCTTCAATGGAACTTGACAACAAACTAAATTTTAATGTACACAGAATATTTCCTTCTAAATGTTACCAAAAAACCCTAAAATCAACTGTTCCCCGAGCTAACAATTAAATCTAAAAAAAAAAATCAGATTTCTTAAATGTTTTCCAATGCACCATCTTTGCAACTATTCTTCAATTCAATTCGACATTCTATTGGTGAATTTACATGTCTCTTCGTCTGAGTTCTGCAAAAAAATAAGGGATACAAAATATAAAATTTACTTTTAGCTTTTGTTGGATACGTAGAGAAGACAAAAATGCAGAAGAAATTCATACATGCAGATTATAGAAAGTGCCATAATACAGATATGAAGACGAAAATGTTCATCTTCATGATGATTCTCTTCACACACTCGTTTTTTTTTTGGCATACTTCTGTCCCGCTCTACTTTGCTTCATATTTGCAGATGAAGATACATGTAAATCCAGCATATGGCTTGAAAAATCGTTCCAAATAATAACACACACACATGTTATTTTTTATATTTAAATTCAATACAAAAATCATACAGCCAAGCATCTAAATTAATACCTGATGACTTAATATGTTGATATTAGCAATTTCACCAAAAATAAGCTTTTTAAATTAAAAACGCGTTCGTTAAGAATTTAGCAAAACGAAAACAATATATTTTGTAAAAAAAAATAAATTTTACCTACATTTCGAGTTATTTGACTTTAAAAAAAATTACCACGACTTTGAAATTTCACCAAAAACATGTCAAGTAAATAGGTATCAATTTAGATGCTTGGCTGTATGATTTTTGTATTGAATTCAAATATTAAAAAAAAAAACATTTTCAAAGCAACTCGAAATGTACGAATTATTATACTTTTTAAGTCTCGTATCGGTCTCGTTAAAATCGAAAATTTTGAGTCTCGTCTCGGTCTCGTGTTGGTCTCATCTCTCATATAATTAAGTCTCGTTTGGGTCTCGTCTCCGAAAAATACGATTTCCGGCCAACTTGTTGATTATTGGAACGAAATATTTTCGATTATTTAGTTCGAACACGTGCAGAAGAAAATAAATTAATATTTAACTGAAATTGGATTTTTAAATTTAATAGACTCTTTGTAAATTTCGGTCCAAATATACAGTCTCGTCTCGGTCTCGACCCCAAAAATTAACAAAAATACTTGTCCTCGCAAAAAAAAAACTTTGTTCCTCTGACTTCTGTTTTGCATTTCCAGTGAAAATAATTAAATTAAAATGGGTATCATCAAACTTTAAACAAAATACCTTATATCTATATTTCCTATACCTATCAAAATACTCCGATTACAAAATGCCCAATTATTATATACCTTCCCAAAACTCATCGCATCTATTACAAAACACATAATACCCCTGCCAATTTCAATTAGCAATCAAAAACTAAAAATATATATTTCTGTGAAAATTTAATTCATACAATTTCAAATAAAAAACAAACAAAAATTTGAAAAGATAGAATATGTATAATTGTATAGGAGTGTTATTTAATTATTTTCCTCCACTAATCAATTAATTACTTAATTACCCAACCCAGTTCATCTTCACATTCAAATTGCGAAAAATCACTGTTTCGGCAAAATGAAAAAGCCAACAAAAGCACAAAATACAAACAATTCAACACCAATTTCTACACAATATAACGAGAGGTAAAATGGCTCTCATACACAATATCATCATCTCTCGACAAAATATCCTGTAAACATGCAAAATAGCACTCAAGTTAATAAATTAACTTAAATCTATAGAATTGATGATGGTTGCTTGTATAACTGGTTGCTGCTGGTAGATTTGAATAATTACTTTCTCAGACCTACGAGCTACGACATAAGGATGCTCCCTTCAACACAACACCATCACATTAATGACAATCAATATTCTATCTTATGACGTCAGTGTGTCTAATTTTCGTTATTAAGTAAATTGACTCCGCAGCAAATTTTATTACCATCCAGTACAATAGTTCCATCATCTCAATCATTCAACCATCAGCAGATGTCAAATGTTATGCCAGATATCCTCGACTCGTAGCTCAAAATTATTTGCCAGGCTAATTGATGATCGCATTAAGGACTAAAAAATCAAATTGTGTGAAAACTCTCATTAATCGACTTGAAATAAATATTGGAGAACAACACGGACAGGGACGGGACACGCGTGGGAAATTATAGTTCCTATGTCACCTTATGCCACCACCAAGAGCTATTGACACAGCTGAGTGTTTTTATCGTTGGTCGTTTTTGCCTCTCAATATAGTTATCCTGGGATGGAATGGAAATGGCAGAAATACACACATACAACATAACCTGCAATATAAGGACGAAAACAACAACACTACTATATATACTTATAGTGACGGTAGCGAAAATCAATCGATATTGGTATTTGTTGTATAAAGGTAGAAACATTTTCGCCGTTTATCGACAACGACGAGGACGACGGAGGAAGACGAGCGACGACGGACGGTGGCGCCACTAGGGATAGTGATTTATTTTTATTTGAATGAATGGAAGGACGAAAGAATTGCAACTAAATAGCAAACCAATACAATGAAGAACCAAATAAAAGAGATAAAGGCGGAGTTCAATAAATATTTGTATCTAGTCTGGGTCAGAGTATTCTAAATTTATTATTTTCAACAATTTTCTATATAATTGTATGTAAGTGCCATTTATTGAAAGACAATGTTGTGTCATCGTATATATTTTGGAGTAAATAGTTTAACACAAACTTAATTTATTAATTTTATCAAACATTATTTAAAATTTTGCCCAAGTCTCCAAAAGTGGAGAATACAGCAAGGCGTAGATAACCTTTTCTAAAAAATCGCGTTTAAGGTTGATTTCTTACTGGCAAGAACGAGACACATCTAACATTAGACCTTTCTGCACTATTATTATATATAACCGTTAACATTGACGATGTATTATCCTCTCCCAACCAGCTATCAACAAAAAAATGTCAATACACTATGCTTACGATTCCCATACGTACCATCATGTTCACAAAAAATGTCTGTCGACAAAAAAAATAACAACCATTCAACTTTTAGATTATTCCCATAATTTTCTATTTGACATTTGATCTTCAAACACTATTTATACTAAGCTGATGCATGTGGTTTGAATAATAATTTAAATTTATCTAATGGCCATTTATAAATCACTCAAAAAATTTGACATTTAAATCCCTGTGCTAATTTAATATTAAACCCTAAGCGTAATTTTATTTATCGGTTAAATATTGTGTTTTTAAAAAAAACATTTCCTAACGCTAAGCAATTTAAAATTGTTGGCAATAAAAAAAAACTTACCTACATTTATGCATACTACAGTCCCACCCTCCATAAAGGTACATTAATCGATTTATTATTAATTGAAAATGCCTACGTTATTCTTTTTTGTACTCCACTTCCTGTGTATTGTTATAAATGGGGTATCCTAAAGTATTAACAATTAAACAAGGTGTTGGCATTTGGCATACAAACAATTGTAAGGGACTAAGCACAAAAATTTAATTTAAGCATCAATTTTTTCAATTCTCGTTAAATTTGAAACATCCATTGATATTCTCAAATATTCATACAAATTTTATGAATTTAACCTAGAGGGAATAAGTTGCGGTTTAATTTCATATAGGTTCCGAAAAACTTGAATTTTTGGTAGAGAGTTTCATTTTGTACGTCAAAAAAGTCTTAACAGAGTACCCGGCGGCGGCGTTTGATTGAAGTTACATCATTTTGTCCGATATTCATGATACCAGGGCTCATTTTAAAGGTTATTAAGAGCACTACAAAAAAGTCTATCACTATCCAAAAAAAACCAAAGGAATTTGAGATATCTCAGAAAAAGTCCTTCCAAAAAAAAACATTCTCTGGAATTGTTAAAAAAATAAATAAATGTATGCTTTAAGATGGTGGCATTTCCCAGTACCACTCTAAAAAGCTTTTTTTTTAACAGAAAGTATTTCTCCAAGCCCAAACATTTAATTTTATTATATTTTTTTAACTTAATGTACAACAATGTTTTCGACCGTTTTTCTCCAAATCTATCAATTGTACGCGAACAATTGTGTTACAATCTTTTTTGTATAGAACTACATGAGCTACAATGCGTACCTACAAGTTTTTTTTCAAAAGAATCTATAGTTTTCAAGTAATTTGGAAAAAAACAACTACCCCCAACATTTTTTGCTCCACTCCAAAAGTAGGGTACTTTTAAGGAAGTGTTAAAGACGTACAAATAAAGCACTCAACTTGCCTTGTTGGAATTTTTTTCGAAGTTAATATCTTATTTTCCTGGACTAATAATATTAAATGAAAGTGTTAAAAAGGTGAAAGTCTAAAAAATAATTTTGGTGAAATTTTTGGAATTCAATATATTTTGCACTCTTTAGAAAAAAAGTTTGTGAAATTTAAATGTAATTGGCTTAACCATTTATGAGATACTGATGATGATGAATAGCACAAGAATAACGCAATAATGCAGGACAGGTTCGCACGAACTTGCTCTTATAGTGAAGAACTATTATATACCTAGACATTGACAAACGATATTCTTTTTATTTCGTTAGCGAGTTGGAGGGGTTTTTAAAAAATAATTGTTTATAGGAGCCTTAGGTGTGTCTCTTAAATTTTTTTGTCAGATATTCAAAATAGATACCGTGTATCTTGTTAGAGGATACCCAACAAGTATTTCTACGTCCCGGAAATTTGTTAAAATGGTACTTTCAGACCCCGCGGCCGTTTTTTATGTAAAAAAAACGTTTTTTTTTCAAAGTCAACGAATGATCAAGAATTTGGCGTATCAAACGAAGTTTCACCGACTTAAAAAGAACTCTTTTGACACCTTAGGAATGCTAATAATAAAATAGCACAAGTAACTGCCCCTTAAAATTTAAAAATATGCCTTTTTTACTCAATTAATGACTGAAAACCCCCCAAAAATTGGTTGATTTTTAAGCTTTTCTTTATTTTAAAATGCCTTCACGGGTTCGGGAACGAGCAAGTTAGACTCCTCTAAGAGGTAATTTTGTGTGCTGAACTCAAATCGATTATCCATTTTCCGCCGTCGGCTCTAGTTTTTGAAATATTTTAGTGTGAAAATGGAATACAACCATTTTTTGCCTTATTTTTGAGATTTTGTAGAAATTCGAAATGCTTTTATTCAAATCAAATTTACCGATTCATCAAAGTATTGCACTATGACTCATGTTCATGGATGAATCGGTGCATTTTGTTTGTAAATAAACTATTTGTTTTCAAGATTTTACGTAATTACATAGGTAATATTTTTGTTTTCAAAATTTAATAATCCTATTTTTAGGACTTTTACTTTTCACGATATTAAAAAATAAAGAAACCAACTTCTCATTCAAAACAAGAAAAAACGAGGTTGATGATAATAAACTGGTTGCTAAAATGATCATTTAGCCGGATTATTTTTAAAAGCAAGTTGTTCCATTTATTTGGTGTTATGTAATGTGTATCTTGAAAAATAAAAGTCCTAGAAACATCCGGTTTTCAATATTTGACTAAAAATTAACCAGACCAATGAATTTTGAAAAAAAAAATTTTTTCTTTCAAAATTGTGAGTTTAAAAATTATTTCTACAAAATCTGTTCATTAAAAGAACTTTATTGAGAAAGAAAATAAAAGCATGGATTTCTGGGATTGCGCATAAGGACAGGGCATTGTTAGTGTTGCCGTTGTTTTTTTTTAATAATTTATTTTCTGGTTCAATTCAGTTTTTCTTAGAAAATTGGTCCCATCCGTCCAAATGAGAGGGAATTGACTCCCTTCCCATACGGTTTTTTGCTTGTCTCGACCAAACCTACATACTCAAGCTTTTTGTCATACCTTAAGTGAAGCACCCTTTTATTTTTTTTTTTGTTATTAAACTTATATTTGTTCAAGAAATCCAACTAACTTCAGCTTTGCATTTTTTTTTTTTTTTTAATATTAATTTTTTTCAATATTTTTCGTACACAAACAGTTTTGCAACGTGCGATGCAACATTTCAATAAAATATAAAACAACAACCGTTAAGTCGTAATATATAATATTCGGTAGAATTTAATGGGAAATTAAAACTAAATACCATAGCAACTATGCTATCTGTCGTTATAGCCTGAATGTTTTCAGGACTTATTTATTCTATATTTTCTTAATTTGAATAAAAACTCTCTTTAAATTTATCAAATATAATATGCCTTTTACAGAAATAATTTTTGTGTCAAGCCTAATCACAAAAGCCTCGATAGATATCATTACTAACGAATTTCTTACAGGCTCAGTTTTTGTATAGAATTTTGTTAATTTTTTGTATTTATAAAAAATAAAACACGCTTAATTTCACTATAAAATACTAAACGAAACAGGTGGAAAACTAAATTTTGGAGTCAGCCTACTATTTAAAATCAATATTCTGATTTAATGAACAATTTATTAAAGAAACAAATCAGGATTAAACATTTTGATAAAAATATAAAATATCATAAAATTTATTTCACACAAATGAATTAGTTACCTACTATCAAACCATGCGTGACAAACAAAATAATTGCTATAGAAATAATATAAAAAAATGACTAGTTGCTGAGATACGTTGCTGAAATACGTAAGAATGCTCAATGGTCAGCTCCAAACAAACGTATTAAAACAAAAAAACACCTTTGAAAGCAATATTCCCTTTCTCCCTCCCCCCCCCCTCATTTTTCTTTAAATTCTTGCTTTATAACTGATTATTTTCTGGGTGCACGAATTAAAACAAATCCCCTAGAATAGTAATATTCACAGTATCTTCTTTTCTTGCTGTGATTTTTATAAGAGTCGGTAAAAATCGACCAAAATTTGTGTCTTAGTAGGGTATAACAGACTGACTTAAGAGCCCACTGTGTTACCTGAGCGAAACACAATTATTTCTGGAGTTGAGGTCACTTGTACTTTTTAATTGAATTATATTCATTCACTCCACTTAAAACCGAAGTAATTTTAATATTTAATATTTTAATAAAGGGTTTTTCAACAGCGAGCGACGCTACAAAAGTAGAGCAACAGGGACAGCAAACGCCGCCATTTTTCTTGCGGTTCTTTTGACATTTCTCTTCAATAAGGTTTGCCATTTTATGATAGAAAGATAAACGAGCCAACAACGAGTCGAAATTATTAAAATTTAATACCGAAATTCGGAGTCAGTGGCCTCAACGTTAAGAGCGCTACGTCCAATTTGTGGTCGTCATAATCGTCCTAGCAGATCAACAATTGAGCGTCTAGTGGAAAAATTTGAATCCACAGGCAGTGAGGCAAAGATGTGTCCGTAGTGTCGAGAATATTGCTGCCGCTGAGGCTTCAGTTGCAGAAAGCCCAAATGTGTCTCTCACACGTCGTTCTCAAACGTTGGGCATCTCTGTGACGTCGTTGTGGCGAATTTTCCGAAAAGATCTTGGCCTACATCCTTACAAGATTTAATTGACGCAAGAACTGAAGCCGCTTGATCACCAGAAGCGTCGTATGTTCGTGAATTGGGCTGAGCAACAACTTAAAAATGATTCGGATTTTCATCGAAAAATCATCTTCAGCGATGAGGCTCATTTCTGGCTGAATGGCTTCGTCAATAAACAAAATATGCGGTATTCATCAGGCAGCAATCCACACGTACTCGATGAGTCATCATTGCATCCCGAAAAAATTACGGTTTGGTGTGGTTTATGGGCCGGCAGCGTCATTGGGCCGTACTTCTTGCGTGATGATCAAGACCGGCACGTTACTGTGAATGGGGATCGCTACCGTTCAATGATAACCGAATATTTTTGGCCCCAATTGGATGATATGGACTTGGAGGACATGTGGTTCCAACAGGACGGCGCCACAAGCCACACAGCGAATGTCACAATTAATTTATTGGAAACCAAGTTTGGAGAACGTGTTATCTCACGAAATGGTCCAGTCGCTTGGCCGCCTCGGTCGTGCGATTTGACGCCGTTAGACTATTTACTGTGGGGCTACGTCAAGTCTATGGTCTATGCCAACAACCCAGCGACGATTGATGAACTTCGTACGAATATCAAACGTGAAATTGGAGCAGTATCGGCCGATTTATGCTTGAAAACTGTCGAAAATTGGGTTTAGCGTCTGGACTTCCGCAAGCGTGCCCGTGGTAGCCATGCAAAAGAAATTGAGTCCCATACATAATGGCATCAAACGTACTTTCACAGAAATAAGGAATTTCATCAATATCCAAAACCGCTTTTGTTTTATTTAAAAAAAAACTTTTGTAGTGCACTTATTGAAAAACCCGATATTTAAATTTCTTCATCTTTATTATTGTGAGGAGTACCTACCTTAACATATGAATTATTTTAGCCCTAAGTTGAACATTTGAAAACGAAAATCTACAGAAAATATTGCCCAAAACAAAAAATCGAAATAAGCCTCTTCGTACAACAAATATGTTCGCAAACAAAAGTGTGTATTTATAAAAGGGTCACTCTTTATTAAAAATGAAATGCACAGTATGTACCTTTGGTTTTTCTTCCTCTAAAAAATGTCTACTCCATTTATGGTAAAAAAGAAAGAATTAAAAACAAATTTATTTCGAAAAACTCCATGAATACTATCAATAATGTCTTAGATAAATTAAATGTGTAGGTAATAACTTTTTTTAAAACCAAAATCATAACAATTAAATTAAAAAACATATCAAATTCGCATTTGCTTGCTTTATACCTAACTACCACTAATCAGTATTTCTAGGTTACAACAAAATAATGGTTCAATAAAATAAGAATAATATTAAAACCAGTATATACACAATTTCCATTTTATCAACACGATTATACAATTGATATCATAAAACGATTTTTGTCTACCTTACCTATTTTCGTGCAGGAGTAAAGAGGAGCAAGCGATTTTATTCGAAAAGTATTTAACGAAGCATCATCTACATTCTATCATGGATCAAACAAATGAATCGTGATGCCATAAAAACCAAAGAAAGGATAAAAAAAGAAGATGATGTCAAAATCAAAACACATTCCACATAAACTTGTCGTTTTTGAAAAGTATAATAAAGTTTAAAAAAAAAGGAAGGATTTATCCTTATGCATCCACATCCACACAAACAAAAATCTTTTTTTATCCCGACAGAAAATGTGATATAAAATGAAATGTTGTATGTATGTACACGATTTTGTGCTATGAACAATTTCCTTATGATTTTCCAATACCATTACCATCAATACAACGATAGTAGAGATATACCTACTGGTACTCACGCTACTGCTACTACTTCTGCTGGGGCACAATAATTTTTTGATTGCAACATGATTTGTGCCATATGCTTGGTCTCCACTCCTCTAGACCTCCTGAGACGCATAAACAGGCAAGTCGAAAGATATAGAAGATTTTTGTGGTCAAAGCGTTTTTTGTCATTTTTCTATCTGTTTTTTTTTTATTATTTTTTGAGAAAGGAAAAGCAAGCAATTTGAAGTTAAACAGAAAAAAAAAAAAAAGAAAACCATATCTTCCTCTTTTGAACTCGCTTGCGCTTTATGCATTGTGATGTGAATTTTTGGGCGCCATTTAGTCCAGACACTCGGGGGTGGTTGTTTGCATTGAAATACAAAAACAAACTGCCAAAAACTGTCTCGAAGAGGAAAAGCAGAGACGACGAGAGTGCGGGTGCAGTCGTCATCGCAGCAGCAGCAGCAGCGTCAGCATCCAGCCACAGAAAAGCAATTTGAATGGCTGTGTATTCGTGTGCCTAACACTACTGTACCACACTGCCAAACAAACAATTTTTATTCATAACTACCGAAACGCAGAGTAAACTTAAAAAAAATTTAACTCCTCGTTCCCCAACCATTCACTCGGATCAGGGATGGCGGGCGTGGCGGGCGGATGTAATCGGTAGGTGAAGCGGTATAGCTCCTCCGGGTTGCATAATACTTGCTCACACTATATTCTCTTTTGACAAAATGTTATGCCATTAAAACACGATGACGACGACGACGTTGTAGAATAAATGTCCTTTTTCCTTTATATGTGCTATGCATGTGCAGCTCAGCACCTTAGCATGTCTTGGTATAGTCTAGATTCAGTGACAATTTTTTTTTTTTAAATCGAGGTTGAATGATTTTTATTTCCTCTAAATATAGAGAAGTCAACTCCTACGCTACCTATTTACGGAATGGAAAATCTGGCAAAGATTTCATATATAGGAATACGAATACGAGTCGCCGGAGCCAAAATCAACTTTTATATAAGGTGGGATTACTATGATGGGCGAGAATTTGGTTGTTGTTGTAAATGCAAGAAATGCATGGAATTTTATCTTTAATCGGAAACTTGAGTCTGGTGGTGGGTAGGTGATACCCACTACTTGACAGGGTGGATTTTCTTCACATTTCACTATTTATCATCAACCTCCATCACCTCCCACCAGTTGAAGGGTTGAATGAATAACGCATAACTTTCTCTCCCCCTTTTTCTTCATACATCCATACATGTACATACTTTACATACATTCTTAAGATAGAGGGTGTGAGGCAAGTTGTTTACGCCGAAGAAATCATCCAAAGAAATCAATTATTTATTACCAAGCTTGAATAATTTTATTGTTTGGGTTGATAAACTAAGAGAAATACTGGTGGAAAGGGCTAAGAGATATAAGAGAGAAGGCTGAGTTTTTTGATACCTAATTTAATTGAAGGCAACAACCGTGTTGATGATTATTATAGTGTTGATGTGGTTATTAAAATTAGAAGTAATTTGTAGGAAGTTTGTAAGTATCTACTGAGGTTTAGGGTCATTGTACTTTAAAATGAAGCAATATATTAAGGCAAATTTTAGCGCAATAGATTTAAAGAGTAATTTAGGTTTTCGCTTTTTTCCAAACGGGTTAAGGTAAACAAATAATTTCATTTGAAATCGATAGATTATATAAATATAAGCAAATGTTGCAAACATGTAAAGGCGGCGCGGCCGGTGCAAACTTTATTTAATTCACGATATTGGTTGTTTAAAGTTAAATAGACTTTAAAGTTAAGTAGTAGTACGTCGTCGATCATCTTTGTTGTCAATACTCAATATGATAAGCTCATTACATTATTATCTCGACATCATTGTCGAGTGGGGCATCAAAAACTGAATGCTGTCTCCTGTCGTTAAAGCGGAACCCACCTCCTATGCTGCTATTCAGGCGCGAAGTATGAATTTAACATCCTCGCCATACAATTTTCTCTTAATTTTTGAGTTTTCAGTTACAATATTTCTGAGGAAATTTTTAAATAAAATATGTTTTTTTTGCCAAGTACGCAGATTGCGCTAAATTTAAGCTAGCACTGTTCTCCCCAAGCTAAAATCCCAGCTAAATTTTTGTGGAGAATGTCACAGAATTCCGCTGTTCACTGAAACAAAAAAAAATATACCAAAGAAATTGCTTATAAAATGCAATTCTTATTTTTTGTATTTGTCAAATATTTTATAGATGATTATTCATTGCGTTTTTGTGTCACTATTATACCTTAATATGTTCTTAAAACCATATTTGTTTCGTAGGTTGCATAAATTCATAGTTTGTTCTATCTGCATTTCTTTTCTCCGCACGTCCCAGCAGTCCACTTAGGGGCCAGTTATAGCTATCATTGAAAACCATCATTGAAAAAATTAATTTTCAATTTTGAGAGATTTTGAAGAAAAAACAAATGATTATTTTGATGCCAAAGTAAAGCTAATTGACTTAACAATTATTTCTAGGTAAAACGGAATTGATAACGGAGAGGAGAAAAAGAAAGAACCCGAATGAATAACATCTAACTTGTGTGTGGCTTGTAAAAATGCTAGTTGTCCAAATGCAATTGTAAATTAGAAAAACCTTCATTCGGATGGGCACGATCAGGTGACCTCGGTGGTGCAATGCGTAGTGCAACGGACTCTGAGGAAGCTTGGTCTAGGTTCGGATCCAGTTGACGGCAAAACAATTTATTAATTAAAATTGGAACTATAGACTAAGCACCACTAAAAGGAATCTGATGATTGGTGTGGCAGCCATGAAATTGCAATAATTCCAGACAAATGTAATACTCGGTGGTAGCCAACACAAGTGGTTGTTGTTCATTCAAAACCTTCAAACGAAATTCAATTTGGCACAACTTCACTCATAAAATTACTTTTAATTTTTCAATTATGAACTACCAATGATCATTGAAAAAATTAAAAGTTACGTTTTGGGGAAGATATGGGTCAAAATGATTTTTTTTTGGTGGAGAAATAATTTTGAAGTCGTAAGCAATATTAGTAGTAGTAGTAGCCCGTAGCGTAATGGTTAGTGCATTCGACTGTCACGCTGGAGGTCTGGGATCGCTTCCCAGCATCGTCCACCTAAAAACTAAAAATTTTTTTTTCAGGGCTACTGCCTCTTGCGAGGAATTGACAAATCCCCCAAGAGTATCACTTGTCACGAATAAGTGCTTCTCGTCCAGCCGTTCGAAATCGGCATAAAATTGTAGGTCCCTTCCATTCCTGCCGAAAGGCGCACACAGGAATGGTTGCGAGTTGTTAGTCACTAGGCCCTGGTTCTTCATGAGCCGTTGTGCCACCCGATTTATTTTTTATTCAAGCAATATTTCTGCATTAAAATTTTCAATGATTAAACTTTCGAAGGGTCTCAAAATCAACAGCTAACTTTTTCAATGATGGTTTTCAATGATAGCTATAACTGGCACCTTATAGATTTTTTATTCTTCAATCGTTGAGAACAACACCTCAATCCACACCATGGCGTTCTGGAATTTATAGTCACAATTTGTTTCAACACGTACGTCCTCGTACTTGCAAAATTAAAGAAAAGATTAACACAAAACAATCTGTCAAAATTTAGCTCAAGAATAATGTGCCGTGCATTTATTTCGCCCGAAAGATTTTGACAGATAGTACAGTACGGCTGGAGCTGCGTACTTCTCGGCTAAAACGCTCAGCTAAATTTTAGCTTCGATAAATTTTGTAGATAATTATGTAGGGGAGCGAAAATTTAGCGCGAGCTGCGTTCTTAGCTTTAAAGTATAAAACTTGCTGAATAGTAATTTTATTCAATCTTTAAGACTACGCTCGAAACTCAAAGGAACTAAACCTCAGCGGAACTACACTTCACAACGTATTCGTATAAAATTGTATGTAACTCAGTTGCCGCTAATTTCGATTATTTTTTTTAAATACCTTTGTTAATAATACCCAACAACAAAATAAAATCTGCAAAATTTAAAATTTAAAAATTTTCCCCAAAAAATCTGAATCTACCACTTTTTCTTAGCTCATTCTACCACATTTTTTAAATTTTGAAGTGACAACACTGGTCACGACCACCTTTTTTTGGAACGACCACATATTTGTCATCGCCAAAAATGCTGCTAGGTGTTTAGGTTTTCTTCGGCGAAGCAAGAAATGTTTCACACCTTCTGATCTGGCTGTTATCTATAAAGCATTTATTCGTCCAAAACTAGAGTACAATTCTCATGTTTGGGCAGTTTCTCCAATGTATTACCCACTTGAGTCTATTGGATAGAATACAAAGAAGAGCTATGAAAATGATAGGTGATAGAAATATAATGGAATTATTTGCACTTCTTGAACACCGCCGTAATGTCTCAAGTCTTTCGTTATTTTACCGTTATTTTTATAAACAGTGAAATAGCCAGTTGAATTCCTCCCCTAAAACAATTCAACCGTAATACTCGTACTTCCAGGAATGCACATCAGTTTACCCTTGACCCCAACTTTGGACGTACTTTTAAGTGCAGAGATTCTTTCTTTAGTCGCACTTCACGAATGTGGAATGCTTTACCCAGCTCGATTTTCCCCCACCCATTGTGATCTACAGATATTCAAATCCAATGTGCATCGGTATTACCTTTTAAATCCCCTCCAACCTACCTAATCGCTCGTGCTGTAAAGATCATTTTAAGGGTCGTCACAACCCCTTTAGCGCACGCTAAATATATAAAACAAAAAAAAAAGGGATCTTGGGAGACGTTTATACATTTTTCTAAAATTTATTCTTATAGAAAAGAAAATAGAAAAATATTTTAAGTAAATTTCAAATTACTAGGAAACAAAATGCACATAACAAAATACACCAACATCATTTCTGTCGAAAGTAAGCTTGACATTTTTATTATTTTTTTTTTTTTGTCTTTTACTTTTTGTTGAAATCACCTAAAAAAAAAAACATTTCCTTGTGCTCTGCCCACTGCTCATATCCTGTCAATACTTTTGCTTATTCCATTACACTGATTCTCTAAACGAACTACGTACCTATACCTACATATCTCTTTTCCTGACTTTATCACATAAGCAATTCCTTAGATACACATCCAGGAACCACCGCTATATCTATATTTTTTTCCCTTCTTCATCATATATCACATGCATCCTATATAACAAAAAAAAAATATTAAAACAACACAAAACAAAACCAGAAGGAATGAATCTATTTTCCCTATGGATAGGGATAGCCATAGGAAGATACACAAATATATATATCCTTTCTCTCTAGGATACCGAAATAAAACTCTTCGACCTTCCAAAAAGCACTAACAATCGTGGTTTTTACTTTTTTTTGTTCTGTTGGGGTTTATTTTTTTGTGAATTTTAACTAAAGTTAGCTTTTTGGTCTCTCCGATTGCTCAAGCAACGGAAATATTTTTGGTTGACGTAAAATCTCAACGATTATTATTATTATGTCCTTTCAACAATTTTATTATCCTTTCCACAGAAAAAAAAGGGCAAGAGTAGTAAATTTTTTTGTTTTTCTTTTTTGGAGAGAGAGAGAGAAATGTAAGAAAGTATCCTCCTTCTAGGTATCCTCTTCAAGATGTTTATTTTCTATAGTAAATTTGGGTTTGAGTTATATTTTTGCTTTTTATTTGTCTCTTGAGAGAAATTTCTAATATTTTTAAAGTATAAAATAATAAACCTCTTCAGGGCAGAGTATAAGCCCAAAGACAAACATTAAGAAAGTGCTTTATTAAAAATTAAATCAAATTGTGAGCGTAGTTTTTTCAAGTTGTTTTTTTAACCGAGATCTTACAATTTAGAGGTACCTACATAATAGTCTAAGAAAGATAGGATCTGACCGGGAACAAATTAATTCATGAAATTTTACTGCTGATATCGACGCAGAATTTTATCCTCAACAACACATCCAAAGTCCTCCAAAATCCCCGAAATGGCTTTTTGTATAGACGCATTTAAGGAGGTGGAGAGTGGCGGAAGGTGGGAGTTTATCAGGCTGAAAATTTTTATATTATACAATCTAATCATATGAGACATGTTTTTAGGGTGCTTTTCAAAGCTGATTCTAAAAAAACCAAAACCGAAAAGGTACATAAATGCTGTAGAAAGTTAAAGTCCTTTCTATGGAATGATTACTTTTTTTTAAGTGCAACAAGTAAAATGTTACCGAAAACAATTTTTAAATAATGGGATATTAATGAAATTTGTTATAAATGTTCCATTTGGCATGTTTACCAAGAATGTGGTGAGAGGGTGTTTTTTTGAGGCCGAGATGTTAGTGCGTCATTATTACCATAACATCTATGAATAAGTTTTGACACTGATGAAATTTGCTAAAAATATTAAATATCCAAGTATTAAAAGAGTCCATTTGATCCAAAGAGTTTTTTTAGAGAGTTTATGTTTGACCTGCCATATACGGAGCAAAATGTTATGTTTTATGAAAAATTGTATTTTCGTGTAATCGAGATAGTACATATGACATAATGATAAATATGATTTAAAAGGTATTTTTAACGACAAATCTAATAAAAGAAAAACTAATATTATGCAAGCACCCTAAAAAAAGTTAGATTAATTTTGAAGCAAAAATGACTGTTTTTTCCGTTAACCAGGTTAAACATTACACCCCCAAAAAACACCCTTGGACCTTAGATATTTGTATGAACTCTTTTGATCCTTGGGTGCCAATATAAATTTAACATTTTTAGCAAATTTCATAAAAGTCAGAATTTGTTCATGGACGTTATGGTAATAATCACTCACTTGCATCTCTCCGTCAACAAAAAAAAAAACTCTTTACCACAGATATTTTTGGGGACTCTTTTGATTCTTGGTAAATATGCCAAACGGAACATTTATACGCAATTTTATTAATATCCCATTATTTAAAATTGTTTTGGGTAATATTTTACTTGTTGTTCCATAAAAACGGCTTTAACTTTCTACAGGAAACATGAATCTTTTCGGGTTTGGTTTCTTTAGAATCAGCGTTGAAAAGCACCCTAAAAACATTTGTCACATGATTAGATTTTTTTTTTTATATATTATGCGCGCAAAAAAAGGGGTTATGAATACCCTTAAAATGTTTTTAACATAGCACGAGCGATTAGGTTAGTAGGAGAGGACTAAAAAGGAGAAACCGATGCACATTGGTTTTGAATGTTTGCACATCGAAATGAGAGGGGAAAATTGGGTCGGGTAAAGCATTCCACATTCGTGTGGTGCGACTGAAGAAATAATCTCTGTACTTAACAGTACGGTCGAAGTTGGGCTCGAGGTTAAACTGATTGTTATATAATACATTTTTCAGCTTGATCCCTGCCGCCTTATCACTTCTTTAAATGCGTATTTACAAAAATCCAATGCGGGGATTTTGGGGGACTTTTGAATGTGTTCCCACTTGCCCATATTAAATTTTCTATCTTTCCTAGATTTTAATGTTTTTGGAACGAGTTGTGTTTAAACTCGAAATTATTTTAATCTTTAGCTACTAGTGCTCTTGATACCCGTGTAGCCGTGTTTTCCGGGCATTTCACGGGTATCCGGGTACCCAAAACCAACTGGGTATTCAGGCTCCCGGGTACCCGATACTTTTCGAGTAGCCAATTAACCAAAACATCTTGGGTACTCAAGACCATATGAGTACTCAGGCACCCGGGTACCCGTTAACCAAAACAGTTAACCAAAGCATCTTGGTTACATAAGACAATATGGGTACTCAGGCACCCGGGTACCCGTTAACCCAAACAGTTTACCAAAACATCTTGGTTACATAAGACCATTGGGTACTCAGGCACCCGGGTATCTAGGTACCTGATAGTTTTCGTGTACCCAGTTAACCAAAACATCATACGTTACACGGGTACCCGCTTCGTTTCAAGTTCGCGGGTGTTACTTAAATATTCTTAGATTTGGCATTAAATATCGAAAATTTCACTAATTCAATAAAACTTTCGCCTTGATTTATTAACTTGAGTGATCAATTCATCACGAACTTTTACCTGTAAAAGCCTTCAGAAAACCTCTATTTATGGTGGTGAAATGTAAGGTATGTGAAATAAATAGTGCACGACTGACCAAAATATATGTTAAGTTCAACGTCCTTTACATATTCACATACATCGAACAAAATAAAGCACAAGGAAACTACGTGCATATGTACATATATAGAGATAAAAGTATAAAGAAGCCAAAGAAAACATTCTTATCTTTTTGCTTAAGCTTTGCTAGAGCCATAATATCCCAACAATTATATATTGAAGTTGAGTTTGTTTTGTGGGAGTCATGGTGTCTCGAACCAATATCATCACCAAAACTTTGTACAGTACTTCAAAGAATCCAGACTATGTATATGTAGTTCAGCTATAACACCCCCCAAATGACATTTGGCACTGGTATCATTTCGTTAGTTTATCTCACACAAATGCGGGGGAAGAGGTACCTACCCACACATTAAAAACATATATATCTGTATATGCACCTATTTCTGCTTTTTAAAAATATGCATCTTTCGATTGTTTGTTAACATTTTTGTGTAACTACCAAAACACACAAAGACAGCGACTATGTGTGGATTGCATATGAATACACATGTCATAATTGTGCGTATATTTTCCACCCATCTCTACTGTTTTGTGTTCATAATTTGTTTCTCAAATTAATTTATTTAATTTTTTCAACATTTTAAACTGCAATCCTGCCTTTTTGGTGGCGATGTGGCTCTATGTAGTTATTTATTCTTATCTTTATTTTGCAGTTTATCTTTATCGCAGTGACATGAGTGAGGAAAGAATTTGAAGCAAAAAAATAATAAATCAAAAATTGAATTCTTCTTTCAAAAGTTAAGTTAATATTTTAATAATGTTTTACGACTCCGACACTTCTAATTTTAATGTTGAATTTAATTAATATTTTTGAAAAAAAAAACAACAACAATTTTTCATATAAAATTTACAAAATCGTTATTTCGTTCGGAACAAAGAACTACTAACAAAATTTGTATTTTCGGGAATAATTGGCGTAGTTATCTAATGGCAACATTTTTAAGCTTCTGTACATAAGTAGTCGTCAGGTAATAAGCTGTCGGGAAAAAAAGCAACACCAGTCATCCTGTAATGGATGTGGATGGGACACTTTTGGTATCAATGGAGGATCAGCTACGCAGATCATTTGTCCTGCCCTGCTGAATGAAGATTTTACGTAGCAGGCGCAGAGTGCTGAAGTGCCCCAGCTAAACGAGATGCGCAGTTCCTGTAGAGGTATTGACATTGAACCTTCTATAGTAGCGGAAATCCAATCTTTGATAAATCTCCTCAAAAACAACAAAGCAGCTGGACTTCCTGGAGTACCAGCTGAATTCCTGAAGGCCGTTCCCGTCGCAACGGCTAGTATTCTACAACCTTTAATACAAACTGTTTGGGAAAATGAAACCTATCCAAGGGACTGGAAGGATGAAGTGATTGTTAATGTTGCCAAAGAAAGGTGACCTTAAAAATTGCGACAATTGGCGTGGTATTACCGTTTTGTCCGTTTTCCCAAAACCAATGGCAACCATTGTTCTTGAGCGGATAAAGGCTAGAATCGAGTCTATACACTCAGGAGGGATCAAGCTGGCTTCCGGAGCGTTCGATCGTGTGTCGACCATATCAACACCCTTCGTATTGTCCTGCGGAATTTCAATCACCGCTTCATTTCATGTTCGTTGATTTTGAGAAGGCATTTGACCGAGTTGCCCGCGATTGTATATGGAAATTTAGACTATGCAGATGATATATGTCTCATGGCAAACACACATCAGTGGGCTGAACGGGATGTGTCAAACACTGCAGGTGAAAGGAGAGTTTATTAGTCTAAGAATAAATAGCAAAAAGACAAAAATAATGCTCACAGGCCGATCCACACATCAGCGTATAATTCTGCAGGCGACGCCAGTTGAACAGGTCCAACAGCATAATTACCTTGGAATTACTGTATCAGCAAACGGTGGTACAGATCTGGACGTTAAATGTAGAATTAGTAAAGCTCGTGCTGCTTTCAGTGCCCTGTCACAAATTTGGAAGTCTAGTCAAATCTCCTTACGCACTAATTTCAGGTTCTTCGAATCCAACGTCAAATCCGTGCTCCTTTATGCTTGCGAAACCTGGAAAGTCTCGGCTACCATCTTGAGGACACTGCAGGCTGTCTACGTCACATACTGGAAGATTTGCTGGCCACAAATTATTTCGAACCAGGAGTTGTGGCGCAGGACAAGCCAAGATCGGCTGAACGTCGACATAAGAAAGCGGAAATGGCAATGGATTGTTCACAGACTGAGGAAACCAAACGACGAAATTGCGAAGTAGTCGTTTGAATGGAATCCTCAAGGTGCATGGAGGATTGGAAGACCAAGAACAACTTGAAAATCAACAGTTTTAGCAGAAGCAAATACCCAGAGAAAGACGTGGTCACAGTTTAAATATCTAGCTGCAGACCGTGAGGGATGGCGACGATTTGTTGGTGCCCTATGCACCGATCGGGGTTACAGGAATTGACGATGATGCTGATGTACATTAAGAACATCAGCTCCATATACCTTAGGTACTGGTACATTGGATGAAACCAATGTCAATCTTCATTATTTTCACTTAACGTGTATTTCACCATTTAGTCCCATCATTTTTCACCCACCAAATACAAACTTTTTTAATTCATTATAAATTAATTGACCGCCAGATAGGATCCTTTACTCATATTTTCATCTTCCAAGAAAAATATCTATTCATTTTGAATACCTTTTTTTATACCATAAAAAAAAACAACATGTCGATAATAAATTTAAGCTATCACGAAACTTTTAAGACACTGATTTGACATGAGTCTGCTAAGTTTTCTAGTTAACAAAAAAAAAAAAAAAAAAAAAAACAAAAAAAAAAGTTCCCAAAACAAAGATTTTTGGTGGAAACTTTTGCGTTTCCAACAACAAAACGGTCAATAACGAACCCTTTGTCTTCCAAGTTGCCTTTAATGTCGTATGAAAATGAATATTTGAAATATGCAATAACCTGTCACTGACATTGATTAATTCTTTTTGTTGCGAACAAAATACACAAAGACCTTTTTGATATCGAAAGAGTGATAAATATATAATGTCGATTGTTGACATAACCCCAAAACAAATCTTTGTGATACTTTGTTAAAAGGGTTTGAAGAGATATGCATGGGATTTCTTGGAAGCCCTACAAATCTGCATAATATTTATAAGTTGAGGTAAACAAAGGTATAATACGTATATATACGTATAAACAAAATTGTGACATGTTTTTCTTTGATTTTGGAAATAGAGGTAAATGTGTTTTTTTTTGAACTCATGATATTATTTGCACGCATTCAGAATCGAAATTAACATATTTTTAATTTGCTGTCTCCTTGCCCGTAGCCTACTGGTAAGTGCGTTGGACTGTCACGCTGAAGGTCTGGGTTCACTTCTCAGCCTCGTCCACCTTAAAACTGAAAAGGTTTCTGTTCAGGGCTACTGTCTTTTGCGAGGAATTGACTTCCAAGAGTATAACTTGTCATGAAAAAGTGCTTCTCGTCTAGCCGTTCGGATTCGGCATAAAATTATAGGTCCCTTCCTTTCCTGTCGACACGCACACACAGGAATGGTTGCGAGTTGTTAGTCACTAGGCCCTGGTTCTACGCGAGCCGTTGCGCCACCCAATTTATTTTTGTATGTTATGTCTGCTCGCCCGTTTGTCTGTGTGTCCGTTTATTTGTTTGGAGTCACTGAATCGATTTACACAGAACTCTACACACAGGTGAGGGACAAAAATTCCAATAGCACCTTCGCAAAAAAATGAAGAAAAAAAAAATCAGACAATTGTAACCCGGGATTAAACAAATTTCTGTGTGTCCCTATTTTACGCGAAATAAAGAGACTGTTAAAAGCTTTAATAACATTGTATAAAATATTTAAAATGTTAGTCCTTTTTTTTTCTTTTCCCAAGGAAGGATCTAACCAGTAACTAAAGTAAAAACGCAAAAAATAAAAAAAAGGCTCTTTTGTAAGAAATTAAATTGAATTTTAAATTTTCTTTGAAAATAATAATACATAATTGTTTGCAGGTAGGCTGGGTGGATGATATATTTGTACTACTCAAATTTCGCTCACAGCAAAATCCCACCATCAAATAATGTAAATTTTCCTGAATCTTCCTTAAAACTGCCATCATTTTGCTTTTTTCTGTGAAAAAAAAACTTGTTTTTATATTTTTTAACAAAGATTTCATTTTGCCCACGTTAAGGCACTTAAATAAGAAAACAACAAATCAAAAAGCACTCAACAAGGACGTTTCTTTTGTTACATTCATACGAACATATACCTGGCTGGGTAGAATATATATGAATATAATTTTTTTTATTTTTCAAAGTCCCCACCAGATGGCAAACAGAACAAAAAAATTAAAAAAAGAAATAAAAAGAAACGATAAGTTATTCAAAAGAACGCGCCCTTGAGGCCACACTCACAATCACAATCGACATGTAACAAAAACGTCGTTCGTTTGTACCGCAATTGATTTGCAATCACGGTCGAGTCTATTACTTAAAATAACCAAGAATTTCTCCACATAATGGAGGTCCATCCATCGAACGCACGTTTGAAGAATTCAAATCTCAAGAGCTTTTCATAGCGAGGACGTAATTGAACCTCAATTGTGCGAAGTCGGCTAAAGAAGGCGAGGATTTTTGCTCATGTGTGTGTGTGTGTGGGTGTGTGTATGTGTTTGTATTGCTTCAGGCTTCACTTGAAATACCGAGGACGGAACAAACCCCATTGTGTTATTTATTAATGTATTATATTCGAGAGTGAAAAAGAAGAAGAAGACGAAGTGGGGCCACAAAAGTCCTTTAGAATATACTACAACAAAGTCTGCTTGCTCTGTACTGTATAATTTTAACCCCATATGCTTATTTTTGCGGTCCTGGTTTGCTTTCGTCAGACCCGGAGGGAGATTTGATGCTGCTGCCATTTTTTTTTTTTTTTTTTTGTATAACTACCCTCTCGATGAAGAATAAGGGTGTCATGTTTATTGTGAGTAAGTGAACGTTGAACGTCTGTGTCAGGCATTCGTTACGCTAGACAATGAATGGAGCCACTAGGTGGTTGGAGGTCAGGGCATAACTCAGGTAATAGATTATGGTACCCAAAGAGATTGTTAACACAAGAAAAAAAAACAGCCCCGTTGGCAAAAACAGGGAGCTGAAAACTGGAGGAAAAAAATAAGAAAAGTAAAAACTCACGGTATATACGCAATGAATAAGATAAGTATGTTTCGTTCCACTTGAAGGATATGTCATTTGGCATTTGGCACTGTAAGCATTTAACATTAAATTGCTTGGAGAGTTGTGTGGTTGTAAGTTGTAAGTGGAATGGAGAAACTTGAGAAAAGTGTTTTTCGTGCAATTAAGATTGAAAGAAAGGGTATACATATGTATGTACTATCACAGTTCTTTTTTTTTGTCATTTTGTCTGGACTAAAACGAAAGCAGTTTATTCAAGAAGTACCTAAAGGTATTAAAGAAACAGCTCTGAGACTTTTCAATTAACTGCCAATTACTGTGGGTTTTTTTCTTCATTGTTTTTGATGGTTTGAAGAGAGAATCTCCAAGATATTTTTTGTTTTACTTTGAAAAGGTATAAGAGTTGGGTGTAGACAGCACTTTGGTGCTGTTGTTGAAATGTTCATGTTTTTGAGATGTCAGTCAGTCTAGGTGCGATCACATTCAATACTGACTTGACCAATATTTTAGTGCGTTGTTTTTTTTTTTTTTCAAAAATGGCCTTCAGATGATTTATGTACTAACGCTAAGATCAGCCTCACCTTAAGTTAATATTTTACCTCTAAATTATCAACCAACCGTTATATCAATATTTATTGCTTGAGTTATAGCTTACAATTAAAATAATTCTCCAATATACTTAATGAAACATCAGATGGTCTACAAGAAAGAAAAATTCTTCGGCAATAATCTGAAACTCAGTTTTATTGCAATTAAAAGGTAGGGCTGGCCACGAGGCGAGAAAAGTCTCGATCTCGGTCTCGCATTATGAGATCGAGACAAGACTGCCTTTTAAGTATCTGAGACGAGACCGAGACAAGACTCTGTATATTTCCGAAATTTACAGAGAGTCTTATAAATTAAAAAAAATTCAATATCAGTTAAATATTTATATTCTTTTGTGTATATTCAAACTATAATCGAAAATATTTCGTTCCAATAATCAACAGGTTGGTCCGGAAATCGTATTTTTCGGAGACGAGACACGAGAAAGAGGCGAGATTAAAAAAGTCTAGCCGAGTCTCGTCTCGTGGCCATCCCTATTAAATGGAAATTATATAAAGTTTAAAATAAAATTATTCAACTAACAAAATGTAGCCCAATTTTTCTTTATTTTCAACTAGCAGACCAGTAGCCTCTTCGCTTGGAATGTGTTGGAAACTTTTTGACTATAATATCCCTTGGAATAAAATAAATAAACTGTTGACTCAGCTGGAAACAAGTTTGCGCATGTATAAGGTGGTGTATTATAATGGATGGTCATAACTTACCTACATACATTACAAGTACCTATATTTATTCCCTATTTTCCTAAAGCTCGTACTGTGTTCAATCATATTAAGGGTAGTCACAACCCCTTTAGTGCGCGCATATATATATACCAAAAAAAAAAAAAAAAAAAAAAAATATTGATCAAAACTTTTGGAGCCATTTTAAGAAAATTAAAAAAATTCAAATCTCTGTATGGCTGCTTTACCCATTTTATGTGAGACAATAATTTTGCTGTAAGCAATATAGCATAAAAATGGTAAGTACCAAATTTGAAGCAAATAGGTACACGCAGTTTTTGAATTTTTGTACTAGCTCGTATTTCGTGTAACTTTTGATTTAGCTAACCATCACCTTTTTTTTACTTTTTAAAAACTTTCAGGCCCATTTTCCACTAATTGCAATTCTTATTAAAGTCACCTTCATTCTAAGAAATCATTAATTTCTCAAAAACTATCGATTAAAAAAACTTTATTTAAAAAGAAAATGCAAGAATGAGTTTCTGGGCTTAAGATAAGCTATAAGAGAATATTCTGGGTGTTACCACTGTCTTTCAATAGTGTTGTTTCTACCTTAAGTCATTTTTTTAGATAATTGCCCCTCCCATCTTAACGGGGGTATATAGACCCCCCCTTTCGGTATGATTGTCCTTTTATTTTGGGTCAACCTACAAGCTCCATTGCTTTGATGCATTTATGTCAACCAGTCTTTATTTTCCATTATACTGATTGATAATACTACTTATTATATTTTTTTTTTTTTAATCGCTAAATTTTGAAATGCTGTATTTTGGAAACCATTCCTGTTACCGAGATGGTTTTGGGCTCAAATTGGAGAAAAGTAGGTTACTTTGAAATCGAAGAACAGTGTTTTATATTTAAAAATACTTTTTAAGGACTAAAATCGTCAATAACTGAAAAAAGCGCGAACAAATCACGTGTTTTTTTTTATTTTTGACAATGAAGCGGTCGCCGCTCGAGGTCGAAGACATAGGTTATTTACTTGGCCAATTTCCTGAACAACTCAGAAAAAAAATCAGAAATACCAGATATAACGCATACGTGAATGTATACAGGGTGTCCAGTAAATAATGGATAACCTTGCAACCGTTTATAGCTGGCCTTAAGACCTTTCAGAAAAAAAGTATAAAAAAAAATATTTTCCTTGTAGTTTTAAGGTTATGATTAAAAAGCTAAGTTCGACATGACTCAAATACTTGAAAATTACCACCACGGTTGAATGATTATTATTGTTTTTTTTTTTTATAATATTCTTGGATAATTACAGTAACTACAATTTTCTTATAATATTTTTTTTTAATTTATTTTTGTATACAAAAATCAAGCTTTTATGAAAATGAAAAAAGGTTGATTTTTGTATAAAAAAAAATAAACTAAAACAATATTATAAATGCAACAGCAAGTGTTAAATTTGGTATAACATCTATAAGTACAATTATTCAAGAATATTATAAAAATTAAAAAAACAATAATAAATCATTCAACCGTGGTGGTAGTGTTCAAGTATTTAAGGCATGCCGTATTTAGTATTTTAATCATAACCTAAAAACTACAAGGAAAATATTTTTTTTATATTTTTTTCTGGAAGGCCTTAAGGCCAGCTATAACCGGTTGTAAGGTTATCCCTTATTTACTGGACACCCTGTATAGTTACTGTACTAAAATTGAGATATTGAAATTTGAAAAAGAATTTTGAAGAAGAAAGTCCAAACACATTTCTTTCCAAAACTTGTATATGCAACATTTTATGTAAATCGGCGAAGAAGTTAAGTCATCCGTAATTTTTGTATTTAAATTATCCGAGTCGTTTTTAAGATTAAAAACTTTTTTTTATAATGGTTGTCTAAAAAATACCGTTATTTATGAAGCTAAAACAAAATGACTGCGCCTCCAAAAGGTCAATTTCTTTTCTGCCTTGCATGACGTAAACTAAGTTAACGCTGCTGTGCATACAAAAATATTTTTAATTTTGTTAAAAAAATCAATACAATTAAAAAAAAAGTGCATATACACCCTAGTGTACATTGTCGTTGTATCTTTTTTTTATATTTTGCGCGTACTAAAGGGCTTCTGACTACCCTTATAATGATTTAACACAACACGAGCGTTAATGTTTTTATTTTTGGGCTTTGTGATACTTATAAACATTACTAGAATTTTCAGAATTTGTATTATAAAAAAAAATTCTAACACAAACATGTAATAGCCTAATAACTCTTTTATAAAAATAGAGAATGTAATTGAATTTGTTTCCTGTAAATCAGTTAAATTCTTTAAATACTAAATACTTCAGTTTAATACTGAGATTACGCGGGACAAACAAAATAATTGTTTTGTCTTTATTTTAAAAAATAGAAATTTATTCAACACAGACGTTGGGTTAAATGTTTTTCTTGCACCTTCACACTCAAGTAGTGTCAAAATAAAAAAAAAACCTGTAAATGGGACCAATTACTTACTTATGCTGGCGCCGCTACAGTCGGGTGTGAACCGGGGCCTTAACCAACAAGCCTTCTCCAACCAGCTCTATCCCTAGCTAGCTGCTTAAAGTTTCGCACGCCAAGTTGGTTGAGGTCCTCTTCCATTTGCTTGCCCCACCGGCTTCGTGGTCTTCCTCTACTGAACCATCCTTTGGGGGAGTGTTCCTACTAAGGCACTCCTTTCATCCAGGCGGCAGCGGCGAATCGCGAGATGGAATCTACGGTGGCGTCTACAGCTCCAGGCAGGCTGAACTTCTTAGTGAACACCTTATACAGGCTACTTCGACATGTTCATAGCCTAGGCCTATAAGGAGCGGTAACTCCGGCTCCCCGTCCTTGGAGTTATGCTAAGGATCTGGTCCTCCAAGTTTGGGGGTTGTGCCGTCGACGTCGGGGTGATTTCCCTGCCACATAAAGATTATTCAGTTGCGAAGCAACAATAATCCTCGGATACGAACGGATTTACTGATGACGAACCAAGTAAACGAAAAACGGGACCAATTATTCTACTGTTATTTACTGTACCAGTTCTTATTAATGATTTTGAAGTTCGGGATTTTGAGATAATTTATATATTCAGTATACAATCGTGAAAATCTCATACAAAAAAACATGTTTCCGTTCCAAAAAGCTTGTATACATATGTATTGTTCAGGAATGTGTAGGTAGGAAGGTACACATTTATTAACAAAATTATTTTCAGTATGTTGTGTAGGTTGTGTGTGGGTGGAATACAGAAAATGACGCTCATAACAATAGATTTACTTAATACGATAACGTTTAACCTCATAGGATAATACCTTAACAAAGGTCGTTTATTATACTTTGAAGTCAACAGAGAAAAAGCAAGCAATCTAACTTGAGGGTAAACATCGTCCAAAGGTGCCAAGAAAGAACACCCTCGAACACGAACAGGACAACGCCAAAAAAAAAACACCACTGTGCGTTGAGGAGATACATATGTACATACGAACGTACATATATATGGCTTTTGTTGACTGACTTTGAAAATATTTTTTTTCATTTCATAATTTGTTTACTTTTTGACGAATAAACATACAAACAAAATATAGAAGAATAGTCCTTTTGACATAAACGCTCTCAACAAAAACAACAACAACACCAACTTAAAAATAAAGCCTTGTACTTGTCGAATTAGAGAAAAAGAAAAGGTTCATTGTGTTGACGTTTTTTTTTTTTGGCATCAAAAACTGCAGAAATAATATAAATGAGTATCCTGTTTAGCAGGATGCACTAAATATACTCGTACCTACGTATAAATAAGTATGTTTATGTATAAGGATAAAAAGCACAGTTTCGTTGTTAATGACCAAAAATGAATGGCGGACCTATCTGGCGCGCATTATCCACAATATTGTCTGGCACTTAAGCATAGATACACACACATTTTTTTTTTATTTTTATTTTTCTCTCGTGAAAATAGTTATGTATAACGTTTTATGTGTGCATTATACACAGGTAAAAAAGGACTTTAACTTTACGTCCGTCTCAAGTTTCTTCCTCGGCGCGCTAGGAAAAAAAAATTATAATAGATAGACAAGCACCACAGCAAAAAAAAAATAAAAAAAAAGTTATACATAAATAGAGGAAAGAGCTAGAGAGCGAGAAGAGGATTCTTGTAGCACCTTCGAAGGTGTATTGAACCTGACTATGATACTAAGCGTGTGCAAGTTTGTGTGGAAAGTTTATGTCCTTTGGAAATAAAAACAACAGAGAAAAATAGAAGACACAAAAATAACAACCGAGTATTTGTCAAATAAAATACCTAAGTTTTTTCTTTGGGACCTTTTTTTTTTGCTTGTCCGCTTAGCTATCCCTAAGGATGTTTTCATCGTACCTACCTACAGTTTTTTTTTATTGTCTTTTTTATTTTAGCTTTGTTTTAAGCTGTTACTTTGTTAGAGCAAAAAAAAAAAGGTTTAACTATGGAAGGCGCATCTAGATGCGCCACTTTATAGTCCTGTCCAAAAAATGTTGAGTGTTTGTGTGAACCGTGCTGCGGAATTAAATGAGTTTCTAGATGGGGTAGGTACTTTTGTGTCCTGACAATGGCATGGTGGCGAAGGCACGGCGCGGCGTATAATAAACATGAGTACAGTTTATGGGTGACTTTAAAAGCTGGAAACTGTGATTGTAAATATGGAGCGAAACTGGATGGTTATTTTTTTGTTTGGGGGTTTTTCTTTTATTTTTCGCAGTGGATTTGTGACAGTTTTTATTCGAAAAGTAAACGGATTAATTGTGATTTGAAGTTGTTTTTTTTTTTTTGTTGTTGGTGTAACTTGTAAGTTAGTTGTTTTTTTTTTTCTTTTGTAAGAATTTAAAGGGAATTAAATAAAACGAGATTGGGCAACCATGTATGGAAGCTGGTTTATGAATTCATAACGAAGGTATAATATCCTGTTGGATAGATGTTTTAAAGTACATTCTACAAAAGATTAGAGCTCTTGTTAGTACCTGCCTTAATGGGGCAGCCGGGAACCCATTTTTTCGGGTATTACCCGGGTACTCGGTTACTCGGGTGCTCGAGAAGGATTGGTTATCTGAGTAAGGGCGAGTTCGTAATCGTGAATTAGTAAATCTGCGGCAGATCTGCCGCATATGCCTGCTTCCAAATTCCATTGAAGGATGGCTACGATGATGATGGATTAAGAAACATCTACAAAATCCGACATTTTTAGAATTATTATAAAAAAAAAACATTTTTTTTTGAGAATTCGCGCGGGAAAAGTTGATTTTGGGTGACATATGGAAAGAAATATTGTGTGATGGAAAAATATCTTGATAATATAGGTATGTATTTCGAAGCCATTTCATTCAGTTACTCGTCTACGTACATGTTTTCGTTTTTTAAATTTTGTTTTCCGCAGAAATTACTTTTTTTCAGCAGATAGTTTTTTTTTTTTCTGCACAAACTGTCCGACAACGACTTAATTTCTACACACTTTTAATGTTCACGAACGTTATTTGTTTAGCAGGCCTGCTGAAGTCAGATTTTAATTATTGTTTACGAACTCAATCTTTGCACATATAAGTTAGTCAGACGATAACGAATTCGCTCTAGTTCTCCAAAATTGTGTATTTATTTAATTAGTTTTTTTGGGATTTATTTTATTAGGAAAATTACAAAAAAAATTATGATTATTTTATTGTTCTTCTTTTGTGCGGTGTGAAAATATAATAAATCAGTCTTAGACTTAGACTTAGCACTATTTATTTTGACGTTGAATTTGTTTAAATTTTAATGATTCAAAAAAGTTTTTAAGGGCCTGTTATTCCAACAAATTGATTTTCGTCACGGCTTTTATGATTGTAAATCCTAATGTGAATTTTAATCACATTGTGTTTTTTTTTAAGAAATTCCATATAAGATGAACTTAATTTAACAAAACTGGCATGTGAGTGAAATGAAACAAATCAGTGAACTTGGGATTGCTTGCTTTATTTTAGATGGCGCTCACAGCCCAGGATCCATCCTGTTCTGTCCCTAGCAAGCCGCTTCCATTTGCGCACACCAAGTTGTTTGATGTCATTTTCCACTTGTGCGCGCCACCTGTTATGGTTTCTTTCTGTGCTGCGTACACCAAAGGGGTTCGATTCGAAGACAAGTCGGGCAGGTGCGTTGTTGCCCATACGCTCCACGTGTCCCATCACATCAGCCATCTCAGACGCTGTATTTTTAGCTTTTTGACCAGGTAAACGTCGCTGTATACTGTATAGCCCGTACAGCTCGTCGTTGAATCTTCTCCTCCACACTCCTTCGATACACAGCGGACCGAAAATCACATGAAAGATCTTCCTCTCAAAGCATCCTAGCAGACTTTCATCTGATTTTCGTCAGTGTCCATGCTTCTGCCTGAGTCATCTAAGTTAGGAAACCTTTTGAGCAGTGTTGCCAGATGAAATTTTCAAAGTCCCCCCAGATTCGGAAAAAATTCCCCCCATTTTTGTATGGGAAGGAAAAAAAATAGCCATATGCATTTATTTGGAATTAAGAAATAAATACCTATGTACATAGCTTTATAAAATTTGAGGAAAATATGGATACTTACTTTTAATTTTCCCAACCAAACTTTTGTTTCAAGGTACCTTAACTAAATAGCTATAGGTAACACAAGTTTTTAAAAAATAATATTTTTCCTGAAAATATTAGGAAATACATACATTTTATTCAAAAAACACCTCGCTGTTTTTGTATATTTAAAGTTCATAGTATCTACAAATACCTCAACAGTTTCTGTATTATCGTCCGAGTCGTTCAAAGTATACATTATTTCCGAATTGAACTTGTTCAGCATTGTTTTTGAAGGTTTGAAATCAACACGGCCTTGAGTACCCAAACTGTACCGAACTCTTAAAACACAATCTGCAGTTTCGATGCTTAATCGATTTCTTAACTTATTTTTTACTATGTGTACTATTAAAAATGCGCTCTCCACTGAAGCATTTGAAAAAGGAAGACTTAAAAGTGACTAAAAATTGAACTAAAACTCCCCCAATAAAAAAAAATCTTTCAATTTATTTCCCTCCCATAAATCCCCCTACTAATTTTTTGTCCCCATTTTTTCCACCAAGTTTTTTTTACAGCCATTTTGGCCGGAAAAATAGCCCATCTGGGAGCACTGCTTTTGACCTTTGCTGAATTGAAAATTCCTTGAACAGCAAATTTAGTGAACTTGTGTCGTAGTATAAAGTGAAAGTAAAATGAAATAGAGAGAGTAAAATCCTTCACAACTAATATAGGTATGTACTTTATAGCCACCCGAGACTGCAGAAAATAATTTGTTACTAAAGACCCAACTGAGACATCCAAAAATTTGAAATAGAAAAAATAACAAAAATCTTGTAAAACACAAAAAATATTATTCCCACGGACCTATTTTCTTATACAAATAATATGTTTGAACGCTGTTATATATGTATGTATGTCTTCTATTAGTTAAAATATAAGTCTGGCCCGAAAATTATCTTCTATATACCTCTATACATTTCTTCTAACCAGTAAACAAACAAAAATATAAAAATCCTGACAAAGCTACCTCTATACCTTTGACATTAACGTGTTGATAATACAGACGACGACGACGACGACGACGACGAAGACGCAAAGGTCTTTTAATATTCGGAAGCCTTAAAGAACATTTTATTTAATTTGAATTCATTACCCCTGAGGGAATATTTTGCGCTATAGAACTAAAACAACCAAAAGACATCCCTTAGCGTTGTCTATATAAGTATATATATATATATAAGGATGGTCCTTAATACACAGGTCATTATATCATTTTGAATGATGCACCCCCCCCCCCCTAATTTGTTCTAAATAAATTAAAAAACAAATTACCGTTAACGTTAACCCGGCTCCAAGACTTCTGAAATTTTATATTAGTCCAATCAAATTATCCAAAAAAATCGAAAATATCTACAAAAATTCGGGAGGAGAATTTTATTGTTTTATTTTAAAAAAATACCTCTTTGGGACAATTTTTAATTTAAAAAAAACCCTCTGCGTCGTCCTCCATTTTGAAAAAGGTGTTTAAAAGCGTTTACTCCATTTTCTCAACTGCTAATAGTCGTAGAGTAGGTTAACATGTTCTCTACAATTTTTTTTGATATCTCCTTCCTACAAAAAGTTTTTGTTGAAAACCAGCAAATTTTCGATTTGAAAAAAGGTTTTTCAAGTTAATCTCATCCAATGTCCATCAGAACCAAAAAAAAATTTAGATATTTTTTATAGAACAATAAATTTCCTACATTTCTGTTTATTTGGATTTCATGTAAGTTAAACAACTTTCAAAATATAGCACGACAAACTCCGAGTTCAGTAAAACTGCAAAATTGACTTTCCATTTCTGCAGACAAATAATGTCTGTAAGAAAATATTTCTACTGTCTTAGAAGAATTAATGTTTCCTCTAAAAAATGACATCAAATTTTACTAAAAACTTGCATAAATGGTACCATTTTTTACATTTGTATTTTGCAGTCATGCAGCATTCATGTATTTTTGAACTCACCCAAAGTTTCTAATATTATATAATGAAGTGTTGATTGATTTTAATAAATTGCCCCTACTTGTTCCCCGTTAGATTAACAAAATATAAAATTACTAACATATTTGTCGAGAAAGGTTATACCTATAATTGTGTTTAATTTGTTTCTTGAAAATTTCAAATTGTTCATCATATTTTGAATTTAAAATACTATATGTAAGGCTTACGGGTCATTTACACGTTTACACATTTAGTACGAAACATTTTGCCCCTCCCCAAAAAGTCTCATTTAAGAATTTAGCCACATTTTTGAGCTAATTTTTTAGAACCTAATCTTAAAAATTTGACCAATAGAAATGAAGTTAGAATTTTTAAAAGGAAAAAAAGCCGATTAGAAAAAATTTATTTTTAAAAATAAAATTAAAAAAACATATATACATATGTATATATAAAACAAAAATAAATTTTTCTAATTGGCTTTTTTTTTTTAAAAATCGTTACTTCATTTCTACTGGTCAGATTTTTAAGATTAAGATCTCAGAATGTGGCTAAATTCTTAATAAAAAATTATTGTAGAGGGGCAAAAAGTAAGTGTGTGCAAATGTCTCGTCAACCTTATATGTAGTATTTTTCTGTTCTAAAATTCAATTTGCTTTATCAATCATTACCATTTACCAAAGTTATGAATTTTTAAAGTAAGCCGCACAAAAATACATGGGAATCTTGGGGGCCCGGTTAACGTTAATATAATGAGATAAAATTGTACAGGATTTTTGTAAAATTTATTTAGAACAAATTAGAGGGGTACGTCATTCAAAATAGACAAATGCCTTTATAAGGACCACCCTAATATATATAGATAGTGTATTATATTTTTTGTTGTCTTCCTTCATAAGCTGGGCAATGTTATTTTTTTTTTTTTGCATTTTCACTTTCTTCTGATGCTAAGCCTATACCTATAGAAGAAGATGAAAAACGCACAAAATAATTTTCATGTGGTAAGAGGGTCAGGAGCGAGACGTTACCTTAGGGTTGTAATTTTTTCAATTAAATATGAAAGCTTTGAGGCATTAACAGCTCTCTGTTCATTTATATATGTTTCTAATTTTTGTTGTTATAATTATCTTTAATGACGACGAAGAAGACAAGGTTTTATTTTGTATATATGAAATTTGTATATATTAAAATTTAAAAGGGTACCTTCATAACAAAAAAAAAAAAGGAAAAACAATATGCATTTACAAAAAAAAACTTGAGTCTTAAACTCAGTATATTTTTCTAAGAATTTACCTAATATACAGAAAAATATTTAATAGAAGACTAAAATCATTCGTTCTTTAATATTTTTTACGAGTTAACTAAGGCAGAACAAATTAAGATCTAAGGGCTTCTAAAAAATTAAGGAGACGATTGCTGTTTTTCCCTTGCGAGTAGTATAGGTGAAAGATTTTTTTTTTTTTAAATAGTTAAAACAAATGATTTTAGTAAGGAAAGGTATAATTTTGTGTTTTAATTAAAAATTGCAAAATTAGCAAAATGATAAGTATTTTATTTAACTTTTACTTCAACCAATGATCTCAGAAAAAAAATATATTATATAAATTTTTCATAACACGTAGTATCCTGATAAATAAAATTGTGTGTTGACATTTCCGCACATAAATTAGTTTAAAATTTGCATCAATTTAAATTTGATGATGATAGCATAGAATCCCAAAGGACCAGAAACTGTCCACAAATGTAATTAATGCGAATCTATACGAAACAAAACTTTTTCATATAACTAGACAAAAAAATGTTGCTGTCATCGTGCGTCTGTGCCGATATAAATTAGCCATTCATTTCCAACCACAAAAAAACCTAATCTATAATTTAATTTCAAATATAATCAAACCAATAAACTTAAATAAAATACATAATTTACGTAGGTTGCATTACTTGTATGTTTTGCAATTTATACATAAAACGTGATATCAGCTGTTCTGCTCTGATGCACTGTACTAATAAATTCACATTGGTGAATAATAATTGTAATTTTATTAATATGTAAATTAATATCGATTGCTGTGAAATTGAATTAAAATAGCGACCAAAGCTTGGAGATAATGTTACTACAAATTTTATTTGTATGTGTAGGGGCAATTTTTTTATAGAAAATATTTAACTAAGGCTAATTGCAATTATTGATGATGGGTGGTGTTTGGCGTACATACATATTACACATAATGTATGTCGATTCCTTTTTTTTATTATATTTTTAATAGGAATTGAAGAAATGTGTGAAAACTGAAGTTTTGCAGTCATGCATATAAAAATAATAATTATTTTAGATTAAATTGTACCTATAGCTGAACATATTATTGCATTAATTATTTATGTTTATTATGTTGGATAGGATTGTATTATTATTGGAAAAGTAATTCTTGCATAAAGGCATTTAGTATTGAACTTAAACTTCGACATTTAGGGGACATTTTGAATGTGAAACAAATGATTAAGTATTTAGGAGAAGAGCAAATAATGCAAGAATAAATAAATAATATATATATTGGTCAAATTGTACGAACGTTCGTTCCTAGAAACTATCAAAAATTAGTTTCTATGAAAAATTAGTTTGAACTAATTGTTTTCAGAAATGCTTGTAATAAAGAAGGTTCCAACTGTTCGTTTAATATTCAATGATGCGCTCACCAATTTTTATTCAAACGCTAAACCCGAATGCTTTTGTAATTTTAACTTTTTCAGAAGAAATTAGAAATCTATTTTTTTTTTGTAAAGAAACCTCTTCGACTTTCTTTCTACAGAATTAAATATTTAAAAAAAAAGAAATAAAAGCGACAAAAAGTTTTTTATTTCTTTTCTTACTTACTTGCCTATAACTTTATTTTCATCAAAAATAGGTATTAGCATTACTAAAGATAAATAAATTTCTTTCAATTTTTTTTTTTTCTGAAAAAGATTTAAAGATATTTGGTAAGAATTGACCGAGAAACTTGGCAGTATTTCTTTCTATTGACGAAAGGAGACAGCCATACAATATAACTAGAGTAAGGACGATAACGCAAAGGGAAGTAGATTTGGTTTGGTGCCGGCAGTACGAAGACGTGTTTTCTTGTCGGGTTTGATAACTAGTAAAAGGTTTTAAGGCATCTTTTGAAAAGGCAATTAGTTAAATTGTGTTGAGGTTAAAATATAAGCTTTAATTTTTTTTATTGTGCATTTTTGTATATTTAACACACAATTTTAAACAACTTTGAGTAATAAAACAGTGAAAGCATTACAAATTCAGTTTAAGAAATTTATGACTGGACCTGACCATTCTTAAAACAAATGTAACTATAAAAATTCACTCATGTGTTTCTGGGATGATGGTTACACTTGTCTAGAAAATCAGCCATACCTTAATGCTATACACCAAATTTGCAGCAAATTCGTCCATTCGTTAAGGTTATAGCTTGATGTAGGTACATTAAGATGGTAAGACGCACAGAACGAAAGACATCCTGTCGAAAAACACTTTTTTTTTATTTTTCAATCATCGTAATAGCTTTCGAGTTTTCTTAGGCACAAAACCAATATTTGCCTCATAAAGCCAGTAAAACTATGGAAATTTACTCATTTAAATCTGAACATTTTTCCGAAGTTCAGATTTTGATTAAATATGAAATTACAATTTTCTTTGCTGACCGTGTTGCCACCTTGGCAAAAATTCTTACATTTTCATTTTTACTATAAGTGCACAAAGCTCAATCCATTTAATTGAATGATAAAGCTGGTTCTAAAAACGAGTCAATTATTAATGTTAAACAATTTGTGCAAATGATGTCTGTGAAGTTTGGCAAGGCGACTTTCATCTAGAGTAATCGAACATAATTTCGGTTGCTGTGCACTTCTAACAGTGAAGTTACCAGTGCACTTTGATTTTTTTTTTCAAATTAAGGACTTTAAAAGAAGATGACCCATTTTTGTCTGAAGCCTGGGCCCCGTGCGTACATAGATGAGATAGATACCAAATGAAAGCTGGTATTGAGTTCTATAAGAATGCTTAGTATTTTTAAAATCGGTGTTGGAGATTTCAAGATATTTGAGCTTGAAGTTGGCGATTCAAAAACCATAAAATTAATTTGTTTTTGAAACAAATGTTCATAGCTTCTGAAGTATAGTAGCTAGAAAAATTGTTTAAGTACCAAATTAGAGATCACAAAAATACCTTTCAAACGATGTCAGTATTTTTTTTTCTACAATCAGAATATTTTGATATATACAGTTCAGACTTTTTTTGAAATAGTTTCGTTGCAGGTGCTTTCTACGGCTGATATCTTTAAAAAACCAGTTATGACATATATTTTTTTTTTGTACCACTACAATCTTTAATTGATTACCTTTTGTTTAATGTACATTTCAATTATCTTACCTCAAGCTAATGTCGTCTTATAAAAAAAGGACTTTTTTTGTTTTAAAAAAAAGCAATGATGCAATAAGATAATTTCTCTGACTTTCGAATCGCCAACTTCAAGCTCAAATATCTTGAAATCTCCAACACCGATTTTAAAAATATTTAGCATTCTTATAGAACTCAATACCACCTTTCATTTGGCACCTATCTCATCTATGTACGCACGTGGCCCAAAAATGGGTCGTCTCCTTTGGACCCAACCTATTCTTGAAATAGAAACCGCAAATTTAGAGCCTCACTGCAAGTTTTTAGCATGCTTGGTTCACGAGATACACCATGTGACCTTCTAACTTCACTGTGAAAGTTAGCAGGTCACTAGATTACATTAACTTTTTAATAAACTGCAAAATCGGCACAAGAAATGAAAACAAAAACTGCAAATTACCGCGTGGTCCCATTTCTTTGGATGAAAGTTGTCCTGCCAACTTCACAGACGTGTGCAAATGATTTGTTTAATTCAATCTCAAAGCTAATTTTCTGGAAAATCACAACTTCTGAAATAAATTTTACAAACGATTACGTAACTAACACACTTAAGTTAGTCAATTTATTAATCTTTTTTCATTTATATGTATACCTAGAAATTTAAAATCATCATTTTACAATACTCTTACTTTAAATTAGTACCTACTTACATGTTTTTCTATCTCTATACAGTAATATACATAGATATAAAACTACAGAATGACTGATCCTTTATTAATGAATTCGGTTATGTGTCTGTATAAGGGACATGCATTAGATGTAATTAAACTGAAATACCAGTTCACATTTGTACAAGTTTGCTAAAATACGGTACATCGTCCACTTAAGTAGCTCGTGTAATTAATTTTGCTGAGGAAACGAGACAAGGCACTTTAAAGTTCACTTCACCTCGAACTGAAATATAGGTATCTTCTTCTTCTATTCTATACGAACTAAACTATTCCGAACAAACTCGAATGGTCCAAGCACAGATCCACCTTAATATATGTACCTCTATCTTTATTAACAACCCCGCCCCCCCTGCCACTGCCTGTGAATGACGTAACTTTTAGACGAGTTATAGTCTTAAGCTTGTGAAAAAGTGCTTGTTACACAAGATATTAATGGAAATATTAACGAGTTACTTTTGACACCAAGAAAACACTCAACTGGCAACTTACTATGTCTATACTTCACTCGTTCTGTATACTTATACTTACCTGGATAAAGTTTTCCTCCACATGCCAACGATACCTATGTAGGTTTAGCTATCTAGATATAAAAGTGCCAACAACTCTCGAAAAAAAAATCAACTTTTAACGGGTCACTTGAAACAAAGAGATTTTTGTTCTTTGACTTTGATTTGTGTGTAGATATAGATACCTAAGTGGGAATGGAAAGTTTTGGAAAATTTATTTTCATGGAGATCCTTGGGTATTGGTACACAGTACACAGTGCAATGTTTTGCGCAATGACAAAGATAGATGGTCTGTGTGAACTATCCACACGAACTTGTGTTGTTTGGTTCAAGGAATGAGGACATATCACAAATCCCATTCGTACACCAGTGCCGGATTTTATAGAAGAATGAATAAACACGGTGACGACTAGTGTGGCCGCGCCTGACGTGATGCTCAACAGACCTAACAGTAATTTGTATGTGATTGTACCTACTAGAGCTATTGCTACCTGGATACTTCCCGAATAGCTAGGTACTCGTGTACCCAATACTATACCCGGTACCCCGATATTATATATTTCATTCTCATTTTTGTAAAATATCAAATAAGAGTCAATCTCAAAGGAAAAAAAAACACAACGATTAAAAAAACTGTCTCATTTTTGTAAAATATCAAATAAGAGTCAATCTCAAAGGAAACAAAAAACACTAATGATTAAAAAAAAAAGTATCAATCAAAAAAAATGTAATAGCAATAAACATTTCTATTAAAATTAAGAATAATATTAGATTTGTTTCACGTAAATCGGTTGAATACTTTCTGAGATCATGCGTGACAAACAAGATACATAGCGTACTTTTCTCCTAAAACATGATATTTGTTCCTAAATGCCATTTTAACAGTTGCAATCTTGACATTAATCTCTTTTTAAATTGATCATTTTATCAGAAAGAACTTTACTTAGTTAGAAAGACTGGTGCTGAAGTCCGGTCTTGGACCAAATCCTTAAGCAAAAATCTTCTGTCTCATATTTTGCACGAAAAAGTCCCTCACCAACTCAAAGGTGTTTGCTTGGTTTCGTGATGACATTTACCTATGCGTTATTTCTCACTTTAAAGATTTAACGCATCTTTATAAGGTCTTAATCAAGATTGCCATTGAAAAGCCTCTAACAAAAAGTTATATAAAGCTTTCATCAAAAGTAGCTATGGTTTTTTTAGCATTATAAATATGTATGTTCTAAGGCCTTGCTTTCTAATGACGAGTTAAAAGGTAAACTCGAGTTAACTCATCAAATTCAAAGGGTAATTAGTTGAGTTTAACTCCGAAACCCGGATGATCTCGCACTGAAAAACTTGGCCTCAGGGTCTTTATATCGATTAATCCGGATCCGCTTTCTTCTCCATGCTCATTTCAGATTGAATTTTTCAATCTTGGAATTCGGACTTGATATTATATAGCTATAGGAACGTCTATAGTGTATGTGTTTGGTTTCTACATGTGCACTGAACTTCTTGTAAACTTTCAACATTTTAACCGTGTGTAGGTGTAGATGTGTGTGCTGGAGCAAAATGAATCCAGATTTTTTTAACCGTAAAATAAGGAAAATATCTATATTTTTCCTTGCTAGTGTCTGAAAAACATGTTCTTATTCAATTTGTTGTTTTTTTTTTGTTTTGCTATTTTTGCTCCTTAATCTTCTTATGGTTTAGTTGATTTTTTTTTTTTATATTCGTTGTCAAGTCAGAAAATCTTTGCGAGGACCATTCGTATTCGTATAGGAGTACATATCGTGTGGGTATCCTTTTCACGTTCCATCACTTTCTTCTGTGTTATTCTACCAGTGCCTCTGGATAAATGTTTCTACATAACATATGTACATATATATAGGAACTACATATTAAACTTACCTTCTATTTTCGTGTTAAATATATTAACATAGTTTTACGTTGCTTTTTCTTGTTTCATTCTTAAAGTTTATGCTTGTTATGTTCCTTTTTTTAAGTAAAATGACTTTCACATGTGAGATATAAATAGTTTTAACAGTTCAAAATGTAAACTTACAGTGGGGTTGAAAAGAAATTAAACAGACACTGATTCTAGTTCAATCCTGTAGGAGTTTGTTGGTTGAATATTCGCATTTAAGCTTCTGTCGAACTCAGAGAAAAAAAGGCCACGACTGGATGGCACACAACTTGCTCTCGTAGCTAACAACTTTAACGTAGCTTGAAATAGACAATGTACATATTTATTGGTTTCATAATATATGATATCATTAAAAAGAAGTTGTAAAAAGAATTTAAAATATAAATTTTTACTAAAGAAAGAAAAAAACCTAAACAATAGAAGTTATATTGTTTTTGTTTTTATTTTAGTGGACTGTATTGAATGAAATTCAATAAAAAGTATTTAAGCGACCTTTAGTCCAATGCGTTTCGGTCCTGATAACAATTACAGTGGGCCTCATCAGTTAGAGCTGTAATTGTTACCTTTCTAAGACGCAACATTTAAGTCGATGATTTTTACTATAAATTAATATAAATTACTATAAATTTTATATTTTAATAAAAACAGATATAGCTCAAAAATAAGTAGATATTCCATCTGATTTGTTTGATAAATATGAATTTGTGAAAAAAAAATTCAAAAATTGTTTGAACGGTTTTCTTAAAAATTATTTTTTTATATATAAAAATTCTTAAATATTTTTAAAAATAAAATTTAGTATTTAATAAAATACAATATAACATGAAATTAAAAAAAATCATTAACCCGTTTTCAAGATATTAGTGCAAAATTTTAGACGATTTAGTACGATGTTAAATCATTTTTAGTATGATACTAGGTTAAAAATTGTGTGTTGCTAATTTTAAAAGAGCTTAGCATCGTACTATCTCCTAACATTTTACTAAAGTTAAAGTCACCAACTGGCTTTTTTAAATTTTTAGTGTCATACTAAATCCATATGACTGGAGAATTGAGAATTTTACTCCAGGTAAAGGATGGCCCCGAAGGTTCCAGGTTCGATTCCTGCAGGTAGCTACCCAACCCTTTTTCTTTTTTTTTGTAAATAATGAAGTTAAAATGATAAAAATAAAATAATCGAATACTTATTTAAAGAACATGATGGATTTCCATCAACATAGAATAAATAATTTACAACGCATAAAAACAATAATTGTGTTCATCAAATTCAAACCGTACAAAAGTTCTGCTATCTGCACTTAGCAGTTTGCTAGTTAGCAAAAGTTTTAAAATTTTGGAATAGATAGTAAATTGTTAAATACTTAGGAAATTGCTACCTACAAAAATGTAAAGCCCTCAACAATAGGTTGTTTAAAAAGTTGCGCCATTGAATTGAAAAAAAATTCAATATTTTTTTAAAAATCCAAAAATTAGTTTTACGAAAAATTATATATGCAAAATTGTTAAAATAAAAAAGGACCTCTTATATAAAAAATTTGGTTGAAATTGGTATAGCCGTTAACGAGAAATAACCGTAATAAATAATTTTTTTTCTACCAAAATATTTATTATCGTAAAAATAGTACCTTTTCAAAATCGTTAAAGCCGTTTCTGAAATGAATTAATTTGTGTGTATTAGTTGTATGGCAGGTACCGTTATTTTTTGAGCTAAAAAAAAATCAATTTACCCTCTAGGGGATCACCTAAGAATCTTAATTCCAAAGTTTGAAGAAAATCTCTTCAGTGGTTTAGGCTGCAGGTCGAGGTACAGACAGACAGAAAGCAGAATTGTGAGCTCCACTTTTTTCGCCGTCTCTATGTCATTGTACTGTTAGGGAAAATTATAATCTCGAGTACGATTTTTGGCACCACCACATACCTAAGATTTTTTCTGACATCAGTTTGGGTCCCTTATTTAGATTCATCAATTCGGTGCTCCTGCTGGATCGGAGGGCTTTAACCACCTCTGGGGAGTTCGATACCCAATTTCGAATATAAATACTTTCTTGGCTGTGAATGAAACGGATGTTTTTAGCTAGTTATATTGCTGCTTCGTGAGTATCGACCGACGCTAACAAGCAAGTCATCAAAATAGTGATTTTCCAGAATTGCCTAAACAGCCGCTGGTAATAAGTTTCCGCGAACTTCTTCGCATTATCATTTGTTACGTATTGGCCAGAAGCGGGTGAACAAGTTGCACCAAACGTCATAACAGTCATTGCGTAGGTCTCAGGATATTCTTTTTCATTATCGCACCACAAAAAAAGCTGGCAGTATTGATCTTCATCTCGAATCCTTACTTGGTGGAACATCTCCATAATGTCTCCACAAAGAGCAATGCTCTTTTCTCTGAACTTATAAAGTACGCAGACTAAACTATTAAGCTGGTTTGGACCCTTCAATAGAAACAAACAATCCGCAATTTACCGGGCTTGTTGGGATTCGTCACGAGAAATACGGGTTCTTGTTCTTGTTCTTTAATTCTTGTGGGGACAGCTTTCACGTTTAGCCTTTAAAAAGATAATCTTGATTTTTTTTTTGAAGGAGTGTAAGCATGGATTAAGAGATAATTCGTGAATTAAAACGTATATTTACTTTTCTTATTTAACCCTTCGCTAAAACATCTTCCCTGTTGGTTTAGCTAGCTCGTAAGTGGCTCCTAATCCACTTCTAATCCACGAGTTAAAGATAACTCGCCGCCGCGCCGCCGCTAGCTAGCTCTGTTTATTAATATGGGGGTAAGTGAATGATTTACGTCCGCAATAACGGTAATACGGTGTGGTATTCTCTTATTCTCGCGTACGGACTCATTCTATAAAATTCAGATCCGCATATAAAATGTTGCGGGTTTTCAATTGTTGGTTCGTG